>JAUIMM010000350.1:5575000-7975000 GCA_031769625.1 Taudactylus pleione | reverse complement strand
ACTATATATTGTTTTTCCTTTGTTCATATGAGGGGAATATCAAGACAGTTTTTACATCCTAAGAAAGCGCCGGAACTAACTTATTCTTTGTTTGTCGCAAGATTTAAGATTTAAGTCATATGTTGTGTCTTTCTTCCCAATGGACACAGATCTGAAGAGATGCAAAGAGCAGTCGGTAAGCAAATTGTCAGCTCAAGTGGCACGTGATGCAACGATGGCTTCTCCTTCAGTTCCTCCAGCAAATGCATCTGCCGAGAAAAAAACTAAACTTTCCCTAAAGACCCACTGGTGATGCAGATGAGACAATACAACCAAGTTTTGACATCTGGTCGGGTCTAAAGGAATTGCCTACAATTAATAAGACCTCTCCCATGACTCCATCTGATACGGTCACCATTCAAAGAATGGTTGAGGACTATTTTAAATTTTTTAATGATAGCATCCAAATAGACATGTCAGACAGTCCATTTGACTACTGGCAGGAAAAAAAGGCAATTTGGAGACCCTTCCACAATCTGGCATTTCTTTACTTGAGCTGCCCATCCTCCAGTGTGTCTCAGAAAGAGTTTTCAGCACAGCCAGGAACCTTGTCAGTGATCGGCGTAGGAGGCTACTTCCTCAAAGTGTGGAAAAGATGATGTTCATCAAAATAAACTACAGATTATATGCCAAATAGATCCAAAAATTACAGAGGCACCTGTAATTTTGGATTCCAGCGGGGATGAATTAATATTGTGTGAAGATGATGTACACACTGATGAGGGTGAGGAATTGGAAGATGATGGTGATAATATCTTGCCTCTGTAAAGCCAGTTTGTGCATGTAGAGATCATTGCCAGCAATGTCAGCTGCCAATTGGTAGCTTGTTTTGTGGGTAGCTTGTTTTGTGGGGGCCCAAACCAATCGATGCATGATTGATATTGTTGATGAAGGTGTTGGTGGTGAAGATGGCAGGTGCTTGGATCTAGCAGAGAGAAGGGAGCTAGCAGACGCTGGACTGCTTTTTGGTACTTTCTTAGCCAAAGTTTCTGAATTTTCCAAAAAGTTTTTGGATGGTGTGCTGCAGATGAGGTAACAGGGAGGAGATTCGTAGATGGTTCAGGTTCCTACATCAATATATGGTAAAGAAGCGCTCGTGTAAGCTAAAAAAACATGTACCAGCAATAATGAAACATACACACAAAACACTCAATACATATAATGTGGATAGATGTTTAAGCGCTTTCTGTGATAAATGAAATGTCCTGAAAGGGTTTCCCCATTGAGATGTAGGTGATGAATTACAGGGTGAGTAGGATGAACTGACCCTACCTTTCCCTGTATAAGATCTTCTCCGTGCAGGGCTGGCTGTGTCCAGGCGGCTGCAATTTGATCAGCTATGTGGAAATTCCATCTGCCGCTTGTAATAGCAACAGCTCACCGAAGCAGCGTCTTTCTGCAGTCTTCTGCCTGGTTGTTATCTGCCATTCTCGTGGAGAGGAATTCGCGCTCACTGAATAGTGATGTCAGTTGGGGTCTAAATACCAACGCGTTTCATCCCGTGGGACTTTGTCAATGTGTATCTGTAAAGCACTTATTTTCCTTTTATCACTGTGCTAGCCTGGTGATTGGCTAGTCGTTTATGTCAATCAGACATGTCTCAGTCCCGCATATTGAGCCGGGTTATGGGATAAAAAGCTGGGCAATATTAAAATGTACAGTTGGTGTCCTTGGCAATGGTCACTATTCGTAGCCTTTTTCAGGACACAAGGGCAGAGCTGACTGCTTACAGTAAATGGATTAACAAAGCATCCTTTATTATGGTAATGATTGGTCTTGCTTGCTTTGGGGGAAGGGACCTGATGCACTGTGTATGACTCTAGGCCCAGTGGGCATGCGCCAGAAATCCCATCGCAACCCTCCATCTGGGCATGCGCCCGCCAGACATGCCATTTCTAATCCATCGGAGATGGCTGACAGCCACCATAGCTCCAACCGTGTAATACAGAGAGCTCTCTCTCATACAGATCCCACTACTACTTACTGGACATGATAAATCACTATAGTGAGCAAGGTTGGAACAGCATCGACATTGTCGCAAATTTGCGATGTAACGCTATTATGCGCTTCAAATACACAGTCAGTTTGTAATACAGAGAGCCTTCTCATAGACAGAGGCCACTCTTAGTTACTGCTCAAAAGACGTCGCTATAGTGTGCAAAGCTGACACTGCATCAACATTGTCGCAAGTTTGCGGTGTAGCGCTATTTTGCGCTTTAAATGCACAGTCAGTTTGTAAATACAGAAATCACTATTGTGTCCAAGTCTAGGACAGCGTAGAGAGTGGTGCAAGATTCATGTTTTAAATGCACGGTCAGTTTGTAATTTAGAGGCTTCCCTCTCAAACAGAGCGCACTACTGTAGCAGTTTCTGAAGTCATGAAATGACTATTGTGTACAAGTCCTGGACAGTGCAGAGTGGCGTAAGGGTGAAAATTCAACAGCATACCATACAGTACTGTAGTAATACAGACAACTGCGCATGTGCAGTGATGATCTTCCATACGCCATGGCATAGCGCTACATGGCGTATGGCTTGGTGCCACAGATCCCATTGTAACCCCTCCACTGGGCATGTGCAAGAAATCCCATTGCAACCCCTTGGAGCTGACAGCCACCACAGCGCAGACATTGACGAAAGTTTTGCACTATTTAAACTAGGGGTGTGCACCGGCCACTATTCGTGTTTTGTGTTTTGGATCTGGATCTTTCTTCATGTTTTGAACCTGAATTGGTTTTGCCAAAACCACCCTTCCATGTTTTGGGTTCTGGGTTTTGGATCTGTATTTTTTTTTAAAAAAAGCATAAAAACAGCTAAAATCACAGAATTTGTGGGTTTTTCTGCTCCTATGCTATTATTAACCTCAATAACCTTAAATTCCACTTATTTCCAGTCTATTCTGAACACCTCACACCTCACAATAGTGTTTTTATGTCCAAAAGGTTCCACCGAGGTAGCTGGATGACTATGCTAGGCGACACGAGTGGGCGGCACAAACACGTGGCCTATCTAGGAGTGACACTGCAGTGGCAGACAGGATGGCAGTTTGAAAAACTAGGCCCCAAACAGTACATAATGCAAAGAAAAAAAAGAGGTGCAAGATGGAATTGTCCTTGGGCCCTCCCACCCACCCTTATGTTGTATAAACAGGACATGCACACTTTAACAAACCAATCCAATTCAGCGCCAGGGTCTGCCACATGACTGTGGCTGAAATGATTGGTTCATTTGGGCCCCCACAAAACAAGCTGGCAATTAATCTGTCCCTGCACAAACTGGCTCTACAGAGGCAAGATGTCGTCCTCATCCTCCTCATCCATCGATTTCTCACCCTCTTCAGTGTTGTGTACATCCTCATCCTCACAGAGTATTAATTTGTCCCCGCTGGAATCCACCACCACAGGTCCGTCTGTACATTCTGGAGGCTGGTCTCCCTGGAAGAGGTGATAATTCATTTTTATGAACATCATCTTCTCCACATTTTGTGGAAGCAACCTCCTATGCCTTTCGCTGACAAGGTTCCCGGCTGCACTAAACACTCTTTTGGAGTACACACTGGAGGGGGGGAAACTCAGGTAAAATAGAGCCAGTTTGTACAGGGGCCTCCAAATTGCCTCTTTTTCCTGGGAGTACAGGTACGGACTGTCTGACATGCCTACTTGGATACTGTCAACGATGTAATCCTCCACCATTCTGTCAATGGTGACAGTATCATATGCAGTGACAGACTTGTCAGAAATTGTTGGCACGTCCTTCAGTCCGGACCAGATATCCAAACCGGCCCTTGACTTATGACACAGATGCACACTTGGCGCTGCTGCTGTGTTGATGCACTTGCTGCTACTGCGCATACATTTCGCACACAAACACAGAAAAAAAGAATTGTTTATTTTTTGTGGAGTGCACTTTGGGGGTTATACCACTCTTTAACAGACTTATGGGACACAGTCGCACACTTGGCGCTACTCCTTTGTTGATGCACTTACAGTGCACACAATACACAAACGCAGAAGAAAATGTTTTATTTTTGTTGGAGTGCACTTTGGGGGTTACACCACCCTTTAACAGACAGATGCATGCTTGTCGCTGCTGCTTTGAGGATGCAGGTGTGGCTACAGCCCACACAATTCACAAAGACAGAAAAAAAAAGAATAATTTTTTATTTTATGTGCAGTGCACTTTGAGGGTTACACCACCCTTTAACAGACAGATGCACGCTTGTCGCCGTTGCTTTGAGGATGCAGGTGCGGCTACAGCCCACACAATTCACAAAAAAAAAGAAGAATTTTTTATTTTTTGTGGAGCGCACTTTGAGGGTTACACCACCCTTTAACAGACAGATGCACGCTTGTCGCTGCTGCTTTGAGGATTCAGGTGCGGCTACAGTCCACACAATTCAGAAAGACAGAAAAAAAAGAAGAATTTGTACGTTTTTGTGGAGCGCACTTTGAGGGTTACACCACCCTTTAACAGACAGACGCACGCTTGTCGCTGCTGCTTTGAGGATGCAGGTGCGGCTACAGCCCACACAATTCACAAAGACAGAAAAAAAAGAATTTTTTATTTTTTGTGGAGCGCACTTTGAGGGTTACACCACCCTTTAACAGACAGATGCACACTTGTCGCTGCTGCTTTGAGGATGCAGGTGCAGCTACTGCGCATACATTTCACACACAAACACAGAAAAAAAGATTATTTTATTTTGGTTGGAGCGCACTTTGGGGGTTACACCACCCTTTAACAGACATACGCACGCTTGTCGCTGCTGCTTTGAGGATGCAGGTGTGGCTACAGCCCACACAATTCACAAAGACAGAAAAAAAAGAAGAATTTTTTTATTTTTTGTGGAGCGCACTTTGAGGGTTACACCACCCTTTAACAGACAGACGCACGCTTGTCGCTGCTGCTTTGAGTGATGCAGGTTCAGCTACTGTGCATACATTTCACACACAAACACAGAAAAAAAGATTATTTTATTTTGGTTGGAGCGCACTTTGGGGGTTACACCACCCTTTAACATACAGACGCATGCTTGTCGCTGCTGCTTTGACGATGCAGGTGCGGCTACAGGCCACACAATTCACAAAGAGAGAAAAAAATATTTTTTTTTTTGTGGAGTGCACTTTGGGGGTTACACCACCCTTTAACAGACTGACGCATGCCTGTCGCTGTTGCTTTGAGGATGCAGATGCGGCTACAGCCCACACAATTCACAAAGACAGAAAAAAAAAGAAGAATTTTTTATTTTTTTTGGAGTGCACTTTGGAGGTTACAGCACCCTTTAACAGACAAGCTAGCTGACCCTTTACTTATGACACAGGCGCATGCTTGGCGCTACTCATGCAGCCACAGTGCACGCAATTCACAAACACAGAAAATAATTCCTCCACCATTCTGTAAGTGGTGACAGTATCATATGCAGTGACAGTAGACATGTCAGATATTGACATTGTTGGCACGTACTTCAGTCCAGACCAGATGTCCAAACCGGCCCTTGACTTATGACACAGGTGCACGCTTGGCGCTGCTGCTGTGTTGATGCACATACATTTCGCACACAAACACAGAAAAAAAAGAATTGTTTATTTTTTGTGGAGTGCACTTTGGGGGTTACACCACCCTTTAACAGACTTATGGGACACAGGCGCACTCTTGGCGCTGCTCCTTTGTTGATGCACGTGCAGCCACAGTGCACACAATTCACAAACACAGAAAATATTTTTTTATTTTGTTTGGAGTGCACTTTGGGGGTTACACCACCCTTTAACAGACGAGCCAGCCGGCCCTTTACTTATGACACAGGCGCCCGCTTGGTGCTACTGTTGATGCACGTGCAGCCACAGTGCACACAATTCACAAACACAGAAAATAATTTTTTATTTTGTTTGGAGTGCACTTTGGGGGTTACAGCACCCTTTAACGGTCAAGCCAGCCGGCCCTTTACTTATGACACAGGCGCACGCTTGGTATTACTTTGTTGATGCACGTGCGGCTATTGCGCACACAAGTCACAAACACAGAAAAAAAATGTTTTTTTGGAGTGCACTTTGGGGGAGCACCCCTGATGCACAGATCACCCCCTGGACAACACTACAGCAACCCTCTAGGACTGCAGCCTTTATGGGACACAGCACAACACAGTCCAGCCAGCCCCTTTAGACTTTGGAGTAAACACAGCCCCTATGGACAACTGACTGCACAACACAGCCCAGCCAGCACCTATGACAGCAGCACAGCACTGCCCAGCCAGCCGATATGACAGCAGCACAACACAGCTCAGCCAGCCCCTATGGACAACAGCAGCACAACACAGCCCAGTAAGCCCCTATGGACTGAGTGGTCACAGCCCCTATGGACAACAGCAACACAACACAGCCCAGCCAGCCTTAGCTCCCACCCTCCCTCTTCACTGTCCACAGCCGGAGTGAGA
Source organism: Taudactylus pleione (assembly GCA_031769625.1). Classification (NCBI taxonomy): domain Eukaryota; kingdom Metazoa; phylum Chordata; class Amphibia; order Anura; family Myobatrachidae; genus Taudactylus; species Taudactylus pleione. The sequence goes on along the minus strand of JAUIMM010000350.1, from coordinate 7,968,531 downwards.
AATGGTGCCGACGCGGGGAACTTTTATAGAATCCAAAACCCGCAAGATCCGGAAGGCAGTTTGATGACGTTTTGCGTCGATTTCAGATCCGAGTCAGGTGGGAAAAGTTGAGCCCGACTCGGATATGACTCGGATCGGGGTTGCTCGGGAGGGTTCGGATTTCAGAAATCCGAACTCGCTCATCCCTAATTTAAATGCACAATCAGTTTGTAATGTCTTACTTTTAAGCAGCCTTTTAAACAACAGCACTACAGTATTACAGTACAACACTACTACAGTAGTTTCACTATAGTGTACAGAGCAGAGAGTGCCAAAAAATAAAAAAGTATTCTTTTCCAGGGATCGAACCCTGGACCATAATTCTTCCAAAGTGATCACCTAACCACTAGCCCACAAGCCAGCTACAGTGAACCGCACAGAGCGGCCCCATCCTTGTGCACTCCTCCCGCTGCTGTTTTTAATTATAAAAAAAATTGTCATACTGTAATTCATCCCATCTCAGTGAAAGCTGTGCGTGCATCTTATTAATCTACAGTATCGGTTATACCGTGATAACAACTCGGGCAACTTCTCTACTGTTCAGTTATGTACAATACTGTATGTGCACTGATTTGCATCCTGTTATAAGATCTTACTGTATATATATTATGTGACAATAAAAATATTGATTGTGCGAACATGCAAATGCTGTGAATGTGATATCCATCCAATTTAAATTTAACAAAATGGCATTCAGTACAAGGCATTCAGTACAAATTACAACAGTGGAGCACTCGCCACCCAGCGGTTAAGCGATGTATTACATGCCGTAGCGTAGCCTTCGTTGAAGAATACCACGGTATGCCACAAGTCCATGGCATGACTCAGAGGCCTGCACACCACGCCATGAGCAAGAAAATAGCTGGGCAGATCTGTAAGTAACAATGTAGGATTCGATAACCTCTGCAACAATGATGACGTATCCTTTAAATATGTATGGAGATTCTGAATACATGGCTGAAGCAATGCATCAAGGTAAACAGCAATAAGATGGCACAGAGACCCATGGGCAGAGATAATAGGTCTGCCCGGGGGACTCTGTGCATTTTTGTGGATTTTAGGAATGGTGTAGAACACCGGTACCACCGGGTATTCCACACTCAAAGACTTGGCTAGATCAATCGACAATAATACCATAGAGACAGATTCAGTCTAAATGTCATCCAATTCTTGTTTACAGGTGCAAGTGGGATCAGAAGGTAACAAGCCATAAGTGGAAGTGTCAGACAATAAACTCGTACATTCCTCCTGGTATTTACATAAGTCCATCACTACAATGGAGCCACCCTTGTTGGCTCCACGAATAATAATGTCCCTTCTTTTGCTTAAAGTATTTAGAGCTTGATATTCTTGTCTGTTAAGATTAGGTTGAACAGTATGGGAAGCCTCACCAGTACTCTGTTCTAGCAATCTGGAGAAAGCTTTTATAGAAGGGTTACACGTCTGAGGTTCGAAATGAGAACGAGGGGCAATCCTACGCAATTGTGGTGGAATAGACATGAGAGTAGACTCTTCATAGTTAAGCACAGCAGGTTTTTCTTTTTTGTCAAAAATCTCTGGTAGTTTTAAAGTGCGTTGCAGCTTAAATTAATTTATTTTCCACTGGAATTCATCATGATGGTTCATGGAAACGAATGAAAATCCTTTACTAACAACTGAGATTTCATCATTACTTTGTGGAGTGGATGACAGATTAAAGATCACATCCTTCTGCCCCTCAGGGGTTTGGAATTTGTTCTTCCTTTTGGTCCGCCCACCCCTTATTGTGGGGTTAGTCTGGTAACTGCTGGCAAAGCCCTGGTCTCTACCCCTAAAGGGATATGTTTGTTACCTCTAGAGGAAGAAGGCACACTCCAACTCTCATTCTCACTAGCAGAAGTGCTGGAATTGGCTGAATATACAGTGACAGGTCTTCATCTCTTCGAAAAAGCATATGGATTAGCATTGGTGCCACTAATTAACCAACCATACAACCTGTTCTGCTCATAATCTTGTTGCACTCTATCTCGTTTTTTTTTTTGTATTGGATTAAATCATGACGATACTGATCAATCTGCTGTTGCATTTAACTAAGACAATTATTACTACTATCCTCCATGAATGTAGTTAGATGTAAATCCTCAAAAGTCTTGATCTTATCCCTAGTGAGGTTAAGTTCATGGGTGGCTTCCTCTATCACCAGCAGGATCAAGTCCATGGAACACTTATTTAAAATGCCTATCCATTTCCTGCAAAATGGAATACTATGTCTATCAATGGTAGGCATATTGTGAATACGGAAACCACGGGGAATGTGTTTTTCCTTGTAATAATCTGATAACGTAATTGCATGATACAAAAAATCCTGTTCTCGTTTATTAAGTTTAAATAAATCTCTGTGCAAATCAACTAGCGATGGGGAACTGCCATGATCAGAAAGCTTCTCCTTACGCAGAATAGTTCCAGCCTCAATATCAGAAAGACCAAAGGTCTCTCCTGTGTCCAGCTGTAAAAACTACATCGCATGTTCTGTAGCCTCCATATCAATTGTAGACATATTGTCAAACACAAATGCCCAAAAACGTTATTCAACACTGAATATGATAACTCCAAAGTACCAGAAAAAAACTGGCACAGCAGAAACGCAAACTCTGGTGCAGAGTAGCAACACTTAAAAAAAACCAAATCACTCCAAACGCATAAATGGGTAGAGATGGATCAGTGTAGAAGTCAGTATAGATGAACTATAATGCCAGGTGCCATGTCCTGTGTACTCACTCAGATTCCAGTGATACCAATATGTAGTGTTCAATGGACCGGCACTCAATAGACAGTGCTCCAGCACATTAATGGCTCCAGTGCCCTCCTAGGGGTTTTAAGCACAAAAACCTCCAAACAGTCATCAAGAATAGGCAGCACTCAGAGACTTCAAATCACGTAGAAAAACACAGCAGTTTAATCGGTCGACGTTTCTGAGCTTGCACCTCCTTTCTCAAGACACTGACATACAATAAAACATTGAACATAGACACGCTTAAATATCTGACACCCTAGCGTGAAACCACCTCCCCACATGGTGAGAGTGTGCACCATGCTTCCGGTAATAGTCGGGGAAGCGCCATGAAATGACACGACCTTCGGCCATCACCAGGCTGCACCCTCTGATGACAACATCAAAACACAGGTCCGAAAAGGGAGTTGGCATGGCAACCATAAATAAAACGGGAGCCAAACCACGGAAGAACTGTCATAACAATGTTAAAATAACAACCAGGTCGCATCTCCAATAACTCCATTAAAAACTCAGTGGGTGGAGATCCCACATGTGTATTCAAAAGAGCCATCCTAACTGCCATCATGCTCTCCATGTGGGGAATCACAGTGTATAACGACGATACATCTAAACTAACCAAAAAACCATTAATGGAGTTATTGGAGATGACGTTGACATGTAATTATTTTCGATACAGTGACCGATACTATCGCCAAATGGCTGGGACGGCGATGGGCAGTAACATTGCGCCAGCCTATGCTAATATCTATATGGATTCATGCTAAAGGAATTGCCTGATCCCGCCGTTTGAAGATAGTATTGTTTTTTACCGTCGTTATATTGACAATATTATTTTAATTTGGAAGGATTCTGAAGATGCTTTATTGAAAATGTTGAAGTATCTTAATCAATTAAATTCACCTATTCGATTTACTATGACTTATGATAGTGTCCAAATTAATTTTCTGGACATTACCATATTTGTCACTGACACTGGCTATGGCTGCAAACTCTATAGAAAACCCACTGACCGTAATACACTCCTAAATTATAATAGTCATCATCCGATTGCTTTTAAGAAGAATTTGCCAATTTCTCAATTTTTACGAGTTTTTCGGAACAACTCGGACCCTGTTATGGCTGATGCTCAAATCATTGAAATGCAACAGCATTTCCTGGATAGAGGATACATTTTGAAAATCTTGAATACATGTTTACAAAAGGCTAAAATAAAATTCCGTGATGGTCATACTGTTAGTGAACACACACGAGCTGCTAATCCTTTTGTAATAACCACAACTTTTGACTCTGCTGGTTCAATTGTTCATAATGCAGTGGTTAAACATTGGAATATAGTTGCTACAGACCCCGTTCTAAAAGAACGTATACCGAAAAGACCTTTGATGAGTTTCAAGCGTGGTCAGAATTTAAAGGACATACTAATGCATCCTGATAGGAAGAAGGCTGAGGGAGCTCAGACGTGGTTGAATCAAGTGAAGCCGGGGTGCTTTCGATGTGTGAATTGCATCACATGCAGGAGCATGATGGTTGGTCAATTCTTTCACCACCCACATACAGGTAGCAAAATTTATATTCGTCATCGAGTTACCTGTACTTCTGACCATGTGGTTTATATATTGGTGTGCCCATGCTCTTTGTATTATGTAATATTATGTATTATTTCCTCTACATGAGAGGATGGCCAACCACAGATCTTCTATTAGAGCTGCGCTAGCCAATGGCTTTTCTGATAAACCTGTAGCAAGACATTTTCATGAAACACAGCACGCTTTGGCATCGTTGAGATGTATGATCATCGATTGGGTACCTTTACCTAGGAGAGGAGGTGACCGGGCAAAGCTTTTGCTCCAGAGAGAAGCGATGTGGATACACAAACTGGACACAGTCCATCCCCGTGGCCTTAATGAAGCCATACATTTGGGCATGTTTTTGGATTAGTACACTCTGGACATTAAGTGGGGGTGCATCACCAGGTTGTTTTCAACAATTTTTTTTGGACTTATCAAGTTTTTATTTTTAAGGCAGTGTCGGTTTTCCTGTGGAGTTTGTTATTTGTTATTTTTATTTTCATTTTAGTGTTTAATTTTGGTTGTATTTACAGTAATAGCATTTCTCTTCCAACATTAAATCATAGTTGGCAAACTATATTTATATGTGTGTATGCATTCGGATGCAGGTATATGTATCCAGATGTATATTGGCATATTATGTCTTAATGGGTAATGTATATACTATAACAACATTCTAGCATTGAGTTTATTCACAATTTCTTGATGTGATGCTAGTACTTTGGAGGGTTGTGGGCTGTATTCCCTGAATGGGCGTGTATGTTATTATTTCCACGGACCACTGAATAATGAGCCACCATGTGATCGCTATGACAGCATTATTCACTTTGATTTAGTGAGATGTATTAGGATGTAAATCCTTTCTTTTGATTAAGTTTGTCCATTGTGTCCTATGTGACACACACTGGGATCATGACAATCTATGCGTCTTTGTTTACAACTTAGCTCTAGGAAGCTGCTAGAATGGTTACTATGACTACCGCACTGGCTTGCATTCCATATGACAGGAAATGGGAGGAGATGACATGCACGCCAGCAGGGGATGCAGCTCGATTATGGCTGTAAGGTTTGTTAAATGCGCTTGTCTATGAATACGTTTTTCATACTAATAGCTTTAGATAGGCATTACTGTATAGTTAGTTAGGATGTTTTGATGTCTTTGCATGTTTTGGATCTATTGCAGCATACTGTTTTTATTGATTGTATCATCTTCAATGTGAGGGAGGGGTTTCTTGATTGGACTCAGGGGTATATATAGGTGTGATGCACTGCTTGGGATTGTACCTTGACAAAGGTCCATGGATAGGACCGAAACGTCGGAACTCTGTTGAGATGCTGTAAAACATTTTTAATGAGATAAAATAAAGATTTATTTTAGAAGACTGGTGAGTGCACCCCCCTCCGTTCATTTTATATATATATATATGTATATATATGTGTGTGTGCGTCTATATATATATATGTGTGTGTGTCTATATATATATATATGTGTGTGTCATATATATATATATATATTATGTATATATATATATATAGGCCCCCAGACGCTTGTTGCCCAGGGGCCCCCACAGACCTTAATCTGGCCCTGGTTTATACACATTAAACAGACTCCACATCGGTGGAAACCTTAAGTTTAAATTTATCCTTCCCTTTTGCGTGGTATTGCACTTCTTACTAATTTATTTTTCAGGTTTGTTGCTCTCTTATATACTGTATATATTTAGTTTTTTTTAGGAATAATAGTCTTTAGTACTGGGTCTTTTTCTAACAGGTGCCAATGTTGTTTAACAATGTTTTCTACCTGTTTATATTGGCTATTGAAGGTTGTAATGAATAGCAACACCATAGTATTATCCTCATTATTACATTTTCTTGGTATCAGAAGTGTATCTCTATTAATCTAATTTTCTCTCATGGGCTTTCAAGTTATTTTATTAAGTACCTTTTTGCTAGGAATTTAATTTTCTTTTTAAACCTTCCGCTTGTTCTTTAAATACCTCAATATCGGTACAGTTTCTTCTAATTCTTGAAAACAAAGGGCAGAGATGATCCTCCACCAATATATATTCACTACAGAGAGTAGATGATATGTTGATTCTCTGTGACCCGCAAAAACTCCATCCATATCTATTGACATATAATATTTTTATATATTGTCACATGTGGATGTGCTCCTTAGTAGTCCTATGATTGGCATTAATCAGAAAAACAAAAGAGAAAGATAAGACTAATATCTGGTGCACTTTTGGGTCCATATAGTATGATATCCAAAATGTATTCTCTGGAATGAAAATATAACTGTTATTTCTTTAGTTTATTTATAAAAAATTTTGGTTAGTCCGAAGTTAGGCAAAATATATAACAATTAAAATAAAAAAATATAGAAAAGAGTATGTATACATGTGTAGAAAATAATACATTTCAAGTGGTTTAAAAATGCCACCTATAACTGGTCTGTTCCATGTCTTTATTTTGCATTACCGAGAGCTGAGGTATTATTAGTATTGTCTCCTTGATGTGTTTCCGATATTAATAATATCGGACTAAGATTATAATGTATATGAATATATACAATTTTTAAATAATATGTGACACCAAGTGCTTCGGGTGATAATTGAATGCCTTTTAATTTTCCCGGGACATAAAGGAAAAGTCCCTATCCCCCATATTGTATTGTTGTCCTACCAGTTAGTGTGAAATTATTTTTTTAATGATGTACAGTTACAGTGCTGTGTTCTTATTATCTAGGAACCTCAGAAAAACTGTTATTATATACATGTACACATCTTTATTATCAGCTTCCCCACAGAAGTTTGTAGCTTCTATTCTTGTGACTATAAATCACTGTGGTTGAGGGGAAGATTATTCAGCAATTATGTTTCATTCGCTGATTACATTGTAACACTTCTGCGCAGGATTTTGATAACTGTATCTTTCTATTTGGTAATTATCCTTATTGCAACAGAACTGGTGGTCAAAATCATATCTATGAACTGGGTGGATATTGATCCCATTTTCACAGCATTCATTCAATTTCTACATATACACTTTGCTGAGTCTCCTCAGTTTATTGGTTCTTATCATCATGATGCACAGTCAAACAGCTACTACCATGCACTCATTTGCCCATAAGTTATTGGTATTAAGTACAGGTTATCATTAGGTATATTTTTAATATTCTGACGTGTTATAGCATATGATAGTGCTTGTGACCGGTGGCAGTATGGAAAAAAAAAAGCTCTATTAATCTCTGCCATTTTCTCCCATGGGCTTTAAAGTTATTTTACTAAGTACCCTTTTGCTAGGAATTGAATTTTCTTTTTAAACCTTCTGCTTGTTCTTTAAATACCTCAATATCGGTACAATTTCTTCTAATTCTTCTTTCTTTCTTTCTTTCTTTCTTTCTTTCTTTCTTTCTTGTCTTTTTGGGATATTCCTCCAAATTGGGTGATGTATACTATTTTTATTAATGTAAGCACTTCTATTGGTAGGTTTTTTTGTAGCTCTTGGTTTGCAGGCAATTACTTTGTATCTATAAAACTAAGTCTAAAAACACCACCACCATTGTACTGCAATTAAAAGTGTATATTGTAGTAATTTATATTACATTTTTCACAAAATACTTTAACTGTTCTTCATTCTCCTTCCATACAAATAGAAAATAATCAATAAACATGTGCCACATTTTATATTCTCTTTGTGTATATTGTCACCCCATATAAAGCTCCTCCCAGAACCCCATAAAGAGGTTTGAACAAGAGGGCACAAAACGTGTACCCATGGCTGTTCCCTTTGGTTGTTTGTAGAATTTTTCATTGTACCAGAAAGAAATCATTATTTAGAATGAACCTGATACTTTCAATAATGAAATGTCTTACTTTTGCTCATGTCACTTTTATCAAGGAAGAACCCTGTAGCTTCTAAACCTTTAGTGTGTTCTATAATAATATAGAGAGTGCTTACATCTGCCGTAATTATGATGTAATTTTATTTCCACTCTAATTTTTTTTTAAATGTCAGTTTTATCTTTGATGTAGGACATTCATTTGATTACCTCCAGTTGAACATAGTGATCGACAAAATGTGATAAGTTTGAGGTGATCGAATTTGTCCCAACAACAATTGGCCTACCTGGGGGGTCTTCCAAATGAATTTTTGATAGTACATGGAAGACTGAAAGAGATGGATTGTCTTTCACTAAAAATTTAGCTTCATTTTCTGATATAGTTACATCTTCCTTGTACCTGGTTACCAATTTCACGAGCTCTTATTCTATACTTGAGCTAGGATTATTCCTTAATATTTTGTATGTATTCCTATCATTTAGCTGTCTTTGAATCTCTTTCTCATATTTATTTGTATCCCCCCCCCCTGGTGTTGGCTGGTTTTATAGTAATTTCCTTTTTTCAAAATGTTTCAGGGCATCTATCTCTCTTTTATTGGTATTCCCAATCTTTTCCCATTTTGGATTTAGATCCTCTAGGTCTGTGCTAACAGCTTTTTGAAAGCATTATATAAAGCATCCCCTAATGAAAGTGGGGTTGAAATTTGATTTTGGATTAAAGATTTCTTTCTTATGGTGAGTACACACTATACAGATATATCTGCAGATGATGGTCATTCATACACATTGGACCACCATCATTTGTGTCTAGCCGCGTGTCCTGGCAGTGGATCGGGGGGTGGCTGCCGCTGTGTGTGTATGAGCGGTCTGCAGACTGCCTGTACACACTTGCCGATGGACAGATATGTTCACAGACATATCGCGGGTACACACTGGCCGACGGGCAGCAGATAAATTGGCCAATCAATTGATCGGCCAATATATCTGTCAGTGTGTATGCAGCTTAAGTCGTGGTTTCTCCTTTTTCACTGATAAAATATTTTTTAAGTGACAACATTCTAATGAATTTTTGAAGATCTACACATTACAAATTTATTTCATTGATTATTTGGTGCAAACTCAAGGCCCTTTTGCAAGATAGTACTCTCATCCTTTGTTAAAACAGGTTTACTTAAAATATTTACTTTTATTTCCTCTATATTATCTTTTTCTGCCAGTAAAGTTATTAAATTTTTCGCATAATTTGCCTTTTCCCCCTACCTCTAGTGCATAGTATTTACCCCTTGCTGCAGATGCAAATCCCAGAAAAATAAGTATGATACTACCCATAACTGTTCAGTGACCTCGAGTCAGACTTCTGCTCATTCTGTTTCTGACAAAATATTTCTTCATACTGCCTCCAAGCAGTACCCTTGGTGGCCAAGTACATGCCATGATTTATGTACATGTGCTTTAAAACATGCACAAACTTGCCCGGCTGTGTGTCTAAGTAACATGCAGTGAAAACATGCCCATCATCTAATGCAGATAGCTGTGTTGGCTTCCCCCGCGATGAGTCCTTAGGATCCAAAAACCATAAGGTGTCATGATTCCAGCTTTTTGAATATGCTATTTAATGACCTTAGCCCCCAGCCATATTGGAGCAGTGGACCATATCACCTGACACATCTGACACCCCACTAGTGGAAGACACACTTGCTTGCTTGGGGCTTCTACATTTCCCTTCAAATTGCTGCTCAAGAAAATGCATGAATTTGCGCAGCCTATCAGAAGTGCTGGATGAATCACTGGAATCATCTAAAAAAGGCGATGGAGCACTGCAAGGAATATCAGCAACCTGATCATCTGATCTGAACATGGAAGGGACCACCAGGATGTTCTTCGAGCTAGTGGAATGTCCTCCGATGTGCAATGCGCCAACTTGACCTGTTGACCTCTGAATCTCCTGAGAACTTGCCACAGCACTGATGACTAGATCCACCACAACAGATTAAACCTGAGGACTCGTAACAGAGACATTTGAGACAGGAAAAAATTAAATTTAAAACAGGGGGAATGGAAAGGGGGCAGGGTTAGGAGGGGTATTTAGTGGATAGGGGACACTGCAGGAAGTGTAGGGGGGCCAGATAGGGGGGTCATTGTCCGCAACAGGGGGTGCAAGGGCAAGACACTGAAGTCAGCAGCAGAAAGTGGCTGTGGAGAGAAAACCTCAGCTGGCTGTGTAAAATGCAGCTGAGCCACATGATAGCTTTCATAAGGGGTCATAGGCCAGCTAAAGCATGGACTGGGCCAATGGGAATGGGGACTGAAAAAGGGGGGATTAGCGACAAGTGAGAAAATTGGGTGAAGTGGGGGGTACAATAGAGACAGTGGACTGAATGCAGGCAATACAAGTTGCATAGTAAAAAGGTATCCTGGGTGGGGCTGCATAAATGGAGAAGCAGTTCAAATGCAGCAGCAGTGCTTGAGGTGGCAATGTTAGAAACCCCAGTCACTATGTAGGAACTATACATATTCACAAAGAGAAAGAAAGAAAACTGTATGTGTGGTGCACTCTTGTATAAGAAACAATAAAGTTAATGTACAGTATAAGACAATAAACTATAACTTTTAATTGTAATGCATTAAAATAAATTTGATCTCATAATTACTTCTTTTTTTTTTAGCTCTGAGTCAGTTTCTTAAGGTTAGATATGATAATAGTCCGCAAAGGGACTATCAAATTAATTTTAACTATATAAATACACAAATCCATAAGTGAGATGGGCTTAATTTTTAATGCATAACAATTAAAACTTATATTTTATTTTCTGCTACATTACCTTTATTATTTATTTTCTATGAGTGTGCCACAAAGTGAGTTTTCTTTCTTTTTTTATTGTGAATATGGATTAATTTACTGTCTCTGTTGTGTACCGCCAAGATGACATACTTAGGAATTTGATCCTTCAATTGTCAAATTTTGTTTCTTCTACTAAAATCCTATGATTTTTTATGCTGGTGCTGAACCTCTATCCTTTGCTCCCTAATACTGCATAGGAACTGTAAGCAGGGGACACATGTAACTCTAAGTCAGCTGCATCGGGGGCATAGAGCGGCTTATTACTTCTCCTCTCCACCAGCTGGCATAACACTAGTGACAGTCCTTGAGGCAGAGTAGGCTGAAATGTGGTTGGGGCCATTTTCTGGCCAATGTGATGACTGGGAGGCAGGGTGAGGGGTGCCAGCATGGCCCATGCAACCCATCGCAAGGCACGACTGGAGGTTGGAGGGGGAGCAAACTCTATAGTAGCTGGCAGTGATGTAGCTGCGCATGAAGTGATGTTCTGGTTTTGTTGTGGGCCCGGGGTGGTGATAGGAGCAAACACAGAAGCAGATTTAAAACAAAACGTGGAACTTTTAATAAGTGGTTTGGCAGACATGAACAATGGAAGAAAATAAAGTCCAGGGATGGCACTAAAGTGCAAATGGGAACTGAGGTGAAGCAATGAGTAAAAGTCCAGGTAGTGGCAGATAGGATCAGTCCAGTAATCTGGGTCTTGTGAGGCTGTAATGAATTGCAGGTGGAAGTGAATTTGCAGGCTGTAGTGAATTGTAGACTGAAGTGAATGGATAATGTCCAGGGGATTAGCAAGTGGAGGCAGGGTGCAGGGTAACAGCTGACACAGGAACTCAGGCAAGGGAGAGGCAATAGGAGGAGGCAGAGGATTCCAGCAGGTTATTGAGCAGGTCAGGTAAGCAGGCTAAGGCAAAGATCCAACAAGCAGTAAGTGAGCACAGGAACTCTCTCTCAGCGGTGGCTGAGAAACACGTTGCACTGGCAATGAAAGAGAGATCTCAACTCCCTTAAATACTCAGTGCTCTGCTGTGACAGGCCAGAGAGAGCATGTGACCCATCAGGATAGGGCGATTAGATCATATGGCTAGAGGCAAGATGGCGGCACCCCTGCTGGAGCGGACGGAAACACCGCCAGACCAAACAAGCCCAGAGTGACAACATGCCCACACAGGATCACGCACAACCAATGCTCCCCGCCAGGCACTAGCACCACCGTCAGACACCCCCCGCCATAGCGACCTCACAGGTAATACCCGCCGACCGTTATGCCGAGAAACCCTGGTCATGATACATGCCTGCACAGGCCAAGCTTAACGTTCAATTGCTGAAGGAGCTGCATTGGGAGAGGCTGGAAAGTAAGGGGGGGAAGTAGGCATTGTAAAAAGGGCGGTATTGAGCTGGTAAATTTAAGAAGTAAAGGGGACTGGAAAGGGGAACTGAAGGAAGGAAGAATAGGGAGAAAAGAAAAGCCAAAAATGGGAAGAGGTGTAGAAGTGAAAAGCTGACAGGGGTGAAAGGATGAAAGGAAAGGAAGCATGAAGGAATAGAAACTAGAGATGTGCACGGACCCCATGTTTTAGTTTTGGTTTTGGCAAACCACTTTCAGGTGTTTTGGTTTTTAATTTCTTTAAAATGGTTAAAAACAGCTAAAATTATGTCATTTGGACCTGTTTTTTCCTACATTTTCTCTCCTCTGGGGTCATCACATTCTCTCACACACCCATGGCCCAGGGATCACCATGGTGGTGGTGGTGTTGGGGTTCTTCTATCTTCTGGTTACTCCTACAAACTCATGCCCTTTGAACCACCCCATACGTTCAACCAACATGTTCACCTTCAATTAGCTGTCATTTACTGTTCTCCTGGCCCTCCCTCGAAAGTCCCTGACAATTTTGCTTCCTGGCTCCCTCACTTCCTCTCTTCAAATATTCTCTCCATTATCTTAGGTGACTTCAATATCCCTATTGATATCCCCACAGAATCCTCTCCCTCTAAAATCCTTACCCTCACATCATCGCTTGGTCTCTCCCAATGGACCAACTAACTCTCCCATGTGAGTGGGAACTCACTTGACCTGGTTTTAACTCACCGTATTGATATCTCTGATTTCACCAATTCCCCATTCCCCCTTTCTCTCTTTCAACTTATCCCTCTCATCTTCTCCAACTCTGCCGCCTAAGGCCACTATCACCAAGCGTAACATTGAGGCTATCGACAGTTTCTTTATCCTCCCTGCTTGACTCACTTCTCTCCCTCATTATCTCTCTCTCTCCTGCCCTGCACAAGCTGCTTCCCCATACAATGCCTCCCTTACTTCTGCTCTTGACTCTGTTGCTCTAATAATCACTACTTACCCTTGCAGATCCACACCTCAACCCTGGAATTCTAAATGCACCAGATACCCACAAAAATGTTCCTACTGTATATCATTTTGCAATAGTGGAGGAAATCTCACACTAAGGCAGACTTTCTCCATTTCAAATTTATCCCCTCATAATACAGTTCTGCTCTTTCCCTCTCTAAACAATGTTATTTTAATAACCTCATCTCTTACCAGTCCTTGAATCACCACTTTCATCTCCCTCCCCCTCCTTGCCTCCCCTCCTCACTCTCTGCCCTTGACTTTGCCACCTACTTTACATCTAAAATTGACTCCATACGTCAGGATCTCATATCCCAACAGACCCTCAGCATTCCACCCCCTCCTTTCCCTTCTTACCCCATCCCCTTCCTTCTTACCAACTCTGACATCTTTCTCCCCTGTATCTGGAGAGGAAGTTATAGCCCTCATCTAGTTCTATTCCCCTTCCACCTCCCCCCTTGACCCTATCCCTTCCAACCTCCTTCACCACCTCTCTCCTTCTGCCTGTTCCCATCTTGAGAACCTCCTCAATCTCTCCCTCTCAACAAGTATTGTCCCTTCTGCATTCAAGCATGCCCTTGTCTCCTCCATTCTTAAAAAATCTACCCTTGATTCTAAGACTTTCTCCAACTACCAACCCATCCCTCCACCCCCTTTTGTCTCCAAACTCTTTTAGTGAATTGTTTGCAACTGCCTTACCATATTTCTTTCCTCCCACTCCCTGCGTGACCCATTTCAGTCTGGCTTCCATTCTCTCCACTCCACTGAAACTGCCCTCATAAAAGGTATCAACAACCTCCTTGCTGCCAAATCCAAAGGTGACTACTCTTCTCATTCTCATTGGCCTCTCTGCTGCTATTGATACTGTGGACTACCCTCTCCTTCTGCAAATCCTTCACTACTCTGGTCTACATGATTCTGCCCTCTCCTGACTGTCTTCCTACCTCTCTGACTGTTACTTCTCTGTCTCCTCTCATGACTCCTTTTCCTCCCCACTTCCACTAAAGGTAGGTGTTCCCCCAGATTCTGTTCTTGGACATTGCCTCTTCTCCCTCTATACAGTAGATCTTCTTAGGTGAACTCATCAGATCTTATGGCCTTCATTGTCATATCTATGCTAATGATACTCAGATCTATCTCTCCTCCCCTGATCTCTACCCCTCTCTCCTCACTAGTATTTCCAACTGTCTCTCTGCTATTTCTTCCTGGAAGTTCCAGCACTTTTTTAAACTTAACATGTCTAAGTCTGTGCTGATCATCTTCCCACCGTCCTGCATTACCTCACATCCCACAATATCTATTGACAGCACAACCATCTCCTCTAGCCCCCAAGAATGCTATCTTGGAGTTGTCATTGACTCCACCTTCTCCTTTAAACTACATATTCAGTACTTCTTGCAGTCCTGCCTTTTCCATTTCAAATATATTTTCAATACCAGACCCTTTCTCATCCACACACTGGTCATCTCCAGATTGGACTACTATAACCTCCTCTCTATCTGGCCTCCCTAATTCCCACCTCTCACCACTCTTAAAGCACTACACTGGCTCCCCTTCACCTTCAGAACCCAATTCAAGAATGTAAGCTCTCACGAGCAGGGTCCTCTTCTCTCATGTGATTCTCCTTCCCTACTCATACTATCATCTACTTCTAACTCTCAACAAGGGCACCTAACTTTGTTGCTTACGCCCTGCTGCCTGTTGAGTGTTATGAATGCTAATACAGCAATGTTTATAAACCATGTCCTTGTTCTGCATTGTTTTATCCTGTTAATATCTGGGGGGTTTTGTGCTCATTTGTTGTAAGGAGCTATGGAATCCTTGTGGCGCCATATAAAGAACAATAATAATCATGCATAGGGGGCAGGGCCACCAGCACCCAGAAATGCAGCAGTGTCCAGTGTGTCTTGAAGATGCTCTGAACAGGTGTACACACGACAGACACTGCCACAGCAATGCAGGCTGCAGGATGCCGTTCCAGGCACCCTGCTAACCAGAAGCAAGGGCCATGGGGCAGTGATGGTGCCACCCACAAAGATCTGCACTCTGGTTCCTGATTCAGCAAGGAACGCTCATGCGATTGCATATGCAGGCGGCTGATTATTACGTACTTGCACATGCGCGAATGCCTCACGATGATTGGGACTGCAATCGCAGTGACTACGATTGATTGACAGGAAGCACTATTTGGTGGTGGTGAGGGAGGTGGTCGAAGAAACATATGTGTGCCAGTGCATTTGAACACCATTACAGGGGCGTGCATAAACTAGCCACTACGATGGCATACACAGCTCACTGCATACAAGAAAGTTAGAAATTTATGTGAGGTCTGACCTGCTGTAAATGTGCGAGTGACTCCGATGTACTTCGATGTTACCAATGTTTTGGCTGGATTGCAAGGTATTATGGATGTGTGTGAGGGAAGTGGCTGTCTGCATGTTGTCCGTGAGAGTGCTTTGCAATTGCAATTATTAGCATACTTTCGCAGCAGAACTGTATGTGCAATTGCAGCAGCGGTCACATCAGTGATCCTTGCTGAATCAGGCCCTTTGTACGGAAGCACCATTGTACACCCTAGTTATGGCCCTTGTTCATAGTACAAAGTGGTAACTTAAATCTTAGGTGTAGTCAACCCTTGCTCTGCTAGCATTGCCATCGATGATTACAGGACTGAAAGAGGGACCTGCAGCCCACTAGTAGTGCCCTTTATGCAATGCTCCCAGTAGAAGTGCCCCTTATGCAATGCCCCTTGCAGCAATGCCCCCAGTAGCAGAGCCTCTTATGCAATGCCCTCAGTAGCAGTTCCCCTTATACAATGCTCCCTGTAGCAGTGCCCCTTATGCAATGACCACTGTAGCAATGCCCTCATTAGTAGTGTCCCTTATGCAGTGCCCTCAGTAGTGCCCCTTATGCAGTGCCCCCAGTAGTGCCCATTATACAGTGCCCCCAGTATTGCCCCTTGTGCAGTGCCTCCATTAGTGCCCTTATGCAGTGCTCCCAGTAGTGCCTACACAGTGCCCCCCATAGTGCCCCTTATACAGTGCCCCCAGTAGCGCCCATTATAGAGTGCCTCCAGTACTGCCCATTATACAGTGCCTCCATTAGTGCCCCCAGTAGTGCCCCTTATAAAGTGCCTCCAGTGGTGCTGCCAGTAGTGCCCATTATACAATGTCTCCATTAGTGCCTCCAGTGGTGCCCATTATACAGTGCCCCCAGTAGTGCCCGTTACAAATAAAACACATACAGACACACATAATTTACTTACCCAAATCCCCGGCCTGCCTGTCCTCTCCTCTGGTCCCGCTCAGCACTATGGGAGAGAGCTCCAGCCCGGCTCTGGCCCTGGGTGAAGCAGCCAATAAGAGTCTGTCTGACTCTTATTGGCTGCAGTGCTAAAACAAACACCGCCGCCGGCGTGTTTGTTTTAGTGTGTAATGCCATGGACCACACTGCCTGGATACCCACCACACCACCAAATCCGACAGCGCCCAGGGCACATGCCCTGCTCTACCCCCCATTTTACACCATTGATGTGCATCAACCCTTCCAAATGGTGCATCATGTATGCAAAGAACTTCAAGATGTACTCACCATCTAGTAACTAGCATCTTCTCTACTTCTACCTGCTGCACAGCACATACTGAGCTGGCTGACTCCGGTCCCACAACCATGGAGAATACAAAGTGCAGGATGGGCTTCAGCAGAAAAAAGAGCCATCTGGCAATGCGCTGACAGTGATGTCGCCGGCAAGTGTCCAGGGATTCTTGGACAACACACACTACCTGGCGCCTCCGTCACCTCTGTTCAGCCGGCGTTTAGGAAATTGTCACAAGGTCTATTTGGCTGTTGGGGTAAAGGAGCTTTAATTTGCCCTCTACTGCTACCCTAGATGGAAGTGCCCGGAGCATGAGCTACGCCGCTACCTGTACCACCCTTGATAAGCGAACCATAGAACAAAAACAGTGATTTGTTAAACAGTACTTTGCCTCCATCACTAAAAAATGCTTTATTTGCCTATATGAGGTCCTAAGACAGATGCCCTGAAGCAAATACACAGATTATATATAATGTACGGGGAAGGGAGGGGGTATTTAGGGAATAGTGATCACAACACGGTAACATTTGACTTTAGTTTTAATCAAACGTTTTGTAAGGGAGCTACAGAAACTATGAGTTTAAGAAGGGCAAAGTTTAATCAGCTGAGAAAAGCATTGAAGCTTGAAGCGTGGGAAAGTGCTCTTACACAAAAGTACAGAGACCAAATGGGAAATGTTGAAAATTATTTAAAAAAATATTGTTGCAAGTGTATACTATACAGCATTGATATTTGCAGGAATAAAACACAACCAACGGGATTCAGTAAGACACTTTTTAAGATAATAAGAACAATTAAATAGTTAAAACTAGAAGGGAGTGAAATGAAATTTTAGAAATGAAAGCAATATACAGTAGGAAAGTATGTGATGTGAAAATCTGGTTAGCGAAGACTTAAACTGGAAAAATATTGCAGAAGATTCCAAAGCATTTATGTAAACAGCCAGAAACATAACAATCAGAAAAATAAAAATGATTTGACAACTAAATGATAAGGTAAAAATAATTATATAATGTAGGTATAGATGAATGTGGAAGATAAATAGAAAACTAAACTTTTAAATTTAAAAATGTTTAATTTTTTTTTTTTTTTACCTGTATTAGCAAAGGTGGAAAACATACCAGAAAATCATTAAGCGTCTGATACAGAGATGTCTGCAAAATGTGCACAATTTATGTTTGAAAAAGCAAAAGTGGCATACTTTTACCCATATTCAGACCGAAACACATTCAATTGAGCGCGATGTGAATAGCACCAGGAAAGGGTTCCTGGAGCTTTTCAATTGGCAGTGCTAAAGGGCCAGCCGCTCTGCTTTTTTC
Source organism: Taudactylus pleione (assembly GCA_031769625.1). Taxonomy (NCBI): domain Eukaryota; kingdom Metazoa; phylum Chordata; class Amphibia; order Anura; family Myobatrachidae; genus Taudactylus; species Taudactylus pleione. The sequence continues at coordinate 7,950,192 of JAUIMM010000350.1, read as the reverse complement.
CAAGCTTAGCTCGGTGCTAACAGTCTCACGGCTGACACTTAAGTCGGAAAATGCCGGTTAGCACACCTAAAAATCTGGCTTAGGCGCACTGACCGGCATCTCCCAACTAAGGGCCTGATTCATTACAGATTGTAACAGCGTACGCAGATTGACCGATGGTACATACTGCACTACATGCATATAGATCGCAGTGCACGTGTGTGAGTTGGCATTGCAATCGCACTGCGATCACCTATGCAGATACAAAGCCATCGCTGATCAAGGAACAGGACATCAGCATTTGGGGGGAGGTGAAAGGGGAGTGGTTGGAGAAACACAGGTGTGCCAGTCCGTTTGAACGCCGTTGCTTGGACGTGCATAGATTAGCCACTGTGATGGCATATGCAGCATAAGGACTCGTGCGTGCAACGAGGTTAGCAATTTCTGGGTAAGGTCAGACCAGTTGTAAATGTATGTGAGGGGCAAATGTCACTCGATGTTCTCGATGTATACACAGGACTACAAGGTATTACGGATGTGAGATAGCGGTAGTGGGCATCTCTATGCTGGCTGTGCGATGGCTTTGCAATTACATTCATTTGAATATTTTTGCAGCGTAGTTGCAGCCGCGACCACAATAGCGATCCATGATGAATCAAGCCATAAGTCCCGGGCATGGGGGAAGCAACTGAAAAGCTCTGGTAACTCCTTTCCGGCGCTATTCACATTGCATTCAATTGAATTACCCCCCACAGGTGGCGCATATGCAATACATTTAGCAAAGTTAGCGTATTTATGTCCACAGTAGAGGTCGTCGCCTCTGTATTAAAATATATATTTGCATCTAAGAAAAATCAGAACACAATTATGGTATAGTTTTAATTGAGTTCATCAGTTGATGCCAACCAAGCTCAGCATCCTTTACTTGGGTGAGGAGTTGGAGCGCACAACAAGTGGAGCTTGCAGTTTGCATTGCAGCAATTACATTAAGATTTTCAGCAATGTGAATGGTTGTTGGCTGTGAGACGAGACAAGGGTGCTGTGTAGAGCTTATGGTGGAGAAGCTGCAATATCCCACTAGGCAACTAATTGTTGGGACTAAACAGACAGGAAGACATCACAGAGCAGGTCAAAGTGTTGGCCCCACACTGTACATGCAGCGAATTCAAGAAGAGGTATTTATCCGCTACTAAACTGTCTTACTCTTACTATATAATATGTTTATGATGTCAGCAAAAAACTTAATTCACTGGTATACAATAGCTCGATCCTATCTATTGTGTTATATATATATATATATATATATATATATATATACACATATAGATATCATCAAATGTCCTAGCTGACTCACTGGCTCACTGACTTGTCAACACCCATCCCAACCCTTGGACCTAGAAATGAGAAAATCAGGGAGTATATACAGTACTTCCATGACATATGTACCCACTAAGAAGGGATTTTTTGAAATTCAACTCAAATAGTGAGGGAGGGTAATGTATTACTACACAGGTGAGATGAAAATGTGTTATAACAGCAGTCAGAGGGGAATGTATTACTATAGAGGTGATAGAGGGGAATGTGTTACTACACAGGTGAGGGAGAGGAATATGCTACTACACAGGTGAGGGAGGAGAATGTTAAATGTGTTACTACAAGGTGAGGGAAAGGAATCTGTTACTTCAGAAATGAGGGAGGGGAATAAGTTACTACAGGTGTGAGTGAGGGTAATGTGTTACTATAGAGGTGAGGGAAGGTAATGTTTTACAACACAGGTATGGGAGGGGAATGTATTACTACATGGTGATGGAGGGGAATGTGTTACTACACAGGTGAAGGAGGAGAATGTATTACTACACAGGTGAGTTAGGGGAATGTGTTACTACACAGGTGAGGGAGGGGAATATGTTACTACACAGGTGAGGGAGGGGAATTTCAAATGTGTTTCTACAGGGTAAGGGAAGGGAATCTGTTACTCCAGAGGCGAGAGAGGGGAATAAGTAACTACAGTTGTGTGTCGGTAATGTGTTACTACAGGTATAAGAGAAGGATTGTATTTCCACACAGGTGAGGGAGAGGAATGTTGAATGTGTTACAACATGGCGAGGGAGGGAAATGTGTTACTACCGAGGTGATGGTGTGGAATGTGTTAGTACACAGGTTAGGGAGGGTAATGTCTTATTATAGCAATGAGGAAGGGGATGCATTACTATAGAGGTGTTACTGCAGTGATTTTCAACCTTTTTCAACTTGAGGCACACAGCTCAAGATTTTAAGATTGCCAAGGCACACCATCCGGCAATGCGGGCTGTGAGACAAATGAAAAAAAAACACACATATATTGGTCTCCTCAGGAATAAAACACACATACACTGGCCTCCGCAGGAATAATACACACAAACACTGGCTTCCGCAGGAATAAAACACACATACATTGGAGTCCGCAGGAATAAAACACACTACAATGGCCTCCGCAGGAATAATACACACAAACACTGGCTTCCGCAGGAATAAAACACACATACATTGGAGTCCGCAGGAATAAAACACACTACAATGGCCTCCGCAGGAATAATACACACAAACACTGGCTTCCACAGGAATAAAACACACATACATTGGAGTCCGCAGGAATAAAACACACTACAATGGTCTCCGCAGGAATAAAACACACTACAATGGCCTCCGCAGGAATAAAATACACTACAATGGCCTCCGCGGGAATAAAACACACAGATATTGGCCTCCGCAAGAATAAAACACACATACATTGACCTCTGCAGGAATAAAACACACATACATTGGCCTCTGCAGGAATAAAACACACATACATTGGCCTCCGCAGGAATAAAACACACATACACTGGCCTCCGCAGGAATAAAACACACATACATTGGCCTCCGCAGGAATAAAACACACATACACTGGCCTCCGCAGGAATAAAACACACATACATTGGCCTCCGCAGGAATAAAACACACATACACTGGCCTCCGCAGGAATAAAACACACATACATTGGCCTCCGCAGGAATAAAACACACATACATGGGCGTCCACAAGAATAAAACACACTACAATGGCCCCCACAGGAATAAAACACATACATTGGCCTCCGCAGGAATAAAACACACATACACTGGCCTCCGCAGGAATAAAACACACATACATTGGCCTCCGCAGGAATAAAACACACATACACTGGCCTCCGCAGGAATAAAACACACATACATTGGCCTCCGCAGGAATAAAACACACATACACTGGCCTCCGCAGGAATAAAACACACATACATTGGCCTCCGCAGGAATAAAACACACATACACTGGCCTCCGCAGGAATAAAACACACATACATTGGCCTCCGCAGGAATAAAACACACATACATGGGCGTCCACAAGAATAAAACACACTACAATGGCCCCCACAGGAATAAAACACATACATTGGCCTCCGCAGGAATAAAACACACATACACTGGCCTCCGCAGGAATAAAACACACATACATTGGCCTCCGCAGGAATAAAACACACATACACTGGCCTCCGCAGGAATAAAACACACATACATTGGCCTCCGCAGGAATAAAACACACATACACTGGCCTCCGCAGGAATAAAACACACATACATTGGCCTCCGCAGGAATAAAACACACATACACTGGCCTCCGCAGGAATAAAACACACATACATTGGCCTCCGCAGGAATAAAACACACATACATGGGCGTCCACAAGAATAAAACACACTACAATGGCCCCCACAGGAATAAAACACATACATTGGCCTCCGCAGGAATAAACACACATACATTGGTCCCAGAATAATAACACACTACATTGTCCCCCACAGAAAAAACAATTAGATTGGCTGGCCACACAGAATAAGTATAAACCACAATGCTCCCCACACACAAAAATACAACAACACTGGCTGACCCCTGCAGAAAAAAACCCACATTGCTCCCACGTTAAGAATAAATAAAGATTTATTGGCACCTACCAGGCTGTGCCTCATCTGCTGACAGTGCAGAGCTGTCAGTGCAGCATAGTGCAGCCGTGGGGTGGAGCGGGCCGGTAACCACACTAGAGGACAGGCGGAGAGGACAGGTGGAGCGGGAGGGAGGGAGGGCTGGGGGGATCAAGCGGGATGACTGGCTGGCTGAGCGGGCAGGCGTGACCTGTGATGTCACACCGCCGCGCCTACAGAGTCACGGCCCGGGCGCGCCTGAGTTTCCCAGAAGAGCTCAGCGGCAGCGCTGCCCGGGCCGCAATGACTGTACTGCAGTAATCTGATCGGCGGCTCTGACAGCAGACTCCAACGGCGGCGCGGCACACTAAACAACCGTCCACGGCACACCGGTGTGCCGCGGCACAGCGGGTTACTGGATTGGTGTGATGGAAATGGAAACAGTAAATATCTAAAGTCTACCTGAATGAAACTGGTACATAAGCAAGTATTTATATATACTGTAGTTAAATGTGGAAAAAAGGCAGCAACACTCACTGTCTTCAAGAAAAAATATATTATGCTGTTCCAAATTATGCCAATGATTCAGGGCTTGCAAGCCCTTTTATCAAGATAACAACCATGCACAAAGTGGGGGGGAGCAGGTACTAATTACCCAGGCCGGGGCTTATTGGAGGGGTCTGCACTGATTGCGCCCCCCTGGATTTGCGACAGGCTGATGGGCTCACAGCGCCCCCCTCCACAGCAAAAAGGTTGTTTATTTTAAAGGGGGCGTGACCGTGCCTCCCACAGTTTGGCCACACCTTTCCCCAGTTCCCGGGCCTGCTCTCTACTCCCCTGAGCATCAATCTGTCCTTAAATGGGCTGTGCAGTATTTCACCATGTGCAGACATGGGCTGGAGAATGCTGGCCACGGACGTCAGAGTAGCGTCGCATTCATCTGAAGAACTATCCTCTGGCGCGTCACTGCTACCATAGAAACCAGATGCCTTCCAGATTCAATGCATGCCCTGTCTGTAAAACACAAAGTACAGCATAAAAATCCTGAGCAGTGCATATCAAAGGTGCTGGAAAACAATGTCAGCAGCCGTCTCATATAATATAACTTGGAACAGCATAATATAATCATCTCTTAAGACTTCGATTGCTGCCACCTTTTTATACACTTATCTGCTTGATAGTCGTGGAGGGCACCAGAGCAGTATATATATATATATATATATATAAAGTTCCCAGAAGACCCGCACTCACTTCAGCGATATTGTCCATTAGGGATTCAACCTCAATGTCACCACTTTTGTATCCAAAAATCACAAACTGCGAGGGCACTCACCATTACAAAAAACAAGACATCCTTTTATTTACATACCACAAATGTCATATGAAAGGCTAGATCCGACGTTTCGGTCCCATGTGAGACCTTTGTCAAGGTTCAAAATTGTCACAATGTTCAAGCCATCAAAGTGTAACAATAGCAACTAACAACACTTAATAAATAGCAGAGGTAATGCATACCAGGTGAGAGCCAAGTAATCAAGCACCACGCTGACACGCACGTGCATCTAGCCACGCCCACTTCAACTGAGACAATACCAAGCCTCATGCTGAACAGTCAATCAATGTAGGGCTACATCATATGTCTAGAGGGTCACTTGGGGCAGACACCCACTACGTGACCACAAGCACCAGAGCACATGATCGCCGCAGGCATCAGTGTAAGGTGTTGCCTAGCAACACATTAGCATCGCTGTACAGCAAGATCAATATGAGGGGGCATGTAAGCCAATGGGCTACTCCTTCATTCAAACAATCACATGTAGTGCTCAATCGCTATTACCTATCAGATGTCAGCACAACACAATCACAATATTGACAATGTAAATAAGATGGGAAATATACTTCATCATGCCACTATCATAATAACTAGGTAAAGCACAGAGTACAGCTCATATTCAATAAATATAAGGCTCTCACCCATAAGCATACCAATGCTCATACATAATTAGATACACATATAGCAATACATATTAAATTATTACATATTAAAAAGGCCGCAAAACCCTCCAAAAACACAAAAAAATATTAAATAAATAGACTAAACAAGCCTGGTGACCAAATATTTAAATTACAAAAACACATTAAATGAAATTTGCTCATTTAAGCCCTTGGGGGCAATGGTATCTAAATCAAAGATCCATTTTGCCTCACGGCATTTCAGTGCCATTTCTCTATCACCGACTCTTATCAGCGGTGGCTGCCAGTCAATGACCATACATCTCAAAGACGCAAGTGAGTGTCCCTTCGCAAGAAAATGTTTAGCCATTGGCTTATTGGTCATCCCTGTAGTTAATGCCTGTCACTTGTACAGGTAAGTCTATATTTGATTTTTATCACTCTACCCGTATGAGGGTGCTTAAATGAACTTCCGGTACTCATACTGTGACAAGTTATACAGTTAATGCACCGAAAACAGCCAGTGCGCATATCCTTAGTCTTAGAGGACGATTCCCCTACTGTCGGTCTCATCAACAATTGCATTAGGCTTGCACCTTTACGCAAAGATAATAAAGGTGTCTTATCTTTAAATGGCAGCAATGTGTCAGTTTTTATAATCTGCCAATTCTTATGAATTGCCTTCTGAACACTGGTGGCATGTGTGTCATATAAACTTGAAAAAATAATGTGATTTTAAGTTACACTTGATTAATTCGTTTATCAGAGGCTTGACGGAATTTTCTCTTTGCCTTGGCAAGACTAGACTGGACAACCTTTTGGGAATATCCTCGTTGTAAGAAATGAGATTTAATTTCATTCAACTGTAATTCAGTCATATCGGCCTCACTATTAGTGCGCAATAATTGTGAAACAGGGAGGCTGGATTTAAGATGTTCAGGATGAAAACTTGTTGCGATCATTGGTCTTGCGATAGAGGGTAGTTGCAATCTTTGTTCCAATCCTGAATACTGTCAGGTCCAGAAATTCAACCCATTCACTAAGACTGTGTATGTGAACTTGATAGGCGTAGGTAGGTCATTGAGCTCTTCCATCATGACAACAAAACTATCCTGATCACCAGAGCAAATCATAAATAAATCATCTATGAAGCATTTAAGGTACATGATATATTTACCATACTTGGGGAGAATGTGTGTCTGCTCAAAGAAGTGCATATAAATGTTTGCATACATGGGGGCCACATTCGACCCCATGGCAGTCCCTGAGGCTTGCATAAAGAAGCCATCTTTGTATTGAAAATAATTATACTCCAAAACACATCTAAGGAGTTCCAATAGAAACTCAACTGGAAGTTTCAATCTGAACATGCATGAGAGCCTTCCGTGCTGCCTCTACACTGTCATCATGAGGGATGACAGTGTAGAGGGAACCAACATTGATGGTTGCAAACAACATGGTCATAGGGACCTCACCTAGACGAGGCAGAGGGTCAGACCCCACCCGAGAAGAGGTGGACACAAAAATAGATGCCTATAAAAGAGAGTGGAGTATAATTTATTTTTTCCCCTTGATATGAGTCTCTGAGTGCTGCTTTCATTGCATATCTATTATTGGGAACCCAGTCTTTCCCTGAAGGAGGGCACTAAAGCAAGGTAACTGTGAGGCAAAGCTACATGGACTCATTGTAAGGCGACAAACAAACCAACCAGACTGCCGACAGTAGCTGCACAAGCAATCCAATGTAAACAGGGGGTCTGTGATCATTTGGCAAAGGGACTAACCATGCCTCACCCTCAAGAGCCCTCTGAATTAGAAAACTCTTAGCATATCCCAGCGCAAACGCAGACGCAACAGAAAATATTAAATGCCGTGAGCATCTCAGCCCAACCGCTTTCAGCTTCAAACTCAACAAACAGGCCCCATATAAATAAAAGAAGCAGACAATGACTATCCTTACCAGCAGCTCGCTTGCACGCCAGGAACGCCTCCTTCTGCGTGCATGTGGAATGATAGGCCCTGAGAGTCCTCAGTGCCATAGAGGGAGACAATAGCCCCTCCAATCCTGCCTGATCACCTGCCAACAATAAGAGGGACACACTTCACCCACTGCAGAAGTCTGCAGTGCCAAAGCCTGAAACCGAGCCCAGTGGAACCAGGAGAGCGCATAATCACCTGAGGAACAAAATAAACACAGTACAGGCAGGGTAGAACTCTGCTGATTAATGGCATACACCACCCCCAGGTTATCACACCAAAACACAATGCTCCTACCACAGAGACGCTCCCTACAGAGCTCATACGCGACTATTATGGGGAAAGGTTCAAAAAACAAGAGGACCCTCGGTGAGACCTTCAGTAACTCAGCTATCCAGCCAAGCAGCAGCACACCAAGAGCCCTGCCAGAAACCTCCAAAACCTGTGGAACCTGCTGCATCTGTAAATAGCTGTTGCTGTAAATTTGACGCAGGAGAAGAGGGCTGACCCATACGGATCACATGACAAGTGAAGTTGAACAGTCCCAGTAAGGACTGTCCTTGTCCCAAAGTAACCTTCGCAGCAGCCAGCACTAAGAGGATGGTATTGTGCAGCTTCCTAACCTTATCCACTGATAGCAGCATGCAATAGTATGAATCTCAATGCTCAGATAAGAGAGAGATGTGCAGGTACCCTTTGACTTATCTATGGCAATGGGAACCCTAAAATCGGCAAACAAGACATGAAGGGAAAAAAGGTCAGCAAAGTGGGAAGAGCCAGCCAGCCCCATACAAAGGAATTTGTCTAGGTAGTGGGCCACCCGGAACTCCATTATGTCTGCACACACACCACTGCAGAAAGGAACTAAAGCATTCAAAATAAGCACAAGACATGGGACACCCAATGGACAGGCACCTATCAACGTATAACTGCCCCTCAGCTTAAACCCCATGAACCAAAAACCACACCGGTTAAGTGGCAACCAAATAACGGCCGACTTGATATCCACCTTACTTATCAATGCCGCCATTCCAAAAGAACAAACAATGCTCAGGGCATAATAAATTGATTGATAACAAACCCCAGACAAACCAGGTGGACTAGCGTCAATAACACCTGTGGGTAGGAAAGGTGCTGGATGAGGCAGAACTTGCCAGGAGCCTTCTTGGGAACTACCCCCACTGGAGACAATACCATCCCTTCGAGAGGAGGCTCAGCAAAGGGCCCAATCATGCACCTCAGCTGGACCTCTTTCACCACCTTATCTTGCATGATATGAGGCAACTCAATATCTGAGCAAAGGTTCTGTGGGGAGCCCATGGCCGCTATGCCCAGAATAAGAAGAGGAAAACAAAAAAAACTACCCATTGACTAGGGTACCAACCAGTTTGATAAGACACCCAAGTAGACAGGAGATAGAACTTTACTTCGTACCTCCAGAATCCTGCTGCCAGGAGGGATGCCATAGACTCTGGGGCACTCCTTGAAGTTGTGGTGTACCACAGAGCTAACATTAGTATTAAAAGTAACCCTGGGCCCCCAGCGTTGCACTGGACATTGTTAAAAGTGAAAAAGCACCCTTTACACGTGCCAGGAGTGGATGACCAGAAAGCCAACAGGGCAGAAGCCATACCTTTATGCTGAGCTGTTTGTTCTGATGCTGCTGAAGCCAGTTGAGTGACCTCCAACCAAACCTCGACATCCTTATAGTCCAGGTCCATGACGGTCATCGCATGCTGCTCATGATGAAACCTATCCAAGCAATTACTGTAGGACTCACCAATATGACCCTTTTGTTGATGGCTGCCAAGGCCTTGCATGTCTTAGACATTAAGGCAAATAAATTGATACCTGTGTCATATATACGATCTTGCATATGGATGTGCAGATCCCGCAAAACCGCTGTGTTCGCACAGTGGACCATGTCTCCGGCAGAAGCCCCTGCTTCAAGGCTGCTACTACTACAGTGATGACAATTCCAATGTGAACACTTTGTGGAGCGGCAATGGGAAACATTTGAGCAGCAACTCTGCAAGCTACCCGATTTGCTGCTAGATGTTGGACACAAAATGAAAAGCGCTAGCATGTTCACTTGAAACTCCCACAGTTGTAGCCATCGGTCCCAGTAGAGATGACCCTGGAACTACTGGCTTGACCACAGCCTGCCCAGTGACAGCCTCAGCATCTGAAACAGAGGAAATAGCAGGAACAGAACCAGAATTGGGAGCCACATCTGATGCACCCGAGGAGGCAGACAGGAAGGCAAGAGGAGAAGGACCAGTAGAGTGAACAGCAGCAGAAACAGGAGTAGCAGAAGTGGGGTATAAAGTCAGACCACAGGCCTGGCCCAACTACGTGACTATATGAGCAAGCTGTGCACTAATATCGCTAGCTGAAGATACCACAGAAGCCACCCCAGGAGTGCCTTGTTGAGAGGCAAGAAATAGGGTGAGAGCCCCTACCACTATCACCAGCAAGCCCTCAACGGACACCAGGTCCCGCAGAGCAGTTCCTGCCGCTCATCCAAGTAGAGAGGGGCAGAAACCCACTGCACTGCTTGCACACTGATACACTAGACTCCATGTAGAACCTGCGGGACCTGGGAGCACATGGACAGGAGACCCCTGGAACCAAAGCGTCAATACCCCAGAGACTGATGCAAAGGCCTGGGAGGGGGATGAAAGGGAAGATCTCCTCCACGCTGGAGAATGCTGCTGGCTGGGACTGGAGGGAGCCAGACTCCCCAGACTCCCAGCAGAGGGATCAGCCACAGCAGTGCCAAATGGGCTTTTAAAACCCAGCTGGTAAGCACTGTGGGAGCGGTGTTGTGAAGGGGCTGGCAGCTACCCTGTTCACTGGGGTTCACTGATGCCATCAAACGTAAGGTGCATACACACTAGATGATATGTTGCACGATTCACCTGATTTAGATGCATCGGAATGACAAATCATGTAAAATATGTCCAAATCACTCACGATCACGATGCTGATGCTCGTACCCGCATGTCGTACATCACATCTCCAGATCTTGCCTGCAGCAGGCAAGATCTGTAAATCTTGTTCTCGAAGCACTGTAATTCGTTAAGGATGCACGATAGCTTGTTGGTCAGATTGGACACATTTTAGCACCATATTGTGTCCTGGAATGCCGGAGAGAGTTCAAGGAAAATCGCTCACGATATCACATCATGAGCACATCATCTAGTGTGTACCCACCTTTAACCCTTCACTGCCCAACCTGATGCTAATATACTGATCCTGCAAAGGGGTTTAAATTACATCCTGCATATCTTAATCCCCTCCGTATTCATTAAGGTCTTCATTTTTACCCATTTTGCACCAAATGTTTGACTATTGTGATTGCATGACTGTATGCTTAATTTGCTTAATTTGATGCAGGACCAGGTGCTGGGGGGACATGTATACTGGAGGGGGCACAGCTATGCCCTTTCTTTGCATACATTACAATGGTGCAATGGCAAAAGAACTGATGGGCATGAACGTTGCATTCAGGGTGGTCATGGTTACACCTCCCCCCTACACAGGCCCGGCCCAGGTATTCTGTACCTCCCCTATTGGCAACCCAGGTTATAGGTGTCAAATACATACAGCTAGGGGTATATTAAAGCCTTGGTGGGACCCATGTGCAGCAGATCCCTTTCCGTGAAACATGGCCTGCCCAAATACCTTCTGCAGGTGGTGCCATCTTACAAGTGATATTTTCATGGCATTGGTGCATACACAGAAGATGACAAAGGCTCTGGCAAAGTGCCAGAGTCTTTGCTATCAACAGCTCCATATTTCGGAAGATATTACCCAAGTGATGTTGCTCTCCACGGATTTCAGAGACTGGGATCATGGCATGGCACCAGTGAGATCTAAGAATAAAACAAATGTGCGTAGGAGTCCCAAGGCGCAATATTCCCACATGCTGCCACCTGTAAGAAAAGGACAACCTAATCCTTAAATATAGACAATAGAAATGTATAAAACAGGTCTGGCGCTCAGTTACTGTAAGTCTCAGATCAGAGTCAATATGATAAAACTGAAGGAAATACCTGTAAAAAGTAGAACAGTCCTGAAATACTTGTATATATATCCAAGTTATCAATATAAGTCCTGTCTGTTCTTCTTTCCCGGACTTCCTGTTCTCCACGTCTAAGTACATTCAGGTAACTTTTACTGGAAGTTCATTTAATTGCTGTTGTTAAAATAAACATAAAGACACCATAGCATAGTCTGAAGAAAATGATTGTTGCTCCACCAAACACAATAAGTCCATCAATTCACATAGGAGAAGGATGAAAGTAGATAATAAGCATCTGTGCAGGTGTAGAAAGGATCTGTGCAGGCATAGAAAGGTCCAGAAAATCTCAAACTTAGTGAGCCATGCAATAGTAAGAAATAGGGACCTCATTCCTGTTGGTCATCTGCTTACTATACACTTTCTTGCTATGCAGAATGTAGCATTTTCTTTATATCAAATTCACCATGGATACATAATCCTCTTTGGCAAACAAGTAGATCGTCCAGGTGAAATATATAACAATTTATTCAGAACAATAAGTCTACAACAAAATCAAAACATGGGGAATAATTCCTTAAGCACCAAAATTCTCACAATCAAATATAGACATCATACAGATTACAGAGCACTACAATTACGGGAATCCTGGGTATAAATACTTTGTATAAAAATGCCATAGACCATGTCATGTGATGGTGCATACAGGATATCTCACCCACTCGTCAAACGCGTTAAGGTAAGTCTTTTTCAAGGTGAGTGTGTGTCTAAACGGCAGTGCCTTAAATACCTGAAAATCCAGATGTCGACTATTGTTATAACAGCTCCGCTGGAACAGCAATACTGCCCGCCAATATAAACATCTGGTGGTGAAAGCTCCTCTCATCACTATACAGGGACCGGAAGTGACTCGACAGCACGCATCATCCTGGCCCGCATGCTTGCTTCCCATAATGTAATGGACAATAAAGTTACATGACAAACATATGTCATAACGTAGCCAAGGTTGTTATTGTAGTTTATCAACTAAAATTATGCAATAAATACTGACGTTGCTGAGTAATAAAGAATATAAACAACACCTCACTAATATTAAAAGAGAATTAAAAAAAAGACTAATAAACGGGTTCCATCTTCCAAATAATAAGAAGATAAATGATACATTAATAATATAAAAAACAATAAAATTATAAAAATCACTTTAACTCAAAATAGTTGTTGAGACCATTAGGTAAAAATGTGTTGAAATTATATATCCATTGCATTTCACATTTAGATAACCTAGTCCCCCCGTTATTATCATGCCAACTCTACAGAACTATTATGAACATTCCTGAAATGGAGAGAAAAGGGGTGATTTTCCCTACCCTTTTTGATATTCCTGATATGTTTTGATCAACGATTTGTTGAGGTTACCAAAAAGGTAAAGAAAAAGGGCAGACTAGATTGGCCAAATGGTTCTTTTCTGCCGTCTAATTCTATGTTTCTATGAATTTTTAGTAATCTAGTGGTTTTCCCTGCATCCATTTTATGGCAGGGGCATTGTATTGCATAAATAGCGTATTTTGTATTGCATGTAATGAAGTGGTTCATTTTATATATCTGACCATTAACTACAAAATCAACCATTTTCTTAGCACTTGATGGGCAGGACTTGCACTTAATGCAATCACAACACCAATGGAACCCATTATTGTGGATTATACCCCTAAAGGTTTCTCCAAATACAAAAACTAGACACTAATTTATCCCTAATACTAGGTGCCCTTTTATATCAAAATGTAGGTTTATGAGGTAGTAACTTAGCAATTGTGGGATCTCTTAGGGGAATATTCCAATTCTGTTTAAAAATGCATTCAATGGATTTATAATTACCCGTATATTGTTTATTGAATACTAAACCAAATGAAGAATCCATGTGATTATTATTGCAAGCTGGTTCTACCAAGTCATTCCTTTCAATCTTCCTTTCACTTCTTCAGTAGCTGTCAGAATATGATGGGGTTTATAGCCTTTCTGTTTTTTGTTTTCTTTCATTGCCACTTTGACATGAATATTAACAATACTGAAATGAACCTCTATATACCCCTGCCTGTACCTTCTAAAATCCTACCTATAAACCTCTAAAGATGACGCTAATTTGCGTACGCAGTCATACAGTAAATAGAGTCTCCAGACTTAGAACATGTGGTTCCAAAGCACAAAGTATTATTCAAGTAAAAAGTACAGCAGTTACACGCTATTGATTCAGACACAATTAGACGCAAAGGAATTATACAGACCCCAAGTACAGTATACATACGCAGCGCTTCCAGACCAGATGATAGGATTCAGCAAGAGACCCCTCGTCATTCAGCACGAAGACTAAAAACCCAGCGTTTGAGCACACATATTTATACCCCCCAGAATAGACCGGACAATAGGGAAGTTTGTTGCTGATGTCATTGGTTCCCATGGAGGAAGCATTTGTTAAAGGTTTAACAGGCTGGTTCAAATAGACTCACCCAGCCTCTAACAACTGGGGGTCTCTGCCCTCCCGCCCCCATGCTACATCCTAACAGTTGTTCATAAAATATACATTTTGTTGCTTGTAGTCTCTGCGGTCCATAAGTTGAGAATGCATGATGCGATCTCCACACCGATAGTACCGAAATTCTGTTGAAAGAGTACGCATCAGTACGAAACCAAACACGGCTTTCCTAACATATATGAAACCTTAGTTATCAAATATCTTTATTTCACAGCATTTATACTAACTGAACCAACTTAAATCTTATACTTTAAAGCTTATTAAACCTTATGTGTGAATATGTAATGTGTGAGTATGCGGGGTTTGATATAAGGACGCTAGTTAACTTGGGGCAGATGCATGCACATAAAGCTAATAAAACAGCGGTTTCATACAAAGTCCTATGCATTCGCTAATATGCCACTAGTTAACAGCGCAATTGTGCGTATTAATGTGTGTATGAGAAATGGTGAAAGATGCAATCGCATGTTGCTAATAGTAATATCGCCACATGTACTAAAGTGTAAGTTCATCTAAAATGGCGCTTAGGCGGCCATTCGCAAAATGGCGTCTTGCGATCTCATTTCCAAAATGGCGTCTTGCGGCCAGTCGCAAGATGGTGTCGCTGCGATCTAATTTTAAACTGATCTTGTCTCAGCCAATTATCCAGCTTCGACAGTCCACCCTTTGATAGCAAACATCATGCTATCACAATCTGTTGTTGGAATTCTAATTTAGGTTTACATTTACATATTATTTAGTGTTATTATGGGATGGCACAAGGTGGTTCTTAATCCTTCAATAATGTGTCTCTGGGTGGGGACATAAAACTACTATTATACGCACACCGTGGATCTTGGAAGATCATGTGAAAGGTGTGGGAACACACCAGTCTTATAAAAGCAGTTTTGAAGGGGAATTGAGACTTGACATTATCTGAGGTGTTTTAAAAATAACATTTCAATAATACATTCTATGCATGTCTAAATTTAATACATTAAATGATGGTATTTCCTAGCTCTAGGTTGTAATACAGTTCTGTATTTACCTCGGTATTCATACTGGCCACCATCATAATTTCATTCTTTCAGTTTACTCTATTTTTACATTTTCCACACTTCAACACAATAGGAACACACCGGACGTATATGCCAATTATTAAGATAACAATTAGTATAAGGATCAAGAATTTGCCTATGCTGGCGATCACTTCCTTGACCCATTCCCCTAGACCTGAGAACCATTTCACTGGGTTCAGCCATGACACCCATCCTTCTATCTTTTCCCCTACTACAGCCACTGAAGCATTATGGTACGAAATTCCCACTTTAGCTGCAGGATTTCATCCATCTTCCGATCTATCACCTCCTTGGGGTCGCTGGTATCATTGGTGACATTGGTGCAACATTTTACTCCAAATTGGGTGGCTAACATTACACAATACCCTCCAGTAACAGCAGTTAAATAATTCAACACTAGCCTGTGTTGCACCAGTTCTTTCTTGTACGCTTGTAATTCACTCCCTGTATACCTGAATGTGTCATCGTACATCTCGGTGATATATCTATCAATTTAGCAAGTTCCTGAATATATTTAAAATGTAATGTTCCCCGAGCGATCCTGGTGGGATCCAGTGCGACTAAAACTTGAAAGCCAGTTGTCTCACTAATTAACTGAGAGGCTTTATGCACATCACCAGGTATCATATTTCTCTTGCCTCTGTGTTCATATTGCATATGAAGATATGGTGATGATGTGTTTTTATGTATACCAAGCATTTCAACATGTGTGAGGGTCATAACTTTTGGGACTACTCTTCCCAGGTAACACAAACCTTTGGAACTCGGGGAGAGCCATTTATACGCTTTTCTTCCACATACAAATTATACATTATCAGGGAGAACATAAGGGATGGTATGCATCATTATCATTAAGCACATTTCTCTTGCAAACAATCCTATTACTGGGTCTTCCATCTGGTTCATGCAAGTCTCTGGCTGTATTATTTTTAGCACAATAACCATCTGGCACCTTACCAATAATCTCCTTGGTGGAACTCAGTGTATACCGATACCTAAAATGTTTCCCACTAGCTTTAATTGAGCGTAACAGATCATGGTTTATGGACTCATTATCAGCTCTTTGCGAGAAGGTCATCGTCTGGTTATTCCCCATCACTTCCCAACCTCTGGGTTTATTGTGGTTGGTTATGTTTAGACACAAAAGTGATCTATCTACTTGGAATTGATAGAGTTTGAAATGAGGTGGTTTGGATGAGAGAAATTTTCCATCCCAGGTTTTCCCTTTTTGCAATTCTATAATTTCCGTGGTATTCAGTGGGAATGGCACCAACCCTACATTATGCTGTCCCTGTGGCACATGTGAACACACCAAGCTATCAGTTTGATTTAACACTTTGCCTACCATGCTATGATAATCCTCTAGAGGATACCCACCCCAGTACGGGTTATATTTAGGTTGGCACCGTTGGATACAGTTCTCATCAACTAGGGACCCAACAAAGCTCACAAATACAGGAATCTTCAGACAATAAACCTCCACACCTTCCCCGAGTATCCAGAATGACAGCTCTCTTAACAATAACAGTACTAAGATTGGTCAGACACTCCCCTGATTGGCATTGTATTCCTCCTGACTCCACTCCATCAGCACTGCCATCAGCTCCCGTTTCCTCAATCGGTCCCCCATACAGACACCGGATATCCTCAAACCGACCAGGATGGTGAACACTCTAAAAGAGAATATGAAAATGAACACAGCAGGCCTGTCCATTGTCACACCAAGTCCTGCAAAATTCTCTCAGTTCAGGTATCTCACTACAACCTGCTCAATCCTCCCGGAACAAGCTCGCGATTGACAGGTCCATGCTATCAGCCTTGTCTCCGACTTGTTTCTCCACCGGTTGATTGACCTTTTTGCAGTGAGTGGAATGGACCCAGGTATCTCTCTCGGCCACCTTCAAAGATGTAGTACTTGTCAGCAGCACCTGGTATGGACCTTCCCACCGATCAGTCAAACAACCTGAATGCAAGAAATTTCTGATCATAACATATTCTCCTGGTTCAACATCATGACAGTTAGTTTCAGGCAAATCATTAGACAACAATTTCAGTTTCTGCTGCTGTTGCTTTAACTGCTTACTCATTGATATAAGATACTTTACAGTTACCTCATTGTTACCCTTCAAGTCTTCCTGTGGACTTATAATCAAATGAGGTTGTCTACCGAACAATATTTCAAATGGGGCAGATTTGGAGGGGGTCTAGGAGTGGTCCTTATGCTATGTAGGACCAAAGGTAACGCTTCTGGCCATCCTAGTCCAGTCTCTGCCATAATTTTACTTAACTTATTTTTAATAGTCCTGTTCATCCTCTCTACCTTGGCACTGGCTTGCGGTTGGTAGGGGGTATGAAGTCGGCTATTAATACCCATCAACTTACACATATTTTGGAAAACATCACCTGTGAAATGAGTACCCCTGTCACTCTCGATGATTTTAGGGATACCATACCTGCATACAAATTCCTGGACTATTTTCTTGGCAGTAAACGCAGCAGTATTAGTGGCCGCTGGGTAGGCCTCAACCCAGTTAGAAAATACATCGGTGCACACTAATACATACTTAAGGTTCCTGCAGGGTGGTAATTGGATGAAATCAATTTGTATCACCTAGAAAGGTCCATCAGTTGGTGGAATGTGGGACGGTTCGGTAGGGATCGCCTTCCCTATGTTCTTCCTCAAGCAGGTCAGACAGGACATTGCTATCTTTTCTGCTTGTGAAGAAAAACCTGGTGCGCACCAGTATGCCCCCACCAACTTGCACATACCTTGTTTTCCCAGATGAGTCAGACAATGTGCTGCCTCAGCCAGACAGGGGTAATATGCCTTGGTGGCTGCTGGTTTACCTTGTCTGTCCCTCCAGAGCCCGGAGGACTCTTGCCCATGTCCCTTGGACTTCCAAACGGATTTTTCCTGGATTGAACACAAATTTTGCATCTCAATTAATTTCAGCATATCAATTGTTTGGAAAGACATCATTTTTTCAGTTGGAGAAAACATTTTCAACCCTGCTGCCCATTTTGCAGCTTCATCGGCCCTGTTGTTGCCCAGTGAGACCGGGTCATCCTCACATGTATGGGCTTTACACTTAATAATTGCCACTGTTTTGGGCAGTTGGATTGCTTCTAAAAGATGTTTTATGTGTCGGGAGTGTGCAACTGGTGTGCCTGCTGCTGTCATAAAATTTCTCAAACGCCATAGAGCCCCAAAATCGTGCACCACCCCGAACGCATACCTCGAGTCAGTGTAAATGTTAGCAGATTTGCCTGCTGCCAGTTCACACACTCTAGTTAGTGCTACTAACTCTGCCACCTGGGCTGAGTGAGGAGGACCAAGAGGTTTAGCTTCTATGATGTCTGTGTCATTTACAACAGCATAACCTGTACATAATTCACCTGTGTCTGTTTGTCTATGACAACTCCCATCCGTATAAAAAGTCACATCCACATTCTCTAAAGGTGTGTCATGTATGTCAGGTTTAGCAGTGAAGGTCTGATTCAGATATGTCATACAATCGTGCGTATCATTATGTCCGCTGAACTCACCTCCTGCCAGCAACTCGTCTCCCTCGTAAACCCTTTGTACATCATGTTGTACATATGGTAGATACGTTGCTGGATTCAGAGTGCTGCAACGTATAACAGTGATGTTTGCGGGTGCGATTAGGGCTAATTCCCATTTGGTAAACCTAGCTGAAGAGACGTGTCTGGTTTGAGTTGAGTTCAACAGAGCAGATACAGCATGGGGAGTGTAGACAATCATATCATGGCCCAGTACTACGTCCTCACTTTTACTCACCAATAGAGCGGTAGCTGCTACACTTCTTAAACAAGTGGGGAGTGATCTTGCTACCATGTCCAATTGGGCACTGTAGTATGCTACGGGCCTACTGGCATCACCATGTTTATGTGTAAGGACACCTGCAGCACAACCATCAGCTTCCATACAATACAAATCTAAAGGTTTTTCATAGTCAGGTATTCCCAATGCAGGAGCTTTTGTCAGACTATCCTTAAGAATAAGGAAAGTCTGCGCTGATTCCTCTGTGTGTATGACACGATCAGGCTTTGAGGAAGAGACTAAGGACCTTATTCAGAGGCGGCCGTATTGTCTACGACCACACGGCCACCTCGATGTTTGGCCAGTGCGCATGCGCACGAGGGAGCTGGCTCCCTCGTGCACATGCGTGAGACCCGCTACGACTAACAGCGCCGGTCGTAGCGGGTCTCTTTCCAAAGGGGGCGAGCTGTCGATGTTGATTGACAGCTCACCCCATTTGGAAGGAGGGCCAGGGGGATGGCAGCCCAAACAAAGGCATTCCCATGGGAACGCCTACCGTTTGGGGGAGGCCCCACTGACATCGCAAGTGATGTCAGTGGAGAGCTTCCGGCTCTGACAGAGCAAGAAGCTCTCTGAGGCTTACGACAAGTGAGACCCTACCCTAGGGTCTCGTTGTAAGCCCCGAGCAGTCGTTAGAGCTGTGGGTGTAAACCCACAGCCTAACGACCAAAACAGAAGCGGGCGGTCAGGATGCAAGCGGCCGTCCAGTTTCTGAGCGACCACTTGCATCCTCCGACCGCCTCTGAATGAGGTCCTAATTCCTGTAAAGGCAAGGCCAAAATAGAAAAACCTGGGATCCACATTCGGCAATATCCACACATTCCCAAGAAGGTACGAATTTGGTGTTGATTCTGCGGCAGTGTTTTGTATGGCCTGGATTCTATTATTTGTAAGATGTCATAACCCCTGGGTTAGGCAGTGTCCCAAATATTTGACTCTGGATTGGCACGGCTGTAGTTTGTACATAGCCACCTTGTGTCCTGTATGCGAGAGATGAAGCAACAAAAGTTTAGTATCATTCAAACATGACATAAACGAGTCAGAACATAGCAATAAATCGTCCACATATTGAATTAGAACAGATCCATTGGCAGGTTGAAAAGATTGTAAACAGTCATGAAATGCCTGGGAGAAGATACTGGGGCTGTCTATGAAACCTTGGGGTAATCGTGTCCATGTATATTGCACACCTCTGTATGTAAATGCGAATAGGTACTGACAGTCAGGGTGGAGAGGCACAGAGAAGAAATCAGAACAGAGGTTGCATTTGGTAGGATCTGCATTAGGATGACAGCTGGATTTGGCACTACAGGGAATTGGCTCTCTACTACCTTGTTAACACCTCTAAGGTCTTGTACCAGCCTATAACCCCTCCCACCACTCTCCTTCACTGGAAAGATGGGACTGTTGGCTGCACTAGATATACGAACTAAAATTCCCTGTTGCAATAATCGCTCAATTATTGGAAACACCCCTAGTTCTACCTCGTGTTTTAGGGGGTACTGGGGAATTTTTGGAGCTTACCAACCGCTTTTTAAGTTTACCATTACAGGGCTTACGTTTGCCATTAATCCAGTGTCCTGTCCATCCTTAGTCCAAAGGGAATTTGGAATTTGGGACAACATTTCATTTACCTGTGATGGATTTTCATTTAAAACTGTAGAGTGATACATTATCCTTTGAGGAGTGTCTAACATATCCCGCACCTCGTATACCTTTTCTTTCTGGGATATCTAAAAATACACCATCAGGGGTGCAATATATAACATATCCCATTTTACATAGCAAATCTCTTCCCAGCAGGTTAGTAGGGGTCTCAGCAGCCCGAAGGAAAGAATGTCTGGTATGCAACGGCCCAATAGTAACCTCTGTGGACTTTGTTAAAGGATAACGTTCCACTTTACCTGTTACACCCATTGTTGGTACTGTCTCGTTGTCACCTGTAAATTAACGGGAGATTTCATCACTGACCTGGTCGCCCCTGTGTCTAAAAGAAAAGGATATTCATACCAGCTACATCAACCATCATGACCGGTTCTTCCCTAGTACTTCCCGTTATCTTGACTATTTGTAGACTACAGGTATGACCTGACCCCTAGCGTTGGCTACCATTCTCCAATAAAGCATTTACGGCCACAATTGGAGCTGGTACCTGTTGAACATTTGCTGGTCTCTGTGCATATCCCTTATGGGGATATCCAGGTCTTCCCTGATTTGGGGTTCCTACTCGTTTTACTGTACAATTTCTACTTAAGTGTCCTGTTTGTTTACAATTAAAACATGTCCGTGGATCAGGTGAAAACATGTGTTGTTGTGAGGTTTGAGCAGAGGGTAAAGGTGGTGGATATGGGTAAGGATAGGAAGGGTAAGGGTATTGTGGGGGAAATGAGTATGGGACCTGTGGTTGTATTGGGTTAGCGGACTAGAGCTGTGTTTGTTGTTGTGTGGGGTTAGTGAGGGCGGGTGTAAGTGTGTGCAGGTGCGAGTGTGTCTGTTGGCTGTGATGTTACAGTCATTACCTCCAGAGCTTGTATACTGACAGCCATTAGTTTTTTACTCTGGATCTCCCTCTTTTTTGAGATGTTTTTATCATGTTCTATAGCAGACTCTATGAGGTTATCTATTGTAAGTCCCCTCCAGCCAGGCTGTGAGGTCTGAACCCGAGTCTTTAAATTCTCAGACCGTCCATGAGTACCGTGACTATCATTCCCCTGTGGTGAGTGCTATCTTTAATATCTTCTATCCCAGTGTACTGGGTGATAGCCTGCAGAGCCCGGTCGCAATAGTCTTCTGCAGTTTCACTCTCCTTTTGCTTGATTGTGAAAATTTTGTTCCAGTTAACTACTACTGGAAAATATATACCCAATTTAGTCACAATGCGGGAAATGTTACCTTGGTTTACTTGGTCTGTTAAGGGAACGTCGCCATCCAATACACAATCCGTGATAAATTTTGTAACGTCGGTATTGCGTGGTAGACACGCCAATCTTTATTAGTTGGCTCATGAGAACTACCCAAATTTCTCAAAAATCTTTGACATTTGGCTAGTTCCTTTTTGGGATCGGGGAAATCATTTATGATGGAATTTAGTTCTGCTCTTGTCCATGGACAATGAATTACTACTTCCCTCGTGGGCACTACACCGTTCGCATCTGCATTTCAATTCGGAACAGCTATCGTCCGAATGGGATGCAGACCGGTAGCATTGCTACCTCTGACCTGGTTACCTGGCTGGGGGTTTAATCTGCTGCTGCTACGTATGGTATTAACAACTTCCTCTACGGGTGCAGAGTGTGTTAACACTTCCCTTGCTGTTACCGATGGAGATGGCAGCACCACCCGTGATTGTGGTGATGCAGCATCTATCATTTGCACAGCATGGGAAATGGCAGACATTACAATAGGCTCATCATCCACATCATAAACATTTTCTTTATGGTTACGTAAGAGGGGGTACAAGTTGCTTGTTACCTTTTTATGGGTATTTTTGGTAACTGTACTTGCACCACCATCCACATAAGGTGGGGGAGGTGAGCATGAACTTCTGGCAATACTCTCCACAACGCTACCTTGTCGCACGTGCGCGCCATTTTGCGACTCGCCCGTATTGCAATTTAGCATTGCGGATGCATTCACTGGCAATGCGCTCACAACGCAAGTTTGCGTCGCTTGCACATTTTTAAGCCACGTATCCCCTTCATATTGCCACAACTTTAAACATTCACAATATTTCACCTTTTTATTTCGGGAGCGCATCAGACTGATGTGATCCCGGACATTATCTAATACATCCTTATCAAAACTATCAATTCTGGGAAACGGTCTAACACTCTTCATCGTCATTTTAAACCATACATCACAATACCTTATTGCATAAGTACCTTACTTAGTATGCATAATACGACGGGCCGATCCGATCGGCGCTTCCATTAGCAGCACATCATTGTCTAAAATCTCTACTGTTTGCATGGCTCCCATTCTGAGACAAAATCCTATGCTTTTCAATGAAGATTTAAACTGGTGAAGGACAAACAAGATACTTTCACTTACCTGTGGACGATTTAAGTCGGCGGCGCCCACACACCTGGATAAGATTTGAAAAAGGCAACTTCCACACCCGGATAAGATTTAGTAACGCAACTTCCACACCTATGGAAGTTTATATGTCGGCCACTTCCACGCACTTCTCTACAACAAAGACAACATGTACACCTACTACTGTGTATAGAACGGTAAAGCTACTTACCAAACAGCTAGACTAACCCTTGCACCTAGCCCTTAAGGATCATACGATACCCTTAACTTTGTTCAACAAATATTCACTGTTACACACTTTTTTCCTGCGCAGCAAAATACACATTAACCCAGATATTGATAACAATTGAAAAAGGTAAACCCCAACGGCTTTGTTTAAACACGTGGCAGCAGAACCGGAAGTATGTATACGCTATTGTGCGACCAGCCGCATACACAATAATGCGACTACCACACAACCGTATAATTACTTTTTAACTGCGTACGCAAAAGTGCATTTTTGCTGTGTGCAAAACTGCGACTCAGCCGCGTACTCAATAATGCAGAACCCCTTTAAATGTAAGGTTCTATCAACAAAGGAAAACAATCTTTTTCCTTTCTTGTCCCTGGATTCTAGTCAGCTTCCTTGGCTCACACGAAAACAGATTTTTCAGCACAAAGCGGTTACAGGAAAACCCTGTATGTGGCCACTCCACCCTTTGCTGAGATATCGATAGCCGTATGTGCCATGTGAGTAGGTAAGTGACCTCACTACTACGAGCCCCCAACTAACGATACTGAAATGAACCTCTATATACCCCTGCCTGTACCTTCTAAAATCCTACCTATAAACCTCTACAGATGACGCTAATTTGCATACGCAGTCATACAGTAAATAGAGACTCCAGACTTAGAACATGTGGTTCCAAAGCACAAAGTATTATTCAAGTAAAAAGTACAGTCAGTTACACGCTATTGATTCAGACACAATTAGACACAAAGGAATTATACAGACCCCAAGTACAGTATACATACGCAGCGCTTCCGGACCAGATGATAGGCATCAGCAAGAGACCCCTCGTCATTCAGCATTCAGCACAAAGACTAAAAACCCAGCGTTTGAGCACACATATTTATACCCCCCCAGAATAGACCGGACAATAGGGAAGTTTGTTGCTGATGTCATTGGTTCCCATGGAGGAAGCATTTGTTACAGAGCGTTTAACAGGCTGGTTCAAATAGACTCACCCAGCCTTTAACAACTGGGGGTCTCTGCTCTCCCGCCCCCATGCTACATCCTAACAGTTGTTTATAAAATATACATTTTGTTGCTTGTAGTCTCTGCGGTCCATAAGTTGAGAATGCATGATACGATCTCCACACCGATAGTACCGGAATTCTGTTGAAAGAGTAAGCATCAGTACGAAACCAAACATCCAAACATGGCTTTCCTAGCATATATAAAACCTTAGTTATCAAATATCTTTATTTCACAGCATTTATACTAGCTGAACCAACTTAAATCTTATACTTTAAAGCTTATTAAACCTTATGTGTGAATATGTAATGTGTGAGTATGCGGGGTTTGATATAAGGACGCTAGTTAACTTGGGGCAGATGCGTGCACATAAAGCTAATAAAACAGCGGTTTCATACAAAGTCCTATGCATTCACTAATATGCCACTAGTTAACAGCGCAATTGTGCGTATTAATGTGTGTATGAGAAATGGTGAAAGATGCAATCGCATGTTGCTAATAGTAATATCGCCACATGTACTAAAGTGTAAGTTCATCTAAAATGGCGCTTAGGCGGCCATTCGCAAAATGGCGTCTGGCGATCTCATTTCCAAAATGGCGTCTTGCGGCCAGTCGCAAGATGGCATCGCTGCGATCTAATTTTAAACTGATCTTTCTGCCAATTATCCAGCTTCGACAGTATGTTAGACTAGCTGTGGGCAAACGTGGTCCCCATAGCTGTGCCAAACTCTTGAGTCTAAAAAGACCAATCAAAATGAAAATACCAGTAAGTTCTGTCCTGGGTACATAGTGTGTGCCACATACCATGTACTCAGTATATAGCCACCAAACCTGCTTGAGGTGCATTTG
This sequence comes from Taudactylus pleione, assembly GCA_031769625.1. Taxonomy (NCBI): domain Eukaryota; kingdom Metazoa; phylum Chordata; class Amphibia; order Anura; family Myobatrachidae; genus Taudactylus; species Taudactylus pleione. The sequence continues at coordinate 7,924,738 of JAUIMM010000350.1, read as the reverse complement.
CATACATTCATTCATTCATTTACTGAACATACACAGAATGAAACAAAATTGCAATTCATACATTAAAAAGTTACATCATTCAAACTGCCATTGTGATCACTCTGTGCCTGCCCCTAAATATCTACAGTATCACAGGACAAGTTGATTTTACTAAAAAAGATTAAAGCCTGGTTGTATGATAGTGTGACTTTGTATGCTTTAAAACCATTGTCTATCAAATGGAATGTTAAAACACATCTCAATGTGCAGTATGCCTACAAATCACAACCTATTTATAGTACTTTTAGAAGACACCATCCACATAAAGTTTATAGTACAAACCTTACCATGATCTATAAGCACCTCATTTAGAAGGTTTATTTGTGATCATGAAAATGCATATCTAAAATGGTGAAGGGTCTAGGAAGGCCCACATCACACACCCTGCATTATTTCAATAAACTTACTTTCTGCAGCGACTGCCTGTGCCTCAAAAGAAACTTCAGAAGAAATGACCAGCATCACTTTCCCCGGACTCCACACCATACTTGCCTACTTAACAAATTTCCTCTGCGGTCAGAGGCGTCACTAGGGTTGGTGTCACCCGGTGTGGTAGCTCATGGTGTCACCCCCTCTCCACATGGGCCTTGTATCACACCACATGGAATCCTTAGTACTGTTTTTGTACTATTACTAAATGCAATGGCAATAATAATAAAATAAACATCTCTTATGCAGTGCCCCCAGCAATGCCCCTTAAGCTGTGCCCCCAGTAGCGCCCCTTATGCAGTGGCCCCAGTATTGCTTCCCTTATGCAGTGCCCCAGCAATGCCCCTTAAGCTGTGCCCCCAGTAGCGCCTCTTATGCAGTGCCCCAGCAATGCCCCTTAAGCTGTGCCCCCAGTAGTGCCTCTTATGCAGTGCCCCAGCAATGCCCCTTAAGCTGTGCCCCCAGTAGTGCAATTATTCAGTGCCCTCAGTATTGCCTCTCTTATGCAGTGGCAGTGCCCCCAGCAATGCCCCTTAAGCTGTGCCCCCAGTAGTGCCTTTATACAGTGCCCTCAGTATTGCCTCTCTTATGCAGTGGCAGTGCCCCCAGCAATGCCCCTTAAACTGTGCCCCCAGTAGCGCCTCTTATGCAGTGCCCCTTAAGGTGTGCCTGGTGTGCCCCAGTAGTGCCCTTATACAGTGCCCCCAGCAATGCCCCTTAAGCTGTACTTCCAGTTCCAGCGCCCCTTATGCAGTGGCCCCGTCTCCTAGTAAACCCCCTTTGCTGTGCCCCCCCCCCTGTGCAGTGAGTCAGTACTTACCTCTGGGTGTGTCCGGGTGGGGTGCGCACTGTGCACTTAACTTGAGTCCTTCTTCTGTTCTTGACACAAGGCGCTCTCACAGGCCCGTAGTCCCTCCTCCTTCTCCAGAAGGCTGAGCGGCTCCCAGAAGTACAGGCGGAGCCGGCATGCACGATGACGTCATCGCGGCCGGCAACCAGAACCACACACAGGCGCAGAGAGCCACGGTGGCCGTGGTGAGAGAATGTGCAGCTCACCCCGGCAGCGGCGGGCAGAGCAGAGGACCAGCGCGTGTCAGGATTGACCTACATATACAGTAAAAAGTGTCTCCTCCGGCTTCTGATGCCACTGTCTGTGGTAAAAGCCAGGAAAGGAGATGCAGGAGGGTGGTAATGGGGGTGGAGCCGGACTTCTTGCATCGTTAGGCCCTACCCCATTGCAGTAAAATGCAGTGCACCACGCATATTTTAATAGGGGGCGGGGCCCAATAACACAGATATAATAGAATCACATCATTAGGCCCCCATCCCCTCCTCACAGCAGATTCCCAGTAAGATTCTCCCAATTCTGCCCACTTCACTGGAAAGTGAGTGGGATGAAGGAGGAGTGCCTACTCTTCCAAGGGTTTGGAGGGGCTACACAAAAAATAGGGAACCTCCTGCAGGTTCCTGGAGAGTAGGCAAGTATGATACATACTACACATGCGCAGATGCTAGGGGGGTTCACTCAGATCCTGCACACGATCCCTCCTCACATAAGACGCCCATGCATTTGGCAGAATTGTTTTCCCTTGATTATGCAAGCAACTCATCATTTGATGTGTGAATATCTCATACTTGCACCTCCTATCACATGGAGAGATGGATGAGGAGCATTCACGTATAAGTTCATTACAGTAAGGACATGCAGCACAAGATAACCACAACCCTTTACGATGCATTTGATTTTGTCTTACACATATCTTAAGAAACATGTCCCGCATATTTTGTAAGCTATTTGTGCAGCCAACAACTTTAACTCTTGGGCTCAATCTGACCCCACAGTTGTACTAGCATGGGGGCGGCCAGTGTGAAAATGCAGAGTGAATGTTTTGTTTGGAAGATAACTAATGTGCCTGGAAGTAGCCTTTTGCCTTGCCTGGCAAACCCAATAGCCTCAGAATTACCCACCGCTCATCTGGGTACTGTGATGACTTCAATTGTTGGTAGATCCTTTAGGTGGCAGGTTAGGAAATAACCTATGGAGTCTAACTGACAGCTTTAAAAACAGTGTAATTACAATGATAAAACCACATAGAACATGGTTATTGCAATATATACAGTTAATGGCAAGAAGGTATGCCAAGCAGGCATCACCTTTATCTTTACTTAGATTGGCACTATGGTCTCACCACAGCCAGCCCTGGCACTGTGGTCTTTCATGGTGGCTGGCCGGCCCCTCCCCTGGCGCTGTCTTAGTGTTTGTAACCTGTAAATAAAACAATAGTCTAGAACAGTGTTGGCTAACCTTGACACTCCAGCTGTTGTGGAACTATATATCCCAGCATGCCCTGCCACAGTTTTAGCATGCCCTAATAGCAAAACTGTAGCAGTGCATGCTGGGTTATGTAGTTCCATAACAGCTGGAGTGTCAAGGTTAGCCAACACTGGTCTAGAAGACAATTACCTTATTTTAACACAGTCATGTAACTGTAAAACTGTACTGACTGCCTGAAAGTCTCCACCATCCACACACATACACACACACACACACATAAACTTACATTATATATCTTTGTATTTCTCAATATGTGACATTTTAATGAACATGGTCAGATCTATCCACACTAACTGTAAAATGTCTGGTAAGAATCAGGGATTTAACCACTTTTTATACTAGAAATGACAATTAGATCAGAGCATTTACATTATCAAGTGCTATTGTATACTTTGAGAATTATCACCATAGCAGCTTCTAGTCACTAAATGCTATAATAGAGTTTAAACAAGTCAGTATATACGCAAATGTGTCACATATATCTGAATAGATGCCTCCTGCAGAGACTTTAAACTATTTTAGATGTTTTATGTTTAGTTGCACTTTAAACTACAGACCCCATAGGGACAAATACTAAGCATGCTTATGTAGCGTGAATTTGTTAGCAATTGCTGCTGGGAGTCTTATACTATTCTTTATGTTTCACATACTTGGGCAGTGTAATTATTGCCTATTCTTCTGTTGAATCTTGCTCAAGCTGTGATAAGTTAATAATTGCATCACTGATTGACAATAGTTTTTAAGACCTGACACATATTTCTGGTTTTGAACTAGGTATTTAAAAGGAGTAAGCATGGATATGGAATTTGTCTTATTATAACGTATTGTAGCTCTATTACTATGATCTGGGTCATTGTCCTTGTAAAAATGCATATTCAGCAATGTTTCATATACTGTATATTAATGAATATATATACTGTATATTAATGAACTGAATAAGCTGTCACTGGTCATTAAACCTAATGTTAACCCAGGTGGCATGGTTCATTAGATGTGATTTGTTTTCCATTTAGATAGGATATACATTTATATACAATACTCATTACTGCAATACCCACTTAGCAGGTTTTTTATAATTGAATTAGGTCAAGAAACTTTAATTTAAAACTTATCCAACACGATTTTATTAAAAAAAAAAATAATTCTGAAACACAACATTAATATAGATTTTTTTAAATATTGACTAGTGATATATTGGAATAACGATCATTGGGACATCACAACTTTACATTTCTTGCTCCTCTGAGGGGCTGAGAGTTGGTTATTATTATTATTTATCCTTTATTTATATGGCGCCACAAGTGTTCCGCAGCGCCTTACATAGTACATAGAACTAATAAGTGAACAAGAAACAAATAACTTACAGTACATTACAGTGCAGGACAAGGACACGATTTATATACATTGCTGCAATAGCGATTAAAGCACTCACAATAAGCAGCCAGGAGTTGGCAGTTACGTGTTAGGTGCCCTTATGGGGAGTAAAGAGTAGAAGAAAATGTAAAGAGAAGGACATGAGGGAAGAGGTCCCTGCACGTGAGAGCTTACATTCTAAAGGGGAGGGGTAGACAGACAGGTGTGACACAGAAGGAGAAGTTAGGGAGGAAAGAGCATGAGGTGGGTTAGGATGAGTGCTGGAAGGCCTTGTTGAAGTATTGGTTCTTGAGAGCCCGTTCAAAGATTTGTAGAGAGGTGGAGAGTCTGATAGGGAGAGGGAGAGTATTCAAAAGGTAGGGAGCAGCACGGGCAAAATCATGGATGCAGGAGTGGGAGGAAGTAATCAGTTGGCAAGAGAGGCGGCATGCATTTGTTGAGCGAATTGGACGGGCGGGAGTGTGAAGGGAGAGAAGGTCAGAAATGTATGTGGGAGAGGATTTGGTGAGGGCTTTGTAGGCGAGTGTAAGAACCTTGAATTGGCATCTGAAGGGGAAGGGAGCCAGTGTAGGGCTTGAAGGAGAGGGGAAGCAGATGTAGAACGTCTGGAGAGGAAGAGGAGCCGAGCAGCAGCATTGAGAACCAATCGTAGTGGAGAGAGGTGAGAAACTGAGAGGCCAGCTAGGAGAAGGTTACAGTAGTCCAATCGGGAGATGACCAGTGAGTGGACGAGGGTTTTAGTGGCATCCTGGGTGAGGAAGGGTCTAATCCTAGAGATATTTTTTAGGTAGAAATGGCAGGACTTCGAGAGGTGCTGAATGTGTGGTTGCAAACAATGCGACCATGCCAAGCAAGTCATTAATGTCATATTGCAAGCTGTTGTGCTTGAAATTTGTTTGCCAGTAATATCTGACTTATCACCGCCGCTTGCTTATAAAGAGATCAGATCAAATACAGTCAAAGCCGGTCATAGGCATAGACAAACTAAGCAAATGCTAGGGTCATCCAAGCCCACCTAGGGCCGGTAGAGGTTTGGTGCAGGCATGGCCCGGGGCACCTGCCGCTGGCTGGGCAGAGACTCTGGAAATTCATTGGTGCAGCCCCTGGCCGTAAAATTGATAATAAATTAATTAAAAAACAATTCATTGGTGCAGCCCTGGGCTGAATAATTCATAATAAAAAGAAATTCATTGGTGCAGCCCCTGGCTGTAAAATTGATAATAAAATAAATAAAAAACAATTCATTGGTGCAGCCCCAGGCTGAATAATTAATAATAATATAATTAAAAAAGTAAAAAAACAATTCATTGGGTGTAGCTCCTGGCTGAATAATTAACAAAAATAAATTCATTGGTGCAGCCCCTTTCTGTAAAATTGATAATAAATTAATTAAAAAACAAATCATTGGTTCCTAAACCAACCATAACATTAATTTAAAATGCCAGGCAGCAATGCCCCAACCAACACGTAATGGAAAAGAAAAAGGTGCAAAATGGAATAGTCCTTGGGCCATTACATCCACCCTTATGTTGTATACGAAACAGGACATTCACAGTTTAACAAACCCATCATTTTAGCGACAAGGACTGCCAATTGTGGCTGAAATTATTGGTTTGTTTGGACTCCCATAAAACAAGCTGCCAATGTGCATTGGACATGGAAATGAAAATGATCCCATACACAAACTGGCTTTACATTACAAGTTATCGTCGTCCTCGTCCTTGTCCTCGTCATCCCCATCAGTGTGTACATCCTCTTCTTCACACAATGTTAATTCGTCCCCGCTGGAATCCACCACAGGCGCCTCTGTAATTTTTTGATGTAATTGTTGGTAGAGGTCTTCCTCGTGGAATTTGTAATTCATTTTAATGAACATCATCTTTTCCACATTTTGAGGAAGTAACCTCCTACACTGATCACTGACAAGGTTGCCAGCTGCACTGAAAACTCCTTCGGAGTACACACTGGAGGATGTGCAACTTAAGTAATGCAAAGCCAGTTTGTATATGGGACTCCAAATTGCCTCTTTTTCCTGCCAGTACTGAAAGAAATTGTCTGACATGCCTATTAGGATGTTATCTATGAAATAGTCCTCCACCATTCTGTGAATGGAGACCATATCACACATAGTCACGGTAGAAGACATGTCACTAGTAGGCAGTTCTCTCAGGGCCAACCAGATGTTGGTGAATGATCTGCATGACCAGCAGACATTCTGTAAGGAAAATTTAGTTTTTTCCTGGCAGCTGCAGAAACTGAAGGAGGTGATGATGGCGTTTCACGTACGGCTGCAGCTGACAATTGTTTTACCAACAGCTCTTTGCATAGTTTTAGATTTCAGTCTGTTGGAAAAAAAATCTCACAAGGTAGGACCTAAACCTAGGATCCAGAATGGTCGCCAAAATATATTTTTCAGATTTCAATAGATTGACGACTCTTGGATCCTGGTGAAGTGAATCACGGGCTTGATCCACCAGTCCGACATACCTTGTGCAATCGCTCTGTTTCAGTTCCTCCATCAGTTTCTCCAGCTGTTTTTGCAAAAGTCTGATGAGAGGAATGACCTGACTCAAGCTGGCAGTGTCTGAACTAACTTCGGATGTGGCAAGTTCAAAGGGTTTGAGAACCTTGCACAACATGGAAATTATTCTCCACTGCACTTGAGAAAGATGCATTCCCCCTCCAGGGCATGTCATAAGCCATTGTATAGCCTTGGATGGCCTTTTGCTGTACTTCCATCTGCTGAAGCATATAGAGGGTAGAATTCCACCATGTTACTACCTCTTGCTTCAGCTGATGGCAAGACAAATTTAACAGTATCTGCTGGTCATGCAATCTTCGACAAGCATTTGCCGAATGTCTAAAATGTCTGGATATTTTGCGGACCACCGAGAGCATCTCCTGCACGCCCCTGTCATTTTGAAAAAAATGTTGCACCACCAAATTAATTGTGCGAGCAAAACATGGGATGTGTTGGAATTCGCCCACATGTAATGCTCTCACAATATTTGTGGCATTGTCTGAAATCACAAATACCGAGGAGAGTCCAAGTGGGGTAAGCCATTTAGCAATGATTTCCCTGAGTTTTTCTAGGAGGTTCTCAGCGGTATGCCTCTTAGTGAAATCAGTTATACAAAGAGTAGTCTCCCTCTGTATTAGCTGTCTTTTGGAAGATGTTGCTGCTGTTGCTGTTGTAGGCAATACATCTACCCAGTGGGCTGTCACAGTCATGTAATCCTTAGTTTGCCCTTTCCCACTCGTCCACATATCAGTGGTCAAGTGGACAGTGAGTACAATGGCATTTCTGAGGACATTAATAAGGTTTTTTTTAATGTTCTTGTACAGACTTGGAATTGCTGTTCTAGGGAAATGGAATCTAGAAGTGATCTGGTAGCGAGGACACAGGACCTCAGTTACCTTTTGAAAACCCACTGCAGTAATGGTGGATACTGGATGCACACCTAATACCAGCATAGCTGGTATGGCATCAGTAATCCGCTGTGCAACTGGGTGATAGCTGTCATACTTATTTGCCCTTGCAAACGATTGTTTGACAGTTAATTTTTTTTTGGAGGATACACTACAAGTAGTCTTCCTCCTGCTTCCCTTCTGGGATGAAGTTCCACTCACAGCAACAGCAGCAGCAACAGACGTAGTCATCAAGGATCCTTCTAAAGAATCACGGATTGGAGAGGAGTCAATCATGCTTCGAATAACAACATTGGATGCAGCAGGACTACTATGTCGAATGAGGATGTTGATGATACAGGAGTTGGTGGTGAAGATCGAAGGCGCTCGGATACCACAGAGAGGGAGCAGGTAAGTGACACTGGACTTGTTACATTTTGAGTGTTGGAACTTGGCGACATTCACTTTGATATTTGATGATTGCGTGTCACGTCTGAGACTGGAGGAGAGGACGTGGTGGGCCTAAGTTGGGGAAGGAAGCGGAGACGAGGGGCCTGGATATAAGTTCTCCTCATCCACAGGTCTTGAGTGTTGGCGAGACCTGGGCAAAGGTGCGGAGTCTAACCCACAGGATGGTGTTCGCCAGTGACCCCCCCAATTGGGATTTGGGCTTAGCTGCACCCCGTGAGCAGGTCGCGGTCCTTTGACCAGGTACCCAAGCCCTGCAGGGATAGAGACACTACACCCGTGGCCCAGAGAGGTTATGCCTGCTTAGGCACAAAGCAATTCCTTAAAACACTGTACAGTAATACACCTTGACACGAGGATCAATAATTAGGATTACAAGTGGGGAGCGACTCACGGTTACTTGAGAATTCACCAGAGATAGAAGGCACACAGGTAGAGGTGGTATACGCTGTAGCACGGATGTTCACTGGAGACAAAAAGGCACACAGGTGGAGATGATAACGCTGGTGCATGGGTATTCACCAGAGACGTTTAAGGCACACAGGTAAAGATGGTAACGCTGCTGCACGGGTATTCACCAGAGACGTTTAAGGCACACAGGTAAAGATGGTAACACTGCTGCACGGGTATTCACCATGGACGTTTTAAGGCACACAGGTAAAGATGGTAACACTGCAGCTGTAAGGAAAATAGGAACCTGGACCGGGAACTCACTAAAGCACGCTAGGAGACAACCGTTGTTCAGGCAATTTCCTGGAACCTGTGGAATAGTTTTATACCCAGGGGAACCCTTAGACAGGTGCACAGCATCAGCTGATCACGGACCTATCAGGGAGAAGGATACAGTCACATGGGCCGACTGTCATGGCAGCGCCCATGTCTGGACTTGCGATGCCGGACACCAGCCCACCAGGAAGCCACTGCATGCGGGGAGAATACTCAGCTTCTCCCCCGCCGTCGCGCAAGCTGCCCGACCACCCAGGATGACAGGGGAAGCCGGCGGCGCGGTAAGCGGGAGCCGATCCCCGGCTGAGCCCTGACAATGCGCTCCAAGTGACATAACAAGGAGGAGGTTCCTAGGTGGCTTAGGTCCCTCCCTCTGCTCACTCTTGCTTGGCAACAGTTACATATGGCTTGACAACTGTTGTCCGGATTGGGGTAGAAATAATTCTGGTTTTATTTGTCTTTTGCCCTGGCATGACAACAATGGGCTTTGGCTTTTTCAATCCATGCGCAACAGCTTTTGACTTACTTAAACAAAGGACATCCTTGGCATCAACATCCTCATCACCAACATCTTCATCATCAACATCCTCATCACCAACATCTTCATTATCAACATCCTCATCATCCTTAGCGCCTTCAACTACCAAAATATCCTCCTCCTCCATGTGCAATTCCACAGAAGCATCCTCACTGACTACGTCTGCAAGATGTTGACTGCCCTTCCCCACATTTACAGAGGGCACACAAATGTTGACACACTTGCACTCTCCTCGGGGATTTGTGATTTCGATTTCTCAGGGCACACAGTTGTTTTTTCCGAGGCTGTCTTACTCATCATAAATAAAGGCCAAGGCCTTATCCTTTCCGTGCCACTTTGTGTAGTAAATGGCATATTGCCAATTTTTTTGTTTATCTAAAGGCAACTTGCCAATCAATTTATTTTACTTAACTTCAGTAAAAGTAGCTTTACCATATCGATGGCGTGACTTAAGCCCTGGGGTATGGGCCTTCATAGAGGACGAGGAAGTTGACGGCCTTGCACTGCTGGCGGCAGCTACAACATGTGGTTCTTGGCCTTTTTCTCATGTCATGTGACAGCCTTCCATATTTTCTGTGGTCTTGAAGCAGTGTCACAAGCACCAATAGTGTAGCCAAGGTGAGGTTGCAAAATTCACACACGTGCAGTCGTGCGCACACAGAAAAAAAATTGACAAAAAAGACACTATGTTTTATTTTTTTGCCGGTACACAACTTGGACCCGGAGCACCCATTGATGATGACTGGAGTCGGGCAGCACTAGGTTGCAACTTACATTGCTGGCTGTATCTTGTGAAGCTAAGCCTAACACGCACACACACACACAGAACAAAATTAGAGCAAAAAAAAAGATACTATGTATTATTTTTTCTGCCAGTCCAGAACTTGGGCCCAGAGCACAGATTGATGACGACTGGAGTCTGACAGCACTAGGTTGCAACTTGTGTTGCTGGCTTATCTTGTGCGGCTAAGCCTAACGCGCACACACACACAGAACAAAATTAGAGCAAAAAAAAAGACACTATGTTTTATTTTGTTTTGCCGGTCCACAACTTGGTCCCGGAGCACTGATTGATGACGACTGGAGTCAGACAGCACTAGGTTGCAACTTGCGGTATCTTGTGTGGCTAAGCCTAACATGCACACATAGAAAAAAAAAAAAAGACAATATATTTTTTTTGGGGGGGTCCAGAACTTGGGCCCAGATGGATGCAGCAGACAGCACAGCACCAATCCAGATGGATCAGCAACAGCCCAGATGGACACAGCAGACAGCATAGCAGTGACAGCACCAGATGGATCAGCTGTGCACCAGCCCAGGACACAGCAGACAGCACTGCACCAGCACCAGCACCTCTCCCAGCCCTACACTACCCACCCTCCCTGTTCAGTCTCCACAGCCGGAGTGAAATGGCGTCCGCCGCGTGGTCCTTTATATGTAAGATCATAGAGATGAAAGCTCGTGAGCCGCAAGATTTTCAACTCTATGGTTTTGCCTCGGATTGAGATCTCAAAATTTGTGTGGGTTCGGATCTCTGAGATCCGAACCCGCTCATCTCTAGTCATGGGAGGGCTGCTGCACCATGGGCCTTTGCGGAGCTTGGAGTAGTGAGTCACCCCCCATGGCTCTGGGTTCCGCCCCCAGCAATCATTACACACAGCTGCGGCCTGCCTGCCTGCGATGGGAATAGCGGGTCGCCGCTCATGGCTTGCTATACCTTGAGCCGGACAGCTCTGTAGGCTGCACTCAAGTAAAGTAAGTTTGGAACTGGGAGAGGACCGAGGTGCTGTGGTGCTCATTGCTGGGAGAGGGGTGCTCTGCTGGGATAGAAGTGGTGGGTGAGGGTGGGTGCTGATACCGTGCTGTGCTGGGATAGGGGGGTACTATGCTGGGCGAGAGCCACTTCTGTGAGACTACACCCCTTTTACGGATCCCACGGGGAGGGGGGCACCACCCAAAATCTTGCCTAGGGCACTAATTTGGCTAGAGCCGGCTCTGCATACAGTTAATAAATTAATTAAAAGAAAAAGATAGTGTGCCTCTTATTATCTTAAGTAAACAAGATAATTTATAAATAGATATTATATCTCTTGAAGCAGACTTCCTGTGCTCGGCTACGGAGCTGCGAGGGGCAATCTGAGTGCAGTTATCGTTACTGAAATTGGCAATGGTCTCAGAGAAGATGCAATGCTTTGTCTTAGGATGCAGCACTCAGATCTGCAATGCAATCAGGCACCTACTTACACCAGACGTCTCCTGCTGCATTAGCATATTGGTTGTACGGTATTGTAGAGCTGCTTCCTGCAGCTGTGCAATACCCTAGAACTCTGAATCGGGCCTATTTGTTCAAGGTCAGTCTTTGAGTGGAAGAATACAGTTGTTCCCAAACGCGATCCTCAAGCCACCGCAGTAGTCCAGGTTTTAAGGATATTCATGCTTAAGCACAGATTTAAATGCCTGGATGCATTTACAGTATCACAACTTTGAAAACTAGCACGAATACGGTGAAAATAGAGTAACTTTTATTTGAATACAAACTTTGTAGAGGAAAAAACTGATGGCAGAGAAAATATCCATGTGCATGTGGGATCAAATATCTACCCTGACAAATAGATGTTCAAGTCTGTACGTTGCGACAAATGTGGCTGCTGCCTGCTATGCTTTACTGGTTATCCAGGTTACCAAATGGAACTGCAGTCTGTCATCATACTCACCCCTCCCAACAAAGATCTGTCTCTAAGCAACCTAAACCCAAACAGCCTCACACACCTCCTGAATATCTGATCAATAAAGAAACCCAGGCACTAGTAGGACACGTGGACACCATTTGGCCTGTATAGATATAAATACCTATACCTCAATATGGGTGACACACCACCAGACCTCCCCACTCCAAAACAAAATGGCTGCATTCACCTTCTTTCTAGGCTCAGCAATACGCAGTACTTCTGCTGCCCAGGTTGTTACCCCCACAATACAGAACCAGGAGCTGGCACATACCAAAATGGGTGACAGATTCAATTAATAGACCATGCACACTGGACCAACACAACCCACACGCCCAACCAGCATGGAGTAGGGCTACCGGGAAGCAGATATGTTGCATGGGCAGAAGCAAGCCTTGCTGCTCAGAAAACATATGAGTGGTCCACTGCTCACAGATGCTGCCCATCAAACTGTTCATCCTCAGAGAAAAGACAAACGAGCAACAATTAAATAAATCCCCAACAAACAAATTAGAGGAGTATAACCCATGTGAAGGAGGGAAAACCTGTCAAGACCTCTCAAACTACAAGCCAGATAGGGAAAAAAATCATTGCATGCCCCCACCAAGAACAACAGCAAACAGGAGGAGCCCTGGGTTAATGCACACTGGCCAAACTATGGTATCAGCAGTTGTGTCCTTTTTGGAGCAAATGGAACACCGGCAGTCAAGCACCTTTATTTCCTAAACACAGTGGCAAACGCAGGATTTGCAAAGGGGGGTTTCCAAATGCTAGGTTACACAATCAATGACAAAAAGAAATCTAAAAGACTGCAGACACACACACTCACACACTGACACAGACACTGACACAGACTACAGACATACACACACACTGACAGACTACAGACACTCACATACTGACACAGACACACTCACACACTGACACAGACACACACACTGACACAGACACTGACACAGACTACAGACATACACACACACTGACAGACTACAGACACTCACATACTGACACAGACACACTCACACACTGACACAGACACACACACTGACACAGACTACAGACACACAAACTGACACAGACTACAGACATACACACACTGACACAGACTACAGACACACACACTGACACACACTCACATACTGACACAGACACACACATTGACACAGACACACACACTCACATACTGACACAGACACACTCACACACTGACACAGACACACACACTGACACAGACAGACACACACACTGACACACACACACACTGACAAAGACTACACTGACACACACCTCTCACTTAAAAACACAAATAAATACAGCTACATGTTATACACAGACCTGCAGTGCAGCTCTAGTCCAGGAGAGACTGCCGGCAGTACCATCAGATGTCTGTCACCGGCAGCAGCTCCCTCTCAGCCTCTCACAATGCTGGTGCTGCCATGTGAACTGCCTAGGAGGGACTGTGCGCTGCCGCTGCAGCTCCCCCTACAGCCAGCACAGTATGACAGCAGGCACAGTTGTCTGAGCTTCTCTTTAAAAAAAAATAGATCAGCTGCAGTTTCTAGGTACTCAGAAACCCCCCCTGCGTGCGTGGGTGAAACATGCTCCCCTGCCGCAGTATTAGCTGTGACAATGAGGAAGGACTGCTTTCTAAAGACCAATGGGTCAAGTCCCTCTCAAGTGATGTAGTGCTTAAAAACAGCATTAAACTGATATTTGGACAGAAGAGTAGAGTCACTTAGCAGAAACAATGGCCCACTGATTTGTTGGCATGCAATTAAGAAAAAAGGCATCAAGATGCATGGGACAGGGTATTACTATGCACTAGCTGTGTGACCAAACAATCCTTGTCCAAATGGTCTGTTTTTGAGTGCTGCATCCTGCACAAAATAGAATCAAGGCCCACCAGGAATGTTGCTGAAAAGCAAAACATCATTATGAGAATACCTTTATGAAGTCACCAGCTTACCAAACCTAGGCTGGAGATTACATTTTCAAGCAGCCTGCCATCTAACCACTAGAGCCAATGATACCTTCACCCACCCCTTCAGAACTTGGGCACTTAAGAAAATATTTGAATAATCAAAACTTTGTACAGCTTGGCAAAAATGACATGCCAGTGAAATTTTGCACAAAGCTGCCTGGGACCCTTATAGGACCCAGATAAAAGTAAGCATTACATGCTGCCCTCTCTTACAGCAATGTCATCCAGACTGTTAGAAAACAAACAGAAACAGGACATGAGTCTACAATCACATTAGCATCAGGGGAAAGGGCCTGAAAATGAGCCCCATTCAATCTAGACAAGGCATCAGTTAAACAATTCTCAATGGCAGGGACATTCCTAAAGACCACACTAAATTATAGGCAGCACAAAACCAAAGGAGAAATACAACTATTCTGATATATAAAATGTACTGGGTTTAGGGGAAAGACCATATACTATACATGATAGAGATCTGATTAATCAATAGAATACTATCACATTTAGGGGTTTTAGATCCGAGTCTGGCCCGTGAACTGGGATGATGGGCTTTAGCAGAATAGTGGTGGTATAATCAGAGGTCTACTAATGGGTAAGACCCATATGGAGAATGCCTGGGGGCCTTAAGAGAAGTCAGTGACACCTGCAAGGCTCCCTGTTGCCCCTGGAACCAATTGAGTGGAACTCAATCCTTTTTCTTGGATATAGAGATAAAGGGCTGGAATCAGTGTTTGAAACTCAGGATGCAGCTCAGTTAGAAATTCGGTAGCACACCTGAAATCTGCTAACATATGCTGCAGATGCATTACCAGAGCTGGGTCACTGGAGCCTAAGGACCTCATTCAGAGTCGGTCGTAGCGACCGCACGGTCATAAGGGAAAAGGGGCCGGATATGCAAATGATGCCCTCGCAAGTTGTGTCCTTAAGATCGGATCGTTAGCTGGCCGTCCAAGGGGAGGATGCGGCCATAAGACAAAAAATATGCCCCCTCATCGTACGCATTACATGTCATGTCCGGGCATATAAGGATTAATCGAGACCATCGGGAACCATTGGAACTGGTCGTAGAGCATAAGTTTGACCATACCCTCTCTTAAGCACTACGATCAGGTCAGTGTACAAACCTCCCATGTCACATGTGCCATGACACTACTTTGTTAATTATGCACTCCCATAAAACGCCGTTCGCATAATTAGGCACGCCTGCGTTCGGATCTCTACTCCCCCGTTTTCAAGCACCTTCCCCTGTTACCACCCGCAAACGCCTCAATCTGTCACTCAAAATGGCTTTCTAGTTGTTGGATCTGATTGTTCCTGTTAGAGAGAAGTGCGCTCAAGCTCTGTCTCCTGCCCTATGTGAAGCCAGCCAGCTCCCTTCACCAAGATGGCCAGGCCACTGAATCAATTACAGCGCATGCATGACCCCACATCTTGGTTGTGTGTGATGTACTGCATGGACATGCAGCACATTTTCTTCCGTGGTGTGAGTACCTGTTACCTTACACTGTTACCACCACTGCCTCCGGTTACACAAAACCACTTACTCTGTATTACTCTGTGCTACCGCTGACAACCGCTGTTATATATCTTAGTGTTGATATCCAAATAAACCTGCAACTAGGGCCGGTGCAAGGTCTCACATCACCCTTGTCAAAACTTTAGCTTGCCCCTCTCCTTTTCTCAAATACCCTCTGACCAGTTTCTCACAAGTGACTTTTGGAAAAAAAAATAATAAGTAATTCCTGCTTCTGACTGGCGAGGCTGCAGTTAGATATATTAATGATGCAAAATGCTGTCCATACTCAATTGTTGCTGCAAGACTTCTAGACGGGCTGTAGGGGGAGACTAAGGGGTATATTTATAAAAGTTCAATTTTACATTCGATTTGATGTTCGATTTAGCTCACCTCAAAACAAAACAAATTGAATTTACAAATCCCTGTCAAAATCCCACATTTACAAGAATTTGATTTTAGAAGACTTTTCTAAATCAAATTGATTTGGTTCAATTTTGAATAGTGACTGGTTGTTAGATTTTGCATGCCTATGTGCAACTCAAACATCAAATCGCACACAAAATCAAACCTCAAATCACCAAAGTAATAGACCTGCTTTGTGCTTTCATTTTCAGCATGAACGGGTCTAATTGACACAGATGCCTGCACTTATCAGTGAGATTCGTGCATGCATCTGTGTTTAACTAACTTGGAAAGAGTTAAATTGAAAAAAAAAATTACGCAGAGTCCCCCCTAAAAGCACAACTAGACCCAGACTTTTCAGAGCCAGACCTGGTTGTGAAAATACAGGGGACAAAAGACATAGGGGTCCCCTGTATTTAGCACAACCAGCACTGGGATAAATTAGTTGGTCATGGTTTTGAATGGGGAGCCTGTTTCTAGCGGGGGTTCCCCTGACTGTGGCCTTATACCACTGCTAGAATCGCTAGAGTGGCCTTATACCACCGCTAGAGTCCGGTGCTAGTTATGGCAAAAACAGAGGACCCCTACTCATTTTGTCCCCTATATTTCCAAAACCAGGACCAGCTCACTTAGCCTAGTGCTGGTAGTACTAAATACAGGGGACCCCTATGTCTTATGTCCCCTGTATTTTCACAACCAGGACTGGCTCTGAAAAGTCTGCGTCTGGTTGTGCTTTTAGGGGGGACCCCACACAACTTTTTTTTAAATTTAACTTAGTTTGTTAGATAAACAGATTCATACACGAATCTCACTGATCTGTGCATGCATCTTTGTTAATTAGACCTGCTCAAGCTATAATCGAAAGCATGAAGCAGGTCTATTCATTTGGGGATTTGAGGTTCAATTTTGTGATCAATTTCAAATCGAATATTAGTAAATATGTTCGATTTTGAGTGGGATTTGAGTGAAATTCGATTTTGCCCTTCTGCTCCACGGGAGGTTTCTGTCCTCCCTGAGCTCGCCTTCGATTTTATGCTCGATTTGACACTCGATTTTGCCTTTAGTAAATCTCCAAATGCAAAATCGAAAGAAAATCAAATGAAAATTGAATGTCAAATCACACTAAAATCAAAATCGTACATTAGTAAATATACCCTTAAATGTTAGGACAAATTGGCAGGCAGCAGCCAGAAGAGACTTACCAAATTGCTGGTCAGTCGTGGGCCGTTCTGCGCATGCATGAACCAGATTCCTGGGTCACACAGATATACTGCACTGGAAGCTGGATCTTGGGCTATTCATTTGTATAAAATTTAAAATATAAACATTTCACTTTCTTTGAAGAGAATGAAAAAATGCTTTATTTTAGTAACAAACCTTTTTTCTTTTTTTTTACCTCACTCATGTTGGTAGTGGTACCTAACTGGTGATCCGACCCATAGTGGGGAATTAAATTAGTCGCTGCATATACCCCACAGCTGATTGTGCCATGCAGTGAATAGCTACATTCAATTACTTAGCTTTTTCCCTGTGTGGTAAACACTGGGTTAATGTACGATAACCCATTGATTCCACATTTTTATTTTCCTTGTGCGTTAAAATACAGTGGGCGGGATGACTCATTGTCAGAATTGCGGTCAGACCTCCAAGAATGCAGTTTTTGGGGGTTTGACCACATTTCTCATATGCACCAAGCCCCAGAATGTGGTACACTCTGGGGCTTGGATGCTGTGGGCAATGCCATCATTAGATGGCATTGCTGTGTGGTCTTTCGTCTGTGCAGAAGGATGCCAAAGGGACTTCTGGTCATAGACCCAAAGTCCCTCACTTGCAAAGGACATCTCAAGAGACAAGAGATCTGTCCATTGTTTTTTTTCTTTATGCATACCAGCGTAATTAATGCTGACATGCATGCAATGAGTGGCGGGATGCTTCATATGCAAATAGCCATGTGTCATGTATCCCGCCCCAGAATCTGCATTTTAACATGAATTTTTCCTGTGAGTGCGAGAAACAATCCTGCCTCTGGTAAATAGGGTGCAGGGTTCCCACATGTAAGTGAATCAGGAAGTGTGATCAATTCACGTATGGACAGAATTTTGTGTATGTGTATACATATGGATATATGTGAAGAAAACAAATCCTACTGTATATGCTCTGTATGTACATGTTAAACAATTACTACACCCCAACCCCCACACATAACATTACACCATCCCCAAATATCTTCAATATACCCCAATACAACATTAGCACTCAACTATATAATGATAATACACCGGCACCCCACAAATTATTGTACAACCCACCCCATCAAGTTAACATTAATAATAAGTTTTATTATGTGATTTCATCAAAATCCAAACAGTGGAAGGCCCAGAACAGGCTGCGTGGTTCAAAGTTCTGCCCAGCACACTCCGCCTTGAGGTCCGACCGAGACCCCAACCACTCCATTAGGCATCCCAGACCAATTGCCACCCCCTTGTGAAGTTTTCATCCAAATTCATCCAGTGGAGGCCCAGAACAGGCTCCCCATTCAAAGTTCTGTCCAGCATACACCAATGGGAGGTCTGACTGGGACCTCAACCCCCTAGTATGTCTTCTGGGATCCAATGTCACCACTCAGTGAAGTTTTCATCCAAATCCATCCAGTGGAGGCCCAGAACAGACTACCTGGGTCAAAGTTCTGCCCAGCGTACACCAAAGGACCAGGACCCTAACCCCCCCTAAAACGTGGCCAGGATCCAACTGGTCCACCTCACATTGGTTTCATCCCAATCGGTGCAGGCGTGTATTTTCATGTTATTAAGTTTTATTATGCCTTCCATCCAGTGGAAGGCCCAGAAAGGATCCCTGGGTCAAAGTTCTGTCCAACGCATCCCGCCGTGAGGTCTGACCGAGATCCCAACCACTCCAGTAGGCATACCAGAAGGTTATGGGAATCCATCCAGTGGAAAGCCCAGAACAGACTCCTCAGGTCAAAATTCTACCCAGCATACACCAACAGGAGGTTTGACAGGGACCTCTATCCCCCAGTATGTCTTCTGGGATCCAATGTGACCACTCTGTGAAGTTTTCACCCAATCCATTTCGTGGAAAGTTCAGAACATGCTCCCTGGGTACAAACAGGCTCCCTGGGTCAAAGTTCTGCTTGGCGCACTCTGCCATGAGGTCCAGCCAGGACCACAATCACTCCATTAGACATTGAAGACCAATTGGCACCCCTCTGTGAAGTTTTCATCCAAATCCATCTAGTGGAAGACCCAGAACAGGCTCCCCGGGTCAAAGTTCTGCCCAGCATCCCCGAGAAAAAGTTCTACTAAACGTACATCAATGGGAGGTCCATCTGGGACCTCAACCTAGTATGTCTTCTGGGATCCAATTCCATCCAGTAGAAGACTCAGAACAGGCTCCCTGGGTCAAAGTTCTGCCCAGAGTACACTAACGGGAGGTCCAACCGGGACCCTAACCCCCCATAAACCTGGACAGGATCTAACTGGACCACCTCACATTGGTTTGATCCTAATTGGTGCAGGGGTGTCTGAATGCATAACCAGATAGACAAACAAACAAATAAGGCCAAATAATTTTATATATAAGATTTGTCACTCTGTTGTGTTGTCGCTATGTGGTCTAATAGCTTACTTTTTCGATACTAAATAACTGTGTAAGATTTGTCAGTTTTACCTTGAGAGCTGTGGAAGATATTCACCAACAAACAACAAACAAACAAACAAACAAACAAACTTATTTTATATATATTAGATATACCCCAACCCCATATAACAATAAAAAGTACCCATCTCTCTACAGATACTTGCCGTTGATTGCATGAGTTTCTGTAGTCTCTTCATGTTCATCTCATGGAGCAGCTGGCTGGGCACTCAGGAGAAATCATATAAGCTCAGAGTATTATGTCAAATGGAATATTGCTATGGAGATGCAGGTGAAACATGAGAAGCTGTGGAACACTAAAACAAACTAACCCAAGTGTGGAGCAACACATTTACTCCATAATTCATGGGATAGTGGCCCTGATTCAGAGCTGGACGCTCTGACAAAAGCGCTCGCTTTGAGTCAGGGCCGTCCTACCTATTATTGGATTCGCCTCCTTGCCGTACGCAGCAGTAGGGTCTCGCTGCCGCAAGCCCAGGAGTGCTTTTGGCTCTATCAGAGCCAAAAGCACTCCCACTGACATCACTAGTGATGTCAGTGGGGCCGGACCCAGACGGTAGGCGTTCCCATGGGGACGCCTCTGTCTGGGCAGCCACGCCCCCGGCACACCCACCAAAGGGGGCGTGCTGTCACTCACCATTGACAGCACGCCCCCTTTGGTGCGAGACCCATAGCGACGGCTTGACCGTCGCTATTCGGGTCTCGCGCATGCACACGACGGAGCTCCCCTCTGTCGTGCGCATGTGCACTAGGGCAACATCGACCTGCTTGCGAGCGCTCAGCGCTCGCGAGCAGGTCTGAATCAGGCCCTGTGTCAGCATATGTCATGTAGATAGCCATGCTGACAGCGTATGAATACAAAGGTCTCATGAGGAGGATAAATTTGAAGCATACACTATTTGGTACGAAATTCAGTGAATGCAAAAACATGAATAACTATACTGATAAGATGATGTCGAGTGACCCCCCAATACAGCTGGAATAGTACTTAATTGCGAAGTGTCCTCTTGAGGGATGATCCATCCTCCCTCTGACCTTATTATTATTGTTATATGACCTTTGATTGTATTGCCATTATTCGCTCAATAAATACATTTTAAAAAGGTGACACTTCCTGATATTGAGAAGGGAGTGACTCGCTTTAACGAAAAAGGGGAAATATTTATCTAACATCTGGATGATCAAGCTCAATCTCAAATTGATAAACTATTTAAAGAAAACAAATTGTTATTTATATAAGCAATTGGAGGCTTCAGGTTGACTCCTCCCTCATTTACTATTCACCAGCTTTGTTGCTATAACACCACTAATTGTAATCTTCTCGTTTTTGCAACATAATTCTTTCTAATACCAAACACCTTTTTTTCTGAATGACACACCTTCTCTGGTCATAAGTCCCCCTGCTATTTCCCTTCTTTTTCTTCCCCTTTTTTCCCTTATTTTGGTTGCTGAGTTTATGACAATTTTTATTCAAGTGGGTATGGTAACTAAGCATATATTCTTTATTTTTGGACCTTTTACGACAAAGTGCTGTCTTGTTAGATATAATGTGTGTATATCTTTTGTCACGACCCTCCACTGGGGATTCTCAGTCGGGGAACTGAGAGCCGGGGTACTAGGGTGAATAAGAAGCAGTAAGTGGGGCAGTCGGATGTACGTCTTCCTCATAAGCTAAATCCAGGTGTTGGCAAGACCTGTCCAGAGGCGTGGAGTCTTCACCAGTGACCCCTCCAATTGGTATGTGGGTTTTGCTGCAACCAGTGAGCAGGTCGTGGCCCCCTGGTCAGGTACCTGGGGATTATCGAGGAGACTAAGGCCCTGATTCAGAGCCGGACGCTCTGACAGAGCGCTTGCTCTGAATCAGGGCCGGGCTATTTTTTTTTTTTTTTAGAACGGCCTCCTGGCCGATCGCATAGCTGTGGGTGACCACCCACAGCTATAGCGAGCGGCCAGGAAGATGGTCGCGATGGTCAAGACCATCGTGACCATCGGGCTTGCAACGAGACCCTTGTGGTAGGGTCTCGTTTCCGCAAGCCCAAGAGAGATTTTGGCTCTAACAGAGCCGAAATCTCTCCCACTGACATCACTCGTGATGTCAGTGGGGCCGTCCCCAAACGGAGGCGTTCACATGGGAATGCCTCCGTTTGGGCAGCCACTCCCCCGGCCCACCCACCAAAGGCGGTGTGCTCAAAAAACTCAAGTACAGGTGTTTTGTATGTCACAAAGTGGACACAAGACCTAAAAATGCAAACTGAAAGGCAGCGCATCAAAAAAATCAGTGACAATAAAAATGAGTCAGCCCTAAGTGTCACAGTGGCAGAAGAGACTGTTGGTTCATAGACTCGGGAGCAACAAGACACTTCACTTGTAACCAGGAGTGATTTACATCACTAACCACATGTGATCCTATAAAAATGAGAGAGATTGAGAACAAGGGGCCTGATTCGGATTAGGATGGAATTGCAAAGCTGCATGTAAGCAGCTTTGCAATTTTGTCCTTGCATTTATGGTAATGCAGCAGGAGGCATCACACCTCCTGCATGCATTACTCATTCAAGCTGTGTTGTACAACACAGCATCAGATAATCTGCAAGAACATCGGCTGGCTAAGTGACCCATGAGGTCATGCAAGCTGACCACTGTAAATGAGAGAAAGAGGCTATGAAATCTCCATCAACTGACGGGGATCCTGGCTTCTTCCCTCCCCCCCAAACGGTGATGATACACCTGTTTCGGAAAACAGAGGCCGTCACCACCCCCTCTCCGCCCACAAATGGCAGCAGACTGTTAATCACTGACAGTCTGCTGCCAGTCTGCGTGCGAACATGGCGGACCCGTACTGCACATGCGCAGTATGGGTCAGGCACCTGTGCATATTCTCAACAATCGGTTGTGGTCCTTGCAGCCACAAAAGTCATGTCAATCAAGTTTTGTTTAAGAATAAAAGGTGAATCCAAAGTCACAAATATTCTGAATGTGCTATTCGTATCAGATACTTATAGGAATAAACCCTATTGCCATAAGTATTCTAGAGAAGAAAGGATTCAAGGTCAAGTTTGCATAGGGCAAGTGTTTTGTGAAAAATAGAAGAGGGGCTGTGATAGTGACAGCAACCTGATGCCAACAGTGTAGTCTACGACACAGAGGATTGTTGTGTAATGATTGCCTCTGATTCAAATCAATCTATGGAACTCTGACACAGATGGCTAGGACATCTGGAATATTATAACATCCAGTAGCTCCTTGATGGAATGGTGACAGGAATAACTGTGAGTAACACAGACAGTCCATCATGCAAATGTTGCATAATGGGTAAGCAAGCCCATTGCCCCTTTCCAAAATTAGCAACCAGAGCTGAAGCATCCCTGACTTTAGTGCACAATGGAAGTGAAATCAAGTGGATACAGATACCTTCTGACATTCATTGATGACTTCACAAGAATGATACACATGTGCTTCAGTGAAATAGTTGATAAAATTGCAGATTACAAGAGATCAGTATTAGCCCAAACTGGTTAAAAGATAAGTCTTGAGATCTGACAATAGAGGAGAATATGAAAATAGGATCTTAACAGCCTTTCTAAAGAAGTATGGAAATGGGCATCAACTAACAATAGCATACTCGTTAGAACAAAATGGTGTAAGTAAGTGAGCCAACCTCATAAGTGTAGAAGCAATTTCCATGCTGCATGACGACAGCCTAGAAAAATTCTTTCTACCTGAAGAACAGTGCTCACACAGTTGCAGTACAAGGCTTAAAAGTATGGTCTGGAACTAAACCATCTCAGATTATTTGGATGCAAAGCATACTGTATGCTCACATATCAGAAAAGATGTAAGGTGGATCCCAAATTACTGCAGTGTATCATGCTTGGATATTGCCAAGATAACAAGACTCTGAGACACCACAAACAAATGGCTCATAAAGTCGAGACATTGTATTCCAAGAAACAGCACCACCTAACATAAAGCTGAAACAATGATGGATATGCCAGGAGCAGAAATTGTGTCTGAACCAGAAGCTGACAATACAGATATCCAAACTTAAGAACAAAGTAGAAGTTTTGAGAGGAACAACAAGGGAAAACCATCCAAGAGATATTATGACGAAAGTGCTAACATCACATTCTGTGAACCTCAAAATATTCAGGAAACAAAGTCAAGCAACAAATGGGAAGATGGAAATCAGCAATAGACAAAAAGATGGCATCTCTGAATGACAACTAGAGATGTGCGCTTACCCCGTGTTTTGGTTTTGGATTTGGATTCATCTTCGTGTTTTGGGTTTCCTTTTCCTGCAGCTCATTGTGCAAGATGGGAGACTCCCCCAGTGGTGAATTCCCATGTTACGTGTTTGATTAAAAGCGCTGCATTACCTATCCCTACAGTTTCCTCACTATAGGACCCTACAGATAGAAAGACTGAAACTGGCCTTAAATCTGTGCACTTTCTTTCAGGCGCCATTGCTTGCCCGACCATGGCTATTGCATGGGTGGCTAAAGCAATTGAGAGCTGGGCAGATGCCCTTGAAGAATCTTTTCCCTAAGATGCCTCTCGGGATCAGATGTCTTATGTAGCTCACATAAGAGATGCAGCTTCATATATTGGAGAAGCATCCTTGGATGCCAGTCTCCTAGCTTCTAGAGCTTCATCCATGGCGGTGTCTGCCATTCTGTGGCTGCGGTCATGGAATGCAGATGCAGATTCTAAGAAAGCCTTAGAAGCATTACCTTACAATGGGAAGATCTTGTTTGGCCCAGACTTAGACAAGATTGTAGCCACATTAACAGCATCTGCCTTTCTGCCTTCAGCAGCTACCGCAATAACTAGGACAAAATCTTTTAGGTCCTTTTGTACCCAAGGAAAATCTAAGGGTAAGACCTTTCCTAGGCAGTCAGCTTCCACTAGGGCCACTAAGTCCAGGACCAAGCAGACCTGGGCCAGCAAATATGCTGCTTCAAAATCTGAGGACAAGCCTTCAGCCTGACGGGACGGGCCTCCCCCTGGTGGACCCCAGAGTAGAAGGCTGACTTCTTCAGTTTGCCCAGTGCTGACGTTAAACCACCACAGATGCTTGGGTAAGAGAAGTGGTCTCCCATGGGTATGCCCTCTCATTTCTAAGATGGCCACCCCACCAATTTTTCTACACAGGCCCTCCATCAGACCAGAACAGGGCCCTGCTCATCCATTGATAGAATGGTTATTATTCTACTCTTTCTGGTTCAGAAGCCAAATGGGTCTCATCGGTCTATCCTCAACCTCAAATCCCTGAACAAGTTCATCAGGGTACCCAGGTTCCCTATGCTCTATTATCCTAGATATGGAACCTGGGGACTTTATGGTATCTCTGGATATTCAGGACACTTACCTACATGTACATATAGCACCCTCTCATCAGCAATATCTTCAGTTTGCTATATAACAGCAACACTTCCAATTACAGGCTCTACCCTTTGGACTGTCTACAGCTCCACAGGTGTTTACCAAGATTATGGCTATCATGGCGGCCAACCTGCGTGGTCAGGGGGTCTGCTGTTACCATACCTGCATAACCTCTTGCTCTTAGCAAGCTCCCCAGAGGTGCTTCAACGCCATCTTCAGGTAACCATTGGCTTCCTACAAAAGCATGGCTGGTTAATCAACTGTCAGAAATCCTCTCTGAATCCTTCACAAAGGATGGTTCATCTGGGAGCTCTTTTGGATTCTCAGGATCAGAGAATCTTCCTGACAGCAGACAAGATATCCACACTGCAAATACGTGTGCACAGATTCCTACGCAGTCGACGTGTGTCAGTCCACTCAGCAATGCAAGTTCTAGGATCCATTGTAACCACCTTCAACATGGTGGGGTATACTCAGTTCCACTCCAGGTCTCTGCAACAGCTAATCCTGTCCAGGTGGAATGGGTTGCCCCATCGAATCAAGGATCAAATGATGGTTCTCTCTCCAGAGGTTTATCTGTCCCTCTCCTGGTGGCTACAGACATCCCATTTAACCAAAGGTCGCCCCTTTTGGATCCCAGATTGGGTGCTCCTTGCAACAGCTGCCCGTCTCTGGGTCTGGGGAGCAGTGACCAGTCAGCACTCCTTCCAGGGGCATTGGACATCAGCCAAGTCGACCTTGCCAATCAATGTATTGGAACTTCGAGCTATCTACAAAACCCTTATTTTGGCTCAGGACATTCTTCAAGGAAAGCCTGTACAAGTGCAGTCTGACAACACCACAACAGTGGCCTACATCAATCACCAAGGAGGTACTCGAGGTCAGTCAGCAATGATAGAAGTGTCACGCATTCTCACATGGGCCAAAGGTCACCTCCCGGCCATCTCCACAGTGTTCATTCCGGGAGTTCTAAACTGGGTAGCGGACTTCCTCAGACATCATGACAACCATGCCGGGGAATGGTCTCTCCAACTAGAAGTCTTTCAATTCATAGTGGACAAATGGGGCCTACCAGAGATGGACCCAATGTCCTCCAGACACAATCACAAACTGCCAGTGTACGGGTCCAGACAAGGGACACCAAGGCAGCCTTCGTAGATGCCTTATCAGTGAAGTGGAACTTTCATCTGTCATACCTATTCCCTCCAGTCTCCCTTCTTCCTCAAGTTCTTTGGAAGTTCAAACAAGATGGAGGCACTGTCCTGCTTGTGGCCCCAGCATGGTTCTGATGGCATTGGTACTCAGACCTTTGGAACCTCTCCATAGATGCACCATTCTTGCTACCTCAGCAGCCGGAGCTGTTGTCTCAGGCTCCCTGTCTTCACATGGCACTGGGTCATCTGTCTTTGATGACATGGCTCTTGAGACATCCCTCCTGAGGTCTAAAGGGTTTTCTTGCTCTGTGGTCCATACTATGCTCAGACCGCGTAAGCCGGCCTCTGCCAGGATTTACCATAGAGTGTGGCATACCTACTTCCAATGGTATGATGCCAGAAGCTATGGCCCTCATGTGCTTTGGATTGGATCTTGGACTTCACCCTACTTTGCTGAATGTACATGTCTCTGCTCTGCCCATTTGGTTCTAGCATAGAATTGCTTCACTGCCAGATGTCCTTCATGGTGTCCTCTGCATACAACCTCCCTTTGCCTCTCCTGTGGCTCCGTGGGATTTGTCAGTGGTTCTTCAGGCCTTACAGGGCACTCCATTTAAACCTTTGGGATCTGTGGATCTCAAGTGCCTCACAGTAAAAACTCTCATTCTTCTGGCTATGGCATCTGCCCGAAGGGTATCGGATTTAGAGGTGCTCTCATGTTACTCCACATTTCTAATCTTCCATCAGGACAGGGCTGTTCTTCGAACTCACCCTGGTTTCCTTCTCAAAGTGGTTACTTGTTTCCATATTAATGAGGAAATCGTAGTCCCGGCCTTCCAATCACCAGACCTCCCGGTAGGTGAGTTCTCCTGGGATGTGGTCCGTGCTCTCAGGATCTACGTGGACCGTACCAGTTCCCTGAGGAAAACAGACTCCCTATTTGTGCTCTATGGATTTCACAAGAAGGATTGGCCAGCTATTAAACAGACATTGGCTAGATGGCTTTGCATGACTATGTCAAAGGCTTACACGCAGGCAGGCCTTCATGTACCAGCTACTGTCACTGCTCATTCCACTCGCTCTGTGGGTACCTCGTGGGTAGCTTGCCATGGTGTCTCAGCTGAACAGCTTTAGAAGGTGGCCACGTGGTCTTCTGTTCACACCTTTCTTAGGTTCTTTGTCTTCGACTCATTTGCCTTTCAGGATGCTTCATTTGGACGCCGAATTCTCCTCTCAGCTCAGGAGCATCCCCTCCCTTAAATAACTGCTTTGGGACATCCCCAAGGTCTCCCAGTGGAGCTCTATGGAGCCTGAAGAAGAAAATGAGAGTTATGGTAAAACTTACCTTCGTTAACTCTCTTTGTTCGAAGTCCATACAGTCCACAGGGCACCCGCCCTGATGCACCTGGCTTCTCTGGGCTATGTTTCCCGGTCACCTGTTTCCCGTCTCCTTCCAAGTGAGTATGTGATTCTTGTGTGTACCATTCTTCCTTCTCTCCTCTCCTCCTCCGGCCTTAGGCTTGTCATGAACTGAAGTGCCTCTTGCTTGGGGGCGGGGTATAGGGCGAAGGACCGTTGCATCCTGGGAGCAAAGTTTTAACTGTTTGGTGCCTGGTCCTCAACCACCACCTCCAAAGAGGCTTGGCTAACCATTAGAGAGGACTGGACCTCTTAAAAATGTTTATATAGTAAATACTGCTAGTGCATGCATGATAATATACCAGAATAATAACAGCAATGCACTGTAGAAAATACACCATAGTCCTGTGCAGTATAATGTAACATTTCTATAATGTATAGTTCAAGTGCAGTCTTAAGTCTGATACCTAGAGGCAGTGTGGCCCACCGAGAGATTCCCCTGTACCCCTGTGGGCCAGTCCAATCCTAGTCCTGGTAAAACTTGTCTGACCAACAGAGAGAACAATTCAGGTGCAGACACTGCATTAAGAAAAACATTAGGAAAAGAGAAGGTGATATGACCCTAGTTATGAGATTTATTAACCCTCTCCGCTCCAGCGAACCCAAAGTTACATGTAAAGGTAATTTAATTGATAAATGGAACAGTGACAAAATGTTTGGCTACTGATTGACTACTTACCAGGTAGAACAATTCTTTACTAATAATTAAATAATTAGTGTTTCACAATACTTATAATTTATTTTCTTTATGCACAGGAAATGATCTTCTAGGAATTCACAAGTCATCCAAAACAGATAAATTAATCAGCTGCTGCCATGGTTACTGCAGTTCTATGAGAATTTAGCAGTGTGAGCTAATTTTCACTTGAAAAGATTAGATAAATTTATGTTTTGTATTGTTAACTATGAGCATTAGTTCTACTTCATACATTCCTTTTTCACATATAAAAAAAAACTTACCCCAATGGACACTCCTGGCCACCAGCTAGACAATAGCATGCTTTGCTTCATCCCACTACAGTAACAAATTGCTCATTGGTGAAGCATAGATAATATATATTATGTTACTACTTGTCACCAGAGGAGTAGCATGTAGCCAGGGCGCCTGGAGCACGTGCATGCTATGGCTCCCCCTTCAAGTGTTCCAGGGAGGAGGCGGGTCCATAATACAGGATTCAAGTAAAAATAAATAAAAATAAAGATTAGAGGCAGCCCCCTGTAGTGGTACCCATATGCAATGCCCCCTGTTGTGGTGCCCATATGCAGTACCCCCTGTAGCAGTACCCCTGTAGTTCTGCCCCCCCATACTGTGACCCCTATAGTAGTGCCCATATGCAGTTCCCCCTGTAGTGGTGCCCATATGTAATGCCCCCTGTTGTGGTGCCCATATGCAGTACCTCCTGTAGTAGTGCCCTTATGCAGTGCCCCCTGTATAGGTGCCCATATGCAGTGCCACCAGTAGTTGTGACCTTTAAAGTAGTGCCCCTGTTGAGGTGCCCATATGCAGTGCCCCATGTAGTGGTGCTCATATGCATTGCCCCCTGTAGTGGTGCCCATTTGCAATAGCCCCTGTAGTGGTGCCCATTTGCAATGCCCCTGTTGCGGTGCCCATATGCAGTGCCCCCTGTAGTGGTGCCCATTTGCAATGCCCCCTGTTGTGGTGCCCATATGCAGTGCCCCCTGTAGTGGTGCCCATATGCATTATCCCCTGTAGTGGTGCCCTTATGCAGTGCCCCCTGTATAGGTGCCCATATGCAGTTAACCCAGTAGTTGTGCCCCCAATACTGTGTCCCCTGTAGTAGTGCCCATATGCAGTTCCCCAATGTAGTGGTGCCCATATGCAGTGCCCCCAGTAGTGCCCCTGTAGTTCTGCGTGTCCCCCCCCTGTAGTTCTGCCCCCCCCAGTACTTACCTGAGCTGTCGTCATGCTGTCATTGCCGCTGGTGCCCTGACTGGTTCTAACCAGATCCTGCAGACTTCACCCGTGCACTGCATTACTGGGAACGCTGGCCTCTGAAGCGATCGGAGGCTTCCTTAGCCTCTGATCGCATCAGAGGCCAGCGCTCACAGTTCAATGCTGGCACCCAGCAGGCTGTCAGCTAAGACAGCTGCTGGGTACACAGCAGCTCGTGGCGCCCCAGTCAGCTGCGGCGCCTGGAGCTTGCGCTCCACTTGCGCTCCACTTCCCTACGCCCCTGCTTGTCACTGTCTGTTCCAGACACTAAAATCTAAGTTGCAAGATACAATGTCCCCCCTCTTGTAGTACTGGAGGTCATATACTGTATATATATATATATATATATATATATATATAATGGCAGAGCCGGCCCTAGACATAGGCATGATAATCAAATGCCTAGGGGTGACTGAAATGCCTTGGGACATTTAATTGCTCTCTGACGCTGCCCTCCTACTCCCAGTACCTCCCTCCGCCTAACCACCCTGCCTGCTGCCGCGATCGCAGCGATTGGCCGTCACGTGACTGTGTGCGTGATCACCCGTCCAGGTCAGAATGAGCTTCTGCTCAGAAGCTCATTCTGACTACAGAACTAAGATGGCCGAGGGAGGGCATGCTGCGCATGCCCAGATGCAGCCATCCCTCCCGTGGGCAGTTGCCATGACAACTCACAGCTCCGCCTCCCTTCTAGCCGCCCAGCATCGGACCAGGTGGCATTACCTGTGCTGCAGTGCACATTTACGGCAGGCAGGTGAGTGAGGGTCAGGACCTATGTATTGTTTAGCTACTGTAACTCTAGCTGGGAGAGGGACGGGTACCCACTGGACATAGGGGGCAAAGAGTGGTGTTGGCCAGTACTGCATCTGTGTGTGTTTGTATATATATATATATATATATATATATATATATATATATATATTAGGGGTGTGCACCGGCCACTTTTCATGTTTTGTGTTTTGGTTTTGGATCTGGATCTTTCTTCGTGTTTTGGATCTGGATTGGTTTTGCCAAAACCATCCTTCCGTGTTTTGGGTTCTGGGTTTTGTGTTTTGGATCTTTATTTTTTTTTTAAAAAGCATAAAAACAGCTAAAATCACAGAATTGGTGTGTTTTTCTGCTCCTATGCTATTATTAACCTCAATAACCTTAATTTCCACTCATTTCCAGTCTATTCTGAACACCTCACACCTCACAATAGTGTTTTTATGTCCAAAAGGTTGCACCGAGGTAGCTGGATGACTATTCTAAGAGATACGAGTGGGCGGCACAAACACGTGGTCCATCTAGGAGTGACACTGCAGTGGCAGACAGGATGGCAGTTTGAAAAACTAGGCCCCACACAGTACATAATGCAAAGAAAAAAAAGAGGTGCAAGATGGAATTGTCCTTGGGCCCTCCCACCCACCCTTATGTTGTATAAATAGGACATGCACACTTTAACAAACCAAACATTTCAGCGCCAGGGTCTGCCACATGACTGTGGCTGAAATGATTGGTTCGTTTGGGCCCCCACAAAACAAGCTGGCAATTAATCTGTCCCTGCACAAACTGGCTCTACGGAGGCAAGATGTCATCCTCATCCTCCTCATCCACCGATTCCTCACCCTCTTCAGTGTTGTGTACATCCTCATCCTCACAGAGTATTAATTCGTCCCCGCTGGAATCCACAACCACAGGTCCCTCTGTACGTTCTGGAGGCTGGTCTCCCTGGAAGAGTTGATAATTCATTTTATGAACATCATCTTCTCCACATTTTGTGGAAGCAACCTCATACGCCTTTCGCTGACAAGGTTCCCGGCTGCACTAAACACTCTTTCGGAGTACACACTGGAGGGGGGGGCAACTCTGGTAAAATAGAGCAAGTTTGTACAGGGACCTCCAAATTGCCTCTTTTTCCTGCCAGTACAGGTACGGACTGTCTGACATGCCTACATGGATGCTGTCACCGATGTAATCCTTTAACAGACAGACGCATGCTTGTCGCTGCTGCTTTGAGGATGCAGGTGCGGCTACAGCCCACACAATTCACAGACAGAAAAATAAGAAGAATTTTTTATTTTTTGTGGAGCGCACTTTGAGGGTTACACCACCCTTTAACAGACAGATGCACGCTTGTCGCTGCTGCTTTGAGGATGCAGGTGGAATCTAGACGGGATTTGGAACCGGGGACACACTACCTCCATCAATTGTCTAAATCCCACTGCACTAATGGCGGATACCGGAAGCACGTCTAACACCAACATAGCAGTCAAGGCCTCAGTTATACGTTTTGCTTCAGGATGACTGCTGTTGTACTTCATCCTCCTCTCTAGGGACTGTTGGAGGGTCAATTGTTTAGTAAAAGTAGTGGTGTTCCTACTTCCTCTCTGGGATGATGAACAACTCCCAGCAGCAGCAACAGCACTAGGAGGAAGTGGTTCTTGATCTTTCCCTATTTTATTTTTATCGGAGAAAGTTTGGTCCTCCATTTATGTTATATTGATATATACGTGCAGCTAAGGCGCACACAAATACAGAAAATATTTTTTTATTTTTGCTGGAGAGTAGTGCACTTTGTGGGTTACACCACCCTTTAAGAAAAGAGCCAGCCGGCCCTTTACTTATGGGACACAGGCGCACGCTTGGCGCTGCTCCTTTGTTGATGCACGTGCAGCCACAGTGCACACAATTCACAAACACAGAAAATTTTTTTTTATTTTGTTTGGAGTGCCCTTTGGGGGTTACAGCACCCTTCAGCAGTCAATCCAGCTGGCCCTTTATTTATGGGACACAAGCGCACGCTTGGCACGACTTTGTTGATGCACGTGCGGCTACTGTGCACACAATTCACAAACACAAAAAAATATATTTTTTTATTTTGTTTGGAGTGCCCTTTGGGGGTTACAGCACCCTTTAACGGACAAGCCAGCCAGCCTTTTACTTATGGGACACAGGCGCACGCTTGGCGCTGCTCCTTTGTTGATACACGTGCAGCCACAGTGCACACAATTCACAAACACAGAAAAAAATGTTTTATTTTGTTTGGAGTGCCCTTTGGGGGTTACAGCACCCTATAGCGGTCAATCCAGCCGGCCCTTTATTTATGGGACACAGGCGCACGCTTGGCACTACTTTGTTGATGCACGTGCGGCTACTGCGCACACAATTCACAAACACAAAAAAATATATTTTTTTATTTTGTTTGGAGTGCCCTTTGGGGGTTACAGCACCCTTTAGCGGTCAATCCAGCCTGCCCTTTATTTATGGGACACAGGCACACGCTTGGCACTACTTTGTTGATGCACGTGCGGCTACTGCGCACACAATTCACAAACACAAAAAAAAATATTTTTTTATTTTGTTTGGAGTGCCCTTTTGGGGTTACAGCACCCTTTAGCGGTCAATCCAGCCTGCCCTTTATTTATGGGACACAGGCGCACGCTTGGCACTACTTTGTTGATGCACGTGCGGCTACTGCGCACACAATTCACAAACACAAAAAAATATATTTTTTTATTTTGTTTGGAGTGCCCTTTGGGGGTTACAGCACCCTTTAACGGACAAGCCAGCCAGCCTTTTACTTATGGGACACAGGCGTACGGTTGGCGCTGCTCCTTTGCTGATGCACGTTGATGCCAGCCCTAACTCCCACCCTCCCTCTTCACTGTCCACAGCCGAGTGAGAAAATGGCGCCGATGCGGGTACCTTATATAGGATCCAAAACCCGCGAGACCCGGAAGGCGGGATGATGACGTTTTGCCTCGATTTCAGATCCGAGTCAGGCGAGAAAAGTCGAGCCTGACTCGGATTGGCCTCGGATCGGGGGGGCTCGGGGGGGGTTCGGATTTCAGAAATCCGAACCCGCTCACCCCTAATATATATATATATATATATATATATATATATATACACACACATGTGTATATGTATATATACACATGTATATATATATATATATATATACATATGTATATATATATATATATATATATATGTGTGTATATATATACATATACACACACACACATATATATGTATATATATATATTTATGCACACCAATATATATATATATATCTATATATATATATGCATATATATATATATCTATATATGCATATATATATATATATATATACACACATATATATATATATATATATATATATATACACGTATATATGTGAGTGTACGTGCATATATATATATCTATATATATATATATAAATATTCGTTTTGTTGCTATTTACAATGGTTATGTGATGACATTATTTTATTAAGGTGTTTGTTTATCCCCGTAGCCATGGTGATGGGTAGTCACAGAAAGAGCGATCAGCGCGATTACGTCATTCAAAGGAGACACCGGGTGGGTGTGCAGTCCCGAGACGGATTTCCTGTCTTCACCGGGTGTAGTAGTATATAAGGTATGTCTTTAATGTTTGTTTGTTACTTTTTCCTGACGACAGTTTATTATAACTGAAACGTTGAAGCTGCTAAGAGCCTGTGACTGAATTATTTATCTCTGCCTCGAGTGCCGCACCTTCGTTTTGTATGTACCCCTTTCTGTGAGGGCACCGGCATCAGCTGTGGTATCTTGTTGGGAGTGCCTAACATTTTCTATTTTGTATATTGAAGTGCTCCTTTAAGGCAAAAGGTACACTTCTGTTCAGTGCACCCATCTTCATTATTTTTATAAACTGCTGCACCAGAAAAACTCCTTTTTTACTTGTTTTTAAATTTTCATCTGCACTTTATATTATTAACATTTTGCACAGAGCACAACGGCACTTTTCTGAGGTGGCACTGGGGATTACAATAAGGACTTTAAAATACAAAGCCAGATTCTTAAAGACTATATTAATATCAAGTAAAGATGGCAAGTACTCCTCTTGATTCTTTTGCACATATTCACTTTCCGGTTGGAGATGTATTGTCTTTTTCTGAATCTAAAACAGAAGGTATATTGAAAGCAAGCGGACTTAATGATGAAACTGAATCAGCTTCACCAGAATTGATTTTTAAAGATTTGATTCGATTAAAGAAAAAATAAATCAATTTTTACCTTCATGGAATATCTTTAAGTGATTATCATAAACTAAAGAAAAGCCCAAGGGGCTTTAGGGTCCGTAATTGTCCAACAATCGGTCGTCATGACCCTGATTTTTGCAGACGCTGGATCGCCGATTTTAAATAAATGTTCCTTTGATTTACTTTTATTAGTTATTGAACAATCTTCAAAGGAACTTTTGAAAATCAAAGATAAAGTCGCTGCATTTGAAACCATTAACCTACCGGTACTTGAGGCAGACCATGATACAAACTGGTCCGATAAATTGAAAATCCAGCTCTCACAGTACAAGAGGGCTTTAATCCGCTTTAAAAAAGAAAAATTGGTAAAAGTGGAATATGATTATGAAACTCATACAGTTTACAGGTGGCTTTCTGGTAATCATCCACAAGATCAAAGACGCCCTTTCTTTAGACATAACAAAAAACCTTTTATGAGGTTTGAGGCTGAATACTCACAAGTAGCTAATAGCTCAAATAGCGATTCAGAAAAATTAAGCAGTGCTTCTGGCCCTTTAGGTATGACTACCAGGGCCGACAAGGCCGGGCGCAAAGGCGCATTAAAAGGTGCAGTGGTCAAACCAAGAGGCAGAGGAAGAGCTGGCAGACCCCCTCAATACAGAAGGACCTAATATTCAATCTATCATCTTATGAACTTTCAACTAGCGCATATAGTTTACTGAACAAAGGTCTCTCTTTTTTGCCATCTGTGCCTTTTGAGGAATTACAATGGAATGTAGAAAAATACACACTCCACAGGAAATTAAATCGTAAAGAATTTTTTAAGGGCGAGGTACTTGGGAGGAACCAAAATGTTATTCCATTACATTTGAAGCAATGTGCACCTCACTCAACCTTTGACCCTCAGTCTAACAATGCCAGCATAAAAACTTTTTTACGTGTTTTGGAACAAGATGTTTCTAATTCAGATTTTTGTAATAAGAAAGCTGTCATTCATCCTAATCTTTCCCCACTTGAAAGACAGGCTCTACATTCATTGTCTAATAACAACAATATAATTATCCGTAATGCAGCTAAAGGTGGGGCTATTGTCCTACAGGACCTCAAGTATTACAAACCTGAAGCTGAGAAACAGTTATCTGATGAATCTGTTTACATTAAATTACAGGGAGATCCAACAACTTCCTGTAGAAAGAAATTACTTTCGATTTTACAACAAGGAGTGGATTCAAATTGTATATCCAACACATTGATGAATATTCTTCAACCTGAATTTCCAATAACACCAATCTTTTACACAATTCCAAAGATTCACAAGGGCTTGAACCCTCCACCTGGACTCCCAATAGTATCTGCGAGGGGTTCTTTACTTCAACCAACAGCAATATATCTAGATTCACATCTGCAAAAATATATTCAGAAGGAACCAACCTTCCTATTAGATATCACCACTCTAGTTAATAAATTATGTGATATGGATCTTATAATAGATAATTGCAGGTTGGCAAGTATTGATGTAATTAATCTCTATATATGTGTCCCTCATGACTTTGGTCTCCACTGTGTTAAGAAATTCTTGATTTCCAGGACTGAGTGTTCTGTGGCATTGATTGACTTTTTTCTTCGTCTTTTTGAGTTGATATTAACCAACAATTTCTTCATGTATGATGCACAATATTTCCTACAAGTGAGGGGCTGCGCAATGGGTTCGAGCGCAGCCCCCGTTTATGCTAATATTTGTTATGTTTATTGTGGAGAACAATTTATTCTTTGAAGATCCTTTAATTTCAGCACACATTACCCTATATGCACGGTACATAGATGATTTAATTGTATTTTGGGATGGAGAAGATGTTATTTTAAAATCTCTAATTGAGAATCATAATCTAAGTAGTAACCCCATTAAATGTACTTACATTTTGGACAGGAAGGAAATTCATTTCCTTGATGTTAAGATTTCTGTTCTTGATAATTTAATTGTTACGAGCTTGTATACAAAACCAACTGACAGAAATATGCTGTTACAAGCACATAGCTGTCATCCAAAGAGTCTCATTAGAGGACCCCCATATTCTCAGATGGTCAGAATTTGCCGCATCAGTAGCGACGCTGACAGGGCAGCAGAACAAATTGATGAATTAATTGACTGATTTTCCTGCAGAGGTTACAATCTTGGCCAACTTAAGGCAACTAAGGAAAGAGTCCTATCGATGGATAGGAAATTGCTTCTTTCTAAACAGCATAGTACTCATGTTAATCCCAAATTCCCTTGGGTTAACAAATATAATGTTGCCTCTCCCATAATCAATAAAATCTACAAGAAACATTGGCCCTTAATAGAATCTGATGAACAGCTTCATCTTTCTAATACCGAACTAATGCCCTGTTACTCTTGGGATCGCAACCTGATATTCTCGTAAAACTGATATTTCACATCTTGGCAAAGGTAATAATAATCCATAATTTTTTCCTAAGAAATGAGGTTGCATTAAATGTACATGTGTAACATGCCAATACTTGATTGCAGGTGATACATTCCATCATCCGCATAGTGGTAAACTTTTTTCCATTAAATTCCAACTTGCCTGTAATACCAATTTTGTAATATACTAAATAATTTGCCCCTGCGGTTTAAGTTATATTGCTAAAACGGAGCGAAAATTTAAGGAGCGCATGGCGGCCCATAGATCTGCCATTCGTAATGCATTATTGTCAGGTTCCAGTGAACAACCTGTAGCTTGTAATTTTTCTGAATTTAAACATCCCCTTTCTAGTTTACGCTCTAGTTTATTGCAGCGTGAGACCCACTGGATAGTTAAGCTTGACGTTCTCTTTTTCTAAGGGTCTTAACGAAAGCATTTCTTATGCTAGTTTTTTGTAAATTACCTGTAAGTTTGTAGTCTATTTGACATCTCTTTGTATTGAGTGTTTATTGTAGTGAGATCGTTTTGTTGCTATTTACAATGGTTATGTGATGACATTATTTTATTATGGTGTTTGTTTATCCCCATAGCCATGGTGATGGGTAGTCACAGAAGGAGCGTTGCCACGCACTGTCAGCGCGACGACGTCATTCAAAGGAGACGCCTGGCGGGTGTGCAGTCCCGAGCCGGAGTTCCTTTCTTCACCGGGTGTAGTAGTATATAAGGTATGTCTTTAATGTTTGTTTGTTACTTTTTCCTGACGACAGTTTATTATAACTGAAACGTTGAAGCTGCTAAGAGCCTGTGACTGAATTATTTATCTCTGCCTCGAGTGCCACACCTTCGTTTTGTATATAATTTAATATATATGAGATATATGTATTGTATACATATATAAATATACACATTACCAAAATATATGTATGTGTATATTAGGGGTGTGCACCGGCCACTTTTCGTGTTTTGTGTTTTGGTTTTGGATCTGGATCTTTCTTCGTGTTTTGGATCTGGATTGGTTTTGCCAAAACCACCCTTCCGTGTTTTGGGTTCTGGGTTTTGTGTTTTGGATCTGTATTTTTTTTTAAAAAAGCATAAAAACAGCTAAAATCACAGAATTTGTAGGTTTTTCTGCTCCTATGCTATTATTAACCTCAATAACCTTAATTTCCACTCATTTCCAGTCTATTCTGAACACCTCACACCTCACAATAGTGTTTTTATGTCCAAAACGTTGCACCGAGGTAGCTGGATGACTATGCTAAGCGACACGAGTGGGCGGCACAAACACGTGACCCATCTAGGCGTGAAACTGCAGTGGCAGACAGGATGGCAGTTTGAAAAACTAGGCCCCAAACTGTACATAATGCAAAGAAAAAAAAGAGGTGCAAGATGGAATTGTCCTTGGGCCCTCCCACCCACCCTTATGTTGTATAAACAGGACATGCACACTTTAACAAACCAATCATTTCAGCGCCAGGGTCTGCCACACAACTGTGGCTGAAATGATTGGTTCGTTTGGGCCCCCACAAAACAAGCTGGCAATTAATGTGTCCCTGCACAAACTGGCTCTATGGAGGCAAGATGTCATCCTCATCCTCCTCATCCACCGATTCCTCACCCTCTTCAGTGTGTACATCCTCATCCTCACAAAGTATTAACTCGTCCCCACTTGAATCCACCACCACAGGTCCCTCTGTACCTTCTGGAGGCTGGTCTCCCTGGAAGAGCTGATAATTCATTTTGATGAACATCATCTTCTCCACATTCTGTGGAAGCAACCTCCTACACCTTTCGCTGACAAGGTTCCCGGCTGCACTAAACACTCTTTCGGAGTACACACTGGAGGGGGGGCAACTCAGGTAAAATAGAGCCAGTTTGTACAGGGGCCTCCAAATTGCCTCTTTTTCCTGCCAGTACAGGTATGGACTGTCTGCCATGCCTACTTGGATGCTGTCACCGATGTAATCCTCCACCATTCTGTCAATGGTGACAGTATCATATGCAGTGACAGTAGACATGTCAGAAATTGTTGCCAGGTCCTTCAGTCCGGACCAGATGTCCAAACTTGGTCCTGCCTGCCCTGCATCACCGCCAGCGGGTTGCTTAGGATACCTAAGTTTTTTCCTGGCAGCCCCAGTTGCAGGAGAAAATGAAGAAGGAGCCGTTGACGTGTCACGTTCCGCTTCAGCTGACAGTGTGTTCACCAGCAGGTCTTTGCACCTCTGCAGGCTTGTGTCGGCCGGAAAGAGAGACACCACATAGGCTTTAAACCTAGGATCGAGCATGGTGGCCAAAACGTAGTGGTCTGATTTCAACAGATTGACCACCCTGGAATCCTGGCAAAGCGAATGAAGGGCTTCATCCACAAGTCCCACATGCCGAGCGGAATCGCTCCGTCTTAGCTCCTCCTTCACTTTCTCCAGCTGCTTCTGCAAAAGCCTGATGAGGGGAATGACCTGACTCAAGCTGGCAGTGTCTGAACTGACTTCACGTGTGGCAAGTTCGAAGGGCTGGAGAACCTTGCACAACACGGAAATCATTCTCCACTGCGCTTGAGTCAGGTGCATACCCCCTCCTTTGCCTATGTCATAGGTGGATGTATAGGCTTGTATGGCCTTTTGCTGCTCCTCCATCCTCTGAAGCATATAGAGGGTTGAGTTCCACCGCGTCACAACCTCTTGCTTCAGGTGATGGCGGGGCAGATTCAAGAGTGTTTGCTGGCGCTCCAGTCTTCGGCACGCAGTCGCTGAATGGCGAAAGTGGCCAGAAATTTTTCAGGCCACCCAAAGCGTCTCCTGCACGCCCCTGTCGCTTTTCAGAAAATTCTGCACCACCAAGTTTATTGTGTGAGCAAAACATGGGACGTGCTGGAATTTGCCCAGATGTAATGCCCGCACAATATTGGTGGCGTTGTCAGATATCACAAATCCCCAGGAGAGTCTAAGTGGGGTAAGCCACTGGGCGATGATTTCCCTCAGTTTCTCTAAGAGGTTGTCGGCGGTGTGCCTCTTACTGAAACTGGTGATACACAGCGTAGCCTGCCTTGTAACGAGCTGGCATTTCTGAGATGCTGCTACTGGTGACGCTGCTGCTGTTGCTGCGTAAGGTGATACATCTACCCAGTGGGCTGTCACAGTCATATAGTCCTTAGTCTGCCCTGTTCCACTTGTCCACATGTCCGTGGTTAAGTGGACATTGTGTACAACGGCATTTTTCAGGACACTGAGGACACTTTTTCTGACGTTTCTGTACAGTCTCGGTATCGCCTGCCTAGTGAAGTGGAATCTAGACGGGATTTGGAACCGGGGACACACTACCTCCATCAATTGTCTAAATCCCACTGCACTAATGGCGGATACCGGACGCACGTCTAACACCAACATAGCAGTCAAGGCCTCAGTTATACGTTTTGCTTCAGGATGACTGCTGTCGTACTTCATCCTCCTCGCTAAGGACTGTTGGAGGGTCAATTGTTTAGTAAAAGTAGTGGTGTTCCTACTTCCTCTCTGGGATGATGAACGACTCCCAGCAGCAGCAACAGCAGCAGCGGCAGCAGTAGGCGTAGCAATGCAGGATCCTCCGGAGGAATCCCGGATAGGAGAGTCAGTCATGCCAGTGACATGGCCTGCAGGACTACTTCCGATCCTAACTAAGGAGGAAATTGACGAGGAGGGAGTTGACAGTGTGGTTTGCAGGCGCTTGGATACAACAGGACAACGGGATTTAGGTGTCCCTGGACTGCTTACGGTCTTAGCCAAAGTTTCTGAACTTGACAGTAACTTTTTATGAACGCGCTGCAGGTGCCGTATAAGGGAGGATGTTCCTAGGTGGTTGACGTCCCTACCCCTACTTATTTCACCTTTACATATGGTACATATGGCAAGACAGTTGTTGTCCGGATTTGGATAGAAATATTGCCAGACCAAAGAGGTGGAATGTTTGGTCTTCTGCCCAGGCATGACCGTGATGGGCTTTTTCATCCCACGGACAACAACTGTCTCCCCCGGAGCCTGATTTAAACAAACCACATCACCATCAGAATCCTCCTCGCCAACTTCCTCCTCAGCGCCAGCTACACCAGTATCCTCATCCTGTTGTACTTCAACAGTGACATCTTCAATTTGCATATCAGCAAGTGGACTGTGGGTGCTCCTTTCAGCACTTGCAGGGGGCGTGCA
This sequence comes from Taudactylus pleione, assembly GCA_031769625.1. Classification (NCBI taxonomy): domain Eukaryota; kingdom Metazoa; phylum Chordata; class Amphibia; order Anura; family Myobatrachidae; genus Taudactylus; species Taudactylus pleione. The sequence continues at coordinate 7,883,602 of JAUIMM010000350.1, read as the reverse complement.
AATGGTGGAAAGAGCCACCTCTTCCCGTCCAGTGCTGGGAAGGTCAGGCATCGCAACCACCACCACACTTGGACTCTCCTTGGGGATTTGTGATATCTTCTTAGAAAGCACAGTTCTTCGCTGTGCTTTTGCCAGCTTAACTCTTTTGATTTTTTTAGTGGGAGGAGGGCTTCCATCGTCATGTGAAGCTGAACCACTAGTCATGAACATACTAGGGATCGACCTTAGCCGTTCCTTGCCACTCCGTGTCGTAAATGGCATATTGGCAAGTTTACGTTTCTCTTCAGCTGATTTAAATGTCTTTTTCAAGGTCATTTTCCTGAACTTTGCCATTTGGGATTGTATGTGCCCTCTACTATGACATTGGGCATCGGCCTTGGCAGACGACGTTGATGGCATGTTATCGTCTATGTCATGACTAGTGGCAGCAGCTTCAGCACTAGGAGGAAGTGGTTCTTGATCTTTCTCTATTTTATTTTTATCGGAGAAAGTTTGGTCCTCCATTTATGTTATATCGATTTGATATATACGTGCGGCTAAACACAGAAAATAATTTTTTTTTGGGTTTGGACTGGAGTGTACTTTGTGGGTTACAGCACCCTTTAACGGTCAAGCCAGCCGGCCCTTTACTTATGACACAGGCGCACGCTTGGCACTACTTTGTTGATGCACGTGCGGCTACTGCGCACACAATTCACAAACACAGAAAATAATTTTTTTTTGGTTTGGACTGGAGTGTACTTTCGGGGGTTACAGCACCCTTAACGGTCAAGCCAGCCGGCCCTTTACTTATGACACAGGCGCACGCTTGGCACTACTTTGTTGATGCACGTGCGGCTACTGCGCACACAATTCACAAACACAGAAAATAATTTTTTTTTTGGTTTGGACTGGAGTGTACTTTCGGGGGTTACAGCACCCTTAACGGTCAAGCCAGCCGGCCCTTTACTTATGACACAGGTGCACGCTTGGCACTACTTTGTTGATGCACGTGCGGCTACTGCGCACACAATTCACAAACACAGAAAATAATTTTTTTTTTGGTTTGGACTGGAGTGTACTTTCGGGGGTTACAGCACCCTTAACGGTCAAGCCAGTCGGCCCTTTACTTATGACACAGGCGCATGCTTGGCACTACTTTGTTGATGCACGTGCGGCTACTGCGCACACAATTCACAAACACAGAAAATAATTTTTTTTTTGGTTTGGACTGGAGTGTACTTTCGGGGGTTACAGCACCCTTAACGGTCAAGCCAGCCGGCCCTTTACTTATGACACAGGCGCACGCTTGGCACTACTTTGTTGATGCACGTGCGGCTACTGCGCACACAATTCACAAACACAGAAAATAATTTTTTTTTGGTTTGGACTGGAGTGTACTTTCGGGGGTTACAGCACCCTTTAACGGTCAAGCCAGCCGGCCCTTTACTTATGACACAGGCGCACGCTTGGCACTACTTTGTTGATGCACGTGCGGCTACTGCGCACACAATTCACAAACACAGAAAATATATTATTTTTTTAGCACTTGGGGGGAGCACCCCTGATGGACAGAGCACCCCCTGGACAACACTACAGCACTCCTTTAGGACTGGGACACTGCACAGGACTTTGGAGTGGACACAGCCCCTATGGAGAACTGACTGCACAACACAGTCCAGCCAGCCCCTATGGACTTTGAAGTAGTGGACACAGCCCCTATTAACAACAGCAGCACAGCACAACACAGCCAGCCCCTATGGACTTTGAAGTAGTGGACAACAGCAGCACTACACTACACTACACTACACTACACAGCCCTAACTCCCACCCTCCCTCTTCACTGTCCACAGCCGAGTGAGAAAATGGCGCCGACGCGGGTACCTTATATAGGATCCAAAACCCGCGAGACTCGGAAGGCGGGATGATGACGTTTTGCCTCGATTTCAGATCCGAGTCAGGCGGGAAAAGTCGAGCCTGACTCGGATCGGACTCGGATCGGGGGGGCTCGGGGGGGTTCGGATTTCAGAAATCCGAACCCGCTCACCCCTAGTGTATATATGTATATACAGCATGTGTATATATATTTAAATTTGTGTGTATATATGTACATATGTGGGTCTGTGTGTGTATATATATTAGGGGTGTGCTCCGGCCACTTTTCGTGTTTTGTATTTTGGTTTTGGATCTGGATCTTTCTTCGTGTTTTGGATCTAGATTGGTTTTGCCAAAACCACCCTTCCGTGTTTTGGGTTCTGGGTCTGTATTTTTTTGAAAAAAAGCATAAAAACAGCTAAAATCACAGAATTTGTAGGTTTTTCTGCTCCTATGCTATTATTAACCTCAATAACCTTAATTTCCACTCATTTCCAGTCTATTATGAACACCTCACACCTCACAATAGTGTTTTTATGTCCAAAAGGTTGCACCGAGGTAGCTGGATGACTATGCTAAGCGACACGAGTGGGCGGCACAAACACGTGACCCATCTAGGCGTGATACTGCAGTGGCAGACAGGATGGCAGTTTGAAAAACTAGGCCCCAAACTGTACATAATGCAAAGAAAAAAAAGAGGTGCAAGATGGAATTGTCCTTGGGTCCTCCCACCCACCCTTATGTTGTATAAACAGGACATGCACACTTTAACAAACCAATCATTTCAGCACCAGGGTCTGCCACACAACTGTGGCTGAAATGATTGGTTCGTTTGGGCCCCCACAAAACAAGCTGGCAATTAATCTGTCCCTGCACAAACTGGCTCTACGGAGGCAAGATGTCATCCTCATCCTCCTCATCCACAGATTCCTCACCCTCTTCAGTGTGTACATCCTCATCCTCACAAAGTATTAACTCGTCCCCACTTGAATCCACCACCACAGGTCCCTCTGTACGTTCTGGAGGCTGGTCTCCCTGGAAGAGCTGATAATTCATTTTATGAACATCATCTTCTCCACATTTTGTGGAAGCAACCTCATACGCCTTTCGCTGACAAGGTTCCCGGCTGCACTAAACACTCTTTCGGAGTACACACTGGAGGGGGGTGCAACTCAGGTAAAATAGAGCCAGTTTGTACAGGGGCCTCCAAATTGCCTCTTTTTCCTGCCAGTACAGGTATGGGCTGTCTGACATGCCTACTTGGATGCTGTCACCGATGTAATCCTCCACCATTCCGTCAATGGTGACAGTATCATATGCAGTGACAGTAGACATGTCAGAAATTGTTGCCAGGTCCCTCAGTCCGGACCAGATGTCCAAACTTGGTCCAGCCTGCCCTGCATCACCGCCAGCGGGTTGCTTAGGATACCTAAGTTTTTTCCTGGCAGCCCCAGTTGCGGGAGAAAATGAAGGAGCTGTTGACGTGTCACATTCCGCTTCAGCTGACAGTGTGTTCACCAGCAGGTCTTTGCACCTCTGCAGGCTTGTGTCGGCCAGAAAGAGAGACACCACATAGGCTTTAAACCTAGGATCGAGCACGGTGGCCAAAATGTAGTGGTCTGATTTCAACAGATTGACCACCCTGGAATCCTGGCAAAGCGAATGAAGGGCTTCATCCACATGTCCCACATGCCGAGCGGAATCGCTCCGACTTAGCTCCTCCGTCACTTTCTCCAGCTGCTTCTGCAAAAGCCTGATGAGGGGAATGACCTGACTCAAGCTGGCAGTGTCTGAACTGACTTCACGTGTGGCAAGTTCGAAGGGCTGGAGAACCTTGCACAACACAGAAATCATTCTCCACTGCGCTTGAGTCAGGTGCATACCCCCTCCTTTGCCTATGTCATAGGTGGATGTATAGGCTTGAATGGCCTTTTGCTGCTCCTCCATCCTCTGAAGCATATAGAGGGTTGAGTTCCACCGTGTCACAACCTCTTGCTTCAGGTGATGGCGGGGCAGGTTCAAGAGTGTTTGCTGGTGCTCCAGTCTTCAGCACGCAGTCACTGAATGGCGAAAGTGGCCAGAAATTTTTCGGGCCACCCAAAGCGTCTCCTGCACGCCCCTGTCGCTTTTCAGAAAATTCTGCACCACCAAGTTTATTGTGTGAGCAAAACATGGGACGTGCTGGAATTTGCCCAGATGTAATGCCTGCACAATATTGGTGGCATTGTCAGATATCACAAATCCCCAGGAGAGTCTAAGTGGGGTAAGCCACTGGGCGATGATTTCCCTCAGTTTCTCTAAGAGGTTGTCGGCGGTGTGCCTCTTACTGAAACCGGTGATACACAGCGTAGCCTGCCTTGGAACGAGCTGCCGTTTCTGAGATGCTGCGACTGGTGACGCTGCTGCTGTTGCTGCGTAAGGTGATACATCTACCCAGTGGGCTGTCACAGTCATATAGTCCTTAGTCTGCTCTGTTCCACTTGTCCACATGTCCGTGGTTAAGTGGACATTGGGTACAACGGCATTTTTCAGGACACTGAGGACACTTTTTCTGACGTTTCTGTACAGTCTCGGTATCGCCTGCCTAGTGAAGTGGAATCTAGACGGGATTTGGAACCGGGGACACACTACCTCCATCAATTGTCTAAATCCCACTGCACTAATGGCGGATACCGGACGCACGTCTAACACCAACATAGCAGTCAAGGCCTCAGTTATACGTTTTGCTTCAGGATGACTGCTGTCGTACTTCATCCTCCTCGCTAAGGACTGTTGGAGGGTCAGTTGTTTAGTAAAAGTAGTGGTGTTCCTATTTCCTCTCTGGGATGATGAATGACTCCCAGCAGCAGCAACAGCAGCAGCGGCAGCAGGAGGCGTAGCAATGCAGGATCCTCCGGAGGAATCCGGGATAGGAGAGTCAGTCATGCCAGTGACATGGCCTGCAGGACTACTTTCGATCCTGACTAAGGAGGAAATTGACGAGGAGGGAGTTGACGGTGTGGTTTGCAGGCGCTTGGATACAACAGGACAACGGGATTTAGGTGTCCCTGGACTGCTTACGATCTTAGCCAAAGTTTCTGAACTTGACAGTAACTTATTATGAACGCGCTGCAGGTGCCGTATAAGGGAGGATGTTTCTAGGTGGTTAACGTCCCTACCCCTACTTATTCCACCTTTACAAAAGGTACATATGGCAAGACAGTTGTTGTCCGGATTTGGATAGAAATATTGCCAGACCAAAGAGGTGGAATGTTTGGTCTTCTGCCCAGGCATGACCGTGATGGGCTTTTTCATCCCACGGACAACAACTGTCTCCCCCGGAGCCTGATTTAAACAAACCACATCACCATCAGAATCCTCCTCGCCAACTTCCTCCTCAGCGCCAGCTACACCAGTATCCTCATCCTGTTGTACTTCAACAGTGACATCTTCAATTTGCATATCAGCAAGTGGACTGTGGGTGCTCCTTTCAGCACTTGCAGGGGGCGTGCAAATGGTGGAAAGAGCCACCTCTTTCCGTCCAGTGCTGGGAAGGTCAGGCATCGCAACCACCACCACACTTGGACTCTCCTTGGGGATTTGTGATATCTTCTTAGAAAGCACAGTTCTTCGCTGTGCTTTTGCCAGCTTAACTCTTTTGATTTTTTTAGTGGGAGGAGGGCTTCCATCGTCATGTGAAGCTGAACCACTAGTCATGAACATACTAGGGATCGACCTTAGCCGTTCCTTGCCACTCCGTGTCGTAAATGGCATATTGGCAAGTTTACGTTTCTCTTCAGCTGATTTAAATGTTTTTTTCAAGGTCATTTTCCTGAACTTTGTCATTTGGGATTGTATGTGCCCTCTATTATGACATTGGGCATCGGCCTTGGCAAACGACGTTGATGGCATGTTATCGTCTATGTCATGACTAGTGGCAGCAGCTTCAGCACTAGGAGGAAGTGGTTCTTGATCTTTCTCTATTTTATTTTTATCGGAGAAAGTTTGGTCCTCCATTTATGTTATATCGATTTGATATATACGTGCGGCTAAACACAGAAAATATTTTTTTATTTTTGCTGGAGAGTAGTGCACTTTGTGGGTTACACAAGCCTTTAAGAAATGAGCCAGCCGGCTCTTTACTTATGGGACACAGGCGCACGCTTGGCGCTGCTCCTTTGTTGATGCACGTGCGGCTACTGCGCACACAATTCACAAACACAGAAAATAATTTTTTTTTTGGTTTGGACTGGAGTGTACTTTGGGGGTTACAGCACCCTTTAACGGTCAAGCCAGCCGGCCCTTTACTTATGACACAGGCGCACGCTTGGCACTACTTTGTTGATGCACGTGCGGCTACTGCGCACACATTTCACAAACACAGAAAATAAATTTTTTTTTGATTTGGACTGGAGTGTACTTTTGGGATTACAGCACCCTTTAACGGTCAAGCCAGCCGTCCCTTTACTTATGACACAGGCGCACGCTTGGCACTACTTTGTTGATGCACGTGCGGCTACTGCGCACACAATTCACAAACACAGAAAATAATTTTTTCTTTGGTTTGGACTGGAGTGTACTTTGGGGGTTACAGCACCCTTTAACGGTCAAGCCAGCCGGCCCTTTACTTATGACACAGGCGCACGCTTGGCACTACTTTGTTGATGCAGGTGCGGCTACTGCGCACACAATTCACAAACACAGAAAATATATATTTTTTTGGTTTGGAGTGTAATTTGGGGGTTACAGCACCCTTTAACGGTCAAGCCAGCCGGCCCTTTACTTATGACACAGGCGCACGCTTGGCAGTACTTTGTTGATGCACGTGCGGCTACTGCGCACACAATTCATAAACACAGAAAATATATATTTTTTTGGTTTGTAGTGTACTTTGGGGGTTACAGCACCATTTAACGGTCAAGCCAGCCTGCCCTTTACTTATGACACAGGCGCACGCTTGGCACTACTTTGTTGATGCACGTGCGGCTACTGCGCACACAATTCACAAACACAGAAAATATTTTTTTTTTTGGTTTGGACTGGAGTGTACTTTGGGGGTTACAGCACCCTTTAACGGTCAAGCCAGCCGGCCCTTTACTTATGACACAGGCGCACGCTTGGCACTACTTTGTTGATGCACATGCGGCTACTGCGCACACAATTCACAAACACAGAAAATAATTTTTTTTTTGGTTTGGACTGGAGTGTACTTTGGGGGTTACAGCACCCTTTAATGGTCAAGCCAGCCGGCCCTTTACCTATGACACAGGCGCACGCTTGCCACTACTTTGTTGATGCACGTGCGGCTACTGCGCACACAATTCACAAACACAGAAAATAATTTTTTTTTGGTTTGGACTGGAGTGTACTTTGGGGGTTACAGCACCCTTTAACGGTCAAGCCAGCCGGCCCTTTACTTATGACACAGGCGCATGCTTGGCACTACTTTGTTGATGCACGTGCGGCTACTGCGCACACAATTCACAAACACAGAAAGTATATTATTTTTTTAGCACTTGGGGGGAGCACCCCTGATGGACAGAGCACCCCTTGGACAACACTACAGCACCCATTTAGGACTGGGACACTGCACAGGACTTTGGAGTGGACACAGCCCCTATGGAGAACTGACTGCACAACACAGTCCAGCCAGCCCCTATGGACTTTGAAGTAGTGGACACAGCCCCTATTAACAACAGCAGCACAGCGCAACACAGCCAGCCGCTATGGACTTTGAAGTAGTGGACAACAGCAGCACAGCGCAGCACAGCACAGTACAACACTACTCTGCACTACACTACACTACACAGCCCAGCCAGCCCTAACTTCCACCCTCCCTCTTCACTGTCCACAGCCGAGTGAGAAAATGGCGCCGACGCGGGTACCTTATATTGGATCCAAAACCCGCGAGACTCGGAAGGCGGGATGATGACGTTTTGCCTCGATTTCAGATCCGAGTCAGGCGGGAAAAGTCGAGCCTGACTCAGATCTGCCTCGGATCGGGGGGACTCGGGGGGGTTCGGATTTCAGAAATCCGAACCCGCTCACCCCTAATATATATATATATATATATATATATATATATGTATGGTTCTGTTGGACTGGCATACTCCCCATTTCTGTAAAATGCTCTGAAGCCCACCATTAGTGATTGTTGAAGACCAGGAGAGTCCGTCATTTACTTCCGCCTTGTCTCCTACATGTGATGTCATGTGTCATTCAACGCTCATACAGCGCAGCATTTTTTTGCTTGACAAAAGTGAAATAAAGCACTGAAATGTTCCATTACAGCATCAGTGTGATGTAATTTAATTTATTGAGACCGATGCCACCGCCCGTTTGAATGTATAGATATGAGGGCACCAGACAAAATCTCGCCTATGGCACCAATTTGGCTAGGTCGGCTCTGTATAATGAACCGGCACTCCAGTGTAGAAAGTACTGTACGTTGCCTGGCTGCCCTCTCCAAAATAGTATAATACAGTCTGGCATTGATGGGCGGCACTCCGGGTCTTGTATAATGCATATAAGTACAAATGCTACCACACACAGTTAGTACAACTAAAGCTGGCCACACATCTAAAGATTACTGTCCAACCAGCCAACTAGTTGATTGGTTGGAATGAAAATCTGGTAAGGTATAAAAGCAAATGACAATCAGCAATTTGCTACCAATTGCCGGCAAATGGACAAATACTGTTGTTTGTTAAATGTTTGATCTAAACAATTTGTTCAAACTTGTCTGACGACCATTTTCATCTGTTTTCTGGCATTTAGGAGCAAATCGCTGATCATCAGTTACTCCCATAATTTACCAGATTTTCATTCCAACCAATCAACTAGTTGGCTGGTTGGACAGATAATCTTTAGATGTGTGGCCAGCTTAAGTATGGTAGCAGTTGTACTTAATTGCATCATACAAGACCCGGAGTGCCGCTCATCATTGCCAGACTAAGTATATACAGTATATATATATATATATATATATATATATATATAATTATGAAAGGCTTAATCCACGGCACTCAACCATCTGGGATGCCTTTGGTATGTGACCACACCATCTACATAAAATATATCATACAAACTCGGCACTCACTTACTTTTCAAACTGTAATTCCTTTGAATACAGGAAATGTTAGTTCCAAAATATTGCAATAATTTGTCAAACTGACCAACCACTTCACGGTCTTTCCATCTAGCCAGTTCCTCCCTACACTGACTCTCAGATATACAGTATGATCTTTGATCTGACACATTTGGCTCAAGTTTGCACACATTGTAAACATGAATATGGGTCCTGACTTAAAGAAACAGGACCACACCCAGGGATATCAGTTAATAAGCACCTGGGGATAAACTAACAAAGTTTATCTTTCATTTGAAAAGCAGTTGTCCTAGCAAGTGTGACCACAAAATTTAAATAAATGACAGGCTTAATCCACAGCACTCAACCATCTGGGGTGCCCTTGGTATGTGACCACACCATCTACACAAAAAATACAGTATCATACAAACTCGGCACTCACTTACTTTTCAAACTGTGGTTGGTCAGCTTGACAAACTATTGCAATATTTTGGAACTAACATTCCCTGTATTCAAAGAAATTACAGTTTGAAAAGTAAGAGAGTGCCGAGTTTGTATTATAATATATATATATATATATATATAAAAATACAAGAAGTGGAAACAAGCGCCTAATAGTGTAAATAGTTAAGGCAATAGTGACACACAACACACATTAAAAATTGCGTACCGTGTTGCCCTAGTACATGAGCATGTGGTAAAGGGTCTTTTAAGGATATCTCTTCTAGTCCCTCATTTGGATTGGTATAGGGGTTGTCACAGGACCCAGTCAATATATAGGGAGAAAGATAACACTCTCATGGTGTAGTAGTATACACAATTTAATACAAGCACACAAACATATAAAAAATGCGCAATTACATTAAAAAGGATTTCAATGGGCTTATCTGGTAGCTGGCCAAGTCAATAAGCAAAGGTCACTCTGTCCTCTCTCTCTCCCACTCTCTTTCTCTCTCTCTCTCTCTCTATATATATATACTTATTTATATATATATATATATATATATATATATATATATATACAGTATAAAATAAAGTCCCCGGTTTAGGGAACTGCTTGTTTGTTTGGGATAATCTCTTGAACCACTGGACGGATTTTGATGCGGTTTTCGCCATTCTATGCAGCATTGGTGAAGGAAGGTTTAAGTGTATGAACCATTGATTAGCAACAAAAGGGAGCCAAGCAGTCATGATTTTAGTGAAGCAAGTCACAGAAACAAATCTTGCGCAAAGCTGATGTATAGGACCTGGCCAGGGTGCTGAAACCGAGCCAATCAGAGATAGCAATATGCCCTGCTGGTTAGCAGCAGCCTAGAGAAAGGAGAGAGTCAGAGACAGCAGGGTCACATCTGAGACAGCCTCCAACGAACCCATGAAGATGCGCTGATCCAGGAATAAGCCAGGGGGGCATAGCTATCAGGAATTTAAAAAAAAACATACAACCTTCTGAATAACATTGAATGATTTCCATTTCATGGTGGCAAACAGCGAACCACCACCATCAAATGAATGTTGATAGTTAGTAACCATTGGATTCTGATGTCCATTAATGATACTGAAATTGAACCTCTATATACCCCTGCCTATATCTTCTAAAATCCTACCTATAAACCTCTAAGGATGACGCTATTTTGCGTACGCAGTCATACAGTAAATAGAGACTCCAGACTTAGAACATGTGGTTCCAAAGCACAAAGTATTATACAAGTAACAGTACAGTCAGTTACACGCTATTGATCCAGACACATTTCGGTGCAAAGGAATTATACAGACCCAAGTACAGTATACATACACAGCGCTTCCTGATCGGATGTTAGGCATCAGCAAGAAACCCCTCGTCATACAGCATTCAGCACGAAGACTAGGAACCAAGTGTTGGAGCACACATATTTATACCCCCCTGGAATAGACAGGACAATAGAGAAGTGTGTTGCTTATGCCATTGGTTCCCAAGGGGGAAGCATCTGTTACAGAGCGTTTAACAGGCTGGTTCAAATAGACACACCCAGCCTCCAACAACTGGGGGTCTCTGCCCTCCCGCCCCATGCAACATCCTAACAGTTGTAATATAATATACATTTTGTTGCTTGAAGTCTCTGCGGTCCATAAGTTGAGAATGCATGATGCGATCTCCACACCGATAATACCGGAATTCTGTTGAAAGAGTACGCATCAGTACAATACCAAACACGGCTCACTTATCATGTATAAAACCTTAATTACCAAATAATCTTTATTTCACAGCATTCATACTAAATGAACAAACTTAAATCTTATACTTTAAAGCTTATGGAACCTTGTACATGAATATGTAATGCGTGAGTATGCGGGGTTTGATATAAAGACGCTAGTTAACTTGGGGCAGATCCGTGCGCATGAAGCTAATAAAACAGCATTTTCATACAAGGTCTTATGCATTTGCTAATATGCGACTAGTTAACAGCGCAATTGTGCGTATTAAAGTGTGTATGAGAAATGGTGAAAGATGCAATCGCATGTTGCTAATAGTAATATCGCCAAATGTACTTAATTGGGACTTTATAAAAAATGGCGCTGGGCAGCCATTCGCAAAATGGCGTTTTGTGATCTCATTTCCAAGATGGCGTTGTGCGGCCAGTCGCAAGATGGCGTCGCTGCGATTCAATTTTAAACTGATCTTGTCTCAGCCAATTATCCAGCTTCGACAGTCCACCCTTTGATAGCAAACAACATGCTATCACAATCTGCTGTTGGGATTAAAGTTAAACTTACATTTACATATTATTTAGAGTTATTATAGGATGGCACAAGGTGGTTCTTAATCCATCAATAATGTGTTCTCTGAGTGGGGACATAAAACTACTATTATACGCACACCGCTGATCTTGGAAGATCATGTGAAAGGTGTGGGAATGCACCAGTCTTATAAAAGCAGTCTTGAAGGGGAACTTAGGGCCTGATTCAGACCCACTCGCGAGCGGCTGTCCGCTCGCAAGTGGGTCGATGGTGTGCACTGCCGTTGCACACGATGGAGGGAGCTTCGTCATGCGCATGCGCGAGACGCGACGAGCGAAGGACTTTCCTTCGCTCGTTGTGTCTGATCAAAGGGGGCGTGCCGTCGATGTTGATTGACAGCACGCCCCCTTTGGTTTGCGTGCTGGGGGCGTGTCTGCCAGACAGAGGCGTTCCAAAGGGAACGCCTACCGTCAGAAGCCGGCCCCACTGACATCACTAGTGATGTCAGTGGGAGTGATTTTGGCTCTGATAGAGCCAAAATCACTCCTGGCCTTGCGGTTGAGAAACTCAACTGCAGGCTTCTGCTCGCACTGGCGATGGTCGCGATGGTCAAGACCATCGCGACCATCATCCTGCACGCTCGTATAGGCTGTGGGTGGTGACCCACAGCTATACGAGCATCCAGGAGGACGCTCCATAGTTATGGAGGTGGGCCCTGATTCAGAGCGAGCGCTCTGGTCAGAGCATCCGGCTCTGAATCAGGGCCCTAGACTTTACATTATCTGAGGTGTTTTAAAAATAACATTTCAATAATACATACTACGCATGTCCAAATATAGTATATTAAATGATGGTATTTCCTAGTTCAGGGTTGTAATGCAGTTCAATATTTACCTCGGTATTCACATTGTCATTTCTGACCACCATCATAGTTTCGTTCTTTCGTTTTACTCTATTGTTATATTTTCCACACTTCAACACAATAGGAACACACCGGGCGCATATGCCAATTATTATGATGACAATCAGTATATGCTGGCGATCACTTCCTGGACCCATTCCCCTAGACCTGAGAACCATTTCACTGGGTTCAGCCATGAAACCCATCCTTCTATCTTTTCCCCTACTTCAGCCTCTGAAGCATTATGGTTCTTACGAAACTCGCATTTTAGCTGCAGAATTTCATCCATCTTCCAGTCTATCACTTCCTTGGGGTCGCTGGTATCATTGGTGACATAGGTGCAACATTTTACTCCAAATTGGGTGGCTAACGTTACACAATACTCCAGTAACAGCAGTGTTACTCCAGTAACAGCAGTTAAATAGTTCAACACTAGCCTGTGTTGCACCAGTTCTTGTACGCTTGCAATTCGATCCCCGTATACCTGAATGTGTCATTGTACATCTTGGTGATATTATCTATCAATTTAGCAAGTTCCTGAATATATCTAAAATTTAATGTACCCAGAGCGATCCTGGTGGGATCCAGTGCGACTAAAACTTGAAAGCCAGTTGTCTCACTAATTAACTGAGTGGCTTTATGCACATCACCAGGTATCATGTTTCTTTTGCCTCTGTGTTCATATTGCGTGTGAAGATATGGTGATGGTGTGTTTTTATGTATACCAAGCATTTCAACATGTGTGAGGGTCATAACTTCTGGGACTACTCTTCCCAGGTACCACAAACCTTCGGAACTCGGGGAGAGACATTTATACGCTTTTCTTCCACATACAAAATATACATTATCAGGGAGAACATAAGGGATGGTATGCATCATTATCATTAAGCACATTTCTCTTGCAAACAATCCTATTTCTGGGTCTTCCATCTGGTTCATGCAAGTCTCTGGCTGTATTATTTTAGCACAATAACCATCTGGCACCTTACCAATAATTTCTTTGGTGGAACTCAGTGTATACCGATACCTAAAATGTCTCCCACTAGATTTAATTGAGTGTAACAGATCATGGTTTATGGACTCATTATCAGCTCTTTGTGAGAAGGTCATCATCTGGTTATTCCCCGTCACTTCCCAACCCACGGGTTTATTGGGGTTGGTTATGTTTAAACACAAAAGTGATCTATCTACTTGCAATTGCTAGAGTTTGAAATGAGGTGGTTTGGATGAGAGGAATTTTCCATCCAAGGTTTTCCCTTTTTGGAATTCTAAAATTTCCATGGTATTCAACGGAAATGGCACCAACTCTACATTATGCTGTCCCTGTGGCACGTGTGAACACACCCAGCAATCAGTTTGATTTAACACTTTGCCTACCATGCTATGATAATTGTCTAAAGGATACCCACCCCAGTATGGGTTATATTTAGGTTGGCACCATTGGATACAGTTCTCATCAACTAGGGACCCACATAGCTCACAAATACAGGAATCTTCAGACGATAAACCTCCACACCTTCCCCGAGTATCCGGAATGACAGCTTTCTTAACAATAACAGTACTAAGATTGGTCAGACACTCCCCTGATTGGCATTGCATTCCACCTGACTCCACTCCATCAGCACTGCCATCAGCTTCTGTTTCCTCAATCGGTCCCCCATCACAGACACTGGATATCCCTGAACCGACCAGGATGGTGAACACTCTAAAAGAGAATATGAAAATGAACACAACAGGCCTGTCCTTTGTCACAACAAGATCTGCAAATTTCTCTCAGTTCAGGTATCTCACTACAACCTGCTCAATCCTCCTGGAACAAGCTCGCAAGCGACAGGTCCACGCTATCAGCCTTCTCTCCGACTTGTTTCTCCACCGGTTGATTGACCTTTTTGCAGTGAGTGGAATGGACCCAGGTATCTCTCTCGGCCACCTTCAAAGATGTAGTACTTGTCAGCAGCACCTGGTACGGACCTTCCCACCGATCAGTCAAACAACCTGAACGCAAGAAATTTCTGATCATAACATATTCTCTTGGTTCAACATCATGACAGTTAGTTTCAGGCATATCATTAGACAACAATTTCAGTTTCTGCTGCTGTTGCTTTAACTGCTTACTCAGTTACAGTTACCTCGTTGTTACCCAAGTCTTCCTGTGGACTTATAATCAAATGAGGTTGTCTACCGAACAGTATTTCAAATGGGGACAGATTTAGAGGGGGTCTAGGAGTGGTCCTTATGCTATGTAGGACCACAGGTAACGCTTCTGGCCATCCCAGTCCAGTCGTTGCCATAATTTTGCTTAGCTTATTTTTAATAGTCCCATTCATCCTCTCTACCTTGGCACTGGCTTGCGGTCGGTAGGGGGTATGAAGTCGGCTATTAATACCCATCAGCTTACACATATTTTGAAAAACATCACCTGTGAAATGAGTACCCCTGTCACTCTCGATGATTTTAGGGATACCATACCTGCATACAAATTCCTGGACTATTTTCTTGGCAGTGAACGCAGCAGTATTAGTGGCCGCTGGGTAGGCCTCAACCCAATTAGAAAATACATCAGTGCACACTAATACATACTTAAGGTTCCTGCAGGGTGGTAATTGGATTAAATCAATTTGTATCACCTGGAAAGGTCCATCAGTCGGTGGAATGTGGGACGGTTCGGTAGGGATCGCTTTCCCTATGTTCTTCCTCAAGCAGGTCAGACAGGACATTGCTATCTTTTCTGCTTGTGAAGAAAAACCTGGTGCGCACCAGTATGCCCTCACCAACTTGCACATACCTTGTTTTCCCAGATGAGTCAGACTGTGTGCTGCCTCAGCCAGGCTGGGGTAATATGCCTTGGGGGCTACTGGTTTACCTTGTCCATCCCTCCAGAGCCCGGAGGACTCTTGCCCACATCCCTTGGACTTCCAAATGGATTTTTCCTGAATTGAACACAAATTTTGCATCTCAATTAATTTCAGCATATCAATTGTTTGGAAAGACATCATTTTTTCAGTCAGAGAAAACATTTTCAACCCTGCTGCCCATTTTGCAGCTTCATCGGCTCTGTTGTTGCCCAGTGACACTGGGTCATCCTCATATGTATGGGCTTTACATTTAATTACTGCCACTGTTTTTGGCAGTTGGATTGCTTCTAAAAGATGTTTTATGTGTTGGGAATGTGCAACTGGTGTGCCTGCTGCTGTCATAAAATTTCTCAGATGCCATAGAGCCCCAAAATCGTGCACCACCCCAAACGCATACCTCGAGTCAGTGTAAATGTTAGCAGATTTGCCTGCTGCCAGTTCACACGCTCTAGTTAGTGCTACTAACTCTGCCACCTGGGCTGAGTGAGGAGGACCGAGAGGTTTAGCTTCTATGATGTCTGTGTCATTTACAACAGCATAACCTGTACATAATTCACCTGTGTCTGTTTGTCTATGACAACTCCCATCCGTATAAAAAGTCACATCCACATTCTCTAAAGGTGTGTCATGTATGTCACGTCTAGCAGTAAAGGTCTGATTCAGATATTTCATACAATCGTGTGTATCATTATGTCCGCTGAACTCCCCTCTCGCCAGCAACTCGCCTCCTTCCATCCTTTGTACATCATGTTGTAAATATGGTAAATATTGCAGGATTCAGCGTGCTGCAACGTTTAACAGTGATGTTTGCGGGTGCGATTAGAGCTAGTTCCCATTTGGTAAACCTAGCCGAAGAGACATGTCTGGTTTGAGCTGAGTTCAACAGAGCAGATACAGCATGAGGAGTGTAGACAATCATATCATGACCCAGTACTACGTCCTCACTTTTACTCACCATTAGAGCGGTAGCTGCTACACTTCTCAAACAAGTGAGTAGTGATCTTGCTACAGTGTCCAATTGGGCACTGTAGTATCCTACGGGCCTACTGGCATCACCATGTTTTTGTGTAAGGACACCTGCATCACAACCATCGGCTTCTGTACAATACAAATCAAAAGGTTTTTCATAATCAGGTATTCCCAATGCAGGAGCTTTTGTCAGACTATCCTTAAGATTAAGGAAAACCTGCTCTGGTTCTTCCGTGTGTATGACACGATCGGGCTTCGAGGAAGAGACTAATTCCTGTAAAGGCAAGGCCAAAATAGAAAAACCTGGGATCCACATTCTACAATATCCACACATTCCCAAGAAGGTACGAATTTGCTGTTGATTCTGCGGCAGTGTCATGTTTTGTATGGCCTGGATTCTATCATTTGTAAGATGTCGTAACCCCTGGGTTAGGCAGTGTCCCAAATATTTTACTCTGGATTGGCACGGCTGTAGTTTGTCCTTAGCCACCTTGTGTCCTGTATGTGAGAGATGAAGTAACAAAAGTTAGTATCATTCAAACATGACATAAACGAGTCAGAACATAGCAATAAATTGTCCACATATTGAATTAGAACAGATCCATTGGCAGGTTGAAAAGATTGTAAACAGTCGTGCAATGCCTGGGAGAAGATACTGGGGCTGTCTATGAAACCTTGGGGTAACCATGTCCATGTATATTGCACACCTCTGTATGTAAATGCAAATAGATACTGACAGTCAGGGTGGAGAGGCACAGAGAAGAAAGCAGAACAGAGGTCAATGACAGTGAAATGGGTTGCATTTGGTGGGATCTGCATCAGGATGACAGCTGGATTTGGCACTACAGGGAATTGGCCCTCTACTACCTTATTAACACCTCTAAGGTCTTGTACCAGCCTATAACCCCTCCCACCATTCTTCTTCACTGGAAAGATGGGACTGTTGGCTTCACTAGCTGTACGAACTAAGGCCCTCATTCAGAGCCGTACGCTCTGAGCAGAGCGCACGCTCTGAATGAGGGCCGGGCTCCATTTTCATGGAGCGTCCTCCTGGACGCTCGTATAGCTGTGGGTCACCACCCACAGGCTATACGAGCGTGCATTTTGATGGCCGCGATGGTCGTGACCATCGCGACCATCGAAATTGCGAGCCGGAGCCTGCGGTTGAGGTTTTCAACCGCAAGCTCCGGAGTGATTTTGGCTCTAACAGAGCCAAAATCACTCCCACTGACATCACTAGTGATGTCAGTGGGCCGGCTTCTGACGGGAGGCGTTCCCGTGGGAACGCCCCCGTCAGGGAGGCACGCCCCCGGCACGCCCACCAAAGGGGGCGTGCTGTCAATCAACATTGACAGCACACCCCCTTTGATCGGACACAACGAGCGAAGGACTTTCCTTCGCTCGTCGCGTCTGGCGCATGCGCACGACGGAGCTCCCTCCGTCGTGCGCATGCTCAGTGCCTAACATCGACCCACTTGCGAGCGGACAGCCGCTCGCGAGTGGGTCTGAATCAGGCCCTAAGACTCCCTGTTGCAATAATAGCTAAATTATTGGAAACACCCCTAATTCTACCTCCTGTTTTAGTGGGTACTGGGGAATTTTTGGACTTGCCTACCGCTTTTTAAGTTTACCATTACAGGGCTTACGTTTGCCATTAATCCAGTGTCCTGTCCATCCTTAGTCCAAAGGGAATTTGGAATTTGGGACAATTCAACTACCTGTGATGGATTTTCATTGAAACTTGTAGAGTGATACATTATCCTTTGAGGAGTGTCCAACATATCCCGCACCTCGTGTGCAATTCTCTCTGGGATATCTAAAAATACACCATCAGGGGTGCAATATATAACACATCCCATCTTACATAATAAGTCTCTTCCCAGCAGGTTAGTAGGAGTCGCAGCAGCCAGAAGGAAAGAATGTCTGGTATGCAACGGCCCAATAGTAACCTCTGTGGACTTTTTTAAAGGATAATGTTCCACTTTACCTGTTACACCCATTGTTGGTACTGTCTCGTTGGTCACCTGTAAATTAACGGGAGATTTCATCACTGACCTGGTCGCCCCTGTGTCTATAAGAAAAGGATATTCAGTACCAGCTACATCAACCATCATGACCGGATCTTCCCTAGTACTTCCCGTTAACCTGACTATCTGTAGACTACAGGTATGACCTGACCCCTAGCGTTGGCTACCATTGCTGGTGCCTGTTGAACATTTGCTGGTCTCTGTGCATATCCCTTATGGGGATATCCAGGTCTTCCATGATTTGGGGTTCCTATTCGTTTTACTGTACAATTTCTAGTGTCCTGTTTGTTTACAATTAAAACATGTCCATGGATCAGGTGAAAACATGTGTTGCTGTGAGGTTTGAGCAGAGGGTAAAGGTGGTGGATATGGGTAAGGATAGGGAGGGTAAGGGTATTGTGGGGGACATGAGTATGGGACCTGTGGTTGTATTGGGTTAGCGGAATAGAGCTGTGTTTGTTGTTGTGTGGGGTTAGTGAGGGCAGGTGTAAGTGTGTGTGCAGGTGCGAGTGTGTCTGTTGGCTGTGATGTTACAGTCATTCCCTCCAGAGCTTGGATACTGACAGCCATTAGTTTTTCGCTCTGGATCTCCCTCTTTTTTTAGATGTTTTTATCATCTTCTATGGCAGACTTTATGAGGTTATCTATTGTGAGTCCCCTCCAGCCAGGCTGTGAGGTCTGAACCCGAGTTTTTAAATTCTCTTTCAGACCGTCCATGAGTACCGTGACTATCATTCCCTTGTGGTGAGTGCTATCTTTAATATCTTCTATCCCAGTGTACTGGGTGATAGCCTGCAGAGCCCGGTTGCAATAATCCTCTGCGGATTCACTCTCCTTTTGCTTAATGGTGAAAATTTTGTTCCAGTTAACTACTACCGGAAAATATATACCCAATTGAGTTACAATGCGGGAAATGTTACCTTGGTTTACTTGATCTGTTAAGGGAACGTCGCCATCCAATACACAATCCGTGATAAATTTTGTCACGTCGGTATTGTGTGGCAGACAGGCCCTTAACACCACACGCCAATCTTTATTAGTTGGCTCATGAGAACTACCCAAATTTCTCAAAAATCTTTGACATTTGGCTAGTTCCTTTTTGGGATCGGGGAAATCATTTATGATGGAATTTAGTTCTGCTCTTGTCCAGGGACAATGCATTACTACTTCCCTCGTGGGCACTACACCGTTTGCATCTGCATTTCCATTCGGGAACTGTTATCGTCTGAATGGGATGCAGACCGGCAGCGCTGCTACCTTTGACCTGGTTACCTGGCTGGGGGTTTAATCTGCTGCTGCTACGTATGGTATGAACAACTTCCTCTACGGGTGCAGAGTGTGTTAACACTTCCCTTGCTGTTACCGATGGAGATGGTGGCACCACTCGTGATTGTGGTGATGCAGCATCTATCATTTGCACAGCATGGGAAATGGCAGACATTACAATAGGCTCATCATCCACATCATAAACATTTTCTTTATGGTTACTTAAGAGAGGGTACAAATTGCTTGTTACATTTTTATGGGTATTTTTGGTAACTGTACTTGCACCTCCATCCACATAAGGTGGGGGAGGTGAGCATGAACTGCTGGTAATATTCTCCACAACGCTACCTTGCCGCAGGTGCGTGCCTTTTTGCGGCTCGCCCGTATTACAATTCAGCGTCGCGGATGCATTCTCTGGCAATGCACTCGTGACGCTAGTTTGCATCGCTTGCACATTTTTAAGCCACGCATCCCCTTCATGCTGCAACAATTTTAAACATTCATAATATTTGACCTTTTTCTCTCGGGAAACGCATCAAACTGATGTGATCCCGGACATTATCTAATACATCCTTATCAAACCTACCAATTCTGGGAAATGGTCTAACACTTTTCATCGTCATTTTAAACCATACATCACAATACCTTATTGCATAAGTACCGTACTTAGTATGCATAATACGACGGGCTGATCCGATCGGCACCTCCATTAGCAGCACATCATTGCCTAACATCTCCATTGTTTGTGCGGCTCCCATTCTGAGACAAAATCCTACGCTTTTCAATAAAGATTTAAACTGGTGAAAGACAATCAAGATACTTTCACTTACCTGTGGACGATTTAAGTCGGCGGCGCCCACACACCTGGATAAGATTTGAAAAAGGCAACTTCCACACCCGGATAAGATTTAGTAAGGCAACTTCCACACCTATGGAAGTTTAAGTCGGCTACTTCCATGCACCTCTCTACAACAAAGACAACATGTACACCTGCTACTGTGTATAGAATGGTAATCTACTTACAGAGCGGCTAGACTAACCCTTGCACCTAGCCCTTAAGGATCATACGATACCCTTAACCTTGTCCAACAAATACTCACTGTTACATACTTTTTTCCTGTGCAGAAAAGTACACGTTAACCCAGATATTGATAACAATTGAGAAATGTTAACCTCAACGGCTTTGTTTAAACATGTGGCAGCACAACTGGAAGTACGTATACGCTATTCTGCGACCAGTCGCATACACAATAATGAGACTACCACACAACCGTATGACAACTTTTTAACTGCGTACGCAAAAGTGCGTCTTTGCTGTGCACAAAATTGCGATTCAGATGCGTACTCAATACTGCGGCACCCCTCTAAACGTAAGGTTCTATCAACAAAGGAGAACAAACTTTTTCCTCTCTTGTCCCTCGATTCTAGCGAGCTTCCTTGGCTCACACGAAAACGGATAGTGATTTTTCAGCACAAAGCGGTTGCAGGTAAACCCAGCATGTGGCCACTCCACCCTTTGCTGAGATATCGATAGCTGTATGTGCCGTGTGAGTAGGTAAGTGACCTCACTACTATGAGCCCCCAACTAACGATACTGAAATTGAACCTCTATATACCCCTGCCTATATCTTCTAAAATCCTACCTATAAACCTCTAAGGATGACACTATTTTGCGTACGCAGTCATACAGTAAATAGAGACTCCAGACTTAGAACATGTGGTTCCAAAGCACAAAGTATTATTCAAGTAAAAGTACAGTCAGTTACACGCTATTGATCCAGACACAATTCGGTGCAAAGGAATTATACAGACCCAAGTACAGTATATATGTGCAGCGCTTCCAGACCGGATGTTAGGCATCAGCAAGAAACCCCTCGTCAATCAGCATTCAGCACGAAGACTAGGAACCAAGTGTTGGAGCACACATATTTATACCCCCCCAGAATAGACAGGACAATAGAGAAGTTTATTGCTTATGCCATTGGTTCCCAAGGGGGAAGCATCTGTTACAGAGCGTTTAACAGGCTGGTTCAAATAGACACACCCAGCCTCCAACAACTGGGGGTCTCTGCCCTCCCGCCCCATGCAACATCCTAACAGTTGTTCATATAATATACATTTTGTTGCTTGAAGTCTCTGCGGTCCATAAGTTGAGAATGCCTGATGCGATCGCCACACCGATAATACCGGAATTCTGTTGAAAGAGTACGCATCAGTACAATACCAAACACGGCTCACTTATCATGTATAAAACCTTATTTACCAAATAATCTTTATTTCACAGCATTCATACTAAATGAACAAACTTAAATTTTATACTTTAAAGCTTATGGAACCTTGTACATGAATATGTAATGCGTGAGTATGCGGGGTTTGATATAAAGATGCTAGTTAACTTGGGGCAGATGCATACGCATGAAGCTAATAAAACAGCGTTTTCATACAAGGTCTTATGCATTCGCTAATATGCGACTAGTTAACAGCGCAATTATGCGTATTAATGTGTGTATGAGAAATGGTGAAAGATGCAATCGCATGGTGCTAATAGTAGTATCGCCAAATGTACTTAATTGTGAGTTTATCAAAAATGGCGCTTGGGCGGCCATTCGCAAAATGGCGTCTTGCGATCTCATTTCCAAGATGGCGTCTTGCGGCCAGTCGCAAGATGGCATCGCTGCGATTCAATTTTAAACTGATCTTGTCTCAGCCAATTATCCAGCTTCGACACCATCCTTATGCTGAACCTGGAGGAGGACTCTAGCCAACACTCCTTCAAAATGGAGTTCTCCCATAACAATGTGTCCTGTTGCTTAGAAGCAGTGTAGAGAGGGAAGGGAGTCAGAGAGGCAGACAGAGAGTTAGAGACAGCCTCCAACAAACACCTAAAGATGCCCTGATGTAGACACAGTAGCCAGGAAGGAGCCAGGAGAGGTATAACTATCAGCAATGTAATAAAAACAAACAACCAATGATATGCGGTCAGGTGAGGCAGAGCCTTTCCTGTCATACATAGCTATACTCCACAGTTTTGACTATAAAAATGATAAGAAAAAATTTGAGAAAATATTATAAATATCTTCTTTGTATTATTCTGATAATTTTTATAGTCAAAACTCTGGAGTAAAAAGTGTATGGCAGGTGAGACACTGCCTCCCCCGTTTACCTTTTCCGCAACAGTGCACCTTTGTATAATGCCCACATAAACCCTCAGGTCCATATATGTATCTGTAAATCTGGCTCTGATACTAGCCAATAACTCCCCAGCCATTTACCTCAACGCATGTCACTGCAAACAACCATCAGAACACCATCAAATGATTTCCATTTGATGATGGCAAAACATCAGACTGCCACCATCAAATGTTAAAAATACTACCATTGAAACAAAAATATTGATAGTTAGTAACCATCGGATTCCAATGTCCATCTCTACGATTAACCTGCAGGCGGACTCCGGCCACCACTCCTCCACTGTGAAGTGCTCCCTCTCCAGCTTGATGTTCATACTCAGCCACATGCCCTCAGTGAACAGGAAGCACCTCCCCTGGAAGTCAGTGAAGTTCTCGGGATAATGGCACCACATTGAGGATCAACAGGAAGCCCAGAAAATACAGGATACATTGTGGAAAGACGAAATTGCTCATCGCCACATTCAGCAGCTGAGGAGAGGTGCGCATGGAGGCTGTGGAAATATGCACAGATTCCCCAGCCCCGGAGACATGCTCCTGATAATGCTTACGGTATCTGCAATACTGTACAAATCTCTCATCTATGATTCTCCTACCCTTCCCAACACATGCCAGTGGTCGGGCCCAGTCAGCTGCAGGGCAACAACAGTGGGGGTTGTTGTGACACTGGTGAGATGCAGGGGGCAGGAGTGAGAAGGGGGTTGTGGTGAGATGCAGAGACCTGTGGTGTAATGCAGGGGGCTGAGTGTGACATGGTGTAAGTTTATATGAGTTGCAGGGTGTTGAGGTGACATGGTGTAGGTTATATGAGATGCAGGGTGCTGTGGTGACATGGTGTAAGTTGATATGAGATGCAGAGGAATATGGTGACATGGTGTAGGTTGACATGAGATGCAGGGTGCTGTGGTGACATGGTGTAAGTTGATATGAGATGCAGAGGAATTTGGTGACATAGTGTAGGTTGATATGAGATGCAGGGTGCTGTGGTGACATGGTGTAAGTTTATATGAGATGCAGGGTGTTGCGGTGACATGGTGTAGGTTATAGATATGCAGGGTGATGTGGTGACATGGTGTAAGTTGATATGAGATGCAGAGGAATATGGTGACATGGTGTAGGTTGATAT
Source organism: Taudactylus pleione (assembly GCA_031769625.1). NCBI lineage: Eukaryota > Metazoa > Chordata > Amphibia > Anura > Myobatrachidae > Taudactylus > Taudactylus pleione. The sequence goes on along the minus strand of JAUIMM010000350.1, from coordinate 7,859,635 downwards.
GAGATGCACAGTGCTGTGGTGACATGGTGTAAATTTATATGAGATGCAGGGTGTTGCGGTGACATGGTGTAGGTTGATATGAGATGCAGAGTGTTGTGGTAACATAGTGTAGGTTATATGAGATGCAGGGTGCTGTGACATGGTGTAGGTTATATGAGATGCAGGGTGCTGTGGTGACATGGTGTAGGTTATATGAGATGCAGGGTGCTGTGACATGGTGTAGGTTGATATAAGATGTAGGGTGTTGTGGTGACATGGTGTAGGTTGATATGAGATGCAGGGTGCTGTGGTGACATGGTGTAGGTTGATATGAGCTGCAGGGTGCTATGGTGACATCATGCAAGTTGATATGAGATGCAGGGTGCTGTAGTGACATGGTGTAGGTTGATATGAGATGCTGAGGAATGTGGTGACATGGTGTAGGTTAATATGAGATGCAGAGGAATGTGGTGACATGGTGTAGGTTGATATGTGATGCAGGGTGCTGTGGTGACCTGGTGTAAGTTGATATGAGATGCAGAGGAATATGGTAACATGGTATAGGTTGATATGAGATGCAGGGTGCTGTGGTGACATGGTGTAGGTTGATATGAGATGCAGGGTGCTGTGGTGACATGATGTATGTTGATATGAGATGCAGAGGATTATGGTGACATGGTATAGGTTGATATGAGATGCAGGGTGCTGTGTTGACATGGTGTAGGTTGATATGAGATGCAGGGTGCTGTGGTGACATGGTGTAGGTTGATATGAGATGCAGGGTGCTGTAGTGACATGGTGTAGGTTGATATGAGATGCAGGGTGCTGTGGTGACATGGTGTAGATTGATATGAGATGCAGGGTGCTGTGGTGACATGGTGTAGGTTGATATGAGATACAGGGTGTTGTGGTGACATGGTGTAGGTTGATATGAGATGCAGGGACTTGTGGTGACATGGTGTAGGTTGATATGAGATTCAGGGTGCTGTGGTGACATGGTGTAAGTTGATATGAGATGCAGGGTGCTGTAGTGACATGGTATAGGTTGATATGAGATGCAGGGTGCTGTGGTGACATGGTGTAGGTTGATATGAGAAACAGGGTGTTGTGGTGACATGGTGTAGGTTATATGAGATGCAGGGTGCTGTGATATGGTGAAGGTTGATATAAGATGCAGGGTGTTGTGGTGACATGGTGTAGGTTGATATGAGATGCAGAGGAATAAGGTGACATGGTGTATGTTATATGAGATGCAAGATGCTGTGGTGACATTGTGTAAGTTGATATGAGATGCAGAGGAATATGGTGACATGGTATAGGTTGATATGAGATGCAGGGTGCTGTGGTGACATGGTGTAAGTTTATATGAGATGCAGGCTGTTGCGGTGACATGGTGTAGGTTGATATGAGATGCAGGGTGCAGTGGTGACATGGTGTAGGTTATATGAGATGCAGGGTGCTGTGACATGGTGTAGGTTGATATAAGATGCAGGGTGCTGTGGTGACATGGTGTATGTTGATATGAGATGCAGGGTGCTGTAGTGACATGGTGTAGGTTGATATGAGATGCAGAGGAATGTGGTGACATGGTGTAGGTTGATATGAGATGCAGAGGAATGTGGTGACATGGTGTAGGTTGATATGTGATGCAGGGTGCTGTGGTAACATGGTGTAAGTTGATATGAGATGCAGAGAAATGTGGTGACATGGTGTAGGTTGATATGAGATGCAGGGTGCTGTGGTGACATCATGTAAGTTGATATAAGATGCAGAGGAATGTGGTGACATAGCATATGTTGATATGAGATGCAGAGGAATGTAGTGACATGGTGTAGGTTGATATGTGATGCAGGGTGCTGTGGTGACATGGTGTAAGTTGATATGAGATGCAGAGGAATGTGGTGACATGGTGTAGGTTAATATGAGATGCAGGGTGCTGTGGTGACATGGTATAAGTTGATATGAGATGCAGAGGAATATGATGACATGGTATAGGTTGATATGAGATGCAGGGTGCTGTGTTAACATGGTGTAGGTTGATATGAGATACAAAGTGCTGTGGTGACATGGTGTAGTTTGATATGAGATACAGGGTGTTGTGGTGACATGGTGTAAGTTGATATGAGATGCAGAGGAATGTGGTGACATGGTGTAGGTTGATATGAGAAGCAGGGTGCTGTGGTGACATGATGTAAGATGATATGAGATGCAGAGGAATATGGTGACATGGTATAGGTTGATATGAGATGCAGGGTGCTGTGTTAACATGGTGTAGGTTGATATGAGATACAGAGTGCTGTGGTGACATGGTGTACATTGATATGAGATGCAGGGCGTTGTGGTGACAAGGTGTAGGTTATATGAGATGCAGGGTGCTGTGGTGACATGTTGTAGGTTGATATGAGATGCAGGGACTTGTGGTGACATGGTGTAGGTTGATATGAGATTCAGGGTGCTGTGGTGACATGGTGTAAGTTGATATGAGATGCAGGGGGCTGTAGTGACATGGTGTAGGTTGATATGAGATGCAGAGTGCTGTGGTGACATGGCGTAGGTTGATATGAGAAACAGGGTGTTGTGGTGACATAGTGTAGGTTATATGAGATGCAGGGTGCTGTGACATGGTGTAGGTTGATATGATATTCAGGGTGCTGTGGTGACATGGTGTAATTTGATATGAGATGCAGGGGGCTGTAGTGACATGGTGTAGGTTGATATGAGATGCAGAGTGCTGTGGTGACAAGGTGTAGGTTGATATGAGAAACAGGGTGTTGTGGTGACATAGTGTAGGTTATATGAGATGCAGGGTGCTGTGACATGGTGTAGGTTGATATAAGATGCAGGGTGTTGTGGTGACATGGTGTAGGTTGATATGATATTCATGGTGCTGTGGTGACAGGGTGTAAGTTGATATGAGATGCAGGGGGCTGTAGTGACATGGTGTAGGTTGATATGAGATGCAGAGTGCTGTGGTGGCATGGTGTAGGTTGATATGAGAAACAGGGTGTTGTGGTGACATAGTGTAGGTTATATGAGATGCAGGGTGCTGTGACATGGTGTAGGTTGATATAAGATGCAGGGTGTTTTGGTGACATGGTGTAGGTCGATATGAGATGCAGGGTGCTGTGGTGACATGGTGTAGGTTGATATGAGATGCAGGGTGCAGTGGTGACATGGTGTAAGTTGATATGAGATGCAGGGTGTTGCAGTGACATGGTGTAGGTTGAAATGAGATGTAGATTGTTGTGGTGACATGGTGTAGGCTATATGAGATGCAGGGTGCTGTGACATGGTGTAGGTTGATATAAGATGCAGGATGCTATGGTGACATGGTGTAGGTTGATATGAGATGCAGGGTGCTGTGGTGTCATGGTGTAGGTTATATGAGATGCAGGGTGCTGTGACATGGTGTAGGTTGATATAAGATGCAGGGTGTTGTGGTGACATGGTGTAGGTTGATATGAGATGCAGGGTGCTGTGGTGAAATGGTGTAGGTTGATATGAGATGCAGGGTGCTGTGGTCACATTATCTAAGTTGATATGAGATGCAGAGGAATGTGGTGACATGGTGTATGTTGATATGAGATGCAGGGTGCTGTGGTGACATGGTGTAAGTTGATATGAGATGCAGAGACTAATATGGTGACATGGTGTATGTTGATATGAGATGCCGAGGAATGTGGTGACATGGTGTAGGTTGATATGTGATGCAGGGTGCTGTGGTGACATGGTGTAAGTTGATATGAGATGCAGAGGAATATGGTGACAAGGTATAGGTCGATATGAGATGCAGGGTGCTGCGGTGACATGGTGTATGTTGATTTGAGATGCAGGGTGCTGTGGTGACATGATGTAAGTTGATATGAGATGCAGAGGATTATGGTGACATGGTGTAGGTTGATATGTGATGCAGGGTGCTGTGGTGACATGGTGTAAGTTGATATGAGATGCAGAGGAATGTGGTGACATAGTGTAGGTTGATATGTGATGCAGGGTGCTATGGTGACATGGTATAAGTTGATATGAGATGCAGAGGAATATGGTGACATTGTATAGGTCGATTTGAGATGCAGGGTGCTGTGGTGACATGGTGTATGTTGATTTGAGATGCAGGGTGCTGTGGTGACATGATGTAAGTTGATATGAGATGCAGAGGATTATGGTGACATGGTATAGGTTGATATGAGATGCAGGGTGCTGTGGTGACATGGTGTAGGTTGATATGAGATGCAGGGTGCTGTGGGGACATGGTGTAGGTTGATATGAGATGCAGGGTGCTGTGGTGACATGGTGTAGGTGGATATGAGAAGCAGGGTGCTGTAGTGACATGGTGTAGGTTGATATGAGATGCAGGGTGCTGTGGTGACATGGTGTAGGTTGATATGAGATACAGGTTGTTGTGGTGACATGGTGTAGGTTGATGTGAGATGCAGGGACTTGTGGTGACATGGTGTAGGTTGATATGAGATTCATGGTGCTGTGGTGACATGGTGTAAGTTGATATGAGATGCAGGGGGCTGTAGTGACATGGTGTAGGTTGATATGAGATGCAGAGTGCTGTGGTGACATGGTGTAGGTTGATATGAGAAACAGGGTGTTGTGGTGACATAGTGTAGGTTATATGAGATGCAGGGTGCAGTGACATGGTGTAGGTTGATATAAGATGCAGGGTGTTGTGGTGACATGGTGTAGGGTGATATAAGATGCAGTGTGCTGTTGTGACATCATGTAAGTTGATATGAGATGCAGAGGAATATGGTGACATGGTGTAGGTTATATGAGATGCAAGATGCTGTGGTGACATGGTGTAAGTTGATATGAGATGCAGAGGAATATGGTGACATGGTATAGGTTGATATGAGATGCAGGGTGCTGTGGTGACATGGTGTAAGTTTATATGAGTTGCAGGGTGCTGTGGTGACATGGTGTAGGTTGATATGAGATGCAGGGTGCTGTGGTGACATGGTGTAGGTTATATGAGATGCAGGGTGCTGTGACATGGTGTAGGTTGATATAAGATGCAGGGTGCTGTAGTGACATGGTGTAGGTTGATATGAGTTGCAGGGTGCTGTAGTGACATGGTGTAGGTTGATATGAGATGCAGAGGAATGTTGTGACATGGTGTAGGTTGATATGTGATGCAGGGTGCTGTGGTGACATGGCGTAAGTTGATATGAGATGCAGAGGAATGTGGTGACATGGTGTTGGTTGATATGAGATGCAGGGTGCTGTGTTAACATGGTGTAGGTTGATATGAGATACAGAGTGCTGTGGTGACATGGTGTAGTTTGATATGAGATAAAGGGTATTGTGGTGACATGGTGTAGATTGATATGAGATGCAGGGTGCTGTGGTGACATGGAGTAGGTTGATATGAGATGCAGGGTGCTGTGGTGACATGATCTATGTTGATATGAGATGCAGAGGATTATGGTGACATGGTATAGGTTGATATGAGATGCAGGGTGCTGTGGTGACATGGTGTAGGTTGATATGAGATGCAGGGTGCTGTGGTGACATGGTGTAGGTTGATATGAGATGCAGGGTGCTGTAGTGACATGGTGTAGGTTGATATGAGATGCAGGGTGCTGTGGTGACATTGTTTAGATTGATATGAGATGCAGGGTGCTGTGGTGACATGGTGTAGGTTGATATGAGATACAGGGTGTTGTAGTGACATGGTGTAAGTTGATATGAGATAGAGGGAGTTGTGGTGACATGGTATACGTTGAAATGAGATGCAGAGTGTTTTGGTAACATGGTGTAGGTTATATGAGATGCAGGGTGCTGTGACATGGTGTAGGTTATATGAGATGCAGGGTGCTGTGGTGACATGGTGTAGGTTATATGAGATGCAGGGTGCTAAGACATGGTGTAGGTTGATATAAGATGCAGGGTGTTGTGGTGATATGGTGTAGGTTGATATGAGATGCAGGGTGCTGTAGTGACATGGTGTAGGTGGATATGAGATGCTGAGGAATGTGGTGACATGGTGTAGGTAAATATGAGATGCAGAGGAATGTGGTGACATGGTGTAGGTTGATATGTGATGCAGGGTGCTGTGGTGACATGGTGTAAGTTGATATGAGATGCAGAGGAATATGGTGACATGGTATAGGTTGATATGAGATGCAAGGTGCTGTGGTGACATGGTGTAGGTTGATATGAGATGCAGGGTGCTGTGGTGACATGATGTAAGTTGATATGAGATGCAGAGAATTAGGGTGACATGGTATAGGTTGATATGAGATGCAGGGTGCTGTGTTGACATGGTGTAGGTTGATATGAGATGCAGGGTGCTGTGGTGACCTGGTGTAGGTTGATATGAGATGCAGGGTGCTATGGTGACATGTTGTAAGTTGATATGAGATACAGGGTGTTGTGGTGACATGGTGTAAGTTGATATGAGATGCAGGGAGTTGTATTGACATGGTGTAGGTTGATATGAGATGCAGAGTTTTATGGTAACATGGTGTAGGTTATATGAGATGTAGGGTGCTGTGACATGGTGTAGGTTATATGAGATGCAGGGTGCTGTGGTGACATGGTGTGGGTTATATGAGATGCCGGGTGCTGTGACATGGTGTAGGTTGATATAAGATGCAGGGTGTTGTGGTTACATGCTGTAGGTTGATATGAGATGCAGGGTGCTGTGGTGACATGGTGTAGGTTGATATGAGCTACAGGGTGCTATGGTGACATCATGTAAGTTGATATGAGATGCAGGGAGCTGTAGTGACATGGTGTAGGTTGATATGAGATGCTGAGGAATGTGGTGACATGGTGTAGGTTAATATGAGATGCAGAGGAATGTGGTGACATGGTGTAGGTTGATATGTGATACAGGGTGCTGTGGTGACATGGTGTAAGTTGATATGAGATGCAGAGGAATATGGTGACATGGTATAGGTTGATATGAGATGCAGTGTGCTGTGGTGACATGGTGTAGGTTGATATGAGATGCAGGGTGCTGTGGTGACATGATGTAAGTTGATATGAGATGCAGAGGATTATGTTGACATGGTATAGGTTGATATGAGATGCAGGGTGCTCTGGTGACATGGTGTAAGTTGATATGAGATGCAGAGGAATGTGGTGACATGGTGTAGGTTGATATGAGATGCAGGGTGCTGTGGTGACATGGTGTAAGTTGATATGAGATGCAGAGGAATATGGTCACATGGTATAGGTTGATATGAGATGCAGGGTGCTGTGTTAACATGGTGTAGGTTGATATGAGATACAGAGTGCTGTGGTGACATGGTGTAGTTTGATATGAGATACAGGGTATTGTGGTGACATGGTGTACATTGATATGAGATGCAGGGTGCTGTGGTGACATGGTGTAGGTTGATATGAGATGCAGGGTGCTGTGGTGACATGATCTATGTTGATAAGAGATGCAGAGGATTATGGTGACATGGTATAGGTTGATATGAGATGCAGGGTGCTGTGGTGACATGGTGTAGGTTGATATGAGATGCAGGGTGCTGTGGTGACATGGTGTAGGTTGATATGAGATGCAGGGTGCTGTAGTGACATGGTGTAGGTTGATATGAGATGCAGAGTGCTGTGGTGACATTGTTTAGGTTGATATGAGATGCAGGGTGCTGTGGTGACATGGTGTAGGTTGATATGAGAAACAGGGTGTTGTGGTGACATAGTGTAGGTTATATGAGATGCAGGGTGCTGTGACATGGTGTAGGTTGATATAAGATGCAGGGTGTTGGGGTGACATGGTGTAGGTTGATATGATATTCATGGTGCTGTGGTGACATGGTTTAAGTTGATATGAGATGCAGGGGGCTGTAGTGACATGGTGTAGGTTGATATGAGATGCAGAGTGCTGTGGTGGCATGGTGTAGGTTGATATGAGAAACAGGGTCTTGTGGTGACATAGTGTAGGTTATATGAGATGCAGGGTGCTGTGACATGGTGTAGGTTGATATAAGATGCAGGGTGTTGTGGTGACATGGTGTAGATCGATATGAGATGCAGGGTGCTGTGGTGACATGGTGTAGGATGATATGAGATGCAGGGTGCAGTGGTGACATGGTGTAAGTTGATATGAGATGCAGGGTGTTGCAGTGACATGGTGTAGGTTGAAATGAGATGTAGAGTGTTGTGGTGACATGGTGTAGGCTATATGAGATGCAGGGTGCTGTGACATGGTGTAGGTTGATATAAGATGCAGGATGCTATGGTGACATGGTGTAGGTTGATATGAGATGCAGGGTGCTGTGGTGACATGGTGTAGGTTATATGAGATGCAGGGTGCTGTGACATGGTGTAGGTTGATATAAGATGCAGGGTGTTGTGGTGACATGGTGTAGGTTGATATGAGATGCAGGGTGCTGTGGTGAAATGGTGTAGGTTGATATGAGATGCAGGGTGCTGTGGTCACATTATCTAAGTTGATATGAGATGCAGAGGAATGTGGTGACATGGTGTATGTTGATATGAGATGCAGGGTGCTGTGGTGACATGGTGTAAGTTGATATGAGATGCAGAGACTAATATGGTGACATGGTGTATGTTGATATGAGATGCAGAGGAATGTGGTGACATGGTGTAGGTTGATATGTGATGCAGGGTGCTGTGGTGACATGGTGTAAGTTGATATGAGATGCAGAGGAATATGGTGACAAGGTATAGGTCGATATGAGATGCAGGGTGCTGCGGTGACATGGTGTATGTTGATTTGAGATGCAGGGTGCTGTGGTGACATGATGTAAGTTGATATGAGATGCAGAGGATTATGGTGACATGGTGTAGGTTGATATGTGATGCAGGGTGCTGTGGTGACATGGTGTAAGTTGATATGAGATGCAGAGGAATGTGGTGACATAGTGTAGGTTGATATGTGATGCAGGGTGCTATGGTGACATGGTATAAGTTGATATGAGATGCAGAGGAATATGGTGACATTGTATAGGTCGATTTGAGATGCAGGGTGCTGTGGTGACATGGTGTATGTTGATTTGAGATGCAGGGTGCTGTGGTGACATGATGTAAGTTGATATGAGATGCAGAGGATTATGGTGACATGGTATAGGTTGATATGAGATGCAGGGTTCTGTGGTGACATGGTGTAGGTTGATATGAGATGCAGGGTGCTGTGGTGACATGTTGTAGGTTGATATGAGATACAGGGTGTTGTGGTGACATGGTGTAAGTTGATATGAGATGCAGGGAGTTGTATTGACATGGTGTAGGTTGATATGAGATGCAGGGTGCTGTGGTGACATGTTGTAGGTTGATATGAGATACAGGGTGTTGTGGTGACATGGTGTAAGTTGATATGAGATGCAGGGAGTTGTATTGACATGGTGTAGGTTGATATGAGATGCAGAGTGTTATGGTAACATGGTGTAGGTTATATGAGATGCAGGGTGCTGTGACATGGTGTAGGTTATTTGAGATGCAGGGTGCTGTGGTGACATGGTGTAGGTTATATGAGATGCAGGGTGCTGTGACATGGTGTAGGTTGATATAAGATGCAGGGTGTTGTGGTGACATGGTGTAGGTTGATATGAGATGCAGGGTGCTGTGGTGACAAGGTGTAGGTTGATATGAGCTGCAGGGTGCTATGGTGACATCATGTAAGTTGATATAAGATGCAGGGAGCTGTAGTGACATGGTGTAGGTTGATATGAGATGCTGAGGAATGTGGTGACATGGTGTAGGTTAATATGAGAAGCAGAGGAATGTGGTGACATAGTGTAGGTTGATATGTGATGCAGAGTGCTGTGGTGACATGGTGTAAGTTGATATGAGATGCAGAGGAATATGGTGACATGGTATAGGTTGATATGAGATGCAGTGTGCTGTGGTGACATGGTGTAGGTTGATATGAGATGCAGGGTGCTGTGGTGACATGATGTAAGTTGATATGAGATGCAGAGTATTATGTTGACATGGTATAGGTTGATATGAGATGCAGGGTGCTGTGTTGACATGGTGTAGGTTGAAATGAGATGCAGGGTGCTGTGGTGACATGGTGTTGGTTGATATGAGATGCAGGATGCTGTAGTGACATGGTGTAGGTTGATATGAGATGCAGGGTGCTGTGGGGACATGGTGTAGGTTGATATGAGATGCAGGGTGCTGTGGTGACATGGTGTAGGTTGATATGAGATACAGGTTGTTGTGGTGACATGGTGTAGGTTGATGTGAGATGCAGGGACTTGTGGTGACATGGTGTAGGTTGATATGAGATTCATGGTGCTGTGGTGACATGGTGTAAGTTGATATGAGATGCAGGAGGCTGTCGTGACATGGTGTAGGTTGATATGAGATGCAGAGTGCTGTGGTGACATGGTGTAGGTTGATATGAGAAACAGGGTGTTGTGGTGACATAGTGTAGGTTATATGAGATGCAGGGTGCTGTGACATGGTGTAGGTTGATATAAGATGCAGGGTGTTGTGGTGACATGGTGTAGGGTGATATAAGATGCAGTGTGCTGTTGTGACATCATGTAAGTTGATATGAGATGCAGAGGAATATGGTGACATGGTGTAGGTTATATGAGATGCAAGATGCTGTGGTGACATGGTGTAAGTTGATATGAGATGCAGAGGAATATGGTGACATGGTATAGGTTGATATGAGATGCAGGGTGCTGTGGTGACATGGTGTAAGTTTATATGAGTTGCAGGGTGCTGTGGTGACATGGTGTAGGTTGATATGAGATGCAGGGTGCTGTGGTGACATGGTGTAGGTTATATGAGATGCAGGGTGCTGTGACATGGTGTAGGTTGATATAAGATGCAGGGTGCTGTAGTGACATGGTGTAGGTTGATATGAGTTGCAGGGTGCTGTAGTGACATGGTGTAGGTTGATATGAGATGCAGAGGAATGTTGTGACATGGTGTAGGTTGATATGTGATGCAGGGTGCTGTGGTGACATGGCGTAAGTTGATATGAGATGCAGAGGAATGTGGTGACATGGTGTTGGTTGATATGAGATGCAGGGTGCTGTGGTGACATCATGTAAGTTGATATAAGATGCAGAGGAATGTGGTGACATAGCATATGTTGATATGAGATGCAGGGTGCTGTAGTGACATGGTGTAGGTTGATATGAGATGCAGAGGAATGTAGTGACATGGTGTAGGTTGATATGTGATGCAGGGTGCTGTGGTGACATGGTGTAAGTTGATATGAGATGCAGAGGAATGTGGTGACATGGTGTAGGTTGATATGAGATGCATGGTGCTGTGGTGACATGGTGTAAGTTGATATGAGATGCAGAGGAATATGGTCACTTGGTATAGGTTGATATGAGATGCAGGGTGCTGTGTTAACATGGTGTAGGTTGATATGAGATACAGAGTGCTGTGGTGACATGGTGTAGATTGATATGAGATGCAGGGTGCTGTGGTGACATGGAGTAGGTTGATATGAGATGCAGGGTGCTGTGGTGACATGATCTATGTTGATATGAGATGCAGAGGATTATGGTGACATGGTATAGGTTGATATGAGATGCAGGGTGCTGTGGTGACATGGTGTAGGTTGATATGAGATGCAGGGTGCTGTGGTGACATGGTGTAGGTTGATATGAGATGCAGGGTGCTGTAGTGACATGGTGTAGGTTGATATGAGATGCAGGGTGCTGTGGTGACATTGTTTAGGTTGATATGAGATGCAGGGTGCTGTGGTGACATGGTGTAGGTTGATATGAGATACAGGGTGTTGTGGTGACATGGTGTAAGTTGATATGAGATGGAGGGAGTTGTGGTGACATGGTATACGTTGAAATGAGATGCAGAGTGTTTTGGTAACATGGTGTAGGTTATATGAGATGCAGGGTGCTGTGACATGGTGTAGGTTATATGAGATGCAGGGTGCTGTGGTGACATGGTGTAGGTTATATGAGATGCAGGGTGCTATGACATGGTGTAGGTTGATATAAGATGCAGGGTGTTGTGGTGATATGGTGTAGGTTGATATGAGATGCAGGGTGCTGTAGTGACATGGTGTAGGTGGATATGAGATGCTGAGGAATGTGGTGACATGGTGTAGGTTAATATGAGATGCAGAGGAATGTGGTGACATGGTGTAGGTTGATATGTGATGCAGGGTGCTGTGGTGACATGGTGTAAGTTGATATGAGATGCAGAGGAATATGGTGACATTGTATAGGTTGATATGAGATACAGGGTGCTGTGGTGACATGGTGTAGGTTGATATGAGATGCAGGGTGCTGTGGTGACATGATGTAAGTTGATATGAGATGCAGAGGATTATGGTGACATGGTATAGGTTGATATGAGATGCAGGGTGCTGTGTTGACATGGTGTAGGTTGATATGAGATGCAGGGTGCTGTGGTGACCTGGTGTAGGTTGATATGAGATGCAGGGTGCTATGGTGACATGTTGTAAGTTGACATGAGATACAGGGTGTTGTGGTGACATGGTGTAAGTTGATATGAGATGCAGGGAGTTGTATTGACATGGTGTAGGTTGATATGAGATGCAGAGTTTTACGGTAACATGGTGTAGGTTATATGAGATGCAGGGTGCTGTGACATGGTGTAGGTTATATGAGATGCAGGGTGCTGTGGTGACATGGTGTGGGTTATATGAGATGCCGGGTGCTGTGACATGGTGTAGGTTGATATAAGATGCAGGATGTTGTGGTGACATGCTGTAGGTTGATATGAGATGCAGGGTGCTGTGGTGACATGGTGTAGGTTGATATGAACTGCAGGGTGCTATGGTGACATCATGTAAGTTGATATGAGATGCAGGGAGCTGTAGTGACATGGTGTAGGTTGATATGAGATGCTGAGGAATGTGGTGACATGGTGTAGGTTAATATGAGATGCAGAGGAATGTGGTGACATGATGTAGGTTGATATGTGATACAGGGTGCTGTGGTGACATGGTGTAAGTTGATATGAGATGCAGAGGAATATGGTGACATGGTATAGGTTGATATGAGATGCAGTGTGCTGTGGTGACATGGTGTAGGTTGATATGAGATGCAGGGTGCTGTAGTGACATGATGTAAGTTGATATGAGATGCAGAGGATTATGTTGACATGGTATAGGTTGATATGAGATGCAGGGTGCTGTGGTGACATGGTGTAAGTTGATATGAGATGCAGAGGAATGTGGTGACATGGTGTAGGTTGATATGAGATGCAGGGTGCTGTGGTGACATGGTGTAAGTTGATATGAGATGCAGAGGAATATGGTCACATGGTATAGGTTGATATGAGATGCAGGGTGCTGTGTTAACATGGTGTAGGTTGATATGAGATACAGAGTGCTGTGGTGACATGGTGTAGTTTGATATGAGATACAGGGTATTGTGGTGACATGGTGTACATTGATATGAGATGCAGGGTGCTGTGGTGACATGGTGTAGGTTGATATGAGATGCAGGGTGCTGTGGTGACATGATCTATGTTGATATGAGATGCAGAGGATTATGGTGACATGGTATAGGTTGATATGAGATGCAGGGTGCTGTGGTGACATGGTGTAGGTTGATATGAGATGCAGGGTGCTGTGGTGACATGGTGTAGGTTGATATGAGATGCAGGGTGCTGTAGTGACATGGTGTAGGTTGATATGAGATGGAGGGTGCTGTGGTGACATTGTTTAGGTTGATATGAGATGCAGGGTGCTGTGGTGACATGGTGTAGGTTGATATGAGATACAGGGTGTTGTGGTGACATGGTGTAAGTTGATATGAGATGGAGGGAGTTGTGGTGACATGGTATACGTTGATATGAGATGCAGAGTGTTTTGGTAACATGGTGTAGGTTATATGAGATGCAGGGTGCTGTGACATGGTGTAGGTTATATGAGATGCAGGGTGCTGTGGTGACATGGTGTAGGTTATATGAGATGCAGGGTGCTATGACATGGTGTAGGTTGATATAAGATGCAGGGTGTTGTGGTGATATGGTGTAGGTTGATATGAAATGCAGGGTGCTGTAGTGACATGGTGTAGGTGGATATGAGATGCTGAGGAATGTGGTGACATGGTGTAGGTTAATATGAGATGCAGAGGAATGTGGTGACATGGTGTAGGTTGATATGTGATGCAGGGTGCTGTGGTGACATGGTGTAAGTTGAAATGAGATGCAGAGGAATTTGATGACATGGTATAGGTTAATATGAGATGCAGGGTGCTGTGGTGACATGGTGTAGGTTGATATGAGATGTAGGGTGCTGTGGTGACATGATGTAAGTTGATATGAGATGCAGAGGATTATGGTGACATGGTATAGGTTGATATGAGATGCAGGGTGCTGTGTTGACATGGTGTAGGTTGATATGAGATGCAGGGTGCTGTGGTGACCTGGTGTAGGTTGATATGAGATGCAGGGTGCTATGGTGACATGTTGTAGGTTGATATGAGATACAGGGTGTTGTGGTGTCATGGTGTAAGTTGATATGAGATGCAGGGAGTTGTATTGACATGGTGTAGGTTGATATGAGATGCAGAGTTTTATGGTAACATGGTGTAGGTTATATGAGATGCAGGGTGCTGTGACATGGTGTAGGTTATATGAGATGCAGGGTGCTGTGGTGACATGGTGTGGGTTATATGAGATGCTGGGTGCTGTGACATGGTGTAGGTTGATATAAGATGCAGGGTGTTGTGGTGACATGCTGTAGGTTGATATGAGATGCAGGGTGCTGTGGTGACATGGTGTAGGTTGATATGAGCTGCAGGGTGCTATGGTGACATCATGTAAGTTGATATGAGATGCAGGGAGCTGTAGTGACATGGTGTAGGTTGATATGAGATGCTGAGGAATGTGGTGACATGGTGTAGGTTAATATGAGATGCAGAGGAATGTGGTGACATGGTGTAGGTTGATATGTGATACAGGGTGCTGTGGTGACATGGTGTAAGTTGATATGAGATGCAGAGGAATATGGTGACATGGTATAGGTTGATATGAGATGCAGTGTGCTGTGGTGACATGGTGTAGGTTGATATGAGATGCAGGGTGCAGTGGTGACATGATGTCAGTTGATATGAGATGCAGAGGATTATGTTGACATGGTATAGGTTGATATGAGATGCAGGGTGCTGTGTTGACATGGTGTAGGTTGATATGAGATGCAGGGTGCTGTGGTGACATGGTGTAGGTTGATATGAGATGCAGGATGCTGTAGTGACATGGTGTAGGTTGATATGAGATGCAGGGTGCTGTGGGGACATGGTGTAGGTTGATATGAGATGCAGGGTGCTGTGGTGACATGGTGTAGGTTGATATGAGATACAGGTTGTTGTGGTGACATGGTGTAGGTTGATGTGAGATGCAGGGACTTGTGGTGACATGGTGTAGGTTGATATGAGATTCAGGGTGCTGTGGTGACATGGTGTAAGTTGATATGAGATGCAGGGGGCTGTAGTGACATGGTGTAGGTTGATATGAGATGCAGAGTGCAGTGGTGACATGGTGTAGGTTGATATGAGAAACAGGGTGTTGTGGTGACATAGTGTAGGTTATATGAGATGCAGGGTGCTGTGACATGGTGTTGGTTGATATAAGAGGCAGGGTGTTGTGGTGACATGGTGTAGGGTGATATAAGATGCAGGGTGCTGTGGTGACATCATGTAAGTTGATATGAGATGCAGAGGAATATGGTGACATTGTGTAGGTTATATGAGATGCAAGATGCTGTGGTGACATGGTGTAAGTTTATATGAGATGCAGAGGAATATGGTTGAAATGGTATAGGTTGATATGAGATGCAGGGTGCTGTGGTGACATGGTGTAAGTTTATATGAGATGCAGGGTGTTGGGGTGACATGGTGTAGGTTGATATGAGATGCAGGGTGCTGTGGTGACATGGTGTAGGTTATATGAGATGCAGGGTGCAGTGACATGGTGTAGGTTGATATAAGATGCAGGGTGCTGTGGTGACATGGTGTATGTTGATATGAGTTGCACGGTGCTGTAGTAACATGGTGTAGGTTGATATGAGATGCAGAGGAATGTGGTGACATGGTGTAGGTTGATATGTGATGCAGGGTGCTGTGGTGACATGGTGTAAGTTGATATGAGATGCAGAGGAATGTGGTGACATGGTGTAGCTTGATATGAGATGCAGGGTGCTGTGGTGACATCATGTAAGTTGATATAAGATGCAGAGGAATGTGGTGACATAGCATATGTTGATATGAGATGCAGGGTGCTGTAGTGACATGGTGTAGGTTGATATGAGATGCAGAGGAACGTAGTGACATGGTGTAGGTTGATATGTGATGCAGGGTGCTGTGGTGACATGGTGTAAGTTGATATGAGATGCAGAGGAATGTGGTGACATGGTGTAGGTTGATATGAGATGCAGGGTGCTGTGGTGACATGGTGTAAGTTGATATGAGATGCAGAGGAATATGGTGACATGGTATAGGTTGATATGAGATGCAGGGTGGTGTGTTAACATGGTGTAGGTTGATATGAGATACAGAGTGCTGTGGTGACATGGTGTAGTTTGATATGAGATACAGGTTGTTGTGGTGACATGGTGTACATTGATATGAGATGCAGGGTGCTGTGGTGACATGGTGTAGGTTGATATGAGATGCAGGGTGCTGTGTTGACATGATCTATGTTGATATGAGATGCACTGGATTATGGTGACATGGTATAAGTTGATATGAGATGCAGGGTGCTGTGGTGACATGGTGTAGGTTGATATGAGATGCAGGGTGCTGTGGTGACATTTTGTAGGTTGATATGAGATGCAGGGTGCTGTAGTGACATGGTGTAGGTTGATATGAGATGCAGGGTGCTGTGGTGACATGGTGTAGGTTGATATGAGATGCAGGGTGCTGTGGTGACATGGTGTAGGTTGATATGAGATACAGGGTGTTGTGGTGACATGGTGTAAGTTGATAGGAGATGCAGGGAGTTGTGATGACATGGTGTAGGTTGATATGAGATGCAGAGTGTTATGGTAACATGGTGTAGGTTATATGAGATGCAGGGTGCTGTGACATGGTGTAGGTTATATGAGATGCAGGGTGCTGTGGTGACATGGTGTAGGTTATATGAGATGCAGGGTGCTATGACATGGTGTAGGTTGAAATAAGATGCAGGGTTTTGTGGTGACATGGTGTAGGTTGATATGAGATGCAGGGTGCTGTAATGACATGGTGTAGGTTGATATGAGATGCTGAGGAATGTGGTGACATGGTGTAGGTTAATATGAGATGCAGAGGAATGTGGTGACATGGTGTAGGTTGATATGTGATGCAGGGTGCTGTGGTGACATGGTGTAAGTTGATATGAGATGCAGAGGAATATGGTTGACATGGTATAGGTTGATATGAGATGCAGGGTGCTGTGGTGACATGGTGTAGGTTGATATGAGATGCAGGGTGCTGTGGTGACATGATGTCAGTTGATATGAGATGCAGATGATTATGGTGACATGGTATAGGTTGATATGAGATGCAGGGTGCTGTGTTTGACATGGTGTAGGTTGATATGAGATGCAGGGTGCTGTGGTGACCTGGTGTAGGTTGATATGAGATGCAGGGTGCTGTAGTGACATGGTGTAGGTTGATATGAGATGCAGGGTGCTGTGAAGACATGGTGTAGGTTGATATGAGATGCAGGGTGCTGTGGTGACATAGTGTAGGTTGATATGAGATGCAGGGTGCTGTGGTGACATGGTGTAGGTTGATATGAGATGCAGGGTGCTGTGTTGACATGATCTATGTTGATATGAGATGCAGAGGATTATGGTGACATGGTATAAGTTGATATGAGATGCAGGGTGCTGTGGTGACATGGTGTAGGTTGATATGAGATGCAGGGTGCTGTGGTGACATTTTGTAGGTTGATATGAGATGCAGGGTGCTGTAGTGACATGGTGTAGGTTGATATGAGATGCAGGGTGCTGTGGTGACATGGTGTAGGTTGATATGAGATGCAGGGTGCTGTGGTGACATGGTGTAGGTTGATATGAGATACAGGGTGTTGTGGTGACATGGTGTAAGTTGATAGGAGATGCAGGGAGTTGTGATGACATGGTGTAGGTTGATATGAGATGCAGAGTGTTATGGTAACATGGTGTAGGTTATATGAGATGCAGGGTGCTGTGACATGGTGTAGGTTATATGAGATGCAGGGTGCTGTGGTGACATGGTGTAGGTTATATGAGATGCAGGGTGCTATGACATGGTGTAGGTTGATATAAGATGCAGGGTGTTGTGGTGACATGGTTTAGGTTGATATGAGATGCAGGGTGCTGTAGTGACATGGTGTAGGTTGATATGAGATGCTGAGGAATGCGGTGACATGGTGTAGGTTAATATGAGATGCAGAGGAATGTGGTGACATGGTGTAGGTTGATATGTGATGCAGGGTGCTGTGGTGACATGGTGTAAGTTGATATGAGATGCAGAGGAATATGGTGACATGGTATAGGTTGATATGAGATGCAGGGTGCTGTGGTGACATGGTGTAGGTTGATATGAGATGCAGGGTGCTGTGGTGACATGATGTCAGTTGATATGAGATGCAGATGATTATGGTGACATGGTATAGGTTGATATGAGATGCAGGGTGCTGTGTTGACATGGTGTAGGTTGATATGAGATGCAGGGTGCTGTGGTGACCTGGTGTAGGTTGATATGAGATGCAGGGTGCTGTAGTGACATGGTGTAGGTTGATATGAGATGCAGGGTGCTGTGAAGACATGGTGTAGGTTGATATGAGATGCAGGGTGCTGTGGTGACATGGTGTAGGTTGATATGAGATGCAGGGTGCTGTGGTGACATGGTGTAGGTTGATAGAGATACAGGGTGTTGTGGTGTCATGGTGCAGGTTGATATGAGATGCAGGGGACTTGTGGTGACATGGTGTAGGTTATATGAGATTCAGGGTGCTGTGGTGACATGGTGTAAGTTATATGAGATGCAGGGTGCTGTGAAATGGTGTAGGTTGATATAAGATGCAGGGTGTTGTGGTGACATGGTGTTGGTTGATATGAGATGCAGGGGTGCTGTGGTGACATCATGTAAGTTGATATGAGATGCAGAGAAATATGGTGACATGGTGTAAGTTATATGAGATGCAAGATGCTGTGGTGACATGGTGTAAGTTTATATGAGATGCAGGGTGTTGCGGTGACATGGTGTAGGTTGATATGAGATGCAGGGTGCTGTGGTGACATGGTGTAGGTTATATGAGATGCAGGGTGCTGTGACATGGTGTAGGTTGATATAAGATGCAGGGTGCTGTGGTGACATGGTGTATGTTGATATGAGATGCAGGGTGCTGTAGTCACATGGTGTGAGTTTATATGAGATGCAGGGTGTTGCGGTGACATGGTGTAGGTTATAGAGATGCAGGGTGCTGTCACATGGTGTAGGTTGATATAAGATGCAGGGTGTTGTGGTGACATGGTGTAGGTTGATATGAGATGCAGGTGCTGTAGTGACATGGTGTAGGTTGATATGAGATGCAGGGTGCTGTGGTGACATGGTGTAGGTTGATATGAGATGCAGTGTGCTGTGGTGACATGGTGTAGGTTGATATGAGATGCAGGGACTTGTGGGTGACATTGTGTAGGTTGATATGAGATTCAGGTGCTCTGGTCACATCGTGTAAGTTGATATGAGATGCAGGGTGCTGTAGTGACATGGTGTAGGTTGATATGAGATGCAGGGTGCTGTGGTGACATGGTGTAGGTTGATATGAGAAACAGGGTGTTGTGGTGACATGGTGTAGGTTATATGGAGATGCAGGGTGCTGTGACAAGGTGTAGGTTGATATAAGATGCAGGGTGTTGTGGTGAAATGGTGTAGGCTGATATGAGATGCAGAGGAATATGGTGACATGGTAAAGGTTGATATGAGATGCAGGGTGTTGCGGTGACATGGTGTATGTTGATATGAGATGCAGGGTGCTGTGGTGACATGGTGTAGGTTATATGAGATGCAGGGTGCTGTGACATGGTGTAGGTTGATATAAGATGCAGGGTGCTGTGGTGACATGGTGTAGGTTGATATGAGATGCAGGGGTGCTGTAGTGACATGGTGTAGGGTTGATATGAGATGCAGAGGAATGTGGTGACATGGTGTAGGTTGATATGAGATGCAGAGGAATGTGGTGACATGGTGTAGGTTGATATGTGATGCACGGTGCTGTGGTGACATCATGTAAGTTGATATAAGATGCAGAGGAATGTGGTGACACAGCATATGTTGATATGAGATGCAGGGTGCTGTAATGACATGGTGTAGGTTGATATGAGATGCAGAGGAATGTAGTGACATGGTGTAGGTTGATATGTGATGCAGGGTGCTGTGGTGACATGGTGTAAGTTGATATGAGTTGCAGAGGAATGTGGTGACATGGTGTAGGTTGATATGAGATGCAGGGTGCTGTGGTGACATGGTGTAAGTTGATATGAGATGCAGAGGAATATGGTGACATGGTATAGGTTGATATGAGATGCAGGGTGCTGTGTTAACATGGTGTAGGTTGATATGAGATACAGAGTGCTGTGGTGACATGGTGTACATTGATTTGAGATGCAGGGTGTTGTGGTGACAAGGTGTAGGTTATATGAGATGCAGGGTGCTGTGGTGACATTGTGTAGGTTGATATGAGATTCAGGGTGCTGTGGTGACATGGTGTAAGTTGATATGAGATGCAAGGTGCTGTAGTGACATGGTGTAGGTTGATATAAGATGCAGGGACTTGTGGTGACATGGTGTATGTTGATATAAGATGCAGGGTGCTGTGGTGACATGGTATTAGTTGATATGAGATGCAGGGGGCTGTAGTGACATGGTGTAGGTTGAAATGAGATGCAGAGTGCTGTGGTGACATGGTGTAGGTTGATATGAGAAACAGGGTGTTGCGATGACATAGTGTAGGTTATATGAGATGCAGGGTTCTGTGACATGGTGTAGGTTGATATAAGATGCAGGGTGTTGTGGTGACATGGTGTAGGTCGATATGAGATGTAGGGTGCTGTGGTGACATGGTGTAGGTTGATATGAGATGCAGGGTGCTGTGGTGACATGGTGTAAGTTGATATGAGATGCAGAGGAATATGGTGACATGGTATAGGTTGATATGAGATGCAGGGTGCTGTGTTAACATGGTGTAGGTTGATATGAGATACAGAGTGCTGTGGTGACATGGTGTAGTTTGATATGAGATACAGGGTGTTGTGGTGACATGGTGTACATTGATATGAGATGCAGGGTGTTGTGGTGACAAGGTGTAGGTTATATGAGATTCAGGGTGCTGTGGTGACATGGTGTAAGTTGATATGAGTTGCAGAGGAATATGGTGACATGGTGTAGGTTGATATGAGATGCAGGGTGTTGCAGTGACATGGTGTAGGTTGAAATGAGATGTAGAGTGTTGTGGTGACATGGTGTAGGTTATATGAGATGCAGGGTGCTGTGACATGGTGTAGGTTGATATAAGATGCAGGGTGCTGTGGTGACATGGTGCATGTTGGTATGAGATGCAGGGTGCTGTAGTGACATGGTGTAGGTTGATATGAGATGCAGAGGAATGTGGTGACATGGTGTAGGTTGATATGAGATGCAGAGGAATGTGGTGACATGGTGTAGGTTGATATGTGATGCAGGGTGCTTTGGTAACATGTTGTAAGTTGATATGAGATGCAGAGGAATGTGGTGACATGGTGTAGGTTGATATGAGATGCAGGGTGCTGTGGTGACATCATGTAAGTTGATATAAGATGCAGAGGAATGTGGTGACATAGCATATGTTGATATGAGATGCAGAGGAATGTAGTGACATGGTGTAGGTTGATATGTGATGCAGGGTGCTGTGGTGACATGGTGTAAGTTGATATGAGATGCAGAGGAATGTGGTGACATGGTGTAGGTTGATATGAGATTCAGGGTGCTGTGGTGACATGGTATAAGTTGATATGAGATGCAGAGGAATATGATGACATGGTATAGGTTGATATGAGATGCAGGGTGCTGTGTTAACATGGTGTAGGTTGATATGAGATACAGAGTGCTGTGGTGACATGGTGTAGTTTGATATGAGATACAGGGTGTTGTGGTGACATGGTGTACATTGATATGAGATGCAGGGTCTTGTGGTGACAAGGTGTAGGTTATATGAGATGCAGGGTGCTGTGGTGACATAGTGTAAGTTGATATGAGTTGCAGAGGAATATGGTGACATGGTGTAGGTTGATATGAGATGCAGGGTGCTGTGGTGACATGGTGTAAGTTTATATGAGATGCAGGGTGTTGCACTGACATGGTGGAGGTTGAAATGAGATGTGGAGTGTTGTGTTGACATGGTGTAGGTTGATATGAGATGCAGGGTGCTGTGGTGACATGGTGTAGGTTGATATGAGATGCAGGGTGCTGTAGTGACATGGTGTAGGTTGATATGTGATGCAGGGTACTGTGGTGACATGGTTTAAGTTGATATGAGATGCAGAGGAATGTGGTGACATGGTGTAGGTTGATATGAGATGCAGGGTGCTGTGGTGACATGGTGTAAGTTGATATGAGATGCAGAGGAATATGGTGACATGGTATAGGTTGATATGAGATGCAGGGTGCTGTGTTAACATGGTGTAGGTTGATATGAGATACAGAGTGCTGTGGTGACATGGTGTACATTGATATGAGATGCAGGGCGTTGTGGTGACAAGGTGTAGGTTATATGAGATGCAGGGTGCTGTGGTGACATGGTGTAGGTTGATATGAGATTCAGGGTGCTGTGGTGACATGGTGTAAGTTGATATGAGATGCTGGGTGCTGTAGTGACATGGTGTAGGTTGATATGAGATGCAGGGACTTGTGGTGACATGGTGTAGGTTGATATGAGATTCAGGGTGCTGTGGTGACATGGTGTAAGTTGATATGAGATGCAGGGTGCTGTGGTGACATGATGTCAGTTGATATGAGATGCAGATGATTATGGTGACATGGTATAGGTTGATATGAGATGCAGGGTGCTGTGTTGACATGGTGTAGGTTGATATGAGATGCAGGGTGCTGTGGTGACCTGGTGTAGGTTGATATGAGATGCAGGGTGCTGTAGTGACATGGTGTAGGTTGATATGAGATGCAGGGTGCTGTGAAGACATGGTGTAGGTTGATATGAGATGCAGGGTGCTGTGGTGACATGGTGTAGGTTGATATGAGATGCAGGGTGCTGTGGTGACATGGTGTAGGTTGATATGAGATGCAGGGTGCTGTGGTGACATGGTGCAGGTTGATATGAGATGCAGGGACTTGTGGTGACATGGTGTAGGTTATATGAGATTCAGGGTGCTGTGGTGACATGGTGTAAGTTATATGAGATGCAGGGTACTGTGACATGGTGTAGGTTGATATAAGATGCAGGGTGTTGTGGTGACATGGTGTTGGTTGATATGAGATGCAGGGTGCTGTGGTGACATCATGTAAGTTGATATGAGATGCAGAGAAATATGGTGACATGGTGTAGGTTATATGAGATGCAAGATGCTGTGGTGACATGGTGTAAGTTTATATGAGATGCAGGGTGTTGCGGTGACATGGTGTAGGTTGATATGAGATGCAGGGTGCTATGGTGACATGGTGTAGGTTATATGAGATGCAGGGTGCTGTGACATGGTGTAGGTTGATATAAGATGCAGGGTGCTGTGGTGACATGGTGTATGTTGATATGAGATGCAGGGTGCTGTAGTCACATGGTGTGAGTTTATATGAGATGCAGGGTGTTGCGGTGACATGGTGTAGGTTATAGAGATGCAGGGTGCTGTCACATGGTGTAGGTTGATATAAGATGCAGGGTGTTGTGGTGACATGGTGTAGGTTGATATGAGATGCAAGGTGCTGTAGTGACATGGTGTAGGTTGATATGAGATGCAGGGTGCTGTGGTGACATGGTGTAGGTTGATATGAGATGCAGTGTGCTGTGGTGACATGGTGTAGGTTGATATGAGATGCAGGGACTTGTGGTGACATGGTGTAGGTTGATATGAGATTCAGGGTGCTCTGGTCACATCGTGTAAGTTGATATGAGATGCAGGGTGCTGTAGTGACATGGTGTAGGTTGATATGAGATGCAGGGTGCTGTGGTGACATGGTGTAGGTTGATATGAGAAACAGGGTGTTGTGGTGACATGGTGTAGGTTATATGAGATGCAGGGTGCTGTGACAAGGTGTAGGTTGATATAAGATGCAGGGTGTTGTGGTGAAATGGTGTAGGTTGATATGAGATGCAGAGGAATATGGTGACATGGTATAGGTTGATATGAGATGCAGGGTGTTGCGGTGACATGGTGTAGGTTGATATGAGATGCAGGGTGCTGTGGTGACATGGTGTAGGTTATATGAGATGCAGGGTGCTGTGACATGGTGTAGGTTGATATAAGATGCAGGGTGCTGTGGTGACATGGTGTAGGTTGATATGAGATGCAGGGTGCTGTAGTGACATGGTGTAGGTTGATATGAGATGCAGAGGAATGTGGTGACATGGTGTAGGTTGATATGAGATGCAGAGGAATGTGGTGACATGGTGTAGGTTGATATGTGATGCACGGTGCTGTGGTGACATCATGTAAGTTGATATAAGATGCAGAGGAATGTGGTGACACAGCATATGTTGATATGAGATGCAGGGTGCTGTAATGACATGGTGTAGGTTGATATGAGATGCAGAGGAATGTAGTGACATGGTGTAGGTTGATATGTGATGCAGGGTGCTGTGGTGACATGGTGTAAGTTGATATGAGATGCAGAGGAATGTGGTGACATGGTGTAGGTTGATATGAGATGCAGGGTGCTGTGGTGACATGGTGTAAGTTGATATGAGATGCAGAGGAATATGGTGACATGGTATAGGTTGATATGAGATGCAGGGTGCTGTGTTAACATGGTGTAGGTTGATATGAGATACAGAGTGCTGTGGTGACATGGTGTACATTGATTTGAGATGCAGGGTGTTGTGGTGACAAGGTGTAGGTTATATGAGATGCAGGGTGCTGTGGTGACATGGTGTAGGTTGATATGAGATTCAGGGTGCTGTGGTGACATGGTGTAAGTTGATATGAGATGCAGGGTGCTGTAGTGACATGGTGTAGGTTGATATGAGATGCAGGGACTTGTGGTGACATGGTGTAGGTTGATATAAGATGCAGGGTGCTGTGGTGACATGGTGTAAGTTGATATGAGATGCAGGGGGCTGTAGTGACATGGTGTAGGTTGATATGAGATGCAGAGTGCTGTGGTGACATGGTGTAGGTTGATATGAGAAACAGGGTGTTGCGATGACATAGTGTAGGTTATATGAGATGCAGGGTGCTGTGACATGGTGTAGGTTGATATAAGATGCAGGGTGTTGTGGTGACATGGTGTAGGTCGATATGAGATGTAGGGTGCTGTGGTGACATGGTGTAGGTTGATATGAGATGCAGGGTGCTGTGGTGACATGGTGTAAGTTTATATGAGATGCAGAGGAATATGGTGACATGGTATAGGTTGATATGAGATGCAGGGTGCTGTGTTAACATGGTGTAGGTTGATATGAGATACAGAGTGCTGTGGTGACATGGTGTAGTTTGATATGAGATACAGGGTGTTGTGGTGACATGGTGTACATTGATATGAGATGCAGGGTGTTGTGGTGACAAGGTGTAGGTTATATGAGATTCAGGGTGCTGTGGTGAAATGGTGTAAGTTGATATGAGTTGCAGAGGAATATGGTGACATGGTGTAGGTTGATATGAGATGCAGGGTGTTGCAGTGACATGGTGTAGGTTGAAATGAGATGTAGAGTGTTGTGGTGACATGGTGTAGGTTATATGAGATGCAGGGTGCTGTGACATGGTGTAGGTTGATATAAGATGCAGGGTGCTGTGGTGACATGGTGCATGTTGGTATGAGATGCAGGGTGCTGTAGTGACATGGTGTAGGTTGATATGAGATGCAGAGGAATGTGGTGACATGGTGTAGGTTGATATGAGATGCAGAGGAATGTGGTGACATGGTGTAGGTTGATATGTGATGCAGGGTGCTTTGGTAACATGTTGTAAGTTGATATGAGATGCAGAGGAATGTGGTGACATGGTGTAGGTTGATATGAGATGCAGGGTGCTGTGGTGACATCATGTAAGTTGATATAAGATGCAGAGGAATGTGGTGACATAGCATATGTTGATATGAGATGCAGAGGAATGTAGTGACATGGTGTAGGTTGATATGTGATGCAGGGTGCTGTGGTGACATGGTGTAAGTTGATATGAGATGCAGAGGAATGTGGTGACATGGTGTAGGTTGATATGAGATTCAGGGTGCTGTGGTGACATGGTATAAGTTGATATGAGATGCAGAGGAATATGATGACATGGTATAGGTTGATATGAGATGCAGGGTGCTGTGTTAACATGGTGTAGGTTGATATGAGATACAGAGTGCTGTGGTGACATGGTGTAGTTTGATATGAGATACAGGGTGTTGTGGTGACATGGTGTACATTGATATGAGATGCAGGGTGTTGTGGTGACAAGGTGTAGGTTATATGAGATGCAGGGTGCTGTGGTGACATAGTGTAAGTTGATATGAGTTGCAGAGGAATATGGTGACATGGTGTAGGTTGATATGAGATGCAGGGTGCTGTGGTGACATGGTGTAAGTTTATATGAGATGCAGGGTGTTGCACTGACATGGTGGAGGTTGAAATGAGATGTGGAGTGTTGTGTTGACATGGTGTAGGTTGATATGAGATGCAGGGTGCTGTGGTGACATGGTGTAGGTTGATATGAGATGCAGGGTGCTGTAGTGACATGGTGTAGGTTGATATGTGATGCAGGGTACTGTGGTGACATGGTTTAAGTTGATATGAGATGCAGAGGAATGTGGTGACATGGTGTAGGTTGATATGAGATGCAGGGTGCTGTGGTGACATGGTTTAAGTTGATATGAGATGCAGAGGAATGTGGTGACATGGTGTAGGTTGATATGAGAAACAGGGTGTTGTGGTGACATAGTGTAGGTTATATGAGATGCAGGGTGCTGTGACATGGTGTAGGTTGATATGATATTCAGGGTGCTGTGGTGACATGGTGTAAGTTGATATGAGATGCAGGGGGCTGTAGTGACATGGTGTAGGTTGATATGAGATGCAGAGTGCTGTGGTGACATGGTGTAGGTTGATATGAGAAACAGGGTGTTGTGGTGACATAGTGTAGGTTATATGAGATGCAGGGTGCTGTGACATGGTGTAGGTTGATATAAGATGCAGGGTGTTGTGGTGACATGGTGTAGGTTGATATGATATTCATGGTGCTGTGGTGACATGGTGTAAGTTGATATGAGATGCAGGGGGCTGTAGTGACATGGTGTAGGTTGATATGAGATGCAGAGTGCTGTGGTGGCATGGTGTAGGTTGATATGAGAAACAGGGTGTTGTGGTGACATAGTGTAGGTTATATGAGATGCAGGGTGCTGTGACATGGTGTAGGTTGATATAAGATGCAGGGTGTTGTGGTGACATGGTGTAGGTCGATATGAGATGCAGGGTGCTGTGGTGACATGGTGTAGGTTATATGAGATGCAGGGTGCTGTGACATGGTGTAGGTTGATATAAGATGCAGGGTGTTGTGGTGACATGGTGTAGGTTGATATGAGATGCAGGGTGCTGTAGTGACATGGTGTAGGTTGATATGTGATGCAGGGTACTGTGGTGACATGGTTTAAGTTGATATGAGATGCAGAGGAATGTGGTGACATGGTGTAGGTTGATATGAGATGCAGGGTGCTGTGGTGACATGGTGTAAGTTGATATGAGATGCAGAGGAATATGGTGACATGGTATAGGTTGATATGAGATGCAGGGTGCTGTGTTAACATGGTGTAGGTTGATATGAGATACAGAGTGCTGTGGTGACATGGTGTACATTGATATGAGATGCAGGGCGTTGTGGTGACAAGGTGTAGGTTATATGAGATGCAGGGTGCTGTGGTGACATGGTGTAGGTTGATATGAGATTCAGGGTGCTGTGGTGACATGGTGTAAGTTGATATGAGATGCTGGGTGCTGTAGTGACATGGTGTAGGTTGATATGAGATGCAGGGACTTGTGGTGACATGGTGTAGGTTGATATGAGATTCAGGGTGCTGTGGTGACATGGTGTAAGTTGATATGAGATGCAGGGTGCTGTGGTGACATGATGTCAGTTGATATGAGATGCAGATGATTATGGTGACATGGTATAGGTTGATATGAGATGCAGGGTGCTGTGTTGACATGGTGTAGGTTGATATGAGATGCAGGGTGCTGTGGTGACCTGGTGTAGGTTGATATGAGATGCAGGGTGCTGTAGTGACATGGTGTAGGTTGATATGAGATGCAGGGTGCTGTGAAGACATGGTGTAGGTTGATATGAGATGCAGGGTGCTGTGGTGACATGGTGTAGGTTGATATGAGATGCAGGGTGCTGTGGTGACATGGTGTAGGTTGATATGAGATACAGGGTGTTGTGGTGTCATGGTGCAGGTTGATATGAGATGCAGGGACTTGTGGTGACATGGTGTAGGTTATATGAGATTCAGGGTGCTGTGGTGACATGGTGTAAGTTATATGAGATGCAGGGTACTGTGACATGGTGTAGGTTGATATAAGATGCAGGGTGTTGTGGTGACATGGTGTTGGTTGATATGAGATGCAGGGTGCTGTGGTGACATCATGTAAGTTGATATGAGATGCAGAGAAATATGGTGACATGGTGTAGGTTATATGAGATGCAAGATGCTGTGGTGACATGGTGTAAGTTTATATGAGATGCAGGGTGTTGCGGTGACATGGTGTAGGTTGATATGAGATGCAGGGTGCTGTGGTGACATGGTGTAGGTTATATGAGATGCAGGGTGCTGTGACATGGTGTAGGTTGATATAAGATGCAGGGTGCTGTGGTGACATGGTGTATGTTGATATGAGATGCAGGGTGCTGTAGTCACATGGTGTGAGTTTATATGAGATGCAGGGTGTTGCGGTGACATGGTGTAGGTTATAGAGATGCAGGGTGCTGTCACATGGTGTAGGTTGATATAAGATGCAGGGTGTTGTGGTGACATGGTGTAGGTTGATATGAGATGCAGGGTGCTGTAGTGACATGGTGTAGGTTGATATGAGATGCAGGGTGCTGTGGTGACATGGTGTAGGTTGATATGAGATGCAGTGTGCTGTGGTGACATGGTGTAGGTTGATATGAGATGCAGGGACTTGTGGTGACATGGTGTAGGTTGATATGAGATTCAGGGTGCTCTGGTCACATCGTGTAAGTTGATATGAGATGCAGGGTGCTGTAGTGACATGGTGTAGGTTGATATGAGATGCAGGGTGCTGTGGTGACATGGTGTAGGTTGATATGAGAAACAGGGTGTTGTGGTGACATGGTGTAGGTTATATGAGATGCAGGGTGCTGTGACAAGGTGTAGGTTGATATAAGATGCAGGGTGTTGTGGTGAAATGGTGTAGGTTGATATGAGATGCAGAGGAATATGGTGACATGGTATAGGTTGATATGAGATGCAGGGTGTTGCGGTGACATGGTGTAGGTTGATATGAGATGCAGGGTGCTGTGGTGACATGGTGTAGGTTATATGAGATGCAGGGTGCTGTGACATGGTGTAGGTTGATATAAGATGCAGGGTGCTGTGGTGACATGGTGTAGGTTGATATGAGATGCAGGGTGCTGTAGTGACATGGTGTAGGTTGATATGAGATGCAGAGGAATGTGGTGACATGGTGTAGGTTGATATGAGATGCAGAGGAATGTGGTGACATGGTGTAGGTTGATATGTGATGCACGGTGCTGTGGTGACATCATGTAAGTTGATATAAGATGCAGAGGAATGTGGTGACACAGCATATGTTGATATGAGATGCAGGGTGCTGTAATGACATGGTGTAGGTTGATATGAGATGCAGAGGAATGTAGTGACATGGTGTAGGTTGATATGTGATGCAGGGTGCTGTGGTGACATGGTGTAAGTTGATATGAGATGCAGAGGAATGTGGTGACATGGTGTAGGTTGATATGAGATGCAGGGTGCTGTGGTGACATGGTGTAAGTTGATATGAGATGCAGAGGAATATGGTGACATGGTATAGGTTGATATGAGATGCAGGGTGCTGTGTTAACATGGTGTAGGTTGATATGAGATACAGAGTGCTGTGGTGACATGGTGTACATTGATTTGAGATGCAGGGTGTTGTGGTGACAAGGTGTAGGTTATATGAGATGCAGGGTGCTGTGGTGACATGGTGTAGGTTGATATGAGATTCAGGGTGCTGTGGTGACATGGTGTAAGTTGATATGAGATGCAGGGTGCTGTAGTGACATGGTGTAGGTTGATATGAGATGCAGGGACTTGTGGTGACATGGTGTAGGTTGATATAAGATGCAGGGTGCTGTGGTGACATGGTGTAAGTTGATATGAGATGCAGGGGGCTGTAGTGACATGGTGTAGGTTGATATGAGATGCAGAGTGCTGTGGTGACATGGTGTAGGTTGATATGAGAAACAGGGTGTTGCGATGACATAGTGTAGGTTATATGAGATGCAGGGTGCTGTGACATGGTGTAGGTTGATATAAGATGCAGGGTGTTGTGGTGACATGGTGTAGGTCGATATGAGATGTAGGGTGCTGTGGTGACATGGTGTAGGTTGATATGAGATGCAGGGTGCTGTGGTGACATGGTGTAAGTTTATATGAGATGCAGAGGAATATGGTGACATGGTATAGGTTGATATGAGATGCAGGGTGCTGTGTTAACATGGTGTAGGTTGATATGAGATACAGAGTGCTGTGGTGACATGGTGTAGTTTGATATGAGATACAGGGTGTTGTGGTGACATGGTGTACATTGATATGAGATGCAGGGTGTTGTGGTGACAAGGTGTAGGTTATATGAGATTCAGGGTGCTGTGGTGAAATGGTGTAAGTTGATATGAGTTGCAGAGGAATATGGTGACATGGTGTAGGTTGATATGAGATGCAGGGTGTTGCAGTGACATGGTGTAGGTTGAAATGAGATGTAGAGTGTTGTGGTGACATGGTGTAGGTTATATGAGATGCAGGGTGCTGTGACATGGTGTAGGTTGATATAAGATGCAGGGTGCTGTGGTGACATGGTGCATGTTGGTATGAGATGCAGGGTGCTGTAGTGACATGGTGTAGGTTGATATGAGATGCAGAGGAATGTGGTGACATGGTGTAGGTTGATATGAGATGCAGAGAAATGTGGTGACATGGTGTAGGTTGATATGTGACGCAGGGTGCTTTGGTAACATGTTGTAAGTTGATATGAGATGCAGAGGAATGTGGTGACATGGTGTAGGTTGATATGAGATGCAGGGTGCTGTGGTGACATCATGTAAGTTGATATAAGATGCAGAGGAATGTGGTGACATAGCATATGTTGATATGAGATGCAGAGGAATGTAGTGACATGGTGTAGGTTGATATGTGATGCAGGGTGCTGTGGTGACATGGTGTAAGTTGATATGAGATGCAGAGGAATGTGGTGACATGGTGTAGGTTGATATGAGATTCAGGGTGCTGTGGTGACATGGTATAAGTTGATATGAGATGCAGAGGAATATGATGACATGGTATAGGTTGATATGAGATGCAGGGTGCTGTGTTAACATGGTGTAGGTTGATATGAGATACAGAGTGCTGTGGTGACATGGTGTAGTTTGATATGAGATACAGGGTGTTGTGGTGACATGGTGTACATTGATATGAGATGCAGGGTGTTGTGGTGACAAGGTGTAGGTTATATGAGATGCAGGGTGCTGTGGTGACATAGTGTAAGTTGATATGAGTTGCAGAGGAATATGGTGACATGGTGTAGGTTGATATGAGATGCAGGGTGCTGTGGTGACATGGTGTAAGTTTATATGAGATGCAGGGTGTTGCACTGACATGGTGGAGGTTGAAATGAGATGTGGAGTGTTGTGTTGACATGGTGTAGGTTGATATGAGATGCAGGGTGCTGTGGTGACATGGTGTAGGTTGATATGAGATGCAGGGTGCTGTAGTGACATGGTGTAGGTTGATATGTGATGCAGGGTACTGTGGTGACATGGTTTAAGTTGATATGAGATGCAGAGGAATGTGGTGACATGGTGTAGGTTGATATGAGATGCAGGGTGCTGTGGTGACATGGTTTAAGTTGATATGAGATGCAGAGGAATGTGGTGACATGGTGTAGGTTGATATGAGAAACAGGGTGTTGTGGTGACATAGTGTAGGTTATATGAGATGCAGGGTGCTGTGACATGGTGTAGGTTGATATGATATTCAGGGTGCTGTGGTGACATGGTGTAAGTTGATATGAGATGCAGGGGGCTGTAGTGACATGGTGTAGGTTGATATGAGATGCAGAGTGCTGTGGTGACATGGTGTAGGTTGATATGAGAAACAGGGTGTTGTGGTGACATAGTGTAGGTTATATGAGATGCAGGGTGCTGTGACATGGTGTAGGTTGATATAAGATGCAGAGTGTTGTGGTGACATGGTGTAGGTTGATATGATATTCATGGTGCTGTGGTGACATGGTGTAAGTTGATATGAGATGCAGGGGGCTGTAGTGACATGGTGTAGGTTGATATGAGATGCAGAGTGCTGTGGTGGCATGGTGTAGGTTGATATGAGAAACAGGGTGTTGTGGTGACATAGTGTAGGTTATATGAGATGCAGGGTGCTGTGACATGGTGTAGGTTGATATAAGATGCAGGGTGTTGTGGTGACATGGTGTAGGTCGATATGAGATGCAGGGTGCTGTGGTGACATGGTGTAGGTTATATGAGATGCAGGGTGCTGTGACATGGTGTAGGTTGATATAAGATGCAGGGTGTTGTGGTGACATGGTGTAGGTTGATATGAGATGCAGGGTGCTGTGGTGAAATGGTGTAAGTTGATATGAGATGCAGAGACTAATATGGTGACATGGTGTATATTGATATGAGATGCAGAGGAATGTGGTGACATGGTGTAGGTTGATATGTGATGCAGGGTGCTGTGGTGACATGGTGTAAGTTGATATGAGATGCAGAGGAATATGGTGACAAGGTATAGGTCGATATGAGATGCAGGGTGCTGCGGTGACATGGTGTATGTTGATTTGAGATGCAGGGTGCTGTGGTGACATGATGTAAGTTGATATGAGATGCAGAGGATTATGGTGACATGGTGTAGGTTGATATGTGATGCAGGGTGCTGTGGTGACATGGTGTAAGTTGATATGAGATGCAGAGGAATGTGGTGACATAGTGTAGGTTGATATGTGATGCAGGGTGCTATGGTGACATGGTATAAGTTGATATGAGATGCAGAGGAATATGGTGACATGGTATAGGTCGATTTGAGATGCAGGGTGCTGTGGTGACATGGTGTATGTTGATTTGAGATGCAGGGTGCTGTGGTGACATGATGTAAGTTGATATGAGATGCAGAGGATTATGGTGACATGGTATAGGTTGATATGAGATGCAGGGTGCTGTGGTGACATGGTGTAGGTTGATATGAGATGCAGGGTGCTGTGGTGACATGGTGTAGGTTGATATGAGAAGCAGGGTGCTGTAGTGACATGGTGTAGGTTGATATGAGATGCAGGGTGCTGTGGTGACATGGTGTAGGTTGATATGAGATGCAGGGTGCTGTGGTGACATGTTGTAGGTTGATATGAGATACAGGGTGTTGTGGTGACATGGTGTAAGTTGATATGAGATGCAGGGAGTTGTATTGACTTGGTGTAGGTTGATATGAGATGCAGAGTGTTATGGTAACATGGTTTAGGTTATATGAGATGCAGGGTGCTGTGACATGGTGTAGGTTATATGAGATGCAGGGTGCTGTGGTGACATGGTGTAGGTTATATGAGATGCAGGGTGCTGTGGTGACATGGTGTAGGTTGATATGAGCTGCAGGGTGCTATGGTGACATCATGTAAGTTGATATGAGATGCAGGGTGCTGTAGTGACATGGTATAGGTTGATATGAGATGCTGAGGAATGTGGTGACATGGTGTAGGTTAATATGAGATGCAGAGGAATATGGTGACATGGTATAGGTTGATATGAGATGCAGGGTGCTGTGGTGACATGGTGTAGGTTGATATGAGATGCAGGGTGCTGTGGTGACATGATGTAAGTTGATATGAGATGCAGAGGATTATGTTGACATGGTATAGGTTGATTTGAGATGCAGGGTGCTGTAGTGACATGGTGTAGGTTGATATGAGATGCAGGGTGCTGTGGTGACATGGTGTAGGTTGATGTGAGATGCAGGGTGCTGTGGTGACATGGTGTAGGTTGATATGAGATACAGGGTGTTGTGGTGACTTGGTGTAGGTTGATATGAGATGCAGGGACTTGTGGTGACATGGTGTAGGTTGATATGAGATTCAGGGTGCTGTGGTGACATGGTGTAAATTGATATGAGATGCAGGGTGCTGTAGTGACATGGTGTAGGTTTATATGAGATGCAGGGTGCTGTGGTGACATGGTGTAGGTTGATATGAGAAACAGGGTGTTGTGGTGACATGGTGTAGGTTATATGAGATGCAGGGTGCTGTGACATGGTGTAGGTTGATATAAGATGCAGGGTGTTGTGGTGACATGGTGTAGGTTGATATGAGATGCAGGGTGCTGTGGTGACATCATGTAAGTTGATATGAGATGCAGAGGAATATGGTGACATGGTGTAGGTTATATGAGATGCAAGATGCTGTGGTGACATGGTGTAAGTTGATATGAGATGCAGAGGAATATGGTGACATGGTATAGGTTGATATGAGATGCAGGGTGCTGTGGTGACATGGTGTAAGTTTATATGAGATGCAGGGTGTTGCGGTGACATGGTGTAGGTTGATATGAGATGCAGGGTGCTGTGGTGACATGGTGTAGGTTATATGAGATGCAGGTTGCTGTGACATGGTGTAGGTTG
This sequence comes from Taudactylus pleione, assembly GCA_031769625.1. NCBI lineage: Eukaryota > Metazoa > Chordata > Amphibia > Anura > Myobatrachidae > Taudactylus > Taudactylus pleione. The sequence continues at coordinate 7,824,701 of JAUIMM010000350.1, read as the reverse complement.
ATATAAGATGCAGGTTGCTGTGGTGACATGGTGTATGTTGATATGAGATGCAGGGTGCTGTAGTGACATGGTGTAAGTTTATATGAGATGCAGTGTGTTGCAGTGACATGGTGTAGGTTATAGAGATGCAGGGTGCTGTGGTGACATGGTGTAAGTTGATATGAGATGCAGAGGAATATGGTGACATGGTGTATGTTGATATGAGATGCACAGTGCTGTGGTGACATGGTGTAAATTTATATGAGATGCAGGGTGTTGCGGTGACATGGTGTAGGTTGATATGAGATGCAGAGTGTTGTGGTAACATGGTGTAGGTTATATGAGATGCAGGGTGCTGTGACATGGTGTAGGTTATATGAGATGCAGGGTGCTGTGGTGACATGGTGTAGGTTATATGAGATGCAGGGTGCTGTAACATGGTGTAGGTTGATATAAGATGCAGGGTGTTGTGGTGACATGGTGTAAGTTGAAATGAGATGCAGGGTGCTGTGGTGACATGGTGTAGGTTGATATGAGCTGCAGGGTGCTATGGTGACATCATGTAAGTTGATATGAGATGCAGGGTGCTGTGGTGACATGGTGTAGGTTGATATGAGATGCTGAGGAATGTGGTGACATGGTGTAGGTTAATATGAGATGCAGGGTGTTGTGGTGACATGGTGTAGGTTGATATGTGATGCAGGGTGCTGTGGTGTCATGATGTAAGTTGATATGAGATGCAGAGGATTATGGTGACATGGTATAGGTTGATATGAGATGCAGGGTGCTGTGTTGACATGGTTTAGGTTGATATGAGATGCAGGGTGCTGTGGTGACATGGTGTAGGTTGATATGAGATGCAGGGTGCTGTAGTGACATGGTGTAGGTTGATATGAGATGCAGGGTTCTGTGAAGACAAGGTGTAGGTTGATATGAGATGCAGGGTGCTGTGGTGACATGGTGTAGGTTGATATGAGATAAAGGGTGTTGTGGTGACATGGTGTAGGTTGATATGAGATGCAGGGACTTGTTGTGACATGGTAAAGGTTGATATGAGATTCAGGGTGCTGTGGTGACATGGTGTAGGTTGATATGAGATGCAGGGTGCTGTGGTGACATGGTGTAGGTTGATATGAAAAACAGGGTGTTGTGGTGACATGGTATAGGTTATATGAGATGCAGGGTGCTGTGACATGGTGTAGATTGATATAAGATGCAGGGTGTTGTGGTAACATGGTGTAGGTTGATATGAGATGCAGGGTACTGTGGTGACATCATGTAAGTTGATATGAGATGCAGAGAAATATGGAGACATGGTGTAGGTTATATGAGATGCAAGATGCTGTGGTGACATGGTGTAAGTTTATATGAGATGCAGGGTGTTGCGGTGACATGGTGTAGGTTGATATGAGATGCAGGGTGCTGTGGTGACATGGTGTATGTTATATGAGATGCAGGGTGCTGTGACATGGTTTAGGTTGATATAAGATGCAGGGTGCTGTGGTGACATGGTGTATGTTGATATGAGATGCAGGGTGCTGTAGTGACATGGTGTAAGTTTATATGAGATGCAGGGTGTTGCCGTGACATGGTGTAGGTTATATGAGATGCAGGGTGCTGTGACATGGTGTAGGTTATATGAGATGCAGGGTGCTGTGGTGACATGGTGTAGGTTATATGAGATGCAGGGTGCTGTGACATGGTGTAGGTTGATATAAGATGCAGGGTGTTGTGGTGACATGGTGTAGGTTGATATGAGATGCAGGGTGCTGTGGTGACATGGTGTTGGTTGATATGAGATACAGGGTGTTGTGGTAACATGGTGTAGGTTATATGAGATGCAGGGTGCTGCGGTGACATAGTGTAGGTTGTTATGAGATGCAGAGTATTGTGGTAACATGGTGTAGGTTGTATGAGATGCAGGGTGCTGTGACATGGTGTAGGTTATATGAGATGCAGGGTGCTGTGACATGGTGTAGGTTGATATAAGATGCAGGGTGTTGTGGTGACATGGTGTAAGTTGATATGAGATGCAGGGTGCTGTGGTGACATGGTGTAGGTTGATATGAGCTGCAGGGTGCTATGGTGACATCATGTAAGTTGATATGAGATGCAGGGTGCTGTAGTGACATGGTGTAGGTTGATATGAGATGCTGAGGAATGTGGTGACATGGTGTAGGTTAATATGAGATGCAGAGTGTTGTGGTGACATGGTGTAGGTTGATATGTGATGCAGGGTGCTGTGGTGTCATGATGTAAGTTGATATGAGATGCAGAGGATTATTGTGACATGGTATAGGTTGATATGAGATGCAGGGTGCTGTGTTGACATGGTTTAGGTTGATATGAGATGCAGGGTGCTGTGGTGACATGGTGTAGGTTGATATGAGATGCAGGGTGCTGTAGTGACATGGTGTAGGTTGATATGAGATGCAGGGTTCTGTGAAGACAAGGTGTAGGTTGATATGAGATGCAGGGTGCTGTGGTGACATGGTGTAGGTTGATATGAGATAAAGGGTGTTGTGGTGACATGGTGTAGGTTGATATGAGATGCAGGGACTTGTTGTGACATGGTAAAGGTTGATATGAGATTCAGGGTGCTGTGGTGACATGGTGTAGGTTGATATGAGATGCAGGGTGCTGTGGTGACATGGTGTAGGTTGATATGAAAAACAGGGTGTTGTGGTGACATGGTATAGGTTATATGAGATGCAGGGTGCTGTGACATGGTGTAGATTGATATAAGATGCAGGGTGTTGTGGTAACATGGTGTAGGTTGATATGAGATGCAGGGTACTGTGGTGACATCATGTAAGTTGATATGAGATGCAGAGAAATATGGAGACATGGTGTAGGTTATATGAGATGCAAGATGCTGTGGTGACATGGTGTAAGTTTATATGAGATGCAGGGTGTTGCGGTGACATGGTGTAGGTTGATATGAGATGCAGGGTACTGTGGTGACATGGTGTATGTTATATGAGATGCAGGGTGCTGTGACATGGTGTAGGTTGATATAAGATGCAGGGTGTTTGCCGTGACATGGTGTAGGTTATAGAGATGCAGGGTGCTGTGGTGACATGGTGTAAGTTGATATGAGATGCAGAGGAATATGGTGACGGTGACATGGTGTATGTTGATATGAGAAGCACAGTGCTGTGGTGACATGGTGTAAATTTATATGAGATGCGGGGTGTTGCGGTGACATGGTGTAGGTTGATATGAGATGCAGAGTGTTGTGGTAACATGGTGTAGGTTATATGAGATGCAGGGTGCTGTGACATGGTGTAGGTTATATGAGATGCAGGGTGCTGTGGTGACATGGTGTAGGTTATATGAGATGCAGGGTGCTGTGACATGGTGTAGGTTGATATAAGATGCAGGGTGTTGTGGTGACATGGTGTAAGTTGATATGAGATGCAGGGTGCTGTGGTGACATGGTGTAGGTTGATATGAGCTGCAGGGTGCTATGGTGACATCATGTAAGTTGATATGAGATGCAGGGTGCTGTAGTGACATGGTGTAGGTTGATATGAGATGCTGAGGAATGTGGTGACATGGTGTAGGTTAATATGAGATGCAGGGTGTTGTGGTGACATGGTGTAGGTTGATATGTGATGCAGGGTGCTGTGGTGACATGGTGTAAGTTGATATGAGATGCAGAGGAATATGGTGACATGGTATTGGTTGATATGAGATTGCAGGGTGCTGTGGTGACATGGTGTCGGTTGATATGAGATGCAGGGTGCTGTGGTGTCATGATGTAAGTTGATATGAGATGCAGAGGATTATGGTGACATGGTATAGGTTGATATGAGATGCAGGGTGCTGTGTTGACATGGTTTAGGTTGATATGAGATGCAGGGTGCTGTGGTGACATGGTGTAGGTTGATATGAGATGCAGGGTGCTGTAGTGACATGGTGTAGGTTGATATGAGATGCAGGGTTCTGTGAAGACAAGGTGTAGGTTGATATGAGATGCAGGGTGCTGTGGTGACATGGTGTAGGTTGATATGAGATAAAGGGTGTTGTGGTGACATGGTGTAGGTTGATATGAGATGCAGGGACTTGTTGTGACATGGTAAAGGTTGATATGAGATTCAGGGTGCTGTGGTGACATGGTGTAGGTTGATATGAAATGCAGGGTGCTGTGGTGACATGGTGTAGGTTGATATGAAAAACAGGGTGTTGTGGTGACATGTTATAGGTTATATGAGATGCAGGGTGCTGTGACATGGTGTAGATTGATATAAGATGCAGGGTGTTGTGGTAACATGGTGTAGGTTGATATGAGATGCAGGGTGCTGTGGTGACATCATGTAAGTTGATATGAGATGCAGAGAAATATGGAGACATGGCGTAGGTTATATGAGATGCAAGATGCTGTGGTGACATGGTGTAAGTTTATATGAGATGCAGGGTGTTGCGGTGACATGGTGTAGGTTGATATGAGATGCAGGGTGCTGTGGTGACATGGTGTATGTTATATGAGATGCAGGGTGCTGTGACATGGTTTAGGTTGATATAAGATGCAGGGTGCTGTGGTGACATGGTGTATGTTGATATGAGATGCAGGGTGCTGTAGTGACATGGTGTAAGTTTTATATGAGATGCAGGGTGTTGCCGTGACATGGTGTAGGTTATATGAGGTGCAGGGTGCTGTGACATGGTGTAGGTTATATGAGATGCAGGGTGCTGTGGTGACATGGTGTAGGTTATATGAGATGCAGGGTGCTGTGACATGGTGTAGGTTGATATAAGATGCAGGGTGTTGTGGTGACATGGTGTAGGTTGATATGAGATGCAGGGTGCTGTGGTGACATGGTGTTGGTTGATATGAGATACAGGTGTGTTGTGGTGACATGGTGTAAGTTGATATGAGATGCAGGGAGTTGTGGTGACATGGTGTAGGTTGATATGAGATGCAGAGTGTTATGGTAACATGGTGTAGGTTATATGAGATGCAGGGTGCTGCGGTGACATAGTGTAGGTTGTTATGAGATGCAGAGTGTTGTGGTAACATGGTGTAGGTTATATGAGATGCAGGGTGCTGTGACATGGTGTAGGTTATATGAGATGCAGGGTGCTGTGGTGACATGGTGTAGGTTATATGAGATGCAGGGTGCTGAGACATGGTGTAGGTTGATATAAGATGCAGGGTGTTGTGGTGACATGGTGTAGGTTGATATGAGATGCAGGGTGCTGTGGTGACATGGTGTAGGTTGATATGAGCTGCAGGGTGCTATGGTGACATCATGTAAGTTGATATGAGATGCAGGGTGCTGTAATGACATGGTGTAGGTTGATATGAGATGCTGAGGAATGTGGTGACATGGTGTAGGTTAATATGAGATGCAGGGTGTTGTGGTGACATGGTGTAGGTTGATATGTGATGCAGGGTGCTGTGGTGACATGGTGTAAGTTGATATGAGATGCAGAGGAATATGGTGACATGGTATTGGTTGATATGAGATGCAGGGTGCTGTGGTGACATGGTGTAGGTTGATATGAGATGCAGGGTGCTGTGGTGACATGATGTAAGTTGATATGAGATGCAGAGGATTATGGTGACATGGTATAGGTTGATATGAGATGCAGGGTGCTGTGTTGACATGGTTTAGGTTGATATGAGATGCAGGGTGCTGTGGTGACATGGTGTAGGTTGATATGAGATGCAGGGTGCTGTAGTGACATGGTGTAGGTTGATATGAGATGCAGGGTTCTGTGAAGACAAGGTGTAGGTTGATATGAGATGCAGGGTGCTGTGGTGACATGTTGTAGGTTGATATGAGATAAAGGGTGTTGTGGTGACATGGTGTAGGTTGATATGAGATGCAGGGACTTGTGGTGACATGGTAATGGTTGATATGAGATTCAGGGTGCTGTGGTGACATGGTGTAGGTTGATATGAGATGCAGGGTGCTGTGGTGACATGGTGTAGGTTGATATGAAAAACAGGGTGTTGTGGTGACATGTTGTAGGTTATATGAGATGCAGGGTGCTGTGACATGGTGTAGGTTGATATAAGATGCAGGGTGTTGTGGTGACATGGTGTAGGTTGATATGAGTTGCAGAGGAATATGGTGACATGGTGTAGGTTATATGAGATGCAAGATGCTGTGGTGACATGGTGTAAGTTTATATGAGATGCAGGGTGTTGCGGTGACATGGTGTAGGTTGATATGAGATGCAGGGTGCTGTGGTGACATGGTGTATGTTATATGAGATGCAGGGTGCTGTGACATGGTTTAGGTTGATATTAGATGCAGGGTGCTGTGGTGACATGGTGTATGTTGATATGAGATGCAGGGTGCTGTAGTGACATGGTGTAAGTTTATATGAGATGCAGGGTGTTGCCGTGACATGGTGTAGGTTATAGAGATGCAGGGTGCTGTGGTGACATGGTGTAAGTTGATATGAGATGCAGAGGAATATGGTGACATGGTGAAGGTTGATATGAGATGCACAGTGCTGTGGTGACATGGTGTAAATTTATATGAGATGCAGGGTGTTGCGGTGACATGGTGTAGGTTATATGAGATGCAGGGTGCTGTGACATGGTGTAGGTTATATGAGATGCAGGATGCTGTGGTGACATGGTGTAGGTTATATGAGATGCAGGGTGCTGTGACATGGTGTAGGTTGATATAAGATGCAGGGTGTTGTGGTGACATGGTGTAGGTTGATATGAGATGCAGGGTGCTGTGGTGACATGGTGTTGGTTGATATGAGATACAGGGTGTTGTGGTGACATGGTGTAAGTTGATATGAGATGCAGGGAGTTGTGGTGACATGGTGTAGGTTGATATGAGATGCAGAGTGCTATGGTAACATGGTGTAGGTTATATGAGATGCAGGGTGCTGCGGTGACATAGTGTAGGTTGATATGAGATGCAGAGTGTTGTGGTAACATGGTGTAGGTTATATGAGATGCAGGGTGCTGTGACATGGTGTAGGTTATATGAGATGCAGGGTGCTGTGGTGACATGGTGTAGGTTATATGAGATGCAGGGTGCTGAGACATGGTGTAGGTTGATATAAGATGCAGGGTGTTGTGGTGACATGGTGTAGGTTGATATGAGATGCAGGGTGCTGTGGTGACATGGTGTAGGTTGATATGAGCTGCAGGGTGCTATGGTGACATCATGTAAGTTGATATGAGATGCAGGCTGCTGTAGTGACATGGTGTAGGTTGATATGAGATGCTGAGGAATGTGGTGACATGGTGTAGGTTAATATTAGATGCAGGGTGTTGTGGTGACATGGTGTAGGTTGATATGTGATGCAGGGTGCTGTGGTGACATGGTGTAAGTTGATATGAGATGCAGAGGAATATGGTGACATGGTATTGGTTGATATGAGATGCAGGGTGCTGTGGTGACATGGTGTAGGTTGATATGAGATGCAGGGTGCTGTGGTGACATGATGTAAGTTGATATGAGATGCAGAGGATTATGGTGACATGGTATAGGTTGATATGAGATGCAGGGTGCTGTGTTGACATGGTTTAGGTTGATATGAGATGCAGGGTGCTGTGGTGACATGGTGTAGGTTGATATGAGATGCAGGGTGCTGTAGTGACATGGTGTAGGTTGATATGAGATGCAGGGTTCTGTGAAGACAAGGTGTAGGTTGATATGAGATGCAGGGTGCTGTGGTGACATGTTGTAGGTTGATATGAGATAAAGGGTGTTGTGGTGACATGGTGTAGGTTGATATGAGATGCAGGGACTTGTGGTGACATGGTAATGGTTGATATGAGATTCAGGGTGCTGTGGTGACATGGTGTAGGTTGATATGAGATGCAGGGTGCTGTGGTGACATGGTGTAGGTTGATATGAAAAACAGGGTGTTGTGGTGACATGGTGTAGGTTATATGAGATGCAGGGTGCTGTGACATGGTGTAGGTTGATATAAGATGCAGGGTGCTGTGGTGACATGGTGTAAGTTGAAATGAGATGCAGAGGAATACGGTGACATGGTATAGGTTGATATGAGATGCAGGGTGCTGTGTTAACATGGTGTAGGTTGATATGAGATACAGAGTGCTGTGGTGACATGGTGTACATTGATATGAGATGCAGGGCGTTGTGGTGACAAGGTGTAGGTTATATGAGATGCAGGGTGCTGTGGTGACATGGTGTAGGTTGATATGAGATTCAGGGTGCTGTGGTGACATGGTGTAAGTTGATATGAGATGCAGGGTGCTGTAGTGACATGGTGTAGGTTGATATGAGATGCAGGGACTTGTGGTGACATGGTGTAGGTTGATATGAGATTCAGGGTGCTGTGGTGACATGGTGTAAGTTGATATGAGATGCATGGGGCTGTAGTGACATGGTGTAGGTTGATATGAGATGCAGAGTGCTGTGGTAACATGGTGTAGGTTGATATGAGAAACAGGGTGTTGTGGTGACATAGTGTAGGTTATATGAGATGCAGGGTGCTGTGACATGGTGTAGGTTGATATGATATTCAGGGTGCTGTGGTGACATGGTGTAAGTTGATATGAGATGCAGGGGGCAGTAGTGACATGGTGTAGGTTGATATGAGATGCAGAGTGCTGTGGTGACATGGTGTAGGTTGATATGAGAAACAGGGTGTTGTGGTGACAGTGTAGGTTATATGAGATGCAGGGTGCTGTGACATGGTGTAGGTTGATATAAGATGCAGGGTGTTGTGGTGACATGGTGTATTTTGATATGATATTCATGGTGCTGTGGTGACATGGTGTAAGTTGATATGAGATGCAGGGGGCTGTAGTGTCATGGTGTAGGTTGATATGAGATGCAGAGTGCTGTGGTGGCATGGTGTAGGTTGATATGAGAAACAGGGTGTTGTGGTGACATAGTGTAGGTTATATGAGATGCAGGGTGCTGTGACATGGTGTAGGTTGATATAAGATGCAGGGTGTTGTGGTGACATGGTGTAGGTCGATATGAGATGCAGGGTGCTGTGGTGACATGGTGTAGGTTATATGAGATGCAGGGTGCTGTGACATGGTGTAGGTTGATATAAGATGCAGGGTGTTGTGGTGACATGGTGTAGGTTGATATGAGATGCAGGGTGCTGTGGTGAAATGGTGTAGGTTGATATGAGATGCAGGGTGCTGTGGTCACATTATCTAAGTTGATATGAGATGCAGAGGAATGTCGTGACATGGTGTATGTTGATATGAGATGCAGGGTGCTGTGGTGACATGGTGTAAGTTGATATGAGATGCAGAGACTAATATGGTGACATGGTGTATATTGATATGAGATGCAGAGGAATGTGGTGACATGGTGTAGGTTGATATGTGATGCAGGGTGCTGTGGTGACATGGTGTAAGTTGATATGAGATGCAGAGGAATATGGTGACAAGGTATAGGTCGATATGAGATGCAGGGTGCTGCGGTGACATGGTGTATGTTGATTTGAGATGCAGGGTGCTGTGGTGACATGATGTAAGTTGATATGAGATGCAGAGGATTATGGTGACATGGTGTAGGTTGATATGTGATGCAGGGTGCTGTGGTGACATGGTGTAAGTTGATATGAGATGCAGAGGAATATGGTGACATGGTGAAGGTTGATATGAGATGCACAGTGCTGTGGTGACATGGTGTAAATTTATATGAGATGCAGGGTGTTGCGGTGACATGGTGTAGGTTATATGAGATGCAGGGTGCTGTGACATGGTGTAGGTTATATGAGATGCAGGGTGCTGTGGTGACATGGTGTAGATTATATGAGATGCAGGGTGCTGTGACATGGTGTAGGTTGATATAAGATGCAGGGTGTTGTGGTGACATGGTGTAGGTTGATATGAGATGCAGGGTGCTGTGGTGACATGGTGTTGGTTGATATGAGATACAGGGTGTTGTGGTGACATGGTGTAAGTTGATATGAGATGCAGGGAGTTGTGGTGACATGGTGTAGGTTGATATGAGATGCAGAGTGTTATGGTAACATGGTGTAGGTTATATGAGATGCAGGGTGCTGCGGTGACATAGTGTAGGTTGATATGAGATGCAGAGTGTTGTGGTAACATGGTGTAGGTTATATGAGATGCAGGGTGCTGTGACATGGTGTAGGTTATATGAGATGCAGGGTGCTGTGGTGACATGGTGTAGGTTATATGAGATGCAGGGTGCTGAGACATGGTGTAGGTTGATATAAGATGCAGGGTGTTGTGGTGACATGGTGTAGGTTGATATGAGATGCAGGGTGCTGTGGTGACATGGTGTAGGTTGATATGAGCTGCAGGGTGCTATGGTGACATCATGTAAGTTGATATGAGATGCAGGGTGCTGTAGTGACATGGTGTAGGTTTATATGAGATGCTGAGGAATGTGGTGACATGGTGTAGGTTAATATGAGATGCAGGGTGTTGTGGTGACATGGTGTAGGTTGATATGTGATGCAGGGTGCTGTGGTGACATGGTGTAAGTTGATATGAGATGCAGAGGAATATGGTGACATGGTATTGGTTGATATGAGATGCAGGGTGCTGTGGTGACATGGTGTAGGTTGATATGAGATGCAGGGTGCTGTGGTGACATGATGTAAGTTGATATGAGATGCAGAGGATTATGGTGACATGGTATAGGTTGATATGAGATGCAGGGTGCTGTGTTGACATGGTGTAGGTTGATATGAGATGCAGGGTGCTGTAGTGACATGGTGTAGGTTGATATGAGATGCAGGGTTCTGTGAAGACAAGGTGTAGGTTGATATGAGATGCAGGGTGCTGTGGTGACATGTTGTAGGTTGATATGAGATAAAGGGTGTTGTGGTGACATGGTGTAGGTTGATATGAGATGCAGGGACTTGTGGTGACATGGTAATGGTTGATATTAGATTCAGGGTGCTGTGGTGACATGGTGTAGGTTGATATGAGATGCAGGGTGCTGTGGTGACATGGTGTAGGTTATATGAGATGCAGGGTGCTGAGACATGGTGTAGGTTGATATAAGATGCAGGGTGTTGTGGTGACATGGTGTAGGTTGATATGAGATGCAGGGTGCTGTGGTGACATGGTGTAGGTTGATATGAGCTGCAGGGTGCTATGGTGACATCATGTAAGTTGATATGAGATGCAGGGTGCTGTAGTGACATGGTGTAGGTTGATATGAGATGCTGAGGAATGTGGTGACATGGTGTAGGTTAATATGAGATGCAGGGTGTTGTGGTGACATGGTGTAGGTTGATATGTGATGCAGGGTGCTGTGGTGACATGGTGTAAGTTGATATGAGATGCAGAGGAATATCGTGACATGGTATTGGTTGATATGAGATGCAGGGTGCTGTGGTGACATGGTGTAGGTTGATATGAGATGCAGGGTGCTGTGGTGACATGATGTAAGTTGATATGAGATGCAGAGGATTATGGTGACATGGTATAGGTTGATATGAGATGCAGGGTGCTGTGTTGACATGGTTTAGGTTGATATGAGATGCAGGGTGCTGTGGTGACATGGTGTAGGTTGATATGAGATGCAGGGTGCTGTAGTGACATGGTGTAGGTTGATATGAGATGCAGGGTTCTGTGAAGACAAGGTGTAGGTTGATATGAGATGCAGGGTGCTGTGGTGACATGTTGTAGGTTGATATGAGATAAAGGGTGTTGTGGTGACATGGTGTAGGTTGATATGAGATGCAGGGACTTGTGGTGACATGGTAATGGTTGATATGAGATTCAGGGTGCTGTGGTGACATGGTGTAGGTTGATATGAGATGCAGGGTGCTGTGGTGACATGGTGTAGGTTGATTTGAAAAACAGGGTGTTTTGGTGACATGGTGTAGGTTATATGAGATGCAGGGTGCTGTGACATGGTGTAGGTTGATATAAGATGCAGGGTGTTGTGGTGACATGGTGTAGGTTGATATGAGTTGCAGAGGAATATGGTGACATGGTGTAGGTTGATATGAGATGCAGGGTGCTGTGGTGACATGGTGTAAGTTTATATGAGATGCAGGGTGTTGCACTGACATGGTGGAGGTTGAAATGAGATGTGGAGTGTTGTGTTGACATGGTGTAGGTTGATATGAGATGCAGGGTGCTGTGGTGACTTGGTGTAGGTTGATATGAGATGGAGGGTGCTGTAGTGACATGGTGTAGGTTGATATGTGATGCAGGGTACTGTGGTGACATGGTTTAAGTTGATATGAGATGCAGAGGAATGTGGTGACATGGTGTAGGTTGATATGAGATGCAGGGTGCTGTGGTGACATGGTGTAAGTTGATATGAGATGCAGAGGAATATGGTGACATGGTATAGGTTGATATGAGATGCAGGGTGCTGTGTTAACATGGTGTAGGTTGATATGAGATACAGAGTGCTGTGGTGACATGGTGTACATTGATATGAGATGCAGGGCGTTGTGGTGACAAGGTGTAGGTTATATGAGATGCAGGGTGCTGTGGTGACATGGTGTAGGTTGATATGAGATTCAGGGTGCTGTGGTGACATGGTGTAAGTTGATATGAGATGCAGGGTGCTGTAGTGACATGGTGTAGGTTGATATGAGATGCAGGGACTTGTGGTGACATGGTGTAGGTTGATATGAGATTCAGGGTGCTGTGGTGACATGGTGTAAGTTGATATGAGATGCATGGGGCTGTAGTGACATGGTGTAGGTTGATATGAGATGCAGAGTGCTGTGGTGACATGGTGTAGGTTGATATGAGAAACAGGGTGTTGTGGTGACATAGTGTAGGTTATATGAGATGCAGGGTGCTGTGACATGGTGTAGGTTGATATGATATTCAGGGTGCTGTGGTGACATGGTGTAAGTTGATATGAGATGCAGGGGGCTGTAGTGACATGGTGTAGGTTGATATGAGATGCAGAGTGCTGTGGTGACATGGTGTAGGTTGATATGAGAAACAGGGTGTTGTGGTGACATAGTGTAGGTTATATGAGATGCAGGGTGCTGTGACATGGTGTAGGTTGATATAAGATGCAGGGTGTTGTGGTGACATGGTGTAGTTTGATATGATATTCATGGTGCTGTGGTGACATGGTGTAAGTTGATATGAGATGCAGGGGGCTGTAGTGACATGGTGTAGGTTGATATGAGATGCAGAGTGCTGTGGTGGCATGGTGTAGGTTGATATGAGAAACAGGGTGTTGTGGTGACATAGTGTAGGTTATATGAGATGCAGGGTGCTGTGACATGGTGTAGGTTGATATAAGATGCAGGGTGTTGTGGTGACATGGTGTAGGTCGATATGAGATGCAGGGTGCTGTGGTGACATGGTGTAGGTTATATGAGATGCAGGGTGCTGTGACATGGTGTAGGTTGATATAAGATGCAGGGTGTTGTGGTGACATGGTGTAGGTTGATATGAGATGCAGGGTGCTGTGGTGAAATGGTGTAGGTTGATATGAGATGCAGGGTGCTGTGGTCACATTATCTAAGTTGATATGAGATGCAGAGGAATGTGGTGACATGGTGTATGTTGATATGAGATGCAGGGTGCTGTGGTGACATGGTGTAAGTTGATATGAGATGCAGAGACTAATATGGTGACATGGTGTATATTGATATGAGATGCAGAGGAATGTGGTGACATGGTGTAGGTTGATATGTGATGCAGGGTGCTGTGGTGACATGGTGTAAGTTGATATGAGATGCAGAGGAATATGGTGACAAGGTATAGGTCGATATGAGATGCAGGGTGCTGCGGTGACATGGTGTATGTTGATTTGAGATGCAGGGTGCTGTGGTGACATGATGTAAGTTGATATGAGATGCAGAGGATTATGGTGACATGGTGTAGGTTGATATGTGATGCAGGGTGCTGTGGTGACATGGTGTAAGTTGATATGAGATGCAGAGGAATGTGGTGACATAGTGTAGGTTGATATGTGATGCAGGGTGCTATGGTGACATGGTATAAGTTGATATGAGATGCAGAGGAATATGGTGACATGGTATAGGTCGATTTGAGATGCAGGGTGCTGTGGTGACATGGTGTAAATTTATATGAGATGCAGGGTGTTGCGGTGACATGGTGTAGGTTGATATGAGATGCAGAGTGTTGTGGTAACATGGTGTAGGTTATATGAGATGCAGAGTGCTGTGACATGGTGTAGGTTATATGAGATGCAGGGTGCTGTGGTGACATGGTGTAGGTTATATGAGATGCAGGGTGCTGTGACATGGTGTAGGTTGATATAAGATGCAGGGTGTTGTGGTGACATGGTGTAAGTTGATATGAGATGCAGGGTGCTGTGGTGACATGGTGTAGGTTGATATGAGCTGCAGGGTGCTATGGTGACATCATGTAAGTTGATATGAGATGCAGGGTGCTGTAGTGACATGGTGTAGGTTGATATGAGATGCTGAGGAATGTGGTGACATGGTGTAGGTTAATATGAGATGCAGGGTGTTGTGGTGACATGGTGTAGGTTGATATGTGATGCAGGGTGCTGTGGTGACATGGTGTAAGTTGATATGAGATGCAGAGGAATATGGTGACATGGTATTGGTTGATATGAGATGCAGGGTGCTGTGGTGACATGGTGTAGGTTGATATGAGATGCAGGGTGCTGTGGTGTCATGATGTAAGTTGATATGAGATGCAGAGGATTATGGTGACATGGTATAGGTTGATATGAGATGCAGGGTGCTGTGTTGACATGGTTTAGGTTGATATGAGATGCAGGGTGCTGTGGTGACATGGTGTAGGTTGATATGAGATGCAGGGTGCTGTAGTGACATGGTGTAGGTTGATATGAGATGCAGGGTTCTGTGAAGACAAGGTGTAGGTTGATATGAGATGCAGGGTGCTGTGGTGACATGGTGTAGGTTGATATGAGATAAAGGGTGTTGTGGTGACATGGTGTAGGTTGATATGAGATGCAGGGCCTTGTTGTGACATGGTAAAGGTTGATATGAGATTCAGGGTGCTGTGGTGACATGGTGTAGGTTGATATGAGATGCAGGGTGCTGTAGTGACATGGTGTAGGTTGATATGAGATGCAGGGTTCTGTGAAGACAAGGTGTAGGTTATATGAGATGCAGGGTGCTGTGACATGGTGTAGATTGATATAAGATGCAGGGTGTTGTGGTAACATGGTGTAGGTTGATATGAGATGCAGGGTGCTGTGGTGACATCATGTAAGTTGATATGAGATGCAGAGAAATATGGAGACATGGTGTAGGTTATATGAGATGCAAGATGCTGTGGTGACATGGTGTAAGTTTATATGAGATGCAGGGTGTTGCGGTGACATGGTGTAGGTTGATATGAGATGCAGGGTGCTGTGGTGACATGGTGTATGTTATATGAGATGCAGGGTGCTGTGACATGGTGTAGGTTGATATAAGATGCAGGGTGCTGTGGTGACATGGTGTATGTTGATATGAGATGCAGGGTGCTGTAGTGACATGGTGTAAGTTTATATGAGATGCAGGGTGTTGCCGTGACATGGTGTAGGTTATAGAGATGCAGGGTGCTGTGGTGACATGGTGTAAGTTGATATGAGATGCAGAGGAATATGGTGACATGGTGTATGTTGATATGAGATGCACAGTGCTGTGGTGACATGGTGTAAATTTATATGAGATGCAGGGTGTTGCGGTGACATGGTGTAGGTTGATATGAGATGCAGAGTGTTGTGGTAACATGGTGTAGGTTATATGAGATGCAGGGTGCTGTGACATGGTGTAGGTTATATGAGATGCAGGGTGCTGTGGTGACATGGTGTAGGTTATATGAGATGCAGGGTGCTGTGACATGGTGTAGGTTGATATAAGATGCAGGGTGTTGTGGTGACATGGTGTAAGTTGATATGAGATGCAGGGTGCTGTGGTGACATGGTGTAGGTTGATATGAGCTGCAGGGTGCTATGGTGACATCATGTAAGTTGATATGAGATGCAGGGTGCTGTAGTGACATGGTGTAGGTTGATATGAGATGCTGAGGAATGTGGTGACATGGTGTAGGTTAATATGAGATGCAGGGTGTTGTGGTGACATGGTGTAGGTTGATATGTGATGCAGGGTGCTGTGGTGACATGGTGTAAGTTGATATGAGATGCAGAGGAATATGGTGACATGGTATTGGTTGATATGAGATGCAGGGTGCTGTGGTGACATGGTGTAGGTTGATATGAGATGCAGGGTGCTGTGGTGTCATGATGTAAGTTGATATGAGATGCAGAGGATTATGGTGACATGGTATAGGTTGATATGAGATGCAGGGTGCTGTGTTGACATGGTTTAGGTTGATATGAGATGCAGGGTGCTGTGGTGACATGGTGTAGGTTGATATGAGATGCAGGGTGCTGTAGTGACATGGTGTAGGTTGATATGAGATGCAGGGTTCTGTGAAGACAAGGTGTAGGTTGATATGAGATGCAGGGTGCTGTGGTGACATGGTGTAGGTTGATATGAGATAAAGGGTGTTGTGGTGACATGGTGTAGGTTGATATGAGATGCAGGGACTTGTTGTGACATGGTAAAGGTTGATATGAGATTCAGGGTGCTGTGGTGACATGGTGTAGGTTGATATGAGATGCAGGGTGCTGTGGTGACATGGTGTAGGTTGATATGAAAAACAGGGTGTTGTGGTGACATGGTATAGGTTATATGAGATGCAGGGTGCTGTGACATGGTGTAGATTGATATAAGATGCAGGGTGTTGTGGTAACATGGTGTAGGTTGATATGAGATGCAGTGTGCTGTGGTGACATCATGTAAGTTGATATGAGATGCGGAGAAATATGGAGACATGGTGTAGGTTATATGAGATGCAAGATGCTGTGGTGACATGGTGTAAGTTTATATGAGATGCAGGGTGTTGCGGTGACATGGTGTAGGTTGATATGAGATGCAGGGTGCTGTGGTGACATGGTGTATGTTATATGAGATGCAGGGTGCTGTGACATGGTTTAGGTTGATATAAGATGCAGGGTGCTGTGGTGACATGGTGTATGTTGATATGAGATGCAGGGTGCTGTAGTGACATGGTGTAAGTTTATATGAGATGCAGGGTGTTGCCGTGACATGGTGTAGGTTATAGAGATGCAGGGTGCTGTGGTGACATGGTGTAAGTTGATATGAGATGCAGAGGAATATGGTGACATGGTGTAGGTTGATATGAGATGCACAGTGCTGTGGTGACATGGTGTAAATTTATATGAGATGCAGGGTGTTGCGGTGACAAGGTGTATGTTATATGAGATGCAGGGTGCTGTGACATGGTGTAGGTTATATGAGATGCAGGGTGCTGTGGTGACATGGTGTAGGTTATATGAGATGCAGGGTGCTGTGACATGGTGTAGGTTGATATAAGATGCAGGGTGTTGTGGTGACATGGTGTAGGTTGATATGAGATGCAGGGTGCTGTGGTGACATGGTGTTGGTTGATATGAGATACAGGGTGTTGTGGTGACATGGTGTAAGTTGATATGAGATGCAGGGAGTTGTGGTGACATGGTGTAGGTTGATATGAGATGCAGAGTGTTATGGTAACATGGTGTAGGTTATATGAGATGCAGGGTGCTGCGGTGACATAGTGTAGGTTGATATGAGATGCAGAGTGTTGTGGTAACATGGTGTAGGTTATATGAGATGCAGGGTGCTGTGACATGGTGTAGGTTATATGAGATGGAGGGTGCTGTGGTGACATGGTGTAGGTTATATGAGATGCAGGGTGCTGAGACATGGTGTAGGTTGATATAAGATGCAGGGTGTTGTGGTGACATGGTGTAGGTTGATATGAGATGCAGGGTGCTGTGGTGACATGGTGTAGGTTGATATGAGATGCAGGGTGCTGTAGTGACATGGTGTAGGTTGATATGAGATGCAGGGTTCTGTGAAGACAAGGTGTAGGTTGATATGAGATGCAGGGTGCTGTGGTGATATGGTGTAGGTTGATATGAGATAAAGGGTGTTGTGGTGACATGGTGTAGGTTGATATGAGATGCAGGGACTTGTTGTGACCTGGTAAAGGTTGATATGAGATTCAGGGTGCTGTGGTGACATGGTGTAGGTTGATATGAGATGCAGGGTGCTGTAGTGACATGGTGTAGGTTGATATGAGATGCAGGGTTCTGTGAAGACAAGGTGTAGGTTATATGAGATGCAGGGTGCTGTGACATGGTGTAGATTGATATAAGATGCAGGGTGTTGTGGTAACATGGTGTAGGTTGATATGAGATGCAGGGTGCTGTGGTGACATCATGTAAGTTGATATGAGATGCAGAGAAATATGGAGACATGGTGTAGGTTATATGAGATGCAAGATGCTGTGGTGACATTGTGTAAGTTTATATGAGATGCAGGGTGTTGCGGTGACATGGTGTAGGTTGATATGAGATGCAGGGTGCTGTGGTGACATGGTGTATGTTATATGAGATGCAGGGTGCTGTGACATGGTGTAGGTTGATATAAGATGCAGGGTGCTGTGGTGACATGGTGTATGTTGATATGAGATGCAGGGTGCTGTAGTGACATGGTGTAAGTTTATATGAGATGCAGGGTGTTGCCGTGACATGGTGTAGGTTATAGAGATGCAGGGTGCTGTGGTGACATGGTGTAAGTTGATATGAGATGCAGAGGAATATGGTGACATGGTGTATGTTGATATGAGATGCACAGTGCTGTGGTGACATGGTGTAAATTTATATGAGATGCAGGGTGTTGCGGTGACATGGTGTAGGTTGATATGAGATGCAGAGTGTTGTGGTAACATGGTGTAGGTTATATGAGATGCAGGGTGCTGTGACATGGTGTAGGTTATATGAGATGCAGGGTGCTGTGGTGACATGGTGTAGGTTATATGAGATGCAGGGTGCTGTGACATGGTGTAGGTTGATATAAGATGCAGGGTGTTGTGGTGACATGGTGTAAGTTGATATGAGATGCAGGGTGCTGTGGTGACATGGTGTAGGTTGATATGAGCTGCAGGGTGCTATGGTGACATCATGTAAGTTGATATGAGATGCAGGGTGCTGTAGTGACATGGTGTAGGTTGATATGAGATGCTGAGGAATGTGGTGACATGGTGTAGGTTAATATGAGATGCAGGGTGTTGTGGTGACATGGTGTAGGTTGATATGTGATGCAGGGTGCTGTGGTGACATGGTGTAAGTTGATATGAGATGCAGAGGAATATGGTGACATGGTATTGGTTGATATGAGATGCAGGGTGCTGTGGTGACATGGTGTAGGTTGATATGAGATGCAGGGTGCTGTGGTGTCATGATGTAAGTTGATATGAGATGCAGAGGATTATGGTGACATGGTATAGGTTGATATTAGATGCAGGGTGCTGTGTTGACATGGTTTAGGTTGATATGAGATGCAGGGTGCTGTGGTGACATGGTGTAGGTTGATATGAGATGCAGGGTGCTGTAGTGACATGGTGTAGGTTGATATGAGATGCAGGGTTCTGTGAAGACAAGGTGTAGGTTGATATGAGATGCAGGGTGCTGTGGTGACATGGTGTAGGTTGATATGAGATAAAGGGTGTTGTGGTGACATGGTGTAGGTTGATATGAGATGCAGGGACTTGTTGTGACATGGTAAAGGTTGATATGAGATTCAGGGTGCTGTGGTGACATGGTGTAGGTTGATATGAGATGCAGGGTGCTGTGGTGACATGGTGTAGGTTGATATGAGATGCAGGGTGCTGTGGTGACATGGTGTAGGTTGATATGAGATAAAGGGTGTTGTGGTGACATGGTGTAGGTTGATATGAGATGCAGGGACTTGTTGTGACATAGTAAAGGTTGATATGAGATTCAGGGTGCTGTGGTGACATGGTGTAGGTTGATATGAGATGCAGGGTGCTGTGGTGACATGGTGTAGGTTGATATGAAAAACAGGGTGTTGTGGTGACATGGTATAGGTTATATGAGATGCAGGGTGCTGTGACATGGTGTAGATTGATATAAGATGCAGGGTGTTGTGGTAACATGGTGTAGGTTGATATGAGATGCAGGGTGCTGTGGTGACATCATGTAAGTTGATATGAGATGCAGAGAAATATGGAGACATGGTGTAGGTTATATGAGATGCAAGATGCTGTGGTGACATGGTGTAAGTTTATATGAGATGCAGGGTGTTGCGGTGACATGGTGTAGGTTGATATGAGATGCAGGGTGCTGTGGTGACATGGTGTATGTTATATGAGATGCAGGGTGCTGTGACATGGTTTAGGTTGATATAAGATGCAGGGTGCTGTGGTGACATGGTGTATGTTGATATGAGATGCAGGGTGCTGTAGTGACATGGTGTAAGTTTATATGAGATGCAGGGTGTTGCCGTGACATGGTGTAGGTTATAGAGATGCAGGGTGCTGTGGTGACATGGTGTAAGTTGATATGAGATGCAGAGGAATATGGTGACACGGTGAAGGTTGATATGAGATGCACAGTGCTGTGGTGACATGGTGTAAATTTATATGAGATGCAGGGTGTTGCGGTGACATGGTGTAGGTTATATGAGATGCAGGGTGCTGTGACATGGTGTAGGTTATATGAGATGCAGGGTGCTGTGGTGACATGGTGTAGGTTATATGAGATGCAGGGTGCTGTGACATGGTGTAGGTTGATATAAGATGCAGGGTGTTGTGGTGACATGGTGTAGGTTGATATGAGATGCAGGGTGCTGTGGTGACATGGTGTTGGTTGATATGAGATACAGGGTGTTGTGGTGACATGGTGTAAGTTGATATGAGATGCAGGGAGTTGTGGTGACATGGTGTAGGTTGATATGAGATGCAGAGTGTTATGGTAACATGGTGTAGGTTATATGAGATGCAGGGTGCTGCGGTGACATAGTGAAGGTTGATATGAGATGCAGAGTGTTGTGGTAACATGGTGTAGGTTATATGAGATGCAGGGTGCTGTGACATGGTGTAGGTTATATGAGATGCAGGGTGCTGTGGTGACATGGTGTAGGTTATATGAGATGCAGGGTGCTGAGACATGGTGTAGGTTGATATAAGATGCAGGGTGTTGTGGTGACATGGTGTAGGTTGATATGAGATGCAGGGTGCTGTGGTGACATGGTGTAGGTTGATATGAGCTGCAGGGTGCTATGGTGACATCATGTAAGTTGATATGAGATGCAGGGTGCTGTATTGACATGGTGTAGGTTGATATGAGATGCTGAGGAATGTGGTGACATGGTGTAGGTTAATATGAGATGCAGGGTGTTGTGGTGACATGGTGTAGGTTGATATGTGATGCAGGGTGCTGTGGTGACATGGTGTAAGTTGATATGAGATGCAGAGGAATATGGTGACATGGTATTGGTTGATATGAGATGCAGGGTGCTGTGGTGACATGGTGTAGGTTGATATGAGATGCAGGGTGCTGTGGTGACATGATGTAAGTTGATATGAGATGCAGAGGATTATGGTGACATGGTATAGGTTGATATGAGATGCAGGGTGCTGTGTTGACATGGTTTAGGTTGATATGAGATGCAGGGTGCTGTGGTGACATGGTGTAGGTTGATATGAGATGCAGGGTGCTGTAGTGACATGGTGTAGGTTGATATGAGATGCAGGGTTCTGTGAAGACAAGGTGTAGGTTGATATGAGATGCAGGGTGCTGTGGTGACATGTTGTAGGTTGACATGAGATAAAGGGTGTTGTGGTGACATGGTGTAGGTTGATATGAGATGCAGGGACTTGTGGTGACATGGTAATGGTTGATATGAGATTCAGGGTGCTGTGGTGACATGGAGTAGGTTGATATGAGATGCAGGGTGCTGTATTGACATGGTGTAGGTTGATATGAGATGCTGAGGAATGTGGTGACATGGTGTAGGTTAATATGAGATGCAGGGTGTTGTGGTGACATGGTGTAGGTTGATATGTGATGCAGGGTGCTGTGGTGACATGGTGTAAGTTGATATGAGATGCAGAGGAATATGGTGACATGGTATTGGTTGATATGAGATGCAGGGTGCTGTGGTGACATGGTGTAGGTTGATATGAGATGCAGGGTGCTGTGGTGACATGATGTAAGTTGATATGAGATGCAGAGGATTATGGTGACATGGTATAGGTTGATATGAGATGCAGGGTGCTGTGTTGACATGGTTTAGGTTGATATGAGATGCAGGGTGCTGTGGTGACATGGTGTAGGTTGATATGAGATGCAGGGTGCTGTAGTGACATGGTGTAGGTTGATATGAGATGCAGGGTTCTGTGAAGACAAGGTGTAGGTTGATATGAGATGCAGGGTGCTGTGGTGACATGTTGTAGGTTGACATGAGATAAAGGGTGTTGTGGTGACATGGTGTAGGTTGATATGAGATGCAGGGACTTGTGGTGACATGGTAATGGTTGATATGAGATTCAGGGTGCTGTGGTGACATGGAGTAGGTTGATATGAGATGCAGGGTTCTGTGGTGACATGGTGTAGGTTGATATGAAAAACAGGGTGTTTTGGTGACATGGTGTAGGTTATATGAGATGCAGGGTGCTGTGACATGGTGTAGGTTGATATAAGATGCAGGGTGTTGTGGTGACATGGTGTAGGTTGATATGAGTTGCAGAGGAATATGGTGACATGGTGTAGGTTGATATGAGATGCAGGGTGCTGTGGTGACATGGTGTAATTTTATATGAGATGCAGGGTGTTGCACTGACATGGTGGAGGTTGAAATGAGATGTGGAGTGTTGTGTTGACATGGTGTAGGTTGATATGAGATGCAGGGTGCTGTGGTGACATGGTGTAGGTTGATATGAGATGCAGGGTGCTGTAGTGACATGGTGTAGGTTGATATGTGATGCAGGGTACTGTGGTGACATGGTTTAAGTTGATATGAGATGCAGAGGAATGTGGTGACATGGTGTAGGTTGATATGAGATGCAGGGTGCTGTGGTGACATGGTGTAAGTTGATATGAGATGCAGAGGAATATGGTGACATGGTATAGGTTGATATGAGATGCTGGGTGCTGTGTTAACATGGTGTAGGTTGATATGAGATACAGAGTGCTGTGGTGACATTGTGTACATTGATATGAGATGCAGGGCGTTGTGGTGACAAGGTGTAGGTTATATGAGATGCAGGGTGCTGTGGTGACATGGTGTAGGTTGATATGAGATTCAGGGTGCTGTGGTGACATGGTGTAAGTTGATATGAGATGCAGGGTGCTGTAGTGACATGGTGTAGGTTGATATGAGATGCAGGGACTTGTGGTGACATGGTGTAGGTTGATATGAGATTCAGGGTGCTGTGGTGACATGGTGTAAGTTGATATGAGATGCATGGGGCTGTAGTGACATGGTGTAGGTTGATATGAGATGCAGAGTGCTGTGGTGACATGGTGTAGGTTGATATGAGAAACAGGGTGTTGTGGTGACATAGTGTAGGTTATATGAGATGCAGGGTGCTGTGACATGGTGTAGGTTGATATGATATTCAGGGTGCTGTGGTGACATGGTGTAAGTTGATATGAGATGCAGGGGGCTGTAGTGACATGGTGTAGGTTGATATGAGATGCAGAGTGCTGTGGTGACATGGTGTAGGTTGATATGAGAAACAGGGTGTTGTGGTGACATAGTGTAGGTTATATGAGATGCAGGGTGCTGTGACATGGTGTAGGTTGATATAAGATGCAGGGTGTTGTGGTGACATGGTGTAGTTTGATATGATATTCATGGTGCTGTGGTGACATGGTGTAAGTTGATATGAGATGCATGGGGCTGTAGTGACATGGTGTAGGTTGATATGAGATGCAGAGTGCTGTGGTGGCATGGTGTAGGTTGATATGAGAAACAGGGAGTTGTGGTGACATAGTGTAGGTTATATGAGATGCAGGGTGCTGTGACATGGTGTAGGTTGATATAAGATGCAGGGTGTTGTGGTGACATGGTGTAGGTCGATATGAGATGCAGGGTGCTGTGGTGACATGGTGTAGGTTATATGAGATGCAGGGTGCTGTGACATGGTGTAGGTTGATATAAGATGCAGGGTGTTGTGGTGACATGGTGTAGGTTGATATGAGATGCAGGGTGCTGTGGTGAAATGGTGTAGGTTGATATGAGATGCAGGGTGCTGTGGTCACATTATCTAAGTTGATATGAGATGCAGAGGAATGTGGTGACATGGTGTATGTTGATATGAGATGCAGGGTGCTGTGGTGACATGGTGTAAGTTGATATGAGATGCAGAGACTAATATGGTGACATGGTGTATATTGATATGAGATGCAGAGGAATGTGGTGACATGGTGTAGGTTGATATGTGATGCAGGGTGCTGTGGTGACATGGTGTAAGTTGATATGAGATGCAGAGGAATATGGTGACAAGGTATAGGTCGATATGAGATGCAGGGTGCTGCGGTGACATGGTGTATGTTGATTTGAGATGCAGGGTGCTGTGGTGACATGATGTAAGTTGATATGAGATGCAGAGGATTATGGTGACATGGTGTAGGTTGATATGTGATGCAGGGTGCTGTGGTGACATAGTGTAAGTTGATATGAGATGCAGAGGATTATGGTGACATGGTGTAGGTTGATATGTGATGCAGGGTGCTGTGGTGACATAGTGTAAGTTGATATGAGATGCAGGGTGCTGTGGTGACATGGTGTATGTTGATTTGAGATGCATGGTGCTGTGGTGACATGATGTAAGTTGATATGAGATGCAGAGGATTATGGTGACATGGTATAGGTTGATATGAGATGCAGGGTGCTGTGGTGACATGGTGTAGGTTGATATGAGATGCAGGGTGCTGTGGTGACATGGTGTAGGTTGATATGAGAAGCAGGGTGCTGTAGTGACATGGTGTAGGTTGATATGAGATGCAGGGTGCTGTGGTGACATGGTGTAGGTTGATATGAGATACAGGGTGCTCTGGTGACATGTTGTAGGTTGATATGAGATACAGGGTGTTGTGGTGACATGGTGTAAGTTGATATGAGATGCAGGGAGTTGTAGTGACTTGGTGTAGGTTGATATGAGATGCAGAGTGTTATGGTAACATGGTGTAGGTTATATGAGATGCAGGGTGCTGTGACATGGTGTAGGTTATATGAGATGCAGGGTGCTGTGGTGACATGGTGTAGGTTATATGAGATGCAGGGTGCTGTGGTGACATGGTGTAGGTTGATATGAGCTGCAGGGTGCTATGGTGACATCATGTAAGTTGATATGAGATGCAGGGTGCTGTAGTGACATGGTATAGGTTGATATGAGATGCTGAGGAATGTGGTGACATGGTGTAGGTTAATATGAGATGCAGAGGAATATGGTGACATGGTATAGGTTGATATGAGATGCAGGGTGCTGTGGTGACATGGTGTAGGTTGATATGAGATGCAGGGTGCTGTGGTGACATGATGTAAGTTGATATGAGATGCAGAGGATTATGTTGACATGGTATAGGTTGATTTGAGATGCAGGGTGCTGTAGTGACATGGTGTAGGTTGATATGAGATGCAGGGTGCTGTGGTGACATGGTGTAGGTTGATATGAGATGCAGGGTGCTGTGGTGACATGGTGTAGGTTGATATGAGATACAGGGTGTTGTTGTGACTTGGTGTAGGTTGATATGAGATGCAGGGACTTGTGGTGACATGGTGTAGGTTGATATGAGATTCAGGGTGCTGTGGTGACATGGTGTAAATTGATATGAGATGCAGGGTGCTGTAGTGACATGGTGTAGGTTTATATGAGATGCAGGGTGCTGTGGTGACATGGTGTAGGTTGATATGAGAAACAGGTTGTTGTGGTGACATGGTGTAGGTTATATGAGATGCAGGGTGCTGTGACATGGTTTAGGTTGATATAAGATGCAGGGTGTTGTGGTGACATGGTGTAGGTTGATATGAGATGCAGGGTGCTGTGGTGACATCATGTAAGTTGATATGAGATGCAGAGGAATATGGTGACATGGTGTAGGTTATATGAGATGCAAGATGCTGTGGTGACATGGTTTAAGTTGATATGAGATGCAGAGGAATATGGTGACATGGTATAGGTTGATATGAGATGCAGGGTGCTGTGGTGACATGGTGTAAGTTTATATGAGATGCAGGGTGTTGCGGTGACATGGTGTAGGTTGATATGAGATGCAGGGTGCTGTGGTGACATGGTATAGGTTATATGAGATGCAGGTTGCTGTGACATGGTGTAGGTTGATATAAGATGCAGGTTGCTGTGGTGACATGGTGTATGTTGATATGAGATGCAGGGTGCTGTAGTGACATGGTGTAAGTTTATATGAGATGCAGTGTGTTGCGGTGACATGGTGTAGGTTATAGAGATGCAGGGTGCTGTGGTGACATGGTGTAAGTTGATATGAGATGCAGAGGAATATGGTGACATGGTGTATGTTGATATGAGATGCACAGTGCTGTGGTGACATGGTGTAAATTTATATGAGATGCAGGGTGTTGCGGTGACATGGTGTAGGTTGATATGAGATGCAGAGTGTTGTGGTAACATGGTGTAGGTTATATGAGATGCAGGGTGCTGTGACATGGTGTAGGTTATATGAGATGCAGGGTGCTGTGGTGACATGGTGTAGGTTATATGAGATGCAGGGTGCTGTGACATGGTGTAGGTTGATATAAGATGCAGGGTGTTGTGGTGACATGGTGTAAGTTGATATGAGATGCAGGGTGCTGTGGTGACATGGTGTTGGTTGATATGAGCTGCAGGGTGCTATGGTGACATCATGTAAGTTGATATGAGATGCAGGGTGCTGTAGTGACATGGTGTAGGTTGATATGAGATGCTGAGGAATGTGGTGACATGGTGTAGGTTAATATGAGATGCAGGGTGTTGTGGTGACATGGTGTAGGTTGATATGTGATGCAGGGTGCTGTGGTGACATGGTGTAAGTTGATATGAGATGCAGAGGAATATGGTGACATGGTATTGGTTGATATGAGATGCAGGGTGCTGTGGTGACATGGTGTAGGTTGATATGAGATGCAGGGTGCTGTGGTGTCATGATGTAAGTTGATATGAGATGCAGAGGATTATGGTGACATGGTATAGGTTGATATGAGATGCAGGGTGCTGTGTTGACATGGTTTAGGTTGATATGAGATGCAGGGTGCTGTGGTGACATGGTGTAGGTTGATATGAGATGCAGGGTGCTGTAGTGACATGGTGTAGGTTGATATGAGATGCAGGGTTCTGTGAAGACAAGGTGTAGGTTGATATGAGATGCAGGGTGCTGTGGTGACATGGTGTAGGTTGATATGAGATAAAGGGTGTTGTGGTGACATGGTGTAGGTTGATATGAGATGCAGGGACTTGTTGTGACATGGTAAAGGTTGATATGAGATTCAGGGTGCTGTGGTGACATGGTGTAGGTTGATATGAGATGCAGGGTGCTGTAGTGACATGGTGTAGGTTGATATGAGATGCAGGGTTCTGTGAAGACAAGGTGTAGGTTATATGAGATGCAGGGTGCTGTGACATGGTGTAGATTGATATAAGATGCAGGGTGTTGTGGTAACATGGTGTAGGTTGATATGAGATGCAGGGTGCTGTGGTGACATCATGTAAGTTGATATGAGATGCAGAGAAATATGGAGACATGGTGTAGGTTATATGAGATGCAAGATGCTGTGGTGACATGGTGTAAGTTTATATGAGATGCAGGGTGTTGCGGTGACATGGTGTAGGTTGATATGAGATGCAGGGTGCTGTGGTGACATGGTGTATGTTATAGGAGATGCAGGGTGCTGTGACATGGTGTAGGTTGATATAAGATGCAGGGTGCTGTGGTGACATGGTGTATGTTGATATGAGATGCAGGGTGCTGTAGTGACATGGTGTAAGTTTATATGAGATGCAGGGTGTTGCCGTGACATGGTGTAGGTTATAGAGATGCAGGGTGCTGTGGTGACATGGTGTAAGTTGATATGAGATGCAGAGGAATATGGTGACATGGTGTATGTTGATATGAGATGCACAGTGCTGTGGTGACATGGTGTAAATTTATATGAGATGCAGGGTGTTGCGGTGACATGGTGTAGGTTGATATGAGATGCAGAGTGTTGTGGTAACATGGTGTAGGTTATATGAGATGCAGGGTGCTGTGACATGGTGTAGGTTATATGAGATGCAGGGTGCTGTGGTGACATGGTGTAGGTTATATGAGATGCAGGGTGCTGTGACATGGTGTAGGTTGATATAAGATGCAGGGTGTTGTGGTGACATGGTGTAAGTTGATATGAGATGCAGGGTGCTGTGGTGACATGGTGTAGGTTGATATGAGCTGCAGGGTGCTATGGTGACATCATGTAAGATGATATGAGATGCAGGGTGCTGTAGTGACATGGTGTAGGTTGATATGAGATGCTGAGGAATGTGGTGACATGGTGTAGGTTAATATGAGATGCAGGGTGTTGTGGTGACATGGTGTAAGTTGATATGAGATGCAGAGGAATATGGTGACATGGTATTGGTTGATATGAGATGCAGGGTGCTGTGGTGACATGGTGTAGGTTGATATGAGATGCAGGGTTCTGTGGTGTCATGATGTAAGTTGATATGAGATGCAGAGGATTATGGTGACATGGTATAGGTTGATATGAGATGCAGGGTGCTGTGTTGACATGGTTTAGGTTGATATGAGATGCAGGGTGCTGTGGTGACATGGTGTAGGTTGATATGAGATGCAGGGTGCTGTAGTGACATGGTGTAGGTTGATATGAGATGCAGGGTTCTGTGAAGACAAGGTGTAGGTTGATATGAGATGCAGGGTGCTGTGGTGACATGGTGTAGGTTGATATGAGATAAAGGGTGTTGTGGTGACATGGTGTAGGTTGATATGAGATGCAGGGACTTGTTGTGACATGGTAAAGGTTGATATGAGATTCAGGGTGCTGTGGTGACATGGTGTAGGTTGATATGAGATGCAGGGTGCTGTGGTGACATGGTGTAGGTTGATATGAAAAACAGGGTGTTGTGGTGACATGGTATAGGTTATATGAGATGCAGGGTGCTGTGACATGGTGTAGATTGATATAAGATGCAGGGTGTTGTGGTAACATGGTGTAGGTTGATATGAGATGCAGGGTGCTGTGGTGACATCATGTAAGTTGATATGAGATGCAGAGAAATATGGAGACATGGTGTAGGTTATATGAGATGCAAGATGCTGTGGTGACATGGTGTAAGTTTATATGAGATGCAGGGTGTTGCGGTGACATGGTGTAGGTTGATATGAGATGCAGGGTGCTGTGGTGACATGGTGTATGTTATATGAGATGCAGGGTGCTGTGACATGGTTTAGGTTGATATAAGATGCAGGGTGCTGTGGTGACATGGTGTATGTTGATATGAGATGCAGGGTGCTGTAGTGACATGGTGTAAGTTTATATGAGATGCAGGGTGTTGCCGTGACATGGTGTAGGTTATAGAGATGCAGGGTGCTGTGGTGACATGGTGTAAGTTGATATGAGATGCAGAGGAATATGGTGACATGGTGTATGTTGATATGAGAAGCACAGTGCTGTGGTGACATGGTGTAAATTTATATGAGATGCGGGGTGTTGCGGTGACATGGTGTAGGTTGATATGAGATGCAGAGTGTTGTGGTAACATGGTGTAGGTTATATGAGATGCAGGGTGCTGTGACATGGTGTAGGTTATATGAGATGCAGGGTGCTGTGGTGACATGGTGTAGGTTATATGAGATGCAGGGTGCTGTGACATGGTGTAGGTTGATATAAGATGCAGGGTGTTGTGGTGACATGGTGTAAGTTGATATGAGATGCAGGGTGCTGTGGTGACATGGTGTAGGTTGATATGAGCTGCAGGGTGCTATGGTGACATCACGTAAGTTGATATGAGATGCAGGGTGCTGTAGTGACATGGTGTAGGTTGATATGAGATGCTGAGGAATGTGGTGACATGGTGTAGGTTAATATGAGATGCAGGGTGTTGTGGTGACATGGTGTAGGTTGATATGTGATGCAGGGTGCTGTGGTGACATGGTGTAAGTTGATATGAGATGCAGAGGAATATGGTGACATGGTATTGGTTGATATGAGATGCAGGGTGCTGTGGTGACATGGTGTCGGTTGATATGAGATGCAGGGTGCTGTGGTGTCATGATGTAAGTTGATATGAGATGCAGAGGATTATGGTGACATGGTATAGGTTGATATGAGATGCAGGGTGCTGTGTTGACATGGTTTAGGTTGATATGAGATGCAGGGTGCTGTGGTGACATGGTGTAGGTTGATATGAGAAGCAGGGTGCTGTAGTGACATGGTGTAGGTTGATATGAGATGCAGGGTTCTGTGAAGACAAGGTGTAGGTTGATATGAGATGCAGGGTGCTGTGGTGACATGGTGTAGGTTGATATGAGATAAAGGGTGTTGTGGTGACATGGTGTAGGTTGATATGAGATGCAGGGACTTGTTGTGACATGGTAAAGGTTGATATGAGATTCAGGGTGCTGTGGTGACATGGTGTAGGTTGATATGAAATGCAGGGTGCTGTGGTGACATGGTGTAGGTTGATATGAAAAACAGGGTGTTGTGGTGACATGTTATAGGTTATATGAGATGCAGGGTGCTGTGACATGGTGTAGATTGATATAAGATGCAGGGTGTTGTGGTAACATGGTGTAGGTTGATATGAGATGCAGGGTGCTGTGGTGACATCATGTAAGTTGATATGAGATGCAGAGAAATATGGAGACATGGTGTAGGTTATATGAGATGCAAGATGCTGTGGTGACATGGTGTAAGTTTATATGAGATGCAGGGTGTTGCGGTGACATGGTGTAGGTTGATATGAGATGCAGGGTGCTGTGGTGACATGGTGTATGTTATATGAGATGCAGGGTGCTGTGACATGGTTTAGGTTGATATAAGATGCAGGGTGCTGTGGTGACATGATGTATGTTGATATGAGATGCAGGGTGCTGTAGTGACATGGTGTAAGTTTATATGAGATGCAGGGTGTTGCCGTGACATGGTGTAGGTTATAGAGATGCAGGGTGCTGTGGTGACATGGTGTAAGTTGATATGAGATGCAGAGGAATATGGTGACATGGTGTATGTTGATATGAGAAGCACAGTGCTGTGGTGACATGGTGTAAATTTATATGAGATGCGGGGTGTTGCGGTGACATGGTGTAGGTTGATATGAGATGCAGAGTGTTGTGGTAACATGGTGTAGGTTATATGAGATGCAGGGTGCTGTGACATGGTGTAGGTTATATGAGATGCAGGGTGCTGTGGTGACATGGTGTAGGTTATATGAGATGCAGGGTGCTGTGACATGGTGTAGGTTGATATAAGATGCAGGGTGTTGTGGTGACATGGTGTAAGTTGATATGAGATGCAGGGTGCTGTGGTGACATGGTGTAGGTTGATATGAGCTGCAGGGTGCTATGGTGACATCACGTAAGTTGATATGAGATGCAGGGTGCTGTAGTGACATGGTGTAGGTTGATATGAGATGCTGAGGAATGTGGTGACATGGTGTAGGTTAATATGAGATGCAGGGTGTTGTGGTGACATGGTGTAGGTTGATATGTGATGCAGGGTGCTGTGGTGACATGGTGTAAGTTGATATGAGATGCAGAGGAAAATGGTGACATGGTATTGGTTGATATGAGATGCAGGGTGCTGTGGTGACATGGTGTCGGTTGATATGAGATGCAGGGTGCTGTGGTGTCATGATGTAAGTTGATATGAGATGCAGAGGATTATGGTGACATGGTATAGGTTGATATGAGATGCAGGGTGCTGTGTTGACATGGTTTAGGTTGATATGAGATGCAGGGTGCTGTGGTGACATGGTGTAGGTTGATATGAGATGCAGGGTGCTGTAGTGACATGGTGTAGGTTGATATGAGATGCAGGGTTCTGTGAAGACAAGGTGTAGGTTGATATGAGATGCAGGGTGCTGTGGTGACATGGTGTAGGTTGATATGAGATAAAGGGTGTTGTGGTGACATGGTGTAGGTTGATATGAGATGCAGGGACTTGTTGTGACATGGTAAAGGTTGATATGAGATTCAGGGTGCTGTGGTGACATGGTGTAGGTTGATATGAAATGCAGGGTGCTGTGGTGACATGGTGTAGGTTGATATGAAAAACAGGGTGTTGTGGTGACATGTTATAGGTTATATGAGATGCAGGGTGCTGTGACATGGTGTAGATTGATATAAGATGCAGGGTGTTGTGGTAACATGGTGTAGGTTGATATGAGATGCAGGGTGCTGTGGTGACATCATGTAAGTTGATATGAGATGCAGAGAAATATGGAGACATGGCGTAGGTTATATGAGATGCAAGATGCTGTGGTGACATGGTGTAAGTTTATATGAGATGCAGGGTGTTGCGGTGACATGGTGTAGGTTGATATGAGATGCAGGGTGCTGTGGTGACATGGTGTATGTTATATGAGATGCAGGGTGCTGTGACATGGTTTAGGTTGATATAAGATGCAGGGTGCTGTGGTGACATGGTGTATGTTGATATGAGATGCAGGGTGCTGTAGTGACATGGTGTAAGTTTATATGAGATGCAGGGTGTTGCCGTGACATGGTGTAGGTTATATGAGGTGCAGGGTGCTGTGACATGGTGTAGGTTATATGAGATGCAGGGTGCTGTGGTGACATGGTGTAGGTTATATGAGATGCAGGGTGCTGTGACATGGTGTAGGTTGATATAAGATGCAGGGTGTTGTGGTGACATGGTGTAGGTTGATATGAGATGCAGGGTGCTGTGGTGACATGGTGTTGGTTGATATGAGATACAGGGTGTTGTGGTGACATGGTGTAAGTTGATATGAGATGCAGGGAGTTGTGGTGACATGGTGTAGGTTGATATGAGATGCAGAGTGTTATGGTAACATGGTGTAGGTTATATGAGATGCAGGGTGCTGCGGTGACATAGTGTAGGTTGTTATGAGATGCAGAGTGTTGTGGTAACATGGTGTAGGTTATATGAGATGCAGGGTGCTGTGACATGGTGTAGGTTATATGAGATGCAGGGTGCTGTGGTGACATGGTGTAGGTTATATGAGATGCAGGGTGCTGAGACATGGTGTAGGTTGATATAAGATGCAGGGTGTTGTGGTGACATGGTGTAGGTTGATATGAGATGCAGGGTGCTGTGGTGACATGGTGTAGGTTGATATGAGCTGCAGGGTGCTATGGTGACATCATGTAAGTTGATATGAGATGCAGGGTGCTGTAATGACATGGTGTAGGTTGATATGAGATGCTGAGGAATGTGGTGACATGGTGTAGGTTAATATGAGATGCAGGGTGTTGTGGTGACATGGTGTAGGTTGATATGTGATGCAGGGTGCTGTGGTGACATGGTGTAAGTTGATATGAGATGCAGAGGAATATGGTGACATGGTATTGGTTGATATGAGATGCAGGGTGCTGTGGTGACATGGTGTAGGTTGATATGAGATGCAGGGTGCTGTGGTGACATGATGTAAGTTGATATGAGATGCAGAGGATTATGGTGATATGGTATAGGTTGATATGAGATGCAGGGTGCTGTGTTGACATGGTTTAGGTTGATATGAGATGCAGGGTGCTGTGGTGACATGGTGTAGGATGATATGAGATGCAGGGTGCTGTAGTGACATGGTGTAGGTTGATATGAGATGCAGGGTTCTGTGAAGACAAGGTGTAGGTTGATATGAGATGCAGGGTGCTGTGGTGACATGTTGTAGGTTGATATGAGATAAAGGGTGTTGTGGTGACATGGTGTAGGTTGATATGAGATGCAGGGACTTGTGGTGACATGGTAATGGTTGATATGAGATTCAGGGTGCTGTGGTGACATGGTGTAGGTTGATATGAGATGCAGGGTGCTGTGGTGACATGGTGTAGGTTGATATGAAAAACAGGGTGTTGTGGTGACATGTTGTAGGTTATATGAGATGCAGGGTGCTGTGACATGGTGTAGGTTGATATAAGATGCAGGGTGTTGTGGTGACATGGTGTAGGTTGATATGAGTTGCAGAGGAATATGGTGACATGGTGTAGGTTATATGAGATGCAAGATGCTGTGGTGACATGGTGTAAGTTTATATGAGATGCAGGGTGTTGCGGTGACATGGTGTAGGTTGATATGAGATGCAGGGTGCTGTGGTGACATGGTGTATGTTATATGAGATGCAGGGTGCTGTGACATGGTTTAGGTTGATATTAGACGCAGGGTGCTGTGGTGACATGGTGTATGTTGATATGAGATGCAGGGTGCTGTAGTGACATGGTGTAAGTTTATATGAGATGCAGGGTGTTGCCGTGACATGGTGTAGGTTATAGAGATGCAGGGTGCTGTGGTGACATGGTGTAAGTTGATATGAGATGCAGAGGAATATGGTGACATGGTGAAGGTTGATATGAGATGCACAGTGCTGTGGTGACATGGTGTAAATTTATATGAGATGCAGGGTGTTGCGGTGACATGGTGTAGGTTATATGAGATGCAGGGTGCTGTGACATGGTGTAGGTTATATGAGATGCAGGGTGCTGTGGTGACATGGTGTAGGTTATATGAGATGCAGGGTGCTGTGACATGGTGTAGGTTGATATAAGATGCAGGGTGTTGTGGTGACATGGTGTAGGTTGATATGAGATGCAGGGTGCTGTGGTGACATGGTGTTGGTTGATATGAGATACAGGGTGTTGTGGTGACATGGTGTAAGTTGATATGAGATGCAGGGAGTTGTGGTGACATGGTGTAGGTTGATATGAGATGCAGAGTGCTATGGTAACATGGTGTAGGTTATATGAGATGCAGGGTGCTGCGGTGACATAGTGTAGGTTGATATGAGATGCAGAGTGTTGTGGTAACATGGTGTAGGTTATATGAGATGCAGGGTGCTGTGACATGGTGTAGGTTATATGAGATGCAGGGTGCTGTGGTGACATGGTGTAGGTTATATGAGATGCAGGGTGCTGAGACATGGTGTAGGTTGATATAAGATGCAGGGTGTTGTGGTGACATGGTGTAGGTTGATATGAGATGCAGGGTGCTGTGGTGACATGGTGTAGGTTGATATGAGCTGCAGGGTGCTATGGTGACATCATGTAAGTTGATATGAGATGCAGGCTGCTGTAGTGACATGGTGTAGGTTGATATGAGATGCTGAGGAATGTGGTGACATGGTGTAGGTTAATATGAGATGAAGGGTGTTGTCGTGACATGGTGTAGGTTGATATGTGATGCAGGGTGCTGTGGTGACATGGTGTAAGTTGATATGAGATGCAGAGGAATATGGTGACATGGTATTGGTTGATATGAGATGCAGGGTGCTGTGGTGACATGGTGTAGGTTGATATGAGATGCAGGGTGCTGTGGTGACATGATGTAAGTTGATATGAGATGCAGAGGATTATGGTGACATGGTATAGGTTGATATGAGATGCAGGGTGCTGTGTTGACATGGTTTAGGTTGATATGAGATGCAGGGTGCTGTGGTGACATGGTGTAGGTTGATATGAGATGCAGGGTGCTGTAGTGACATGGTGTAGGTTGATATGAGATGCAGGGTTCTGTGAAGACAAGGTGTAGGTTGATATGAGATGCAGGGTGCTGTGGTGACATGTTGTAGGTTGATATGAGATAAAGGGTGTTGTGGTGACATGGTGTAGGTTGATATGAGATGCAGGGACTTGTGGTGACATGGTAATGGTTGATATGAGATTCAGGGTGCTGTGGTGACATGGTGTAGGTTGATATGAGATGCAGGGTGCTGTGGTGACATGGTGTAGGTTGATATGAAAAACAGGGTGTTGTGGTGACATGGTGTAGGTTATATGAGATGCAGGGTGCTGTGACATGGTGTAGGTTGATATAAGATGCAGGGTGTTGTGGTGACATGGTGTAGGTTGATATGAGTTGCAGAGGAATATGGTGACATTGTGTAGGTTGATATGAGATGCAGGGTGCTGTGGTGACATGGTGTAAGTTAATATGAGATGCAGGGTGTTGCACTGACATGGTGGAGGTTGAAATGAGATGTGGAGTGTTGTGTTGACATGGTGTAGGTTGATATGAGATGCAGGGTGCTGTGGTGACATGGTGTAGGTTGATATGAGATGCAGGGTGCTGTAGTGACATGGTGTAGGTTGATATGTGATGCAGGGTACTGTGGTGACATGGTTTAAGTTGATATGAGATGCAGAGGAATGTGGTGACATGGTGTAGGTTGATATGAGATGCAGGGTGCTGTGGTGACATGGTGTAAGTTGATATGAGATGCAGAGGAATATGGTGACATGGTATAGGTTGATATGAGATGCAGGGTGCTGTGTTAACATGGTGTAGGTTGATATGAGATACAGAGTGCTGTGGTGACATGGTGTACATTGATATGAGATGCAGGGCGTTGTGGTGACAAGGTGTAGGTTATATGAGATGCAGGGTGCTGTGGTGACATGGTGTAGGTTGATATGAGATTCAGGGTGCTGTGGTGACATGGTGTAAGTTGATATGAGATGCAGGGTGCTGTAGTGACATGGTGTAGGTTGATATGAGATGCAGGGACTTGTGGTGACATGGTGTAGGTTGATATGAGATTCAGGGTGCTGTGGTGACATGGTGTAAGTTGATATGAGATGCATGGGGCTGTAGTGACATGGTGTAGGTTGATATGAGATGCAGAGTGCTGTGGTGACATGGTGTAGGTTGATATGAGAAACAGGGTGTTGTGGTGACATAGTGTAGGTTATATGAGATGCAGGGTGCTGTGACATGGTGTAGGTTGATATGATATTCAGGGTGCTGTGGTGACATGGTGTAAGTTGATATGAGATGCAGGGGGCTGTAGTGACATGGTGTAGGTTGATATGAGATGCAGAGTGCTGTGGTGACATGGTGTAGGTTGATATGAGAAACAGGGTGTTGTGGTGACAGTGTAGGTTATATGAGATGCAGGGTGCTGTGACATGGTGTAGGTTGATATAAGATGCAGGGTGTTGTGGTGACATGGTGTAGGTTGATATGATATTCATGGTGCTGTGGTGACATGGTGTAAGTTGATATGAGATGCAGGGGGCTGTAGTGTCATGGTGTAGGTTGATATGAGATGCAGAGTGCTGTGGTGGCATGGTGTAGGTTGATATGAGAAACAGGGTGTTGTGGTGACATAGTGTAGGTTATATGAGATGCAGGGTGCTGTGACATGGTGTAGGTTGATATAAGATGCAGGGTGTTGTGGTGACATGGTGTAGGTCGATATGAGATGCAGGGTGCTGTGGTGACATGGTGTAGGTTATATGAGATGTAGGGTGCTGTGACATGGTGTAGGTTGATATAAGATGCAGGGTGTTGTGGTGACATGGTGTAGGTTGATATGAGATGCAGGGTGCTGTGGTGAAATGGTGTAGGTTGATATGAGATGCAGGGTGCTGTGGTCACATTATCTAAGTTGATATGAGATGCAGAGGAATGTGGTGACATGGTGTATGTTGATATGAGATGCAGGGTGCTGTGGTGACATGGTGTAAGTTGATGTGAGATGCAGAGACTAATATGGTGACATGGTGTATATTGATATGAGATGCAGAGGAATGTGGTGACATGGTGTAGGTTGATATGTGATGCAGGGTGCTGTGGTGACATGGTGTAAGTTGATATGAGATGCAGAGGAATATGGTGACAAGGTATAGGTCGATATGAGATGCAGGGTGCTGCGGTGACATGGTGTATGTTGATTTGAGATGCAGGGTGCTGTGGTGACATGATGTAAGTTGATATGAGATGCAGAGGATTATGGTGACATGGTGTAGGTTGATATGTGATGCAGGGTGCTGTGGTGACATGGTGTAAGTTGATATGAGATGCAGAGGAATATGGTGACATGGTGAAGGTTGATATGAGGTGCACAGTGCTGTGGTGACATGGTGTAAATTTATATGAGATGCAGGGTGTTGCGGTGACATGGTGTAGGTTATATGAGATGCAGGGTGCTGTGACATGGTGTAGGTTATATGAGATGCAGGGTGCTGTGGTGACATGGTGTAGATTATATGAGATGCAGGGTGCTGTGACATGGTGTAGGTTGATATAAGATGCAGGGTGTTGTGGTGACATGGTGTAGGTTGATATGAGATGCAGGGTGCTGTGGTGACATGGTGTTGGTTGATATGAGATACAGGGTGTTGTGGTGACATGGTGTAAGTTGATATGAGATGCAGGGAGTTGTGGTGACATGGTGTAGGTTGATATGAGATGCAGAGTGTTATGGTAACATGGTGTAGGTTATATGAGATGCAGGGTGCTGCGGTGACATAGTGTAGGTTGATATGAGATGCAGAGTGTTGTGGTAACATGGTGTAGGTTATATGAGATGCAGAGTGCTGTGACATGGTGTAGGTTATATGAGATGCAGGGTGCTGTGGTGACATGGTGTAGGTTATATGAGATGCAGGGTGCTGAGACATGGTGTAGGTTGATATAAGATGCAGGGTGTTGTGGTGACATGGTGTAGGTTGATATGAGATGCAGGGTGCTGTGGTGACATGGTGTAGGTTGATATGAGCTGCAGGGTGCTATGGTGACATCATGTAAGTTGATATGAGATGCAGGGTGCTGTAGTGACATGGTGTAGGTTGATATGAGATGCTGAGGAATGTGGTGACATGGTGTAGGTTAATATGAGATGCAGGGTGTTGTGGTGACATGGTGTAGGTTGATATGTGATGCAGGGTGCTGTGGTGACATGGTGTAAGTTGATATGAGATGCAGAGGAATATGGTGACATGGTATTGGTTGATATGAGATGCAGGGTGCTGTGGTGACATGGTGTAGGTTGATATGAGATGCAGGGTGCTGTGGTGACATGATGTAAGTTGATATGAGATGCAGAGGATTATGGTGACATGGTATAGGTTGATATGAGATGCAGGGTGCTGTGTTGACATGGTTTAGGTTGATATGAGATGCAGTGTGCTGTGGTGACATGGTGTAGGTTGATATGAGATGCAGGGTGCTGTAGTGACATGGTGTAGGTTGATATGAGATGCAGGGTTCTGTGAAGACAAGGTGTAGGTTGATATGAGATGCAGGGTGCTGTGGTGACATGTTGTAGGTTGATTTGAGATAAAGGGTGTTGTGGTGACATGGTGTAGGTTGATATGAGATGCAGGGACTTGTGGTGACATGGTAATGGTTGATATGAGATTCAGGGTGCTGTGGTGACATGGTGTAGGTTGATATGAGATGCAGGGTGCTGTGGTGACATGGTGTAGGTTGATATGAAAAACAGGGTGTTTTGGTGACATGGTGTAGGTTATATGAGATGCAGGGTGCTGTGACATGGTGTAGGTTGATATAAGATGCAGGGTGTTGTGGTGACATGGTGTAGGTTGATATGAGTTGCAGAGGAATATGGTGACATGGTGTAGGTTGATATGAGATGCAGGGTGCTGTGGTGACATGGTGTAAGTTTATATGAGATGCAGGGTGTTGCACTGACATGGTGGAGGTTGAAATGAGATGTGGAGTGTTGTGTTGACATGGTGTAGGTTGATATGAGATGCAGGGTGCTGTGGTGACATGGTGTAGGTTGATATGAGATGCAGGGTGCTGTAGTGACATGGTGTAGGTTGATATGTGATGCAGGGTACTGTGGTGACATGGTTTAAGTTGATATGAGATGCAGAGGAATGTGGTGACATGGTGTAGGTTGATATGAGATGCAGGGTGCTGTGGTGACATGGTGTAAGTTGATATGAGATGCAGAGGAATATGGTGACATGGTATAGGTTGATATGAGATGCAGGGTGCTGTGTTAACATGGTGTAGGTTGATATGAGATACAGAGTGCTGTGGTGACATGGTGTACATTGATATGAGATGCAGGGCGTTGTGGTGACAAGGTGTAGGTTATATGAGATGCAGGGTGCTGTGGTGACATGGTGTAGGTTGATATGAGATTCAGGGTGCTGTGGTGACATGGTGTAAGTTGATATGAGATGCAGGGTGCTGTAGTGACATGGTGTAGGTTGATATGAGATGCAGGGACTTGTGGTGACATGGTGTAGGTTGATATGAGATTCAGGGTGCTGTGGTGACATGGTGTAAGTTGATATGAGATGCATGGGGCTGTAGTGACATGGTGTAGGTTGATATGAGATGCAGAGTGCTGTGGTGACATGGTGTAGGTTGATATGAGAAACAGGGTGTTGTGGTGACATAGTGTAGGTTATATGAGATGCAGGGTGCTGTGACATGGTGTAGGTTGATATGATATTCAGGGTGCTGTGGTGACATGGTGTAAGTTGATATGAGATGCAGGGGGCTGTAGTGACATGGTGTAGGTTGATATGAGATGCAGAGTGCTGTGGTGACATGGTGTAGGTTGATATGAGAAACAGGGTGTTGTGGTGACATAGTGTAGGTTATATGAGATGCAGGGTGCTGTGACATGGTGTAGGTTGATATAAGATGCAGGGTGTTGTGGTGACATGGTGTAGTTTGATATGATATTCATGGTGCTGTGGTGACATGGTGTAAGTTGATATGAGATGCAGGGGGCTGTAGTGACATGGTGTAGGTTGATATGAGATGCAGAGTGCTGTGGTGGCATGGTGTAGGTTGATATGAGAAACAGGGTGTTGTGGTGACATAGTGTAGGTTATATGAGATGCAGGGTGCTGTGACATGGTGTAGGTTGATATAAGATGCAGGGTGTTGTGGTGACATGGTGTAGGTCGATATGAGATGCAGGGTGCTGTGGTGACATGGTGTAGGTTATATGAGATGCAGGGTGCTGTGACATGGTGTAGGTTGATATAAGATGCAGGGTGTTGTGGTGACATGGTGTAGGTTGATATGAGATGCAGGGTGCTGTGGTGAAATGGTTAGGTTGATATGAGATGCAGGGTGCTGTGGTCACATTATCTAAGTTGATATGAGATGCAGAGGAATGTGGTGACATGGTGTATGTTGATATGAGATGCAGGGTGCTGTGGTGACATGGTGTAAGTTGATATGAGATGCAGAGACTAATATGGTGACATGGTGTATATTGATATGAGATGCAGAGGAATGTGGTGACATGGTGTAGGTTGATATGTGATGCAGGGTGCTGTGGTGACAGGGTGTAAGTTGATATGAGATGCAGAGGAATATGGTGACAAGGTATAGGTCGATATGAGATGCAGGGTGCTGCGGTGACATGGTGTATGTTGATTTGAGATGCAGGGTGCTGTGGTGACATGATGTAAGTTGATATGAGATGCAGAGGATTATGGTGACATGGTGTAGGTTGATATGTGATGCAGGGTGCTGTGGTGACATGGTGTAAGTTGATATGAGATGCAGAGGAATGTGGTGACATAGTGTAGGTTGATATGTGATGCAGGGTGCTATGGTGACATGGTATAAGTTGATATGAGATGCAGAGGAATATGGTGACATGGTATAGGTCCATTTGAGATGCAGGGTGCTGTGGTGACATGGTGTATGTTGATTTGAGATGCAGGGTGCTGTGGTGACATGATGTAAGTTGATATGAGATGCAGAGGATTATGGTGACATGGTATAGGTTGATATGAGATGCAGGGTGCTGTGGTGACATGGTGTAGGTTGATATGAGATGCAGGGTGCTGTGGTGACATGGTGTAGGTTGATATGAGAAGCAGGGTGCTGTAGTGACATGGTGTAGGTTGATATGAGATGCAGGGTGCTGTGGTGACATGGTGTAGGTTGATATGAGATGCAGGGTGCTGTGGTGACATGTTGTAGGTTGATATGAGATACAGGGTGTTGTGGTGACATGGTGTAAGTTGATATGAGATGCAGGGAGTTGTAGTGACTTGGTGTAGGTTGATATGAGATGCAGAGTGTTATGGTAACATGGTGTAGGTTATATGAGATGCAGGGTGCTGTGACATGGTGTAGGTTATATGAGATGCAGGGTGCTGTGGTGACATGGTGTAGGTTATATGAGATGCAGGGTGCTGTGGTGACATGGTGTAGGTTGATATGAGCTGCAGGGTGCTATGGTGACATCATGTAAGTTGATATGAGATGCAGGGTGCTGTAGTGACATGGTATAGGTTGATATGAGATGCTGAGGAATGTGGTGACATGGTGTAGGTTAATATGAGATGCAGAGGAATATGGTGACATGGTATAGGTTGATATGAGATGCAGGGTGCTGTGGTGACATGGTGTAGGTTGATATGAGATGCAGGGTGCTCTGGTGACATGATGTAAGTTGATATGTGATGCAGAGGATTATGTTGACATGGTATAGGTTGATTTGAGATGCAGGGTGCTGTAGTGACATGGTGTAGGTTGATATGAGATGCAGGGTGCTGTGGTGACATGGTGTAGGTTGATATGAGATGCAGGGTGCTGTGGTGACATGGTGTAGGTTTATATGAGATACAGGGTGTTGTGGTGTCTTGGTGTAGGTTGATATGAGATGCAGGGACTTGTGGTGACATGGTGTAGGTTGATATGAGATTCAGGGTGCTGTGGTGACATGGTGTAAATTGATATGAGATGCAGGGTGCTGTAGTGACATGGTGTAGGTTTATATGAGATGCAGGGTGCTGTGGTGACATGGTGTAGGTTGATATGAGAAACAGGGTGTTGTGGTGACATGGTGTAGGTTATATGAGATGCAGGGTGCTGTGACATGGTGTAGGTTGATATAAGATGCAGGGTGTTGTGGTGACATGGTGTAGGTTGATATGAGATGCAGGGTGCTGTGGTGACATCATGTAAGTTGATATGAGATGCAGAGGAATATGGTGACATGGTGTAGGTTATATGAGATGCAAGATGCTGTGGTGACATGGTTTAAGTTGATATGAGATGCAGAGGAATATGGTGACATGGTATAGGTTGATATGAGATGCAGGGTGCTGTGGTGACATGGTGTAAGTTTATATGAGATGCAGGGTGTTGCGGTGACATGGTGTAGGTTGATATGAGATGCAGGGTGCTGTGGTGACATGGTGTAGGTTATATGAGATGCAGGTTGCTGTGACATGGTGTAGGTTGATATAAGATGCAGGTTGCTGTGGTGACATGGTGTATGTTGATATGAGATGCAGGGTGCTGTAGTGACATGGTGTAAGTTTATATGAGATGCAGTGTGTTGCGGTGACATGGTGTAGGTTATAGAGATGCAGGGTGCTGTGGTGACATGGTGTAAGTTGATATGAGATGCAGAGGAATATGTTGACATGGTGTATGTTGATATGAGATGCACAGTGCTGTGGTGACATGGTGTAAATTTATATGAGATGCAGGGTGTTGCGGTGACATGGTGTAGGTTGATATG
Organism: Taudactylus pleione; assembly: GCA_031769625.1. NCBI lineage: Eukaryota > Metazoa > Chordata > Amphibia > Anura > Myobatrachidae > Taudactylus > Taudactylus pleione. Next base: position 7,781,494 of record JAUIMM010000350.1, on the reverse strand, counting down.
AGATGCAGAGTGTTGTGGTAACATGGTGTAGGTTATATGAGATGCAGAGTGCTGTGACATGGTGTAGGTTATATGAGATGCAGGGTGCTGTGGTGACATGGTGTAGGTTATATGAGATGCAGGGTGCTGTGACATGGTGTAGGTTGATATAAGATGCAGGGTGTTGTGGTGACATGGTGTAAGTTGATATGAGATGCAGGGTGCTGTGGTGACATATGTAGGTTGATATGAGCTGCAGGGTGCTATGGTGACATCATGTAAGTTGATATGAGATGCAGGGTGCTGTAGTGACATGGTGTAGGTTGATATGAGATGCTGAGGAATGTGGTGACATGGTGTAGGTTAATATGAGATGCAGGGTGTTGTGGTGACATGGTGTAGGTTGAGATGTGATGCAGGGTGCTGTGGTGACATGGTGTAAGTTGATATGAGATGCAGAGGAATATGGTGACATGGTATTGGTTGATATGAGATGCAGGGTGCTGTGGTGACATGGTGTAGGTTGATATGAGATGCAGGGTGCTGTGGTGTCATGATGTAAGTTGATATGAGATGCAGAGGATTATGGTGACATGGTATAGGTTGATATGAGATGCAGGGTGCTGTGTTGACATGGTTTAGGTTGATATGAGATGCAGGGTGCTGTGGTGACATGGTGTAGGTTGATATGAGATGCAGGGTGCTGTAGTGACATGGTGTAGGTTGATATGAGATGCAGGGTTCTGTGAAGACAAGGTGTAGGTTGATATGAGATGCAGGGTGCTGTGGTGACATGGTGTAGGTTGATATGAGATAAAGGGTGTTGTGGTGACATGGTGTAGGTTGATATGAGATGCAGGGCCTTGTTGTGACATGGTAAAGGTTGATATGAGATTCAGGGTGCTGTGGTGACATGGTGTAGGTTGATATGAGATGCAGGGTGCTGTAGTGACATGGTGTAGGTTGATATGAGATGCAGGGTTCTGTGAAGACAAGGTGTAGGTTATATGAGATGCAGGGTGCTGTGACATGGTGTAGATTGAAATAAGATGCAGGGTGTTGTGGTAACATGGTGTAGGTTGATATGAGATGCAGGGTGCTGTGGTGACATCATATAAGTTGATATGAGATGCAGAGAAATATGGAGACATGGTGTAGGTTATATGAGATGCAAGATGCTGTGGTGACATGGTGTAAGTTTATATGAGATGCAGGGTGTTGCGGTGACATGGTGTAGGTTGATATGAGATGCAGGGTGCTGTGGTGACATGGTGTATGTTATATGAGATGCAGGGTGCTGTGACATGGTGTAGGTTGATATAAGATGCAGGGTGCTGTGGTGACATGGTGTATGTTGATATGAGATGCAGGGTGCTGTAGTGACATGGTGTAAGTTTATATGAGATGCAGGGTGTTGCCGTGACATGGTGTAGGTTATAGAGATGCAGGGTGCTGTGGTGACATGGTGTAAGTTGATATGAGATGCAGAGGAATATGGTGACATGGTGTATGTTGATATGAGATGCACAGTGCTGTGGTGACATGGTGTAAATTTATATGAGATGCAGGGTGTTGCGGTGACATGGTGTAGGTTGATTTGAGATGCAGAGTGTTGTGGTAACATGGTGTAGGTTATATGAGATGCAGGGTGCTGTGACATGGTGTAGGTTATATGAGATGCAGGGTGCTGTGGTGACATGGTGTAGGTTATATGAGATGCAGGGTGCTGTGACATGGTGTAGGTTGATATAAGATGCAGGGTGTTGTGGTGACATGGTGTAAGTTGATATGAGATGCAGGGTGCTGTGGTGACATGGTGTAGGTTGATATGAGCTGCAGGGTGCTATGGTGACATCATGTAAGTTGATATGAGATGCAGGGTGCTGTAGTGACATGGTGTAGGTTGATATGAGATGCTGAGGAATGTGGTGACATGGTGTAGGTTAATATGAGATGCAGGGTGTTGTGGTGACATGGTGTAGGTTGATATGTGATGCAGGGTGCTGTGGTGACATGGTGTAAGTTGATATGAGATGCAGAGGAATATGGTGACATGGTATTGGTTGATATGAGATGCAGGGTGCTGTGGTGACATGGTGTAGGTTGATATGAGATGCAGGGTGCTGTGGTGTCATGATGTAAGTTGATATGAGATGCAGAGGATTATGGTGACATGGTATAGGTTGATATGAGATGCAGGGTGCTGTGTTGACATGGTTTAGGTTGATATGAGATGCAGGGTGCTGTGGTGACATGGTGTAGGTTGATATGAGATGCAGGGTGCTGTAGTGACATGGTGTAGGTTGATATGAGATGCAGGGTTCTGTGAAGACAAGGTGTAGGTTGATATGAGATGCAGGGTGCTGTGGTGACATGGTGTAGGTTGATATGAGATAAAAGGTGTTGTGGTGACATGGTGTAGGTTGATATGAGATGCAGGGACTTGTTGTGACATGGTAAAGGTTGATATGAGATTCAGGGTGCTGTGGTGACATGGTGTAGGTTGATATGAGATGCAGGGTGCTGTGGTGACATGGTGTAGGTTGATATGAAAAACAGGGTGTTGTGGTGACATGGTATAGGTTATATGAGATGCAGGGTGCTGTGACATGGTGTAGATTGATATAAGATGCAGGGTGTTGTGGTAACATGGTGTAGGTTGATATGAGATGCAGTGTGCTGTGGTGACATCATGTAAGTTGATATGAGATGCAGAGAAATATGGAGACATGGTGTAGGTTATATGAGATGCAAGATGCTGTGGTGACATGGTGTAAGTTTATATGAGATGCAGGGTGTTGCGGTGACATGGTGTAGGTTGATATGAGATGCAGGGTGCTGTAGTGACATGGTGTAAGTTTATATGAGATGCAGGGTGTTGCCGTGACATGGTGTAGGTTATAGAGATGCAGGGTGCTGTGGTGACATGGTGTAAGTTGATATGAGATGCAGAGGAATATGGTGACATGGTGTAGGTTGATATGAGATGCACAGTGCTGTGGTGACATGGTGTAAATTTATATGAGATGCAGGGTGTTGCGGTGACAAGGTGTAGGTTATATGAGATGCAGGGTGCTGTGACATGGTGTAGGTTATATGAGATGCAGGGTGCTGTGGTGACATGGTGTAGGTTATATGAGATGCAGGGTGCTGTGACATGGTGTAGGTTGATATAAGATGCAGGGTGTTGTGGTGACATGGTGTAGGTTGATATGAGATGCAGGGTGCTGTGGTGACATGGTGTTGGTTGATATGAGATACAGGGTGTTGTGGTGACATGGTGTAAGTTGATATGAGATGCAGGGAGTTGTGGTGACATGGTGTAGGTTGATATGAGATGCAGAGTGTTATGGTAACATGGTGTAGGTTATATGAGATGCAGGGTGCTGCGGTGACATAGTGTAGGTTGATATGAGATGCAGAGTGTTGTGGTAACATGGTGTAGGTTATATGAGATGCAGGGTGCTGTGACATGGTGTAGGTTATATGAGATGGAGGGTGCTGTGGTGACATGGTGTAGGTTATATGAGATGCAGGGTGCTGAGACATGGTGTAGGTTGATATAAGATGCAGGGTGTTGTGGTGACATGGTGTAGGTTGATATGAGATGCAGGGTGCTGTGGTGACATGGTGTAGGTTGATATGAGATGCAGGGTGCTGTAGTGACATGGTGTAGGTTGATATGAGATGCAGGGTTCTGTGAAGACAAGGTGTAGGTTGATATGAGATGCAGGGTGCTGTGGTGATATGGTGTAGGTTGATATGAGATAAAGGGTGTTGTGGTGACATGGTGTAGGTTGATATGAGAAGCAGGGACTTGTTGTGACCTGGTAAAGGTTGATATGAGATTCAGGGTGCTGTGGTGACATGGTGTAGGTTGATATGAGATGCAGGGTGCTGTAGTGACATGGTGTAGGTTGATATGAGATGCAGGGTTCTGTGAAGACAAGGTGTAGGTTATATGAGATGCAGGGTGCTGTGACATGGTGTAGATTGATATAAGATGCAGGGTGTTGTGGTAACATGGTGTAGGTTGATATGAGATGCAGGGTGCTGTGGTGACATCATGTAAGTTGATATGAGATGCAGAGAAATATGGAGACATGGTGTAGGTTATATGAGATGCAAGATGCTGTGGTGACATTGTGTAAGTTTATATGAGATGCAGGGTGTTGCGGTGACATGGTGTAGGTTGATATGAGATGCAGGGTGCTGTGGTGACATGGTGTATGTTATATGAGATGCAGGGTGCTGTGACATGGTGTAGGTTGATATAAGATGCAGGGTGCTGTGGTGACATGGTGTATGTTGATATGAGATGCAGGGTGCTGTAGTGACATGGTGTAAGTTTATATGAGATGCAGGGTGTTGCCGTGACATGATGTAGGTTATAGAGATGCAGGGTGCTGTGGTGACATGGTGTAAGTTGATATGAGATGCAGAGGAATATGGTGACATGGTGTATGTTGATATGAGATGCACAGTGCTGTGGTGACATGGTGTAAATTTATATGAGATGCAGGGTGTTGCGGTGACATGGTGTAGGTTGATATGAGATGCAGAGTGTTGTGGTAACATGGTGTAGGTTATATGAGATGCAGGGTGCTGTGACATGGTGTAGGTTATATGAGATGCAGGGTGCTGTGGTGACATGGTGTAGGTTATATGAGATGCAGGGTGCTGTGACATGGTGTAGGTTGATATAAGATGCAGGGTGTTGTGGTGACATGGTGTAAGTTGATATGAGATGCAGGGTGCTGTGGTGACATGGTGTAGGTTGATATGAGCTGCAGGGTGCTATGGTGACATCATGTAAGTTGATATGAGATGCAGGGTGCTGTAGTGACATGGTGTAGGTTGATATGAGATGCTGAGGAATGTGGTGACATGGTGTAGGTTAATATGAGATGCAGGGTGTTGTGGTGACATGGTGTAGGTTGATATGTGATGCAGGGTGCTGTGGTGACATTGTGTAAGTTGATATGAGATGCAGAGGAATATGGTGACATGGTATTGGTTGATATGAGATGCAGGGTGCTGTGGTGACATGGTGTAGGTTGATATGAGATGCAGGGTGCTGTGGTGTCATGATGTAAGTTGATATGAGATGCAGAGGATTATGGTGACATGGTATAGGTTGATATTAGATGCAGGGTGCTGTGTTGACATGGTTTAGGTTGATATGAGATGCAGGGTGCTGTGGTGACATGGTGTAGGTTGATATGAGATGCAGGGTGCTGTAGTGACATGGTGTAGGTTGATATGAGATGCAGGGTTCTGTGAAGACAAGGTGTAGGTTGATATGAGATGCAGGGTGCTGTGGTGACATGGTGTAGGTTGATATGAGATAAAGGGTGTTGTGGTGACATGGTGTAGGTTGATATGAGATGCAGGGACTTGTTGTGACATGGTAAAGGTTGATATGAGATTCAGGGTGCTGTGGTGACATGGTGTAGGTTGATATGAGATGCAGGGTGCTGTGGTGACATGGTGTAGGTTGATATGAAAAACAGGGTGTTGTGGTGACATGGTATAGGTTATATGAGATGCAGGGTGCTGTGACATGGTGTAGATTGATATAAGATGCAGGGTGTTGTGGTAACATGGTGTAGGTTGATATGAGATGCAGGGTGCTGTGGTGACATCATGTAAGTTGATATGAGATGCAGAGAAATATGGAGACATGGCGTAGGTTATATGAGATGCAAGATGCTGTGGTGACATGGTGTAAGTTTATATGAGATGCAGGGTGTTGCGGTGACATGGTGTAGGTTGATATGAGATGCAGGGTGCTGTGGTGACATGGTGTATGTTATATGAGATGCAGGGTGCTGTGACATGGTTTAGGTTGATATAAGATGCAGGGTGCTGTGGTGACATGGTGTATGTTGATATGAGATGCAGGGTGCTGTAGTGACATGGTGTAAGTTTATATGAGATGCAGGGTGTTGCCGTGACATGGTGTAGGTTATAGAGATGCAGGGTGCTGTGGTGACATGGTGTAAGTTGATATGAGATGCAGAGGAATATGGTGACACGGTGAAGGTTGATATGAGATGCACAGTGCTGTGGTGACATGGTGTAAATTTATATGAGATGCAGGGTGTTGCGGTGACATGGTGTAGGTTATATGAGATGCAGGGTGCTGTGACATGGTGTAGGTTATATGAGATGCAGGGTGCTGTGGTGACATGGTGTAGGTTATATGAGATGCAGGGTGCTGTGACATGGTGTAGGTTGATATAAGATGCAGGGTGTTGTGGTGACATGGTGTAGGTTGATATGAGATGCAGGGTGCTGTGGTGACATGGTGTTGGTTGATATGAGATACAGGGTGTTGTGGTGACATGGTGTAAGTTGATATGAGATGCAGGGAGTTGTGGTGACATGGTGTAGGTTGATATGAGATTCAGAGTGTTATGGTAACATGGTGTAGGTTATATGAGATGCAGGGTGCTGCGGTGACATAGTGAAGGTTGATATGAGATGCAGAGTGTTGTGGTAACATGGTGTAGGTTATATGAGATGCAGGGTGCTGTGACATGGTGTAGGTTATATGAGATGCAGGGTGCTGTGGTGACATGGTGTAGGTTATATGAGATGCAGGGTGCTGAGACATGGTGTAGGTTGATATAAGATGCAGGGTGTTGTGGTGACATGGTGTAGGTTGATATGAGATGCAGGGTGCTGTGGTGACATGGTGTAGGTTGATATGAGCTGCAGGGTGCTATGGTGACATCATGTAAGTTGATATGAGATGCAGGGTGCTGTAGTGACATGGTGTAGGTTTATATGAGATGCTGAGGAATGTGGTGACATGGTGTAGGTTAATATGAGATGCAGGGTGTTGTGGTGACATGGTGTAGGTTGATATGTGATGCAGGGTGCTGTGGTGACATGGTGTAAGTTGATATGAGATGCAGAGGAATATGGTGACATGGTATTGGTTGATATGAGATGCAGGGTGCTGTGGTGACATGGTGTAGGTTGATATGAGATGCAGGGTGCTGTGGTGACATGATGTAAGTTGATATGAGATGCAGAGGATTATGGTGACATGGTATAGGTTGATATGAGATGCAGGGTGCTGTGTTGACATGGTTTAGGTTGATATGAGATGCAGGGTGCTGTGGTGACATGGTGTAGGTTGATATGAGATGCAGGGTGCTGTAGTGACATGGTGTAGGTTGATATGAGATGCAGGGTTCTGTGAAGACAAGGTGTAGGTTGATATGAGATGCAGGGTGCTGTGGTGACATGTTGTAGGTTGACATGAGATAAAGGGTGTTGTGGTGACATGGTGTAGGTTGATATGAGATGCAGGGACTTGTGGTGACATGGTAATGGTTGATATGAGATTCAGGGTGCTGTGGTGACATGGAGTAGGTTGATATGAGATGCAGGGTTCTGTGGTGACATGGTGTAGGTTGATATGAAAAACAGGGTGTTTTGGTGACATGGTGTAGGTTATATGAGATGCAGGGTGCTGTGACATGGTGTAGGTTGATATAAGATGCAGGGTGTTGTGGTGACATGGTGTAGGTTGATATGAGTTGCAGAGGAATATGGTGACATGGTGTAGGTTGATATGAGATGCAGGGTGCTGTGGTGACATGGTGTAATTTTATATGAGATGCAGGGTGTTGCACTGACATGGTGGAGGTTGAAATGAGATGTGGAGTGTTGTGTTGACATGGTGTAGGTTGATATGAGATGCAGGGTGCCGTGGTGACATGGTGTAGGTTGATATGAGATGCAGGGTGCTGTAGTGACATGGTGTAGGTTGATATGTGATGCAGGGTACTGTGGTGACATGGTTTAAGTTGATATGAGATGCAGAGGAATGTGGTGACATGGTGTAGGTTGATATGAGATGCAGGGTGCTGTGGTGACATGGTGTAAGTTGATATGAGATGCAGAGGAATATGGTGACATGGTATAGGTTGATATGAGATGCTGGGTGCTGTGTTAACATGGTGTAGGTTGATATGAGATACAGAGTGCTGTGGTGACATGGTGTACATTGATATGAGATGCAGGGCATTGTGGTGACAAGGTGTAGGTTATATGAGATGCAGGGTGCTGTGGTGACATGGTGTAGGTTGATATGAGATTCAGGGTGCTGTGGTGACATGGTGTAAGTTGATATGAGATGCAGGGTGCTGTAGTGACATGGTGTAGGTTGATATGAGATGCAGGGACTTGTGGTGACATGGTGTAGGTTGATATGAGATTCAGGGTGCTGTGGTGACATGGTGTAAGTTGATATGAGATGCATGGGGCTGTAGTGACATGGTGTAGGTTGATATGAGATGCAGAGTGCTGTGGTGACATGGTGTAGGTTGATATGAGAAACAGGGTGTTGTGGTGACATAGTGTAGGTTATATGAGATGCAGGGTGCTGTGACATGGTGTAGGTTGATATGATATTCAGGGTGCTGTGGTGACATGGTGTAAGTTGATATGAGATGCAGGGGGCTGTAGTGACATGGTGTAGGTTGATATGAGATGCAGAGTGCTGTGGTGACATGGTGTAAGTTGATATGAGAAACAGGGTGTTGTGGTGACATAGTGTAGGTTATATGAGATGCAGGGTGCTGTGACATGGTGTAGGTTGATATAAGATGCAGGGTGTTGTGGTGACATGGTGTAGTTTGATATGATATTCATGGTGCTGTGGTGACATGGTGTAAGTTGATATGAGATGCAGGGGGCTGTAGTGACATGGTGTAGGTTGATATGAGATGCAGAGTGCTGTGGTGGCATGGTGTAGGTTGATATGAGAAACAGGGTGTTGTGGTGACATAGTGTAGGTTATATGAGATGCAGGGTGCTGTGACATGGTGTAGGTTGATATAAGATGCAGGGTGTTGTGGTGACATGGTGTAGGTCGATATGAGATGCAGGGTGCTGTGGTGACATGGTGTAGGTTATATGAGATGCAGGGTGCTGTGACATGGTGTAGGTTGATATAAGATGCAGGGTGTTGTGGTGACATGGTGTAGGTTGATATGAGATGCAGGGTGCTGTGGTGAAATGGTGTAGGTTGATATGAGATGCAGGGTGCTGTGGTCACATTATCTAAGTTGATATGAGATGCAGAGGAATGTGGTGACATGGTGTATGTTGATATGAGATGCAGGGTGCTGTGGTGACATGGTGTAAGTTGATATGAGATGCAGAGACTAATATGGTGACATGGTGTATATTGATATGAGATGCAGAGGAATGTGGTGACATGGTGTAGGTTGATATGTGATGCAGGGTGCTGTGGTGACATGGTGTAAGTTGATATGAGATGCAGAGGAATATGGTGACAAGGTATAGGTCGATATGAGATGCAGGGTGCTGCGGTGACATGGTGTATGTTGATTTGAGATGCAGAGAAATATGGAGACATGGTGTAGGTTATATGAGATGCAAGATGCTGTGGTGACATGGTGTAAGTTTATATGAGATGCAGGGTGTTGCGGTGACATGGTGTAGGTTGATATGAGATGCAGGGTGCTGTGGTGACATGGTGTATGTTATATGAGATGCAGGGTGCTGTGACATGGTTTAGGTTGATATAAGATGCAGGGTGCTGTGGTGACATGGTGTATGTTGATATGAGATGCAGGGTGCTGTAGTGACATGGTGTAAGTTTATATGAGATGCAGGGTGTTGCCGTGACATGGTGTAGGTTATAGAGATGCAGGGTGCTGTGGTGACATGGTGTAAGTTGATATGAGATGCAGAGGAATATGGTGACACGGTGAAGGTTGATATGAGATGCACAGTGCTGTGGTGACATGGTGTAAATTTATATGAGATGCAGGGTGTTGCGGTGACATGGTGTAGGTTATATGAGATGCAGGGTGCTGTGGTGACATGGTGTAGGTTATATGAGATGCAGGGTGCTGTGGTGACATGGTGTAGGTTATATGAGATGCAGGGTGCTGTGACATGGTGTAGGTTGATATAAGATGCAGGGTGTTGTGGTGACATGGTGTAGGTTGATATGAGATGCAGGGTGCTGTGGTGACATGGTGTTGGTTGATATGAGATACAGGGTGTTGTGGTGACATGGTGTAAGTTGATATGAGATGCAGGGAGTTGTGGTGACATGGTGTAGGTTGATATGAGATTCAGAGTGTTATGGTAACATGGTGTAGGTTATATGAGATGCAGGGTGCTGCGGTGACATAGTGAAGGTTGATATGAGATGCAGAGTGTTGTGGTAACATGGTGTAGGTTATATGAGATGCAGGGTGCTGTGACATGGTGTAGGTTATATGAGATGCAGGGTGCTGTGGTGACATGGTGTAGGTTATATGAGATGCAGGGTGCTGAGACATGGTGTAGGTTGATATAAGATGCAGGGTGTTGTGGTGACATGGTGTAGGTTGATATGAGATGCAGGGTGCTGTGGTGACATGGTGTAGGTTGATATGAGCTGCAGGGTGCTATGGTGACATCATGTAAGTTGATATGAGATGCAGGGTGCTGTAGTGACATGGTGTAGGTTGATATGAGATGCTGAGGAATGTGGTGACATGGTGTAGGTTAATATGAGATGCAGGGTGTTGTGGTGACATGGTGTAGGTTGATATGTGATGCAGGGTGCTGTGGTGACATGGTGTAAGTTGATATGAGATGCAGAGGAATATGGTGACATGGTATTGGTTGATATGAGATGCAGGGTGCTGTGGTGACATGGTGTAGGTTGATATGAGATGCAGGGTGCTGTGGTGACATGATGTAAGTTGATATGAGATGCAGAGGATTATGGTGACATGGTATAGGTTGATATGAGATGCAGGGTGCTGTGTTGACATGGTTTAGGTTGATATGAGATGCAGGGTGCTGTGGTGACATGGTGTAGGTTGATATGAGATGCAGGGTGCTATAGTGACATGGTGTAGGTTGATATGAGATGCAGGGTTCTGTGAAGACAAGGTGTAGGTTGATATGAGATGCAGGGTGCTGTGGTGACATGTTGTAGGTTGACATGAGATAAAGGGTGTTGTGGTGACATGGTGTAGGTTGATATGAGATGCAGGGACTTGTGGTGACATGGTAATGGTTGATATGAGATTCAGGGTGCTGTGGTGACATGGAGTAGGTTGATATGAGATGCAGGGTTCTGTGGTGACATGGTGTAGGTTGATATGAAAAACAGGGTGTTTTGGTGACATGGTGTAGGTTATATGAGATGCAGGGTGCTGTGACATGGTGTAGGTTGATATAAGATGCAGGGTGTTGTGGTGACATGGTGTAGGTTGATATGAGTTGCAGAGGAATATGGTGACATGGTGTAGGTTGATATGAGATGCAGGGTGCTGTGGTGACATGGTGTAATTTTATATGAGATGCAGGGTGTTGCACTGACATGGTGGAGGTTGAAATGAGATGTGGAGTGTTGTGTTGACATGGTGTAGGTTGATATGAGATGCAGGGTGCTGTGGTGACATGGTGTAGGTTGATATGAGATGCAGGGTGCTGTAGTGACATGGTGTAGGTTGATATGTGATGCAGGGTACTGTGGTGACATGGTTTAAGTTGATATGAGATGCAGAGGAATGTGGTGACATGGTGTAGGTTGATATGAGATGCAGGGTGCTGTGGTGACATGGTGTACGTTGATATGAGATGCAGAGGAATATGGTGACATGGTATAGGTTGATATGAGATGCTGGGTGCTGTGTTAACATGGTGTAGGTTGATATGAGATACAGAGTGCTGTGGTGACATGGTGTACATTGATATGAGATGCAGGGCATTGTGGTGACAAGGTGTAGGTTATATGAGATGCAGGGTGCTGTGGTGACATGGTGTAGGTTGATATGAGATTCAGGGTGCTGTGGTGACATGGTGTAAGTTGATATGAGATGCAGGGTGCTGTAGTGACATGGTGTAGGTTTATATGAGATGCAGGGACTTGTGGTGACATGGTGTAGGTTGATATGAGATTCAGGGTGCTGTGGTGACATGGTGTAAGTTGATATGAGATGCATGAGGCTGTAGTGACATGGTGTAGGTTGATATGAGATGCAGAGTGCTGTGGTGACATGGTGTAGGTTGATATGAGAAACAGGGTGTTGTGGTGACATAGTGTAGGTTATATGAGATGCAGGGTGCTGTGACATGGTGTAGGTTGATATGATATTCAGGGTGCTGTGGTGACATGGTGTAAGTTGATATGAGATGCAGGGGGCTGTAGTGACATGGTGTAGGTTGATATGAGATGCAGAGTGCTGTGGTGACATGGTGTAAGTTGATATGAGAAACAGGGTGTTGTGGTGACATAGTGTAGGTTATATGAGATGCAGGGTGCTGTGACATGGTGTAGGTTGATATAAGATGCAGGGTGTTGTGGTGACATGGTGTAGTTTGATATGATATTCATGGTGCTGTGGTGACATGGTGTAAGTTGATATGAGATGCAGGGGGCTGTAGTGACATGGTGTAGGTTGATATGAGATGCAGAGTGCTGTGGTGGCATGGTGTAGGTTGATATGAGAAACAGGGTGTTGTGGTGACATAGTGTAGGTTATATGAGATGCAGGGTGCTGTGACATGGTGTAGGTTGATATAAGATGCAGGGTGTTGTGGTGACATGGTGTAGGTCGATATGAGATGCAGGGTGCTGTGGTGACATGGTGTAGGTTATATGAGATGCAGGGTGCTGTGACATGGTGTAGGTTGATATAAGATGCAGGGTGTTGTGGTGACATGGTGTAGGTTGATATGAGATGCAGGGTGCTGTGGTGAAATGGTGTAGGTTGATATGAGATGCAGGGTGCTGTGGTCACATTATCTAAGTTGATATGAGATGCAGAGGAATGTGGTGACATGGTGTATGTTGATATGAGATGCAGGGTGCTGTGGTGACATGGTGTAAGTTGATATGAGATGCAGAGACTAATATGGTGACATGGTGTATATTGATATGAGATGCAGAGGAATGTGGTGACATGGTGTAGGTTGATATGTGATGCAGGGTGCTGTGGTGACATGGTGTAAGTTGATATGAGATGCAGAGGAATATGGTGACAAGGTATAGGTCGATATGAGATGCAGGGTGCTGCGGTGACATGGTGTATGTTGATTTGAGATGCAGGGTGCTGTGGTGACATGATGTAAGTTGATATGAGATGCAGAGGATTATGGTGACATGGTGTAGGTTGATATGTGATGCAGGGTGCTGTGGTGACATAGTGTAAGTTGATATGAGATGCAGAGGATTATGGTGACATGGTGTAGGTTGATATGTGATGCAGGGTGCTGTGGTGACATAGTGTAAGTTGATATGAGATGCAGGGTGCTGTGGTGACATGGTGTATGTTGATTTGAGATGCATGGTGCTGTGGTGACATGATGTAAGTTGATATGAGATGCAGAGGATTATGGTGACATGGTATAGGTTGATATGAGATGCAGGGTGCTGTGGTGACATGGTGTAGGTTGATATGAGATGCAGGGTGCTGTGGTGACATGGTGTAGGTTGATATGAGAAGCAGGGTGCTGTAGTGACATGGAGTAGGTTGATATGAGATGCAGGGTGCTGTGGTGACATGGTGTAGGTTGATATGAGATGCAGGGTGCTGTGGTGACATGTTGTAGGTTGATATGAGATACAGGGTGTTGTGGTGACATGGTGTAAGTTGATATGAGATGCAGGGAGTTGTAGTGACTTGGTGTAGGTTGATATGAGATGCAGAGTGTTATGGTAACATGGTGTAGGTTATATGAGATGCAGGGTGCTGTGACATGGTGTAGGTTATATGAGATGCAGGGTTCTGTGGTGACATGGTGTAGGTTATATGAGATGCAGGGTGCTGTGGTGACATGGTGTAGGTTGATATGAGCTGCAGGGTGCTATGGTGACATCATGTAAGTTGATATGAGATGCAGGGTGCTGTAGTGACATGGTATAGGTTGATATGAGATGCTGAGGAATGTGGTGACATGGTGTAGGTTAATATGAGATGCAGAGGAATATGGTGACATGGTATAGGTTGATATGAGATGCAGGGTGCTGTGGTGACATGGTGTAGGTTGATATGAGATGCAGGGTGCTGTGGTGACATGATGTAAGTTGATATGAGATGCAGAGGATTATGTTGACATGGTATAGGTTGATTTGAGATGCAGGGTGCTGTAGTGACATGGTGTAGGTTGATATGAGATGCAGGGTGCTGTGGTGACATGATGTAAGTTGATATGAGATGCAGAGGATTATGTTGACATGGTATAGGTTGATTTGAGATGCAGGGTGCTGTAGTGACATGGTGTAGGTTGATATGAGATGCAGGGTGCTGTGGTGACATGGTGTAGGTTGATATGAGATGCAGGGTGCTGTGGTGACATGGTGTAGGTTGATATGAGATACAGGGTGTTGTTGTGACTTGGTGTAGGTTGATATGAGATGCAGGGACTTGTGGTGACATGGTGTAGGTTGATATGAGATTCAGGGTGCTGTGGTGACATGGTGTAAATTGATATGAGATGCAGGGTGCTGTAGTGACATGGTGTAGGTTTATATGAGATGCAGGGTGCTGTGGTGACATGGTGTAGGTTGATATGAGAAACAGGGTGTTGTGGTGACATGGTGTAGGTTATATGAGATGCAGGGTGCTGTGACATGGTTTAGGTTGATATAAGATGCAGGGTGTTGTGGTGACATGGTGTAGGTTGATATGAGATGCAGGGTGCTGTGGTGACATCATGTAAGTTGATATGAGATGCAGAGGAATATGGTGACATGGTGTAGGTTATATGAGATGCAAGATGCTGTGGTGACATGGTTTAAGTTGATATGAGATGCAGAGGAATATGGTGACATGGTATAGGTTGATATGAGATGCAGGGTGCTGTGGTGACATGGTGTAAGTTTATATGAGATGCAGGTTGTTGCGGTGACATGGTGTAGGTTGATATGAGATGCAGGGTGCTGTGGTGACATGGTGTAGGTTATATGAGATGCAGGTTGCTGTGACATGGTGTAGGTTGATATAAGATGCAGGTTGCTGTGGTGACATGGTGTATGTTGATATGAGATGCAGGGTGCTGTAGTGACATGGTGTAAGTTTATATGAGATGCAGTGTGTTGCGGTGACATGGTGTAGGTTATAGAGATGCAGGGTGCTGTGGTGACATGGTGTAAGTTGATATGAGATGCAGAGGAATATGGTGACATGGTGTATGTTGATATGAGATGCACAGTGCTGTGGTGACATGGTGTAAATTTATATGAGATGCAGGGTGTTGCGGTGACATGGTGTAGGTTGATATGAGATGCAGAGTGTTGTGGTAACATGGTGTAGGTTATATGAGATGCATGGTGCTGTGACATGGTGTAGGTTATATGAGATGCAGGGTGCTGTGGTGACATGGTGTAGGTTATATGAGATGCAGGGTGCTGTGACATGGTGTAGGTTGATATAAGATGCAGGGTGTTGTGGTGACATGGTGTAAGTTGATATGAGATGCAGGGTGCTGTGGTGACATGGTGTTGGTTGATATGAGCTGCAGGGTGCTATGGTGACATCATGTAAGTTGATATGAGATGCAGGGTGCTGTAGTGACATGGTGTAGGTTGATATGAGATGCTGAGGAATGTGGTGACATGGTGTAGGTTAATATGAGATGCAGGGTGTTGTGGTGACATGGTGTAGGTTGATATGTGATGCAGGGTGCTGTGGTGACATGGTGTAAGTTGATATGAGATGCAGAGGAATATGGTGACATGGTATTGGTTGATATGAGATGCAGGGTGCTGTGGTGACATGGTGTAGGTTGATATGAGATGCAGGGTGCTGTGGTGTCATGATGTAAGTTGATATGAGATGCAGAGGATTATGGTGACATGGTATAGGTTGATATGAGATGCAGGGTGCTGTGTTGACATGGTTTAGGTTGATATGAATTGCAGGGTGCTGTGGTGACATGGTGTAGGTTGATATGAGATGCAGGGTGCTGTAGTGACATGGTGTAGGTTGATATGAGATGCAGGGTTCTGTGAAGACAAGGTGTAGGTTGATATGAGATGCAGGGTGCTGTGGTGACATGGTGTAGGTTGATATGAGATAAAGGGTGTTGTGGTGACATGGTGTAGGTTGATATGAGATGCAGGGACTTGTTGTGACATGGTAAAGGTTGATATGAGATTCAGGGTGCTGTGGTGACATGGTGTAGGTTGATATGAGATGCAGGGTGCTGTAGTGACATGGTGTAGGTTGATATGAGATGCAGGGTTCTGTGAAGACAAGGTGTAGGTTATATGAGATGCAGGGTGCTGTGACATGGTGTAGATTGATATAAGATGCAGGGTGTTGTGGTAACATGGTGTAGGTTGATATGAGATGCAGGGTGCTGTGGTGACATCATGTAAGTTGATATGAGATGCAGAGAAATATGGAGACATGGTGTAGGTTATATGAGATGCAAGATGCTGTGGTGACATGGTGTAAGTTTATATGAGATGCAGGGTGTTGCGGTGACATGGTGTAGGTTGATATGAGATGCAGGGTGCTGTGGTGACATGGTGTATGTTATATGAGATGCAGGGTGCTGTGACATGGTTTAGGTTGATATAAGATGCAGGGTGCTGTGGTGACATGGTGTATGTTGATATGAGATGCAGGGTGCTGTAGTGACATGGTGTAAGTTTATATGAGATGCAGGGTGTTGCCGTGACATGGTGTAGGTTATAGAGATGCAGGGTGCTGTGGTGACATGGTGTAAGTTGATATGAGATGCAGAGGAATATGGTGACATGGTGTAGGTTGATATGAGATGCACAGTGCTGTGGTGACATGGTGTAAATTTATATGAGATGCAGGGTGTTGCGGTGACATGGTGTAGGTTATATGAGATGCAGGGTGCTGTGACATGGTGTAGGTTATATGAGATGCAGGGTGCTGTGGTGACATGGTGTAGGTTATATGAGATGCAGGGTGCTGTGACATGGTGTAGGTTGATATAAGATGCAGGGTGTTGTGGTGACATGGTGTAGGTTGATATGAGATGCAGGGTGCTGTGGTGACATGGTGTTGGTTGATATGAGATACAGGGTGTTGTGGTGACATGGTGTAAGTTGATATGAGATGCAGGGAGTTGTGGTGACATGGTGTAGGTTGATATGAGATGCAGAGTGTTATGGTAACATGGTGTAGGTTATATGAGATGCAGGGTGCTGCGGTGACATAGTGTAGGTTGATATGAGATGCAGAGTGTTGTGGTAACATGGTGTAGGTTATATGAGATGCAGGGTGCTGTGACATGGTGTAGGTTATATGAGATGCAGGGTGCTGTGGTGACATGGTGTAGGTTATATGAGATGCAGGGTGCTGAGACATGGTGTAGGTTGATATAAGATGCAGGGTGTTGTGGTGACATGGTGTAGGTTGATATGAGATGCAGGGTGCTGTGGTGACATGGTGTAGGTTGATATGAGATGCAGGGTGCTGTAGTGACATGGTGTAGGTTGATATGAGATGCAGGGTTCTGTGAAGACAAGGTGTAGGTTGATATGAGATGTAGGGTGCTGTGGTGATATGGTGTAGGTTGATATGAGATAAAGGGTGTTGTGGTGACATGGTGTAGGTTGATATGAGATGCAGGGACTTGTTGTGACATGGTAAAGGTTGATATGAGATTCAGGGTGCTGTGGTGACATGGTGTAGGTTGATATGAGATGCAGGGTGCTGTAGTGACATGGTGTAGGTTGATATGAGATGCAGGGTTCTGTGAAGACAAGGTGTAGGTTATATGAGATGCAGGGTGCTGTGACATGGTGTAGATTGATATAAGATGCAGGGTGTTGTGGTAACATGGTGTAGGTTGATATGAGATGCAGGGTGCTGTGGTGACATCATGTAAGTTGATATGAGATGCAGAGAAATATGGAGACATGGTGTAGGTTATATGAGATGCAAGATGCTGTGGTGACATGGTGTAAGTTTATATGAGATGCAGGGTGTTGCGGTGACATGGTGTAGGTTGATATGAGATGCAGGGTGCTGTGGTGACATGGTGTATGTTATATGAAATGCAGGGTGCTGTGACATGGTGTAGGTTGATATAAGATGCAGGGTGCTGTGGTGACATGGTGTAGGTTGATATGAGATGCAGGGTGCTGTAGTGACATGGTGTAAGTTTATATGAGATGCAGGGTGTTGCCGTGACATGGTGTAGGTTATAGAGATGCAGGGTGCTGTGGTGACATGGTGTAAGTTGATATGAGATGCAGAGGAATATGGTGACATGGTGTATGTTGATATGAGATGCACAGTGCTGTGGTGACATGGTGTAAATTTATATGAGATGCAGGGTGTTGCGGTGACATGGTGTAGGTTGATATGAGATGCAGAGTGTTGTGGTAACATGGTGTAGGTTATATGAGATGCAGGGTGCTGTGACATGGTGTAGGTTATATGAGATGCAGGGTGCTGTGGTGACATGGTGTAGGTTATATGAGATGCAGGGTGCTGTGACATGGTGTAGGTTGATATAAGATGCAGGGTGTTGTGGTGACATGGTGTAAGTTGATATGAGATGCAGGGTGCTGTGGTGACATGGTGTAGGTTGATATGAGCTGCAGGGTGCTATGGTGACATCATGTAAGTTGATATGAGATGCAGGGTGCTGTAGTGACATGGTGTAGGTTGATATGAGATGCTGAGGAATGTGGTGACATGGTGTAGGTTAATATGAGATGCAGGGTGTTGTGGTGACATGGTGTAGGTTGATATGTGATGCAGGGTGCTGTGGTGACATGGTGTAAGTTGATATGAGATGCAGAGGAATATGGTGACATGGTATTGGTTGATATGAGATGCAGGGTGCTGTGGTGACATGGTGTAGGTTGATATGAGATGCAGGGTGCTGTGGTGTCATGATGTAAGTTGATATGAGATGCAGAGGATTATGGTGACATGGTATAGGTTGATATGAGATGCAGGGTGCTGTGTTGACATGGTTAAGGTTGATATGAGATGCAGGGTGCTGTGGTGACATGGTGTAGGTTGATATGAGATGCAGGGTGCTGTAGTGACATGGTGTAGGTTGATATGAGATGCAGGGTTCTGTGAAGACAAGGTGTAGGTTGATATGAGATGCAGGGTGCTGTGGTGACATGGTGTAGGTTGATATGAGATAAAGGGTGTTGTGGTGACATGGTGTAGGTTGATATGAGATGCAGGGACTTGTTGTGACATGGTAAAGGTTGATATGAGATTCAGGGTGCTGTGGTGACATGGTGTAGGTTGATATGAGATGCAGGGTGCTGTGGTGACATGGTGTAGGTTGATATGAAAAACAGGGTGTTGTGGTGACATGGTAAAGGTTATATGAGATGCAGGGTGCTGTGACATGGTGTAGATTGATATAAGATGCAGGGTGTTGTGGTAACATGGTGTAGGTTGATATGAGATGCAGGGTGCTGTGGTGACATCATGTAAGTTGATATGAGATGCAGAGAAATATGGAGACATGGTGTAGGTTATATGAGATGCAAGATGCTGTGGTGACATGGTGTAAGTTTATATGAGATGCAGGGTGTTGCGGTGACATGGTGTAGGTTGATATGAGATGCAGGGTGCTGTGGTGACATGGTGTATGTTATATGAGATGCAGGGTGCTGTGACATGGTTTAGGTTGATATAAGATGCAGGGTGCTGTGGTGACATGGTGTATGTTGATATGAGATGCAGGGTGCTGTAGTGACATGGTGTAAGTTTATATGAGATGCAGGGTGTTGCCGTGACATGGTGTAGGTTATAGAGATGCAGGGTGCTGTGGTGACATGGTGTAAGTTGATATGAGATGCAGAGGAATATGGTGACATGGTGTAGGTTGATATGAGATGCACAGTGCTGTGGTGACATGGTGTAAATTTATATGAGATGCAGGGTGTTGCGGTGACATGGTGTAGGTTATATGAGATGCAGGGTGCTGTGACATGGTGTAGGTTATATGAGATGCAGGGTGCTGTGGTGACATGGTGTAGGTTATATGAGATGCAGGGTGCTGTGACATGGTGTAGGTTGATATAAGATGCAGGGTGTTGTGGTGACATGGTGTAGGTTGATATGAGATGCAGGGTGCTGTGGTGACATGGTGTTGGTTGATATGAGATACAGGGTGTTGTGGTGACATGGTGTAAGTTGATATGAGATGCAGGGAGTTGTGGTGACATGGTGTAGGTTGATATGAGATGCAGAGTGTTATGGTAACATGGTGTAGGTTATATGAGATGCAGGGTGCTGCGGTGACATAGTGTAGGTTGATATGAGATGCAGAGTGTTGTGGTAACATGGTGTAGGTTATATGAGATGCAGGGTGCTGTGACATGGTGTAGGTTATATGAGATGCAGGGTGCTGTGGTGACATGGTGTAGGTTATATGAGATGCAGGGTGCTGAGACATGGTGTAGGTTGATATAAGATGCAGGGTGTTGTGGTGACATGGTGTAGGTTGATATGAGATGCAGGGTGCTGTGGTGACATGGTGTAGGTTGATATGAGCTGCAGGGTGCTATGGTGACATCATGTAAGTTGATATGAGATGCAGGGTGCTGTAGTGACATGGTGTAGGTTGATATGAGATGCTGAGGAATGTGGTGACATGGTGTAGGTTAATATGAGATGCAGGGTGTTGTGGTGACATGGTGTAGGTTGATATGTGATGCAGGGTGCTGTGGTGACATGGTGTAAGTTGATATGAGATGCAGAGGAATATGGTGACATGGTATTGGTTGATATGAGATGCAGGGTGCTGTGGTGACATGGTGTAGGTTGATATGAGATGCAGGGTGCTGTGGTGACATGGTTTAGGTTGATATGAGATGCAGGGTGCTGTGGTGACATGGTGTAGGTTGATATGAGATGCAGGGTGCTGTAGTGACATGGTGTAGGTTGATATGAGATGCAGGGTTCTGTGAAGACAAGGTGTAGGTTGATATGAGATGCAGGGTGCTGTGGTGACATGTTGTAGGTTGATATGAGATAAAGGGTGTTGTGGTGACATGGTGTAGGTTGATATGAGATGCAGGGACTTGTGGTGACATGGTAATGGTTGATATGAGATTCAGGGTGCTGTGGTGACATGGTGTAGGTTGATATGAGATGCAGGGTGCTGTGGTGACATGGTGTAGGTTGATATGAAAAACAGGGTGTTTTGGTGACATGGTGTAGGTTATATGAGATGCAGGGTGCTGTGACATGGTGTAGGTTGATATAAGATGCAGGGTGTTGTGGTGACATGGTGTAGGTTGATATGAGTTGCAGAGGAATATGGTGACATGGTGTAGGTTGATATGAGATGCAGGGTGCTGTGGTGACATGGTGTAAGTTTATATGAGATGCAGGGTGTTGCACTGACATGGTGGAGGTTGAAATGAGATGTGGAGTGTTGTGTTGACATGGTGTAGGTTGATATGAGATGCAGGGTGCTGTGGTGACATGGTGTAGGTTGATATGAGATGCAGGGTGCTGTAGTGACATGGTGTAGGTTGATATGTGATGCAGGGTACTGTGGTGACATGGTTTAAGTTGATATGAGATGCAGAGGAATGTGGTGACATGGTGTAGGTTGATATGAGATGCAGGGTGCTGTGGTGACATGGTGTAAGTTGATATGAGATGCAGAGGAATATGGTGACATGGTATAGGTTGATATGAGATGCAGGGTGCTGTGTTAACATGGTGTAGGTTGATATGAGTTACAGAGTGCTGTGGTGACATGGTGTACATTGATATGAGATGCAGGGCGTTGTGGTGACAAGGTGTAGGTTATATGAGATGCAGGGTGCTGTGGTGACATGGTGTAGGTTGATATGAGATTCAGGGTGCTGTGGTGACATGGTGTAAGTTGATATGAGATGCAGGGTGCTGTAGTGACATGGTGTAGGTTGATATGAGATGCAGGGACTTGTGGTGACATGGTGAAGGTTGATATGAGATTCAGGGTGCTGTGGTGACATGGTGTAAGTTGATATGAGATGCATGGGGCTGTAGTGACATGGTGTAGGTTGATATGAGATGCAGAGTGCTGTGGTGACATGGTGTAGGTTGATATGAGAAACAGGGTGTTGTGGTGACATAGTGTAGGTTATATGAGATGCAGGGTGCTGTGACATGGTGTAGGTTGATATGATATTCAGGGTGCTGTGGTGACATGGTGTAAGTTGATATGAGATTCAGGGGGCTGTAGTGACATGGTGTAGGTTGATATGAGATGCAGAGTGCTGTGGTGACATGGTGTAGGTTGATATGAGAAACAGGGTGTTGTGGTGACATAGTGTAGGTTATATGAGATGCAGGGTGCTGTGACATGGTGTAGGTTGATATAAGATGCAGGGTGTTGTGGTGACATGGTGTAGTTTGATATGATATTCATGGTGCTGTGGTGACATGGTATAAGTTGATATGAGATGCAGGGGGCTGTAGTGACATGGTGTAGGTTGATATGAGATGCAGAGTGCTGTGGTGGCATGGTGAAGGTTGATATGAGAAACAGGGTGTTGTGGTGACATAGTTTAGGTTATATGAGATGCAGGGTGCTGTGACATGGTATAGGTTGATATAAGATGCAGGGTGTTGTGGTGACATGGTGTAGGTCGATATGAGATGCAGGGTGCTGTGGTGACATGGTGTAGGTTATATGAGATGCAGGGTGCTGTGACATGGTGTAGGTTGATATAAGATGCAGGGTGTTGTGGTGACATGGTGTAGGTTGATATGAGATGCAGGGTGCTGTGGTGAAATGGTGTAGGTTGATATGAGATGCAGGGTGCTGTGGTCACATTATCCAAGTTGATATGAGATGCAGAGGAATGTGGTGACATGGTGTATGTTGATATGAGATGCAGGGTGCTGTGGTGACATGGTGTAAGTTGATATGAGATGCAGAGACTAATATGGTGACATGGTGTATATTGATATGAGATGCAGAGGAATGTGGTGACATGGTGTAGGTTGATATGTGATGCAGGGTGCTATGGTGACATGGTATATGTTGATATGAGATGCAGAGGAATATGGTGACATGGTATAGGTCGATTTGAGATGCAGGGTGCTGTGGTGACATGGTGTATGTTGATTTGAGATGCAGGGTGCTGTGGTGACATGATGTAAGTTGATATGAGATGCAGAGGATTATGGTGACATGGTATAGGTTGATATGAGATGCAGGGTGCTGTGGTGACATGGTGTAGGTTGATATGAGATGCAGGGTGCTGTGGTGACATGGTGTAGGTTGATATGAGAAGCAGGGTGCTGTAGTGACATGGTGTAGGTTGATATGAGATGCAGGGTGCTGTGGTGACATGGTGTAGGTTGATATGAGATGCAGGGTGCTGTGGTGACATGTTGTAGGTTGATATGAGATACAGGGTGTTGTGGTGACATGGTGTAAGTTGATATGAGATGCAGGGAGTTGTAGTGACTTGGTGTAGGTTGATATGAGATGCAGAGTGTTATGGTAACATGGTGTAGGTTATATGAGATGCAGGGTGCTGTGACATGGTGTAGGTTATATGAGATGCAGGGTGCTGTGGTGACATGGTGTAGGTTATATGAGATGCAGGGTGCTGAGACATGGTGTAGGTTGATATAAGATGCAGGGTGTTGTGGTGACATGGTGTAGGTTGATATGAGATGCAGGGTGCTGTGGTGACATGGTGTAGGTGGATATGAGCTGCAGGGTGCTATGGTGACATCATGTAAGTTGATATGAGATGCAGGGTGCTGTAGTGACATGGTGTAGGTTGATATGAGATGCTGAGGAATGTGGTGACATGGTGTAGGTTAATATGAGATGCAGGGTGTTGTGGTGACATGGTGTAGGTTGATATGTGATGCAGGGTGCTGTGGTGACATGGTGTAAGTTGATATGAGATGCAGAGGAATATGGTGACATGGTATTGGTTGATATGAGATGCAGGGTGCTGTGGTGACATGGTGTAGGTTGATATGAGATGCAGGGTGCTGTGGTGACATGATGTAAGTTGATATGAGATGCAGAGGATTATGGTGACATGGTATAGGTTGATATGAGATGCAGGGTGCTGTGTTGACATGGTTTAGGTTTATATGAGATGCAGGGTGCTGTGGTGACATGGTGTAGGTTGATATGAGATGCAGGGTGCTGTAGTGACATAGTGTAGGTTGATATGAGATGCAGGGTTCTGTGAAGACAAGGTGTAGGTTGATATGAGATGCAGGGTGCTGTGGTGACATGTTGTAGGTTGATATGAGATAAAGGGTGTTGTGGTGACATGGTGTAGGTTGATATGAGATGCAGGGACTTGTGGTGACATGGTAATGGTTGATATGAGATTCAGGGTGCTGTGGTGACATGGTGTAGGTTGATATGAGATGCAGGGTGCTGTGGTGACATGGTGTAGGTTGATATGAAAAACAGGGTGTTTTGGTGACATGGTGTAGGTTATATGAGATGCAGGGTGCTGTGACATTGTGTAGGTTGATATAAGATGCAGGGTGTTGTGGTGACATGGTGTAGGTTGATATGAGTTGCAGAGGAATATGGTGACATGGTGTAGGTTGATATGAGATGCAGGGTGCTGTGGTGACATGGTGTAAGTTTATATGAGATGCAGGGTGTTGCACTGACATGGTGGAGGTTGAAATGAGATGTGGAGTGTTGTGTTGACATGGTGTAGGTTGATATGAGATGCAGGGTGCTGTGGTGACATGGTGTAGGTTGATATGAGATGCAGGGTGCTGTAGTGACATGGTGTAGGTTGATATGTGATGCAGGGTACTGTGGTGACATGGTTTAAGTTGATATGAGATGCAGAGGAATGTGGTGACATGGTGTAGGTTGATATGAGATGCAGGGTGCTGTGGTGACATGGTGTAAGTTGATATGAGATGCAGAGGAATATGGTGACATGGTATAGGTTGATATGAGATGCAGGGTGCTGTGTTAACATGGTGTAGGTTGATATGAGTTACAGAGTGCTGTGGTGACATGGTGTACATTGATATGAGATGCAGGGCGTTGTGGTGACAAGGTGTAGGTTATATGAGATGCAGGGTGCTGTGGTGACATGGTGTAGGTTGATATGAGATTCAGGGTGCTGTGGTGACATGGTGTAAGTTGATATGAGATGCAGGGTGCTGTAGTGACATGGTGTAGGTTGATATGAGATGCAGGGACTTGTGGTGACATGGTGAAGGTTGATATGAGATTCAGGGTGCTGTGGTGACATGGTGTAAGTTGATATGAGATGCATGGGGCTGTAGTGACATGGTGTAGGTTGATATGAGATGCAGAGTGCTGTGGTGACATGGTGTAGGTTGATATGAGAAACAGGGTGTTGTGGTGACATAGTGTAGGTTATATGAGATGCAGGGTGCTGTGACATGGTGTAGGTTGATATGATATTCAGGGTGCTGTGGTGACATGGTGTAAGTTGATATGAGATGCAGGGGGCTGTAGTGACATGGTGTAGGTTGATATGAGATGCAGAGTGCTGTGGTGACATGGTGTAGGTTGATATGAGAAACAGGGTGTTGTGGTGACATAGTGTAGGTTATATGAGATGCAGGGTGCTGTGACATGGTGTAGGTTGATATAAGATGCAGGGAGTTGTGGTGACATGGTGTAGGTTGATATGATATTCATGGTGCTGTGGTGACATGGTGTAAGTTGATATGAGATGCAGGGGGCTGTAGTGACATGGTGTAGGTTGATATGAGATGCAGAGTGCTGTGGTGGCATGGTGTAGGTTGATATGAGAAACAGGGTGTTGTGGTGACATAGTGTAGGTTATATGAGATGCAGGGTGCTGTGACATGGTATAGGTTGATATAAGATGCAGGGTGTTGTGGTGACATGTTGTAGGTCGATATGAGATGCAGGGTGCTGTGGTGACATGGTGTAGGTTATATGAGATGCAGGGTGCTGTGACATGGTGTAGGTTGATATGAGATGCAGGGTGCTGTGGTGACATGGTTTAGGTTGATATGAGATGCAGGGTGCTGTGGTGACATGGTGTAGGTTGATATGAGATGCAGGGTGCTGTAGTGACATGGTGTAGGTTGATATGAGATGCAGGGTTCTGTGAAGACAAGGTGTAGGTTGATATGAGATGCAGGGTGCTGTGGTGACATGTTGTAGGTTGATATGAGATAAAGGGTGTTGTGGTGACATGGTGTAGGTTGATATGAGATGCAGGGACTTGTGGTGACATGGTAATGGTTGATATGAGATTCAGGGTGCTGTGGTGACATGGTGTAGGTTGATATGAGATGCAGGGTGCTGTGGTGACATGGTGTAGGTTGATATGAAAAACAGGGTGTTTTGGTGACATGGTGTAGGTTATATGAGATGCAGGGTGCTGTGACATGGTGTAGGTTGATATAAGATGCAGGGTGTTGTGGTGACATGGTGTAGGTTGATATGAGTTGCAGAGGAATATGGTGACATGGTGTAGGTTGATATGAGATGCAGGGTGCTGTGGTGACATGGTGTAAGTTTATATGAGATGCAGGGTGTTGCACTGACATGGTGGAGGTTGAAATGAGATGTGGAGTGTTGTGTTGACATGGTGTAGGTTGATATGAGATGCAGGGTGCTGTGGTGACATGGTGTAGGTTGATATGAGATGCAGGGTGCTGTAGTGACATGGTGTAGGTTGATATGTGATGCAGGGTACTGTGGTGACATGGTTTAAGTTGATATGAGATGCAGAGGAATGTGGTGACATGGTGTAGGTTGATATGAGATGCAGGGTGCTGTGGTGACATGGTGTAAGTTGATATGAGATGCAGAGGAATATGGTGACATGGTATAGGTTGATATGAGATGCAGGGTGCTGTGTTAACATGGTGTAGGTTGATATGAGTTACAGAGTGCTGTGGTGACATGGTGTACATTGATATGAGATGCAGGGCGTTGTGGTGACAAGGTGTAGGTTATATGAGATGCAGGGTGCTGTGGTGACATGGTGTAGGTTGATATGAGATTCAGGGTGCTGTGGTGACATGGTGTAAGTTGATATGAGATGCAGGGTGCTGTAGTGACATGGTGTAGGTTGATATGAGATGCAGGGACTTGTGGTGACATGGTGAAGGTTGATATGAGATTCAGGGTGCTGTGGTGACATGGTGTAAGTTGATATGAGATGCATGGGGCTGTAGTGACATGGTGTAGGTTGATATGAGATGCAGAGTGCTGTGGTGACATGGTGTAGGTTGATATGAGAAACAGGGTGTTGTGGTGACATAGTGTAGGTTATATGAGATGCAGGGTGCTGTGACATGGTGTAGGTTGATATGATATTCAGGGTGCTGTGGTGACATGGTGTAAGTTGATATGAGATGCAGGGGGCTGTAGTGACATGGTGTAGGTTGATATGAGATGCAGAGTGCTGTGGTGACATGGTGTAGGTTGATATGAGAAACAGGGTGTTGTGGTGACATAGTGTAGGTTATATGAGATGCAGGGTGCTGTGACATGGTGTAGGTTGATATAAGATGCAGGGTGTTGTGGTGACATGGTGTAGTTTGATATGATATTCATGGTGCTGTGGTGACATGGTATAAGTTGATATGAGATGCAGGGGGCTGTAGTGACATGGTGTAGGTTGATATGAGATGCAGAGTGCTGTGGTGGCATGGTGTAGGTTGATATGAGAAACAGGGTGTTGTGGTGACATAGTTTAGGTTATATGAGATGCAGGGTGCTGTGACATGGTATAGGTTGATATAAGATGCAGGGTGTTGTGGTGACATGGTGTAGGTCGATATGAGATGCAGGGTGCTGTGGTGACATGGTGTAGGTTATATGAGATGCAGGGTGCTGTGACATGGTGTAGGTTGATATAAGATGCAGGGTGTTGTGGTGATATGGTGTAGGTTGATATGAGATGCAGGGTGCTGTGGTGAAATGGTGTAGGTTGATATGAGATGCAGGGTGCTGTGGTCACATTATCCAAGTTGATATGAGATGCAGAGGAATGTGGTGACATGGTGTATGTTGATATGAGATGCAGGGTGCTGTGGTGACATGGTGTAAGTTGATATGAGATGCAGAGACTAATATGGTGACATGGTGTATATTGATATGAGATGCAGAGGAATGTGGTGACATGGTGTAGGTTGATATGTGATGCAGGGTGCTATGGTGACATGGTATATGTTGATATGAGATGCAGAGGAATATGGTGACATGGTATAGGTCGATTTGAGATGCAGGGTGCTGTGGTGACATGGTGTATGTTGATTTGAGATGCAGGGTGCTGTGGTGACATGATGTAAGTTGATATGAGATGCAGAGGATTATGGTGACATGGTATAGGTTGATATGAGATGCAGGGTGCTGTGGTGACATGGTGTAGGTTGATATGAGATGCAGGGTGCTGTGGTGACATGGTGTAGGTTGATATGAGAAGCAGGGTGCTGTAGTGACATGGTGTAGGTTGATATGAGATGCAGGGTGCTGTGGTGACATGGTGTAGGTTGATATGAGATGCAGGGTGCTGTGGTGACATGTTGTAGGTTGATATGAGATACAGGGTGTTGTGGTGACATGGTGTAACTTGATATGAGATGCAGGGAGTTGTAGTGACTTGGTGTAGGTTGATATGAGATGCAGAGTGTTATGGTAACATGGTGTAGGTTATATGAGATGCAGGGTGCTGTGACATGGTGTAGGTTATATGAGATGCAGGGTGCTGTGGTGACATGGTGTAGGTTATATGAGATGCAGGGTGCTGAGACATGGTGTAGGTTGATATAAGATGCAGGGTGTTGTGGTGACATGGTGTAGGTTGATATGAGATGCAGGGTGCTGTGGTGACATGGTGTAGGTTGATATGAGCTGCAGGGTGCTATGGTGACATCATGTAAGTTGATATGAGATGCAGGGTGCTGTAGTGACATGGTGTAGGTTGATATGAGATGCTGAGGAATGTGGTGACATGGTGTAGGTTAATATGAGATGCAGGGTGTTGTGGTGACATGGTGTAGGTTGATATGTGATGCAGGGTGCTGTGGTGACATGGTGTAAGTTGATATGAGATGCAGAGGAATATGGTGACATGGTATTGGTTGATATGAGATGCAGGGTGCTGTGGTGACATGGTGTAGGTTGATATGAGATGCAGGGTGCTGTGGTGACATGATGTAAGTTGATATGAGATGCAGAGGATTATGGTGACATGGTATAGGTTGATATGAGATGCAGGGTGCTGTGTTGACATGGTTTAGGTTTATATGAGATGCAGGGTGCTGTGGTGACATGGTGTAGGTTGATATGAGATGCAGGGTGCTGTAGTGACATGGTGTAGGTTGATATGAGATGCAGGGTTCTGTGAAGACAAGGTGTAGGTTGATATGAGATGCAGGGTGCTGTGGTGACATGTTGTAGGTTGATATGAGATAAAGGGTGTTGTGGTGACATGGTGTAGGTTGATATGAGATGCAGGGACTTGTGGTGACATGGTAATGGTTGATATGAGATTCAGGGTGCTGTGGTGACATGGTGTAGGTTGATATGAGATGCAGGGTGCTGTGGTGACATGGTGTAGGTTGATATGAAAAACAGGGTGTTTTGGTGACATGGTGTAGGTTATATGAGATGCAGGGTGCTGTGACATGGTGTAGGTTGATATAAGATGCAGGGTGTTGTGGTGACAAGGTGTAGGTTGATATGAGTTGCAGAGGAATATGGTGACATGGTGTAGGTTGATATGAGATGCAGGGTGCTGTGGTGACATGGTGTAAGTTTATATGAGATGCAGGGTGTTGCACTGACATGGTGGAGGTTGAAATGAGATGTGGAGTGTTGTGTTGACATGGTGTAGGTTGATATGAGATGCAGGGTGCTGTGGTGACATGGTGTAGGTTGATATGAGATGCAGGGTGCTGTAGTGACATGGTGTAGGTTGATATGTGATGCAGGGTACTGTGGTGACATGGTTTAAGTTGATATGAGATGCAGAGGAATGTGGTGACATGGTGTAGGTTGATATGAGATGCAGGGTGCTGTGGTGACATGGTGTAAGTTGATATGAGATGCAGAGGAATATGGTGACATGGTATAGGTTGATATGAGATGCAGGGTGCTGTGTTAACATGGTGTAGGTTGATATGAGTTACAGAGTGCTGTGGTGACATGGTGTACATTGATATGAGATGCAGGGCGTTGTGGTGACAAGGTGTAGGTTATATGAGATGCAGGGTGCTGTGGTGACATGGTGTAGGTTGATATGAGATTCAGGGTGCTGTGGTGACATGGTGTAAGTTGATATGAGATGCAGGGTGCTGTAGTGACATGGTGTAGGTTGATATGAGATGCAGGGACTTGTGGTGACATGGTGAAGGTTGATATGAGATTCAGGGTGCTGTGGTGACATGGTGTAAGTTGATATGAGATGCATGGGGCTGTAGTGACATGGTGTAGGTTGATATGAGATGCAGAGTGCTGTGGTGACATGGTGTAGGTTGATATGAGAAACAGGGTGTTGTGGTGACATAGTGTAGGTTATATGAGATGCAGGGTGCTGTGACATGGTGTAGGTTGATATGATATTCAGGGTGCTGTGGTGACATGGTGTAAGTTGATATGAGATGCAGGGGGCTGTAGTGACATGGTGTAGGTTGATATGAGATGCAGAGTGCTGTGGTGACATGGTGTAGGTTGATATGAGAAACAGGGTGTTGTGGTGACATAGTGTAGGTTATATGAGATGCAGGGTGCTGTGACATGGTGTAGGTTGATATAAGATGCAGGGTGTTGTGGTGACATGGTGTAGGTTGATATGATATTCATGGTGCTGTGGTGACATGGTGTAAGTTGATATGAGATGCAGGGGGCTGTAGTGACATGGTGTAGGTTGATATGAGATGCAGAGTGCTGTGGTGGCATGGTGTAGGTTGATATGAGAAACAGGGTGTTGTGGTGACATAGTGTAGGTTATATGAGATGCAGGGTGCTGTGACATGGTATAGGTTGATATAAGATGCAGGGTGTTGTGGTGACATGGTGTAGGTCGATATGAGATGCAGGGTGCTGTGGTGACATGGTGTAGGTTATATGAGATGCAGGGTGCTGTGACATGGTGTAGGTTGATATAAGATGCAGGGTGTTGTGGTGACATGGTGTAGGTTGATATGAGATGCAGGGTGCTGTGGTGAAATGGTGTAGGTTGATATGAGATGCAGGGTGCTGTGGTCACATTATCTAAGTTGATATGAGATGCAGAGGAATGTGGTGACATGGTGTATGTTGATATGAGATGCAGGGTGCTGTGGTGACATGGTGTAAGTTGATATGAGATGCAGAGACTAATATGGTGACATGGTGTATATTGATATGAGATGCAGAGGAATGTGGTGACATGGTGTAGGTTGATATGTGATGCAGGGTGCTGTGGTGACATGGTGTAAGTTGATATGAGATGCAGAGGAATATGGTGACAAGGTATAGGTCGATATGAGATGCAGGGTGCTGCGGTGACATGGTGTATGTTGATTTGAGATGCAGGGAGTTGTAGTGACTTGGTGTAGGTTGATATGAGATGCAGAGTGTTATGGTAACATGGTGTAGGTTATATGAGATGCAGGGTGCTGTGACATGGTGTAGGTTATATGAGATGCAGGGTGCTGTGGTGACATGGTGTAGGTTATATGAGATGCAGGGTGCTGAGACATGGTGTAGGTTGATATAAGATGCAGGGTGTTGTGGTGACATGGTGTAGGTTGATATGAGATGCAGGGTGCTGTGGTGACATGGTGTAGGTTGATATGAGCTGCAGGGTGCTATGGTGACATCATGTAAGTTGATATGAGATGCAGGGTGCTGTAGTGACATGGTGTAGGTTGATATGAGATGCTGAGGAATGTGGTGACATGGTGTAGGTTAATATGAGATGCAGGGTGTTGTGGTGACATGGTGTAGGTTGATATGTGATGCAGGGTGCTGTGGTGACATGGTGTAAGTTGATATGAGATGCAGAGGAATATGGTGACATGGTATTGGTTGATATGAGATGCAGGGTGCTGTGGTGACATGGTGTAGGTTGATATGAGATGCAGGGTGCTGTGGTGACATGATGTAAGTTGATATGAGATGCAGAGGATTATGGTGACATGGTATAGGTTGATATGAGATGCAGGGTGCTGTGTTGACATGGTTTAGGTTTATATGAGATGCAGGGTGCTGTGGTGACATGGTGTAGGTTGATATGAGATGCAGGGTGCTGTAGTGACATGGTGTAGGTTGATATGAGATGCAGGGTTCTGTGAAGACAAGGTGTAGGTTGATATGAGATGCAGGGTGCTGTGGTGACATGTTGTAGGTTGATATGAGATAAAGGGTGTTGTGGTGACATGGTGTAGGTTGATATGAGATGCAGGGACTTGTGGTGACATGGTAATGGTTGATATGAGATTCAGGGTGCTGTGGTGACATGGTGTAGGTTGATATGAGATGCAGGGTGCTGTGGTGACATGGTGTAGGTTGATATGAAAAACAGGGTGTTTTGGTGACATGGTGTAGGTTATATGAGATGCAGGGTGCTGTGACATGGTGTAGGTTGATATAAGATGCAGGGTGTTGTGGTGACAAGGTGTAGGTTGATATGAGTTGCAGAGGAATATGGTGACATGGTGTAGGTTGATATGAGATGCAGGGTGCTGTGGTGACATGGTGTAAGTTTATATGAGATGCAGGGTGTTGCACTGACATGGTGGAGGTTGAAATGAGATGTGGAGTGTTGTGTTGACATGGTGTAGGTTGATATGAGATGCAGGGTGCTGTGGTGACATGGTGTAGGTTGATATGAGATGCAGGGTGCTGTAGTGACATGGTGTAGGTTGATATGTGATGCAGGGTACTGTGGTGACATGGTTTAAGTTGATATGAGATGCAGAGGAATGTGGTGACATGGTGTAGGTTGATATGAGATGCAGGGTGCTGTGGTGACATGGTGTAAGTTGATATGAGATGCAGAGGAATATGGTGACATGGTATAGGTTGATATGAGATGCAGGGTGCTGTGTTAACATGGTGTAGGTTGATATGAGTTACAGAGTGCTGTGGTGACATGGTGTACATTGATATGAGATGCAGGGCGTTGTGGTGACAAGGTGTAGGTTATATGAGATGCAGGGTGCTGTGGTGACATGGTGTAGGTTGATATGAGATTCAGGGTGCTGTGGTGACATGGTGTAAGTTGATATGAGATGCAGGGTGCTGTAGTGACATGGTGTAGGTTGATATGAGATGCAGGGACTTGTGGTGACATGGTGAAGGTTGATATGAGATTCAGGGTGCTGTGGTGACATGGTGTAAGTTGATATGAGATGCATGGGGCTGTAGTGACATGGTGTAGGTTGATATGAGATGCAGAGTGCTGTGGTGACATGGTGTAGGTTGATATGAGAAACAGGGTGTTGTGGTGACATAGTGTAGGTTATATGAGATGCAGGGTGCTGTGACATGGTGTAGGTTGATATGATATTCAGGGTGCTGTGGTGACATGGTGTAAGTTGATATGAGATGCAGGGGGCTGTAGTGACATGGTGTAGGTTGATATGAGATGCAGAGTGCTGTGGTGACATGGTGTAGGTTGATATGAGAAACAGGGTGTTGTGGTGACATAGTGTAGGTTATATGAGATGCAGGGTGCTGTGACATGGTGTAGGTTGATATAAGATGCAGGGTGTTGTGGTGACATGGTGTAGGTTGATATGATATTCATGGTGCTGTGGTGACATGGTGTAAGTTGATATGAGATGCAGGGGGCTGTAGTGACATGGTGTAGGTTGATATGAGATGCAGAGTGCTGTGGTGGCATGGTGTAGGTTGATATGAGAAACAGGGTGTTGTGGTGACATAGTGTAGGTTATATGAGATGCAGGGTGCTGTGACATGGTATAGGTTGATATAAGATGCAGGGTGTTGTGGTGACATGGTGTAGGTCGATATGAGATGCAGGGTGCTGTGGTGACATGGTGTAGGTTATATGAGATGCAGGGTGCTGTGACATGGTGTAGGTTGATATAAGATGCAGGGTGTTGTGGTGACATGGTGTAGGTTGATATGAGATGCAGGGTGCTGTGGTGAAATGGTGTAGGTTGATATGAGATGCAGGGTGCTGTGGTCACATTATCTAAGTTGATATGAGATGCAGAGGAATGTGGTGACATGGTGTATGTTGATATGAGATGCAGGGTGCTGTGGTGACATGGTGTAAGTTGATATGAGATGCAGAGACTAATATGGTGACATGGTGTATATTGATATGAGATGCAGAGGAATGTGGTGACATGGTGTAGGTTGATATGTGATGCAGGGTGCTGTGGTGACATGGTGTAAGTTGATATGAGATGCAGAGGAATATGGTGACAAGGTATAGGTCGATATGAGATGCAGGGTGCTGCGGTGACATGGTGTATGTTGATTTGAGATGCAGGGTGCTGTGGTGACATGATGTAAGTTGATATGAGATGCAGAGGATTATGGTGACATGGTGTAGGTTGATATGTGATGCAGGGTGCTGTGGTGACATGGTGTAAGTTGATATGAGATGCAGAGGAATGTGGTGACATAGTGTAGGTTGATATGTGATGCAGGGTGCTATGGTGACATGGTATAAGTTGATATGAGATGCAGAGGAATATGGTGACATGGTATAGGTCGATTTGAGATGCAGGGTGCTGTGGTGACATGGTGTATGTTGATTTGAGATGCAGGGTGCTGTGGTGACATGATGTAAGTTGATATGAGATGCAGAGGATTATGTTGACATGGTATAGGTTGATATGAGATGTAGGGTGCTGTGGTGACATGGTGTAGGTTGATATGAGATGCAGGGTGCTGTGGTGACATGGTGTAGGTTGATATGAGAAGCAGGGTGCTGTAGTGACATGGTGTAGGTTGATATGAGATGCAGGGTGCTGTGGTGACATGGTGTAGGTTGATATGAGATGCAGGGTGCTGTGGTGACATGTTGTAGGTTGATATGAGATACAGGGTGTTGTGGTGACATGGTGTAAGTTGATATGAGATGCAGGGAGTTGTAGTGACTTGGTGTAGGTTGATATGAGATGCAGAGTGTTATGGTAACATGGTGTAGGTTATATGAGATGCAGGGTGCTGTGACATGGTGTAGGTTATATGAGATGCAGGGTGCTGTGGTGACATGGTGTAGGTTATATGAGATGCAGGGTGCTGTGGTGACATGGTGTAGGTTGATATGAGCTGCAGGGTGCTATGGTGACATCATGTAAGTTGATATGAGATGCAGGGTGCTGTAGTGACATGGTATAGGTTGATATGAGATGCTGAGGAATGTGGTGACATGGTGTAGGTTAATATGAGATGCAGAGGAATATGGTGACATGGTATAGGTTGATATGAGATGCAGGGTGCTGTGGTGACATGGTGTAGGTTGATATGAGATGCAGGGTGCTGT
Source organism: Taudactylus pleione (assembly GCA_031769625.1). Lineage (NCBI taxonomy): Eukaryota > Metazoa > Chordata > Amphibia > Anura > Myobatrachidae > Taudactylus > Taudactylus pleione. Next base: position 7,746,081 of record JAUIMM010000350.1, on the reverse strand, counting down.
GGTGACATGATGTAAGTTGATATGAGATGCAGAGGATTATGTTGACATGGTATAGGTTGATTTGAGATGCAGGGTGCTGTAGTGACATGGTGTAGGTTGATATGAGATGCAGGGTGCTGTGGTGACATGGTGTAGGTTGATATGAGATGCAGGGACTTGTGGTGACATGGTGTAGGTTGATATGAGATTCAGGGTGCTGTGGTGACATGGTGTAAATTGATATGAGATGCAGAGGAATATGGTGACATGGTATAGGTTGATATGAGATGCAGGGTGCTGTGGTGACATGGTGTAAGTTTATATGAGATGCAGGGTGTTGCGGTGACATGGTGTAGGTTGATATGAGATGCAGGGTGCTGTGGTGACATGGTGTAGGTTATATGAGATGCAGGTTGCTGTGACATGGTGTAGGTTGATATAAGATGCAGGTTGCTGTGGTGACATGGTGTATGTTGATATGAGATGCAGGGTGCTGTAGTGACATGGTGTAAGTTTATATGAGATGCAGTGTGTTGCGGTGACATGGTGTAGGTTATAGAGATGCAGGGTGCTGTGGTGACATGGTGTAAGTTGATATGAGATGCAGAGGAATATGGTGACATGGTGTATGTTGATATGAGATGCACAGTGCTGTGGTGACATGGTGTAAATTTATATGAGATGCAGGGTGTTGCGGTGACATGGTGTAGGTTGATATGAGATGCAGAGTGTTGTGGTAACATGGTGTAGGTTATATGAGATGCAGGGTGCTGTGACATGGTGTAGGTTATATGAGATGCAGGGTGCTGTGGTGACATGGTGTAGGTTATATGAGATGCAGGGTGCTGTGACATGGTGTAGGTTGATATAAGATGCAGGGTGTTGTGGTGACATGGTGTAAGTTGATATGAGATGCAGGGTGCTGTGGTGACATGGTGTAGGTTGATATGAGCTGCAGGGTGCTATGGTGACATCATGTAAGTTGATATGAGATGCAGGGTGCTGTAGTGACATGCTGTTGGTTGATATGAGATGCTGAGGAATGTGGTGACATGGTGTAGGTTAATATGAGATGCAGGGTGTTGTGGTGACATGGTGTAGGTTGATATGTGATGCAGGGTGCTGTGGTGACATGGTGTAAGTTGATATGAGATGCAGAGGAATATGGTGACATGGTATTGGTTGATATGAGATGCAGGGTGCTGTGGTGACATGGTGTAGGTTGATATGAGATGCAGGGTGCTGTGGTGTCATGATGTAAGTTGATATGAGATGCAGAGGATTATGGTGACATTGTGTAGGTTGATATGAGATGCAGGGTGCTGTGTTGACATGGTTTAGGTTGATATGAGATGCAGGGTGCTGTGGTGACATGGTGTAGGTTGATATGAGATGCAGGGTGCTGTAGTGACATGGTGTAGGCTGATATGAGATGCAGGGTTCTGTGAAGACAAGGTGTAGGTTGATATGAGATGCAGGGTGCTGTGGTGACATGGTGTAGGTTGATATGAGATAAAGGGTGTTGTGGTGACATGGTGTAGGTTGATATGAGATGCAGGGACTTGTTGTGACATGGTAAAGGTTGATATGAGATTCAGGGTGCTGTGGTGACATGGTGTAGGTTGATATGAGATGCAGGGTGCTGTAGTGACATGGTGTAGGTTGATATGAGATGCAGGGTTCTGTGAAGACAAGGTGTAGGTTACATGAGATGCAGGGTGCTGTGACATGGTGTAGATTGATATAAGATGCAGGGTGTTGTGGTAACATGGTGTAGGTTGATATGAGATGCAGGGTGCTGTGGTGACATCATGTAAGTTGATATGACATGCAGAGAAATATGGAGACATGGTGTAGGTTATATGAGATGCAAGATGCTGTGGTGACATGGTGTAAGTTTATATGAGATGCAGGGTGTTGCGGTGACATGGTGTAGGTTGATATGAGATGCAGGGTGCTGTAGTGACATGGTGTATGTTATATGAGATGCAGGGTGCTGTGACATGGTGTAGGTTGATATAAGATGCAGGGTGCTGTGGTGACATGGTGTATGTTGATATGAGATGCAGGGTGCTGTAGTGACATGGTGTAAGTTTATATGAGATGCAGGGTGTTGCCGTGACATGGTGTAGGTTATAGAGATGCAGGGTGCTGTGGTGACATGGTGTAAGTTGATATGAGATGCAGAGGAATATGGTGACATGGTGTATGTTGATATGAGATGCACAGTGCTGTGGTGACATGGTGTAAATTTATATGAGATGCAGGGTGTTGCGGTGACATGGTGTAGGTTGATATGAGATGCAGAGTGTTGTGGTAACATGGTGTAGGTTATATGAGATGCAGGGTGCTGTGACATGGTGTAGGTTATATGAGATGCAGGGTGCTGTGGTGACATGGTGTAGGTTATATGAGATGCAGGGTGCTGTGACATGGTGTAGGTTGATATAAGATGCAGGGTGTTGTGGTGACATGGTGTAAGTTGATATGAGATGCAGGGTGCTGTGGTGACATGGTGTAGGTTGATATGAGCTGCAGGGTGCTATGGTGACATCATGTAAGTTGATATGAGATGCAGGGTGCTGTAGTGACATGGTGTAGGTTGATATGAGATGCTGAGGAATGTGGTGACATGGTGTAGGTTAATATGAGATGCAGGGTGTTGTGGTGACATGGTGTAGGTTGATATGTGATGCAGGGTGCTGTGGTGACAAGGTGTAAGTTGATATGAGATGCAGAGGAATATGGTGACATGGTATTGGTTGATATGAGATGCAGGGTGCTGTGGTGACATGGTGTAGGTTGATATGAGATGCAGGGTGCTGTGGTGTCATGATGTAAGTTGATATGAGATGCAGAGGATTATGGTGACATGGTATAGGTTGATATGAGATGCAGGGTGCTGTGTTGACATGGTTTAGGTTGATATGAGATGCAGGGTGCTGTGGTGACATGGTGTAGGTTGATATGAGATGCAGGGTGCTGTAGTGACATGGTGTAGGTTGATATGAGATGCAGGGTTCTGTGAAGACAATGTGTAGGTTGATATGAGATGCAGGGTGCTGTGGTGACGGTGTAGGTTGATATGAGATAAAGGGTGTTGTGGTGACATGGTGTAGGTTGATATGAGATGTAGGGACTTGTTGTGACATGGTAAAGGTTGATATGAGATTCAGGGTGCTGTGGTGACATGGTGTAGGTTGATATGAGATGCAGGGTGCTGTGGTGACATGGTGTAGGTTGATATGAAAAACAGGGTGTTGTGGTGACATGGTATAGGTTATATGAGATGCAGGGTGCTGTGACATGGTGTAGATTGATATAAGATGTAGGGTGTTGTGGTAACATGGTGTAGGTTGATATGAGATGCAGGGTGCTGTGGTGACATCATGTAAGTTGATATGAGATGCAGAGAAATATGGAGACATGGTGTAGGTTATATGAGATGCAAGATGCTGTGGTGACATGGTGTAAGTTTATATGAGATGCAGGGTGTTGCGGTGACATGGTGTAGGTTGATATGAGATGGAGGGTGCTGTGGTGACATGGTGTATGTTATATGAGATGCAGGGTGCTGTGACATGGTTTAGGTTGATATAAGATGCAGGGTGCTGTGGTGACATGGTGTATGTTGATATGAGATGCAGGGTGCTGTAGTGACATGGTGTAAGTTTATATGAGATGCAGGGTGTTGCCGTGACATGGTGTAGGTTATAGAGATGCAGGGTGCTGTGGTGACATGGTGTAAGTTGATATGAGATGCAGAGGAATATGGTGACATGGTGTAGGTTGATATGAGATGCACAGTGCTGTGGTGACATGGTGTAAATTTATATGAGATGCAGGGTGTTGCGGTGACATGGTGTAGGTTATATGAGATGCAGGGTGCTGTGACATGGTGTAGGTTATATGAGATGCAGGGTGCTGTGGTGACATGGTGTAGGTTATATGAGATGCAGGGTGCTGTGACATGGTGTAGGTTGATATAAGATGCAGGGTGTTGTGGTGACATGGTGTAGGTTGATATGAGATGCAGGGTGCTGTGGTGACATGGTGTTGGTTGATATGAGATACAGGGTGTTGTGGTGACATGGTGTAAGTTGATATGAGATGCAGGGAGTTGTGGTGACATGGAGTAGGTTGATATGAGATGCAGAGTGTTATGGTAACATGGTGTAGGTTATATGAGATGCAGGGTGCTGCGGTGACATAGTGTAGGTTGATATGAGATGCAGAGTGTTGTGGTAACATGGTGTAGGTTATATGAGATGCAGGGTGCTGTGACATGGTGTAGGTTATATGAGATGCAGGGTGCTGTGGTGACATGGTGTAGGTTATATGAGATGCAGGGTGCTGAGACATGGTGTAGGTTGATATAAGATGCAGGGTGTTGTGGTGACATGGTGTAGGTTGATATGAGATGCAGGGTGCTGTGGTGACATGGTCTAGGTTGATATGAGCTGCAGGGTGCTATGGTGACATCATGTAAGTTGAAATGAGATGCAGGGTGCTGTAGTGACATGGTGTAGGTTGATATGAGATGCTGAGGAATGTGGTGACATGGTGTAGGTTAATATGAGATGCAGGGTGTTGTGGTGACATGGTGTAGGTTGATATGTGATGCAGGGTGCTGTGGTGACATGGTGTAAGTTGATATGAGATGCAGAGGAATATGGTGACATGGTATTGGTTGATATGAGATGCAGGGTGCTGTGGTGACATGGTGTAGGTTGAAATGAGATGCAGGGTGCTGTGGTGACATGATGTAAGTTGATATGAGATGCAGAGGATTATGGTGACATGGTATAGGTTGATATGAGATGCAGGGTGCTGTGTTGACATGGTTTAGGTTGATATGAGATGCAGGGTGCTGTGGTGACATGGTGTAGGTTGATATGAGATGCAGGGTGCTGTAGTGACATGGTGTAGGTTGATATGAGATGCAGGGTTCTGTGAAGACAAGGTGTAGGTTGATATGAGATGCAGGGTGCTGTGGTGACATGTTGTAGGTTGATATGAGATAAAGGGTGTTGTGGTGACATGGTGTAGGTTGATATGAGATGCAGGGACTTGTGGTGACATGGTAATGGTTGTTATGAGATTCAGGGTGCTGTGGTGACATGGTGTAGGTTGATATGAGATGCAGGGTGCTGTGGTGACATGGTGTAGGTTGATATGAAAAACAGGGTGTTGTGGTGACATGGTATAGGTTATATGAGATGCAGGGTGCTGTGACATGGTGTAGGTTGATATAAGATGCAGGGTGTTGTGGTGACATGGTGTAGGTTGATATGAGATGCAGGGTGCTGTGGTGACATGGTGTAGGTTATATGAGATGCAGGGAGCTGTGACATGGTGTAGGTTGATATAAGATGCAGGGTGCTGTGGTGACATGGTGTATGTTGATATGAGATGCAGGGTGCTGTAGTGACATGGTGTAAGTTTATATGAGATGCAGGGTGTTGCGGTGACATGGTGTAGGTTATAGAGAAGCAGGGTACTGTGGTGACATGGTGTAAGTTGATATGAGATGCAGAGGAATATGGTGACATGGTGTAGGTTGATATGAGATGCACAGTGCTGTGGTGACATGGTGTAAAGTTATATGAGATGCAGGGTGTTGCGGTGACATGGTGTAGGTTATATGAGATGCAGGGTGCTGTGACATGGTGTAGGTTATATGAGATGCAGGGTGCTGTGGTGACATGGTGTAGGTTATATGAGATGCAGGGTGCTGTGACATGGTGTAGGTTGATATAAGATGCAGGGTGTTGTGGTGACATGGTGTAGGTTGATATGAGATGCAGGGTGCTGTGGTGACATGGTGTAGGTTGATATGAGATACAGGGTGTTGTGGTGACATGGTGTAAGTTGATATGAGATGCAGGGAGTTGTGGTGACATGGTGTAGGTTGATATGAGATGCAGAGTGTTATGGTAACATGGTGTAGGTTATATGAGATGCAGGGTGCTGTGGTGACATGATGTAGGTTATATGAGAAGCAGGGTGCTGTGACATGGTGTAGGTTGACATAAGATGCAGGGTGTTGTGGTGACATGGTGTAGGTTGATATGAGATGCAGGGTGCTGTGGTGACATGGTGTAGGTTAATATGAGATGCAGGGTGCTGTGAAGACAAGGTGTAGGTTGATATGAGATGCAGGGTGCTGTGGTGACATGGTGTAGGTTTATATGAGATACAGAGTGTTGTGGTGACATGGTGTAGGTTGATATGAGATGCAGGGACTTGTGGTGACATGGTAAAGGTTGATATGAGATTCAGGGTGCTGTGGTGACATGGTGTAAGTTGATATGAGATGCAGGGTGCTGTAGTGACATGGTGTAGGTTGATATGAGATGCAGGGTGCTGTGGTGACATGGTGTAGGTTGATATGAGAAACAGGGTGTTGTGGTGACATGGTGTAGGTTATATGAGATGCAGGGTGCTGTGACATGGTGTAGGTTGATATAAGATGCAGGGTGTTGCGGTGACATGGTGTAGGTTGATATGAGATGCAGTGTGCTGTGGTGACATCATGTAAGTTGATATGAGATGCAGAGAAATATGGAGACATGGTGTAGGTTATATGAGATGCAAGATGCTGTGGTGACATGGTGTAAGTTTATATGAGATACAGGGTGTTGAGGTGACATGGTGTAGGTTGATATGAGATGCAGGGAGCTGTGGTGACATGGTGTAGGTTATATGAGATGCAGAGTGCTGTGACATGGTGTAGGTTGATATAAGATGCAGGGTGCTGTGGTGACATGGTGTATGTTGATATGAGATGCAGGGTGCTGTAGTGACATGGTGTAAGTTTATATGAGATGCAGGGTGTTGCGGTGACATGGTGTAGGTTATAGAGATGCAGGGTGCTGTGGTGACATTGTGTAAGTTGATATGAGATGCAGAGGAATATGGTGACATGGTGTAGGTTGATATGAGAAGCACAGTGCTGTGGTGACATGGTGTAAATTTATATGAGATGCATGGTGTTGCGGTGACATGGTGTAGGTTATATGAGATGCAGGGTGCTGTGACATGGTGTAGGTTATATGAGATGCAGGGTGCTGTGGTGACATGGTGTAGGTTATATGAGATGCAGGGTGCTGTGACATGGTGTAGGTTGATATAAGATGCAGGGTGTTGTGGTGACATGGTGTAGGTTGATATGAGATGCAGGGTGCTGTGGTGACATGGTGTAGGTTGATATGAGATACAGGGTGTTGTGGTGACATGGTGTAAGTTGATATGAGATGCAGGGAGTTGTGGTGACATGGTGTAGGTTGATATGAGATGCAGTGTGCTGTGGTGACATCATGTAAGTTGATATGAGATGCAGAGAAATATGGAGACATGGTGTAGGTTATATGAGATGCAAGATGCTGTGGTGACATGGTGTAAGTTTATATGAGATGCAGGGTGTTGCGGTGACATGGTGTAGGTTGATATGAGATGCAGGGTGCTGTGGTGACATGGTGTAGGTTATATAAGATGCAGAGTGCTGTGACATGGTGTAGGTTGATATAAGATGCAGGGTGCTGTGGTGACATGGTGTATGTTGATATGAGATGCAGGGTGCTGTAGTGACATGGTGTAAGTTTATATGAGATGCAGGGTGTTGCGGTGACATGGTGTAGGTTATAGAGATGCAGGGTGCTGTGGTGACATGGTGTAAGTTGATATGAGATGCAGAGGAATATGGTGACATGGTGTAGGTTGATATGAGATGCACAGTGCTGTGGTGACATGGTGTAAATTTATATGAGATGCAGGGTGTTGCGGTGACATGGTGTAGGTTATATGAGATGCAGGGTGCTGTGACATGGTGTAGGTTATATGAGATGCAGGGTGCTGTGGTGACATGGTGTAGGTTATATGAGATGCAGGGTGCTGTGACATGGTGTAGGTTGATATAAGATGCAGGGTGTTGTGGTGACATGGTGTAGGTTGATATGAGACGCAGGGTGCTGTGGTGACATGGTGTAGGTTGATATGAGATACAGGGTGTTGTGGTGACATGGTGTAAGTTGATATGAGATGCAGGGAGTTGTGGTGACATGGTGTAGGTTGATATGAGATGCAGAGTGTTATGGTAACATGGTGTAGGTTATATGAGATGCAGGGTGCTGTGACATGGTGTAGGTTGATATAAGATGCAGGGTGTTGTGGTGACATGGTGTAGGTTGATATGAGATGCAGAGGAATATGGTGACATGGTATAGGTTGATATGAGATACAGGGTGTTGCGGTGACATGGTGTAGGTTGATATGAGATGCAGGGTGCTGTGGTGACATGGTGTAGGTTATATGAGATGCAGGGTGCTGTGACATGGTGTAGGTTGATATAAGATGCAGGGTGCTGTGGTGACATGATGTAGGTTGATATGAGATGCAGAGGAATGTGGTGACATGGTGTCAGTTGATATGAGATGCAGGGTGCTGTGGTGACATGGTGTAGGTTATATGAGATGGAGGGTGCTGTGACATGGTGTATGTTGATATGAGATGCAGGGTGCTGTAGTGACATGGTGTAGGTTGATATGAGATGCAGAGGAATGTGGTGACATGGTGTAAGTTGATATGAGATGCAGAGGAATGTGGTGACATGGTGTAGGTTGATATTTGAGGCAGGGTGCTGTGGTGACATCATGTAAGTTGATATAAGATGCAGAGGAATATGGTGACATAGCATATGTTGATATGAGATGCAGGGTGCTGTGGTGACATGGTGTAAGTTGATATGAGATGCAGAGGAATATGGTGACATGGTATAGGTTGATATGAGATGCAAGGTGCTGTGTTAACATGGTGTAGGTTGATATGAGATACAGAGTGCTGTGGTGACATGGTGTAGTTTGATTTGAGATACAGGGTGTTGTGGTGACATGGTGTACATTGATATGAGATGCAGGGTGTTGTGGTGACATGGTGTAGGTTATATGAGATGCAGGGTGCTGTGGTGACATGGTGTAAGTTGATATGAGTTGCAGAAGAATATGGTGACATGGTGTAGGTTGATATGAGATGCAGGGTGCTGTGGTGACATGGTGTAAGTTTATTTGAGATGCAGGGTGTTGCAGTGACATGGTGTAGGTTGAAATGAGATGTAGAGTGTTGTGGTGACATGGTGTAGGTTATATGAGATGCAGGGTGCTGTGACATGGTGTAGGTTGATATAAGATGCAGGGTGCTATGGTGACATGGTGTAGGTTGATATGAGATGCAGGGTGCTGTGGTGACATGGTGTAGGTTATATGAGATGCAGGGTGCTGTGACATGGTGTAGGTTGATATAAGATTCAGGGTGCTGTGGTGACATGGTGTATGTTGATATGAGATGCAGGGTGCTGTAGTGACATGGTGTAGGTTGATATGAGATGCAGAGGAATGTGGTGACATGGTGTAAGTTGATATGAGATGCAGAGGAATGTGGTGACATGGTGCAGATTGATATGAGATGCAGGGTGCTGTGGTGACATCATGTAAGTTGATATAAGATGCAGAGGAATGTGGTGACATAGCATATGTTGATATGAGATGCAGGGTGCTGTAGTGACATGGTGTAGGTTGATATGAGATGCAGAGGAATGTAGTGACACGGTGTAGGTTGATATGTGATGCAGGGTGCTGTGGTGACATGGTGTAAGTTGATATGAGATGCAGAGGAATGTGGTGACATGGTCTTGGTTGATATGAGATGCAGGGTGCTGTGGTGACATGGTGTAAGTTGATATGAGATGCAGAGGAATATGGTGACATGGTATAGGTTGATATGAGATGCAGGGTGCTGTGTTAACATGGTGTAGGTTGATATGAGATACAGAGTGCTGTGGTGACATGGTGTAGTTTGATATGAGATACAGGGTGTTGTGGTGACATGGTGTACATTGATATGAGATGCAGGGTGTTGTGGTGACAAGGTGTAGGTTATATGAGATGCAGGGTGCTGTGGTGACATGGTGTAAGTTGATATGAGTTGCAGAGGAATATGGTGACATGGTGTAGGTTGATATGAGATGCAGGGTGCTGTGGTGACATGGTGTAAGTTTATTTGAGATGCAGGGTGTTGCAGTGACATGGTGTAGGTTGAAATGAGATGTAGAGTGTTGTGGTGACATGGTGTAGGTTATATGAGATGCAGGGTGCTGTGACATGGTGTAGGTTGATATAAGATGCAGGGTGCTATGGTGACATGGTGTAGGTTGATATGAGATGCAGGGTGCTGTGGTGACATGGTGTAGGTTATATGAGATGCAGGGTGCTGTGACATGGTGTAGGTTGATATAAGATGCAGGGTGTTGTGGTGACATGGTGTAGGTTGATATGAGATGCAGGGTGCTGTGGTGAAATGGTGTAGGTTGATATGAGATGCAGGGTGCTGTGGTCACATTATGTAAGTTGATATGAGATGCAGAGGAAAGTGGTGACATGGTTTATGTTGATATGAGATGCAGGGTGCTGTGGTGACATGGTGTAAGTTGATATGAGATGCAGAGACTAATATGGTGACATGGTGTATGTTGATATGAGATGCAGGAGAATATGGTGACATGGTGTAGGTTGACATGTGATGCAGGGTGCTGTGGTGACATGGTGTAAGTTGATATGAGATGCAGAGAAATATGGTGACATGGTATAGGTCGATATGAGATGCAGGGTGCTGTAGTGACATGGTGTAGGATGATATGAGATGCAGGGTGCTGTGGTGACATGATGTAAGTTGATATGAGATGCAGAGGATTATGGTAAAATGGTATAGGTTGATATGAGATGCAGGGTGCTGTGGTGACATGGTGTAGGTTGATATGAGATGCAGGGTGCTGTAGTGACATGGTGTAGGTTGATATGAGATGCAGGGTGCTGTGGTGACATGGTGTAGGATGATATGAGATGCAGGGTGCTGTGGTGACATGTTGTAGGTTGATATGAGATACAGGGTGTTGTGGTGACATGGTGTAAGTTGATATGAGATGCAGGGAGTTGTGGTGACATGGTGTAGGTTGATATGAGATGCAGAGTGTTATGGTAACATGGTGTAGGTTATATGAGATGCAGGGTGCTGTGACATGGTGTAGGTTATATGAGATGCAGGGTGCTGTGGTGACATGGTGTAGGTTATATGAGATGCAGGGTGCTGTGACATGTTATAGGTTGATATAAGATGCAGGGTGTTGTGGTGACATGGTGTAGGTTGATATGAGATGCAGGGTGCTGTGGTGACATGGTGTAGGTTGATATGAGCTGCAGGGTGCTATGGTGACATCATGTAAGTTGATATGAGATGCATGGTGCTGTAGTGACATGGTATAGGTTGATATGAGATGCTGAGGAATGTGGTGACATGGTGTAGGTTAATATGAGATGCACAGGAATGTGGTGACATGGTGTAGGTTGATATGTGATGCAGGGTGCTGTGGTGACATGGTGTAAGTTGATATGAGATGCAGAGGAATATGGTGACATGGTATAGGTTGATATGAGATGCAGGGTGCTGTGGTGACATGGTGCAGGTTGATATGAGATGCAGGGTGCTGTGGTGACATGATGTAAGTTGATATGAGATGCAGAGGATTATGTTGACATGGTATAGGTTGATATGAGATGCAGGGTGCTGTAGTGACATGGTGTAGGTTGATATGAGATGCAGGGTGCTGTGGTGACATGGTGTAGGTTGATATGAGATGCAGGGTGCTGTGGTGACATGGTGTAGGTTGATAGAAGATACAGGGTGTTGTGGTGACATGGTGTAGGTTGATATGAGATGCAGGGTGCTGTGGTGACATGGTGTAAGTTGATATGAGATGCAGGGTGCTGTAGTGACATGGTGTAGGTTTATATGAGATGCAGGGTGCTGTGGTGACATGGTGTAGGTTGATATGAGAAACAGGGTGTTGTGGTGACATGGTGTAGGTTGATATGAGATGCAGGGTGCTGTGGTGACATCATGTAAGTTGATATGAGATGCAGAGGAATATGGTGACATGGTGTAGGTTATATGAGATGCAAGATGCTGTGGTGACATGGTGTAAGTTGATATGAGATGCGGAGGAATATGGTGACATGGAATAGGTTGATATGAGATGCAGGGTTCTGTGGTGACATGGTGTAAGATTATATGAGATGCAGGGTGTTGCGGTGACATGGTGTAGGTTGATATGAGATGCAGGGTGCTGTGGTGACATGGTGTAGGTTATATGAGATGCAGGTTGCTGTGACATGGTGTATGTTGATATGAGATGCAGGGTGCTGTAGTGACATGGTGTAAGTTTATATGAGATGCAGTGTGTTGCGGTGACATGGTGTAGGTTATAGAGATGCAGGGTGCTGTGGTGACATGGTGTAAGTTGATATGATATGCAGAGGAATATGGTGACATGGTGTATGTTGATATGAGATGCACAGTGCTGTGGTGACATGGTGTAAATTTATATGAGATGCAGGGTGTTGCGGTGACATGGTGTAGGTTGATATGAGATGCAGAGTGTTGTGGTAACATGGTGTAGGTTATATGAGATGCAGGGTGCTGTGACACGGTGTAGGTTATATGAGATGCAGGGTGCTGTGGTGACATGGTGTAGGTTATATGAGATGCAGGGTGCTGTGACATGGTGTAGGTTGATATAAGATGCAGGGTGTTGTGGTGACATGGTGTAGGTTGATATGAGATGCAGGGTGCTGTGGTGACATGGTGTAGGTTGATAAGAGCTGCAGGGTGCTATGGTGACATCATGTAAATTGATATGAGATGCAGGGTGCTGTAGTGACATGGTGTAGGTTGATATGAGATGCTGAGGAATGTGGTGAAATGGTGTAGGTTGATATGAGATGCAGGCTGCTGTGGTGACATGATGTAAGTTGATATGAGATGCAGAGGATTATGGTGACATGGTATAGGTTGATATGAGATGCAGGGTGCTGTGTTGACATGATTTAGGTTGATATGAGATGCAGGGTGCTGTGGTGACATGGTGTAGGTTGATATGAGATGCAGGGTGTTGTAGTGACATGGTGTAGGTTGATATGAGATGCAGGGTTCTGTGAAGACAAGGTGTAGGTTGAAATGAGATGCAGGGTGCTGTGGTGACATGGTGTAGGTTGATATGAGATAAAGGGTGTTGTGGTGACATGTTGTAGGTTGATATGAGATGCAGGGACTTGTGGTGACATGGTAAAGGTTGATATGAGATTCAGGGTGCTGTGGTGACATGGTGTAAGTTGATATGAGATGCAGGGTGCTGTAGTGACATGGTGTAGGTTGATATGAGATACAGGGTGCTGTGGTGACATGGTGTAGGTTGATATGAAAAACAGGGTGTTGTGGTGACATGGTGTAGGTTATATGAGATGCAGGGTGCTGTGACATGGTGTAGGTTGATATAAGATGCAGGGTGTTGTGGTGACATGGTGTAGGTTGATATGAGATGCAGGGTGCTGTGGTGACATCATGTAAGTTGATATGAGATGCAGAGAAATATGGAGACATGGTGTAGGTTATATGAGATGCAAGATGCTGTGGTGACATGGTGTAAGTTTATATGAGATACAGGGTGTTGCGGTGACATGGTGTAGGTTGATATGAGATGCAGGGTGCTGTGGTGACATGGTGTAGGTTACATGAGATGCAGGGTGCTGTGACATGGTGTAGGTTGATATAAGATGCAGGGTGCTGTGGTGACATGGTGTATGTTGATATGAGATGCAGGGTGCTGTAGTGACATGGTGTAAGTTTATATGAGATGCAGGGTGTTGCGGTGACAAGGTGTAGGTTATAGAGATGCAGGGTGCTGTGGTGACATGGTGTAAGTTGATATGAGATGCACAGTGCTGTGGTGACATGGTGTAAATTTATATGAGATGCAGGGTGTTGTGGTGACATGGTGTAGGTTGATATGAGATGCAGGGTGCTGTGGTGACATCATGTAAGTTGATATGAGATGCAGAGAAATATGGAGACATGGTGTAGGTTATATGAGATGCAAGATGCTGTGGTGACATGGTGTAAGTTTATATGAGATACAGGGTGTTGCGGTGACATGGTGTAGGTTGATATGAGATGCAGGGTGCTGTGGTGACATGGTGTAGGTTACATGAGATGCAGGGTGCTGTGACATGGTGTAGGTTGATATAAGATGCAGGGTGCTGTGGTGACATGGTGTATGTTGATATGAGATGCAGGGTGCTGTAGTGACATGGTGTAAGTTTATATGAGATGCAGGGTGTTGCGGTGACAAGGTGTAGGTTATAGAGATGCAGGGTGCTGTGGTGACATGGTGTAAGTTGATATGAGATGCACAGTGCTGTGGTGACATGGTGTAAATTTATATGAGATGCAGGGTGTTGCGGTGACATGGTGTAGGTTATATGAGATGCAGGGTGCTGTGACATGGTGTAGGTTATATGAGATGCAGGGTGCTGTGGTGACATGGTGTAGGCTATATGAGATGCAGGGTGCTGTGACATGGTGTAGGTTGATATAAGATGCAGGGTGTTGTGGTGACATGGTGTAGGTTGATATGAGATGCAGGGTGCTGTGGTGACATGGTGTAGGTTGATATGAGATACAGGGTGTTGTGGTGACATGGTGTAAGTTGATATGAGATGCAGGGAGTTGTGGTGACATGGTGTAGGTTTGATATGAGATGCAGAGTGTTATGGTAACATGGTGTAGGTTATATGAGATGCAGGGTGCTGTGGTGACATGGTGTAGGTTATATGAGATGCAGGGTGCTGTGACATGGTGTAGGTTGATATAAGATGCAGGGTGTTGTGGTGACATGGTGTAGGTTGATATGAGATGCAGGGTGCTGTGGTGACATGGTGTAGGTTGATATGAGATGCAGGGTGCTGTAGTGACATGGTGTAGGTTAATATGAGATGCAGGGTGCTGTGAAGACAAGGTGTAGGTTGATATGAGATGCAGGGTGCTGTGGTGACATGGTGTAGGTTGATATGAGATACAGGGTGTTGTGGTGACATGGTTTAGGTTGATATGAGATGCAGGGACTTGTGGTGACATGGTAAAGGTTGATATGAGATTCAGGGTGCTGTGGTGACATGGTGTAAGTTGATATGAGATGCAGGGTGCTGTAGTGACATGGTGTAGGTTGATATGAGATGCAGGGTGCTGTGGTGACATGGTGTAGGTTGATATGAGAAACAGGGTGTTGTGGTGACATGGTGTAGGTTATATGAGATGCAGGGTGCTGTGACATGGTGTAGGTTGATATAAGATGCAGGGTGTTGCGGTGACATGGTGTAGGTTGATATGAGATGCAGTGTGCTGTGATGACATCATGTAAGTTGATATGAGATGCAGAGAAATATGGAGACATGGTGTAGGTTATATGAGATGCAAGATGCTGTGGTGACATGGTGTAAGTTTATATGAGATACAGGGTGTTGCGGTGACATGGTGTAGGTTGATATGAGATGCAGGGTGCTGTGGTGACATGGTGTAGGTTACATGAGATGCAGGGTGCTGTGACATGGTGTAGGTTGATATAAGATGCAGGGTGCTGTGGTGACATGGTGTATGTTGATATGAGATGCAGGGTGCTGTAGTGACATGGTGTAAGTTTATATGAGATGCAGGGTGTTGCGGTGACAAGGTGTAGGTTATAGAGATGCAGGGTGCTGTGGTGACATGGTGTAAGTTGATATGAGATGCAGAGGAATATGGTGACATGGTGTAGGTTGATTTGAGATGCACAGTGCTGTGGTGACATGGTGTAAATTTATATGAGATGCAGGGTGTTGCGGTCACATGGTGTAGGTTATATGAGATGCAGGGTGCTGTGACATGGTGTAGGTTATATGAGATGCAGGGTGCTGTGGTGACATGGTGTAGGTTATATGAGATGCAGGGTGCTGTGACATGGTATAGGTTGATATAAGATGCAGGGTGTTGTGGTGACATGGTGTAGGTTGATATGAGATGCAGGGTGCTGTGGTGACATGGTGTAGGTTGATATGAGCTGCAGGGTGCTATGGTGACATCATGTAAGTTGATATGAGATGCATGGTGCTGTAGTGACATGGTATAGGTTGATATGAGATGCTGAGGAATGTGGTGACATGGTGTAGGTTAATATGAGATGCAGAGGAATGTGGTGACATGGTGTAGGTTGATATGTGATGCAGGGTGCTGTGGTGACATGGTGTAAGTTGATATGAGATGCAGAGGAATATGGTGACATGGTATAGGTTGATATGAGATGCAGGGTGCTGTGGTGACATGGTGTAGGTTGATATGAGATGCAGGGTGCTGTGGTGACATGATGTAAGTTTATATGAGATGCAGAGGATTATGTTGACATGGTATAGGTTGATATGAGATGCAGGGTGCTGTAGTGACATGGTGTAGGTTGATATGAGATGCAGGGTGCTGTGGTGACATGGTGTAGGTTGATATGAGATGCAGGGTGCTGTGGTGACATGGTGTAGGTTGATAGAAGATACAGGGTGTTGTGGTGACATGGTGTAGGTTGATATGAGATGCAGGGTGCTGTGGTGACATGGTGTAAGTTGATATGAGATGCAGGGTGCTGTAGTGACATGGTGTAGGTTTATATGAGATGCAGGGTGCTGTGGTGACATGGTGTAGGTTGATATGAGAAACAGGGTGTTGTGGTGACATGGTGTAGGTTGATATGAGATGCAGGGTGCTGTGGTGACATCATGTAAGTTGATATGAGATGCAGAGGAATATGGTGACATGGTGTAGGTTATATGAGATGCAAGATGCTGTGGTGACATGGTGTAAGTTGATATGAGATGCGGAGGAATATGGTGACATGGTATAGGTTGATATGAGATGCAGGGTTCTGTGGTGACATGGTGTAAGATTATATGAGATGCAGGGTGTTGCGGTGACATGGTGTAGGTTGATATGAGATGCAGGGTGCTGTGGTGACATGGTGTAGGTTATATGAGATGCAGGTTGCTGTGACATGGTGTATGTTGATATGAGATGCAGGGTGCTGTAGTGACATGGTGTAAGTTTATATGAGATGCAGTGTGTTGCGGTGACATGGTGTAGGTTATAGAGATGCAGGGTGCTGTGGTGACATGGTGTAAGTTGATATGATATGCAGAGGAATATGGTGACATGGTGTATGTTGATATGAGATGCACAGTGCTGTGGTGACATGGTGTAAATTTATATGAGATGCAGGGTGTTGCGGTGACATGGTGTAGGTTGATATGAGATGCAGAGTGTTGTGGTAACATGGTGTAGGTTATATGAGATGCAGGGTGCTGTGACACGGTGTAGGTTATATGAGATGCAGGGTGCTGTGGTGACATGGTGTAGGTTATATGAGATGCAGGGTGCTGTGACATGGTGTAGGTTGATATAAGATGCAGGGTGTTGTGGTGACATGGTGTAGGTTGATATGAGATGCAGGGTGCTGTGGTGACATGGTGTAGGTTGATAAGAGCTGCAGGGTGCTATGGTGACATCATGTAAATTGATATGAGATGCAGGGTGCTGTAGTGACATGGTGTAGGTTGATATGAGATGCTGAGGAATGTGGTGACATGGTGTAGGTTAATATGAGATGCAGGGTGTTGTGGTGACATGGTGTAGGTTGATATGTGATGCAGGGTGCTGTGGTGACATGGTGTAAGTTGATATGAGATGCAGAGGAATATGGTGACATGGTATTGGTTGATATAAGATGCAGGGTGCTGTGGTGACATGGTGTAGGTTGATATGAGATGCAGGGTGCTGTGGTGACATGATGTAAGTTGATATGAGATGCAGAGGATTATGGTGACATGGTATAGGTTGATATGAGATGCAGGGTGCTGTGTTGACATGATTTAGGTTGATATGAGATGCAGGGTGCTGTGGTGACATGGTGTAGGTTGATATGAGATGCAGGGTGTTGTAGTGACATGGTGTAGGTTGATATGAGATGCAGGGTTCTGTGAAGACAAGGTGTAGGTTGAAATGAGATGCAGGGTGCTGTGGTGACATGGTGTAGGTTGATATGAGATAAAGGGTGTTGTGGTGACATGGTGTAGGTTGATATGAGATGCAGGGACTTGTGGTGACATGGTAAAGGTTGATATGAGATTCAGGGTGCTGTGGTGACATGGTGTAAGTTGATATGAGATGCAGGGTGCTGTAGTGACATGGTGTAGGTTGATATGAGATACAGGGTGCTGTGGTGACATGGTGTAGGTTGATATGAAAAACAGGGTGTTGTGGTGACATGGTGTAGGTTATATGAGATGCAGGGTGCTGTGACATGGTGTAGGTTGATATAAGATGCAGGGTGTTGTGGTGACATGGTGTAGGTTGATATGAGATGCAGGGTGCTGTGGTGACATCATGTAAGTTGATATGAGATGCAGAGAAATATGGAGACATGGTGTAGGTTATATGAGATGCAAGATGCTGTGGTGACATGGTGTAAGTTTATATGAGATACAGGGTGTTGCGGTGACATGGTGTAGGTTGATATGAGATGCAGGGTGCTGTGGTGACATGGTGTAGGTTACATGAGATGCAGGGTGCTGTGACATGGTGTAGGTTGATATAAGATGCAGGGTGCTGTGGTGACATGGTGTATGTTGATATGAGATGCAGCGTGCTGTAGTGACATGGTGTAAGTTTATATGAGATGCAGGGTGTTGCGGTGACAAGGTGTAGGTTATAGAGATGCAGGGTGCTGTGGTGACATGGTGTAAGTTGATATGAGATGCACAGTGCTGTGGTGACATGGTGTAAATTTATATGAGATGCAGGGTGTTGCGGTGACATGGTGTAGGTTATATGAGATGCAGGGTGCTGTGACATGGTGTAGGTTATATGAGATGCAGGGTGCTGTGGTGACATGGTGTAGGCTATATGAGATGCAGGGTGCTGTGACATGGTGTAGGTTGATATAAGATGCAGGGTGTTGTGGTGACATGGTGTAGGTTGATATGAGATGCAGGGTGCTGTGGTGACATGGTGTAGGTTGATATGAGATACAGGGTGTTGTGGTGACATGGTGTAAGTTGATATGAGATGCAGGGAGTTGTGGTGACATGGTGTAGGTTTGATATGAGATGCAGAGTGTTATGGTAACATGGTGTAGGTTATATGAGATGCAGGGTGCTGTGGTGACATGGTGTAGGTTATATGAGATGCAGGGTGCTGTGACATGGTGTAGGTTGATATAAGATGCAGGGTGTTGTGGTGACATGGTGTAGGTTGATATGAGATGCAGGGTGCTGTGAAGACAAGGTGTAGGTTGATATGAGATGCAGGGTGCTGTGGTGACATGGTGTAGGTTGATATGAGATACAGGGTGTTGTGGTGACATGGTTTAGGTTGATATGAGATGCAGGGACTTGTGGTGACATGGTAAAGGTTGATATGAGATTCAGGGTGCTGTGGTGACATGGTGTAAGTTGATATGAGATGCAGGGTGCTGTAGTGACATGGTGTAGGTTGATATGAGATGCAGGGTGCTGTGGTGACATGGTGTAGGTTGATATGAGAAACAGGGTGTTGTGGTGACATGGTGTAGGTTATATGAGATGCAGGGTGCTGTGACATGGTGTAGGTTGATATAAGATGCAGGGTGTTGCGGTGACATGGTGTAGGTTGATATGAGATGCAGTGTGCTGTGATGACATCATGTAAGTTGATATGAGATGCAGAGAAATATGGAGACATGGTGTAGGTTATATGAGATGCAAGATGCTGTGGTGACATGGTGTAAGTTTATATGAGATACAGGGTGTTGCGGTGACATGGTGTAGGTTGATATGAGATGCAGGGTGCTGTGGTGACATGGTGTAGGTTACATGAGATGCAGGGTGCTGTGACATGGTGTAGGTTGATATAAGATGCAGGGTGCTGTGGTGACATGGTGTATGTTGATATGAGATGCAGGGTGCTGTAGTGACATGGTGTAAGTTTATATGAGATGCAGGGTGTTGCGGTGACAAGGTGTAGGTTATAGAGATGCAGGGTGCTGTGGTGACATGGTGTAAGTTGATATGAGATGCAGAGGAATATGGTGACATGGTGTAGGTTGATTTGAGATGCACAGTGCTGTGGTGACATGGTGTAAATTTATATGAGATGCAGGGTGTTGCGGTCACATGGTGTAGGTTATATGAGATGCAGGGTGCTGTGACATGGTGTAGGTTATATGAGATGCAGGGTGCTGTGGTGACATGGTGTAGGCTATATGAGATGCAGGGTGCTGTGACATGGTGTAGGTTGATATAAGATGCAGGGTGTTGTGGTGACATGGTGTAGGTTGATATGAGATGCAGGGTGCTGTGGTGACATGGTGTAGGTTGATATGAGATACAGGGTGTTGTGGTGACATGGTGTAGGTTGATATGAGATGCAGAGTGTTATGGTAACATGGTGTAGGTTATATGAGATGCAGGGTGCTGTGACATGGTGTAGGTTGATATAAGATGCAGGGTGTTGTGGTGACATGGTGTAGGTTGATATGAGATGCAGAGGAATATGGTGACATGGTATAGGTTGATATGAGATACAGGGTGTTGCGGTGACATGGTGTAGGTTGATATGAGATGCAGGGTGCTGTGGTGACATGGTGTAGGTTATATGAGATGCAGGGTGCTGTGACATGGTGTAGGTTGATATAAGATGCAGGGTGCTGTGGTGACATGGTGTAGGTTGATATGAGATGCAGAGGAATGTGGTGACATGGTGTAAGTTGATATGAGATGCAGGGTGCTGTGGTGACATGGTGTAGGTTATATGAGATGGAGGGTGCTGTGACATGGTGTATGTTGATATGAGATGCAGGGTGCTGTAGTGACATGGTGTAGGTTGATATGAGATGCAGAGGAATGTGGTGACATGGTGTAAGTTGATATGAGATGCAGAGGAATGTGGTGACATGGTGTAGGTTGATATTTGAGGCAGGGTGCTGTGGTGACATCATGTAAGTTGATATAAGATGCAGAGGAATATGGTGACATAGCATATGTTGATATGAGATGCAGGGTGCTGTGGTGACATGGTGTAAGTTGATATGAGATGCAGAGGAATATGGTGACATGGTATAGGTTGATATGAGATGCAAGGTGCTGTGTTAACATGGTGTAGGTTGATATGAGATACAGAGTGCTGTGGTGACATGGTGTAGTTTGATTTGAGATACAGGGTGTTGTGGTGACATGGTGTACATTGATATGAGATGCATGTTGTTGTACTGACATGGTGTAGGTTATATGAGATGCAGGGTGCTGTGGTGACATGGTGTAAGTTGATATGAGTTGCAGAAGAATATGGTGACATGGTGTAGGTTGATATGAGATGCAGGGTGCTGTGGTGACATGGTATAAGTTTATTTGAGATGCAGGGTGTTGCAGTGACATGGTGTAGGTTGAAATGAGATGTAGAGTGTTGTGGTGACATGGTGTAGGTTATATGAGATGCAGGGTGCTGTGACATGGTGTAGGTTGATATAAGATGCAGGGTGCTATGGTGACATGGTGTAGGTTGATATGAGATGCAGGGTGCTGTGGTGACATGGTGTAGGTTATATGAGATGCAGGGTGCTGTGACATGTTGTAGGTTGATATAAGATTCAGGGTGCTGTGGTGACATGGTGTATGTTGATATGAGATGCAGGGTGCTGTAGTGACATGGTGTAGGTTGATATGAGATGCAGAGGAATGTGGTGACATGGTGTAAGTTGATATGAGATGCAGAGGAATGTGGTGACATGGTGTAGATTGATATGAGATGCAGGGTGCTGTGGTGACATCATGTAAGTTGATATAAGATGCAGAGGAATGTGGTGACATAGCATATGTTGATATGAGATGCAGGGTGCTGTAGTGACATGGTGTAGGTTGATATGAGATGCAGAGGAATGTAGTGACACGGTGTAGGTTGATATGTGATGCAGGGTGCTGTGGTGACATGGTGTAAGTTGATATGAGATGCAGAGGAATGTGGTGACATGGTGTTGGTTGATATGAGATGCAGGGTGCTGTGGTGACATGGTGTAAGTTGATATGAGATGCAGAGGAATATGGTGACATGGTATAGGTTGATATGAGATGCAGGGTGCTGTGTTAACATGGTGTAGGTTGATATGAGATACAGAGTGCTGTGGTGACATGGTGTAGTTTGATATGAGATACAGGGTGTTGTGGTGACATGGTGTACATTGATATGAGATGCAGGGTGTTGTGGTGACAAGGTGTAGGTTATATGAGATGCAGGGTGCTGTGGTGACATGGTGTAAGTTGATATGAGTTGCAGAGGAATATGGTGACATGGTGTAGGTTGATATGAGATGCAGGGTGCTGTGGTGACATGGTGTAAGTTTATTTGAGATGCAGGGTGTTGCAGTGACATGGTGTAGGTTGAAATGAGATGTAGAGTGTTGTGGTGACATGGTGTAGGTTATATGAGATGCAGGGTGCTGTGACATGGTGTACGTTGATATAAGATGCAGGGTGCTATGGTGACATGGTGTAGGTTGATATGAGATGCAGGGTGCTGTGACATGGTGTAGGTTGATATAAGATGCAGGGTGTTGTGGTGACATGGTGTAGGTTGATATGAGATGCAGGGTGCTGTGGTGAAATGGTGTAGGTTGATATGAGATGCAGGGTGCTGTGGTCACATTATGTAAGTTGATATGAGATGCAGAGGAAAGTGGTGACATGGTGTATGTTGATATGAGATGCAGGGTGCTGTGGTGACATGGTGTAAGTTGATATGAGATGCAGAGACTAATATGGTGACATGGTGTATGTTGATATGAGATGCAGGGGAATATGGTGACATGGTGTAGGTTGACATGTGATGCAGGGTGCTGTGGTGACATGGTGTAAGTTGATATGAGATGCAGAGAAATATGGTGACATGGTATAGGTCGATATGAGATGCAGGGTGCTGTAGTGACATGGTGTAGGATGATATGAGATGCAGGGTGCTGTGGTGACATGATGTAAGTTGATATGAGATGCAGAGGATTATGGTAAAATGGTATTTGTTGATATGAGATGCAGGGTGCTGTGGTGACATGGTGTAGGTTGATATGAGATGCAGGGTGCTGTAGTGACATGGTGTAGGTTGATATGAGATGCAGGGTGCTGTGGTGACATGGTGTAGGATGATATGAGATGCAGGGTGCTGTGGTGACATGGTGTAGGTTGATATGAGATACAGGGTGTTGTGGTGACATGGTGTAAGTTGATATGAGATGCAGAGTGTTATGGTAACATGGTGTAGGTTATATGAGATGCAGGGTGCTGTGACATGGTGTTGGTTATATGAGATGCAGGGTGCTGTGGTGACATGGTGTAGGTTATATGAGATGCAGGATGCTGTGACATGGTATAGGTTGATATAAGATGCAGGGTGTTGTGGTGACATGGTGTAGGTTGATATGAGATGCAGGGTGCTGTGGTGACATGGTGTAGGTTGACATGAGCTGCAGGGTGCTATGGTGACATCATGTAAGTTGATATGAGATGCAGGGTGCTGTAGTGACATGGTATAGGTTGATATGAGATGCTGAGGAATGTGGTGACATGGTGTAGGTTAATATGAGATGCAGAGGAATGTGGTGACATGGTGTAGGTTGATATGTGATGCAGGGTGCTGTGGTGACATGGTGTAAGTTGATATGAGATGCAGAGGAATATGGTGACATGGTATAGGTTGATATGAGATGCAGGGTGCTGTGGTGACATGGTGTAGGTTGATATGAGATGCAGGGTGCTGTGGTGACATGATGTAAGTTGATATGAGATGCAGAGGATTATGTTGACATGGTATAGGTTGATATGAGATGCAGGGTGCTGTAGTGACATGGTGTAGGTTGATATGAGATGCAGGGTGCTGTGGTGACATGGTGTAGGTTGATATGAGATGCAGGGTGTTGTGGTGACATGGTGTAGGTTGATAGAAGATACAGGGTGTTGTGGTGACATGGTGTAGGTTGATATGAGATGCAGGGTGCTGTGGTGACATGGTGTAGGTTGATATGAGATGCAGAGGAATGTGGTGACATGGTGTAAGTTGATATGAGATGCAGGGTGCTGTGGTGACATGGTGTAGGTTATATGAGATGGAGGGTGCTGTGACATGGTGTATGTTGATATGAGATGCAGGGTGCTGTAGTGACATGGTGTAGGTTGATATGAGATGCAGAGGAATGTGGTGACATGGTGTAAGTTGATATGAGATGCAGAGGAATGTGGTGACATGGTGTAGGTTGATATTTGAGGCAGGGTGCTGTGGTGACATCATGTAAGTTGATATAAGATGCAGAGGAATATGGTGACAGAGCATATGTTGATATGAGATGCAGGGTGCTGTGGTGACATAGTGTAAGTTGATATGAGATGCAGAGGAATATGGTGACATGGTATAGGTTGATATGAGATGCAAGGTGCTGTGTTAACATGGTGTAGGTTGATATGAGATACAGAGTGCTGTGGTGACATGGTGTAGTTTGATTTGAGATACAGGGTGTTGTGGTGACATGGTGTACATTGATATGAGATGCAGGGTGTTGTGGTGACATGGTGTAGGTTATATGAGATGCAGGGTGCTGTGGTGACATGGTGTAAGTTGATATGAGTTGCAGAAGAATATGGTGACATGGTGTAGGTTGATATGAGATGCAGGGTGCTGTGGTGACATGGTGTAAGTTTATTTGAGATGCAGGGTGTTGCAGTGACATGGTGTAGGTTGAAATGAGATGTAGAGTGTTGTGGTGACATGGTGTAGGTTATATGAGATGCAGGGTGCTGTGACATGGTGTAGGTTGATATAAGATGCAGGGTGCTATGGTGACATGGTGTAGGTTGATATGAGATGCAGGGTGCTGTGGTGACATGGTGTAGGTTATATGAGATGCAGGGTGCTGTGACATGGTGTAGGTTGATATAAGATTCAGGGTGCTGTGGTGACATGGTGTATGTTGATATGAGATGCAGGGTGCTGTAGTGACATGGTGTAGGTTGATATGAGATGCAGAGGAATGTGGTGACATGGTGTAAGTTGATATGAGATGCAGAGGAATGTGGTGACATGGTGTAGATTGATATGAGATGCAGGGTGCTGTGGTGACATCACGTAAGTTGATATAAGATGCAGAGGAATGTGGTGACATAGCATATGTTGATATGAGATGCAGGGTGCTGTAGTGACATGGTGTAGGTTGATATGAGATGCAGAGGAATGTAGTGACACGGTGTAGGTTGATATGTGATGCAGGGTGCTGTGGTGACATGGTGTAAGTTGATATGAGATGCAGAGGAATGTGGTGACATGGTGTTGGTTGATATGAGATGCAGGGTGCTGTGGTGACATGGTGTAAGTTGATATGAGATGCAGAGGAATATGGTGACATGGTATAGGTTGATATGAGATGCAGGGTGCTGTGTTAACATGGTGTAGGTTGATATGAGATACAGAGTGCTGTGGTGACATGGTGTAGTTTGATATGAGATACAGGGTGTTGTGGTGACATGGTGTACATTGATATGAGATGCAGGGTGTTGTGGTGACAAGGTGTAGGTTATATGAGATGCAGGGTGCTGTGGTGACATGGTGTAAGTTGATATGAGTTGCAGAGGAATATGGTGACATGGTGTAGGTTGATATGAGATGCAGGGTGCTGTGGTGACATGGTGTAAGTTTATTTGAGATGCAGGGTGTTGCAGTGACATGGTGTAGGTTGAAATGAGATGTAGAGTGTTGTGGTGACATGGTGTAGGTTATATGAGATGCAGGGTGCTGTGACATGGTGTAGGTTGATATAAGATGCAGGGTGCTATGGTGACATGGTGTAGGTTGATATGAGATGCAGGGTGCTGTGGTGACATGGTGTAGGTTATATGAGATGCAGGGTGCTGTGACATGGTGTAGGTTGATATAAGATGCAGGGTGTTGTGGTGACATGGTGTAGGTTGATATGAGATGCAGGGTGCTGTGGTGAAATGGTGTAGGTTGATATGAGATGCAGGGTGCTGTGGTCACATTATGTAAGTTGATATGAGATGCAGAGGAAAGTGGTGACATGGTGTATGTTGATATGAGATGCAGGGTGCTGTGGTGACATGGTGTAAGTTGATATGAGATGTAGAGACTAATATGGTGACATGGTGTATGTTGATATGAGATGCAGGGGAATATGGTGACATGGTGTAGGTTGACATGTGATGCAGGGTGCTGTGGTGACATGGTGTAAGTTGATATGAGATGCAGAGAAATATGGTGACATGGTATAGGTCGATATGAGATGCAGGGTGCTGTAGTGACATGGTGTAGGATGATATGAGATGCAGGGTGCTGTGGTGACATGATGTAAGTTGATATGAGATGCAGAGGATTATGGTAAAATGGTATAGGTTGATATGAGATGCAGGGTGCTGTGGTGACATGGTGTAGGTTGATATGAGATGCAGGGTGCTGTAGTGACATGGTGTAGGTTGATATGAGATGCAGGGTGCTGTGGTGACACGGTGTAGGATGATATGAGATGCAGGGTGCTGTGGTGACATGTTGTAGGTTGATATGAGATACAGGGTGTTGTGGTGACATTGTGTAAGTTGATATGAGATGCAGGGAGTTGTGGTGACATGGTGTAGGTTGATATGAGATGCAGAGTGTTATGGTAACATGGTGTAGGTTATATGAGATGCAGGGTGCTGTGACATGGTGTAGGTTATATGAGATGCAGGGTGCTGTGGTGACATAGTGTAGGTTATATGAGATGCAGGGTGCTGTGACATGGTATAGGTTGATATAAGATGCAGGGTGTTGTGGTGACATGGTGTAGGTTGATATGAGATGCAGGGTGCTGTGGTGACATGGTGTAGGTTGATATGAGCTGCAGGGTGCTATGGTGACATCATGTAAGTTGATATGAGATGCAGGGTGCTGTAGTGACATGGTATAGGTTGATATGAGATGCTGAGGAATGTGGTGACATGGTGTAGGTTAATATGAGATGCAGAGGAATGTGGTGACATGGTGTAGGTTGATATGTGATGCAGGGTGCTGTGGTGACATGGTGTAAGTTGATATGAGATGCAGAGGAATATGGTGACATGGTATAGGTTGATATGAGATGCAGGGTGCTGTGGTGACATGGTGTAGGTTGATATGAGATGCAGGGTGCTGTGGTGACATGATGTAAGTTGATATGAGATGCAGAGGATTATGTTGACATGGTATAGGTTGATATGAGATGCAGGGTGCTGTAGTGACATGGTGTAGGTTGATATGAGATGCAGGGTGCTGTGGTGACATGGTGTAGGTTGATATGAGATGCAGGGTGCTGTGCTGACATGGTGTAGGTTGATAGAAGATACAGGGTGTTGTGGTGACATGGTGTAGGTTGACATGAGATGCAGGGTGCTGTGGTGACATGGTGTAAGTTGATATGAGATGCAGGGTGCTGTAGTGACATGGTGTAGGTTTATATGAGATGCAGGGTGCTGTGGTGACATGGTGTAGGTTGATATGAGAAACAGGGTGTTGTGGTGACATGGTGTAGGTTGATATGAGATGCAGGGTGCTGTGGTGACATCATGTAAGTTGATATGAGATGCAGAGGAATATGGTGACATGGTGTAGGTTATATGAGATGCAAGATGCTGTGGTGACATGGTGTAAGTTGATATGAGATGCGGAGGAATATGGTGACATGGTATAGGTTGATATGAGATGCAGGGTTCTGTGGTGACATGGTGTAAGATTATATGAGATGCAGGGTGTTGCGGTGACATGGTGTAGGTTGATATGAGATGCAGGGTGCTGTGGTGACATGGTGTAGGTTATATGAGATGCAGGTTGCTGTGACATGGTGTATGTTGATATGAGATGCAGGGTGCTGTAGTGACATGGTGTAAGTTTATATGAGATGCAGTGTGTTGCGGTGACATGGTGTAGGTTATAGAGATGCAGGGTGCTGTGGTGACATGGTGTAAGTTGATATGATATGCAGAGGAATATGGTGACATGGTGTATGTTGATATGAGATGCACAGTGCTGTGGTGACATGGTGTAAATTTATATGAGATGCAGGGTGTTGCGGTGACATGGTGTAGGTTGATATGAGATGCAGAGTGTTGTGGTAACATGGTGTAGGTTATATGAGATGCAGGGTGCTGTGACACGGTGTAGGTTATATGAGATGCAGGGTGCTGTGGTGACATGGTGTAGGTTATATGAGATGCAGGGTGCTGTGACATGGTGTAGGTTGATATAAGATGCAGGGTGTTGTGGTGACATGGTGTAGGTTGATATGAGATGCAGGGTGCTGTGGTGACATGGTGTAGGTTGATAAGAGCTGCAGGGTGCTATGGTGACATCATGTAAATTGATATGAGATGCAGGGTGCTGTAGTGACATGGTGTAGGTTGATATGAGATGCTGAGGAATGTGGTGACATGGTGTAGGTTAATATGAGATGCAGGGTGTTGTGGTGACATGGTGTAGGTTGATATGTGATGCAGGGTGCTGTGGTGACATGGTGTAAGTTGATATGAGATGCAGAGGAATATGGTGACATGGTATTGGTTGATATGAGATGCAGGGTGCTGTGGTGACATGGTGTAGGTTGATATGAGATGCAGGGTGCTGTGGTGACATGATGTAAGTTGATATGAGATGCAGAGGATTATGGTGACATGGTATAGGTTGATATGAGATGCAGGGTGCTGTGTTGACATGATTTAGGTTGATATGAGATGCAGGGTGCTGTGGTGACATGGTGTAGGTTGATATGAGATGCAGGGTGTTGTAGTGACATGGTGTAGGTTGATATGAGATGCAGGGTTCTGTGAAGACAAGGTGTAGGTTGAAATGAGATGCAGGGTGCTGTGGTGACATGGTGTAGGTTGATATGAGATAAAGGGTGTTGTGGTGACATGGTGTAGGTTGATATGAGATGCAGGGACTTGTGGTGACATGGTAAAGGTTGATATGAGATTCAGGGTGCTGTGGTGACATGGTGTAAGTTGATATGAGATGCAGGGTGCTGTATTGACATGGTGTAGGTTGATATGAGATACAGGGTGCTGTGGTGACATGGTGTAGGTTGATATGAAAAACAGGGTGTTGTGGTGACATGGTGTAGGTTATATGAGATGCAGGGTGCTGTGACATGGTGTAGGTTGATATAAGATGCAGGGTGTTGTGGTGACATGGTGTAGGTTGATATGAGATGCAGGGTGCTGTGGTGACATCATGTAAGTTGATATGAGATGCAGAGAAATATGGAGACATGGTGTAGGTTATATGAGATGCAAGATGCTGTGGTGACATGGTGTAAGTTTATATGAGATACAGGGTGTTGCGGTGACATGGTGTAGGTTGATATGAGATGCAGGGTGCTGTGGTGACAGGGTGTAGGTTACATGAGATGCAGGGTGCTGTGACATGGTGTAGGTTGATATAAGATGCAGGGTGCTGTGGTGACATGGTGTATGTTGATATGAGATGCAGGGTGCTGTAGTGACATGGTGTAAGTTTATATGAGATGCAGGGTGTTGCGGTGACAAGGTGTAGGTTATAGAGATGCAGGGTGCTGTGGTGACATGGTGTAAGTTGATATGAGATGCAGAGGAATATGGTGACATGGTGTAGGTTGATTTGAGATGCACAGTGCTGTGGTGACATGGTGTAAATTTATATGAGATGCAGGGAGTTGCGGTGACATGGTGTAGGTTATATGAGATGCAGGGTGCTGTGACATGGTGTAGGTTATATGAGATGCAGGGTGCTGTGGTGACATGGTGTAGGCTATATGAGATGCAGGGTGCTGTGACATGGTGTAGGTTGATATAAGATGCAGGGTGTTGTGGTGACATGGTGTAGGTTGATATGAGATGCAGGGTGCTGTGGTGACATGGTGTAGGTTGATATGAGATACAGGGTGTTGTGGTGACATGGTGTAAGTTGATATGAGATGCAGGGAGTTGTGGTGACATGGTGTAGGTTTGATATGAGATGCAGAGTGTAATGGTAACATGGTGTAGGTTATATGAGATGCAGGGTGCTGTGGTGACATGGTGTAGGTTATATGAGATGCAGGGTGCTGTGACATGGTGTAGGTTGATATAAGATGCAGGGTGTTGTGGTGACATGGTGTAGGTTGATATGAGATGCAGGGTGCTGTGGTGACATGGTGTAGGTTGATATGAGATGCAGGGTGCTGTAGTGACATGGTGTAGGTTAATATGAGATGCAGGGTGCTGTGAAGACAAGGTGTAGGTTGATATGAGATGCAGGGTGCTGTGGTGACATGGTGTAGGTTGATATGAGATACAGGGTGTTGTGGTGACATGGTTTAGGTTGATATGAGATGCAGGGACTTATGGTGACATGGTAAAGGTTGATATGAGATTCAGGGTGCTGTGGTGACATGGAGTAAGTTGATATGAGATGCAGGGTGCTGTAGTGACATGGTGTAGGTTGATATGAGATGCAGGGTGCTGTGGTGACATGGTGTAGGTTGATATGAGAAACAGGGTGTTGTGGTGACATGGTGTAGGTTATATGAGATGCAGGGTGCTGTGACATGGTGTAGGTTGATATAAGATGCAGGGTGTTGCGGTGACATGGTGTAGGTTGATATGAGATGCAGTGTGCTGTGATGACATCATGTAAGTTGATATGAGATGCAGAGAAATATGGAGACATGGTGTAGGTTATATGAGATGCAAGATGCTGTGGTGACATGGTGTAAGTTTATATGAGATACAGGGTGTTGCGGTGACATGGTGTAGGTTGATATGAGATGCAGGGTGCTGTGGTGACATGGTGTAGGTTACATGAGATGCAGGGTGCTGTGACATGGTGTAGGTTGATATAAGATGCAGGGTGCTGTGGTGACATGGTGTATGTTGATATGAGATGCAGGGTGCTGTAGTGACATGGTGTAAGTTTATATGAGATGCAGGGTGTTGCGGTAACAAGGTGTAGGTTATAGAGATGCAGGGTGCTGTGGTGACATGGTGTAAGTTGATATGAGATGCAGAGGAATATGGTGACATGGTGTAGGTTGATTTGAGATGCACAGTGCTGTGGTGACATGGTGTAAATTTATATGAGATGCAGGGTGTTGCGGTGACATGGTGTAGGTTATATGAGATGCAGGGTGCTGTGACATGGTGTAGGTTATATGAGATGCAGGGTGCTGTGGTGACATGGTGTAGGCTATATGAGATGCAGGGTGCTGTGACATGGTGTAGGTTGATATAAGATGCAGGGTGTTGTGGTGACATGGTGTAGGTTGATATGAGATGCAGGGTGCTGTGGTGACATGGTGTAGGTTGATATGAGATACAGGGTGTTGTGGTGACATGGTGTAAGTTGATATGAGATGCAGGGAGTTGTGGTGACATGGTGTAGGTTGATATGAGATGCAGAGTGTTATGGTAACATGGTGTAGGTTATATGAGATGCAGGGTGCTGTGGTGACATGGTGTAGGTTATATGAGATGCAGGGTGCTGTGACATGGTGTAGGTTGATATAAGATGCAGGGTGTTGTGGTGACATGGTGTAGGTTGATATGAGATGCAGGGTGCTGTGGTGACATGGTGTAGGTTGATATGAGATGCAGGGTGCTGTAGTGACATGGTGTAGGTTAATATGAGATGCAGGGTGCTGTGAAGACAAGCTGTAGGTTGATATGAGATGCAGGGTGCTGTGGTGACATGGTGTAGGTTGATATGAGATACAGGGTGTTGTGGTGACATGGTGTAGGTTGATATGAGATGCAGGGACTTGTGGTGACATGGTAAAGGTTGATATGAGATTCAGGGTGCTGTGGTGACATGGTGTAAGTTGATATGAGATGCAGGGTGCTGTAGTGACATGGTGGAGGTTGATATGAGATGCAGGGTGCTGTGGTGACATGGTGTAGGTTGATATGAGAAACAGGGTGTTGTGGTGACATGGTGTAGGTTATATGAGATGCAGGGTGCTGTGACATGGTGTAGGTTGATATAAGATGCAGGGTGTTGCGGTGACATGGTGTAGGTTGATATGAGATGCAGTGTGCTGTGTTGACATCATGTAAGTTGATATGAGATGCAGAGAAATATGGAGACATGGTGTAGGTTATATGAGATGCAAGATGCTGTGGTGACATGGTGTAAGTTTATATGAGATGCAGGGTGTTGCGGTGACATGGTGTAGGTTGATATGAGATGCAGGGTGCTGTGGTGACAGGGTGTAGGTTATATGAGATGCAGAGTGCTGTGACATGGTGTAGGTTGATATAAGATGCAGGGTGCTGTGGTGACATGGTGTATGTTGATATGAGAAGCAGGGTGCTATGGTGACATCATGTAAGTTGATATGAGATGCAGGGTGCTGTAGTGACATGGTATAGGTTGATATGAGATGCAGAGGAATATGGTGACATTGTGTAGGTTGATATGAGATGCACAGTGCTGTGGTGACATGGTGTAAATTTATATGAGATGCAGGGTGTTGCGGTGACATGGTGTAGGTTATATGAGATGCAGGGTGCTGTGACATGGTGTAGGTTATATGAGATGCAGGGTGCTGTGGTGACATTGTGTAGGTTATATGAGATGAAGGGTGCTGTGACATGGTGTAGGTTGATATGAGATGCAGGGTGCTGTGGTGACATGGTGTAGGTTGATATGAGATACAGGGTGTTGTGGTGACATGGTGTAAGTTGATATGAGATGCAGGGAGTTGTGGTGACATGGTGTAGGTTGATATGAGATGCAGAGTGTTATGGTAACATGGTGTAGGTTATATGAGATGCAGGGTGCTGTGGTGACATGGTGTAAGTTGATATGAGATGCAGAGGAATATGGCGACATGGTATAGGTTGATATGAGATGCAGGGTGCTGTGGTGACATGGTGTAGGTTGATATGAGATGCAGGGTGCTGTGGTGACATGATGTAAGTTGATATGAGATGCAGAGGATTATGGTGACATGGTATAGGTTGATATGAGATGCAGGGTGCTGTTTTGACATGGTTTAGGTTGATATGAGATGCAGGGTGCTGTGGTGACATGGTGTAAGTTGATATGAGATGCAGAGGAATATGGTGACATGGTGTAGGTTGATATGAGATGCACAGTGCTGTGGTGACATGGTGTAAATTTATATGAGATGCAGGGTGTTGCGGTGACATGGTGTAGGTTGATATGAGATGCAGAGTGTTGTGGTAACATGGTGTAGGTTATATGAGATGCAGGGTGCTGTGACATGGTGTAGGTTATATGAGATGCATGGTGCTGTGGTGACATGGTGTAGGTTATATGAGATGCAGGGTGCTGTGACATGGTGTAGGTTGATATAAGATGCAGGGTGCTGTGGTGACATGGTGTAGGTTGATATGAGATACAGGGTGTTGTGGTGACATGGTGTAGGTTGATATGACATGCAGGACGCTGTGGTGACATGGTGTAGGTTGATATGAGCTGCAGGGTGCTATGGTGACATCATGTGTTGATATGAGATGCAGGGTGCTGTAGTGACATGGTGTAGGTTGATATGAGATGCTGAGGAATGTGGTGACATGGTGTAGGTTAATATGAGATGCAGAGGAATGTGGTGACATGGTGTAGGTTGATATGTGATGCAGGGTGTTGTGGTGACATGGTGCAAGTTGATATGAGATGCAGAGGAATATGGTGACATGGTATAGGTTGATATGAGATGCAGGGTGCTGTTGTGACATGGTGTAGGTTGATATGAGATGCAGGGTGCTGTGGTGACATGATGTAAGTTGATATGAGATGCAGAGGATTATGGTGACATGGTATAGGTTGATATGAGATGCAGGGTGCTGTGTTGACATGGTGTAGGATGATATGAGATGGAGGGTGCTGTGGTGACATGGTGTAGGTTGATATGAGATGCAGGGTGCTGTAGTGACATGGTGTAGGTTGATATGAGATGCAGGAACTTGTGGTGACATGGTGTAGGTTGATATAAGATTCAGGGTGCTGTGGTGACATGGTGTAAGTTGATATGAGATGCAGGGTGCTGTTGTGACATGGTGTAGGTTGATATGAGATACAGGGTGTTGTGGTGACATGGTGTAGGTTGATATGACATGCAGGATGCTGTGGTGACATGGTGTAGGTTGATATGAGCTCCAGGGTGCTATGGTGACATCATGTAAGTTGATATGAGATGCAGGGTGCTGTAGTGACATGGTGTAGGTTGATATGAGATGCTGAAAAATGTGGTGACATGGTGTAGGTTAATATGAGATGCAGAGGAATGTGGTGACATGGTGTAGGTTGATATGTGATGCAGTCTGCTGTGGTGACATGGTGTAAGTTAATATGAGATGCAGAGGAATATGGTGACATGGTATAGGTTGATATGAGATGCAGGGTGCTGTGGTGACATGGTGTAGGTTGATATGAGATGCAGGGTGCTGTGGTGACATGATGTAAGTTGATATGAGATGCAGAGGATTATGGTGACATGGTATAGGTTGATATGAGATGCAGGGTGCTGTGTTGACATGGTGTAGGTTGATATGAGATGGAGGGTGCTGTGGTGACATGGTGTAGGTTGATATGAGATGCAGGGTGTTGTAGTGACATGGTGTAGGTTGATATGAGATGCAGGAACTTGTGGTGACATGGTGTAGGTTGATATAAGATTCAGGGTGATGTGGTGACATGGTGTAAGTTGATATGAGATGCAGGGTGCTGTTGTGACATGGTGTAGGTTGATATGAGATGCAGGGTGCTGTGGTGACATGGTGTAGGTTGATATGAGAAACAGGGTGTTGTGGTGACATGGTGTAGGTTATATGAGATGCAGGGTGCTGTGACATGGTGTAGGTTGATATAAGATGCAGGGTGTTGTGGTGACATGGTGTAGGTTGATATGAGATGCAGAGGAATATGGTGACATGGTGTAGGTTATATGAGATGCAAGATGCTGTGGTGACATTTTGTAAGTTGATATGAGATGCTGAGGAATATGGTGACATGGTATAGGTTGATATGAGATGCAGGGTGTTGCGGTAACATGGTGTAGGTTGATATGAGATGCAGGGTGCTGTGGTGACATGGTGTAGGATATATGAGATGCAGGGTGCTGTGACATGGTGTAGGTTGATATAAGATTCAGGGTGCTGTGGTGACATGGTGTATGTTGATATGAGATGCAGGGTGCTGTAGTGACATGGTGTAGGTTGATATGAGATGCAGAGGAATGTGGTGACATGGTGTAAGTTGATATGAGATGCAGAGGAATGTGGTGACATGGTGTAGATTGATATGAGATGCAGGGTGCTGTGGTGACATCATGTAAGTTGATATAAGATGCAGAGGAATGTGGTGACATAGCATATGTTGATATGAGATGCAGGGTGCTGTAGTGACATGGTGTAGGTTGATATGAGATGCAGAGGAATGTAGTGACACGGTGTAGGTTGATATGTGATGCAGGGTGCTGTGGTGACATGGTGTAAGTTGATATGAGATGCAGAGGAATGTGGTGACATGGTGTTGGTTGATATGAGATGCAGGGTGCTGTGGTGACATGGTGTAAGTTGATATGAGATGCAGAGGAATATGGTGACATGGTATAGGTTGATATGAGATGCAGGGTGCTGTGTTAACATGGTGTAGGTTGATATGAGATACAGAGTGCTGTGGTGACATGGTGTAGTTTGATATGAGATACAGGGTGTTGTGGTGACATGGTGTACATTGATATGAGATGCAGGGTGTTGTGGTGACAAGGTGTAGGTTATATGAGATGCAGGGTGCTGTGGTGACATGGTGTAAGTTGATATGAGTTGCAGAGGAATATGGTGACATGGTGTAGGTTGATATGAGATGCAGGGTGCTGTGGTGACATGGTGTAAGTTTATTTGAGATGCAGGGTGTTGCAGTGACATGGTGTAGGTTGAAATGAGATGTAGAGTGTTGTGGTGACATGGTGTAGGTTATATGAGATGCAGGGTGCTGTGACATGGTGTAGGTTGATATAAGATGCAGGGTGCTATGGTGACATGGTGTAGGTTGATATGAGATGCAGGGTGCTGTGACATGGTGTAGGTTGATATAAGATGCAGGGTGTTGTGGTGACATGGTGTAGGTTGATATGAGATGCAGGGTGCTGTGGTGAAATGGTGTAGGTTGATATGAGATGCAGGGTGCTGTGGTCACATTATGTAAGTTGATATGAGATGCAGAGGAAAGTGGTGACATGGTGTATGTTGATATGAGATGCAGGGTGCTGTGGTGACATGGTGTAAGTTGATATGAGATGCAGAGACTAATATGGTGACATGGTGTATGTTGATATGAGATGCAGGGGAATATGGTGACATGGTGTAGGTTGACATGTGATGCAGGGTGCTGTGGTGACATGGTGTAAGTTGATATGAGATGCAGAGAAATATGGTGACATGGTATAGGTCGATATGAGATGCAGGGTGCTGTAGTGACATGGTGTAGGATGATATGAGATGCAGGGTGCTGTGGTGACATGATGTAAGTTGATATGAGATGCAGAGGATTATGGTAAAATGGTATAGGTTGATATGAGATGCAGGGTGCTGTGGTGACATGGTGTAGGTTGATATGAGATGCAGGGTGCTGTAGTGACATGGTGTAGGTTGATATGAGATGCAGGGTGCTGTGGTGACATGGTGTAGGATGATATGAGATGCAGGGTGCTGTGGTGACATGTTGTAGGTTGATATGAGATACAGGGTGTTGTGGTGACATGGTGTAAGTTGATATGAGATGCAGAGTGTTATGGTAACATGGTGTAGGTTATATGAGATGCAGGGTGCTGTGACATGGTGTTGGTTATATGAGATGCAGGGTGCTGTGGTGACATGGTGTAGGTTATATGAGATGCAGGATGCTGTGACATGGTATAGGTTGATATAAGATGCAGGGTGTTGTGGTGACATGGTGTAGGTTGATATGAGATGCAGGGTGCTGTGGTGACATGGTGTAGGTTGATATGAGCTGCAGGGTGCTATGGTGACATCATGTAAGTTGATATGAGATGCAGGGTGCTGTAGTGACATGGTATAGGTTGATATGAGATGCTGAGGAATGTGGTGACATGGTGTAGGTTAATATGAGATGCAGAGGAATGTGGTGACATGGTGTAGGTTGATATGTGATGCAGGGTGCTGTGGTGACATGGTGTAAGTTGATATGAGATGCAGAGGAATATGGTGACATGGTATAGGTTGATATGAGATGCAGGGTGCTGTGGTGACATGGTGTAGGTTGATATGAGATGCAGGGTGCTGTGGTGACATGATGTAAGTTGATATGAGATGCAGAGGATTATGTTGACATGGTATAGGTTGATATGAGATGCAGGGTGCTGTAGTGACATGGTGTAGGTTGATATGAGATGCAGGGTGCTGTGGTGACATGGTGTAGGTTGATATGAGATGCAGGGTGCTGTGGTGACATGGTGTAGGTTGATAGAAGATACAGGGTGTTGTGGTGACATGGTGTAGGTTGATATGAGATGCAGGGTGCTGTGGTGACATGGTGTAAGTTGATATGAGATGCAGGGTGCTGTAGTGACATGGTGTAGGTTTATATGAGATGCAGGGTGCTGTGGTGACATGGTGTAGGTTGATATGAGAAACAGGGTGTTGTGGTGACATGGTGTAGGTTGATATGAGATGCAGGGTGCTGTGGTGACATCATGTAAGTTGATATGAGATGCAGAGGAATATGGTGACATGGTGTAGGTTATATGAGATGCAAGATGCTGTGGTGACATGGTGTAAGTTGATATGAGATGCGGAGGAATATGGTGACATGGTATAGGTTGATATGAGATGCAGGGTTCTGTGGTGACATGGTGTAAGATTATATGAGATGCAGGGTGTTGCGGTGACATGGTGTAGGTTGATATGAGATGCAGGGTGCTGTGGTGACATGGTGTAGGTTATATGAGATGCAGGTTGCTGTGACATGGTGTATGTTGATATGAGATGCAGGGTGCTGTAGTGACATGGTGTAAGTTTATATGAGATGCAGTGTGTTGCGGTGACATGGTGTAGGTTATAGAGATGCAGGGTGCTGTGGTGACATGGTGTAAGTTGATATGATATGCAGAGGAATATGGTGACATGGTGTATGTTGATATGAGATGCACAGTGCTGTGGTGACATGGTGTAAATTTATATGAGATGCAGGGTGTTGCGGTGACATGGTGTAGGTTGATATGAGATGCAGAGTGTTGTGGTAACATGGTGTAGGTTATATGAGATGCAGGGTGCTGTGACACGGTGTAGGTTATATGAGATGCAGGGTGCTGTGGTGACATGGTGTAGGTTATATGAGATGCAGGGTGCTGTGACATGGTGTAGGTTGATATAAGATGCAGGGTGTTGTGGTGACATGGTGTAGGTTGATATGAGATGCAGGGTGCTGTGGTGACATGGTGTAGGTTGATAAGAGCTGCAGGGTGCTATGGTGACATCATGTAAATTGATATGAGATGCAGGGTGCTGTAGTGACATGGTGTAGGTTGATATGAGATGCTGAGGAATGTGGTGACATGGTGTAGGTTAATATGAGATGCAGGGTGTTGTGGTGACATGGTGTAGGTTGATATGTGATGCAGGGTGCTGTGGTGACATGTTGTAAGTTGATATGAGATGCAGAGGAATATGGTGACATGGTATTGGTTGATATGAGATGCAGGGTGCTGTGGTGACATGATTTAGGTTGATATGAGATGCAGGGTGCTGTGGTGACATGGTGTAGGTTGATATGAGATGCAGGGTGTTGTAGTGACATGGTGTAGGTTGATATGAGATGCAGGGTTCTGTGAAGACAAGGTGTAGGTTGAAATGAGATGCAGGGTGCTGTGGTGACATGGTGTAGGTTGATATGAGATAAAGGGTGTTGTGGTGACATGGTGTAGGTTGATATGAGATGCAGGGACTTGTGGTGACATGGTAAAGGTTGATATGAGATTCAGGGTGCTGTGGTGACATGGTGTAAGTTGATATGAGATGCAGGGTGCTGTAGTGACATGGTGTAGGTTGATATGAGATACAGGGTGCTGTGGTGACATGGTGTAGGTTGATATGAAAAACAGGGTGTTGTGGTGACATGGTGTAGGTTATATGAGATGCAGGGTGCTATGACATGGTGTAGGTTGATATAAGATGCAGGGTGTTGTGGTGACATGGTGTAGGTTGATATGAGATGCAGGGTGCTGTGGTGACATCATGTAAGTTGATATGAGATGCAGAGAAATATGGAGACATGGTGTAGGTTATATGAGATGCAAGATGCTGTGGTGACATGGTGTAAGTTTATATGAGATACAGGGTGTTGCGGTGACATGGTGTAGGTTGATATGAGATGCAGGGTGCTGTGGTGACATGGTGTAGGTTACATGAGATGCAGGGTGCTGTGACATGGTGTAGGTTGATATAAGATGCAGGGTGCTGTGGTGATATGGTGTATGTTGATATGAGATGCAGGGTGCTGTAGTGACATGGTGTAAGTTTATATGAGATGCAGGGTGTTGCGGTGACAAGGTGTAGGTTATAGAGATGCAGGGTGCTGTGGTGACATGGTGTAAGTTGATATGAGATGCACAGTGCTGTGGTGACATGGTGTAAATTTATATGAGATGCAGGGTGTTGCGGTGACATGGTGTAGGTTATATGAGATGCAGGGTGC
Organism: Taudactylus pleione; assembly: GCA_031769625.1. NCBI lineage: Eukaryota > Metazoa > Chordata > Amphibia > Anura > Myobatrachidae > Taudactylus > Taudactylus pleione. The sequence goes on along the minus strand of JAUIMM010000350.1, from coordinate 7,706,427 downwards.
TGTGACATGGTGTAGGTTATATGAGATGCAGGGTGCTGTGGTGACATGGTGTAGGCTATATGAGATGCAGGGTGCTGTGACATGGTGTAGGTTGATATAAGATGCAGGGTGTTGTGGTGACATGGTGTAGGTTGATATGAGATGCAGGGTGCTGTGGTGACATGGTGTAGGTTGATATGAGATACAGGGTGTTGTGGTGACATGGTGTAAGTTGATATGAGATGCAGGGAGTTGTGGTGACATGGTGTAGGTTTGATATGAGATGCAGAGTGTTATGGTAACATGGTGTAGGTTATATGAGATGCAGGGTGCTGTGGTGACATGGTGTAGGTTATATGAGATGCAGGGTGCTGTGACATGGTGTAGGTTGATATAAGATGCAGGGTGTTGTGGTGACATGGTGTAGGTTGATATGAGATGCAGGGTGCTGTGGTGACATGGTATAGGTTGATATGAGATGCAGAGTGCTGTAGTGACATGGTGTAGGTTAATATGAGATGCAGGGTGCTGTGAAGACAAGGTGTAGGTTGATATGAGATGCAGGGTGCTGTGGTGACATGGTGTAGGTTGATATGAGATACAGGGTGTTGTGGTGACATGGTTTAGGTTGATATGAGATGCAGGGACTTGTGGTGACATGGTAAAGGTTGATATGAGATTCAGGGTGCTGTGGTGACATGGTGTAAGTTGATATGAGATGCAGGGTGCTGTAGTGACATGGTGTAGGTTGATATGAGATGCAGGGTGCTGTGGTGACATGGTGTAGGTTGATATGAGAAACAGGGTGTTGTGGTGACATGGTGTAGGTTATATGAGATGCAGGGTGCTGTGACATGGTGTAGGTTGATATAAGATGCAGGGTGTTGCGGTGACATGGTGTAGGTTGATATGAGATGCAGTGTGCTGTGATGACATCATGTAAGTTGATATGAGATGCAGAGAAATATGGAGACATGGTGTAGGTTATATGAGATGCAAGATGCTGTGGTGACATGGTGTAAGTTTATATGAGATACAGGGTGTTGCGGTGACATGGTGTAGGTTGATATGAGATGCAGGGTGCTGTGGTGACATGGTGTAGGTTACATGAGATGCAGGGTGCTGTGACATGGTGTAGGTTGATATAAGATGCAGGGTGCTGTGGTGACATGGTGTATGTTGATATGAGATGCAGGGTGCTGTAGTGACATGGTGTAAGTTTATATGAGATGCAGGGTGTTGCGGTGACAAGGTGTAGGTTATAGAGATGCAGGGTGCTGTGGTGACATGGTGTAAGTTGATATGAGATGCAGGGTGCTGTAGTGACATGGTGTAGGTTGATATGAGATGCTGAAAAATGTGGTGACATGGTGTAGGTTAATATGAGATGCAGAGGAATGTGGTGACATGGTGTAGGTTGATATGTGATGCAGTCTGCTGTGGTGACATGGTGTAAGTTAATATGAGATGCAGAGGAATATGGTGACATGGTATAGGTTGATATGAGATGCAGGGTGCTGTGGTGACATGGTGTAGGTTGATATGAGATGCAGGGTGCTGTGGTGACATGATGTAAGTTGATATGAGATGCAGAGGATTATGGTGACATGGTATAGGTTGATATGAGATGCAGGGTGCTGTGTTGACATGGTGTAGGTTGATATGAGATGGAGGGTGCTGTGGTGACATGGTGTAGGTTGATATGAGATGCAGGGTGTTGTAGTGACATGGTGTAGGTTGATATGAGATGCAGGAACTTGTGGTGACATGGTGTAGGTTGATATAAGATTCAGGGTGATGTGGTGACATGGTGTAAGTTGATATGAGATGCAGGGTGCTGTTGTGACATGGTGTAGGTTGATATGAGATGCAGGGTGCTGTGGTGACATGGTGTAGGTTGATATGAGAAACAGGGTGTTGTGGTGACATGGTGTAGGTTATATGAGATGCAGGGTGCTGTGACATGGTGTAGGTTGATATAAGATGCAGGGTGTTGTGGTGACATGGTGTAGGTTGATATGAGATGCAGAGGAATATGGTGACATGGTGTAGGTTATATGAGATGCAAGATGCTGTGGTGACATTTTGTAAGTTGATATGAGATGCTGAGGAATATGGTGACATGGTATAGGTTGATATGAGATGCAGGGTGTTGCGGTGACATGGTGTAGGTTGATATGAGATGCAGGGTGCTGTGGTGACATGGTGTAGGATATATGAGATGCAGGGTGCTGTGACATGGTGTAGGTTGATATAAGATTCAGGGTGCTGTGGTGACATGGTGTATGTTGATATGAGATGCAGGGTGCTGTAGTGACATGGTGTAGGTTGATATGAGATGCAGAGGAATGTGGTGACATGGTGTAAGTTGATATGAGATGCAGAGGAATGTGGTGACATGGTGTAGATTGATATGAGATGCAGGGTGCTGTGGTGACATCATGTAAGTTGATATAAGATGCAGAGGAATGTGGTGACATAGCATATGTTGATATGAGATGCAGGGTGCTGTAGTGACATGGTGTAGGTTGATATGAGATGCAGAGGAATGTAGTGACACGGTGTAGGTTGATATGTGATGCAGGGTGCTGTGGTGACATGGTGTAAGTTGATATGAGATGCAGAGGAATGTGGTGACATGGTGTTGGTTGATATGAGATGCAGGGTGCTGTGGTGACATGGTGTAAGTTGATATGAGATGCAGAGGAATATGGTGACATGGTATAGGTTGATATGAGATGCAGGGTGCTGTGTTAACATGGTGTAGGTTGATATGAGATACAGAGTGCTGTGGTGACATGGTGTAGTTTGATATGAGATACAGGGTGTTGTGGTGACATGGTGTACATTGATATGAGATGCAGGGTGTTGTGGTGACAAGGTGTAGGTTATATGAGATGCAGGGTGCTGTGGTGACATTGTGTAAGTTGATATGAGTTGCAGAGGAATATGGTGACATGGTGTAGGTTGATATGAGATGCAGGGTGCTGTGGTGACATGGTGTAAGTTTATTTGAGATGCAGGGTGTTGCAGTGACATGGTGTAGGTTGAAATGAGATGTAGAGTGTTGTGGTGACATGGTGTAGGTTATATGAGATGCAGGGTGCTGTGACATGGTGTAGGTTGATATAAGATGCAGGGTGCTATGGTGACATGGTGTAGGTTGATATGAGATGCAGGGTGCTGTGACATGGTGTAGGTTGATATAAGATGCAGGGTGTTGTGGTGACATGGTGTAGGTTGATATGAGATGCAGGGTGCTGTGGTGAAATGGTGTAGGTTGATATGAGATGCAGGGTGCTGTGGTCACATTATGTAAGTTGATATGAGATGCAGAGGAAAGTGGTGACATGGTGTATGTTGATATGAGATGCAGGGTGCTGTGGTGACATGGTGTAAGTTGATATGAGATGCAGAGACTAATATGGTGACATGGTGTATGTTGATATGAGATGCAGGGGAATATGGTGACATGGTGTAGGTTGACATGTGATGCAGGGTGCTGTGGTGACATGGTGTAAGTTGATATGAGATGCAGAGAAATATGGTGACATGGTATAGGTCGATATGAGATGCAGGGTGCTGTAGTGACATGGTGTAGGATGATATGAGATGCAGGGTGCTGTGGTGATATGATGTAAGTTGATATGAGATGCAGAGGATTATGGTAAAATGGTATAGGTTGATATGAGATGCAGGGTGCTGTGGTGACATGGTGTAGGTTGATATGAGATGCAGGGTGCTGTAGTGACATGGTGTAGGTTGATATGAGATGCAGGGTGCTGTGGTGACATGGTGTAGGATGATATGAGATGCAGGGTGCTGTGGTGACATGTTGTAGGTTGATATGAGATACAGGGTGTTGTGGTGACATGGTGTAAGTTGATATGAGATGCAGAGTGTTATGGTAACATGGTGTAGGTTATATGAGATGCAGGGTGCTGTGACATGGTGTTGGTTATATGAGATGCAGGGTGCTGTGGTGACATGGTGTAGGTTATATGAGATGCAGGATGCTGTGACATGGTATAGGTTGATATAAGATGCAGGGTGTTGTGGTGACATGGTGTAGGTTGATATGAGATGCAGGGTGCTGTGGTGACATGGTGTAGGTTGATATGAGCTGCAGGGTGCTATGGTGACATCATGTAAGTTGATATGAGATGCAGGGTGCTGTAGTGACATGGTATAGGTTGATATGAGATGCTGAGGAATGTGGTGACATGGTGTAGGTTAATATGAGATGCAGAGGAATGTGGTGACATGGTGTAGGTTGATATGTGATGCAGGGTGCTGTGGTGACATGGTGTAAGTTGATATGAGATGCAGAGGAATATGGTGACATGGTATAGGTTGATATGAGATGCAGGGTGCTGTGGTGACATGGTGTAGGTTGATATGAGATGCAGGGTGCTGTGGTGACATGATGTAAGTTGATATGAGATGCAGAGGATTATGTTGACATGGTATAGGTTGATATGAGATGCAGGGTGCTGTAGTGACATGGTGTAGGTTGATATGAGATGCAGGGTGCTGTGGTGACATGGTGTAGGTTGATATGAGATGCAGGGTGCTGTGGTGACATGGTGTAGGTTGATAGAAGATACAGGGTGTTGTGGTGACATGGTGTAGGTTGATATGAGATGCAGGGTGCTGTGGTGACATGGTGTAAGTTGATATGAGATGCAGGGTGCTGTAGTGACATGGTGTAGGTTTATATGAGATGCAGGGTGCTGTGGTGACATGGTGTAGGTTGATATGAGAAACAGGGTGTTGTGGTGACATGGTGTAGGTTGATATGAGATCCAGGGTGCTGTGGTGACATCATGTAAGTTGATATGAGATGCAGAGGAATATGGTGACATGGTGTAGGTTATATGAGATGCAAGATGCTGTGGTGACATGGTGTAAGTTGATATGAGATGCGGAGGAATATGGTGACATGGTATAGGTTGATATGAGATGCAGGGTTCTGTGGTGACATGGTGTAAGATTATATGAGATGCAGGGTGTTGCGGTGACATGGTGTAGGTTGATATGAGATGCAGGGTGCTGTGGTGACATGGTGTAGGTTATATGAGATGCAGGTTGCTGTGACATGGTGTATGTTGATATGAGATGCAGGGTGCTGTAGTGACATGGTGTAAGTTTATATGAGATGCAGTGTGTTGCGGTGACATGGTGTAGGTTATAGAGATGCAGGGTGCTGTGGTGACATGGTGTAAGTTGATATGATATGCAGAGGAATATGGTGACATGGTGTATGTTGATATGAGATGCACAGTGCTGTGGTGACATGGTGTAAATTTATATGAGATGCAGGGTGTTGCGGTGACATGGTGTAGGTTGATATGAGATGCAGAGTGTTGTGGTAACATGGTGTAGGTTATATGAGATGCAGGGTGCTGTGACACGGTGTAGGTTATATGAGATGCAGGGTGCTGTGGTGACATGGTGTAGGTTATATGAGATGCAGGGTGCTGTGACATGGTGTAGGTTGATATAAGATGCAGGGTGTTGTGGTGACATGGTGTAGGTTGATATGAGATGCAGGGTGCTGTGGTGACATGGTGTAGGTTGATAAGAGCTGCAGGGTGCTATGGTGACATCATGTAAATTGATATGAGATGCAGGGTGCTGTAGTGACATGGTGTAGGTTGATATGAGATGCTGAGGAATGTGGTGACATGGTGTAGGTTAATATGAGATGCAGGGTGTTGTGGTGACATGGTGTAGGTTGATATGTGATGCAGGGTGCTGTGGTGACATGTTGTAAGTTGATATGAGATGCAGAGGAATATGGTGACATGGTATTGGTTGATATGAGATGCAGGGTGCTGTGGTGACATGATTTAGGTTGATATGAGATGCAGGGTGCTGTGGTGACATGGTGTAGGTTGATATGAGATGCAGGGTGTTGTAGTGACATGGTGTAGGTTGATATGAGATGCAGGGTTCTGTGAAGACAAGGTGTAGGTTGAAATGAGATGCAGGGTGCTGTGGTGACATGGTGTAGGTTGATATGAGATAAAGGGTGTTGTGGTGACATGGTGTAGGTTGATATGAGATGCAGGGACTTGTGGTGACATGGTAAAGGTTGATATGAGATTCAGGGTGCTGTGGTGACATGGTGTAAGTTGATATGAGATGCAGGGTGCTGTAGTGACATGGTGTAGGTTGATATGAGATACAGGGTGCTGTGGTGACATGGTGTAGGTTGATATGAAAAACAGGGTGTTGTGGTGACATGGTGTAGGTTATATGAGATGCAGGGTGCTATGACATGGTGTAGGTTGATATAAGATGCAGGGTGTTGTGGTGACATGGTGTAGGTTGATATGAGATGCAGGGTGCTGTGGTGACATCATGTAAGTTGATATGAGATGCAGAGAAATATGGAGACATGGTGTAGGTTATATGAGATGCAAGATGCTGTGGTGACATGGTGTAAGTTTATATGAGATACAGGGTGTTGCGGTGACATGGTGTAGGTTGATATGAGATGCAGGGTGCTGTGGTGACATGGTGTAGGTTACATGAGATGCAGGGTGCTGTGACATGGTGTAGGTTGATATAAGATGCAGGGTGCTGTGGTGACATGGTGTATGTTGATATGAGATGCAGGGTGCTGTAGTGACATGGTGTAAGTTTATATGAGATGCAGGGTGTTGCGGTGACAAGGTGTAGGTTATAGAGATGCAGGGTGCTGTGGTGACATGGTGTAAGTTGATATGAGATGCACAGTGCTGTGGTGACATGGTGTAAATTTATATGAGATGCAGGGTGTTGCGGTGACATGGTGTAGGTTATATGAGATGCAGGGTGCTGTGACATGGTGTAGGTTATATGAGATGCAGGGTGCTGTGGTGACATGGTGTAGGCTATATGAGATGCAGGGTGCTGTGACATGGTGTAGGTTGATATAAGATGCAGGGTGTTGTGGTGACATGGTGTAGGTTGATATGAGATGCAGGGTGCTGTGGTGACATGGTGTAGGTTGATATGAGATACAGGGTGTTGTGGTGACATGGTGTAAGTTGATATGAGATGCAGGGAGTTGTGGTGACATGGTGTAGGTTTGATATGAGATGCAGAGTGTTATGGTAACATGGTGTAGGTTATATGAGATGCAGGGTGCTGTGGTGACATGGTGTAGGTTATATGAGATGCAGGGTGCTGTGACATGGTGTAGGTTGATATAAGATGCAGGGTGTTGTGGTGACATGGTGTAGGTTGATATGAGATGCAGGGTGCTGTGGTGACATGGTATAGGTTGATATGAGATGCAGAGTGCTGTAGTGACATGGTGTAGGTTAATATGAGATGCAGGGTGCTGTGAAGACAAGGTGTAGGTTGATATGAGATGCAGGGTGCTGTGGTGACATGGTGTAGGTTGATATGAGATACAGGGTGTTGTGGTGACATGGTTTAGGTTGATATGAGATGCAGGGACTTGTGGTGACATGGTAAAGGTTGATATGAGATTCAGGGTGCTGTGGTGACATGGTGTAAGTTGATATGAGATGCAGGGTGCTGTAGTGACATGGTGTAGGTTGATATGAGATGCAGGGTGCTGTGGTGACATGGTGTAGGTTGATATGAGAAACAGGGTGTTGTGGTGACATGGTGTAGGTTATATGAGATGCAGGGTGCTGTGACATGGTGTAGGTTGATATAAGATGCAGGGTGTTGCGGTGACATGGTGTAGGTTGATATGAGATGCAGTGTGCTGTGATGACATCATGTAAGTTGATATGAGATGCAGAGAAATATGGAGACATGGTGTAGGTTATATGAGATGCAAGATGCTGTGGTGACATGGTGTAAGTTTATATGAGATACAGGGTGTTGCGGTGACATGGTGTAGGTTGATATGAGATGCAGGGTGCTGTGGTGACATGGTGTAGGTTACATGAGATGCAGGGTGCTGTGACATGGTGTAGGTTGATATAAGATGCAGGGTGCTGTGGTGACATGGTGTATGTTGATATGAGATGCAGGGTGCTGTAGTGACATGGTGTAAGTTTATATGAGATGCAGGGTGTTGCGGTGACAAGGTGTAGGTTATAGAGATGCAGGGTGCTGTGGTGACATGGTGTAAGTTGATATGAGATGCAGAGGAATATGGTGACATGGTGTAGGTTGATTTGAGATGCACAGTGCTGTGGTGACATGGTGTAAATTTATATGAGATGCAGGGTGTTGCGGTGACATGGTGTAGGTTATATGAGATGCAGGGTGCTGTGACATGGTGTAGGTTATATGAGATGCAGGGTGCTGTGGTGACATGGTGTAGGCTATATGAGATGCAGGGTGCTGTGACATGGTGTAGGTTGATATAAGATGCAGGGTGTTGTGGTGACATGGTGTAGGTTGATATGAGATGCAGGGTGCTGTGGTGACATGGTGTAGGTTGATATGAGATACAGGGTGTTGTGGTGACATGGTGTAAGTTGATATGAGATGCAGGGAGTTGTGGTGACATGGTGTAGGTTGATATGAGATGCAGAGTGTTATGGTAACATGTTGTAGGTTATATGAGATGCAGGGTGCTGTGACATGGTGTATGTTGATATAAGATGCAGGGTGTTGTGGTGACATGGTGTAGGTTGATATGAGATGCAGAGGAATATGGTGACATGGTATAGGTTGATATGAGATACAGGGTGTTGCGGTGACATGGTGTAGGTTGATATGAGATGCAGGGTGCTGTGGTGACATGGTGTAGGTTATATGAGATGCAGGGTGCTGTGACATGGTGTAGGTTGATATAAGATGCAGGGTGCTGTGGTGACATGGTGTAGGTTGATATGAGATGCAGAGGAATGTGGTGACATGGTGTAAGTTGATATGAGATGCAGGGTGCTGTGGTGACATGGTGTAGGTTATATGAGATGGAGGGTGCTGTGACATGGTGTATGTTGATATGAGATGCAGGGTGCTGTAGTGACATGGTGTAGGTTGATATGAGATGCAGAGGAATGTGGTGACATGGTGTAAGTTGATATGAGATGCAGAGGAATGTGGTGACATGGTGTAGGTTGATATTTGAGGCAGGGTGCTGTGGTGACATCATGTAAGTTGATATAAGATGCAGAGGAATATGGTGACAGAGCATATGTTGATATGAGATGCAGGGTGCTGTGGTGACATAGTGTAAGTTGATATGAGATGCAGAGGAATATGGTGACATGGTATAGGTTGATATGAGATGCAAGGTGCTGTGTTAACATGGTGTAGGTTGATATGAGATACAGAGTGCTGTGGTGACATGGTGTAGTTTGATTTGAGATACAGGGTGTTGTGGTGACATGGTGTACATTGATATGAGATGCAGGGTGTTGTGGTGACATGGTGTAGGTTATATGAGATGCAGGGTGCTGTGGTGACATGGTGTAAGTTGATATGAGTTGCAGAAGAATATGGTGACATGGTGTAGGTTGATATGAGATGCAGGGTGCTGTGGTGACATGGTGTAAGTTTATTTGAGATGCAGGGTGTTGCAGTGACATGGTGTAGGTTGAAATGAGATGTAGAGTGTTGTGGTGACATGGTGTAGGTTATATGAGATGCAGGGTGCTGTGACATGGTGTAGGTTGATATAAGATGCAGGGTGCTATGGTGACATGGTGTAGGTTGATATGAGATGCAGGGTGCTGTGGTGACATGGTGTAGGTTATATGAGATGCAGGGTGCTGTGACATGGTGTAGGTTGATATAAGATTCAGGGTGCTGTGGTGACATGGTGTATGTTGATATGAGATGCAGGGTGCTGTAGTGACATGGTGTAGGTTGATATGAGATGCAGAGGAATGTGGTGACATGGTGTAAGTTGATATGAGATGCAGAGGAATGTGGTGACATGGTGTAGATTGATATGAGATGCAGGGTGCTGTGGTGACATCACGTAAGTTGATATAAGATGCAGAGGAATGTGGTGACATAGCATATGTTGATATGAGATGCAGGGTGCTGTAGTGACATGGTGTAGGTTGATATGAGATGCAGAGGAATGTAGTGACACGGTGTAGGTTGATATGTGATGCAGGGTGCTGTGGTGACATGGTGTAAGTTGATATGAGATGCAGAGGAATGTGGTGACATGGTGTTGGTTGATATGAGATGCAGGGTGCTGTGGTGACATGGTGTAAGTTGATATGAGATGCAGAGGAATATGGTGACATGGTATAGGTTGATATGAGATGCAGGGTGCTGTGTTAACATGGTGTAGGTTGATATGAGATACAGAGTGCTGTGGTGACATGGTGTAGTTTGATATGAGATACAGGGTGTTGTGGTGACATGGTGTACATTGATATGAGATGCAGGGTGTTGTGGTGACAAGGTGTAGGTTATATGAGATGCAGGGTGCTGTGGTGACATGGTGTAAGTTGATATGAGTTGCAGAGGAATATGGTGACATGGTGTAGGTTGATATGAGATGCAGGGTGCTGTGGTGACATGGTGTAAGTTTATTTGAGATGCAGGGTGTTGCAGTGACATGGTGTAGGTTGAAATGAGATGTAGAGTGTTGTGGTGACATGGTGTAGGTTATATGAGATGCAGGGTGCTGTGACATGGTGTAGGTTGATATAAGATGCAGGGTGCTATGGTGACATGGTGTAGGTTGATATGAGATGCAGGGTGCTGTGGTGACATGGTGTAGGTTATATGAGATGCAGGGTGCTGTGACATGGTGTAGGTTGATATAAGATGCAGGGTGTTGTGGTGACATGGTGTAGGTTGATATGAGATGCAGGGTGCTGTGGTGAAATGGTGTAGGTTGATATGAGATGCAGGGTGCTGTGGTCACATTATGTAAGTTGATATGAGATGCAGAGGAAAGTGGTGACATGGTGTATGTTGATATGAGATGCAGGGTGCTGTGGTGACATGGTGTAAGTTGATATGAGATGCAGAGACTAATATGGTGACATGGTGTATGTTGATATGAGATGCAGGGGAATATGGTGACATGGTGTAGGTTGACATGTGATGCAGGGTGCTGTGGTGACATGGTGTAAGTTGATATGAGATGCAGAGAAATATGGTGACATGGTATAGGTCGATATGAGATGCAGGGTGCTGTAGTGACATGGTGTAGGATGATATGAGATGCAGGGTGCTGTGGTGACATGATGTAAGTTGATATGAGATGCAGAGGATTATGGTAAAATGGTATAGGTTGATATGAGATGCAGGGTGCTGTGGTGACATGGTGTAGGTTGATATGAGATGCAGGGTGCTGTAGTGACATGGTGTAGGTTGATATGAGATGCAGGGTGCTGTGGTGACACGGTGTAGGATGATATGAGATGCAGGGTGCTGTGGTGACATGTTGTAGGTTGATATGAGATACAGGGTGTTGTGGTGACATGGTGTAAGTTGATATGAGATGCAGGGAGTTGTGGTGACATGGTGTAGGTTGATATGAGATGCAGAGTGTTATGGTAACATGGTGTAGGTTATATGAGATGCAGGGTGCTGTGACATGGTGTAGGTTATATGAGATGCAGGGTGCTGTGGTGACATGGTGTAGGTTATATGAGATGCAGGGTGCTGTGACATGGTATAGGTTGATATAAGATGCAGGGTGTTGTGGTGACATGGTGTAGGTTGATATGAGATGCAGGGTGCTGTGGTGACATGGTGTAGGTTGATATGAGCTGCAGGGTGCTATGGTGACATCATGTAAGTTGATATGAGATGCAGGGTGCTGTAGTGACATGGTATAGGTTGATATGAGATGCTGAGGAATGTGGTGACATGGTGTAGGTTAATATGAGATGCAGAGGAATGTGGTGACATGGTGTAGGTTGATATGTGATGCAGGGTGCTGTGGTGACATGGTGTAAGTTGATATGAGATGCAGAGGAATATGGTGACATGGTATAGGTTGATATGAGATGCAGGGTGCTGTGGTGACATGGTGTAGGTTGATATGAGATGCAGGGTGCTGTGGTGACATGATGTAAGTTGATATGAGATGCAGAGGATTATGTTGACATGGTATAGGTTGATATGAGATGCAGGGTGCTGTAGTGACATGGTGTAGGTTGATATGAGATGCAGGGTGCTGTGGTGACATGGTGTAGGTTGATATGAGATGCAGGGTGCTGTGGTGACATGGTGTAGGTTGATAGAAGATACAGGGTGTTGTGGTGACATGGTGTAGGTTGACATGAGATGCAGGGTGCTGTGGTGACATGGTGTAAGTTGATATGAGATGCAGGGTGCTGTAGTGACATGGTGTAGGTTTATATGAGATGAAGGGTGCTGTGGTGACATGGTGTAGGTTGATATGAGAAACAGGGTGTTGTGGTGACATGGTGTAGGTTGATATGAGATGCAGGGTGCTGTGGTGACATCATGTAAGTTGATATGAGATGCAGAGGAATATGGTGACATGGTGTAGGTTATATGAGATGCAAGATGCTGTGGTGACATGGTGTAAGTTGATATGAGATGCGGAGGAATATGGTGACATGGTATAGGTTGATATGAGATGCAGGGTTCTGTGGTGACATGGTGTAAGATTATATGAGATGCAGGGTGTTGCGGTGACATGGTGTAGGTTGATATGAGATGCAGGGTGCTGTGGTGACATGGTGTAGGTTATATGAGATGCAGGTTGCTGTGACATGGTGTATGTTGATATGAGATGCAGGGTGCTGTAGTGACATGGTGTAAGTTTATATGAGATGCAGTGTGTTGCGGTGACATGGTTTAGGTTATAGAGATGCAGGGTGCTGTGGTGACATGGTGTAAGTTGATATGATATGCAGAGGAATATGGTGACATGGTGTATGTTGATATGAGATGCACAGTGCTGTGGTGACATGGTGTAAATTTATATGAGATGCAGGGTGTTGCGGTGACATGGTGTAGGTTGATATGAGATGCAGAGTGTTGTGGTAACATGGTGTAGGTTATATGAGATGCAGGGTGCTGTGACACGGTGTAGGTTATATGAGATGCAGGGTGCTGTGGTGACATGGTGTAGGTTATATGAGATGCAGGGTGCTGTGACATGGTGTAGGTTGATATAAGATGCAGGGTGTTGTGGTGACATGGTGTAGGTTGATATGAGATGCAGGGTGCTGTGGTGACATGGTGTAGGTTGATAAGAGCTGCAGGGTGCTATGGTGACATCATGTAAATTGATATGAGATGCAGGGTGCTGTAGTGACATGGTGTAGGTTGATATGAGATGCTGAGGAATGTGGTGACATGGTGTAGGTTAATATGAGATGCAGGGTGTTGTGGTGACATGGTGTAGGTTGATATGTGATGCAGGGTGCTGTGGTGACATGGTGTAAGTTGATATGAGATGCAGAGGAATATGGTGACATGGTATTGGTTGATATGAGATGCAGGGTGCTGTGGTGACATGGTGTAGGTTGATATGAGATGCAGGGTGCTGTGGTGACATGATGTAAGTTGATATGAGATGCAGAGGATTATGGTGACATGGTATAGGTTGATATGAGATGCAGGGTGCTGTGTTGACATGATTTAGGTTGATATGAGATGCAGGGTGCTGTGGTGACATGGTGTAGGTTGATATGAGATGCAGGGTGTTGTAGTGACATGGTGTAGGTTGATATGAGATGCAGGGTTCTGTGAAGACAAGGTGTAGGTTGAAATGAGATGCAGGGTGCTGTGGTGACATGGTGTAGGTTGATATGAGATAAAGGGTGTTGTGGTGACATGGTGTAGGTTGATATGAGATGCAGGGACTTGTGGTGACATGGTAAAGGTTGATATGAGATTCAGGGTGCTGTGGTGACATGGTGTAAGTTGATATGAGATGCAGGGTGCTGTAGTGACATGGTGTAGGTTGATATGAGATACAGGGTGCTGTGGTGACATGGTGTAGGTTGATATGAAAAACAGGGTGTTGTGGTGACATGGTGTAGGTTATATGAGATGCAGGGTGCTGTGACATGGTGTAGGTTGATATAAGATGCAGGGTGTTGTGGTGACATGGTGTAGGTTGATATGAGATGCAGGGTGCTGTGGTGACATCATGTAAGTTGATATGAGATGCAGAGAAATATGGAGACATGGTGTAGGTTATATGAGATGCAAGATGCTGTGGTGACATGGTGTAAGTTTATATGAGATACAGGCTGTTGCGGTGACATGGTGTAGGTTGATATGAGATGCAGGGTGCTGTGGTGACATGGTGTAGGTTACATGAGATGCAGGGTGCTGTGACATGGTGTAGGTTGATATAAGATGCAGGGTGCTGTGGTGACATGGTGTATGTTGATATGAGATGCAGGGTGCTGTAGTGACATGGTGTAAGTTTATATGAGATGCAGGGTGTTGCGGTGACAAGGTGTAGGTTATAGAGATGCAGGGTGCTGTGGTGACATGGTGTAAGTTGATATGAGATGCAGAGGAATATGGTGACATGGTGTAGGTTGATTTGAGATGCACAGTGCTGTGGTGACATGGTGTAAATTTATATGAGATGCAGGGTGTTGCGGTGACATGGTGTAGGTTATATGAGATGCAGGGTGCTGTGACATGGTGTAGGTTATATGAGATGCAGGGTGCTGTGGTGACATGGTGTAGGCTATATGAGATGCAGGGTGCTGTGACATGGTGTAGGTTGATATAAGATGCAGGGTGTTGTGGTGACATGGTGTAGGTTGATATGAGATGCAGGGTGCTGTGGTGACATGGTGTAGGTTGATATGAGATACAGGGTGTTGTGGTGACATGGTGTAAGTTGATATGAGATGCAGGGAGTTGTGGTGACATGGTGTAGGTTTGATATGAGATGCAGAGTGTAATGGTAACATGGTGTAGGTTATATGAGATGCAGGGTGCTGTGGTGACATGGTGTAGGTTATATGAGATGCAGGGTGCTGTGACATGGTGTAGGTTGATATAAGATGCAGGGTGTTGTGGTGACATGGTGTAGGTTGATATGAGATGCAGGGTGCTGTGGTGACATGGTGTAGGTTGATATGAGATGCAGGGTGCTGTAGTGACATGGTGTAGGTTAATATGAGATGCAGGGTGCTGTGAAGACAAGGTGTAGGTTGATATGAGATGCAGGGTGCTGTGGTGACATGGTGTAGGTTGATATGAGATACAGGGTGTTGTGGTGACATGGTTTAGGTTGATATGAGATGCAGGGACTTATGGTGACATGGTAAAGGTTGATATGAGATTCAGGGTGCTGTGGTGACATGGTGTAAGTTGATATGAGATGCAGGGTGCTGTAGTGACATGGTGTAGGTTGATATGAGATGCAGGGTGCTGTGGTGACATGGTGTAGGTTGATATGAGAAACAGGGTGTTGTGGTGACATGGTGTAGGTTATATGAGATGCAGGGTGCTGTGACATGGTGTAGGTTGATATAAGATGCAGGGTGTTGCGGTGACATGGTGTAGGTTGATATGAGATGCAGTGTGCTGTGATGACATCATGTAAGTTGATATGAGATGCAGAGAAATATGGAGACATGGTGTAGGTTATATGAGATGCAAGATGCTGTGGTGACATGGTGTAAGTTTATATGAGATACAGGGTGTTGCGGTGACATGGTGTAGGTTGATATGAGATGCAGGGTGCTGTGGTGACATGGTGTAGGTTACATGAGATGCAGGGTGCTGTGACATGGTGTAGGTTGATATAAGATGCAGGGTGCTGTGGTGACATGGTGTATGTTGATATGAGATGCAGGGTGCTGTAGTGACATGGTGTAAGTTTATATGAGATGCAGGGTGTTGCGGTAACAAGGTGTAGGTTATAGAGATGCAGGGTGCTGTGGTGACATGGTGTAAGTTGATATGAGATGCAGAGGAATATGGTGACATGGTGTAGGTTGATTTGAGATGCACAGTGCTGTGGTGACATGGTGTAAATTTATATGAGATGCAGGGTGTTGCGGTGACATGGTGTAGGTTATATGAGATGCAGGGTGCTGTGACATGGTGTAGGTTATATGAGATGCAGGGTGCTGTGGTGACATGGTGTAGGCTATATGAGATGCAGGGTGCTGTGACATGGTGTAGGTTGATATAAGATGCAGGGTGTTGTGGTGACATGGTGTAGGTTGATATGAGATGCAGGGTGCTGTGGTGACATGGTGTAGGTTGATATGAGATACAGGGTGTTGTGGTGACATGGTGTAAGTTGATATGAGATGCAGGGAGTTGTGGTGACATGGTGTAGGTTGATATGAGATGCAGAGTGTTATGGTAACATGGTGTAGGTTATATGAGATGCAGGGTGCTGTGGTGACATGGTGTAGGTTATATGAGATGCAGGGTGCTGTGACATGGTGTAGGTTGATATAAGATGCAGGGTGTTGTGGTGACATGGTGTAGGTTGATATGAGATGCAGGGTGCTGTGGTGACATGGTGTAGGTTGATATGAGATGCAGGGTGCTGTAGTGACATGGTGTAGGTTAATATGAGATGCAGGGTGCTGTGAAGACAAGCTGTAGGTTGATATGAGATGCAGGGTGCTGTGGTGACATGGTGTAGGTTGATATGAGATACAGGGTGTTGTGGTGACATGGTGTAGGTTGATATGAGATGCAGGGTGCTGTGGTGACATGGTGTAGGTTGATATGAGAAACAGGGTGTTGTGGTGACATGGTGTAGTTTATATGAGATGCAGGGTGCTGTGACATGGTGTAGGTTGATATAAGATGCAGGGTGTTGCGGTGACATGGTGTAGGTTGATATGAGATGCAGTGTGCTGTGTTGACATCATGTAAGTTGATATGAGATGCAGAGAAATATGGAGACATGGTGTAGGTTATATGAGATGCAAGATGCTGTGGTGACATGGTGTAAGTTTATATGAGATGCAGGGTGTTGCGGTGACATGGTGTAGGTTGATATGAGATGCAGGGTGCTGTGGTGACAGGGTGTAGGTTATATGAGATGCAGAGTGCTGTGACATGGTGTAGGTTGATATAAGATGCAGGGTGCTGTGGTGACATGGTGTATGTTGATATGAGAAGCAGGGTGCTGTAGTGACATGGTGTAAGTTTATATGAGATGCAGGGTGTTGCGGTGACATGGTGTAGGTTATAGAGATGCAGGGTGCTGTGGTGACATGGTGTAAGTTGATATGAGATGCAGAGGAATATGGTGACATTGTGTAGGTTGATATGAGATGCACAGTGCTGTGGTGACATGGTGTAAATTTATATGAGATGCAGGGTGTTGCGGTGACATGGTGTAGGTTATATGAGATGCAGGGTGCTGTGACATGGTGTAGGTTATATGAGATGCAGGGTGCTGTGGTGACATTGTGTAGGTTATATGAGATGAAGGGTGCTGTGACATGGTGTAGGTTGATATGAGATGCAGGGTGCTGTGGTGACATGGTGTAGGTTGATATGAGATACAGGGTGTTGTGGTGACATGGTGTAAGTTGATATGAGATGCAGGGAGTTGTGGTGACATGGTGTAGGTTGATATGAGATACAGGGTGTTGTGGTGACATGGTGTAGGTTGATATGAGATGCAGGGTGCTGTGGTGACATGGTGTAGGTTAATATGAGAAACAGGGTGTTGTGGTGACATGGTGTAGGTTATATGAGATGCAGGGTGCTGTGACATGGTGTAGGTTGATATAAGATGCAGGGTGTTGCGGTGACATGGTGTAGGTTGATATGAGATGCAGTGTGCTGTGTTGACATCATGTAAGTTGATATGAGATGCAGAGAAATATGGAGACATGGTGTAGGTTATATGAGATGCAAGATGCTGTGGTGACATGGTGTAAGTTTATATGAGATGCAGGGTGTTGCGGTGACATGGTGTAGGTTGATATGAGATGCAGGGTGCTGTGGTGACAGGGTGTAGGTTATATGAGATGCAGAGTGCTGTGACATGGTGTAGGTTGATATAAGATGCAGGGTGCTGTGGTGACATGGTGTATGTTGATATGAGAAGCAGGGTGCTGTAGTGACATGGTGTAAGTTTATATGAGATGCAGGGTGTTGCGGTGACATGGTGTAGGTTATAGAGATGCAGGGTGCTGTGGTGACATGGTGTAAGTTGATATGAGATGCAGAGGAATATGGTGACATTGTGTAGGTTGATATGAGATGCACAGTGCTGTGGTGACATGGTGTAAATTTATATGAGATGCAGGGTGTTGCGGTGACATGGTGTAGGTTATATGAGATGCAGGGTGCTGTGACATGGTGTAGGTTATATGAGATGCAGGGTGCTGTGGTGACATTGTGTAGGTTATATGAGATGAAGGGTGCTGTGACATGGTGTAGGTTGATATGAGATGCAGGGTGCTGTGGTGACATGGTGTAGGTTGATATGAGATACAGGGTGTTGTGGTGACATGGTGTAAGTTGATATGAGATGCAGGGAGTTGTGGTGACATGGTGTAGGTTGATATGAGATGCAGAGTGTTATGGTAACATGGTGTAGGTTATATGAGATGCAGGGTGCTGTGGTGACATGGTGTAAGTTGATATGAGATGCAGAGGAATATGGCGACATGGTATAGGTTGATATGAGATGCAGGGTGCTGTGGTGACATGGTGTAGGTTGATATGAGATGCAGGGTGCTGTGGTGACATGATGTAAGTTGATATGAGATGCAGAGGATTATGGTGACATGGTATAGGTTGATATGAGATGCAGGGTGCTGTTTTGACATGGTTTAGGTTGATATGAGATGCAGGGTGCTGTGGTGACATGGTGTAAGTTGATATGAGATGCAGAGGAATATGGTGACATGGTGTAGGTTGATATGAGATGCACAGTGCTGTGGTGACATGGTGTAAATTTATATGAGATGCAGGGTGTTGCGGTGACATGGTGTAGGTTGATATGAGATGCAGAGTGTTGTGGTAACATGGTGTAGGTTATATGAGATGCAGGGTGCTGTGACATGGTGTAGGTTATATGAGATGCATGGTGCTGTGGTGACATGGTGTAGGTTATATGAGATGCAGGGTGCTGTGACATGGTGTAGGTTGATATAAGATGCAGGGTGCTGTGGTGACATGGTGTAGGTTGATATGAGATACAGGGTGTTGTGGTGACATGGTGTAGGTTGATATGACATGCAGGACGCTGTGGTGACATGGTGTAGGTTGATATGAGCTGCAGGGTGCTATGGTGACATCATGTGTTGATATGAGATGCAGGGTGCTGTAGTGACATGGTGTAGGTTGATATGAGATGCTGAGGAATGTGGTGACATGGTGTAGGTTAATATGAGATGCAGAGGAATGTGGTGACATGGTGTAGGTTGATATGTGATGCAGGGTGTTGTGGTGACATGGTGCAAGTTGATATGAGATGCAGAGGAATATGGTGACATGGTATAGGTTGATATGAGATGCAGGGTGCTGTTGTGACATGGTGTAGGTTGATATGAGATGCAGGGTGCTGTGGTGACATGATGTAAGTTGATATGAGATGCAGAGGATTATGGTGACATGGTATAGGTTGATATGAGATGCAGGGTGCTGTGTTGACATGGTGTAGGATGATATGAGATGGAGGGTGCTGTGGTGACATGGTGTAGGTTGATATGAGATGCAGGGTGCTGTAGTGACATGGTGTAGGTTGATATAAGATGCAGGAACTTGTGGTGACATGGTGTAGGTTGATATAAGATTCAGGGTGCTGTGGTGACATGGTGTAAGTTGATATGAGATGCAGGGTGCTGTTGTGACATGGTGTAGGTTGATATGAGATACAGGGTGTTGTGGTGACATGGTGTAGGTTGATATGACATGCAGGATGCTGTGGTGACATGGTGTAGGTTGATATGAGCTCCAGGGTGCTATGGTGACATCATGTAAGTTGATATGAGATGCAGGGTGCTGTAGTGACATGGTGTAGGTTGATATGAGATGCTGAAAAATGTGGTGACATGGTGTAGGTTAATATGAGATGCAGAGGAATGTGGTGACATGGTGTAGGTTGATATGTGATGCAGTCTGCTGTGGTGACATGGTGTAAGTTAATATGAGATGCAGAGGAATATGGTGACATGGTATAGGTTGATATGAGATGCAGGGTGCTGTGGTGACATGGTGTAGGTTGATATGAGATGCAGGGTGCTGTGGTGACATGATGTAAGTTGATATGAGATGCAGAGGATTATGGTGACATGGTATAGGTTGATATGAGATGCAGGGTGCTGTGTTGACATGGTGTAGGTTGATATGAGATGGAGGGTGCTGTGGTGACATGGTGTAGGTTGATATGAGATGCAGGGTGTTGTAGTGACATGGTGTAGGTTGATATGAGATGCAGGAACTTGTGGTGACATGGTGTAGGTTGATATAAGATTCAGGGTGATGTGGTGACATGGTGTAAGTTGATATGAGATGCAGGGTGCTGTTGTGACATGGTGTAGGTTGATATGAGATGCAGGGTGCTGTGGTGACATGGTGTAGGTTGATATGAGAAACAGGGTGTTGTGGTGACATGGTGTAGGTTATATGAGATGCAGGGTGCTGTGACATGGTGTAGGTTGATATAAGATGCAGGGTGTTGTGGTGACATGGTGTAGGTTGATATGAGATGCAGAGGAATATGGTGACATGGTGTAGGTTATATGAGATGCAAGATGCTGTGGTGACATTTTGTAAGTTGATATGAGATGCTGAGGAATATGGTGACATGGTATAGGTTGATATGAGATGCAGGGTGTTGCGGTGACATGGTGTAGGTTGATATGAGATGCAGGGTGCTGTGGTGACATGGTGTAGGATATATGAGATGCAGGGTGCTGTGACATGGTGTAGGTTGATATAAGATTCAGGGTGCTGTGGTGACATGGTGTATGTTGATATGAGATGCAGGGTGCTGTAGTGACATGGTGTAGGTTGATATGAGATGCAGAGGAATGTGGTGACATGGTGTAAGTTGATATGAGATGCAGAGGAATGTGGTGACATGGTGTAGATTGATATGAGATGCTGGGTGCTGTGGTGACATCATGTAAGTTGATATAAGATGCAGAGGAATGTGGTGACATAGCATATGTTGATATGAGATGCAGGGTGCTGTAGTGACATGGTGTAGGTTGATATGAGATGCAGAGGAATGTAGTGACACGGTGTAGGTTGATATGTGATGCAGGGTGCTGTGGTGACATGGTGTAAGTTGATATGAGATGCAGAGGAATGTGGTGACATGGTGTTGGTTGATATGAGATGCAGGGTGCTGTGGTGACATGGTGTAAGTTGATATGAGATGCAGAGGAATATGGTGACATGGTATAGGTTGATATGAGATGCAGGGTGCTGTGTTAACATGGTGTAGGTTGATATGAGATACAGAGTGCTGTGGTGACATGGTGTAGTTTGATATGAGATACAGGGTGTTGTGGTGACATGGTGTACATTGATATGAGATGCAGGGTGTTGTGGTGACAAGGTGTAGGTTATATGAGATGCAGGGTGCTGTGGTGACATGGTGTAAGTTGATATGAGTTGCAGAGGAATATGGTGACATGGTATAGGTTGATATGAGATGCAGGGTGTTGCGGTGACATGGTGTAGGTTGATATGAGATGCAGGGTGCTGTGGTGACATGGTGTAGGATATATGAGATGCAGGGTGCTGTGACATGGTGTAGGTTGATATAAGATTCAGGGTGCTGTGGTGACATGGTGTATGTTGATATGAGATGCAGGGTGCTGTAGTGACATGGTGTAGGTTGATATGAGATGCAGAGGAATGTGGTGACATGGTGTAAGTTGATATGAGATGCAGAGGAATGTGGTGACATGGTGTAGATTGATATGAGATGCTGGGTGCTGTGGTGACATCATGTAAGTTGATATAAGATGCAGAGGAATGTGGTGACATAGCATATGTTGATATGAGATGCAGGGTGCTGTAGTGACATGGTGTAGGTTGATATGAGATGCAGAGGAATGTAGTGACACGGTGTAGGTTGATATGTGATGCAGGGTGCTGTGGTGACATGGTGTAAGTTGATATGAGATGCAGAGGAATGTGGTGACATGGTGTTGGTTGATATGAGATGCAGGGTGCTGTGGTGACATGGTGTAAGTTGATATGAGATGCAGAGGAATATGGTGACATGGTATAGGTTGATATGAGATGCAGGGTGCTGTGTTAACATGGTGTAGGTTGATATGAGATACAGAGTGCTGTGGTGACATGGTGTAGTTTGATATGAGATACAGGGTGTTGTGGTGACATGGTGTACATTGATATGAGATGCAGGGTGTTGTGGTGACAAGGTGTAGGTTATATGAGATGCAGGGTGCTGTGGTGACATGGTGTAAGTTGATATGAGTTGCAGAGGAATATGGTGACATGGTGTAGGTTGATATGAGATGCAGGGTGCTGTGGTGACATGGTGTAAGTTTATTTGAGATGCAGGGTGTTGCAGTGACATGGTGTAGGTTGAAATGAGATGTAGAGTGTTGTGGTGACATGGTGTAGGTTATATGAGATGCAGGGTGCTGTGACATGGTGTAGGTTGATATAAGATGCAGGGTGCTATGGTGACATGGTGTAGGTTGATATGAGATGCAGGGTGCTGTGACATGGTGTAGGTTGATATAAGATGCAGGGTGTTGTGGTGACATGGTGTAGGTTGATATGAGATGCAGGGTGCTGTGGTGAAATGGTGTAGGTTGATATGAGATGCAGGGTGCTGTGGTCACATTATGTAAGTTGATATGAGATGCAGAGGAAAGTGGTGACATGGTGTATGTTGATATGAGATGCAGGGTGCTGTGGTGACATGGTGTAAGTTGATATGAGATGCAGAGACTAATATGGTGACATGGTGTATGTTGATATGAGATGCAGGGGAATATGGTGACATGGTGTAGGTTGACATGTGATGCAGGGTGCTGTGGTGACATGGTGTAAGTTGATATGAGATGCAGAGAAATATGGTGACATGGTATAGGTCGATATGAGATGCAGGGTGCTGTAGTGACATGGTGTAGGATGATATGAGATGCAGGGTGCTGTGGTGACATGATGTAAGTTGATATGAGATGCAGAGGATTATGGTAAAATGGTATAGGTTGATATGAGATGCAGGGTGCTGTGGTGACATGGTGTAGGTTGATATGAGATGCAGGGTGCTGTAGTGACATGGTGTAGGTTGATATGAGATGCAGGGTGCTGTGGTGACATGGTGTAGGATGATATGAGATGCAGGGTGCTGTGGTGACATGTTGTAGGTTGATATGAGATACAGGGTGTTGTGGTGACATGGTGTAAGTTGATATGAGATGCAGAGTGTTATGGTAACATGGTGTAGGTTATATGAGATGCAGGGTGCTGTGACATGGTGTTGGTTATATGAGATGCAGGGTGCTGTGGTGACATGGTGTAGGTTATATGAGATGCAGGATGCTGTGACATGGTATAGGTTGATATAAGATGCAGGGTGTTGTGGTGACATGGTGTAGGTTGATATGAGATGCAGGGTGCTGTGGTGACATGGTGTAGGTTGATATGAGCTGCAGGGTGCTATGGTGACATCATGTAAGTTGATATGAGATGCAGGGTGCTGTAGTGACATGGTATAGGTTGATATGAGATGCTGAGGAATGTGGTGACATGGTGTAGGTTAATATGAGATGCAGAGGAATGTGGTGACATGGTGTAGGTTGATATGTGATGCAGGGTGCTGTGGTGACATGGTGTAAGTTGATATGAGATGCAGAGGAATATGGTGACATGGTATAGGTTGATATGAGATGCAGGGTGCTGTGGTGACATGGTGTAGGTTGATATGAGATGCAGGGTGCTGTGGTGACATGATGTAAGTTGATATGAGATGCAGAGGATTATGTTGACATGGTATAGGTTGATATGAGATGCAGGGTGCTGTAGTGACATGGTGTAGGTTGATATGAGATGCAGGGTGCTGTGGTGACATGGTGTAGGTTGATATGAGATGCAGGGTGCTGTGGTGACATGGTGTAGGTTGATAGAAGATACAGGGTGTTGTGGTGACATGGTGTAGGTTGATATGAGATGCAGGGTGCTGTGGTGACATGGTGTAAGTTGATATGAGATGCAGGGTGCTGTAGTGACATGGTGTAGGTTTATATGAGATGCAGGGTGCTGTGGTGACATGGTGTAGGTTGATATGAGAAACAGGGTGTTGTGGTGACATGGTGTAGGTTGATATGAGATGCAGGGTGCTGTGGTGACATCATGTAAGTTGATATGAGATGCAGAGGAATATGGTGACATGGTGTAGGTTATATGAGATGCAAGATGCTGTGGTGACATGGTGTAAGTTGATATGAGATGCGGAGGAATATGGTGACATGGTATAGGTTGATATGAGATGCAGGGTTCTGTGGTGACATGGTGTAAGATTATATGAGATGCAGGGTGTTGCGGTGACATGGTGTAGGTTGATATGAGATGCAGGGTGCTGTGGTGACATGGTGTAGGTTATATGAGATGCAGGTTGCTGTGACATGGTGTATGTTGATATGAGATGCAGGGTGCTGTAGTGACATGGTGTAAGTTTATATGAGATGCAGTGTGTTGCGGTGACATGGTGTAGGTTATAGAGATGCAGGGTGCTGTGGTGACATGGTGTAAGTTGATATGATATGCAGAGGAATATGGTGACATGGTGTATGTTGATATGAGATGCACAGTGCTGTGGTGACATGGTGTAAATTTATATGAGATGCAGGGTGTTGCGGTGACATGGTGTAGGTTGATATGAGATGCAGAGTGTTGTGGTAACATGGTGTAGGTTATATGAGATGCAGGGTGCTGTGACACGGTGTAGGTTATATGAGATGCAGGGTGCTGTGGTGACATGGTGTAGGTTATATGAGATGCAGGGTGCTGTGACATGGTGTAGGTTGATATAAGATGCAGGGTGTTGTGGTGACATGGTGTAGGTTGATATGAGATGCAGGGTGCTGTGGTGACATGGTGTAGGTTGATAAGAGCTGCAGGGTGCTATGGTGACATCATGTAAATTGATATGAGATGCAGGGTGCTGTAGTGACATGGTGTAGGTTGATATGAGATGCTGAGGAATGTGGTGACATGGTGTAGGTTAATATGAGATGCAGGGTGTTGTGGTGACATGGTGTAGGTTGATATGTGATGCAGGGTGCTGTGGTGACATGTTGTAAGTTGATATGAGATGCAGAGGAATATGGTGACATGGTATTGGTTGATATGAGATGCAGGGTGCTGTGGTGACATGATTTAGGTTGATATGAGATGCAGGGTGCTGTGGTGACATGGTGTAGGTTGATATGAGATGCAGGGTGTTGTAGTGACATGGTGTAGGTTGATATGAGATGCAGGGTTCTGTGAAGACAAGGTGTAGGTTGAAATGAGATGCAGGGTGCTGTGGTGACATGGTGTAGGTTGATATGAGATAAAGGGTGTTGTGGTGACATGGTGTAGGTTGATATGAGATGCAGGGACTTGTGGTGACATGGTAAAGGTTGATATGAGATTCAGGGTGCTGTGGTGACATGGTGTAAGTTGATATGAGATGCAGGGTGCTGTAGTGACATGGTGTAGGTTGATATGAGATACAGGGTGCTGTGGTGACATGGTGTAGGTTGATATGAAAAACAGGGTGTTGTGGTGACATGGTGTAGGTTATATGAGATGCAGGGTGCTATGACATGGTGTAGGTTGATATAAGATGCAGGGTGTTGTGGTGACATGGTGTAGGTTGATATGAGATGCAGGGTGCTGTGGTGACATCATGTAAGTTGATATGAGATGCAGAGAAATATGGAGACATGGTGTAGGTTATATGAGATGCAAGATGCTGTGGTGACATGGTGTAAGTTTATATGAGATACAGGGTGTTGCGGTGACATGGTGTAGGTTGATATGAGATGCAGGGTGCTGTGGTGACATGGTGTAGGTTACATGAGATGCAGGGTGCTGTGACATGGTGTAGGTTGATATAAGATGCAGGGTGCTGTGGTGATATGGTGTATGTTGATATGAGATGCAGGGTGCTGTAGTGACATGGTGTAAGTTTATATGAGATGCAGGGTGTTGCGGTGACAAGGTGTAGGTTATAGAGATGCAGGGTGCTGTGGTGACATGGTGTAAGTTGATATGAGATGCACAGTGCTGTGGTGACATGGTGTAAATTTATATGAGATGCAGGGTGTTGCGGTGACATGGTGTAGGTTATATGAGATGCAGGGTGCTGTGACATGGTGTAGGTTATATGAGATGCAGGGTGCTGTGGTGACATGGTGTAGGCTATATGAGATGCAGGGTGCTGTGACATGGTGTAGGTTGATATAAGATGCAGGGTGTTGTGGTGACATGGTGTAGGTTGATATGAGATGCAGGGTGCTGTGGTGACATGGTGTAGGTTGATATGAGATACAGGGTGTTGTGGTGACATGGTGTAAGTTGATATGAGATGCAGGGAGTTGTGGTGACATGGTGTAGGTTTGATATGAGATGCAGAGTGTTATGGTAACATGGTGTAGGTTATATGAGATGCAGGGTGCTGTGGTGACATGGTGTAGGTTATATGAGATGCAGGGTGCTGTGACATGGTGTAGGTTGATATAAGATGCAGGGTGTTGTGGTGACATGGTGTAGGTTGATATGAGATGCAGGGTGCTGTGGTGACATGGTATAGGTTGATATGAGATGCAGAGTGCTGTAGTGACATGGTGTAGGTTAATATGAGATGCAGGGTGCTGTGAAGACAAGGTGTAGGTTGATATGAGATGCAGGGTGCTGTGGTGACATGGTGTAGGTTGATATGAGATACAGGGTGTTGTGGTGACATGGTTTAGGTTGATATGAGATGCAGGGACTTGTGGTGACATGGTAAAGGTTGATATGAGATTCAGGGTGCTGTGGTGACATGGTGTAAGTTGATATGAGATGCAGGGTGCTGTAGTGACATGGTGTAGGTTGATATGAGATGCAGGGTGCTGTGGTGACATGGTGTAGGTTGATATGAGAAACAGGGTGTTGTGGTGACATGGTGTAGGTTATATGAGATGCAGGGTGCTGTGACATGGTGTAGGTTGATATAAGATGCAGGGTGTTGCGGTGACATGGTGTAGGTTGATATGAGATGCAGTGTGCTGTGATGACATCATGTAAGTTGATATGAGATGCAGAGAAATATGGAGACATGGTGTAGGTTATATGAGATGCAAGATGCTGTGGTGACATGGTGTAAGTTTATATGAGATACAGGGTGTTGCGGTGACATGGTGTAGGTTGATATGAGATGCAGGGTGCTGTGGTGACATGGTGTAGGTTACATGAGATGCAGGGTGCTGTGACATGGTGTAGGTTGATATAAGATGCAGGGTGCTGTGGTGACATGGTGTATGTTGATATGAGATGCAGGGTGCTGTAGTGACATGGTGTAAGTTTATATGAGATGCAGGGTGTTGCGGTGACAAGGTGTAGGTTATAGAGATGCAGGGTGCTGTGGTGACATGGTGTAAGTTGATATGAGATGCAGGGTGCTGTAGTGACATGGTGTAGGTTGATATGAGATGCTGAAAAATGTGGTGACATGGTGTAGGTTAATATGAGATGCAGAGGAATGTGGTGACATGGTGTAGGTTGATATGTGATGCAGTCTGCTGTGGTGACATGGTGTAAGTTAATATGAGATGCAGAGGAATATGGTGACATGGTATAGGTTGATATGAGATGCAGGGTGCTGTGGTGACATGGTGTAGGTTGATATGAGATGCAGGGTGCTGTGGTGACATGATGTAAGTTGATATGAGATGCAGAGGATTATGGTGACATGGTATAGGTTGATATGAGATGCAGGGTGCTGTGTTGACATGGTGTAGGTTGATATGAGATGGAGGGTGCTGTGGTGACATGGTGTAGGTTGATATGAGATGCAGGGTGTTGTAGTGACATGGTGTAGGTTGATATGAGATGCAGGAACTTGTGGTGACATGGTGTAGGTTGATATAAGATTCAGGGTGATGTGGTGACATGGTGTAAGTTGATATGAGATGCAGGGTGCTGTTGTGACATGGTGTAGGTTGATATGAGATGCAGGGTGCTGTGGTGACATGGTGTAGGTTGATATGAGAAACAGGGTGTTGTGGTGACATGGTGTAGGTTATATGAGATGCAGGGTGCTGTGACATGGTGTAGGTTGATATAAGATGCAGGGTGTTGTGGTGACATGGTGTAGGTTGATATGAGATGCAGAGGAATATGGTGACATGGTGTAGGTTATATGAGATGCAAGATGCTGTGGTGACATTTTGTAAGTTGATATGAGATGCTGAGGAATATGGTGACATGGTATAGGTTGATATGAGATGCAGGGTGTTGCGGTGACATGGTGTAGGTTGATATGAGATGCAGGGTGCTGTGGTGACATGGTGTAGGATATATGAGATGCAGGGTGCTGTGACATGGTGTAGGTTGATATAAGATTCAGGGTGCTGTGGTGACATGGTGTATGTTGATATGAGATGCAGGGTGCTGTAGTGACATGGTGTAGGTTGATATGAGATGCAGAGGAATGTGGTGACATGGTGTAAGTTGATATGAGATGCAGAGGAATGTGGTGACATGGTGTAGATTGATATGAGATGCAGGGTGCTGTGGTGACATCATGTAAGTTGATATAAGATGCAGAGGAATGTGGTGACATAGCATATGTTGATATGAGATGCAGGGTGCTGTAGTGACATGGTGTAGGTTGATATGAGATGCAGAGGAATGTAGTGACACGGTGTAGGTTGATATGTGATGCAGGGTGCTGTGGTGACATGGTGTAAGTTGATATGAGATGCAGAGGAATGTGGTGACATGGTGTTGGTTGATATGAGATGCAGGGTGCTGTGGTGACATGGTGTAAGTTGATATGAGATGCAGAGGAATATGGTGACATGGTATAGGTTGATATGAGATGCAGGGTGCTGTGTTAACATGGTGTAGGTTGATATGAGATACAGAGTGCTGTGGTGACATGGTGTAGTTTGATATGAGATACAGGGTGTTGTGGTGACATGGTGTACATTGATATGAGATGCAGGGTGTTGTGGTGACAAGGTGTAGGTTATATGAGATGCAGGGTGCTGTGGTGACATTGTGTAAGTTGATATGAGTTGCAGAGGAATATGGTGACATGGTGTAGGTTGATATGAGATGCAGGGTGCTGTGGTGACATGGTGTAAGTTTATTTGAGATGCAGGGTGTTGCAGTGACATGGTGTAGGTTGAAATGAGATGTAGAGTGTTGTGGTGACATGGTGTAGGTTATATGAGATGCAGGGTGCTGTGACATGGTGTAGGTTGATATAAGATGCAGGGTGCTATGGTGACATGGTGTAGGTTGATATGAGATGCAGGGTGCTGTGACATGGTGTAGGTTGATATAAGATGCAGGGTGTTGTGGTGACATGGTGTAGGTTGATATGAGATGCAGGGTGCTGTGGTGAAATGGTGTAGGTTGATATGAGATGCAGGGTGCTGTGGTCACATTATGTAAGTTGATATGAGATGCAGAGGAAAGTGGTGACATGGTGTATGTTGATATGAGATGCAGGGTGCTGTGGTGACATGGTGTAAGTTGATATGAGATGCAGAGACTAATATGGTGACATGGTGTATGTTGATATGAGATGCAGGGGAATATGGTGACATGGTGTAGGTTGACATGTGATGCAGGGTGCTGTGGTGACATGGTGTAAGTTGATATGAGATGCAGAGAAATATGGTGACATGGTATAGGTCGATATGAGATGCAGGGTGCTGTAGTGACATGGTGTAGGATGATATGAGATGCAGGGTGCTGTGGTGACATGATGTAAGTTGATATGAGATGCAGAGGATTATGGTAAAATGGTATAGGTTGATATGAGATGCAGGGTGCTGTGGTGACATGGTGTAGGTTGATATGAGATGCAGGGTGCTGTAGTGACATGGTGTAGGTTGATATGAGATGCAGGGTGCTGTGGTGACATGGTGTAGGATGATATGAGATGCAGGGTGCTGTGGTGACATGTTGTAGGTTGATATGAGATACAGGGTGTTGTGGTGACATGGTGTAAGTTGATATGAGATGCAGAGTGTTATGGTAACATGGTGTAGGTTATATGAGATGCAGGGTGCTGTGACATGGTGTTGGTTATATGAGATGCAGGGTGCTGTGGTGACATGGTGTAGGTTATATGAGATGCAGGATGCTGTGACATGGTATAGGTTGATATAAGATGCAGGGTGTTGTGGTGACATGGTGTAGGTTGATATGAGATGCAGGGTGCTGTGGTGACATGGTGTAGGTTGATATGAGCTGCAGGGTGCTATGGTGACATCATGTAAGTTGATATGAGATGCAGGGTGCTGTAGTGACATGGTATAGGTTGATATGAGATGCTGAGGAATGTGGTGACATGGTGTAGGTTAATATGAGATGCAGAGGAATGTGGTGACATGGTGTAGGTTGATATGTGATGCAGGGTGCTGTGGTGACATGGTGTAAGTTGATATGAGATGCAGAGGAATATGGTGACATGGTATAGGTTGATATGAGATGCAGGGTGCTGTGGTGACATGGTGTAGGTTGATATGAGATGCAGGGTGCTGTGGTGACATGATGTAAGTTGATATGAGATGCAGAGGATTATGTTGACATGGTATAGGTTGATATGAGATGCAGGGTGCTGTAGTGACATGGTGTAGGTTGATATGAGATGCAGGGTGCTGTGGTGACATGGTGTAGGTTGATATGAGATGCAGGGTGCTGTGGTGACATGGTGTAGGTTGATAGAAGATACAGGGTGTTGTGGTGACATGGTGTAGGTTGATATGAGATGCAGGGTGCTGTGGTGACATGGTGTAAGTTGATATGAGATGCAGGGTGCTGTAGTGACATGGTGTAGGTTTATATGAGATGCAGGGTGCTGTGGTGACATGGTGTAGGTTGATATGAGAAACAGGGTGTTGTGGTGACATGGTGTAGGTTGATATGAGATGCAGGGTGCTGTGGTGACATCATGTAAGTTGATATGAGATGCAGAGGAATATGGTGACATGGTGTAGGTTATATGAGATGCAAGATGCTGTGGTGACATGGTGTAAGTTGATATGAGATGCGGAGGAATATGGTGACATGGTATAGGTTGATATGAGATGCAGGGTTCTGTGGTGACATGGTGTAAGATTATATGAGATGCAGGGTGTTGCGGTGACATGGTGTAGGTTGATATGAGATGCAGGGTGCTGTGGTGACATGGTGTAGGTTATATGAGATGCAGGTTGCTGTGACATGGTGTATGTTGATATGAGATGCAGGGTGCTGTAGTGACATGGTGTAAGTTTATATGAGATGCAGTGTGTTGCGGTGACATGGTGTAGGTTATAGAGATGCAGGGTGCTGTGGTGACATGGTGTAAGTTGATATGATATGCAGAGGAATATGGTGACATGGTGTATGTTGATATGAGATGCACAGTGCTGTGGTGACATGGTGTAAATTTATATGAGATGCAGGGTGTTGCGGTGACATGGTGTAGGTTGATATGAGATGCAGAGTGTTGTGGTAACATGGTGTAGGTTATATGAGATGCAGGGTGCTGTGACACGGTGTAGGTTATATGAGATGCAGGGTGCTGTGGTGACATGGTGTAGGTTATATGAGATGCAGGGTGCTGTGACATGGTGTAGGTTGATATAAGATGCAGGGTGTTGTGGTGACATGGTGTAGGTTGATATGAGATGCAGGGTGCTGTGGTGACATGGTGTAGGTTGATAAGAGCTGCAGGGTGCTATGGTGACATCATGTAAATTGATATGAGATGCAGGGTGCTGTAGTGACATGGTGTAGGTTGATATGAGATGCTGAGGAATGTGGTGACATGGTGTAGGTTAATATGAGATGCAGGGTGTTGTGGTGACATGGTGTAGGTTGATATGTGATGCAGGGTGCTGTGGTGACATGTTGTAAGTTGATATGAGATGCAGAGGAATATGGTGACATGGTATTGGTTGATATGAGATGCAGGGTGCTGTGGTGACATGATTTAGGTTGATATGAGATGCAGGGTGCTGTGGTGACATGGTGTAGGTTGATATGAGATGCAGGGTGTTGTAGTGACATGGTGTAGGTTGATATGAGATGCAGGGTTCTGTGAAGACAAGGTGTAGGTTGAAATGAGATGCAGGGTGCTGTGGTGACATGGTGTAGGTTGATATGAGATAAAGGGTGTTGTGGTGACATGGTGTAGGTTGATATGAGATGCAGGGACTTGTGGTGACATGGTAAAGGTTGATATGAGATTCAGGGTGCTGTGGTGACATGGTGTAAGTTGATATGAGATGCAGGGTGCTGTAGTGACATGGTGTAGGTTGATATGAGATACAGGGTGCTGTGGTGACATGGTGTAGGTTGATATGAAAAACAGGGTGTTGTGGTGACATGGTGTAGGTTATATGAGATGCAGGGTGCTATGACATGGTGTAGGTTGATATAAGATGCAGGGTGTTGTGGTGACATGGTGTAGGTTGATATGAGATGCAGGGTGCTGTGGTGACATCATGTAAGTTGATATGAGATGCAGAGAAATATGGAGACATGGTGTAGGTTATATGAGATGCAAGATGCTGTGGTGACATGGTGTAAGTTTATATGAGATACAGGGTGTTGCGGTGACATGGTGTAGGTTGATATGAGATGCAGGGTGCTGTGGTGACATGGTGTAGGTTACATGAGATGCAGGGTGCTGTGACATGGTGTAGGTTGATATAAGATGCAGGGTGCTGTGGTGACATGGTGTATGTTGATATGAGATGCAGGGTGCTGTAGTGACATGGTGTAAGTTTATATGAGATGCAGGGTGTTGCGGTGACAAGGTGTAGGTTATAGAGATGCAGGGTGCTGTGGTGACATGGTGTAAGTTGATATGAGATGCACAGTGCTGTGGTGACATGGTGTAAATTTATATGAGATGCAGGGTGTTGCGGTGACATGGTGTAGGTTATATGAGATGCAGGGTGCTGTGACATGGTGTAGGTTATATGAGATGCAGGGTGCTGTGGTGACATGGTGTAGGCTATATGAGATGCAGGGTGCTGTGACATGGTGTAGGTTGATATAAGATGCAGGGTGTTGTGGTGACATGGTGTAGGTTGATATGAGATGCAGGGTGCTGTGGTGACATGGTGTAGGTTGATATGAGATACAGGGTGTTGTGGTGACATGGTGTAAGTTGATATGAGATGCAGGGAGTTGTGGTGACATGGTGTAGGTTTGATATGAGATGCAGAGTGTTATGGTAACATGGTGTAGGTTATATGAGATGCAGGGTGCTGTGGTGACATGGTGTAGGTTATATGAGATGCAGGGTGCTGTGACATGGTGTAGGTTGATATAAGATGCAGGGTGTTGTGGTGACATGGTGTAGGTTGATATGAGATGCAGGGTGCTGTGGTGACATGGTATAGGTTGATATGAGATGCAGAGTGCTGTAGTGACATGGTGTAGGTTAATATGAGATGCAGGGTGCTGTGAAGACAAGGTGTAGGTTGATATGAGATGCAGGGTGCTGTGGTGACATGGTGTAGGTTGATATGAGATACAGGGTGTTGTGGTGACATGGTTTAGGTTGATATG
The DNA here is from genome assembly GCA_031769625.1 of Taudactylus pleione. Lineage (NCBI taxonomy): Eukaryota > Metazoa > Chordata > Amphibia > Anura > Myobatrachidae > Taudactylus > Taudactylus pleione. The sequence continues at coordinate 7,672,845 of JAUIMM010000350.1, read as the reverse complement.
AGATGCAGGGACTTGTGGTGACATGGTAAAGGTTGATATGAGATTCAGGGTGCTGTGGTGACATGGTGTAAGTTGATATGAGATGCAGGGTGCTGTAGTGACATGGTGTAGGTTGATATGAGATGCAGGGTGCTGTGGTGACATGGTGTAGGTTGATATGAGAAACAGGGTGTTGTGGTGACATGGTGTAGGTTATATGAGATGCAGGGTGCTGTGACATGGTGTAGGTTGATATAAGATGCAGGGTGTTGCGGTGACATGGTGTAGGTTGATATGAGATGCAGTGTGCTGTGATGACATCATGTAAGTTGATATGAGATGCAGAGAAATATGGAGACATGGTGTAGGTTATATGAGATGCAAGATGCTGTGGTGACATGGTGTAAGTTTATATGAGATACAGGGTGTTGCGGTGACATGGTGTAGGTTGATATGAGATGCAGGGTGCTGTGGTGACATGGTGTAGGTTACATGAGATGCAGGGTGCTGTGACATGGTGTAGGTTGATATAAGATGCAGGGTGCTGTGGTGACATGGTGTATGTTGATATGAGATGCAGGGTGCTGTAGTGACATGGTGTAAGTTTATATGAGATGCAGGGTGTTGCGGTGACAAGGTGTAGGTTATAGAGATGCAGGGTGCTGTGGTGACATGGTGTAAGTTGATATGAGATGCAGAGGAATATGGTGACATGGTGTAGGTTGATTTGAGATGCACAGTGCTGTGGTGACATGGTGTAAATTTATATGAGATGCAGGGTGTTGCGGTGACATGGTGTAGGTTATATGAGATGCAGGGTGCTGTGACATGGTGTAGGTTATATGAGATGCAGGGTGCTGTGGTGACATGGTGTAGGCTATATGAGATGCAGGGTGCTGTGACATGGTGTAGGTTGATATAAGATGCAGGGTGTTGTGGTGACATGGTGTAGGTTGATATGAGATGCAGGGTGCTGTGGTGACATGGTGTAGGTTGATATGAGATACAGGGTGTTGTGGTGACATGGTGTAAGTTGATATGAGATGCAGGGAGTTGTGGTGACATGGTGTAGGTTGATATGAGATGCAGAGTGTTATGGTAACATGTTGTAGGTTATATGAGATGCAGGGTGCTGTGACATGGTGTATGTTGATATAAGATGCAGGGTGTTGTGGTGACATGGTGTAGGTTGATATGAGATGCAGAGGAATATGGTGACATGGTATAGGTTGATATGAGATACAGGGTGTTGCGGTGACATGGTGTAGGTTGATATGAGATGCAGGGTGCTGTGGTGACATGGTGTAGGTTATATGAGATGCAGGGTGCTGTGACATGGTGTAGGTTGATATAAGATGCAGGGTGCTGTGGTGACATGGTGTAGGTTGATATGAGATGCAGAGGAATGTGGTGACATGGTGTAAGTTGATATGAGATGCAGGGTGCTGTGGTGACATGGTGTAGGTTATATGAGATGGAGGGTGCTGTGACATGGTGTATGTTGATATGAGATGCAGGGTGCTGTAGTGACATGGTGTAGGTTGATATGAGATGCAGAGGAATGTGGTGACATGGTGTAAGTTGATATGAGATGCAGAGGAATGTGGTGACATGGTGTAGGTTGATATTTGAGGCAGGGTGCTGTGGTGACATCATGTAAGTTGATATAAGATGCAGAGGAATATGGTGACAGAGCATATGTTGATATGAGATGCAGGGTGCTGTGGTGACATAGTGTAAGTTGATATGAGATGCAGAGGAATATGGTGACATGGTATAGGTTGATATGAGATGCAAGGTGCTGTGTTAACATGGTGTAGGTTGATATGAGATACAGAGTGCTGTGGTGACATGGTGTAGTTTGATTTGAGATACAGGGTGTTGTGGTGACATGGTGTACATTGATATGAGATGCAGGGTGTTGTGGTGACATGGTGTAGGTTATATGAGATGCAGGGTGCTGTGGTGACATGGTGTAAGTTGATATGAGTTGCAGAAGAATATGGTGACATGGTGTAGGTTGATATGAGATGCAGGGTGCTGTGGTGACATGGTGTAAGTTTATTTGAGATGCAGGGTGTTGCAGTGACATGGTGTAGGTTGAAATGAGATGTAGAGTGTTGTGGTGACATGGTGTAGGTTATATGAGATGCAGGGTGCTGTGACATGGTGTAGGTTGATATAAGATGCAGGGTGCTATGGTGACATGGTGTAGGTTGATATGAGATGCAGGGTGCTGTGGTGACATGGTGTAGGTTATATGAGATGCAGGGTGCTGTGACATGGTGTAGGTTGATATAAGATTCAGGGTGCTGTGGTGACATGGTGTATGTTGATATGAGATGCAGGGTGCTGTAGTGACATGGTGTAGGTTGATATGAGATGCAGAGGAATGTGGTGACATGGTGTAAGTTGATATGAGATGCAGAGGAATGTGGTGACATGGTGTAGATTGATATGAGATGCAGGGTGCTGTGGTGACATCACGTAAGTTGATATAAGATGCAGAGGAATGTGGTGACATAGCATATGTTGATATGAGATGCAGGGTGCTGTAGTGACATGGTGTAGGTTGATATGAGATGCAGAGGAATGTAGTGACACGGTGTAGGTTGATATGTGATGCAGGGTGCTGTGGTGACATGGTGTAAGTTGATATGAGATGCAGAGGAATGTGGTGACATGGTGTTGGTTGATATGAGATGCAGGGTGCTGTGGTGACATGGTGTAAGTTGATATGAGATGCAGAGGAATATGGTGACATGGTATAGGTTGATATGAGATGCAGGGTGCTGTGTTAACATGGTGTAGGTTGATATGAGATACAGAGTGCTGTGGTGACATGGTGTAGTTTGATATGAGATACAGGGTGTTGTGGTGACATGGTGTACATTGATATGAGATGCAGGGTGTTGTGGTGACAAGGTGTAGGTTATATGAGATGCAGGGTGCTGTGGTGACATGGTGTAAGTTGATATGAGTTGCAGAGGAATATGGTGACATGGTGTAGGTTGATATGAGATGCAGGGTGCTGTGGTGACATGGTGTAAGTTTATTTGAGATGCAGGGTGTTGCAGTGACATGGTGTAGGTTGAAATGAGATGTAGAGTGTTGTGGTGACATGGTGTAGGTTATATGAGATGCAGGGTGCTGTGACATGGTGTAGGTTGATATAAGATGCAGGGTGCTATGGTGACATGGTGTAGGTTGATATGAGATGCAGGGTGCTGTGGTGACATGGTGTAGGTTATATGAGATGCAGGGTGCTGTGACATGGTGTAGGTTGATATAAGATGCAGGGTGTTGTGGTGACATGGTGTAGGTTGATATGAGATGCAGGGTGCTGTGGTGAAATGGTGTAGGTTGATATGAGATGCAGGGTGCTGTGGTCACATTATGTAAGTTGATATGAGATGCAGAGGAAAGTGGTGACATGGTGTATGTTGATATGAGATGCAGGGTGCTGTGGTGACATGGTGTAAGTTGATATGAGATGCAGAGACTAATATGGTGACATGGTGTATGTTGATATGAGATGCAGGGGAATATGGTGACATGGTGTAGGTTGACATGTGATGCAGGGTGCTGTGGTGACATGGTGTAAGTTGATATGAGATGCAGAGAAATATGGTGACATGGTATAGGTCGATATGAGATGCAGGGTGCTGTAGTGACATGGTGTAGGATGATATGAGATGCAGGGTGCTGTGGTGACATGATGTAAGTTGATATGAGATGCAGAGGATTATGGTAAAATGGTATAGGTTGATATGAGATGCAGGGTGCTGTGGTGACATGGTGTAGGTTGATATGAGATGCAGGGTGCTGTAGTGACATGGTGTAGGTTGATATGAGATGCAGGGTGCTGTGGTGACACGGTGTAGGATGATATGAGATGCAGGGTGCTGTGGTGACATGTTGTAGGTTGATATGAGATACAGGGTGTTGTGGTGACATGGTGTAAGTTGATATGAGATGCAGGGAGTTGTGGTGACATGGTGTAGGTTGATATGAGATGCAGAGTGTTATGGTAACATGGTGTAGGTTATATGAGATGCAGGGTGCTGTGACATGGTGTAGGTTATATGAGATGCAGGGTGCTGTGGTGACATGGTGTAGGTTATATGAGATGCAGGGTGCTGTGACATGGTATAGGTTGATATAAGATGCAGGGTGTTGTGGTGACATGGTGTAGGTTGATATGAGATGCAGGGTGCTGTGGTGACATGGTGTAGGTTGATATGAGCTGCAGGGTGCTATGGTGACATCATGTAAGTTGATATGAGATGCAGGGTGCTGTAGTGACATGGTATAGGTTGATATGAGATGCTGAGGAATGTGGTGACATGGTGTAGGTTAATATGAGATGCAGAGGAATATGGTGACATGGTATAGGTTGATATGAGATGCAGGGTGCTGTGGTGACATGGTGTAGGTTGATATGAGATGCAGGGTGCTGTGGTGACATGATGTAAGTTGATATGAGATGCAGAGGATTATGTTGACATGGTATAGGTTGATATGAGATGCAGGGTGCTGTAGTGACATGGTGTAGGTTGATATGAGATGCAGGGTGCTGTGGTGACATGGTGTAGGTTGATATGAGATGCAGGGTGCTGTGGTGACATGGTGTAGGTTGATAGAAGATACAGGGTGTTGTGGTGACATGGTGTAGGTTGACATGAGATGCAGGGTGCTGTGGTGACATGGTGTAAGTTGATATGAGATGCAGGGAGCTGTAGTGACATGGTGTAGGTTTATATGAGATGAAGGGTGCTGTGGTGACATGGTGTAGGTTGATATGAGAAACAGGGTGTTGTGGTGACATGGTGTAGGTTGATATGAGATGCAGGGTGCTGTGGTGACATCATGTAAGTTGATATGAGATGCAGAGGAATATGGTGACATGGTGTAGGTTATATGAGATGCAAGATGCTGTGGTGACATGGTGTAAGTTGATATGAGATGCGGAGGAATATGGTGACATGGTATAGGTTGATATGAGATGCAGGGTTCTGTGGTGACATGGTGTAAGATTATATGAGATGCAGGGTGTTGCGGTGACATGGTGTAGGTTGATATGAGATGCAGGGTGCTGTGGTGACATGGTGTAGGTTATATGAGATGCAGGTTGCTGTGACATGGTGTATGTTGATATGAGATGCAGGGTGCTGTAGTGACATGGTGTAAGTTTATATGAGATGCAGTGTGTTGCGGTGACATGGTTTAGGTTATAGAGATGCAGGGTGCTGTGGTGACATGGTGTAAGTTGATATGATATGCAGAGGAATATGGTGACATGGTGTATGTTGATATGAGATGCACAGTGCTGTGGTGACATGGTGTAAATTTATATGAGATGCAGGGTGTTGCGGTGACATGGTGTAGGTTGATATGAGATGCAGAGTGTTGTGGTAACATGGTGTAGGTTATATGAGATGCAGGGTGCTGTGACACGGTGTAGGTTATATGAGATGCAGGGTGCTGTGGTGACATGGTGTAGGTTATATGAGATGCAGGGTGCTGTGACATGGTGTAGGTTGATATAAGATGCAGGGTGTTGTGGTGACATGGTGTAGGTTGATATGAGATGCAGGGTGCTGTGGTGACATGGTGTAGGTTGATAAGAGCTGCAGGGTGCTATGGTGACATCATGTAAATTGATATGAGATGCAGGGTGCTGTAGTGACATGGTGTAGGTTGATATGAGATGCTGAGGAATGTGGTGACATGGTGTAGGTTAATATGAGATGCAGGGTGTTGTGGTGACATGGTGTAGGTTGATATGTGATGCAGGGTGCTGTGGTGACATGGTGTAAGTTGATATGAGATGCAGAGGAATATGGTGACATGGTATTGGTTGATATGAGATGCAGGGTGCTGTGGTGACATGGTGTAGGTTGATATGAGATGCAGGGTGCTGTGGTGACATGATGTAAGTTGATATGAGATGCAGAGGATTATGGTGACATGGTATAGGTTGATATGAGATGCAGGGTGCTGTGTTGACATGATTTAGGTTGATATGAGATGCAGGGTGCTGTGGTGACATGGTGTAGGTTGATATGAGATGCAGGGTGTTGTAGTGACATGGTGTAGGTTGATATGAGATGCAGGGTTCTGTGAAGACAAGGTGTAGGTTGAAATGAGATGCAGGGTGCTGTGGTGACATGGTGTAGGTTGATATGAGATAAAGGGTGTTGTGGTGACATGGTGTAGGTTGATATGAGATGCAGGGACTTGTGGTGACATGGTAAAGGTTGATATGAGATTCAGGGTGCTGTGGTGACATGGTGTAAGTTGATATGAGATGCAGGGTGCTGTAGTGACATGGTGTAGGTTGATATGAGATACAGGGTGCTGTGGTGACATGGTGTAGGTTGATATGAAAAACAGGGTGTTGTGGTGACATGGTGTAGGTTATATGAGATGCAGGGTGCTGTGACATGGTGTAGGTTGATATAAGATGCAGGGTGTTGTGGTGACATGGTGTAGGTTGATATGAGATGCAGGGTGCTGTGGTGACATCATGTAAGTTGATATGAGATGCAGAGAAATATGGAGACATGGTGTAGGTTATATGAGATGCAAGATGCTGTGGTGACATGGTGTAAGTTTATATGAGATACAGGCTGTTGCGGTGACATGGTGTAGGTTGATATGAGATGCAGGGTGCTGTGGTGACATGGTGTAGGTTACATGAGATGCAGGGTGCTGTGACATGGTGTAGGTTGATATAAGATGCAGGGTGCTGTGGTGACATGGTGTATGTTGATATGAGATGCAGGGTGCTGTAGTGACATGGTGTAAGTTTATATGAGATGCAGGGTGTTGCGGTGACAAGGTGTAGGTTATAGAGATGCAGGGTGCTGTGGTGACATGGTGTAAGTTGATATGAGATGCAGAGGAATATGGTGACATGGTGTAGGTTGATTTGAGATGCACAGTGCTGTGGTGACATGGTGTAAATTTATATGAGATGCAGGGTGTTGCGGTGACATGGTGTAGGTTATATGAGATGCAGGGTGCTGTGACATGGTGTAGGTTATATGAGATGCAGGGTGCTGTGGTGACATGGTGTAGGCTATATGAGATGCAGGGTGCTGTGACATGGTGTAGGTTGATATAAGATGCAGGGTGTTGTGGTGACATGGTGTAGGTTGATATGAGATGCAGGGTGCTGTGGTGACATGGTGTAGGTTGATATGAGATACAGGGTGTTGTGGTGACATGGTGTAAGTTGATATGAGATGCAGGGAGTTGTGGTGACATGGTGTAGGTTTGATATGAGATGCAGAGTGTAATGGTAACATGGTGTAGGTTATATGAGATGCAGGGTGCTGTGGTGACATGGTGTAGGTTATATGAGATGCAGGGTGCTGTGACATGGTGTAGGTTGATATAAGATGCAGGGTGTTGTGGTGACATGGTGTAGGTTGATATGAGATGCAGGGTGCTGTGGTGACATCATGTAAGTTGATATGAGATGCAGAGGAATATGGTGACATGGTGTAGGTTATATGAGATGCAAGATGCTGTGGTGACATGGTGTAAGTTGATATGAGATGCGGAGGAATATGGTGACATGGTATAGGTTGATATGAGATGCAGGGTTCTGTGGTGACATGGTGTAAGATTATATGAGATGCAGGGTGTTGCGGTGACATGGTGTAGGTTGATATGAGATGCAGGGTGCTGTGGTGACATGGTGTAGGTTATATGAGATGCAGGTTGCTGTGACATGGTGTATGTTGATATGAGATGCAGGGTGCTGTAGTGACATGGTGTAAGTTTATATGAGATGCAGTGTGTTGCGGTGACATGGTTTAGGTTATAGAGATGCAGGGTGCTGTGGTGACATGGTGTAAGTTGATATGATATGCAGAGGAATATGGTGACATGGTGTATGTTGATATGAGATGCACAGTGCTGTGGTGACATGGTGTAAATTTATATGAGATGCAGGGTGTTGCGGTGACATGGTGTAGGTTGATATGAGATGCAGAGTGTTGTGGTAACATGGTGTAGGTTATATGAGATGCAGGGTGCTGTGACACGGTGTAGGTTATATGAGATGCAGGGTGCTGTGGTGACATGGTGTAGGTTATATGAGATGCAGGGTGCTGTGACATGGTGTAGGTTGATATAAGATGCAGGGTGTTGTGGTGACATGGTGTAGGTTGATATGAGATGCAGGGTGCTGTGGTGACATGGTGTAGGTTGATAAGAGCTGCAGGGTGCTATGGTGACATCATGTAAATTGATATGAGATGCAGGGTGCTGTAGTGACATGGTGTAGGTTGATATGAGATGCTGAGGAATGTGGTGACATGGTGTAGGTTAATATGAGATGCAGGGTGTTGTGGTGACATGGTGTAGGTTGATATGTGATGCAGGGTGCTGTGGTGACATGGTGTAAGTTGATATGAGATGCAGAGGAATATGGTGACATGGTATTGGTTGATATGAGATGCAGGGTGCTGTGGTGACATGGTGTAGGTTGATATGAGATGCAGGGTGCTGTGGTGACATGATGTAAGTTGATATGAGATGCAGAGGATTATGGTGACATGGTATAGGTTGATATGAGATGCAGGGTGCTGTGTTGACATGATTTAGGTTGATATGAGATGCAGGGTGCTGTGGTGACATGGTGTAGGTTGATATGAGATGCAGGGTGTTGTAGTGACATGGTGTAGGTTGATATGAGATGCAGGGTTCTGTGAAGACAAGGTGTAGGTTGAAATGAGATGCAGGGTGCTGTGGTGACATGGTGTAGGTTGATATGAGATAAAGGGTGTTGTGGTGACATGGTGTAGGTTGATATGAGATGCAGGGACTTGTGGTGACATGGTAAAGGTTGATATGAGATTCAGGGTGCTGTGGTGACATGGTGTAAGTTGATATGAGATGCAGGGTGCTGTAGTGACATGGTGTAGGTTGATATGAGATACAGGGTGCTGTGGTGACATGGTGTAGGTTGATATGAAAAACAGGGTGTTGTGGTGACATGGTGTAGGTTATATGAGATGCAGGGTGCTGTGACATGGTGTAGGTTGATATAAGATGCAGGGTGTTGTGGTGACATGGTGTAGGTTGATATGAGATGCAGGGTGCTGTGGTGACATCATGTAAGTTGATATGAGATGCAGAGAAATATGGAGACATGGTGTAGGTTATATGAGATGCAAGATGCTGTGGTGACATGGTGTAAGTTTATATGAGATACAGGCTGTTGCGGTGACATGGTGTAGGTTGATATGAGATGCAGGGTGCTGTGGTGACATGGTGTAGGTTACATGAGATGCAGGGTGCTGTGACATGGTGTAGGTTGATATAAGATGCAGGGTGCTGTGGTGACATGGTGTATGTTGATATGAGATGCAGGGTGCTGTAGTGACATGGTGTAAGTTTATATGAGATGCAGGGTGTTGCGGTGACAAGGTGTAGGTTATAGAGATGCAGGGTGCTGTGGTGACATGGTGTAAGTTGATATGAGATGCAGAGGAATATGGTGACATGGTGTAGGTTGATTTGAGATGCACAGTGCTGTGGTGACATGGTGTAAATTTATATGAGATGCAGGGTGTTGCGGTGACATGGTGTAGGTTATATGAGATGCAGGGTGCTGTGACATGGTGTAGGTTATATGAGATGCAGGGTGCTGTGGTGACATGGTGTAGGCTATATGAGATGCAGGGTGCTGTGACATGGTGTAGGTTGATATAAGATGCAGGGTGTTGTGGTGACATGGTGTAGGTTGATATGAGATGCAGGGTGCTGTGGTGACATGGTGTAGGTTGATATGAGATACAGGGTGTTGTGGTGACATGGTGTAAGTTGATATGAGATGCAGGGAGTTGTGGTGACATGGTGTAGGTTTGATATGAGATGCAGAGTGTAATGGTAACATGGTGTAGGTTATATGAGATGCAGGGTGCTGTGGTGACATGGTGTAGGTTATATGAGATGCAGGGTGCTGTGACATGGTGTAGGTTGATATAAGATGCAGGGTGTTGTGGTGACATGGTGTAGGTTGATATGAGATGCAGGGTGCTGTGGTGACATGGTGTAGGTTGATATGAGATGCAGGGTGCTGTAGTGACATGGTGTAGGTTAATATGAGATGCAGGGTGCTGTGAAGACAAGGTGTAGGTTGATATGAGATGCAGGGTGCTGTGGTGACATGGTGTAGGTTGATATGAGATACAGGGTGTTGTGGTGACATGGTTTAGGTTGATATGAGATGCAGGGACTTATGGTGACATGGTAAAGGTTGATATGAGATTCAGGGTGCTGTGGTGACATGGTGTAAGTTGATATGAGATGCAGGGTGCTGTAGTGACATGGTGTAGGTTGATATGAGATGCAGGGTGCTGTGGTGACATGGTGTAGGTTGATATGAGAAACAGGGTGTTGTGGTGACATGGTGTAGGTTATATGAGATGCAGGGTGCTGTGACATGGTGTAGGTTGATATAAGATGCAGGGTGTTGCGGTGACATGGTGTAGGTTGATATGAGATGCAGTGTGCTGTGATGACATCATGTAAGTTGATATGAGATGCAGAGAAATATGGAGACATGGTGTAGGTTATATGAGATGCAAGATGCTGTGGTGACATGGTGTAAGTTTATATGAGATACAGGGTGTTGCGGTGACATGGTGTAGGTTGATATGAGATGCAGGGTGCTGTGGTGACATGGTGTAGGTTACATGAGATGCAGGGTGCTGTGACATGGTGTAGGTTGATATAAGATGCAGGGTGCTGTGGTGACATGGTGTATGTTGATATGAGATGCAGGGTGCTGTAGTGACATGGTGTAAGTTTATATGAGATGCAGGGTGTTGCGGTAACAAGGTGTAGGTTATAGAGATGCAGGGTGCTGTGGTGACATGGTGTAAGTTGATATGAGATGCAGAGGAATATGGTGACATGGTGTAGGTTGATTTGAGATGCACAGTGCTGTGGTGACATGGTGTAAATTTATATGAGATGCAGGGTGTTGCGGTGACATGGTGTAGGTTATATGAGATGCAGGGTGCTGTGACATGGTGTAGGTTATATGAGATGCAGGGTGCTGTGGTGACATGGTGTAGGCTATATGAGATGCAGGGTGCTGTGACATGGTGTAGGTTGATATAAGATGCAGGGTGTTGTGGTGACATGGTGTAGGTTGATATGAGATGCAGGGTGCTGTGGTGACATGGTGTAGGTTGATATGAGATACAGGGTGTTGTGGTGACATGGTGTAAGTTGATATGAGATGCAGGGAGTTGTGGTGACATGGTGTAGGTTGATATGAGATGCAGAGTGTTATGGTAACATGGTGTAGGTTATATGAGATGCAGGGTGCTGTGGTGACATGGTGTAGGTTATATGAGATGCAGGGTGCTGTGACATGGTGTAGGTTGATATAAGATGCAGGGTGTTGTGGTGACATGGTGTAGGTTGATATGAGATGCAGGGTGCTGTGGTGACATGGTGTAGGTTGATATGAGATGCAGGGTGCTGTAGTGACATGGTGTAGGTTAATATGAGATGCAGGGTGCTGTGAAGACAAGCTGTAGGTTGATATGAGATGCAGGGTGCTGTGGTGACATGGTGTAGGTTGATATGAGATACAGGGTGTTGTGGTGACATGGTGTAGGTTGATATGAGATGCAGGGTGCTGTGGTGACATGGTGTAGGTTGATATGAGAAACAGGGTGTTGTGGTGACATGGTGTAGTTTATATGAGATGCAGGGTGCTGTGACATGGTGTAGGTTGATATAAGATGCAGGGTGTTGCGGTGACATGGTGTAGGTTGATATGAGATGCAGTGTGCTGTGTTGACATCATGTAAGTTGATATGAGATGCAGAGAAATATGGAGACATGGTGTAGGTTATATGAGATGCAAGATGCTGTGGTGACATGGTGTAAGTTTATATGAGATGCAGGGTGTTGCGGTGACATGGTGTAGGTTGATATGAGATGCAGGGTGCTGTGGTGACAGGGTGTAGGTTATATGAGATGCAGAGTGCTGTGACATGGTGTAGGTTGATATAAGATGCAGGGTGCTGTGGTGACATGGTGTATGTTGATATGAGAAGCAGGGTGCTGTAGTGACATGGTGTAAGTTTATATGAGATGCAGGGTGTTGCGGTGACATGGTGTAGGTTATAGAGATGCAGGGTGCTGTGGTGACATGGTGTAAGTTGATATGAGATGCAGAGGAATATGGTGACATTGTGTAGGTTGATATGAGATGCACAGTGCTGTGGTGACATGGTGTAAATTTATATGAGATGCAGGGTGTTGCGGTGACATGGTGTAGGTTATATGAGATGCAGGGTGCTGTGACATGGTGTAGGTTATATGAGATGCAGGGTGCTGTGGTGACATTGTGTAGGTTATATGAGATGAAGGGTGCTGTGACATGGTGTAGGTTGATATGAGATGCAGGGTGCTGTGGTGACATGGTGTAGGTTGATATGAGATACAGGGTGTTGTGGTGACATGGTGTAAGTTGATATGAGATGCAGGGAGTTGTGGTGACATGGTGTAGGTTGATATGAGATACAGGGTGTTGTGGTGACATGGTGTAGGTTGATATGAGATGCAGGGTGCTGTGGTGACATGGTGTAGGTTGATATGAGAAACAGGGTGTTGTGGTGACATGGTGTAGGTTATATGAGATGCAGGGTGCTGTGACATGGTGTAGGTTGATATAAGATGCAGGGTGTTGCGGTGACATGGTGTAGGTTGATATGAGATGCAGTGTGCTGTGTTGACATCATGTAAGTTGATATGAGATGCAGAGAAATATGGAGACATGGTGTAGGTTATATGAGATGCAAGATGCTGTGGTGACATGGTGTAAGTTTATATGAGATGCAGGGTGTTGCGGTGACATGGTGTAGGTTGATATGAGATGCAGGGTGCTGTGGTGACAGGGTGTAGGTTATATGAGATGCAGAGTGCTGTGACATGGTGTAGGTTGATATAAGATGCAGGGTGCTGTGGTGACATGGTGTATGTTGATATGAGAAGCAGGGTGCTGTAGTGACATGGTGTAAGTTTATATGAGATGCAGGGTGTTGCGGTGACATGGTGTAGGTTATAGAGATGCAGGGTGCTGTGGTGACATGGTGTAAGTTGATATGAGATGCAGAGGAATATGGTGACATTGTGTAGGTTGATATGAGATGCACAGTGCTGTGGTGACATGGTGTAAATTTATATGAGATGCAGGGTGTTGCGGTGACATGGTGTAGGTTATATGAGATGCAGGGTGCTGTGACATGGTGTAGGTTATATGAGATGCAGGGTGCTGTGGTGACATTGTGTAGGTTATATGAGATGAAGGGTGCTGTGACATGGTGTAGGTTGATATGAGATGCAGGGTGCTGTGGTGACATGGTGTAGGTTGATATGAGATACAGGGTGTTGTGGTGACATGGTGTAAGTTGATATGAGATGCAGGGAGTTGTGGTGACATGGTGTAGGTTGATATGAGATGCAGAGTGTTATGGTAACATGGTGTAGGTTATATGAGATGCAGGGTGCTGTGGTGACATGGTGTAAGTTGATATGAGATGCAGAGGAATATGGCGACATGGTATAGGTTGATATGAGATGCAGGGTGCTGTGGTGACATGGTGTAGGTTGATATGAGATGCAGGGTGCTGTGGTGACATGATGTAAGTTGATATGAGATGCAGAGGATTATGGTGACATGGTATAGGTTGATATGAGATGCAGGGTGCTGTTTTGACATGGTTTAGGTTGATATGAGATGCAGGGTGCTGTGGTGACATGGTGTAAGTTGATATGAGATGCAGAGGAATATGGTGACATGGTGTAGGTTGATATGAGATGCACAGTGCTGTGGTGACATGGTGTAAATTTATATGAGATGCAGGGTGTTGCGGTGACATGGTGTAGGTTGATATGAGATGCAGAGTGTTGTGGTAACATGGTGTAGGTTATATGAGATGCAGGGTGCTGTGACATGGTGTAGGTTATATGAGATGCATGGTGCTGTGGTGACATGGTGTAGGTTATATGAGATGCAGGGTGCTGTGACATGGTGTAGGTTGATATAAGATGCAGGGTGCTGTGGTGACATGGTGTAGGTTGATATGAGATACAGGGTGTTGTGGTGACATGGTGTAGGTTGATATGACATGCAGGACGCTGTGGTGACATGGTGTAGGTTGATATGAGCTGCAGGGTGCTATGGTGACATCATGTGTTGATATGAGATGCAGGGTGCTGTAGTGACATGGTGTAGGTTGATATGAGATGCTGAGGAATGTGGTGACATGGTGTAGGTTAATATGAGATGCAGAGGAATGTGGTGACATGGTGTAGGTTGATATGTGATGCAGGGTGTTGTGGTGACATGGTGCAAGTTGATATGAGATGCAGAGGAATATGGTGACATGGTATAGGTTGATATGAGATGCAGGGTGCTGTTGTGACATGGTGTAGGTTGATATGAGATGCAGGGTGCTGTGGTGACATGATGTAAGTTGATATGAGATGCAGAGGATTATGGTGACATGGTATAGGTTGATATGAGATGCAGGGTGCTGTGTTGACATGGTGTAGGATGATATGAGATGGAGGGTGCTGTGGTGACATGGTGTAGGTTGATATGAGATACAGGGTGCTGTAGTGACATGGTGTAGGTTGATATGAGATGCAGGAACTTGTGGTGACATGGTGTAGGTTGATATAAGATTCAGGGTGCTGTGGTGACATGGTGTAAGTTGATATGAGATGCAGGGTGCTGTTGTGACATGGTGTAGGTTGATATGAGATACAGGGTGTTGTGGTGACATGGTGTAGGTTGATATGACATGCAGGATGCTGTGGTGACATGGTGTAGGTTGATATGAGCTCCAGGGTGCTATGGTGACATCATGTAAGTTGATATGAGATGCAGGGTGCTGTAGTGACATGGTGTAGGTTGATATGAGATGCTGAAAAATGTGGTGACATGGTGTAGGTTAATATGAGATGCAGAGGAATGTGGTGACATGGTGTAGGTTGATATGTGATGCAGTCTGCTGTGGTGACATGGTGTAAGTTAATATGAGATGCAGAGGAATATGGTGACATGGTATAGGTTGATATGAGATGCAGGGTGCTGTGGTGACATGGTGTAGGTTGATATGAGATGCAGGGTGCTGTGGTGACATGATGTAAGTTGATATGAGATGCAGAGGATTATGGTGACATGGTATAGGTTGATATGAGATGCAGGGTGCTGTGTTGACATGGTGTAGGTTGATATGAGATGGAGGGTGCTGTGGTGACATGGTGTAGGTTGATATGAGATGCAGGGTGTTGTAGTGACATGGTGTAGGTTGATATGAGATGCAGGAACTTGTGGTGACATGGTGTAGGTTGATATAAGATTCAGGGTGATGTGGTGACATGGTGTAAGTTGATATGAGATGCAGGGTGCTGTTTTGACATGGTGTAGGTTGATATGAGATGCAGGGTGCTGTGGTGACATGGTTTAGGTTGATATGAGAAACAGGGTGTTGTGGTGACATGGTGTAGGTTATATGAGATGCAGGGTGCTGTGACATGGTGTAGGTTGATATAAGATGCAGGGTGTTGTGGTGACATGGTGTAGGTTGATATGAGATGCAGAGGAATATGGTGACATGGTGTAGGTTATATGAGATGCAAGATGCTGTGGTGACATTTTGTAAGTTGATATGAGATGCTGAGGAATATGGTGACATGGTATAGGTTGATATGAGATGCAGGGTGTTGCGGTGACATGGTGTAGGTTGATATGAGATGCAGGGTGCTGTGGTGACATGGTGTAGGATATATGAGATGCAGGGTGCTGTGACATGGTGTAGGTTGATATAAGATGCAGGGTGCTGTGGTGACATGGTGTAGGTTGATATGAGATGCAGAGGAATGTGGTGACATGGTGTAAGTTGATATGAGATGAAGAGGAATGTGGTGACATGGTGTAGGTTGATATGAGATGCAGGGTGCTGTGGTGACATCATGTAAGTTGATATAAGATGCAGAGGAATGTGGTGACATAGCATATGTTGATATGAGATGCAGGGTGCTGTAGTGACATGGTGTAGGTTGATATGAGATGCAGAGGAATGTAGTGACATGTTGTAGGTTGATATGTGATGCAGGGTGCTGTGGTGACATGGTGTAAGTTGATATGAGATGCAGAGGAATGTGGTGACATGGTGTAGGTTGATAGGAGATGCAGGGTGCTGTGGTGACATGGTGTAAGTTGATAAGAGATGCAGAGGAATATGGTGACATGGTATAGTTTGATATGAGATGCAGGGTGCTGTGTTAACATGGTGTAGGTTGATATGAGATACAGAGTGTTGTGGTGACATGGTGTAGTTTGATATGAGATACAGGGTGCTGTGGTGACATGGTGTACATTGATATGAGATGCAGGGTGTTGTGGTGACAAGGTGTAGGTTATATGAGATGCAGGGTGCTGTGGTGACATGGTGTAAGTTGATATGAGTTGCAGAGGAATATGGTGACATGGTGTAGGTTGATATAAGATGCAGGGTGTTGTGGTGACATGGTGTAGGTTGATATGAGATGCAGGGTGCTGTGGTGACATCATGTAAGTTGAGATGAGATGCAGAGAAATATGGAGACATGCTGTAGGTTATATGAAATGCAAGATGCTGTGGTGACATGGTGTAAGTTTATATGAGATGCAGGGTGTTGCGGTGACATGGTGTAGGTTGATATGAGATGCAGGGTGCTGTGGTGACATGGTGTAGGTTATATGAGATGCAGGGTGCTGTGACATGGTGTAGGTTGATATAAGATGCAGGGTGCTGTGGTGACATGGTGTATGTTGATATGAGATGCAGGGTGCTGTAGTGACATGGTGTAAGTTTATATGAGATGCAGGGTGTTGCGGTGACATGGTGTAAGTTGATATGAGATGCAGAGGAATATGGTGACATGGTGTAGGTTGATATGAGATGCACAGTGCTGTGGTGACATGGTGTAAATTTATATGAGATGCAGGGTGTTGCGGTGACATGGTGTAGGTTATATGAGATGCAGGGTGCTGTGACATGGTGTAGGTTATATGAGATGCAGGGTGCTGTGGTGACATGGTGTAGGAAATATGAGATGCAGGGTGCTGTGACATGGTGTAGGTTGATATAAGATGCAGGGTGCTGTGGTGACATGGTGTAGGTTGATATGAGATGCAGAGGAATGTGGTGACATGGTGTAAGTTGATATGAGATGCAGAGGAATGTGGTGACATGGTGTAGGTTGATATGAGATGAAGGGTGCTGTGGTGACATCATGTAAGTTGATATAAGATGCAGAGGAATGTGGTGACATAGCATATGTTGATATGAGATGCAGGGTGCTGTAGTGACATGGTGTAGGTTGATATGAGATGCAGAGGAATGTAGTGACATGGTGTAGGTTGATATGTGATACAGGGTGCTGTGGTGACATGGTGTAAGTTGATATGAGATGCAGAGGAATGTGGTGACATGGTGTAGGTTGATATGAGATGCAGGGTGCTGTGGTGACATGGTGTAAGTTGATAAGAGATGCAGAGGAATATGGTGACATGGTATAGTTTGATATGAGATGCAGGGTGCTGTGTTAACATGGTGTAGGTTGATATGAGATACAGAGTGCTGTGGTGACATGGTGTAGTTTGATATGAGATACAGGGTGCTGTGGTGACATGGTGTACATTGATATGAGATGCAGGGTGTTGTGGTGACAAGGTGTAGGTTATATGAGATGCAGGGTGCTGTGGTGACATGGTGTAAGTTGATATGAGTTGCAGAGGAATATGGTGACATGGTGTAGGTTGATATAAGATGCAGGGTGTTGTGGTGACATGGTGTAGGTTGATATGAGATGCAGGGTGCTGTGGTGACATCATGTAAGTTGATATGAGATGCAGAGAAATATGGAGACATGGTGTAGGTTATATGAAATGCAAGATGCTGTGGTGACATGGTGTAAGTTTATATGAGATGCAGGGTGTTGCGGTGACATGGTGTAGGTTGATATGAGATGCAGGGTGCTGTGGTGACATGGTGTAGGTTATATGAGATGCAGGGTGCTGTGACATGGTGTAGGTTGATATAAGATGCAGGGTGCTGTGGTGACATGGTGTATGTTGATATGAGATGCAGGGTGCTGTAGTGACATGGTGTAAGTTTATATGAGATGCAGGGTGTTGCGGTGACAAGGTGTAGGTTATAGAGATGCAGGGTGCTGTGATGACATGGTGTAAGTTGATATGAGATGCAGAGGAATATGGTGACATGGTGTAGGTTGATATGAGATGCACAGTGCTGTGGTGACATGGTGTAAATTTATATGAGATGCAGGGTGTTGCGTTGACATGGTGTAGGTTATATGAGATGCAGGGTGCTGTGACATGGTGTAGGTTATATGAGATGCAGGGTGCTGTGGTGACATGGTGTAGGCTATATGAGATGCAGGGTGCTGTGACATGGTGTAGGTTGATATAAGATGCAGGGTGTTGTGGTGACATGGTGTAGGTTGATATGAGATGCAGGGTGCTGTGGTGACATGGTGTAGGTTGATATGAGATACAGGGTGTTGTGGTGACATGGTGTAAGTTGATATGAGATGCAGGGAGTTGTGGTGACATGGTGTAGGTTGATATGAGATGCAGAGTGTTATGGTAACATGGTGTAGGTTATATGAGATGCAGGGTGCTGTGACATGGTGTAGGTTATATGAGATGCAGGGTGCTGTGGTGACATGGTGTAGGTTTTATGAGATGCAGGGTGCTGTGACATGGTGTAGGTTGATATAAGATGCAGGGTGTTGTGGTGACATGGTGTAGGTTGATATGAGATGCAGGGTGCTGTGGTGACATGGTGTAGGTTGATATGAGATGCAGGGTGCTGTAGTGACATGGTGTAGGTTAATATGAGATGCAGGGTGCTGTGAAGACAAGGTGTAGGTTGATATGAGATGCAGGGTGCTGTGGTGACATGGTGTAGGTTGATATGAGATACAGGGTGTTGTGGTGACATGGTGTAGGTTGATATGAGATGCAGGGACTTGTGGTGACATGGTAAAGGTTGATATGAGATTCAGGGTGCTGTGGTGACATGGTGTAAGTTGATATGAGATGCAGGGTGCTGTAGTGACATGGTGTAGGTTGATATGAGATGCAGGGTGCTGTGGTGACATGGTATAGGTTGATATGAGAAACAGGGTGTTGTGGTGACATGGTGTAGGTTATATGAGATGCAGGGTGCTGTGACATGGTGTAGGTTGATATAAGATGGAGGGTGTTGCGGTGACATGGTGTAGGTTGATATGAGATGCAGTGTGCTGTGGTGACATCATGTAAGTTGATATGAGATGCAGAGAAATATGGAGACATGGTGTAGGTTATATGAGATGCAAGATGCTGTGGTGACATGGTGTAAGTTTATATGAGATGCAGGGTGTTGCGGTTACATGGTGTAGGTTGATATGAGATGCAGGGTGCTGTGGTGACATGGTGTAGGTTATATGAGATGCAGAGTGCTGTGACATGGTGTAGGTTGATATAAGATGCAGGGTGCTGTGGTGACATGGTGTATGTTGATATGAGATGCAGGGTGCTGTAGTGACATGGTGTAAGTTTATATGAGATGCAGGGTGTTGCGGTGACATGGTGTAGGTTATAGAGATGCAGGGTGCTGTGGTGACATGGTGTAAGTTGATATGAGATGCAGAGGATTATGGTGACATGGTGTAGGTTGATATGAGACGCACAGTGCTGTGGTGACATGGTGTAAATTTATATGAGATGCAGGGTGTTGCGGTGACATGGTGTAGGTTATATGAGATGCAGGGTGCTGTGACATGGTGTAGGTTATATGAGATGCAGAGTGCTGTGGTGACATGGTGTAGGTTATATGAGATGCAGGGTGCTGTGACATGGTGTAGGTTGATATAAGATGCAGGGTGTTGTGGTGACATGGTGTAGGTTGATATGAGAAGCAGGGTGCTGTGGTGACATGGTGTAGGTTGATATGAGATACAGGGTGTTGTGGTGACATGGTGTAAGTTGATATGAGATGCAGGGAGTTGTGGTGACATGGTGTAGGTTGATATGAGATGCAGAGTGTTATGGTAACATGGTGTAGGTTATATGAGATGCAGGGTGCTGTGGTGACATGGTGTAAGTTGATATGAGATGCAGAGGAATATGGTGACATGGTATAGGTTGATATGAGATGCAGGGTGCTGTGGTGACATGGTGTAGGTTGATATGAGATGCAGGGTGCTGTGGTGACATGATGTAAGTTGATATGAGATGCAGAGGATTATGGTGACATGGTATAGGTTGATATGAGATGCAGGGTGCTGTGTTGACATGGTTTAGGCTGATTTGAGATGCAGGGTGCTGTGGTGACATGGTGTAAGTTGATATGAGATGCAGAGGAATATGGTGACATGGTGTAGGTTGATATGAGATGCACAGTGCTGTGGTGACATGGTGTAAATTTATATGAGATGCAGGGTGTTGCGGTGACATGGTGTAGGTTGATATGAGATGCAGAGTGTTGTGGTAACATGGTGTAGGTTATATGAGATGCAGGGTGCTGTGACATGGTGTAGGTTATATGAGATGCAGGGTGCTGTGGTGACATGGTGTAGGTTATATGAGATGCAGGGTGCTGTGACATGGTGTAGGTTGATATAAGATGCGGGTTGCTGTGGTGACATGGTGTAGGTTGATATGAGATACAGGGTGTTGTGGTGACATGGTGTAGGTTGATATGACATGCAGGATGCTGTGGTGACATGGTGTAGGTTGATATGAGCTGCAGGGTGCTATGGTGACATCATGTAAGTTGATATGAGATGCAGGGTGCTGTTGTGACATGATGTAGGTTGATATGAGATGCTGAGGAATGTGTTGACATGGTGTAGGTTAATATGAGATGCAGAGGAATGTGGTGACATGGTGTAGGTTGATATGTGATGCAGGGTGCTGTGGTGACATGGTGTAAGTTGATATGAGATGCAGAGGAATATGGTGACATGGTATAGGTTGATATGAGATGCAGGGTGCTGTGGTGACATGGTGTAGGTTGATATGAGATGCAGGGTGCTGTGGTGACATGATGTAAGTTGATATGAGATGCAGAGGATTATGGTGACATGGTATAGGTTGATATGAGATGCAGGGTGCTGTGTTGACATGGTGTAGGTTGATATGAGATGGAGGGTGCTGTGGTGACATGGTATAGGTTGATATGAGAAGCAGGGTGCTGTAGTGACATGGTGTAGGTTGAAATGAGATGCAGGAACTTGTGGTGACATGGTGTAGGTTGATATAAGATTCAGGGTGCTGTGGTGACATGGTGTAAGTTGATATGAGATGCAGGGTGGTGTTGTGACATGGTGTAGGTTGATATGAGATACAGGGTGTTGTGGTGACATGGTGTAGGTTGATATGATATGCAGGATGCTGTGGTGACATGGTGTAGGTTATATGAGATGCAGGGTGCTGTGACATGGTGTAGGTTATATGAGATGCAGGGTGCTGTGGTGACATGGTGTAGGCTATATGAGATGCAGGGTGCTGTGACATGGTGTAGGTTGATATAAGATGCAGGGTGTTGTGGTGAAATGGTGTAGGTTGATATGAGATGCAGGGTGCTGTGGTGACATGGTGTAGGTTGATATGAGATACAGGGTGTTGTGGTGACATGGTGTAAGTTGATATGAGATGCAGGGAGTTGTGGTGACATGGTGTAGGTTGATATGAGATGCAGAGTGTTATGGTAACATGGTGTAGGTTATATGAGATGCAGGGTGCTGTGACATGGTGTAGGTTATATGAGATGCAGGGTGCTGTGGTGACATGGTGTAGGTTACATGAGATGCAGGATGCTGTGACAAGGTGTAGGTTGATATAAGATTCAGGGTGTTGTGGTGACATGGTGTAGGTTGATATGAGATGCAGGGTGTCGTGGTGACATGGTGTAGGTTGATATGAGATGCAGGGTGCTGTAGTGACATGGTGTAGGTTAATATGAGATGCAGGGTGCTGTGAAGACAAGGTGTAGGTTGATATGAGATGCAGGGTGCTGTGGTGACATGGTGTAGGTTGATATGAGATACAGGGTGTTGTGGTGACATGGTGTAGGTTGATATGAGATGCAGGGACTTGTGGTGACATGGTAAAGGTTGATATGAGATTCTGGGTGCTGTGGTGACATGGTGTAAGTTGATATGAGATGCAGGGTGCTGTAGTGACATGGTGTAGGTTGATATGAGATGCAGGGTGCTGTGGTGACATGGTGTAGGTTGATATGAGAAACAGGGTGTTGTGGTGACATGGTGTAGGTTATATGAGATGCAGGGTGCTGTGACATTGTGTAGGTTGATATAAGATGCAGGGTGTTGCGGTGACATGGTGTAGGTTTATATGAGATGCAGTGTGCTGTGGTGACATCATGTAAGTTGATATGAGATGCAGAGAAATATGGAGACATGGTGTAGGTTATATGAGATGCAAGATGCTGTGGTGACATGGTGTAAGTTTATATGAGATGCAGGGTGTTGCGGTGACATGGTGTAGGTTGATATGAGATGCAGGGTGCTGTGGTGACATGGTGTAGGTTATATGAGATGCAGAGTGCTGTGACATGGTGTAGGTTGATATAAGATGCAGGGTGCTGTGGTGACATGGTGTATGTTGATATGAGATGCAGGGTGCTGTAGTGACATGGTGTAAGTTTATATGAGATGCAGGGTGTTGCGGTGACATGGTGTAGGTTATAGAGATGCAGGGTGCTGTGGTGACATGGTGTAAGTTGATATGAGATGCAGAGGATTATGGTGACATGGTGTAGGTTGATATGAGATGCACAGTGCTGTGGTGACATGGTGTAAATTTATATGAGATGCAGGGTGTTGCGGTGACATGGTGTAGGTTATATGAGATGCAGGGTGCTGTGACATGGTGTAGGTTATATGAGATGCAGGGTGCTGTGGTGACATGGTGTAGGTTATATGAGATGCAGGGTGCTGTGACATGGTGTAGGTTGATATAAGATGCAGGGTGTTGTGGTGACATGGTGTAGGTTGATATGAGATGCAGGGTGCTGTGGTGACATGGTGTAGGTTGATATGAGATACAGGGTGTTGTGGTGACATGGTGTAAGTTGATATGAGATGCAGGGAGTTGTGGTGACATGGTGTAGGTTGATATGAGATGCAGAGTGTTATGGTAACATGGTGTAGGTTATATGAGATGCAGGGTGCTGTGGTGACATGGTGTAAGTTGATATGAGATGCAGAGGAATATGGTGACATGGTATAGGTTGATATGAGATGCAGGGTGCTGTGGTGACATGGTGTAGGTTGATATGAGATGCAGGGTGCTGTGGTGACATGATGTAAGTTGTTATGAGATGCAGAGGATTATGGTGACATGGTATAGGTTGATATGAGATGCATCGTGCTGTGTTGACATGGTTTAGGCTGATTTCAGATGCAGGGTGCTGTGGTGACATGGTGTAAGTTGATATGAGATGCAGAGGAATATGGTGACATGGTGTAGGTTGATTTGAGATGCACAGTGCTGTGGTGACATGGTGTAAATTTATATGAGATGCAGGGTGTTGCGGTGACATGGTGTAGGTTGATATGAGATGCAGAGTGTTGTGGTAACATGGTGTAGGTTATATGATATGCAGGGTGCTGTGACATGGTGTAGGTTATATGAGATGCAGGGTGCTGTGGTGACATGGTGTAGGTTATATGAGATGCAGGGTGCTGTGACATGGTGTAGGTTGATATAAGATGCGGGGTGCTGTGGTGACATGGTGTAGGTTGATATGAGATACAGGGTTTTGTGGTGACATGGTGTAGGTTGATATGACATGCAGGATGCTGTGGTGACATGGTGTAGGTTGATATGAGCTGCAGGGTGCTATGGTGACATCATGTAAGTTGATATGAGATGCAGGGTGCTGTAGTGACATGGTGTAGGTTGATATGAGATGCTGAGGAATGTGTTGACATGGTGTAGGTTAATATGAGATGCAGAGGAATGTGGTGACATGGTGTAGGTTGATATGTGATGCAGGGTGCTGTGGTGACATGGTGTAAGTTGATATGAGATGCAGAGGAATATGGTGACATGGTATAGGTTGATATGAGATGCAGGGTGCTGTGGTGACATGGTGTAGGTTGATATGAGATGCAGGGTGCTGTGGTGACATGATGTAAGTTGATATGAGATGCAGAGGATTATGGTGACATGGTATAGGTTGATATGAGATGCAGGGTGCTGTGTTGACATGGTGTAGGTTGATATGAGATGGAGGGTGCTGTGGTGACATGGTATAGGTTGATATGAGAAGCAGGGTGCTGTAGTGACATGGTGTAGGTTGAAATGAGATGCAGGAACTTGTGGTGACATGGTGTAGGTTGATATAAGATTCAGGGTGCTGTGGTGACATGGTGTAAGTTGATATGAGATGCAGGGTGGTGTTGTGACATGGTGTAGGTTGATATGAGATACAGGGTGTTGTGGTGACATGGTGTAGGTTGATATGACATGCAGGATGCTGTGGTGACATGGTGTAGGTTGATATGAGCTGCAGGGTGCTATGGTGACATCATGTAAGTTGATATGAGATGCAGGGTGCTGTAGTGACATGGAGTAGGTTGATATGAGATGCTGAGGAATGTGGTGACATGGTGTAGGTTAATATGAGATACAGAGGAATGTGGTGACATGGTGTAGGTTGATATGTGATGCAGGGTGCTGTGGTGACATGGTGTAAGTTGATATGAGATGCAGAGGAATATGGTGACATGGTATAGGTTGATATGAGATGCAGGGTGCTGTGGTGACATGGTGTAGGTTGATATGAGATGCAGGGTGCTGTGGTGACATGATGTAAGTTGATATGAGATGCAGAGGATTATGTTGACATGGTATAGGTTGATATGAGATGCAGGGTGCGGTGTTGACATGGTGTAGGTTGATATGAGATGGAGGGTGCTGTGGTGACATGGTGTAGGTTGATATGAGATGCAGGGTGTTGTAGTGACATGGTGTAGGTTGATATGAGATGCAGGAACTTGTGGTGACATGGTGTAGGTTGATATAAGATTCAGGGTGCTGTGGTGACATGGTGTAAGTTGATATGAGATGCAGGGTGCTGTTGTGACATGGCGTAGGTTGATATGAGATGCAGGGTGCTGTGGTGACATGGTGTAGGTTGATATGAGAAACAGGGTGTTGTGGTGACATGGTGTAGGTTATATGAGATGCAGGGTGCTGTGACAGG
Source organism: Taudactylus pleione (assembly GCA_031769625.1). Classification (NCBI taxonomy): domain Eukaryota; kingdom Metazoa; phylum Chordata; class Amphibia; order Anura; family Myobatrachidae; genus Taudactylus; species Taudactylus pleione. Next base: position 7,647,526 of record JAUIMM010000350.1, on the reverse strand, counting down.
GTGTAGGTTGATATAAGATGCAGGGTGTTGTGGTGACATGGTGTAGGTTGATATGAGATGCAGAGGAATATGGTGACATGGTGTAGGTTATATGAGATGCAAGATGCTGTGGTGACATTGTGTAAGTTGATATGAGATGCAGAGGAATATGGTGACATGGTATAAGTTGATATGAGATGCAGGGTGTTGCGGTGACATGGTGTAGGTTGATATGAGATGCAGGGTGCTGTGGTGACATGGTGTAGGTTATATGAGATGCAGGGTGCTGTGACATGGTGTTGGTTGATATAAGATGCAGGGTGCTGTGGTGACATGGTGTATGTTGATATGAGATGCAGGGTGCTGTAGTGACATGGTGTAGGTTGATATGAGATGCAGAGGAATGTGGTGACATGGTGTAAGTTGATATGAGATGCAGAGGAATGTGGTGACATGGTGTAGGTTGATATGAGATGCAGGGTGCTGTGGTGACATCATGTAAGTTGATATAAGATGCAGAGGAATGTGGTGACATAGCATATGTTGATATGAGATGCAGGGTGCTGTAGTGACATGGTGTAGGTTGATATGAGATGCAGAGGAATGTAGTGACATGGTGTAGGTTGATATGTGATGCAGGGTGCTGTGGTGACATGGTGTAAGTTGATATGAGAAGCAGAGGAATGTGGTGACATGGTGTAGGTTGATATGAGATGCAGGGTGCTGTGGTGACATGGTGTAAGTTGATATGAGATGCAGAGGAATATGGTGACATGGTATAGGTTGATATGAGATGCAGGGTGCTGTGTTAACATGGTGTAGGTTGATATGAGATACAGAGTGCTGTGGTGACATGGTGTAGTTTGATATGAGATACAGGGTGCTGTGGTGACATGGTGTACATTGATATGAGATGCAGGGTGCTGTGGTGACATGGTGTAAGTTTATTTGAGATGCAGGGTGTTGCAGTGACATGGTGTAGGTTGAAATGAGATGTAGAGTGTTGTGGTGACATGGTGTAGGTTATATGAGAAGCAGGGTGCTGTGACATGGTGTAGGTTGATATAAGATGCAGGGTGCTATGGTGACATGGTGTAGGTTGATATGAGATGCAGGGTGCTGTGGTGACATGGTGTAGGTTATATGAGATGCAGGGTGCTGTGACATGGTGTAGGTTGATATGAGATGGAGGGTGCTGTGGTGACATGGTATAGGTTGATATGAGAAGCAGGGTGCTGTAGTGACATGGTGTAGGTTGAAATGAGATGCAGGAACTTGTGGTGACATGGTGTAGGTTGATATAAGATTCAGGGTGCTGTGGTGACATGGTGTAAGTTGATATGAGATGCAGGGTGGTGTTGTGACATGGTGTAGGTTGATATGAGATACAGGGTGTTGTGGTGACATGGTGTAGGTTGATATGACATGCAGGATGCTGTGGTGACATGGTGTAGGTTGATATGAGCTGCAGGGTGCTATGGTGACATCATGTAAGTTGATATGAGATGCAGGGTGCTGTAGTGACATGGAGTAGGTTGATATGAGATGCTGAGGAATGTGGTGACATGGTGTAGGTTAATATGAGATACAGAGGAATGTGGTGACATGGTGTAGGTTGATATGTGATGCAGGGTGCTGTGGTGACATGGTGTAAGTTGATATGAGATGCAGAGGAATATGGTGACATGGTATAGGTTGATATGAGATGCAGGGTGCTGTGGTGACATGGTGTAGGTTGATATGAGATGCAGGGTGCTGTGGTGACATGATGTAAGTTGATATGAGATGCAGAGGATTATGGTGACATGGTATAGGTTGATATGAGATGCAGGGTGCGGTGTTGACATGGTGTAGGTTGATATGAGATGGAGGGTGCTGTGGTGACATGGTGTAGGTTGATATGAGATGCAGGGTGTTGTAGTGACATGGTGTAGGTTGATATGAGATGCAGGAACTTGTGGTGACATGGTGTAGGTTGATATAAGATTCAGGGTGCTGTGGTGACATGGTGTAAGTTGATATGAGATGCAGGGTGCTGTTGTGACATGGTGTAGGTTGATATGAGATGCAGGGTGCTGTGGTGACATGGTGTAGGTTGATATGAGAAACAGGGTGTTGTGGTGACATGGTGTAGGTTATATGAGATGCAGGGTGCTGTGACAGGGTGTAGGTTGATATAAGATGCAGGGTGTTGTGGTGACATGGTGTAGGTTGATATGAGATGCAGAGGAATATGGTGACATGGTGTAGGTTATATGAGATGCAAGATGCTGTGGTGACATTGTGTAAGTTGATATGAGATGCAGAGGAATATGGTGACATGGTATAAGTTGATATGAGATGCAGGGTGTTGCGGTGACATGGTGTAGGTTGATATGAGATGCAGGGTGCTGTGGTGACATGGTGTAGGTTATATGAGATGCAGGGTGCTGTGACATGGTGTTGGTTGATATAAGATGCAGGGTGCTGTGGTGACATGGTGTATGTTGATATGAGATGCAGGGTGCTGTAGTGACATGGTGTAGGTTGATATGAGATGCAGAGGAATGTGGTGACATGGTGTAAGTTGATATGAGATGCAGAGGAATGTGGTGACATGGTGTAGGTTGATATGAGATGCAGGGTGCTGTGGTGACATCATGTAAGTTGATATAAGATGCAGAGGAATGTGGTGACATAGCATATGTTGATATGAGATGCAGGGTGCTGTAGTGACATGGTGTAGGTTGATATGAGATGCAGAGGAATGTAGTGACATGGTGTAGGTTGATATGTGATGCAGGGTGCTGTGGTGACATGGTGTAAGTTGATATGAGAAGCAGAGGAATGTGGTGACATGGTGTAGGTTGATATGAGATGCAGGGTGCTGTGGTGACATGGTGTAAGTTGATATGAGATGCAGAGGAATATGGTGACATGGTATAGGTTGATATGAGATGCAGGGTGCTGTGTTAACATGGTGTAGGTTGATATGAGATACAGAGTGCTGTGGTGACATGGTGTAGTTTGATATGAGATACAGGGTGCTGTGGTGACATGGTGTACATTGATATGAGATGCAGGGTGCTGTGGTGACATGGTGTAAGTTTATTTGAGATGCAGGGTGTTGCAGTGACATGGTGTAGGTTGAAATGAGATGTAGAGTGTTGTGGTGACATGGTGTAGGTTATATGAGAAGCAGGGTGCTGTGACATGGTGTAGGTTGATATAAGATGCAGGGTGCTATGGTGACATGGTGTAGGTTGATATGAGATGCAGGGTGCTGTGGTGACATGGTGTAGGTTATATGAGATGCAGGGTGCTGTGACATGGTGTAGGTTGATATAAGATGCAGGGTGCTGTGGTGACATGGTGTATGTTGATATGAGATGCAGGGTGCTGTAGTGACATGGTGTAGGTTGATATGAGATGCAGAGGAATGTGGTGACATGGTGTAAGTTGATATGAGATGCAGTGGAATGTGGTGACATGGTGTAGGTTGATATGAGATGCAGGGTGCTGTGGTGACATCATGTAAGTTGATATAAGATGCAGAGGAATGTGGTGACATAGCATATGTTGATATGAGATGGACGGTGCTGTAGTGACATGGTGTAGGTTGATATGAGATGCAGGGTGTTGTGGTGACAAGGTGTAGGTTATATGAGATGCAGGGTGCTGTGGTGACATGGTGTAAGTTGATATGAGTTGCAGAGGAATATGGTGACATGGTGTAGGTTGATATGAGATGCAGGGTGCTGTGGTGACATGGTGTAAGTTTATTTGAGATACAGGGTGTTGCAGTGACATGGTGTAGGTTGAAATGAGATGTAGAGTGTTGTGGTGACATGGTGTAGGTTATATGAGATGCAGGGTGCTGTGACATGGTGTAGGTTGATATAAGATGCAGGGTGCTATGGTGACATGGTGTAGGTTGATATGAGATGCAGGGTGCTGTGGTGACATGGTGTAGGTTATAAGAGATGCAGGGTGCTGTGACATGGTGTTGGTTGATATAAGATGCAGGGTGCTGTGGTGACATGGTGTATGTTGATATGAGATGCAGGGTGCTGTAGTGACATGGTGTAGGTTGATATGAGATGCAGAGGAATGTGGTGACATGGTGTAAGTTGATATGAGATGCAGAGGAATGTGGTGACATGGTGTAGGTTGATATGAGAAGCAGGGTGCTGTGGTGACATCATGTAAGTTGATATAAGATGCAGAGGAATGTGGTGACATAGCATATGTTGATATGAGATGCAGGGTGCTGTAGTGACATGGTGTAGGTTTATATGAGATGCAGAGGAATGTAGTGACATGGTGTAGGTTGATATGTGATGCAGGGTGCTGTGGTGACATGGTGTAAGTTGATATGAGATGCAGAGGAATGTGGTGACATGGTGTAGGTTGATATGAGATGCAGGGTGCTGTGGTGACATGGTGTAAGTTGATATCAGATGCAGAGGAATATGGTGACATGGTATAGGTTGATATGAGATGCAGGGTGCTGTGTTAACATGGTGTAGGTTGATATGAGATACAGAGTGCTGTGGTGACATGGTGTAGTTTGATATGAGATACAGGGTGTTGTGGTGACATGGTGTACATTGATATGAGATGCAGGGTGTTGTGGTGACAAGGTGTAGGTTATATGAGATGCAGGGTGCTGTGGTGACATGGTGTAAGTTGATATGAGTTGCAGAGGAATATGTTGACATGGTGTAGGTTGAAATGAGATGCAGGGTTCTGTGGTGAAATGGTGTAGGTTGATATGAGATGCAGGGTGCTGTGGTCACATTATGTAAGTTGATATGAGATGCAGAGGAATGTGGTGACATGGTGTATGTTGATATGAGATGCAGGGTGCTGTGGTGACATGGTGTAAGTTGATATGAGATGCAGAGACTAATATGGTGACATGGTGTATGTTGATATGAGATGCAGAGGAATGTGGTGACATGGTGTATTTTGACGTGATGTAGGGTGCTGTGGTGACATGGTGTAAGTTAATATGAGATGCAGTGGAATATGGTGACATGGTATAGGTCGATATGAGATGCAGGTTGCTGTGGTGACATGGTGTAGGTTGATATGAGATGCAGGGTGCTGTGGTGACATGATGTAAGTTGATATGAGATGCAGAGGATTATGGTGACATGGTATAGGTTGATATGAGATTCAGGGTGCTGTGGTGACATGGTGTAGGTTGATATGAGATGCAGGGTGCTGTGGTGACATGGTGTAGGTTGATATGAAATGCAGGGTGCTGTAGTGACATGGTGTAGGTTGAAATGAGATGCAGGGTGCTGTGGTGACATGGTGTAGGTTGATATGAGATGCAGCGTGCTGTGGTGACATGTTGTAGGTTGATATGAGATACAGGGTGTTGTGGTGACATGGTGTAAGTTGATATGAGACGCAGGGAGTTGTGGTGACATGGTGTAGGTTGATATGAGATGCAGAGTGCTATGGTAACATGGTGTAGGTTATATGAGATGCAGGGTGCTGTGACATGGTGTAGGTTATATGAGATGCAGGGTGCTGTGGTGACATGGTGTAGGTTATATGAGATGCAGGGTGCTGTGACATGGTATAGGTTGATATAAGATGCAGGGTGTTGTGGTGACATGGTGTAGGTTGATATGAGATGCAGGGTGCTGTAGTGACCTGGTGTAGGTTGATATGAGCTGCAGGGTGCTATGGTGACATCATGTAAGTTGATATGAGATGCAGGGTGCTGTAGTGACATGGTATAGGTTGATATGAGATGCTGAGGAATTTGGTGACATGGTGTTGGTTAATATGAGATGCAGAGGAATGTTGTGACATGGTGTAGGTAGATATGTGATGCAGGGTGCTGTGGTGACATGGTGTAAGTTGATATGAGATGCAGAGGAATATGGTGACATGGTATAGGTTGATATGAGATGCAGGGTGCTGTGGTGACATGGTGTAGGTTGATATGAGATGCAGGGTGCTGTGGTGACATGATGTAAGTTGATATGAGATGCAGATTATTATGTTGACATGGTATAGGTTGATATGAGATGTAGGGTGCTGTGTTGACATGGTGTAGGTTGATATGAGATGCAGGGTGCTTTGGTGACATGGTGTAGGTTGATATGAGATGCAGGATGCTGTAGTGACATGGTGTAGGTTGATATGAGATGCAGGGTGCTGTGGTGACATGGTGTAGGTTGATATGAGTTGCAGGGTGCTGTGGTGACATGATGTAGGTTGATATGAGATACATGGTGTTGTGGTGACAGGGTGTAGGTTGATGTGAGATGCAGGGACTTGTGGTGACATGGTGTAGGTTGATATGAGATTCAGGGTGCTGTGGTGACATGGTGTAAGTTGATATGAGATGCAAGGTGCTGTAGTGACATGGTGTAGGTTGCTATGAGATGCAGAGTGCTGTGGTGACATGGTGTAGGATGATATGAGAAACAGGGTGTTCTGGTGACATGGTGTAGGTTATATGAGATGCAGGGTGCTGTGACATGGTGTAGGTTGATATAAGATGCAGGCTGTTGTGGTGACATGGTGTAGGTTGATATGAGATGCAGGGTGCTGTGGTGACATCATGTAAGTTGATATGAGATGCAGAGGAATATGGTGACATGGTGTAGGTTATATGAGATGCAAAATGCTGTGGTGACATGGTGTATGATGATATGAGATGGAGAGCAATATGGTGACATGATATAGGTTGAAATGAGATGCAGGGTGCTGTGGTGACATGGTGTAAGATTATATGAGATGCAGGGTGTTGGGGTGACATGGTGTAGGTTGATATGAGATGCAGGGTGCTGTGGTGACATGGTGTAGGTTATATGAGATGCAGGGTGCTGTGACATGGTGTAGGTTGATATAAGATGCAGGGTGCTTTGGTGACATGGTGTATGTTGATATGAGATGCAGCGTGCTGTAGTGACATGGTGTAGGTTGATATGAGATGCAGAGGAATGTGGTGACATGGTGTAGGTTGATATGTGATGCAGGGTGCTGTGGTGACATGGTGTAAGTTGATATGAGATGCAGAGGAATATGGTGACATGGTATAGGTTGATATGAGATGCAGGGTGCTGTGGTGACATGGTGTAGGTTGATATGAGATGCAGGGTGCTGTGGTGACATGATGTAAGTTGATATGAGATGCAGAGGATTATGGTGACATGGTATAGGTTGATATGAGATGCAGGGTGCTGTGTTGACATGGTGTAGGTTGATATGAGATGGAGGGTGCTGTGGTGACATGGTATAGGTTGATATGAGAAGCAGGGTGCTGTAGTGACATGGTGTAGGTAGAAATGAGATGCAGGAACTTGTGGTGTCATGGTGTAGGTTGATATGAGATGCAGAGTGGTATGGTAACATGGTGTAGGTTATATGAGATGCAGGGTGCTGTGGTGACATGGTGTAAGTTGATATGAGATGCAGAGGAATATGGTGACATGGTATAGGTTGATATGAGATGCAGGGTGCTGTGGTGACATGGTGTAGGTTGATATGAGATGCAGGGTGCTGTGGTGACATGATGTAAGTTGATATGAGATGCAGAGGATTATGGTGACATGGTATAGGTTGATATGAGATGCAGGGTGCTGTGTTGACATGGTTTAGGCTGATTTGAGATGCAGGGTGCTGTGGTGACATGGTGTAAGTTGATATGAGATGCAGAGGAATATGGTGACATGGTGTAGGTTGATATGAGATGCACAGTGCTGTGGTGACATGGTGTAAATTTATATGAGATGCAGGGTGTTGCGGTGACATGGTGTAGTTTGATATGAGATGCAGAGTGTTGTTGTAACATGGTGTAGGTTATATGAGATGCAGGGTGCTGTGACATGGTGTAGGTTATATGAGATGCAGTGTGCTGTGGTGACATGGTGTAGGTTATATGAGATGCAGGGTGCTGTGACATGGTGTAGGTTGATATAAGATGCGGGTTGCTGTGGTGACATGGTGTAGGTTGATATGAGATACAGGGTGTTGTGGTGACATGGTGTAGGTTGATATGACATGCAGGATGCTGTGGTGACATGGTGTAGGTTGATATGAGCTGCAGGGTACTATGGTGACATCATGTAAGTTGATATGAGATGCAGGGTGCTGTAGTGACATGATGTAGGTTGATATGAGATGCTGAGGAATGTGTTGACATGGTGTAGGTTAATATGAGATGCAGAGGAATGTGGTGACATGGTGTAGGTTGATATGTGATGCAGGGTGCTGTGGTGACATGGTGTAAGTTGATATGAGATGCAGAGGAATATGGTGACATGGTATAGGTTGATATGAGATGCAGGGTGCTGTGGTGACATGGTGTAGGTTGATATGAGATGCAGGGTGCTGTGGTGACATGATGTAAGTTGATATGAGATGCAGAGGATTATGGTGACATGGTATAGGTTGATATGACATGCAGGATGCTGTGGTGACATGGTGTAGGTTATATGAGATGCAGGGTGCTGTGACATGGTGTAGGTTATATGAGATGCAGGGTGCTGTGGTGACATGGTGTAGGCTATATGAGATGCAGGGTGCTGTGACATGGTGTAGGTTGATATAAGATGCAGGGTGTTGTGGTGACATGGTGTAGGTTGATATGAGATGCAGGGTGCTGTGGTGACATGGTGTAGGTTGATATGAGATACAGGGTGTTGTGGTGACATGGTGTAAGTTGATATGAGATGCAGGGAGTTGTGGTGACATGGTGTAGGTTGATATGAGATGCAGAGTGTTATGGTAACATGGTGTAGGTTATATGAGATGCAGGGTGCTGTGACATGGTGTAGGTTATATGAGATGCAGGGTGCTGTGGTGACATGGTGTAGGTTATATGAGATGCAGGGTGCTGTGACAAGGTGTAGGTTGATATAAGATGCAGGGTGTTGTGGTGACATGGTGTAGGTTGATATGAGATGCAGGGTGCTGTGGTGACATGGTGTAGGTTGATATGAGATGCAGGGTGCTGTAGTGACATGGTGTAGGTTAATATGAGATGCAGGGTGCTGTGAAGACAAGGTGTAGGTTGATATGAGATGCAGGGTGCTGTGGTGACATGGTGTAGGTTGATACGAGATACAGGGTGTTGTGGTGACATGGTGTAGGTTGATATGAGATGCAGGGACTTGTGGTGACATGGTAAAGGTTGATATAAGATTCTGGGTGCTGTGGTGACATGGTGTAAGTTGATATGAGTTGCAGGGTGCTGTAGTGACATGGTGTAGGTTGATATGAGATGCAGGGTGCTGTGTTGACATGGTGTAGGTTGATATGAGAAACAGGGTGTTGTGGTGACATGGTGTAGGTTATATGAGATGCAGGGTGCTGTGACATGGTGTAGGTTGATATAAGATGCAGGGTGTTGCGGTGACATGGTGTAGGTTTATATGAGATGCAGTGTGCTGTGGTGACATCATGTAAGTTGATATGAGATGCAGAGAAATATGGAGACATGGTGTAGGTTATATGAGATGCAAGATGCTGTGGTGACATGGTGTAAGTTTATATGAGATGCAGGGTGTTGCGGTGACATGGTGTAGGTTGATATGAGATGCAGGGTGCTGTGGTGACATGGTGTAGGTTATATGAGATGCAGAGTGCTGTGACATGGTGTAGGTTGATATAAGATGCAGGGTGCTGTGGTGACATGGTGTATGTTGATATGAGATGCAGGGTGCTGTAGTGACATGGTGTAAGTTTATATGAGATGCAGGGTGTTGCGGTGACATGGTGTAGGTTATAGAGATGCAGGGTGCTGTGGTGACATGGTGTAAGTTGATATGAGATGCAGAGGATTATGGTGACATGGTGTAGGTTGATATGAGATGCACAGTGCTGTGGTGACATGGTGTAAATTTATATGAGATGCAGGGTGTTGCGGTGACATGGTGTAGGTTATATGAGATGCAGGGTGCTGTGACATGGTGTAGGTTATATGAGATGCAGGGTGCTGTGGTGACATGGTGTAGGTTATATGAGATGCAGGGTGCTGTGACATGGTGTAGGTTGATATAAGATGCAGGGTGTTGTGGTGACATGGTGTAGGTTGATATGAGATGCAGGGTGCTGTGGTGACATGGTGTAGGTTGATATGAGATACAGGGTGTTGTGGTGACATGGTGTAAGTTGATATGAGATGCAGGGAGTTGTGGTGACATGGTGTAGGTTGATATGAGATGCAGAGTGTTATGGTAACATGGTGTAGGTTATATGAGATGCAGGGTGCTGTGGTGACATGGTGTAAGTTGATATGAGATGCAGAGGAATATGGTGACATGGTATAGGTTGATATGAGATGCAGGGTGCTGTGGTGACATGGTGTAGGTTGATATGAGATGCAGGGTGCTGTGGTGACATGATGTAAGTTGATATGAGATGCAGAGGATTATGGTGACATGGTATAGGTTGATATGAGATGCAGGGTGCTGTGTTGACATGGTTTAGGCTGATTTCAGATGCAGGGTGCTGTGGTGACATGGTGTAAGTTGATATGAGATGCAGAGGAATATGGTGACATGGTGTAGGTTGATATGAGATGCACAGTGCTGTGGTGACATGGTGTAAATTTATATGAGATGCAGGGTGTTGCGGTGACATGGTGTAAGTTTATATGAGATGCAGGGTGTTGCGGTGACATGGTGTAGGTTGATATGAGAAGCAGTGTGCTGTGGTGACATGGTGTAGGTTATATGAGATGCAGAGTGCTGTGACATGGTGTAGGTTGATATAAGATGCAGGGTGCTGTGGTGACAAGGTGTATGTTGATATGAGATGCAGGGTGCTGTAGTGACATGGTGTAAGTTTATATGAGATGCAGGGTGTTGCGGTGACATGGTGTAGGTTATAGAGATGCAGGGTGCTGTGGTGACATGGTGTAAGTTGATATGAGATGCAGAGGATTATGGTGACATGGTGTAGGTTGATATGAGACGCACAGTGCTGTGGTGACATGGTGTAAATTTATATGAGATGCAGGGTGTTGCGGTGACATGGTGTAGGTTATATGAGATGCAGGGTGCTGTGACATGGTGTAGGTTATATGAGATGCAGAGTGCTGTGGTGACATGGTGTATGTTATATGAGATGCAGGGTGCTGTGACATGGTGTAGGTTGATATAAGATGCAGGGTGTTGTGGTGACATGGTGTAGGTTGATATGAGAAGCAGGGTGCTGTGGTGACATGGTGTAGGTTGATATGAGATACAGGGTGTTGTGGTGACATGGTGTAAGTTGATATGAGATGCAGGGAGTTGTGGTGACATGGTGTAGGTTGATATGAGATGCAGAGTGTTATGGTAACATGGTGTAGGTTATATGAGATGCAGGGTGCTGTGGTGACATGGTGTAAGTTGATATGAGATGCAGAGGAATATGGTGACATGGTATAGGTTGATATGAGATGCAGGGTGCTGTGGTGACATGGTGTAGGTTGATATGAGATGCAGGGTGCTGTGGTGACATGATGTAAGTTGATATGAGATGCAGAGGATTATGGTGACATGGTATAGGTTGATATGAGATGCAGGGTGCTGTGTTGACATGGTTTAGGCTGATTTGAGATGCAGGGTGCTGTGGTGACATGGTGTAAGTTGATATGAGATGCAGAGGAATATGGTGACATGGTGTAGGTTGATATGAGATGCACAGTGCTGTGGTGACATGGTGTAAATTTATATGAGATGCAGGGTGTTGCGGTGACATGGTGTAGGTTGATATGAGATGCAGAGTGTTGTGGTAACATGGTGTAGGTTATATGAGATGCAGGGTGCTGTGACATGGTGTAGGTTATATGAGATGCAGGGTGCTGTGGTGACATGGTGTAGGTTATATGAGATGCAGGGTGCTGTGACATGGTGTAGGTTGATATAAGATGCGGGTTGCTGTGGTGACATGGTGTAGGTTGATATGAGATACAGGGTGTTGTGGTGACATGGTGTAGGTTGATATGACATGCAGGATGCTGTGGTGACATGGTGTAGGTTGATATGAGCTGCAGGGTGCTATGGTGACATCATGTAAGTTGATATGAGATGCAGGGTGCTGTTGTGACATGATGTAGGTTGATATGAGATGCTGAGGAATGTGTTGACATGGTGTAGGTTAATATGAGATGCAGAGGAATGTGGTGACATGGTGTAGGTTGATATGTGATGCAGGGTGCTGTGGTGACATGGTGTAAGTTGATATGAGATGCAGAGGAATATGGTGACATGGTATAGGTTGATATGAGATGCAGGGTGCTGTGGTGACATGGTGTAGGTTGATATGAGATGCAGGGTGCTGTGGTGACATGATGTAAGTTGATATGAGATGCAGAGGATTATGGTGACATGGTATAGGTTGATATGAGATGCAGGGTGCTGTGTTGACATGGTGTAGGTTGATATGAGATGGAGGGTGCTGTGGTGACATGGTATAGGTTGATATGAGAAGCAGGGTGCTGTAGTGACATGGTGTAGGTTGAAATGAGATGCAGGAACTTGTGGTGACATGGTGTAGGTTGATATAAGATTCAGGGTGCTGTGGTGACATGGTGTAAGTTGATATGAGATGCAGGGTGGTGTTGTGACATGGTGTAGGTTGATATGAGATACAGGGTGTTGTGGTGACATGGTGTAGGTTGATATGACATGCAGGATGCTGTGGTGACATGGTGTAGGTTATATGAGATGCAGGGTGCTGTGACATGGTGTAGGTTATATGAGATGCAGGGTGCTGTGGTGACATGGTGTAGGCTATATGAGATGCAGGGTGCTTTGACATGGTGTAGGTTGATATAAGATGCAGGGTGTTGTGGTGAAATGGTGTAGGTTGATATGAGATGCAGGGTGCTGTGGTGACATGGTGTAGGTTGATATGAGATACAGGGTGTTGTGGTGACATGGTGTAAGTTGATATGAGATGCAGGGAGTTGTGGTGACATGGTGTAGGTTGATATGAGATGCAGAGTGTTATGGTAACATGGTGTAGGTTATATGAGATGCAGGGTGCTGTGACATGGTGTAGGTTATATGAGATGCAGGGTGCTGTGGTGACATGGTGTAGGTTACATGAGATGCAGGATGCTGTGACAAGGTGTAGGTTGATATAAGATTCAGGGTGTTGTGGTGACATGGTGTAGGTTGATATGAGATGCAGGGTGTCGTGGTGACATAGTGTAGGTTGATATGAGATGCAGGGTGCTGTAGTGACATGGTGTAGGTTAATATGAGATGCAGGGTGCTGTGAAGACAAGGTGTAGGTTGATATGAGATGCAGGGTGCTGTGGTTACATGGTGTAGGTTGATATGAGATACAGGGTGTTGTGGTGACATGGTGTAGGTTGATATGAGATGCAGGGACTTGTGGTGACATGGTAAAGGTTGATATGAGATTCTGGGTGCTGTGGTGACATGGTGTAAGTTGATATGAGATGCAGGGTGCTGTAGTGACATGGTGTAGGTTGATATGAGATGCAGGGTGCTGTGGTGACATGGTGTAGGTTGATATGAGAAACAGGGTGTTGTGGTGACATGGTGTAGGTTATATGAGATGCAGGGTGCTGTGACATTGTGTAGGTTGATATAAGATGCAGGGTGTTGCGGTGACATGGTGTAGGTTTATATGAGATGCAGTGTGCTGTGGTGACATCATGTAAGTTGATATGAGATGCAGAGAAATATGGAGACATGGTGTAGGTTATATGAGATGCAAGATGCTGTGGTGACATGGTGTAAGTTTATATGAGATGCAGGGTGTTGCGGTGACATGGTGTAGGTTGATATGAGATGCAGGGTGCTGTGGTGACATGGTGTAGGTTATATGAGATGCAGAGTGCTGTGACATGGTGTAGGTTGATATAAGATGCAGGGTGCTGTGGTGACATGGTGTATGTTGATATGAGATGCAGGGTGCTGTAGTGACATGGTGTAAGTTTATATGAGATGCAGGGTGTTGCGGTGACATGGTGTAGGTTATAGAGATGCAGGGTGCTGTGGTGACATGGTGTAAGTTGATATGAGATGCAGAGGATTGTGGTGACATGGTGTAGGTTGATATGAGATGCACAGTGCTGTGGTGACATGGTGTAAATTTATATGAGATGCAGGGTGTTGCGGTGACATGGTGTAGGTTATATGAGATGCAGGGTGCTGTGACATGGTGTAGGTTATATGAGATGCAGGGTACTGTGGTGACATGGTGTAGGTTATATGAGATGCAGGGTGCTGTGACATGGTGTAGGTTGATATAAGATGCAGGGTGTTGTGGTGACATGGTGTAGGTTGATATGAGATGCAGGGTGCTGTGGTGACATGGTGTAGGTTGATATGAGATACAGGGTGTTGTGGTGACATGGTGTAAGTTGATATGAGATGCAGGGAGTTGTGGTGACATGGTGTAGGTTGATATGAGATGCAGAGTGTTATGGTAACATGGTGTAGGTTATATGAGATGCAGGGTGCTGTGGTGACATGGTGTAAGTTGATATGAGATGCAGAGGAATATGGTGACATGGTATAGGTTGATATGAGATGCAGGGTGCTGTGGTGACATGGTGTAGGTTGATATGAGATGCAGGGTGCTGTGGTGACATGATGTAAGTTGATATGAGATGCAGAGGATTATGGTGACATGGTATAGGTTGATATGAGATGCAGGGTGCTGTGTTGACATGGTTTAGGCTGATTTCAGATGCAGGGTGCTGTGGTGACATGGTGTAAGTTGATATGAGATGCAGAGGAATATGGTGACATGGTGTAGGTTGATATGAGATGCACAGTGCTGTGGTGACATGGTGTAAATTTATATGAGATGCAGGGTGTTGCGGTGACATGGTGTAGGTTGATATGAGATGCAGAGTGTTGTGGTAACATGGTGTAGGTTATATGATATGCAGGGTGCTGTGACATGGTGTAGGTTATATGAGATGCAGGGTGCTGTGGTGACATGGTGTAGGTTATATGAGATGCAGGGTGCTGTGACATGGTGTAGGTTGATATAAGATGCGGGGTGCTGTGGTGACATGGTGTAGGTTGATATGAGATACAGGGTTTTGTGGTGACATGGTGTAGGTTGATATGACATGCAGGATGCTGTGGTGACATGGTGTAGGTTGATATGAGCTGCAGGGTGCTATGGTGACATCATGTAAGTTGATATGAGATGCAGGGTGCTGTAGTGACATGGTGTAGGTTGATATGAGATGCTGAGGAATGTGTTGACATGGTGTAGGTTAATATGAGATGCAGAGGAATGTGGTGACATGGTGTAGGTTGATATGTGATGCAGGGTGCTGTGGTGACATGGTGTAAGTTGATATGAGATGCAGAGGAATATGGTGACATGGTATAGGTTGATATGAGATGCAGGGTGCTGTGGTGACATGGTGTAGGTTGATATGAGATGCAGGGTGCTGTGGTGACATGATGTAAGTTGATATGAGATGCAGAGGATTATGGTGACATGGTATAGGTTGATATGAGATGCAGGGTGCTGTGTTGACATGGTGTAGGTTGATATGAGATGGAGGGTGCTGTGGTGACATGGTATAGGTTGATATGAGAAGCAGGGTGCTGTAGTGACATGGTGTAGGTTGAAATGAGATGCAGGAACTTGTGGTGACATGGTGTAGGTTGATATAAGATTCAGGGTGCTGTGGTGACATGGTGTAAGTTGATATGAGATGCAGGGTGGTGTTGTGACATGGTGTAGGTTGATATGAGATACAGGGTGTTGTGGTGACATGGTGTAGGTTGATATGACATGCAGGATGCTGTGGTGACATGGTGTAGGTTGATATGAGCTGCAGGGTGCTATGGTGACATCATGTAAGTTGATATGAGATGCAGGGTGCTGTAGTGACATGGAGTAGGTTGATATGAGATGCTGAGGAATGTGGTGACATGGTGTAGGTTAATATGAGATACAGAGGAATGTGGTGACATGGTGTAGGTTGATATGTGATGCAGGGTGCTGTGGTGACATGGTGTAAGTTGATATGAGATGCAGAGGAATATGGTGACATGGTATAGGTTGATATGAGATGCAGGGTGCTGTGGTGACATGGTGTAGGTTGATATGAGATGCAGGGTGCTGTGGTGACATGATGTAAGTTGATATGAGATGCAGAGGATTATGGTGACATGGTATAGGTTGATATGAGATGCAGGGTGCGGTGTTGACATGGTGTAGGTTGATATGAGATGGAGGGTGCTGTGGTGACATGGTGTAGGTTGATATGAGATGCAGGGTGTTGTAGTGACATGGTGTAGGTTGATATGAGATGCAGGAACTTGTGGTGACATGGTGTAGGTTGATATAAGATTCAGGGTGCTGTGGTGACATGGTGTAAGTTGATATGAGATGCAGGGTGCTGTTGTGACATGGTGTAGGTTGATATGAGATGCAGGGTGCTGTGGTGACATGGTGTAGGTTGATATGAGAAACAGGGTGTTGTGGTGACATGGTGTAGGTTATATGAGATGCAGGGTGCTGTGACAGGGTGTAGGTTGATATAAGATGCAGGGTGTTGTGGTGACATGGTGTAGGTTGATATGAGATGCAGAGGAATATGGTGACATGGTGTAGGTTATATGAGATGCAAGATGCTGTGGTGACATTGTGTAAGTTGATATGAGATGCAGAGGAATATGGTGACATGGTATAAGTTGATATGAGATGCAGGGTGTTGCGGTGACATGGTGTAGGTTGATATGAGATGCAGGGTGCTGTGGTGACATGGTGTAGGTTATATGAGATGCAGGGTGCTGTGACATGGTGTTGGTTGATATAAGATGCAGGGTGCTGTGGTGACATGGTGTATGTTGATATGAGATGCAGGGTGCTGTAGTGACATGGTGTAGGTTGATATGAGATGCAGAGGAATGTGGTGACATCATGTAAGTTGATATAAGATGCAGAGGAATGTGGTGACATAGCATATGTTGATATGAGATGCAGGGTGCTGTAGTGACATGGTGTAGGTTGATATGAGATGCAGAGGAATGTAGTGACATGGTGTAGGTTGATATGTGATGCAGGGTGCTGTGGTGACATGGTGTAAGTTGATATGAGAAGCAGAGGAATGTGGTGACATGGTGTAGGTTGATATGAGATGCAGGGTGCTGTGGTGACATGGTGTAAGTTGATATGAGATGCAGAGGAATATGGTGACATGGTATAGGTTGATATGAGATGCAGGGTGCTGTGTTAACATGGTGTAGGTTGATATGAGATACAGAGTGCTGTGGTGACATGGTGTAGTTTGATATGAGATACAGGGTGCTGTGGTGACATGGTGTACATTGATATGAGATGCAGGGTGCTGTGGTGACATGGTGTAAGTTTATTTGAGATGCAGGGTGTTGCAGTGACATGGTGTAGGTTGAAATGAGATGTAGAGTGTTGTGGTGACATGGTGTAGGTTATATGAGAAGCAGGGTGCTGTGACATGGTGTAGGTTGATATAAGATGCAGGGTGCTATGGTGACATGGTGTAGGTTGATATGAGATGCAGGGTGCTGTGGTGACATGGTGTAGATTATATGAGATGCAGGGTGCTGTGACATGGTGTAGGTTGATATAAGATGCAGGGTGCTGTGGTGACATGGTGTATGTTGATATGAGATGCAGGGTGCTGTAGTGACATGGTGTAGGTTGATATGAGATGCAGAGGAATGTGGTGACATGGTGTAAGTTGATATGAGATGCAGAGGAATGTGGTGACATGGTGTAGGTTGATATGAGATGCAGGGTGCTGTGGTGACATCATGTAAGTTGATATAAGATGCAGAGGAATGTGGTGACATAGCATATGTTGATATGAGATGGACGGTGCTGTAGTGACATGGTGTAGGTTGATATGAGATGCAGGGTGTTGTGGTGACAAGGTGTAGGTTATATGAGATGCAGGGTGCTGTGGTGACATGGTGTAAGTTGATATGAGTTGCAGAGGAATATGGTGACATGGTGTAGGTTGATATGAGATGCAGGGTGCTGTGGTGACATGGTGTAAGTTTATTTGAGATACAGGGTGTTGCAGTGACATGGTGTAGGTTGAAATGAGATGTAGAGTGTTGTGGTGACATGGTGTAGGTTATATGAGATGCAGGGTGCTGTGACATGGTGTAGGTTGATATAAGATGCAGGGTGCTATGGTGACATGGTGTAGGTTGATATGAGATGCAGGGTGCTGTGGTGACATGGTGTAGGTTATAAGAGATGCAGGGTGCTGTGACATGGTGTTGGTTGATATAAGATGCAGGGTGCTGTGGTGACATGGTGTATGTTGATATGAGATGCAGGGTGCTGTAGTGACATGGTGTAGGTTGATATGAGATGCAGAGGAATGTGGTGACATGGTGTAAGTTGATATGAGATGCAGAGGAATGTGGTGACATGGTGTAGGTTGATATGAGAAGCAGGGTGCTGTGGTGACATCATGTAAGTTGATATAAGATGCAGAGGAATGTGGTGACATAGCATATGTTGATATGAGATGCAGGGTGCTGTAGTGACATGGTGTAGGTTGATATGAGATGCAGAGGAATGTAGTGACATGGTGTAGGTTGATATGTGATGCAGGGTGCTGTGGTGACATGGTGTAAGTTGATATGAGATGCAGAGGAATGTGGTGACATGGTGTAGGTTGATATGAGATGCAGGGTGCTGTGGTGACATGGTGTAAGTTGATATGAGATGCAGAGGAATATGGTGACATGGTATAGGTTGATATGAGATGCAGGGTGCTGTGTTAACATGGTGTAGGTTGATATGAGATACAGAGTGCTGTGGTGACATGGTGTAGTTTGATATGAGATACAGGGTGTTGTGGTGACATGGTGTACATTGATATGAGATGCAGGGTGTTGTGGTGACAAGGTGTAGGTTATATGAGATGCAGGGTGCTGTGGTGACATGGTGTAAGTTGATATGAGTTGCAGAGGAATATGTTGACATTGTGTAGGTTGAAATGAGATGCAGGGTTCTGTGGTGAAATGGTGTAGGTTGATATGAGATGCAGGGTGCTGTGGTCACATTATGTAAGTTGATATGAGATGCAGAGGAATGTGGTGACATGGTGTATGTTGATATGAGATGCAGGGTGCTGTGGTGACATGGTGTAAGTTGATATGAGATGCAGAGACTAATATGGTGACATGGTGTATGTTGATATGAGATGCAGAGGAATGTGGTGACATGGTGTATTTTGACGTGATGTAGGGTGCTGTGGTGACATGGTGTAAGTTAATATGAGATGCAGTGGAATATGGTGACATGGTATAGGTCGATATGAGATGCAGGTTGCTGTGGTGACATGGTGTAGGTTGATATGAGATGCAGGGTGCTGTGGTGACATGATGTAAGTTGATATGAGATGCAGAGGATTATGGTGACATGGTATAGGTTGATATGAGATTCAGGGTGCTGTGGTGACATGGTGTAGGTTGATATGAGATGCAGGGTGCTGTGGTGACATGGTGTAGGTTGATATGAAATGCAGGGTGCTGTAGTGACATGGTGTAGGTTGAAATGAGATGCAGGGTGCTGTGGTGACATGGTGTAGGTTGATATGAGATGCAGCGTGCTGTGGTGACATGTTGTAGGTTGATATGAGATACAGGGTGTTGTGGTGACATGGTGTAAGTTGATATGAGACGCAGGGAGTTGTGGTGACATGGTGTAGGTTGATATGAGATGCAGAGTGCTATGGTAACATGGTGTAGGTTATATGAGATGCAGGGTGCTGTGACATGGTGTAGGTTATATGAGATGCAGGGTGCTGTGGTGACATGGTGTAGGTTATATGAGATGCAGGGTGCTGTGACATGGTATAGGTTGATATAAGATGCAGGGTGTTGTGGTGACATGGTGTAGGTTGATATGAGATGCAGGGTGCTGTAGTGACCTGGTGTAGGTTGATATGAGCTGCAGGGTGCTATGGTGACATCATGTAAGTTGATATGAGATGCAGGGTGCTGTAGTGACATGGTATAGGTTGATATGAGATGCTGAGGAATTTGGTGACATGGTGTTGGTTAATATGAGATGCAGAGGAATGTTGTGACATGGTGTAGGTAGATATGTGATGCAGGGTGCTGTGGTGACATGGTGTAAGTTGATATGAGATGCAGAGGAATATGGTGACATGGTATAGGTTGATATGAGATGCAGGGTGCTGTGGTGACATGGTGTAGGTTGATATGAGATGCAGGGTGCTGTGGTGACATGATGTAAGTTGATATGAGATGCAGAGTATTATGTTGACATGGTATAGGTTGATATGAGATGTAGGGTGCTGTGTTGACATGGTGTAGGTTGATATGAGATGCAGGGTGCTTTGGTGACATGGTGTAGGTTGATATGAGATGCAGGATGCTGTAGTGACATGGTGTAGGTTGATATGAGATGCAGGGTGCTGTGGTGACATGGTGTAGGTTGATATGAGTTGCAGGGTGCTGTGGTGACATGATGTAGGTTGATATGAGATACATGGTGTTGTGGTGACAGGGTGTAGGTTGATGTGAGATGCAGGGACTTGTGGTGACATGGTGTAGGTTGATATGAGATTCAGGGTGCTGTGGTGACATGGTGTAAGTTGATATGAGATGCAAGGTGCTGTAGTGACATGGTGTAGGTTGCTATGAGATGCAGAGTGCTGTGGTGACATGGTGTAGGTTGATATGAGAAACAGGGTGTTCTGGTGACATGGTGTAGGTTATATGAGATGCAGGGTGCTGTGACATGGTGTAGGTTGATATAAGATGCAGGGTGTTGTGGTGACATGGTGTAGGTTGATATGAGATGCAGGGTGCTGTGGTGACATCATGTAAGTTGATATGAGATGCAGAGGAATATGGTGACATGGTGTAGGTTATATGAGATGCAAAATGCTGTGGTGACATGGTGTATGATGATATGAGATGGAGAGCAATATGGTGACATGATATAGGTTGAAATGAGATGCAGGGTGCTGTGGTGACATGGTGTAAGATTATATGAGATGCAGGGTGTTGGGGTGACATGGTGTAGGTTGATATGAGATGCAGGGTGCTGTGGTGACATGGTGTAGGTTATATGAGATGCAGGGTGCTGTGACATGGTGTAGGTTGATATAAGATGCAGGGTGCTTTGGTGACATGGTGTATGTTGATATGAGATGCAGCGTGCTGTAGTGACATGGTGTAGGTTGATATGAGATGCAGAGGAATGTGGTGACATGGTGTAGGTTGATATGTGATGCAGGGTGCTGTGGTGACATGGTGTAAGTTGATATGAGATGCAGAGGAATATGGTGACATGGTATAGGTTGATATGAGATGCAGGGTGCTGTGGTGACATGGTGTAGGTTGATATGAGATGCAGGGTGCTGTGGTGACATGATGTAAGTTGATATGAGATGCAGAGGATTATGGTGACATGGTATAGGTTGATATGAGATGCAGGGTGCTGTGTTGACATGGTGTAGGTTGATATGAGATGGAGGGTGCTGTGGTGACATGGTATAGGTTGATATGAGAAGCAGGGTGCTGTAGTGACATGGTGTAGGTTGAAATGAGATGCAGGAACTTGTGGTGTCATGGTGTAGGTTGATATGAGATGCAGAGTGGTATGGTAACATGGTGTAAGTTATATGAGATGCAGGGTGCTGTGGTGACATGGTGTAAGTTGATATGAGATGCAGAGGAATATGGTGACATGGTATAGGTTGATATGAGATGCAGGGTGCTGTGGTGACATGGTGTAGGTTGATATGAGATGCAGGGTGCTGTGGTGACATGATGTAAGTTGATATGAGATGCAGAGGATTATGGTGACATGGTATAGGTTGATATGAGATGCAGGGTGCTGTGTTGACATGGTTTAGGCTGATTTGAGATGCAGGGTGCTGTGGTGACATGGTGTAAGTTGATATGAGATGCAGAGGAATATGGTGACATGGTGTAGGTTGATATGAGATGCACAGTGCTGTGGTGACATAGTGTAAATTTATATGAGATGCAGGGTGTTGCGGTGACATGGTGTAGGTTGATATGAGATGCAGAGTGTTGTGGTAACATGGTGTAGGTTATATGAGATGCAGGGTGCTGTGACATGGTGTAGGTTATATGAGATGCAGGGTGCTGTGGTGACATGGTGTAGGTTATATGAGATGCAGGGTGCTGTGACATGGTGTAGGTTGATATAAGATGCGGGTTGCTGTGGTGACATGGTGTAGGTTGATATGAGATACAGGGTGTTGTGGTGACATGGTGTAGGTTGATATGACATGCAGGATGCTGTGGTGACATGGTGTAGGTTGATATGAGCTGCAGGGTGCTATGGTGACATCATGTAAGTTGATATGAGATGCAGGGTGCTGTTGTGACATGATGTAGGTTGATATGAGATGCTGAGGAATGTGTTGACATGGTGTAGGTTAATATGAGATGCAGAGGAATGTGGTGACATGGTGTAGGTTGATATGTGATGCAGGGTGCTGTGGTGACATGGTGTAAGTTGATATGAGATGCAGAGGAATATGGTGACATGGTATAGGTTGATATGAGATGCAGGGTGCTGTGGTGACATGGTGTAGGTTGATATGAGATGCAGGGTGCTGTGGTGACATGATGTAAGTTGATATGAGATGCAGAGGATTATGGTGACATGGTATAGGTTGATATGAGATGCAGGGTGCTGTGTTGACATGGTGTAGGTTGATATGAGATGGAGGGTGCTGTGGTGACATGGTATAGGTTGATATGAGAAGCAGGGTGCTGTAGTGACATGGTGTAGGTTGAAATGAGATGCAGGAACTTGTGGTGACATGGTGTAGGTTGATATAAGATTCAGGGTGCTGTGGTGACATGGTGTAAGTTGATATGAGATGCAGGGTGGTGTTGTGACATGGTGTAGGTTGATATGAGATACAGGGTGTTGTGGTGACATGGTGTAGGTTGATATGACATGCAGGATGCTGTGGTGACATGGTGTAGGTTATATGAGATGCAGGGTGCTGTGACATGGTGTAGGTTATATGAGATGCAGGGTGCTGTGGTGACATGGTGTAGGCTATATGAGATGCAGGGTGCTGTGACATGGTGTAGGTTGATATAAGATGCAGGGTGTTGTGGTGAAATGGTGTAGGTTGATATGAGATGCAGGGTGCTGTGGTGACATGGTGTAGGTTGATATGAGATACAGGGTGTTGTGGTGACATGGTGTAAGTTGATATGAGATGCAGGGAGTTGTGGTGACATGGTGTAGGTTGATATGAGATGCAGAATGTTATGGTAACATGGTGTAGGTTATATGAGATGCAGGGTGCTGTGACATGGTGTAGGTTATATGAGATGCAGGGTGCTGTGGTGACATGGTGTAGGTTACATGAGATGCAGGATGCTGTGACAAGGTGTAGGTTGATATAAGATTCAGGGTGTTGTGGTGACATGGTGTAGGTTGATATGAGATGCAGGGTGTCGTGGTGACATGGTGTAGGTTGATATGAGATGCAGGGTGCTGTAGTGACATGGTGTAGGTTAATATGAGATGCAGGGTGCTGTGAAGACAAGGTGTAGGTTGATATGAGATGCAGGGTGCTGTGGTTACATGGTGTAGGTTGATATGAGATACAGGGTGTTGTGGTGACATGGTGTAGGTTGATATGAGATGCAGGGACTTGTGGTGACATGGTAAAGGTTGATATGAGATTCTGGGTGCTGTGGTGACATGGTGTAAGTTGATATGAGATGCAGGGTGCTGTAGTGACATGGTGTAGGTTGATATGAGATGCAGGGTGCTGTGGTGACATGGTGTAGGTTGATATGAGAAACAGGGTGTTGTGGTGACATGGTGTAGGTTATATGAGATGCAGGGTGCTGTGACATTGTGTAGGTTGATATAAGATGCAGGGTGTTGCGGTGACATGGTGTAGGTTTATATGAGATGCAGTGTGCTGTGGTGACATCATGTAAGTTGATATGAGATGCAGAGAAATATGGAGACATGGTGTAGGTTATATGAGATGCAAGATGCTGTGGTGACATGGTGTAAGTTTATATGAGATGCAGGGTGTTGCGGTGACATGGTGTAGGTTGATATGAGATGCAGGGTGCTGTGGTGACATGGTGTAGGTTATATGAGATGCAGAGTGCTGTGACATGGTGTAGGTTGATATAAGATGCAGGGTGCTGTGGTGACATGGTGTATGTTGATATGAGATGCAGGGTGCTGTAGTGACATGGTGTAAGTTTATATGAGATGCAGGGTGTTGCGGTGACATGGTGTAGGTTATAGAGATGCAGGGTGCTGTGGTGACATGGTGTAAGTTGATATGAGATGCAGAGGATTGTGGTGACATGGTGTAGGTTGTTATGAGATGCACAGTGCTGTGGTGACATGGTGTAAATTTATATGAGATGCAGGGTGTTGCGGTGACATGGTGTAGGTTATATGAGATGCAGGGTGCTGTGACATGGTGTAGGTTATATGAGATGCAGGGTACTGTGGTGACATGGTGTAGGTTATATGAGATGCAGGGTGCTGTGACATGGTGTAGGTTGATATAAGATGCAGGGTGTTGTGGTGACATGGTGTAGGTTGATATGAGATGCAGGGTGCTGTGGTGACATGGTGTAGGTTGATATGAGATACAGGGTGTTGTGGTGACATGGTGTAAGTTGATATGAGATGCAGGGAGTTGTGGTGACATGGTGTAGGTTGATATGAGATGCAGAGTGTTATGGTAACATGGTGTAGGTTATATGAGATGCAGGGTGCTGTGGTGACATGGTGTAAGTTGATATGAGATGCAGAGGAATATGGTGACATGGTATAGGTTGATATGAGATGCAGGGTGCTGTGGTGACATGGTGTAGGTTGATATGAGATGCAGGGTGCTGTGGTGACATGATGTAAGTTGATATGAGATGCAGAGGATTATGGTGACATGGTATAGGTTGATATGAGATGCAGGGTGCTGTGTTGACATGGTTTAGGCTGATTTCAGATGCAGGGTGCTGTGGTGACATGGTGTAAGTTGATATGAGATGCAGAGGAATATGGTGACATGGTGTAGGTTGATATGAGATGCACAGTGCTGTGGTGACATGGTGTAAATTTATATGAGATGCAGGGTGTTGCGGTGACATGGTGTAGGTTGATATGAGATGCAGAGTGTTGTGGTAACATGGTGTAGGTTATATGATATGCAGGGTGCTGTGACATGGTGTAGGTTATATGAGATGCAGGGTGCTGTGGTGACATGGTGTAGGTTATATGAGATGCAGGGTGCTGTGACATGGTGTAGGTTGATATAAGATGCGGGGTGCTGTGGTGACATGGTGTAGGTTGATATGAGATACAGGGTTTTGTGGTGACATGGTGTAGGTTGATATGACATGCAGGATGCTGTGGTGACATGGTGTAGGTTGATATGAGCTGCAGGGTGCTATGGTGACATCATGTAAGTTGATATGAGATGCAGGGTGCTGTAGTGACATGGTGTAGGTTGATATGAGATGCTGAGGAATGTTTTGACATGGTGTAGGTTAATATGAGATGCAGAGGAATGTGGTGACATGGTGTAGGTTGATATGTGATGCAGGGTGCTGTGGTGACATGGTGTAAGTTGATATGAGATGCAGAGGAATATGGTGACATGGTATAGGTTGATATGAGATGCAGGGTGCTGTGGTGACATGGTGTAGGTTGATATGAGATGCAGGGTGCTGTGGTGACATGATGTAAGTTGATATGAGATGCAGAGGATTATGGTGACATGGTATAGGTTGATATGAGATGCAGGGTGCTGTGTTGACATGGTGTAGGTTGATATGAGATGGAGGGTGCTGTGGTGACATGGTATAGGTTGATATGAGAAGCAGGGTGCTGTAGTGACATGGTGTAGGTTGAAATGAGATGCAGGAACTTGTGGTGACATGGTGTAGGTTGATATAAGATTCAGGGTGCTGTGGTGACATGGTGTAAGTTGATATGAGATGCAGGGTGGTGTTGTGACATGGTGTAGGTTGATATGAGATACAGGGTGTTGTGGTGACATGGTGTAGGTTGATATGACATGCAGGATGCTGTGGTGACATGGTGTAGGTTGATATGAGCTGCAGGGTGCTATGGTGACATCATGTAAGTTGATATGAGATGCAGGGTGCTGTAGTGACATGGAGTAGGTTGATATGAGATGCTGAGGAATGTGGTGACATGGTGTAGGTTAATATGAGATACAGAGGAATGTGGTGACATGGTGTAGGTTGATATGTGATGCAGGGTGCTGTGGTGACATGGTGTAAGTTGATATGAGATGCAGAGGAATATGGTGACATGGTATAGGTTGATATGAGATGCAGGGTGCTGTGGTGACATGGTGTAGGTTGATATGAGATGCAGGGTGCTGTGGTGACATGATGTAAGTTGATATGAGATGCAGAGGATTATGGTGACATGGTATAGGTTGATATGAGATGCAGGGTGCGGTGTTGACATGGTGTAGGTTGATATGAGATGGAGGGTGCTGTGGTGACATGGTGTAGGTTGATATGAGATGCAGGGTGTTGTAGTGACATGGTGTAGGTTGATATGAGATGCAGGAACTTGTGGTGACATGGTGTAGGTTGATATAAGATTCAGGGTGCTGTGGTGACATGGTGTAAGTTGATATGAGATGCAGGGTGCTGTTGTGACATGGTGTAGGTTGATATGAGATGCAGGGTGCTGTGGTGACATGGTGTAGGTTGATATGAGAAACAGGGTGTTGTGGTGACATGGTGTAGGTTATATGAGATGCAGGGTGCTGTGACAGGGTGTAGGTTGATATAAGATGCAGGGTGTTGTGGTGACATGGTGTAGGTTGATATGAGATGCAGAGGAATATGGTGACATGGTGTAGGTTATATGAGATGCAAGATGCTGTGGTGACATTGTGTAAGTTGATATGAGATGCAGAGGAATATGGTGACATGGTATAAGTTGATATGAGATGCAGGGTGTTGCGGTGACATGGTGTAGGTTGATATGAGATGCAGGGTGCTGTGGTGACATGGTGTAGGTTATATGAGATGCAGGGTGCTGTGACATGGTGTTGGTTGATATAAGATGCAGGGTGCTGTGGTGACATGGTGTATGTTGATATGAGATGCAGGGTGCTGTAGTGACATGGTGTAGGTTGATATGAGATGCAGAGGAATGTGGTGACATCATGTAAGTTGATATAAGATGCAGAGGAATGTGGTGACATAGCATATGTTGATATGAGATGCAGGGTGCTGTAGTGACATGGTGTAGGTTGATATGAGATGCAGAGGAATGTAGTGACATGGTGTAGGTTGATATGTGATGCAGGGTGCTGTGGTGACATGGTGTAAGTTGATATGAGAAGCAGAGGAATGTGGTGACATGGTGTAGGTTGATATGAGATGCAGGGTGCTGTGGTGACATGGTGTAAGTTGATATGAGATGCAGAGGAATATGGTGACATGGTATAGGTTGATATGAGATGCAGGGTGCTGTGTTAACATGGTGTAGGTTGATATGAGATACAGAGTGCTGTGGTGACATGGTGTAGTTTGATATGAGATACAGGGTGCTGTGGTGACATGGTGTACATTGATATGAGATGCAGGGTGCTGTGGTGACATGGTGTAAGTTTATTTGAGATGCAGGGTGTTGCAGTGACATGGTGTAGGTTGAAATGAGATGTAGAGTGTTGTGGTGACATGGTGTAGGTTATATGAGAAGCAGGGTGCTGTGACATGGTGTAGGTTGATATAAGATGCAGGGTGCTATGGTGACATGGTGTAGGTTGATATGAGATGCAGGGTGCTGTGGTGACATGGTGTAGGTTATATGAGATGCAGGGTGCTGTGACATGGTGTAGGTTGATATAAGATGCAGGGTGCTGTGGTGACATGGTGTATGTTGATATGAGATGCAGGGTGCTGTAGTGACATGGTGTAGGTTGATATGAGATGCAGAGGAATGTGGTGACATGGTGTAAGTTGATATGAGATGCAGAGGAATGTGGTGACATGGTGTAGGTTGATATGAGATGCAGGGTGCTGTGTTGACATCATGTAAGTTGATATAAGATGCAGAGGAATGTGGTGACATAGCATATGTTGATATGAGATGGACGGTGCTGTAGTGACATGGTGTAGGTTGATATGAGATGCAGGGTGTTGTGGTGACATGGTGTAAGTTGATATGAGTTGCAGAGGAATATGGTGACATGGTGTAGGTTGATATGAGATGCAGGGTGCTGTGGTGACATGGTGTAAGTTTATTTGAGATACAGGGTGTTGCAGTGACATGGTGTAGGTTGAAATGAGATGTAGAGTGTTGTGGTGACATGGTGTAGGTTATATGAGATGCAGGGTGCTGTGACATGGTGTAGGTTGATATAAGATGCAGGGTGCTATGGTGACATGGTGTAGGTTGATATGAGATGCAGGGTGCTGTGGTGACATGGTGTAGGTTATAAGAGATGCAGGGTGCTGTGACATGGTGTTGGTTGATATAAGATGCAGGGTGCTGTGGTGACATGGTGTATGTTGATATGAGATGCAGGGTGCTGTAGTGACATGGTGTAGGTTGATATGAGATGCAGAGGAATGTGGTGACATGGTGTAAGTTGATATGAGATGCAGAGGAATGTGGTGACATGGTGTAGGTTGATATGAGAAGCAGGGTGCTGTGGTGACATCATGTAAGTTGATATAAGATGCAGAGGAATGTGGTGACATAGCATATGTTGATATGAGATGCAGGGTGCTGTAGTGACATGGTGTAGGTTGATATGAGATGCAGAGGAATG
The DNA here is from genome assembly GCA_031769625.1 of Taudactylus pleione. NCBI lineage: Eukaryota > Metazoa > Chordata > Amphibia > Anura > Myobatrachidae > Taudactylus > Taudactylus pleione. The sequence continues at coordinate 7,618,764 of JAUIMM010000350.1, read as the reverse complement.
TAGTGACATGGTGTAGGTTGATATGTGATGCAGGGTGCTGTGGTGACATGGTGTAAGTTGATATGAGATGCAGAGGAATGTGGTGACATGGTGTAGGTTGATATGAGATGCAGGGTGCTGTGGTGACATGGTGTAAGTTGATATGAGATGCAGAGGAATATGGTGACATGGTATAGGTTGATATGAGATGCAGGGTGCTGTGTTAACATGGTGTAGGTTGATATGAGATACAGAGTGCTGTGGTGACATGGTGTAGTTTGATATGAGATACAGGGTGTTGTGGTGACATGGTGTACATTGATATGAGATGCAGGGTGTTGTGGTGACAAGGTGTAGGTTATATGAGATGCAGGGTGCTGTGGTGACATGGTGTAAGTTGATATGAGTTGCAGAGGAATATGTTGACATTGTGTAGGTTGAAATGAGATGCAGGGTTCTGTGGTGAAATGGTGTAGGTTGATATGAGATGCAGGGTGCTGTGGTCACATTATGTAAGTTGATATGAGATGCAGAGGAATGTGGTGACATGGTGTATGTTGATATGAGATGCAGGGTGCTGTGGTGACATGGTGTAAGTTGATATGAGATGCAGAGACTAATATGGTGACATGGTGTATGTTGATATGAGATGCAGAGGAATGTGGTGACATGGTGTATTTTGACGTGATGTAGGGTGCTGTGGTGACATGGTGTAAGTTAATATGAGATGCAGTGGAATATGGTGACATGGTATAGGTCGATATGAGATGCAGGTTGCTGTGGTGACATGGTGTAGGTTGATATGAGATGCAGGGTGCTGTGGTGACATGATGTAAGTTGATATGAGATGCAGAGGATTATGGTGACATGGTATAGGTTGATATGAGATTCAGGGTGCTGTGGTGACATGGTGTAGGTTGATATGAGATGCAGGGTGCTGTGGTGACATGGTGTAGGTTGATATGAAATGCAGGGTGCTGTAGTGACATGGTGTAGGTTGAAATGAGATGCAGGGTGCTGTGGTGACATGGTGTAGGTTGATATGAGATGCAGCGTGCTGTGGTGACATGTTGTAGGTTGATATGAGATACAGGGTGTTGTGGTGACATGGTGTAAGTTGATATGAGACGCAGGGAGTTGTGGTGACATGGTGTAGGTTGATATGAGATGCAGAGTGCTATGGTAACATGGTGTAGGTTATATGAGATGCAGGGTGCTGTGACATGGTGTAGGTTATATGAGATGCAGGGTGCTGTGGTGACATGGTGTAGGTTATATGAGATGCAGGGTGCTGTGACATGGTATAGGTTGATATAAGATGCAGGGTGTTGTGGTGACATGGTGTAGGTTGATATGAGATGCAGGGTGCTGTAGTGACCTGGTGTAGGTTGATATGAGCTGCAGGGTGCTATGGTGACATCATGTAAGTTGATATGAGATGCAGGGTGCTGTAGTGACATGGTATAGGTTGATATGAGATGCTGAGGAATTTGGTGACATGGTGTTGGTTAATATGAGATGCAGAGGAATGTTGTGACATGGTGTAGGTAGATATGTGATGCAGGGTGCTGTGGTGACATGGTGTAAGTTGATATGAGATGCAGAGGAATATGGTGACATGGTATAGGTTGATATGAGATGCAGGGTGCTGTGGTGACATGGTGTAGGTTGATATGAGATGCAGGGTGCTGTGGTGACATGATGTAAGTTGATATGAGATGCAGAGTATTATGTTGACATGGTATAGGTTGATATGAGATGTAGGGTGCTGTGTTGACATGGTGTAGGTTGATATGAGATGCAGGGTGCTTTGGTGACATGGTGTAGGTTGATATGAGATGCAGGATGCTGTAGTGACATGGTGTAGGTTGATATGAGATGCAGGGTGCTGTGGTGACATGGTGTAGGTTGATATGAGTTGCAGGGTGCTGTGGTGACATGATGTAGGTTGATATGAGATACATGGTGTTGTGGTGACAGGGTGTAGGTTGATGTGAGATGCAGGGACTTGTGGTGACATGGTGTAGGTTGATATGAGATTCAGGGTGCTGTGGTGACATGGTGTAAGTTGATATGAGATGCAAGGTGCTGTAGTGACATGGTGTAGGTTGCTATGAGATGCAGAGTGCTGTGGTGACATGGTGTAGGTTGATATGAGAAACAGGGTGTTCTGGTGACATGGTGTAGGTTATATGAGATGCAGGGTGCTGTGACATGGTGTAGGTTGATATAAGATGCAGGGTGTTGTGGTGACATGGTGTAGGTTGATATGAGATGCAGGGTGCTGTGGTGACATCATGTAAGTTGATATGAGATGCAGAGGAATATGGTGACATGGTGTAGGTTATATGAGATGCAAAATGCTGTGGTGACATGGTGTATGATGATATGAGATGGAGAGCAATATGGTGACATGATATAGGTTGAAATGAGATGCAGGGTGCTGTGGTGACATGGTGTAAGATTATATGAGATGCAGGGTGTTGGGGTGACATGGTGTAGGTTGATATGAGATGCAGGGTGCTGTGGTGACATGGTGTAGGTTATATGAGATGCAGGGTGCTGTGACATGGTGTAGGTTGATATAAGATGCAGGGTGCTTTGGTGACATGGTGTATGTTGATATGAGATGCAGCGTGCTGTAGTGACATGGTGTAGGTTGATATGAGATGCAGAGGAATGTGGTGACATGGTGTAGGTTGATATGTGATGCAGGGTGCTGTGGTGACATGGTGTAAGTTGATATGAGATGCAGAGGAATATGGTGACATGGTATAGGTTGATATGAGATGCAGGGTGCTGTGGTGACATGGTGTAGGTTGATATGAGATGCAGGGTGCTGTGGTGACATGATGTAAGTTGATATGAGATGCAGAGGATTATGGTGACATGGTATAGGTTGATATGAGATGCAGGGTGCTGTGTTGACATGGTGTAGGTTGATATGAGATGGAGGGTGCTGTGGTGACATGGTATAGGTTGATATGAGAAGCAGGGTGCTGTAGTGACATGGTGTAGGTTGAAATGAGATGCAGGAACTTGTGGTGTCATGGTGTAGGTTGATATGAGATGCAGAGTGGTATGGTAACATGGTGTAGGTTATATGAGATGCAGGGTGCTGTGGTGACATGGTGTAAGTTGATATGAGATGCAGAGGAATATGGTGACATGGTATAGGTTGATATGAGATGCAGGGTGCTGTGGTGACATGGTGTAGGTTGATATGAGATGCAGGGTGCTGTGGTGACATGATGTAAGTTGATATGAGATGCAGAGGATTATGGTGACATGGTATAGGTTGATATGAGATGCAGGGTGCTGTGTTGACATGGTTTAGGCTGATTTGAGATGCAGGGTGCTGTGGTGACATGGTGTAAGTTGATATGAGATGCAGAGGAATATGGTGACATGGTGTAGGTTGATATGAGATGCACAGTGCTGTGGTGACATGGTGTAAATTTATATGAGATGCAGGGTGTTGCGGTGACATGGTGTAGGTTGATATGAGATGCAGAGTGTTGTTGTAACATGGTGTAGGTTATATGAGATGCAGGGTGCTGTGACATGGTGTAGGTTATATGAGATGCAGTGTGCTGTGGTGACATGGTGTAGGTTATATGAGATGCAGGGTGCTGTGACATGGTGTAGGTTGATATAAGATGCGGGTTGCTGTGGTGACATGGTGTAGGTTGATATGAGATACAGGGTGTTGTGGTGACATGGTGTAGGTTGATATGACATGCAGGATGCTGTGGTGACATGGTGTAGGTTGATATGAGCTGCAGGGTACTATGGTGACATCATGTAAGTTGATATGAGATGCAGGGTGCTGTAGTGACATGATGTAGGTTGATATGAGATGCTGAGGAATGTGTTGACATGGTGTAGGTTAATATGAGATGCAGAGGAATGTGGTGACATGGTGTAGGTTGATATGTGATGCAGGGTGCTGTGGTGACATGGTGTAAGTTGATATGAGATGCAGAGGAATATGGTGACATGGTATAGGTTGATATGAGATGCAGGGTGATGTGGTGACATGGTGTAGGTTGATATGAGATGCAGGGTGCTGTGGTGACATGATGTAAGTTGATATGAGATGCAGAGGATTATGGTGACATGGTATAGGTTGATATGACATGCAGGATGCTGTGGTGACATGGTGTAGGTTATATGAGATGCAGGGTGCTGTGACATGGTGTAGGTTATATGAGATGCAGGGTGCTGTGGTGACATGGTGTAGGCTATATGAGATGCAGGGTGCTGTGACATGGTGTAGGTTGATATAAGATGCAGGGTGTTGTGGTGACATGGTGTAGGTTGATATGAGATGCAGGGTGCTGTGGTGACATGGTGTAGGTTGATATGAGATACAGGGTGTTGTGGTGACATGGTGTAAGTTGATATGAGATGCAGGGAGTTGTGGTGACATGGTGTAGGTTGATATGAGATGCAGAGTGTTATGGTAACATGGTGTAGGTTATATGAGATGCAGGGTGCTGTGACATGGTGTAGGTTATATGAGATGCAGGGTGCTGTGGTGACATGGTGTAGGTTATATGAGATGCAGGGTGCTGTGACAAGGTGTAGGTTGATATAAGATGCAGGGTGTTGTGGTGACATGGTGTAGGTTGATATGAGATGCAGGGTGCTGTGGTGACATGGTGTAGGTTGATATGAGATGCAGGGTGCTGTAGTGACATGGTGTAGGTTAATATGAGATGCAGGGTGCTGTGAAGACAAGGTGTAGGTTGATATGAGATGCACGGTGCTGTGGTGACATGGTGTAGGTTGATACGAGATACAGGGTGTTGTGGTGACATGGTGTAGGTTGATATGAGATGCAGGGACTTGTGGTGACATGGTAAAGGTTGATATGAGATTCTGGGTGCTGTGGTGACATGGTGTAAGTTGATATGAGATGCAGGGTGCTGTAGTGACATGGTGTAGGTTGATATGAGATGCAGGGTGCTGTGGTGACATGGTGTAGGTTGATATGAGAAACAGGGTGTTGTGGTGACATGGTGTAGGTTATATGAGATGCAGGGTGCTGTGACATGGTGTAGGTTGATATAAGATGCAGGGTGTTGCGGTGACATGGTGTAGGTTTATATGAGATGCAGTGTGCTGTGGTGACATCATGTAAGTTGATATGAGATGCAGAGAAATATGGAGACATGGTGTAGGTTATATGAGATGCAAGATGCTGTGGTGACATGGTGTAAGTTTATATGAGATGCAGGGTGTTGCGGTGACATGGTGTAGGTTGATATGAGATGCAGGGTGCTGTGGTGACATGGTGTAGGTTATATGAGATGCAGAGTGCTGTGACATGGTGTAGGTTGATATAAGATGCAGGGTGCTGTGGTGACATGGTGTATGTTGATATGAGATGCAGGGTGCTGTAGTGACATGGTGTAAGTTTATATGAGATGCAGGGTGTTGCGGTGACATGGTGTAGGTTATAGAGATGCAGGGTGCTGTGGTGACATGGTGTAAGTTGATATGAGATGCAGAGGATTATGGTGACATGGTGTAGGTTGATATGAGATGCACAGTGCTGTGGTGACATGGTGTAAATTTATATGAGATGCAGGGTGTTGCGGTGACATGGTGTAGGTTATATGAGATGCAGGGTGCTGTGACATGGTGTAGGTTATATGAGATGCAGGGTGCTGTGGTGACATGGTGTAGGTTATATGAGATGCAGGGTGCTGTGACATGGTGTAGGTTGATATAAGATGCAGGGTGTTGTGGTGACATGGTGTAGGTTGATATGAGATGCAGGGTGCTGTGGTGACATGGTGTAGGTTGATATGAGATACAGGGTGTTGTGGTGACATGGTGTAAGTTGATATGAGATACAGGGAGTTGTGGTGACATGGTGTAGGTTGATATGAGATGCAGAGTGTTATGGTAACATGGTGTAGGTTATATGAGATGCAGGGTGCTGTGGTGACATGGTGTAAGTTGATATGAGATGCAGAGGAATATGGTGACATGGTATAGGTTGATATGAGATGCAGGGTGCTGTGGTGACATGGTGTAGGTTGATATGAGATGCAGGGTGCTGTGGTGACATGATGTAAGTTGATATGAGATGCAGAGGATTATGGTGACATGGTATAGTTTGATATGAGATGCAGGGTGCTGTGTTGACATGGTTTAGGCTGATTTCAGATGCAGGGTGCTGTGGTGACATGGTGTAAGTTGATATGAGATGCAGAGGAATATGGTGACATGGTGTAGGTTGATATGAGATGCACAGTGCTGTGGTGACATGGTGTAAATTTATATGAGATGCAGGGTGTTGCGGTGACATGGTGTAGGTTGATATGAGATGCAGAGTGTTGTGGTAACATGGTGTAGGTTATATGATATGCAGGGTGCTGTGACATGGTGTAGGTTATATGAGATGCAGGGTGCTGTGGTGACATGGTGTAGGTTATATGAGATGCAGGGTGCTGTGACATGGTGTAGGTTGATATAAGATGCGGGGTGCTGTGGTGACATGGTGTAGGTTGATATGAGATACAGGGTTTTGTGGTGACATGGTGTAGGTTGATATGACATGCAGGATGCTGTGGTGACATGGTGTAGGTTGATATGAGCTGCAGGGTGCTATGGTGACATCATGTAAGTTGATATGAGATGCAGGGTGCTGTAGTGACATGGTGTAGGTTGATATGAGATGCTGAGGAATGTGTTGACATGGTGTAGGTTAATATGAGATGCAGAGGAATGTGGTGACATGGTGTAGGTTGATATGTGATGCAGGGTGCTGTGGTGACATGGTGTAAGTTGATATGAGATGCAGAGGAATATGGTGACATGGTATAGGTTGATATGAGATGCAGGGTGCTGTGGTGACATGGTGTAGGTTGATATGAGATGCAGGGTGCTGTGGTGACATGATGTAAGTTGATATGAGATGCAGAGGATTATGGTGACATGGTATAGGTTGATATGAGATGCAGGGTGCTGTGTGGACATGGTGTAGGTTGATATGAGATGGAGGGTGCTGTGGTGACATGGTATAGGTTGATATGAGAAGCAGGGTGCTGTAGTGACATGGTGTAGGTTGAAATGAGATGCAGGAACTTGTGGTGACATGGTGTAGGTTGATATAAGATTCAGGGTGCTGTGGTGACATGGTGTAAGTTGATATGAGATGCAGGGTGGTGTTGTGACATGGTGTAGGTTGATATGAGATACAGGGTGTTGTGGTGACATGGTGTAGGTTGATATGACATGCAGGATGCTGTGGTGACATGGTGTAGGTTGATATGAGCTGCAGGGTGCTATGGTGACATCATGTAAGTTGATATGAGATGCAGGGTGCTGTAGTGACATGGAGTAGGTTGATATGAGATGCTGAGGAATGTGGTGACATGGTGTAGGTTAATATGAGATGCAGAGGAATGTGGTGACATGGTGTAGGTTGATATGTGATGCAGGGTGCTGTGGTGACATGGTGTAAGTTGATATGAGATGCAGAGGAATATGGTGACATGGTATAGGTTGATATGAGATGCAGGGTGCTGTGGTGACATGGTGTAGGTTGATATGAGATGCAGGGTGCTGTGGTGACATGATGTAAGTTGATATGAGATGCAGAGGATTATGGTGACATGGTATAGGTTGATATGAGATGCAGGGTGCGGTGTTGACATGGTGTAGGTTGATATGAGATGGAGGGTGCTGTGGTGACATGGTGTAGGTTGATATGAGATGCAGGGTGTTGTAGTGACATGGTGTAGGTTGATATGAGATGCAGGAACTTGTGGTGACATGGTGTAGGTTGATATAAGATTCAGGGTGCTGTGGTGACATGGTGTAAGTTGATATGAGATGCAGGGTGCTGTTGTGACATGGTGTAGGTTGATATGAGATGCAGGGTGCTGTGGTGACATGGTGTAGGTTGATATGAGAAACAGGGTGTTGTGGTGACATGGTGTAGGTTATATGAGATGCAGGGTGCTGTGACAGGGTGTAGGTTGATATAAGATGCAGGGTGTTGTGGTGACATGGTGTAGGTTGATATGAGATGCAGAGGAATATGGTGACATGGTGTAGGTTATATGAGATGCAAGATGCTGTGGTGACATTGTGTAAGTTGATATGAGATGCAGAGGAATATGGTGACATTGTATAAGTTGATATGAGATGCAGGGTGTTGCGGTGACATGGTGTAGGTTGATATGAGATGCAGGGTGCTGTGGTGACATGGTGTAGGTTATATGAGATGCAGGGTGCTGTGACATGGTGTTGGTTGATATAAGATGAAGGGTGCTGTGGTGACATGGTGTATGTTGATATGAGATGCAGGGTGCTGTAGTGACATGGTGTAGGTTGATATGAGATGCAGAGGAATGTGGTGACATGGTGTAAGTTGATATGAGATGCAGAGGAATGTGGTGACATGGTGTAGGTTGATATGAGATGCAGGGTGCTGTGGTGACATCATGTAAGTTGATATAAGATGCAGAGGAATGTGGTGACATAGCATATGTTGATATGAGATGCAGGGTGCTGTAGTGATATGGTGTAGGTTGATATGAGATGCAGAGGAATGTAGTGACATGGTGTAGGTTGATATGTGATGCAGGGTGCTGTGGTGACATGGTGTAAGTTGATATGAGATGCAGAGGAATGTGGTGACATGGTGTAGGTTGATATGAGATGTAGGGTGCTGTGGTGACATGGTGTAAGTTGATATGAGATGCAGAGGAATATGGTGACATGGTATAGGTTGATATGAGATGCAGGGTGCTGTGTTAACATGGTGTAGGTTGATATGAGATACAGAGTGCTGTGGTGACATGGTGTAGTTTGATATGAGATACAGGGTGCTGTGGTGACATGGTGTACATTGATATGAGATGCAGGGTGCTGTGGTGACATGGTGTAAGTTTATTTGAGATGCAGGGTGTTGCAGTGACATGGTGTAGGTTGAAATGAGATGTAGAGTGTTGTGGTGACATGGTGTAGGTTATATGAGAAGCAGGGTGCTGTGACATGGTGTAGGTTGATATAAGATGCAGGGTGCTATGGTGACATGGTGTAGGTTGATATGAGATGCAGGGTGCTGTGGTGACATGGTGTAGGTTATATGAGATGCAGGGTGCTGTGACATGGTGTAGGTTGATATAAGATGCAGGGTGCTGTGGTGACATGGTGTATGTTGATATGAGATGCAGGGTGCTGTAGTGACATGGTGTAGGTTGATATGAGATGCAGAGGAATGTGGTGACATGGTGTAAGTTGATATGAGATGCAGAGGAATGTGGTGACATGGTGTATGTTGATATGAGATGCAGGGTGCTGTGGTGACATCATGTAAGTTGATATAAGATGCAGAGGAATGTGGTGACATAGCATATGTTGATATGAGATGGAGGGTGCTGTAGTGACATGGTGTAGGTTGATATGAGATGCAGGGTGTTGTGGTGACAAGGTGTAGGTTATATGAGATGCAGGGTGCTGTGGTGACATGGTGTAAGTTGATATGAGTTGCAGAGGAATATGGTGACATGGTGTAGGTTGATATGAGATGCAGGGTGCTGTGGTGACATGGTGTAAGTTTATTTGAGATACAGGGTGTTGCAGTGACATGGTGTAGGTTGAAATGAGATGTAGAGTGTTGTGGTGACATGGTGTAGGTTATATGAGATGCAGGGTGCTGTGACATGGTGTAGGTTGATATAAGATGCAGGGTGCTATGGTGACATGGTGTAGGTTGATATGAGATGCAGGGTGCTGTGGTGACATGGTGTAGGTTATAAGAGATGCAGGGTGCTGTGACATGGTGTTAGTTGATATAAGATGCAGGGTGCTGTGGTGACATGGTGTATGTTGATATGAGATGCAGGGTGCTGTAGTGACATGGTGTAGGTTGATATGAGATGCAGAGGAATGTGGTGACATGGTGTAAGTTGATATGAGATGCAGAGGAATGTGGTGACATGGTGTAGGTTGATATGAGAAGCAGGGTGCTGTGGTGACATCATGTAAGTTGATATAAGATGCAGAGGAATGTGGTGACATAGCATATGTTGATATGAGATGCAGGGTGCTGTAGTGACATGGTGTAGGTTGATATGAGATACAGAGGAATGTAGTGACATGGTGTAGGTTGATATGTGATGCAGGGTGCTGTGGTGACATGGTGTAAGTTGATATGAGATGCAGAGGAATGTGGTGACATGGTGTAGGTTGATATGAGATGCAGGGTGCTGTGGTGACATGGTGTAAGTTGATATGAGATGCAGAGGAATATGGTGACATGGTATAGGTTGATATGAGATGCAGGGTGCTGTGTTAACATGGTGTAGGTTGATATGAGATACAGAGTGCTGTGGTGACATGGTGTAGTTTGATATGAGATACAGGGTGTTGTGGTGACATGGTGTACATTGATATGAGATGCAGGGTGTTGTGGTGACAAGGTGTAGGTTATATGAGATGCAGGGTGCTGTGGTGACATGGTGTAAGTTGATATGAGTTGCAGAGGAATATGTTGACATGGTGTAGGTTGATATGAGATGCAGGGTTCTGTGGTGAAATGGTGTAGGTTGATATGAGATGCAGGGTGCTGTGGTCACATTATGTAAGTTGATATGAGATGCAGAGGAATGTGGTGACATGGTGTATGTTGATATGAGATGCAGGGTGCTGTGGTGACATGGTGTAAGTTGATATGAGATGCAGAGACTAATATGGTGACATGGTGTATGTTGATATGAGATGCAGAGGAATGTGGTGACATGGTGTATTTTGACGTGATGCAGGGTGCTGTGGTGACATGGTGTAAGTTAATATGAGATGCAGAGGAATATGGTGACATGGTATAGGTCGATATGAGATGCAGGGTGCTGTGGTGACATGGTGTAGGTTGATATGAGATGCAGGGTGCTGTGGTGACATGATGTAAGTTGATATGAGATGCAGAGGATTATGGTGACATGGTATAGGTTGATATGAGATTCAGGGTGCTGTGGTGACATGGTGTAGGTTGATATGAGATGCAGGGTGCTGTGGTGACATGGTGTAGGTTGATATGAGATGCAGAGTGCTGTAGTGACATGGTGTAGGTTGAAATGAGATGCAGGATGCTGTGGTGACATGGTGTAGGTTGATATGATATGCAGGGTGCTGTGGTGACATGTTGTAGGTTGATATGAGATACAGGGTGTTGTGGTGACATGGTGTAAGTTGATATGAGACGCAGGGAGTTGTGGTGACATGGTGTAAGTTGATATGAGATGCAGAGTGCTATGTTAACATGGTGTAGGTTATATGAGATGCAGGGTGCTGTGACATGGTGTAGGTTATATGAAATGCAGGGTGCTGTGGTGACATGGTGTAGGTTATATGAGATGCAGGGTGCTGTGACATGGTATAGGTTGATATAAGATGCAGGGTGTTGTGGTGACATGGTGTAGGTTGATATGAGATGCAGGGTGCTGTGGTGACCTGGTGTAGGTTGATATGAGCTGCAGGGTGCTATGGTGACATCATGTAAGTTGATATGAGATGCAGGGTGCTGTAGTGACATGGTATAGGTTGATATGAGATGCTGAGGAATGTGGTGACATGGTGTAGGTTAATATGAGATGCAGAGGAATGTTGTGACATGGTGTAGGTAGATATGTGATGCAGGGTGATGTGGTGACATGGTGTAAGTTGATATGAGATGCAGAGGAATATGGTGACATGGTATAGGTTGATATGAGATGCAGGGTGCTGTGGTGACATGGTGTAGGTTGATATGAGATGCAGGGTGCTGTGGTGACATGATGTAAGTTGATATGAGATGCAGAGTATTATGTTGACATGGTATAGGTTGATATGAGATGCAGGGTGCTGTGTTGACATGGTGTAGGTTGATATGAGATGCAGGGTGCTTTGGTGACATGGTGTAGGTTGATATGAGATGCAGGATGCTGTAGTGACATGGTGTAGGTTGATATGAGATGCAGGGTGCTGTGGTGACATGGTGTAGGTTGATATGAGTTGCAGGGTGCTGTGGTGACATGATGTAGGTTGATATGAGATACATGGTGTTGTGGTGACAGGGTGTAGGTTGATGTGAGATGCAGGGACTTGTGGTGACATGATGTAGGTTGATATGAGATTCAGGGTGCTGTGGTGACATGGTGTAAGTTGATATGAGATGCAAGGTGCTGTAGTGACATGGTGTAGGTTGCTATGAGATGCAGAGTGCTGTGGTGACATGGTGTAGGTTGATATGAGAAACAGGATGTTCTGGTGACATGGTGTAGGTTATATGAGATGCAGGGTGCTGTGACATGGTGTAGGTTGATATAAGATGCAGGGTGTTGTGGTGACATGGTGTAGGTTGATATGAGATGCAGGGTGCTGTGGTGACATCATGTAAGTTGATATGAGATGCAGAGGAATATGGTGACATGGTGTAGGTTATATGAGATGCAAAATGCTGTGGTGACATGGTGTATGTTGATATGAGATGGAGAGCAATATGGTGACATGATATAGGTTGAAATGAGATGCAGGGTGCTGTGGTGACATGGTGTAAGATTATATGAGATGCAGGGTGTTGGGGTGACATGGTGTAGGTTGATATTAGATGCAGGGTGCTGTGGTGACATGGTGTAGGTTATATGAGATGCAGGGTGCTGTGACATGGTGTAGGTTGATATAAGATGCAGGGTGCTTTGGTGACATGGTGTATGTTGATATGAGATGCAGCGTGCTGTAGTGACATGGTGTAGGTTGATATGAGATGCAGAGGAATGTGGTGACATGGTGTAGGTTGATATGTGATGCAGGGTGCTGTGGTGACATGGTGTAAGTTGATATGAGATGCAGAGGAATATGGTGACATTGTATAGGTTGATATGAGATGCAGGGTGCTGTGGTGACATGGTGTAGGTTGATATGAGATGCAGGGTGCTGTGGTGACATGATGTAAGTTGATATGAAATGCACAGGATTATGGTGACATGGTATAGGTTGATATGAGATGCAGGGTGCTGTGTTGACATGGTGTAGGTTGATATGAGATGGAGGGTGCTGTGGTGACATGGTATAGGTTGATATGAGAAGCAGGGTGCTGTAGTGACATGGTGTAGGTTGAAATGAGATGCAGGAACTTGTGGTGACATGGTGTAGGTTGATATAAGATTCATGGTGCTGTGGTGACATGGTGTAAGTTGATATGAGATGGAGGGTGGTGTTGTGACATGGTGTAGGTTCATATGAGATACAGGGTGTTGTGGTGACATGGTGTAGGTTGATATGACATGCAGGATGCTGTGGTGACATGGTGTAGGTTGATATGAGCTGCAGGGTGCTATGGTGACATCATGTAAGTTGATATGAGATGCAGGGTGCTATAGTGACATGGAGTAGGTTGATATGAGATGCTGAGGAATGTGTTGACATGGTGTAGGTTAATATGAGATGCAGAGGAATGTGGTGACATGGTGTAGGTTGATATGTGATGCAGGGTGCTGTGGTGACATGTTGTAAGTTGATATGAGATGCAGAGGAATATGGTGACATGGTATAGGTTGATATGAGATGCAGGGTGCTGTGGTGACATGGTGTAGGTTGATATGAGATGCAGGGTGCTGTGGTGACATGATGTAAGTTGATATGAGATGCAGAGGATTATGGTGACATGGTATAGGTTGAGATGAGATGCAGGGTGCGGTGTTGACATGGTGTAGGTTGATATGAGATGGAGGGTGCTGTGGTGACATGGTGTAGGTTGATATGAGATGCAGGGTGTTGTAGTGACATGGTGTAGGTTGATATGAGATGCAGGAACTTGTGGTGACATGGTGTAGGTTGATATAAGATTCAGGGTGCTGTGGTGACATGGTGTAAGTTGATATAAGATGCAGGGTGCTGTTGTGACATGGTGTAGGTTGATATGAGATGCAGGGTGCTGTGGTGACATGGTGTAGGTTGATATGAGAAACAGGGTGTTGTGGTGACATGGTGTAGGTTATATGAGATGCAGGGTGCTGTGACAGTGTGTAGGTTGATATAAGATGCAGGGTGTTGTGGTGACATGGTGTAGGTTGATATGAGATGCAGAGGAATATGGTGACATGGTGTAGGTTATATGAGATGCAAGATGCTGTGGTGACATTGTGTAAGTTGATATGAGATGCAGAGGAATATGGTGACATGGTATAGGTTGATATGAAATGCAGGGTGTTGCGGTGACATGGTGTAGGTTGATATGAGATGCAGGGTGCTGTGGTGACATGGTGTAGGTTATATGAGATGCAGGGTGCTGTGACATGGTGTTGGTTGATATAAGATGCAGGGTGCTGTGGTGACATGGTGTATGTTGATATGAGATGCAGGGTGCTGTAGTGACATGGTGTAGGTTGATATGAGATGCAGAGGAATGTGGTGACATGGTGTAAGTTGATATGAGATGCAGAGGAATGTGGTGACATGGTGTAGGTTGATATGAGATGCAGGGTGCTGTGGTGACATCATGTAAGTTGATATAAGATGCAGAGGAATGTGGTGACATAGCATAGGTTGATATGAGATGCAGGGTGCTGTAGTGACATGGTGTAGGTTGATATGAGATGCAGAGGAATGTAGTGACATGGTGTAGGTTGATATGTGATGCAGGGTGCTGTGGTGACATGGTGTAAGTTGATATGAGATGCAGAGGAATGTGGTGACATGGTGTAGGTTGATATGAGATGCAGGGTGCTGTGGTGACATGGTGTAAGTTGATATGAGATGCAGAGGAATATGGTGACATGGTATAGGTTGATATGAGATGCAGGGTGCTGTGTTAACATGGTGTAGGTTGATATGAGATACAGAGTGCTGTGGTGACATGGTGTAGTTTGATATGAGATACAGGGTGCTGTGGTGACATGGTGTACATTGATATGAGATGCAGGGTGTTGTGGTGACAAGGTGTAGGTTATATGAGATGCAGGGTGCTGTGGTGACATGGTGTAAGTTGATATGAGTTGCAGAGGAATATGGTGACATGGTGTAGGTTGATATGAGATGCAGGGTGCTGTGGTGACATGGTGTAAGTTTATTTGAGATGCAGGGTGTTGCAGTGACATGGTGTAGGTTGAAATGAGATGTAGAGTGTTGTGGTGACATGGTGTAGGTTATATGAGAAGCAGGGTGCTGTGACATGGTGTAGGTTGATATAAGATGCAGGGTGCTATGTTGACATGGTGTAGGTTGATATGAGATGCAGGGTGCTGTGGTGACATGGTGTAGGTTATATGAGATGCAGGGTGCTGTGACATGGTGTAGGTTGATATAAGATGCAGGGTGCTGTGGTGACATGGTGTATGTTGATATGAGATGCAGGGTGCTGTAGTGACATGGTGTAGGTTGATATGAGATGCAGAGGAATGTGGTGACATGGTGTAAGTTGATATGAAATGCAGAGGAATGTGGTGACATGGTGTAGGTTGATATGAGATGCAGGGTGCTGTGGTGACATCATGTAAGTTGATATAAGATGCAGAGGAATGTGGTGACATAGCATATGTTGATATGAGATGCAGGGTGCTGTAGTGACATGGTGTAGGTTGATATGAGATGCAGGGTGTTGTGGTGACAAGGTGTAGGTTATATGAGATGCAGGGTGCTGTGGTGACATGGTGTAAGTTGATATGAGTTGCAGAGGAATATGGTGACATGGTGTAGGTTGATATGAGATGCAGAGTGCTGTGGTGACATGGTGTAAGTTTATTTGAGATGCAGGGTGTTGCAGTGACATGGTGTAGGTTGAAATGAGATGTAGAGTGTTGTGGTGACATGGGGTAGGTTATATGAGATGCAGGGTGCTGTGACATGGTGTAGGTTGATATAAGATGCAGGGTGCTATGGTGACATGGTGTAGGTTGATATGAGATGCAGGGTGCTGTGGTGACATGGTGTAGGTTATATGAGATGCAGGGTGCTGTGACATGGTGTTGGTTGATATAAGATGCAGGGTGCTGTGGTGACATGGTGTATGTTAATATGAGATGCAGGGTGCTGTAGTGACATGGTGTAGGTTGATATGAGATGCAGAGGAATGTGGTGACATGGTGTAAGTTGATATGAGATGCAGAGGAATGTG
This sequence comes from Taudactylus pleione, assembly GCA_031769625.1. Lineage (NCBI taxonomy): Eukaryota > Metazoa > Chordata > Amphibia > Anura > Myobatrachidae > Taudactylus > Taudactylus pleione. Next base: position 7,602,671 of record JAUIMM010000350.1, on the reverse strand, counting down.
GTGACATGGTGTAGGTTGATATGAGAAACAGGGTGCTGTGGTGACATCATGTAAGTTGATATAAGATGCAGAGGAATGTGGTGACATAGCATATGTTGATATGAGATGCAGGGTGCTGTAGTGACATGGTGTAGGTTGATATGAGATGCAGAGGAATGTAGTGACATGGTGTAGGTTGATATGTGATGCAGGGTGCTGTGGTGACATGGTGTAAGTTGATATGAGATGCAGAGGAATGTGGTGACATGGTGTAGGTTGATATGAGATGCAGGGTGCTGTGGTGACATGGTGTAAGTTGATATGAGATGCAGAGGAATATGGTGACATGGTATAGGTTGATATGAGATGCAGGGTGCTGTGTTAACATTGTGTAGGTTGATATGAGATACAGAGTGCTGTGGTGACATGGTGTAGTTTGATATGAGATACAGGGTGTTGTGGTGACATGGTGTACATTGATATGAGATGCAGGGTGTTGTGGTGACAAGGTGTAGGTTATATGAGATGCAGGGTGCTGTGGTGACATGGTGTAAGTTGATATGAGTTGCAGAGGAATATGTTGACATGGTGTAGGTTGATATGAGATGCAGGGTGCTGTGGTGAAATGGTGTAGGTTGATATGAGATGCAGGGTGCTGTGGTCACATTATGTAAGTTGATATGAGATGCAGAGGAATGTGGTGACATGGTGTATGTTGATATGAGATGCAGGGTGCTGTGGTGACATGGTGTAAGTTGATATGAGATGCAGAGACTAATATGGTGACATGGTGTATGTTGATATGAGATGCAGGGTGCTGTGGTGACATGGTGTAAGTTAATATGAGATGCAGAGGAATATGGTGACATGGTATAGGTCGATATGAGATGCAGGGTGCTGTGGTGACATGGTGTAGGTTGATATGAGATGCAGGGTGCTGTGGTGACATGATGTAAGTTGATATGAGATGCAGAGGATTATGGTGACATGGTATAGGTTGATATGAGATGCAGGGTGCTGTGGTGACATGGTGTAGGTTGATATGAGATGCAGGGTGCTGTGGTGACATGGTGTAGGTTGATATGAGATGCAGGGTGCTGTAGTGACATGGTGTAGGTTGAAATGAGATGCAGGGTGCTGTGGTGACATGGTGTAGGTTGATATGAGATGCAGGGTGCTGTGGTGACATGTTGTAGTTTGATATGAGATACAGGGTGTTGTGGTGACATGGTGTAAGTTGATATGAGACGCAGGGAGTTGTGGTGACATGGTGTAGGTTGATATGAGATGCAGAGTGCTATGGTAACATGGTGTAGGTTATATGAGATGCAGGGTGCTGTGACATGGTGTAGGTTATATGAGATGCAGGGTGCTGTGGTGACATGGTGTAGGTTATATGAGATGCAGGGTGCTGTGACAAGGTATAGGTTGATATAAGATGCAGGGTGTTGTGGTGACATGGTGTAGGTTGATATGAGATGCAGGGTGCTGTGGTGACCTGGTGTAGGTTGATATGAGCTGCAGGGTGCTATGGTGACATCATGTAAGTAGATATGAGATGCAGGGTGCTGTAGTGACATGGTATAGGTTGATATGAGATGCTGAGGAATGTGGTGACATGGTGTAGGTTAATATGAGATGCAGAGGAATGTGGTGACAGGGTGTAGGTAGATATGTGATGCAGGGTGCTGTGGTGACATGGTGTAAGTTGATATGAGATGCAGAGGAATATGGTGAAATGGTATAGGTTGATATGAGATGCAGGGTGCTGTGGTGACATGGTGTAGGTTGATATGAGATGCAGGGTGCTGTGGTGGCATGATGTAAGTTGATATGAGATGCAGAGGATTATGTTGACATGGTATAGGTTGATATGAGATGCAGGGTGCTGTGTTGACATGGTGTAGGTTGGTATGAGATGCAGGGTGCTTTGGTGACATGGTGTAGGTTGATATGAGATGCAGGATGCTGTAGTGACATGGTGTAGGTTGATATGAGATGCAGGGTGCTGTGGTGACATGGTGTAGGTTGATATGAGTTGCAGGGTGCTGTGGTGACATGATGTAGGTTGATATGAGATACATGGTGTTGTGGTGACAGGGTGTAGGTTGATGTGAGATGCAGGGACTTGTGGTGACATGGTGTACGTTGATATGAGATTCAGGGTGCTGTGGTGACATGGTGTAAGTTGATATGAGATGCAAGGTGCTGTAGTGACATGGTGTAGGTTGCTATGAGATGCAGAGTGCTGTGGTGACATGGTGTAGGTTGATATGAAAAACAGGGTGTTCTGGTGACATGGTGTAGGTTATATGAGATGCAGGGTGCTGTGACATGGTTTAGGTTGATATAAGATGCAGGGTGTTGTGGTGACATGGTGTAGGTTGATATGAGATGCAGGGTGCTGTGGTGACATCATGTAAGTTGATATGAGATGCAGAGGAATATGGTGACATGATGTAGGTTATATGAGATGCAAAATGCTGTGGTGACATGGTGTATGTTGATATGAGATGGAGAGCAATATGGTGACATGGTATAGGTTGAAATGAGATGCAGGGTGCTGTGGTGACATGGTGTAAGATTATATGAGATGCAGGGTGTTGGGGTGACATGGTGTAGGTTGATATGAGATGCAGGGTGCTGTGGTGACATGGTGTAGGTTATATGAGATGCAGGGTGCTGTGACATGGTGTAGGTTGATATAAGATGCAGGGTGCTGTGGTGACATGGTGTATGTTGATATGAGATGCAGCGTGCTGTAGTGACATGGTGTAGGTTGATATGAGATGCAGAGGAATGTGGTGACATGGTGTAGGTTGATATGTGATGCAGGGTGCTGTGGTGACATGGTGTAAGTTGATATGAGATGCAGAGGAATGTGGTGACATGGTGTAGGTTGATATGAGATGCAGGGTGCTGTGTTAACATGGTGTTGGTTGATATGAGATACAGAGTGCTATGGTGACATGGTGTAGTTTGATATGAGATACAGGGTGTTGTGGTGACATGGTGTAGGTTGATATGAGATGCAGGGTGCTGTGGTGACATGATGTAAGTTGATATGAGATGCAGAGGATTATGGTGACATGGTATAGGTTTATATGAGATGCAGGGTGCTGTGGTGACATGGTGTAGGTTGATATGAGATGCAGGGTGCTGTGGTGACATGGTGTAGGTTGATATGAGATGCAGGGTGCTGTAGTGACATGGTGTAGGTTGATATGAGATGCAGGGTGCTGTGGTGACATGGTGTAGGTTGATATGAGATGCAGGGTGCTGTGGTGACATGGTATAGGTTGATATGAGATACAGGGTGTTGTGGTGACATGGTGTAAGTTGATATGAGATGCAGGGAGTTGTGTTGACATGGTGAAGGTTGATATGAGATGCAGAGTGTTATGGTAACATGGTGTAGGTTATATGAGATGCAGGGTGCTGTGACATGGTGTAGGTTATATGAGATGCAGGGTGCTATGGTGACATCATGTAAGTTGATATGAGATGCAGGGTGTTGTGGTGACATGGTGTAGGTTATATGAGATGCAGGGTGCTGTGACATGGTGTAGGTTGATATAAGATGCAGGGTGTTGTGGTGACAAGGTGTAGGTTGATATGAGATGCAGGGAGTTGTGTTGACATGGTGAAGGTTGATATGAGATGCAGAGTGTTATGGTAACATGGTGTAGGTTATATGAGAAGCAGGGTGCTGTGACATGGTGTAGGTTGATATAAGATGCAGGGTGTTGTGGTGACAAGGTGTAGGTTGATATGAGATGCAGGGTGCTGTGGTGACATGGTGTAGGTTGGTATGAGCTGCAGGGTGCTATGGTGACATCATGTAAGTTGATATGAGATGCAGGGTGCTGTAGTGAGATGGTGTAGGTTGATATGAGATGCTGAGGAATGTGGTGACATGGTGTAGGTTAAAATGAGATGCAGAGGAATGTGGTGACATGGTGTAGGTTGATATGTGATGCAGGGTGCTGTGGTGACATGGTTTAAATTGATATGAGATGCAGAGGAATATGGTGACATGGTATAGGTTGATATGAGATGCAGGGTGCTGTGGTGACATGGTGTAGGTTCATATGAGATGCAGGGTGCTGTGGTGACATGATGTAAGTTGATATGAGATGCAGAGGATTATGGTGACATGGTATAGGTTGATATGAGATGGAGGGTGCTGTGTTGACATGGTGTAGGTTGATATGAGATGCAGGGTGCTGTGGTGACATGGTGTAGGTTGATATGATATGCAGGGTGCTGTAGTGACATGGTGTAGGTTGATATGAGATGCTGGGTGCTGTGGTGACATGGTGTAGGTTGATATGAGATGCAGGGTGCTGTGGTAACATGGTGTAGGTTGATATGAGATACAGGGTGTTGTGGTGACATGGTGTAGGTTGATATGAGATGCAGGGACTTGTGGTGACATGGTGTAGGTTGATATGAGATTCAGGGTGCTGTGGTGACATGGTGTAAGTTGATATGAGATGCAGGGTGCTGTAGTGACATGTTTAGGTTGATATGAGATGCAGGGTGCTGTGGTAACATGGTGTAAGTTGAAATGAGAAACAGGGTGTTGTGGTGACATGGTGTAGGTTATATGAGATGCAGGGTGCTGTGACATGGTGTAGGTTGATATAAGATGCAGGGTGTTGTGGTGACATGGTGTAGGTTGATATGAGAAGCAGAGGAATATGGTGACATGGTGTAGGTTATATGAGATGCAGGGTGCTGTGGTGACATGGTGTAAGTTTTTAAGAGATGCAGGGTGTTGCGGTGACATGGTGTTGGTTGATATGAGATGCAGGGTGCTGTGGTGACATGGTGTATGTTATATGAGATGCAGGGTGCTGTGACATGGTGTAGGTTGATATAAGATGCAGGGTGCTGTGGTGACAAGGTGTATGTTGATATGAGATACAGGGTGCTGTGGTGACATGGTGTAGGTTGATATGAGATGCAGAGGAATGTGGTGACATTGTGTAGGTTGATATGAGATGTAGAGGAATGTGGTGACATGGTGTAGGTTGATATGTGATGCAGGGTGCTGTGATGACATGGTCTCAGTTGATATGAGATGCAGAGGAATGTGGTTACATGGTGTAAGTTGATATGAGATGCAGGTTGCTGTGGTGACATCATGTAAGTTGATATAAGATGCAGAGGAATGTGGTGACATAGCATAGGTTGATATAAGATTCAGGGTGCTGTGGTGACATGGTGTAAGTTGATATGAGATGCAGGGTGCTGTTGTGACATGGTGTAGGTTGATATGAGATGCAGGGTGCTGTGGTGACATGGTGTAGGTTGATATGAGAAACAGGGTGTTGTGGTGACATGGTGTAGGTTATATGAGATGCAGGGTGCTGTGACAGGGTGTAGGTTGATATAAGATGCAGGGTGTTGTGGTGACATGGTGTAGGTTGATATGAGATGCAGAGGAATATGGTGACATGGTGTAGGTTATATGAGATGCAAGATGCTGTGGTGGCATTGTGTAAGTTGATATGAGATGCAGAGGAATATGGTGACATGGTATAGGTTGATATGAGATGCAGGGTGTTGCGGTGACATGGTGTAGGTTGATATGAGATGCAGGGTGCTGTGGTGACATGGTGTAGGTTATATGAGATGCAGGTTGCTGTGACATAGTGTAGGTTGATATAAGATGCAGGGTGCTGTGGTGACATGGTGTATGTTGATATGAGATGCAGGGTGCTGTAGTGACATGGTGTAGGTTGATATGAGATGCAGAGGAATGTGGTGACATGGTGTAAGTTGATATGAGATGCAGTGGAATGTGGTGACATGGTGTAGGTTGATATGAGATGCAGGGTGCTGTGGTGACATCATGTAAGTTGATATAAGATGCAGAGGAATGTGGTGACATAGCATATGTTGATATGAGATGCAGGGTGCTGTAGTGACATGGTGTAGGTTGATATGAGATGCAGAGGAATGTAGTGACATGGTGTAGGTTGATATGTGATGCAGGGTGCTGTGGTGACATGGTGTAAGTTGATATGAGATGCAGAGGAATGTGGTGACATGGTGTAGGTTGATATGAGATGCAGGGTGCTGTGGTGACATGGTGTAAGTTGATATGAGATGCAGAGTAATATGGTGACATGGTATAGGTTGATATGAGATGTAGGGTGCTGTGTTAACATGGTGTAGGTTGATATGAGATACAGGGTGTTGTGGTGACATGGTGTAGGTTGATATGAGATGCAGGGACTTGTGGTGACATGGTGTAGGTTGATATGAGATTCAGGGTGCTGTGGTGACATGGTGTAAGTTGATATGAGATGCAGGGTGCTGTAGTGACATGTTTAGGTTGATATGTGATGCAGGGTGCTGTGGTGACATGGTGTAAGTTGATATGAGATGCAGAGGAATATGGTGACATGGTATAGGTTGATATGAGATGCAGGGTGCTGTGGTGACATGGTGTAGGTTGATATGAGATGCAGGGTGCTGTGGTGACATGATGTAAGTTGATATGAGATGCAGAGTATTATGTTGACATGGTATAGGTTGATATGAGATGCAGGGTGCTGTGTTGACATGGTGTAGGTTGATATGAGATGCAGGGTGCTTTGGTGACATGGTGTAGGTTGATATGAGATGCAGGGACTTGTGGTGACATGGTGTAGGTTGATATGAGATTCAGGGTGCTGTGGTGACATGGTGTAAGTTGATATGAGATGCAGGGTGCTGTAGTGACATGTTTAGGTTGATATGAGATGCAGGGTGCTGTGGTAACATGGTGTAAGTTGAAATGAGAAACAGGGTGTTGTGGTGACATGGTGTAGGTTATATGAGATGCAGGGTGCTGTGACATGGTGTAGGTTGATATAAGATGCAGGGTGTTGTGGTGACATGGTGTAGGTTGATATGAGAAGCAGAGGAATATGGTGACATGGTGTAGGTTATATGAGATGCAGGGTGCTGTGGTGACATGGTGTAAGTTTTTAAGAGATGCAGGGTGTTGCGGTGACATGGTGTTGGTTGATATGAGATGCAGGGTGCTGTGGTGACATGGTGTATGTTATATGAGATGCAGGGTGCTGTGACATGGTGTAGGTTGATATAAGATGCAGGGTGCTGTGGTGACAAGGTGTATGTTGATATGAGATACAGGGTGCTGTGGTGACATGGTGTAGGTTGATATGAGATGCAGAGGAATGTGGTGACATTGTGTAGGTTGATATGAGATGTAGAGGAATGTGGTGACATGGTGTAGGTTGATATGTGATGCAGGGTGCTGTGATGACATGGTCTCAGTTGATATGAGATGCAGAGGAATGTGGTTACATGGTGTAAGTTGATATGAGATGCAGGTTGCTGTGGTGACATCATGTAAGTTGATATAAGATGCAGAGGAATGTGGTGACATAGCATAGGTTGATATAAGATTCAGGGTGCTGTGGTGACATGGTGTAAGTTGATATGAGATGCAGGGTGCTGTTGTGACATGGTGTAGGTTGATATGAGATGCAGGGTGCTGTGGTGACATGGTGTAGGTTGATATGAGAAACAGGGTGTTGTGGTGACATGGTGTAGGTTATATGAGATGCAGGGTGCTGTGACAGGGTGTAGGTTGATATAAGATGCAGGGTGTTGTGGTGACATGGTGTAGGTTGATATGAGATGCAGAGGAATATGGTGACATGGTGTAGGTTATATGAGATGCAAGATGCTGTGGTGGCATTGTGTAAGTTGATATGAGATGCAGAGGAATATGGTGACATGGTATAGGTTGATATGAGATGCAGGGTGTTGCGGTGACATGGTGTAGGTTGATATGAGATGCAGGGTGCTGTGGTGACATGGTGTAGGTTATATGAGATGCAGGTTGCTGTGACATAGTGTAGGTTGATATAAGATGCAGGGTGCTGTGGTGACATGGTGTATGTTGATATGAGATGCAGGGTGCTGTAGTGACATGGTGTAGGTTGATATGAGATGCAGAGGAATGTGGTGACATGGTGTAAGTTGATATGAGATGCAGTGGAATGTGGTGACATGGTGTAGGTTGATATGAGATGCAGGGTGCTGTGGTGACATCATGTAAGTTGATATAAGATGCAGAGGAATGTGGTGACATAGCATATGTTGATATGAGATGCAGGGTGCTGTAGTGACATGGTGTAGGTTGATATGAGATGCAGAGGAATGTAGTGACATGGTGTAGGTTGATATGTGATGCAGGGTGCTGTGGTGACATGGTGTAAGTTGATATGAGATGCAGAGGAATGTGGTGACATGGTGTAGGTTGATATGAGATGCAGGGTGCTGTGGTGACATGGTGTAAGTTGATATGAGATGCAGAGTAATATGGTGACATGGTATAGGTTGATATGAGATGTAGGGTGCTGTGTTAACATGGTGTAGGTTGATATGAGATACAGGGTGTTGTGGTGACATGGTGTAGGTTGATATGAGATGCAGGGACTTGTGGTGACATGGTGTAGGTTGATATGAGATTCAGGGTGCTGTGGTGACATGGTGTAAGTTGATATGAGATGCAGGGTGCTGTAGTGACATGTTTAGGTTGATATGTGATGCAGGGTGCTGTGGTGACATGGTGTAAGTTGATATGAGATGCAGAGGAATATGGTGACATGGTATAGGTTGATATGAGATGCAGGGTGCTGTGGTGACATGGTGTAGGTTGATATGAGATGCAGGGTGCTGTGGTGACATGATGTAAGTTGATATGAGATGCAGAGTATTATGTTGACATGGTATAGGTTGATATGAGATGCAGGGTGCTGTGTTGACATGGTGTAGGTTGATATGAGATGCAGGGTGCTTTGGTGACATGGTGTAGGTTGATATGAGATGCAGGATGCTGTAGTGACATGGTGTAGGTTGATATGAGATGCAGGGTGCTGTGGTGACATGGTGTAGGTTGATATGAGTTGCAGGGTGCTGTGGTGACATGATGTAGGTTGATATGAGATACATGGTGTTGTGGTGACAGGGTGTAGGTTGATGTGAGATGCAGGGACTTGTGGTGACATGATGTAGGTTGATATGAGATTCAGGGTGCTGTGGTGACATGGTGTAAGTTGATATGAGATGCAAGGTGCTGTAGTGACATGGTGTAGGTTGCTATGAGATGCAGAGTGCTGTGGTGACATGGTGTAGGTTGATATGAGAAACAGGGTGTTCTGGTGACATGGTGTAGGTTATATGAGATGCAGGGTGCTGTGACATGGTGTAGGTTGATATAAGATGCAGGGTGTTGTGGTGACATGGTGTAGGTTGATATGAGATGCAGGGTGCTGTGGTGACATCATGTAAGTTGATATGAGATGCAGAGGAATATGGTGACATGGTGTAGGTTATATGAGATGCAAAATGCTGTGGTGACATGGTGTATGTTGATATGAGATGGAGAGCAATATGGTGACATGATATAGGTTGAAATGAGATGCAGGGTGCTGTGGTGACATGGTGTAAGATTATATGAGATGCAGGGTGTTGGGGTGACATGGTGTAGGTTGATATTAGATGCAGGGTGCTGTGGTGACATGGTGTAGGTTATATGAGATGCAGGGTGCTGTGACATGGTGTAGGTTGATATAAGATGCAGGGTGCTTTGGTGACATGGTGTATGTTGATATGAGATGCAGCGTGCTGTAGTGACATGGTGTAGGTTGATATGAGATGCAGAGGAATGTGGTGACATGGTGTAGGTTGATATGTGATGCAGGGTGCTGTGGTGACATGGTGTAAGTTGATATGAGATGCAGAGGAATATGGTGACATTGTATAGGTTGATATGAGATGCAGGGTGCTGTGGTGACATGGTGTAGGTTGATATGAGATGCAGGGTGCTGTGGTGACATGATGTAAGTTGATATGAGATGCACAGGATTATGGTGACATGGTATAGGTTGATATGAGATGCAGGGTGCTGTGTTGACATGGTGTAGGTTGATATGAGATGGAGGGTGCTGTGGTGACATGGTATAGGTTGATATGAGAAGCAGGGTGCTGTAGTGACATGGTGTAGGTTGAAATGAGATGCAGGAACTTGTGGTGACATGGTGTAGGTTGATATAAGATTCATGGTGCTGTGGTGACATTGTGTAAGTTGATATGAGATGGAGGGTGGTGTTGTGACATGGTGTAGGTTCATATGAGATACAGGGTGTTGTGGTGACATGGTGTAGGTTGATATGACATGCAGGATGCTGTGGTGACATGGTGTAGGTTGATATGAGCTGCAGGGTGCTATGGTGACATCATGTAAGTTGATATGAGATGCAGGGTGCTATAGTGACATGGAGTAGGTTGATATGAGATGCTGAGGAATGTGTTGACATGGTGTAGGTTAATATGAGATGCAGAGGAATGTGGTGACATGGTGTAGGTTGATATGTGATGCAGGGTGCTGTGGTGACATGTTGTAAGTTGATATGAGATGCAGAGGAATATGGTGACATGGTATAGGTTGATATGAGATGCAGGGTGCTGTGGTGACATGGTGTAGGTTGATATGAGATGCAGGGTGCTGTGGTGACATGATGTAAGTTGATATGAGATGCAGAGGATTATGGTGACATGGTATAGGTTGATATGAGATGCAGGGTGCGGTGTTGACATGGTGTAGGTTGATATGAGATGGAGGGTGCTGTGGTGACATGGTTTAGGTTGATATGAGATGCAGGGTGTTGTAGTGACATGGTGTAGGTTGATATGAGATGCAGGAACTTGTGGTGACATGGTGTAGGTTGATATAAGATTCAGGGTGCTGTGGTGACATGGTGTAAGTTGATATGAGATGCAGGGTACTGTTGTGACATGGTGTAGGTTGATATGAGATGCAGGGTGCTGTGGTGACATGGTGTAGGTTGATATGAGAAACAGGGTGTTGTGGTGACATGGTGTAGGTTATATGAGATGCAGGGTGCTGTGACAGTGTGTAGGTTGATATAAGATGCAGGGTGTTGTGGTGACATGGTGTAGGTTGATATGAGATGCAGAGGAATATGGTGACATGGTGTAGATTATATGAGATGCAAGATGCTGTGGTGACATTGTATAAGTTGATATGAGATGCAGAGGAATATGGTGACATGGTATAGGTTGATATGAGATGCAGGGTGTTGCGGTGACATGGTGTAGGTTGATATGAGATGCAGGGTGCTGTGGTGACATGGTGTAGGTTATATGAGATGCAGGGTGCTGTGACATGGTGTTGGTTGATATAAGATGCAGGGTGCTGTGGTGACATGGTGTATGTTGATATGAGATGCAGGGTGCTGTAGTGACATGGTGTAGGTTGATATGAGATGCAGAGGAATGTGGTGACATGGTGTAAGTTGATATGAGATGCAGAGGAATGTGGTGACATGGTGTAGGTTGATATGAGATGCAGGGTGCTGTGGTGACATCATGTAAGTTGATATAAGATGCAGAGGAATGTGGTGACATAGCATAGGTTGATATGAGATGCAGGGTGCTGTAGTGACATGGTGTAGGTTGATATGAGATGCAGAGGAATGTAGTGACATGGTGTAGGTTGATATGTGATGCAGGGTGCTGTGGTGACATGGTGTAAGTTGATATGAGATGCAGAGGAATGTGGTGACATGGTGTAGGTTGATATGAGATGCAGGGTGCTGTGGTGACATGGTGTAAGTTGATATGAGATGCAGAGGAATATGGTGACATGGTATAGGTTGATATGAGATGCAGGGTGCTGTGTTAACATGGTGTAGGTTGATATGAGATACAGAGTGCTGTGGTGACATGGTGTAGTTTGATATGAGATACAGGGTGCTGTGGTGACATGGTGTACATTGATATGAGATGCAGGGTGTTGTGGTGACAAGGTGTAGGTTATATGAGATGCAGGGTGCTGTGGTGACATGGTGTAAGTTGATATGAGTTGCAGAGGAATATGGTGACATGGTGTAGGTTGATATGAGATGCAGGGTGCTGTGGTGACATGGTGTAAGTTTATTTGAGATGCAGGGTGTTGCAGTGACATGGTGTAGGTTGAAATGAGATGTAGAGTGTTGTGGTGACATGGTGTAGGTTATATGAGAAGCAGGGTGCTGTGACATGGTGTAGGTTGATATAAGATGCAGGGTGCTATGTTGACATGGTGTAGGTTGATATGAGATGCAGGGTGCTGTGGTGACATGGTGTAGGTTATATGAGATGCAGGGTGCTGTGACATGGTGTAGGTTGATATAAGATGCAGGGTGCTGTGGTGACATGGTGTATGTTGATATGAGATGCAGGGTGCTGTAGTGACATGGTGTAGGTTGATATGAGATGCAGAGGAATGTGGTGACATGGTGTAAGTTGATATGAAATGCAGAGGAATGTGGTGACATGGTGTAGGTTGATATGAGATGCAGGGTGCTGTGGTGACATCATGTAAGTTGATATAAGATGCAGAGGAATGTGGTGACATAGCATATGTTGATATGAGATGCAGGGTGCTGTAGTGACATGGTGTAGGTTGATATGAGATGCAGGGTGTTGTGGTGACAAGGTGTAGGTTATATGAGATGCAGGGTGCTGTGGTGACATGGTGTAAGTTGATATGAGTTGCAGAGGAATATGGTGACATGGTGTAGGTTGATATGAGATGCAGAGTGCTGTGGTGACATGGTGTAAGTTTATTTGAGATGCAGGGTGTTGCAGTGACATGGTGTAGGTTGAAATGAGATGTAGAGTGTTGTGGTGACATGGGGTAGGTTATATGAGATGCAGGGTGCTGTGACATGGTGTAGGTTGATATAAGATGCAGGGTGCTATGGTGACATGGTGTAGGTTGATATGAGATGCAGGGTGCTGTGATGACATGGTGTAGGTTATATGAGATGCAGGGTGCTGTGACATGGTGTTGGTTGATATAAGATGCAGGGTGCTGTGGTGACATGGTGTATGTTAATATGAGATGCAGGGTGCTGTAGTGACATGGTGTAGGTTGATATGAGATGCAGAGGAATGTGGTGACATGGTGTAAGTTGATATGAGATGCAGAGGAATGTGGTGACATGGTGTAGGTTGATATGAGAAACAGGGTGCTGTGGTGACATCATGTAAGTTGATATAAGATGCAGAGGAATGTGGTGACATAGCATATGTTGATATGAGATGCAGGGTTCTGTAGTGACATGGTGTAGGTTGATATGAGATGCAGAGGAATGTAGTGACATGGTGTAGGTTGATATGTGATGCAGGGTGCTGTGGTGACATGGTGTAAGTTGATATGAGATGCAGAGGAATGTGGTGACATGGTGTAGGTTGATATGAGATGCAGGGTGCTGTGGTGACATGGTGTAAGTTGATATGAGATGCAGAGGAATATGGTGACATGGTATAGGTTGATATGAGATGCAGGGTGCTGTGTTAACATTGTGTAGGTTGATATGAGATACAGAGTGCTGTGGTGACATGGTGTAGTTTGATATGAGATACAGGGTGTTGTGGTGACATGGTGTACATTGATATGAGATGCAGGGTGTTGTGGTGACAAGGTGTAGGTTATATGAGATGCAGGGTGCTGTGGTGACATGGTGTAAGTTGATATGAGTTGCAGAGGAATATGTTGACATGGTGTAGGTTGATATGAGATGCAGGGTGCTGTGGTGAAATGGTGTAGGTTGATATGAGATGCAGGGTGCTGTGGTCACATTATGTAAGTTGATATGAGATGCAGAGGAATGTGGTGACATGGTGTATGTTGATATGAGATGCAGGGTGCTGTGGTGACATGGTGGAAGTTGATATGAGATGCAGAGACTAATATGGTGACATGGTGTATGTTGATATGAGATGCAGGGTGCTGTGGTGACATGGTGTAAGTTAATATGAGATGCAGAGGAATATGGTGACATGGTATAGGTCGATATGAGATGCAGGGTGCTGTGGTGACATGGTGTAGGTTGATATGAGATGCAGGGTGCTGTGGTGACATGATGTAAGTTGATATGAGATGCAGAGGATTATGGTGACATGGTATAGGTTGATATGAGATGCAGGGTGCTGTGGTGACATGGTGTAGGTTGATATGAGATGCAGGGTGCTGTGGTGACATGGTGTAGGTTGATATGAGATGCAGGGTGCTGTAGTGACATGGTGTAGGTTGAAATGAGATGCAGGGTGCTGTGGTGACATGGTGTAGGTTGATATGAGATGCAGGGTGCTGTGGTGACATGTTGTAGTTTGATATGAGATACAGGGTGTTGTGGTGACATGGTGTAAGTTGATATGAGACGCAGGGAGTTGTGGTGACATGGTGTAGGTTGATATGAGATGCAGAGTGCTATGGTAACATGGTGTAGGTTATATGAGATGCAGGGTGCTGTGACATGGTGTAGGTTATATGAGATGCAGGGTGCTGTGGTGACATGGTGTAGGTTATATGAGATGCAGGGTGCTGTGACAAGGTATAGGTTGATATAAGATGCAGGGTGTTGTGGTGACATGGTGTAGGTTGATATGAGATGCAGGGTGCTGTGGTGACCTGGTGTAGGTTGATATGAGCTGCAGGGTGCTATGGTGACATCATGTAAGTAGATATGAGATGCAGGGTGCTGTAGTGACATGGTATAGGTTGATATGAGATGCTGAGGAATGTGGTGACATGGTGTAGGTTAATATGAGATGCAGAGGAATGTGGTGACAGGGTGTAGGTAGATATGTGATGCAGGGTGCTGTGGTGACATGGTGTAAGTTGATATGAGATGCAGAGGAATATGGTGAAATGGTATAGGTTGATATGAGATGCAGGGTGCTGTGGTGACATGGTGTAGGTTGATATGAGATGCAGGGTGCTGTGGTGGCATGATGTAAGTTGATATGAGATGCAGAGGATTATGTTGACATGGTATAGGTTGATATGAGATGCAGGGTGCTGTGTTGACATGGTGTAGGTTGGTATGAGATGCAGGGTGCTTTGGTGACATGGTGTAGGTTGATATGAGATGCAGGATGCTGTAGTGACATGGTGTAGGTTGATATGAGATGCAGGGTGCTGTGGTGACATGGTGTAGGTTGATATGAGTTGCAGGGTGCTGTGGTGACATGATGTAGGTTGATATGAGATACATGGTGTTGTGGTGACAGGGTGTAGGTTGATGTGAGATGCAGGGACTTGTGGTGACATGGTGTACGTTGATATGAGATTCAGGGTGCTGTGGTGACATGGTGTAAGTTGATATGAGATGCAAGGTGCTGTAGTGACATGGTGTAGGTTGCTATGAGATGCAGAGTGCTGTGGTGACATGGTGTAGGTTGATATGAAAAACAGGGTGTTCTGGTGACATGGTGTAGGTTATATGAGATGCAGGGTGCTGTGACATGGTTTAGGTTGATATAAGATGCAGGGTGTTGTGGTGACATGGTGTAGGTTGATATGAGATGCAGGGTGCTGTGGTGACATCATGTAAGTTGATATGAGATGCAGAGGAATATGGTGACATGGTGTAGGTTATATGAGATGCAAAATGCTGTGGTGACATGGTGTATGTTGATATGAGATGGAGAGCAATATGGTGACATGGTATAGGTTGAAATGAGATGCAGGGTGCTGTGGTGACATGGTGTAAGATTATATGAGATGCAGGGTGTTGGGGTGACATGGTGTAGGTTGATATGAGATGCAGGGTGCTGTGGTGACATGGTGTAGGTTATATGAGATGCAGGGTGCTGTGACATGGTGTAGGTTGATATAAGATGCAGGGTGCTGTGGTGACATGGTGTATGTTGATATGAGATGCAGCGTGCTGTAGTGACATGGTGTAGGTTGATATGAGATGCAGAGGAATGTGGTGACATGGTGTAGGTTGATATGTGATGCAGGGTGCTGTGGTGACATGGTGTAAGTTGATATGAGATGCAGAGGAATGTGGTGACATGGTGTAGGTTGATATGAGATGCAGAGGAATATGGTGACATGGTATAGGTTGATATGAGATGCAGGGTGCTGTGTTAACATGGTGTTGGTTGATATGAGATACAGAGTGCTATGGTGACATGGTGTAGTTTGATATGAGATACAGGGTGTTGTGGTGACATGGTGTAGGTTGATATGAGATGCAGGGTGCTGTGGTGACATGATGTAAGTTGATATGAGATGCAGAGGATTATGGTGACATGGTATAGGTTTATATGAGATGCAGGGTGCTGTGGTGACATGGTGTAGGTTGATATGAGATGCAGGGTGCTGTGGTGACATGGTGTAGGTTGATATGAGATGCAGGGTGCTGTAGTGACATGGTGTAGGTTGATATGAGATGCAGGGTGCTGTGGTGACATGGTGTAGGTTGATATGAGATGCAGGGTGCTGTGGTGACATGGTATAGGTTGATATGAGATACAGGGTGTTGTGGTGACATGGTGTAAGTTGATATGAGATGCAGGGAGTTGTGTTGACATGGTGAAGGTTGATATGAGATGCAGAGTGTTATGGTAACATGGTGTAGGTTATATGAGATGCAGGGTGCTGTGACATGGTGTAGGTTATATGAGATGCAGGGTGCTATGGTGACATCATGTAAGTTGATATGAGATGCAGGGTGTTGTGGTGACATGGTGTAGGTTATATGAGATGCAGGGTGCTGTGACATGGTGTAGGTTGATATAAGATGCAGGGTGTTGTGGTGACAAGGTGTAGGTTGATATGAGATGCAGGGAGTTGTGTTGACATGGTGAAGGTTGATATGAGATGCAGAGTGTTATGGTAACATGGTGTAGGTTATATGAGAAGCAGGGTGCTGTGACATGGTGTAGGTTGATATAAGATGCAGGGTGTTGTGGTGACAAGGTGTAGGTTGATATGAGATGCAGGGTGCTGTGGTGACATGGTGTAGGTTGGTATGAGCTGCAGGGTGCTATGGTGACATCATGTAAGTTGATATGAGATGCAGGGTGCTGTAGTGAGATGGTGTAGGTTGATATGAGATGCTGAGGAATGTGGTGACATGGTGTAGGTTAAAATGAGATGCAGAGGAATGTGGTGACATGGTGTAGGTTGATATGTGATGCAGGGTGCTGTGGTGACATGGTTTAAATTGATATGAGATGCAGAGGAATATGGTGACATGGTATAGGTTGATATGAGATGCAGGGTGCTGTGGTGACATGGTGTAGGTTCATATGAGATGCAGGGTGCTGTGGTGACATGATGTAAGTTGATATGAGATGCAGAGGATTATGGTGACATGGTATAGGTTGATATGAGATGGAGGGTGCTGTGTTGACATGGTGTAGGTTGATATGAGATGCAGGGTGCTGTGGTGACATGGTGTAGGTTGATATGATATGCAGGGTGCTGTAGTGACATGGTGTAGGTTGATATGAGATGCTGGGTGCTGTGGTGACATGGTGTAGGTTGATATGAGATGCAGGGTGCTGTGGTAACATGGTGTAGGTTGATATGAGATACAGGGTGTTGTGGTGACATGGTGTAGGTTGATATGAGATGCAGGGACTTGTGGTGACATGGTGTAGGTTGATATGAGATTCAGGGTGCTGTGGTGACATGGTGTAAGTTGATATGAGATGCAGGGTGCTGTAGTGACATGTTTAGGTTGATATGAGATGCAGGGTGCTGTGGTAACATGGTGTAAGTTGAAATGAGAAACAGGGTGTTGTGGTGACATGGTGTAGGTTATATGAGATGCAGGGTGCTGTGACATGGTGTAGGTTGATATAAGATGCAGGGTGTTGTGGTGACATGGTGTAGGTTGATATGAGAAGCAGAGGAATATGGTGACATGGTGTAGGTTATATGAGATGCAGGGTGCTGTGGTGACATGGTGTAAGTTTTTAAGAGATGCAGGGTGTTGCGGTGACATGGTGTTGGTTGATATGAGATGCAGGGTGCTGTGGTGACATGGTGTATGTTATATGAGATGCAGGGTGCTGTGACATGGTGTAGGTTGATATAAGATGCAGGGTGCTGTGGTGACAAGGTGTATGTTGATATGAGATACAGGGTGCTGTGGTGACATGGTGTAGGTTGATATGAGATGCAGAGGAATGTGGTGACATTGTGTAGGTTGATATGAGATGTAGAGGAATGTGGTGACATGGTGTAGGTTGATATGTGATGCAGGGTGCTGTGATGACATGGTCTCAGTTGATATGAGATGCAGAGGAATGTGGTTACATGGTGTAAGTTGATATGAGATGCAGGTTGCTGTGGTGACATCATGTAAGTTGATATAAGATGCAGAGGAATGTGGTGACATAGCATAGGTTGATATAAGATTCAGGGTGCTGTGGTGACATGGTGTAAGTTGATATGAGATGCAGGGTGCTGTTGTGACATGGTGTAGGTTGATATGAGATGCAGGGTGCTGTGGTGACATGGTGTAGGTTGATATGAGAAACAGGGTGTTGAGGTGACATGGTGTAGGTTATATGAGATGCAGGGTGCTGTGACAGGGTGTAGGTTGATATAAGATGCAGGGTGTTGTGGTGACATGGTGTAGGTTGATATGAGATGCAGAGGAATATGGTGACATGGTGTAGGTTATATGAGATGCAAGATGCTGTGGTGGCATTGTGTAAGTTGATATGAGATGCAGAGGAATATGGTGACATGGTATAGGTTGATATGAGATGCAGGGTGTTGCGGTGACATGGTGTAGGTTGATATGAGATGCAGGGTGCTGTGGTGACATGGTGTAGGTTATATGAGATGCAGGTTGCTGTGACATAGTGTAGGTTGATATAAGATGCAGGGTGCTGTGGTGACATGGTGTATGTTGATATGAGATGCAGGGTGCTGTAGTGACATGGTGTAGGTTGATATGAGATGCAGAGGAATGTGGTGACATGGTGTAAGTTGATATGAGATGCAGTGGAATGTGGTGACATGGTGTAGGTTGATATGAGATGCAGGGTGCTGTGGTGACATCATGTAAGTTGATATAAGATGCAGAGGAATGTGGTGACATAGCATATGTTGATATGAGATGCAGGGTGCTGTAGTGACATGGTGTAGGTTGATATGAGATGCAGAGGAATGTAGTGACATGGTGTAGGTTGATATGTGATGCAGGGTGCTGTGGTGACATGGTGTAAGTTGATATGAGATGCAGAGGAATGTGGTGACATGGTGTAGGTTGATATGAGATGCAGGGTGCTGTGGTGACATGGTGTAAGTTGATATGAGATGCAGAGTAATATGGTGACATGGTATAGGTTGATATGAGATGCAGGGTGCTGTGTTAACATGGTGTAGGTTGATATGAGATACAGGGTGTTGTGGTGACATGGTGTAGGTTGATATGAGATGCAGGGACTTGTGGTGACATGGTGTAGGTTGATATGAGATTCAGGGTGCTGTGGTGACATGGTGTAAGTTGATATGAGATGCAGGGTGCTGTAGTGACATGTTTAGGTTGATATGAGATGCAGGGTGCTGTGGTAACATGGTGTAAGTTGATATGAGAAACAGGGTGTTGTGGTGACATGGTGTAGGTTATATGAGATGCAGGGTGCTGTGACATGGTGTAGGTTGATATAAGATGCAGGGTGTTGTGGTGACATGGTGTAGGTTGATATGAGAAGCAGAGGAATATGGTGACATGGTGTAGGTTATATGAGATGCAGGGTGCTGTGGTGACATGGTGTAAGTTTTTAAGAGATGCAGGGTGTTGCGGTGACATGGTGTTTGGTTGATATGAGATGCAGGGTGCTGTGGTGACATGGTGTATGTTATATGAGATGCAGGGTGCTGTGACATGGTGTAGGTTGATATAAGATGCAGGGGTGCTGTGGTGACAAGGTGTATGTTGATATGAGATACAGGGTGCTGTGGTGACATGGTGTAGGTTGATATGAGATGCAGAGGAATGTGGTGACATTGTGTAGGTTGATATGAGATGTAGAGGAATGTGGTGACATGGTGTAGGTTGATATGTGATGCAGGGTGCTGTGATGACATGGTCTCAGTTGATATGAGATGCAGAGGAATGTGGTTACATGGTGTAAGTTGATATGAGATGCAGGTTGCTGTGGTGACATCATGTAAGTTGATATAAGATGCAGAGGAATGTGGTGACATAGCATAGGTTGATATAAGATTCAGGGTGCTGTGGTGACATGGTGTAAGTTGATATGAGATGCAGGGTGCTGTTGTGACATGGTGTAGGTTGATATGAGATGCAGGGTGCTGTGGTGACATGGTGTAGGTTGATATGAGAAACAGGGTGTTGTGGTGACATGGTGTAGGTTATATGAGATGCAGGGTGCTGTGACAGGGTGTAGGTTGATATAAGATGCAGGGTGTTGTGGTGACATGGTGTAGGTTGATATGAGATGCAGAGGAATGTGGTGACATGGTGTAGGTTGATATGTGATGCAGGGTGTTGCAGTGACATGGTGTAGGTTGAAATGAGATGTAGAGTGTTGTGGTCGCTTGGTGTAGGTTATATGAGATGCAGGGTGCTGTGACATGGTGTAGGTTGATATAAGATGCAGGGTGCTATGGTGACATGGTGTAGGTTGATATGAGATGCAGGGTGCTGTGGTGACATCATGTAAGTTGATATGAGATGCAGAGGAATATGGTGACATGGTGTAGGTTATTTGAGATGCAAAATGCTGTGGTGACATGGTGTAAGTTGATATGAGATGGAGAGGAATATGGTGACATGGTATAGGTTGATATGAGATGCAGGGTGCTGTGGTGACATGGTGTAAGATTATATGAGATGCAGGGTGTTGGGGTGACATGGTGTAGGTTGATATGAGATGCAGGGTGCTGTGGTGACATGGTGTAGGTTATATGAGATGCAGGGTGCTGTGACATGGTGTTGGTTGATATAAGATGCAGGGTGCTGTGGTGACATGGTGTATGTTGATATGAGATGCAGCGTGCTGTAGTGACATGGTGTAGGTTGATATGAGATGCAGAGGAATGTGGTGACATGGTGTAGGTTGATATGTGATGCAGGGTGCTGTGGTGACATGGTGTAAGTTGATATGAGTTGCAGAGGAATGTGGTGACATGGTGTAGGTTGATATGAGATGCAGGGTGCTGTGGTGACATCATGTAAGTTGATATAAGACGCAGAGGAATGTGGTGACATAGCATATGTTGATATGAGATGCAGGGTGCTTTAGTGACATGGTGTAGGTTGATATGAGATGCAGAGGAATGTAGTGACATGGTGTAGGTTGATATGTGATGCAGGGTGCTGTGGTGACATGGTGTAAGTTGATATGAGATACAGAGGAATGTGGTGACATGGTGTAGGTTGATATGAGATGCAGAGGAATATGGTGACATGGTGTAGGTTGATATGTGATGCAGGGTGCTGTGGTGACATGGTGTAGGATGATATGAGATGCAGAGGAATATGGTGACATGGTATAGGTTGATATGAGATGCAGGGTGCTGTGGTGACATGGTGTAGGTTGATATGAGATGCAGGGTGCTGTGGTGACATGATGTAAGTTGATATGAGATGCCGAGGATTATGGTGACATGGTATAGGTTGATATGAGATGCAGGGTGCTGTGTTGACATGGTGTAGGTTGATATGAGATGCAGGGTGCTGTGGTTGACATGGTGTAGGTTGATATGAGATGCAGGGTGCTGTAGTGACATGGTGTAGGTTGATATGAGATGCAGGGTACTGTGGTGACATGGTGTAGGTTGATATGAGATGCAGGGTGCTGTGGTGACATGGTGTAGGTTGATATGAGATACAGGGTGTTGTGGTGACATGGTGTAGGTTGATATGAGATGCAGGGACTTGTGGTGACATGGTGTAGGTTGATATGAGATTCAGGGTGCTGTGGTGACATGGTGTAGGTTGATATGAGATGCAGGGTGCTGTAGTGACATGGTGTAGGTTGATATGAGATGCAGGGTGCTGTGGTGACAGGGTGTAGGTTGATATGAGAAACAGGGTGTTGTGGTGACAAGGTGTAGGTTATATGAGATGCAGGGTGCGGTGTCATGGTGTAGGTTGATATAAGATGCAGGGTGTTGTGGTGACATGGTGTAGGTGGATATGAGATGCAGGGTGCTGTGGTGACATCATGTAAGTTGATATGAGATGCAGAGGAATATGGTGACATGGTGTAGGTTATATGAGATGCAAGATGCTGTGGTGACATGGTGTAAGTTGATATGAGATGCAGAGGAATATGGTGACATGGTATAGGTTGATATGAGATGCAGTGTGCTGTGGTGACATGGTGTAGGTTGATATGAGATGCAGTGTGCTGTGGTGACATGGTGTAAGTTTATATGATATGCAGGGTGTTGCGGTGACATGGTATAGGTTGATATGAGATGCAGGGTGCTGTGGTGACATGGTGTAGGTTATATGAGATGCAGGGTGCTGTGACATGGTGTAGGTTGATATAAGATGCAGGGTGCTGTGGTGACATGGTGTATGTTGATATGAGATGCAGGGTGCTGTAGTGACATGGTGTAAGTTTATATGAGATGCAGGGTGTTGCGGTGACATGGTGTAGGTTATAGATATGCAGGGTGCTGTGGTGACATGGTGTAAGTTGATATGAGATGCAGAGGAATATGGTGACATGGTGTAGGTTGATATGAGATGCACAGTGCTGTGGTGACATGGTGTAAATTTATATGAGATGCAGGGTGTTGCGGTGACATGGTGTAGGTTGATATGAGATGCAGAGTGTTGTGGTAACATGGTGTAGGTTATATGAGATGCAGGGTGCTGTGACATGGTGTAGGTTATATGAGATGCAGGGTGCTGTGGTGACATGGTGTAGGTTATATGAGATGCAGGGTGCTGTGACATGGTGTAGGTTGATATAAGATGCAGGGTGTTGTGGTGACAAGGTGTAGGTTGATATGAGATGCAGGGTGCTGTGGTGACATGGTGTAGGTTGATATGAGCTGCAGGGTGCTATGGTGACATTATGTAAGTTGATATGAGATGCAGGGTGCTGTAGTGAGATTGTGTAGGTTGATATGAGATGCTGAGGAATGTGGTGACATGGTGTAGGTTAATATGAGATGCAGAGGAATGTGGTGACATGGTGTACGTTGATATGTGATGCAGGGTGCTGTGGTGACATGATGTAAGTTGATATGAGATGCAGAGGATTATGGTGACATGGTATAGGTTGATATGAGATGCAGGGTGCTGTGTTGACATGGTGTAGGTTGATATGAGATGCAGGGTGCTGTGGTGACATGGTGTAGGTTGATATGATATGCAGGGTGCTGTAGTGACATGGTGTAGGTTGATATGAGATGCAGGGTGCTGTGGTGACATGGTGTAGGTTGATATGATATGCAGGGTGCTGTGGTGACATGGTGTAGGTTGATATGAGATGCAGGGTGCTGTGTTAACATGGTGTAGGTTGATATGAGATACAGGGTGTTGTGGTGACATGGTGTAGGTTGATATGAGATGCCGGGACTTGTGGTGACATGGTGTAGGTTGATATGAGATTCAGGGTGCTGTGGTGACATGGTGTAAGTTGATATGAGATGCAGGGTGCTGTAGTGACATGGTGTAGGTTGATATGAGATGTAGGGTGCTGTGGTAACATGGTGTAAGTTGATATGAGAAACAGGGTGTTGTGGTGACATGGTGTAGGTTATATGAGATGCAGGGTGCTGTGACATGGTGTAGGTTGATATAAGATGCAGGGTGTTGTGGTGACATGGTGTAGGTTGATATGAGAAGCAGAGGAATATGGTGACATGGTGTAGGTAATATGAGATGCAAGATGCTGTGGTGACATTGTGTAAATTGATATGAGATACAGAGGAATATGGTGACATGGTATAGGTTGATATGAGATGCAGGGTGCTGTGGTGACATGGTGTAAGTTTTTAAGAGATGCAGGGTGTTGCGGTGACATGGTGTTGGTTGATATGAGATGCAGGGTGCTGTGGTGACATGGTGTATGTTATATGAGATGCAGGGTGCTGTGACATGGTGTAGGTTGATATAAGATGCAGGGTGCTGTGGTGACAAGGTGTATGTTGATATGAGATGCAGGGTACTGTGGTGACATGGTGTAGGTTGATATGAGATGCAGAGGAATGTGGTGACATTGTATAGGTTGATATGAGATGTAGAGGAATGTAGTGACATGGTGTAGGTTGATATGTGATGCAGGGTGCTGTGATGACATGGTCTCAGTTGATATGAGATGCAGAGGAATGTGGTTACATGGTGTAAGTTGATATGAGATGCAGGGTGCTGTGGTGACATCATGTAAGTTGATATAAGATGCAGAGGAATGTGGTGACATAGCATAGGTTGATATAAGATTCAGGGTGCTGTGGTGACATGGTGTAAGTTGATATGAGATGCAGGGTGCTGTTGTGACATGGTGTAGGTTGATATGAGATGCAGGTTGCTGTGGTGACATGGTGTAGGTTGATATGAGAAACAGGGTGTTGTGGTGACATGGTGTAGGTTATATGAGATGCAGGGTGCTGTGACAGGGTGTAGGTTGATATAAGATGCAGGGTGTTGTGGTGACATGGTGTAGGTTGATATGAGATGCAGAGGAATATGGTGACATGGTGTAGGTTATATGAGATGCAAGATGCTGTGGTGACATTGTGTAAGTTGATATAAGATGCAGAGGAATATGGTGACATGGTATAGGTTGATATGAGATGCAGGGTGTTGCGGTGACATGGTGTAGGTTGATATGAGATGCAGGGTGCTGTGGTGACATGGTGTAGGTTATATGAGATGCAGGGTGCTGTGACATGGTGTAGGTTGATATAAGATGCAGGGCGCTGTGGTGACATGGTGTATGTTGATATGAGATGCAGGGTGCTGTAGTGACATGGTGTAGGTTGATATGAGATGCAGAGGAATGTGGTGACATGGTGTAAGTTGATATGAGATGCAGTGGAATGTGGTGACATGGTGTAGGTTGATATGAGATGCAGGGTGCTGTGGTGACATCATGTAAGTTGATATAAGATGCAGAGGAATGTGGTGACATAGCATATGTTGATATGAGATGCAGGGTGCTGTAGTGACATGGTGTAGGTTGATATGAGATGCAGAGGAATGTAGTGACATGGTGTAGGTTGATATGTGATGCAGGGTGCTGTGGTGACATGGTGTAAGTTGATATGAGATGCAGAGGAATGTGGTGACATGGTGTAGGTTGATATGAGATGCAGGGTGCTGTGTTAACATCGTGTAGGTTGATATGAGATACAGAGTGCTGTGGTGACATCGTGTAGTTTGATATGAGATACAGGGTGCTGTGGTGACATGGTGTACATTGATATGAGATGCAGGGTGTTGTGGTGACAAGGTGTAGGTTATATGAGATGCAGGGTGCTGTGGTGACATGGTGTAAGTTGATATGAGTTGCAGAGGAATATGGTGACATGGTGTAGGTTGATATGAGATGCAGGGTGCTGTGGTGACATGGTGTAAGTTTATTTGAGATGCAGGGTGTTGCAGTGACATGGTGTAGGTTGAAATAAGATGTAGAGTGTTGTGGTGACATGGTGTAGGTTATATGAGATGCAGGGTGCTGTGACATGGTGTAGGTTGATATAAGATGCAGGGTGCTATGGTGACATGGTGTAGGTTGATATGAGATGCAGGGTGCTGTGGTGACATGGTGTAGGTTATATGAGATGCAGGGTGCTGTGACATGGTGTAGGTTGATATAAGATGCAGGGTGCTGTGGTGACATGGTGTATGTTGATATGAGATGCAGGGTGCTGTAGTGACATGGTGTAGGTTGATATGAGATGCAGAGGAATGTGGTGACATGGTGTAAGTTGATATGAGATGCAGAGGAATGTGGTGACATGGTGTAGGTTGATATGAGATGCAGGGTGCTGTGGTGACATTATGTAAGTTGATATAAGATGCAGAGGAATGTGGTGACATAGCATATGTTGATATGAGATGCAGGGTGCTGTAGTGACATGGTGTAGGTTGATATGAGATGCAGAGGAATGTAGTGACATGGTGTAGGTTGATATGTGATGTAGGGTGCTGTGGTGACATGTTGTAAGTTGATATGAGATGCAGAGGAATATGGTGACATGGTATAGGTTGATATGAGATGCAGGGTGCTGTGTTAACATGGTGTAGGTTGATATGAGATACAGAGTGCTGTGGTGACATGGTGTAGTTTGATATGAGATACAGGGTGTTGTGGTGACATGGTGTACATTGATATGAGATGCAGGGTGTTGTGGTGACAAGGTGTAGGTTTTATGAGATGCAGGGTGCTGTGGTGACATGGTGTAAGTTGATATGAGTTGCAGAGGAATATGGTGACATGGTGTAGGTTGATATGAGATGCAGGGTGCTATGGTGAAATGGTGTAGGTTGATATGAGATGCAGGGTGCTGTGGTCACATTATGTAAGTTGATATGAGATGCAGAGGAATGTGGTGACATGGTGTATGTTGATATAAGATGCAGGGTGCTGTGGTGACATGGTGTAAGTTGATATGAGATGCAGAGACTAATATGGTGACATGGTGTATGTTGATATGAGATGCAGAGGAATGTGGTGACATGGTGTATTTTGACGTGATGCAGGGTGCTGTGGTGACATGGTGTAAGTTAATATGAGATGCAGAGGAATATGGTGACATGGTATAGGTCGATATGAGATGCAGGGTGCTGTGGTGACATGGTGTAGGTTGATATGAGATGCAGGGTGCTGTAGTGACATGGTGTAGGTTGAAATGAGATGCAGGGTGCTGTGGTGACATGGTGTAGGTTGATATGAGATGCAGGGTGCTGTGGTGACATGTTGTAGGTTGACATGAGATACAGGGTGTTGTGGTGACATGGTGTAAGTTGATATGAGACGCAGGGTGCTGTGGTGACATGTTGTAGGTTGATATGAGATACAGGGTGTTGTGGTGACATGGTGTAAGTTGATATGAGACGCAGGGAGTTGTGGTAACATGGTGTAGGTTATATGAGATGCAGGGTGCTGTGACATGGTGTAGGTTATATGAGATGCAGGGTGCTGTGGTGACATGGTGTAGGTTATATGAGATGCAGGGTGCTGTGACATGGTATAGGTTGATATAAGATGCAGGGTGTTGTGGTGACATGGTGTAGGTTGATATGAGATGCAGGGTGCTGTGGTGACCTGGTGTAGGTTGATATGAGCTGCAGGGTGCTATGGTGACATCATGTAAGTTGATATGAGATGCAGGGTGTTGTAGTGACATGGTATAGGTTGATATGAGATGCTGAGGAATGTGGTGACATGGTGTAGGTTAATATGAGATGCAGAGGAATGTGGTGACATGTTGTAGGTAGATATGTGATGCAGGGTGCTGTGGTGACATGGTGTAAGTTGATATGAGATGCAGAGGAATATGGTGACATGGTATAGGTTGATATGAGATGCAGGGTGCTGTGGTGACATGGTGTAGGTTGATATGAGATGCAGGGTGCTGTGGTGACATGATGTAAGTTGATATGAGATGCAGAGGATTATGTTGACATGGTATAGGTTGATATGAGATGCAGGGTGCTGTGTTGACATGGTGTAGGTTGATATGAGATGCAGGGTGCTTTGGTGACATGGTGTAGGTTGATATGAGATGCAGGATGCTGTAGTGACATGGTGTAGGTTGATATGAGATGCAGGGTGCTGTGGTGACATGGTGTAGGTTGATATGAGTTGCAGGGTGCTGTGGTGACATGATATAGGTTGATATGAGATACAGGGTGTTGTGGTGACAGGGTGTAGGTTGATGTGAGATGCAGGGACTTGTGGTGACATGGTGTAGGTTGATATGAGATTCAGGGTGCTGTGGTGACATGGTGTAAGTTGATAAGAGATGCAAGGTGCTGTAGTGACATGGTGTAGGTTGCTATGAGATGCAGAGTGCTGTGGTGACATGGTGTAGGTTGATATGAGAAACAGGGTGTTCTGGTGACATAGTGTAGGTTATATGAGATGCAGGGTGCTGTGACATGGTGTAGGTTGATATGAGATGCAGGGTGCTGTGGTGACATCATGTAAGTTGATATGAGATGCAGAGGAATATGGTGACATGGTGTAGGTTATATGAGATGCAAAATGCTGTGGTGACATGGTGTAAGTTGATATGAGATGGAGAGGAATATGGTGACATGGTATAGGTTGATATGAGATGCAGGGTGCTGTGGTGACATGGTGTAAGATTATATGAGATGCAGGGTGTTGGGGTGACATGGTGTAGGTTGATATGAGATGCAGGGTGCTGTGGTGACATGGTGTAGGTTATATGAGATGCAGGGTGCTGTGACATGGTGTAGGTTGATATAAGATGCAGGGTGCTGTGGTGACATGGTGTATGTTGATATGAGATGCAGCGTGCTGTAGTGACATGGTGTAGGTTGATATGAGATGCAGAGGAATGTGGTGACATGGTGTAGGTTGATATGTGATGCAGGGTGCTGTGGTGACATGGTGTAAGTTGATATGAGATGCAGAGGAATGTGGTGACATGGTGTAGGTTGATATGTGATGCAGGGTGCTGTGGTGACATCATGTAAGTTGATATAAGATGCAGAGGAATGTGGTGACATAGCATATGTTGATATGAGATGCAGGGTGCTGTAGTGACATGGTGTAGGTTGATATGAGATGCAGAGGAATGTAGTGACATGGTGTAGGTTGATATGTGATGCAGGGTGCTGTGGTGACATGGTGTAAGTTGATATGAGATGCAGAGGAATGTGGTGACATGGTGTAGGTTGATATGAGATGCAGAGGAATATGGTGACATGGTATAGGTTGATATGAGATGCTGGGTGCTGTGTTAACATGGTGTTGGTTGATATGAGATACAGAGTGCTGTGGTGACATGGTGTAGTTTGATATGAGATACAGGGTGTTGTGGTGACATGGTGTAGGTTGATATGAGATGCAGGGTGCTGTGGTGACATGATGTAAGTTGATATGAGATGCAGAGGATTATGGTGACATGGTATAGGTTTATATGAGATGCAGGGTGCTGTGGTGACATGGTGTAGGTTGATATAAGATGCAGGGTGCTGTGGTGACATGGTGTAGGTTGATATAAGATGCAGGGTGCTGTGGTGACATGGTGTATGTTGATATGAGATGCAGGGTGCTGTAGTGACATGGTGTAAGTTTATATGAGATGCAGGGTGTTGCGGTGACATGGTGTAGGTTATAGAGATTCAGGGTGCTGTGGTGACATGGTGTAAGTTGATATGAGATGCAGAGGAATATGGTGACATGGTGTAGGCTGATATGAGATGCACAGTGCTATGGTGACATGGTGTAAATTTATATGAGATGCAGGGTGTTGCGGTGACATGGTGTAGGTTGATTTGAGATGCAGAGTGTTGTGGTAACATGGTGTAGGTTATATGAGATGCAGGGTGCTGTGACATGGTGTAGGTTATATGAGATGCAGGGTGCTGTGGTGACATGGTGTAGGTTATATGAGACGCAGGGTGCTGTGACATGGTGTAGGTTGATATAAGATGCAGGGTGTTGTGGTGACAAGGTGTAGGTTGATATGAGATGCAGGGTGCTGTGGTGACATGGTGTAGGTTAATATGAGCTGCAGGGTGCTATGGTGACATAATTTAAGTTGATATGAGATGCAGGGTGCTGTAGTGAGATGGTGTAGGTTGATATGTGATGCAGGGTGCTGTGGTGACATGGTGTAAGTTGATATGAGATGCTGAGGAATGTGGTGACATGGTGTAGGTTAATATGAGATGCAGAGGAATGTGGTGACATGGTGTAGGTTGATATGTGATGCAGGGTGCTGTGGTGACATGGTGTAAGTTGATATGAGATGCAGAGGAATATGGTGACATGGTATAGGTTGATATGAGATGCAGGGTGCTGTGGTGACATGGTGTAGGTTCATATGAGATGCAGGGTGCTGTGGTGACATGATGTAAGTTGATATGAGATGCAGAGGATTATGGTGACATGGTATAGGTTGATATGAGATGCAGGGTGCTGTGTTGACATGGTGTAGGTTGATATGAGATGCAGGGTGCTGTGGTGACATGGTGTAGGTTGATATGATATGCAGGGTGCTGTAGTGACATGGTGTAGGTTGATATGAGATGCAGGGTGCTGTGGTGACATGGTGTAGGTTGATATGAGATGCAGGGTGCTGTGGTGACATGGTGTAGGTTGATATGAGATACAGGGTGTTGTGGTGACATGGTGTAGGTTGATATGAGATGCAGGGACTTTTGGTGACATGGTGTAGGTTGATATGAGATTCAGGGTGCTGTGGTGACATGGTGTAAGTTAATATGAGATGCAGGGTGCTGTAGTGACATGGTGTAGGTTGATATGAGATGCAGGGTGCTGTGGTAACATGGTGTAAGTTGATATGAGAAACAGGGTGTTGTGGTGACATGGTGTAGGTTATATGAGATGCAGGGTGCTGTGACATGGTGTAGGTTGATATAAGATGCATGGTGTTGTGGTGACATGGTGTAGGTTGATATGAGAAGCAGAGTAATATGGTGACATGGTGTAGGTTATATGAGATGCAAGATGCTGTGGTGACATTGTGTAAATTGATATGAGATGCAGAGGAATATGGTGACATGGTATAGGTTGATATGAGATGCAGGGTGCTGTGGTGACATGGTGTAAGTTTTTAAGAGATGCAGGGTGTTGCGGTGACATGGTGTTGGTTGATATGAGATGCAGGGTGCTGTGGTGACATGGTGTATGTTATATGAGATGCAGGGTGCTGTGACATGTTGTAGGTTGATATAAGATGCAGGGTGCTGTGGTGACAAGGTGTATGTTGATATGAGATGCAGGGTGCTGTGGTGACATGGTGTAGGTTGATATGAGATGCAGAGGAATGTGGTGACATTGTGTAGGTTGATATGAGATGTAGAGGAATGTGGTGACATGGTGTAGGTTGATATGTGATGCAGGGTGCTGTGATGACATGGTCTCAGTTGATATGAGATGCAGAGGAATGTGGTTACATGGTGTAAGTTGATATGAGATGCAGGGTGCTGTGGTGACATCATGTAAGTTGATATAAGATGCAGAGGAAAGTGGTGACATAGCATATGTTGATATGAGATGCAGGGTGCTGTAGTGACATGGTGTAGATTGATATGAGATGCAGAGGAATGTAGTGACATGGTGTAGGTTGATATGTGATGCAGGGTGCTGTGGTGACATGGTGTAAGTTGATATGAGATGCAGAGGAATGTGGTGACATGGTGTAGGTTGATATGATATGCAGGGTGCTGTGGTGACATGGTGTAAGTTGATATGAGATGCAGAGGAATATGGTGACATGGTATAGGTTGATATGAGATGCAGGGTGCTGTGTTAACATGGTGTAGGTTGATATGAGATACAGAGTGCTGTGGTGACATGGTGTAGTTTGATATGAGATACAGGGTGTTGTGGTGACATGGTGTACATTGATATGAGATGCAGGGTGTTGTGGTGACAAGGTGTAGGTTATATGAGATGCAGGGTGCTGTGGTGACATGGTGTAAGTTGATATGAGTTGCAGAGGAATATGGTGACATGGTGTAGGTTGATATGAGATGCAGGGTGCTGTGGTGACATGGTGAAAGTTTATATGAGATGCAGGCTGTTGCAGTGACATGGTGTAGGTTGAAATGAGATGCAGAGTGTTGTGGTGACATGGTGTAGGTTATATGAGATGCAGGGTGCTGTGACATGGTGTAGGTTGATATAAGATGCAGGGTGCTATGGTGACATGGTGTAGGTTGATATGAGATGCAGGGTGCTGTGGTGACATGGTGTAGGTTATATGAGATGCAGGGTGCTGTGACATGGTGTAGGTTGATATAAGATGCAGGGTGTTGTGGTGACATGGTGTAGGTTGATATGAGCTGCAGGGTGCTGTGGTGAAATGGTGTAGGTTGATATGAGATGCAGAGTGCTGTGGTCACATTATGTAAGTTGATATGAGATGCAGAGGAATGTGGTGACATGGTGTAGGTTGAAATGTGATGCAGGGTGCTGTGGTGACATGGTGTAAGTTGATATGAGATGCAGAGGAATATGGTGACATGGTATAGGTCGATATGAGATGCAGGGTGCTGTGGTGACATGGTGTAAGTTGATATGAGACGCAGGGTGCTGTGGTGACATGGTGTAGGTTGATATGAGATGCAGGGTGCTGTGGTGACATGGTGTAGGTTGATATGAGATACAGGGTGCTGTAGTGACATGGTGTAGGTTGATATGAGATACAGGGAGTTGTGGTGACATGGTGTAGGTTGATATGAGATGCAGATTGTTATGGTAACATTGTGTAGGTTATATGAGATGCAGGGTGCAGTGACATGGTGTAGGTTATATGAGATGCAGGGTGCTGTGGTGACATGGTGTAGGTTATATGAGATGCAGGGTGCTGTGACATGGTGTAGGTTGATATAAGATGCAGGGTGTTGTGGTGACATGGTGTAGGTTGATATGAGATGCAGGGTGCTGTGGTGACATGGTGTAGGTTGATATGAGATGCAGGGTGCTGTGGTGACATGGTGTAGGTTGATATGAGATGCTGAGGAATGTGGTGACATGGTGTAGGTTGATATGTGATGCAGGGTGCTGTGGTGACATGGTGTAAGTTGATATGAGATGCAGAGGAATATGGTGACATGGTATAGGTTGATATGAGATGCAGGGTGCTGTGGTAACATGGTGTAGGTTGATATGAGATGCAGGGTGCTGTGGTGACAAGATATAAGTTGATATGAGATGCAGAGGATTATGGTGACATGGTATAGGTTGATATGAGATGCAGGGTGCTGTGTTGACATGGTGTAGGTTGATATGAGATGCAGGGTGCTGTGGTGACATGGTGTAGGTTGATATGAGATGCAGGGTGCTGTAGTGACATGGTGTAGGTTGAAATGAGATGCAGGATGCTGTGGTGACATGGTGTTGGTTGATATGAGATGCAGGGTGCTGTGGTGACATGGTGTAGGTTGATATGAGATACAGGGTGTTGTGGTGACTTGGTGTAGGTTGATGTGAGATGCAGGGACTTGTGGTGACATGGTGTAGGTTGATATGAGATTCAGGGTGCTGTGGTGACATGGTTTGAGTTGATATGAGATGCAGGGTGCTGTAGTGACATGGTGTAGGTTGATATGAGATGCAGAGTGCTGTGGTGACATGGTGTAGGTTGATATGAGAAACAGGGTGTTGTGGTGACATGGTGTAGGTTATATGAGATGCAGGGTGCTGTGACTTGGTGTAGGTTGATATAAGATGCAGGGTGTTGTGGTGACATGGTGTAGGTTGATATGAGAAGCAGGGTGCTGTGGTGACATCATGTAAGTTGATATGAGATGCAGAGGAATATGGTGACATGGTGTAGGTTATATGAGATGCAAGATGCTGTGGTGACATGGTGTAAGTTGATATGAGATGGAGAGGAATATGGTGACATGGTATAGGTTGATATGAGATGCAGGGTGCTGTGGTGACATCGTGTAAGTTTATATGAGATGCAGGGTGTTGGGGTGACATGGTGTAGGTTGATACGAGATGCAGGGTGCTGGGGTGACATGGTGTAGGTTATATGAGATGCACGGTGCTGTGACATGGTGTAGGTTGATATAAGATGCAGGGTGCTGTGGTGACATGGTGTATGTTGATATGAGATGCAGGGTGCTGTAGTGACATGGTGTAGGTTGATATGAGATGCAGAGGAATGTGGTGACATGGTGTAGGTTGATATGTGATGCAGGGTGCTGTGGTGACATGGTGTAAGTTGATATGAGATGCAGAGGAATGTGGTGACATGGTGTAGTTTGATATGAGATACAGGGTGTTGTGTTGACATTGTGTACATTGATATGAGATGCAGGGTGTTGTGGTGACAAGGTGTAAGTTGATATGAGTTGCAGAGGAATATGGTGACATGGTGTTGGTTGATATGAGATGCAGGGTGCTGTGGTGACATTGTGTAAGTTTATATGAGATGCAGGGTGTTGCAGTGACATGGTGTAGGTTGAAATGAGATGTAGAGTGTTGTGGTGACATGTTGTAGGTTATATGAGATGCAGGGTGCTGTGACATGGTGTAGGTTGATATAAGATGTAGGGTGCTACGGTGACATGGTGTAGGTTGATATGAGATGCAGGGTGCTGTGGTGACATGGTGTAGGTTATATGAGATGCAGGGTGCTGTGACATGGTGTAAGTTGATATAAGATGCAGGGTGTTGTGGTGACATGGTGTAGGTTGATATGAGATGCAGGGTGCTGTGGTGACATGGTGTAGGTTATACGAGATGCAGGGTGCTGTGACATGGTGTAGGTTGATATAAGATGCAGGGTGTTGTGGTGACATGGTGCAGGTTGATATGAGATGCAGGGTGCTGTGGTGAAATAGTGTAGGTTGATATGAGATGCAGAGGAATGTGGTGACAAGGTGTATGTTGATATGAGATGCAGGGTGCTGTGGTGACATGGTGTAAGTGATATGAGATGCAGAGACTAATATGGTGACATGGTGTATGTTGATATGAGATGCAGAGGAATGTGGTGACATGGTGTAGGTTGATATGTGATGCAGGGTGCTGTGGTGACATGGTGTAAGTTGATATGAGATGTAGAGGAATATGGTGACATGGTATAGGTTGATATGAGATGCTGGGTGCTGTGGTGACATGGTGTAGGTTGATATGAGATGCAGGGTGCTGTGGTGACATGATGTAAGTTGATATGAGATGCAGAGGAGTATGGTGACATGGTATAGGTTGATATGAGATGCAGGGTGCTGTGGTGACATGGTGTAGGTTGATATGAGATGCAGGGTGCTGTAGTGACATGGTGTAGGTTGATATGAGATGCAGGGTGCTGTGGTGACATGGTGTAGGTTGATATGAGATGCAGGGTGCTGTGGTGACATGGTGTAGGTTGATATGAGATACAGGGTGTTGTGGTGACATGGTGTAAGTTGATATGAGATGCAGGGAGTTGTGGTGACATGGTGTAGGTTGATATGAGATTCAGGGTGCTGTGGTGACTTGGTGTAGGTTGATATGAGATGCAGGGTGCTGTAGTGACATGGTGTAGGTTGATATGAGAGGCAGAGTACTGTGGTGACATGGTGTAGGTTGATATGAGATACAGGGTGTTGTGGTGACATGGTGTAGGTTAAATGAGATGCAGGGTGCTGTGGTGACATGGTGTAAGTTGATATGAGATGCAGGGTGCTGTGGTGACATGGTGTAGGTTGATATGAGAAACAGGGTGTTGTGGTTACATGGTGTAGGTTATATGAGATGCAGGGTGCTGTGACATGGTGTAGGTGGATATGAGATGCAGGGTGCTGTGGTGACATCATGTAAGTTGATATGAGATGCAGAGGAATATGGTGACATGGTGTAGGTTATATGAGATTCAAGATGCTGTGGTGACATGGTGTAAGTTGATATGAGATGCAGAGGAATATGGTGACATGGTATAGGTTGATATAAGATGCAGGGTGCTGTTGTGACATGGTATAAGTTTATATGAGATGCAGGGTGTTGCGGTGACATGGTGTAGGTTGATATGAGATGCAGGGTGCTGTGGTGACATAGTGTAGGTTATATGAGAAGCAGGGTGCTGTGACATGGTGTAGGTTGATATAAGATGCAGGGTGCTGTGGTGACATGGTGTATGTTGATATGAGATGCAGGGTGCTGTAGTGACATGGTGTAAGTTTATATGAGATGCAGTGTGTTGCGGTGACATGGTGTAGGTTATAGAGATGCAGGGTGCTGTGGTGACATGGTGTAAGTTGATATGAGATGCAGAGGAATATGGTGACATGGTGTAGGTTGATATGAGATGCACAGTGCTGTGGTGACATGGTGTAAATTTATATGAGATGCAGGGTGTTGCGGTGACATGGTGTAGGTTGATATGAGATGCAGAGTGTTGTGGTAACATGGTGTAGGTTATATGAGATGCAGGGTGCTGTGACATGGTGTAGGTTATATGAGATGCAGGGTGCTGTGGTGACATGGTGTAGGTTATATGAGATGCAGGGTGCTGTGGTGACATGGTGTAAGTTTATATGAGATGCAGGGTGTTGGGGTGACATGGTGTAGGTTGATACGAGATGCAGGGTGCTGGGGTGACATGGTGTAGGTTATATGAGATGCACGGTGCTGTGACATGGTGTAGGTTGATATAAGATGCAGGGTGCTGTGGTGACATGGTGTATGTTGATATGAGATGCAGGGTGCTGTAGTGACATGGTGTAGGTTGATATGAGATGCAGAGGAATGTGGTGACATGGTGTAGGTTGATATGTGATGCAGGGTGCTGTGGTGACATGGTGTAAGTTGATATGAGATGCAGAGGAATGTGGTGACATGGTGTAGTTTGATATGAGATACAGGGTGTTGTGTTGACATTGTGTACATTGATATGAGATGCAGGGTGTTGTGGTGACAAGGTGTAAGTTGATATGAGTTGCAGAGGAATATGGTGACATGGTGTTGGTTGATATGAGATGCAGGGTGCTGTGGTGACATTGTGTAAGTTTATATGAGATGCAGGGTGTTGCAGTGACATGGTGTAGGTTGAAATGAGATGTAGAGTGTTGTGGTGACATGTTGTAGGTTATATGAGATGCAGGGTGCTGTGACATGGTGTAGGTTGATATAAGATGCAGGGTGCTATGGTGACATGGTGTAGGTTGATATGAGATGCAGGGTGCTGTGGTGACATGGTGTAGGTTATATGAGATGCAGGGTGCTGTGACATGGTGTAAGTTGATATAAGATGCAGGGTGTTGTGGTGACATGGTGTAGGTTGTTATGAGATGCAGGGTGCTGTGGTGACATGGTGTAGGTTATACGAGATGCAGGGTGCTGTGACATGGTGTAGGTTGATATAAGATGCAGAGTGTTGTGGTGACATGGTGCAGGTTGATATGAGATGCAGGGTGCTGTGGTGAAATAGTGTAGGTTGATATGAGATGCAGAGGAATGTGGTGACAAGGTGTATGTTGATATGAGATGCAGGGTGCTGTGGTGACATGGTGTAAGTGATATGAGATGCAGAGACTAATATTGGTGACATGGTGTATGTTGATATGAGATGCAGAGGAATGTGGTGACATGGTGTAGGTTGATATGTGATGCAGGGTGCTGTGGTGACATGGTGTAAGTTGATATGAGATGTAGAGGAATATGGTGACATGGTATAGGTTGATATGAGATGCTGGGTGCTGTGGTGACATGGTGTAGGTTGATATGAGATGCAGGGTGCTGTGGTGACATGATGTAAGTTGATATGAGATGCAGAGGAGTATGGTGACATGGTATAGGTTGATATGAGATGCAGGGTGCTGTGGTGACATGGTGTAGGTTGATATGAGATGCAGGGTGCTGTGGTGACATGGTGTAGGTTGATATGAGATGCAGGGTGCTGTAGTGACATGGTGTAGGTTGATATGAGATGCAGGGTGCTGTGGTGACATGGTGTAGGTTGATATGAGATGCAGGGTGCTGTGGTGACATGGTGTAGGTTGATATGAGATACAGGGTGTTGTGGTGACATGGTGTAAGTTGATATGAGATGCAGGGAGTTGTGGTGACATGGTGTAGGTTGATATGAGATTCAGGGTGCTGTGGTGACTTGGTGTAGGTTGATATGAGATGCAGGGTGCTGTAGTGACATGGTGTAGGTTGATATGAGAGGCAGAGTACTGTGGTGACATGGTGTAGGTTGATATGAGATACAGGGTGTTGTGGTGACATGGTGTAGGTTAAATGAGATGCAGGGTGCTGTGGTGACATGGTGTAATTGATATGAGATGCAGGGTGCTGTGGTGACATGGTGTAGGTTGATATGAGAAACAGGGTGTTGTGGTGACATGGTGTAGGTTATATGAGATGCAGGGTGCTGTGACATGGTGTAGGTGGATATGAGATGCAGGGTGCTGTGGTGACATCATGTAAGTTGATATGAGATGCAGAGGAATATGGTGACATGGTGTAGGTTATATGAGATGCAAGATGCTGTGGTGACATGGTGTAAGTTGATATGAGATGCAGAGGAATATGGTGACATGGTATAGGTTGATATAAGATGCAGGGTGCTGTTGTGACATGGTATAAGTTTATATGAGATGCAGGGTGTTGCGGTGACATGGTGTAGGTTGATATGAGATGCAGGGTGCTGTGGTGACATAGTGTAGGTTATATGAGAAGCAGGGTGCTGTGACATGGTGTAGGTTGATATAAGATGCAGGGTGCTGTGGTGACATGGTGTATGTTGATATGAGATGCAGGGTGCTGTAGTGACATGGTGTAAGTTTATATGAGATGCAGTGTGTTGCGGTGACATGGTGTAGGTTATAGAGATGCAGGGTGCTGTGGTGACATGGTGTAAGTTGATATGAGATGCAGAGGAATATGGTGACATGGTGTAGGTTGATATGAGATGCACAGTGCTGTGGTGACATGGTGTAAATTTATATGAGATGCAGGGTGTTGCGGTGACATGGTGTAGGTTGATATGAGATGCAGAGTGTTGTGGTAACATGGTGTAGGTTATATGAGATGCAGGGTGCTGTGACATGGTGTAGGTTATATGAGATGCAGGGTGCTGTGGTGACATGGTGTAGGTTATATGAGATGCAGGGTGCTGTGATATGGTGTAGGTTGATATAAGATGCAGGGTGTTGTGGTGACATGGTGTAGGTTGATATGAGATGCAGGGTGCTGTGGTGACATGGTGTAGGTTGATATGAGCTGCAGGGTGCTATGGTGACATCATGTAAGTTGATATGAGATGCAGGGTGCTGTATTGACATGCTGTAGGTTGATATGAGATGCTGAGCAATGTGGTGACATGGTGTAGGTTAATATGAGATGCATAGGAATGTGGTGACATGGTGTAGGTTGATATGTGATGCAGG
This sequence comes from Taudactylus pleione, assembly GCA_031769625.1. Classification (NCBI taxonomy): domain Eukaryota; kingdom Metazoa; phylum Chordata; class Amphibia; order Anura; family Myobatrachidae; genus Taudactylus; species Taudactylus pleione. The sequence goes on along the minus strand of JAUIMM010000350.1, from coordinate 7,563,792 downwards.
GTGCTGTTGTGACATGGTGTAAGTTGATATGAGATGCAGAGGAATATGGTGACATGGTATAGGTTGATATGAGATGCAGGGTGCTGTGGTGACATGGTGTAGGTTGATATGAGATGGAGGGTGCTGTGGTGACATGATGTAAGTTGATATGAGATGCAGAGGATTATGGTGACATGGTATAGGTTGATATGAGATGCAGGGTGCTGTGTTGACATGGTGTAGGTTGATATGAGATGCAGGGTGCTGTGGTGACATGGTGTAGGTTGATATGAGATGCAGGGTGCTGTAGTGACATGGTGTAGGTTGATATGAGATGCAGGGTGCTGTGGTGACATGGTGTAGGTTGATATGAGATGCAGGGTGCTGAAGTGACATGGTGTAGGTTGATATGAGATGCAGGGTGCTGTGACATGGTGTAGGTTATATGAGATGCAGGGTGCTGTGGTGACATGGTGTAGGTTATATGAGATGCAGGGTGCTGTGGTGACATGGTGTAAGTTTATATGAGATGCAGGGTGTTGGGATGACATGGTGTAGGTTGATACGAGATGCAGGGTGCTGGGATGACATGGTGTAGGTTATATGAGATGCACGGTGCTGTGACATGGTGTAGGTTGATATAAGATGCAGGGTGCTGTGGTGACATGGTGTATGTTGATATGAGATGCAGGGTGCTGTAGTGACATGGTGTAGGTTGATATGAGATGCAGAGGAATGTGGTGACATGGTGTAGGTTGATATGTGATGCAGGGTGCTGTGGTGACATGGTGTAAGTTGATATGAGATGCAGAGGAATGTGGTGACATGGTGTAGTTTGATATGAGATACAGGGTGTTGTGTTGACATTGTGTACATTGATATGAGATGCAGGGTGTTGTGGTGACAAGGTGTAAGTTGATATGAGTTGCAGAGGAATATGGTGACATGGTGTTGGTTGATATGAGATGCAGGGTGCTGTGGTGACATTGTGTAAGTTTATATGAGATGCAGGGTGTTGCAGTGACATGGTGTAGGTTGAAATGAGATGTAGAGTGTTGTGGTGACATGTTGTAGGTTATATGAGATGCAGGGTGCTGTGACATGGTGTAGGTTGATATAAGATGCAGGGTGCTATGGTGACATGGTGTAGGTTGATATGAGATGCAGGGTGCTGTGGTGACATGGTGTAGGTTATATGAGATGCAGGGTGCTATGACATGGTGTAAGTTGATATAAGATGCAGGGTGTTGTGGTGACATGGTGTAGGTTGATATGAGATGCAGGGTGCTGTGGTGACATGGTGTAGGTTATACGAGATGCAGGGTGCTGTGACATGGTGTAGGTTGATATAAGATGCAGGGTGTTGTGGTGACATGGTGCAGGTTGATATGAGATGCAGGGTGCTGTGGTGAAATAGTGTAGGTTGATATGAGATGCAGAGGAATGTGGTGACAAGGTGTATGTTGATATGAGATGCAGGGTGCTGTGGTGACATGGTGTAAGTGATATGAGATGCAGAGACTAATATGGTGACATGGTGTATGTTGATATGAGATGCAGAGGAATGTGGTGACATGGTGTAGGTTGATATGTGATGCAGGGTGCTGTGGTGACATGGTGTAAGTTGATATGAGATGTAGAGGAATATGGTGACATGGTATAGGTTGATATGAGATGCTGGGTGCTGTGGTGACATGGTGTAGGTTGATATGAGATGCAGGGTGCTGTGGTGACATGATGTAAGTTGATATGAGATGCAGAGGAGTATGGTGACATGGTATAGGTTGATATGAGATGCAGGGTGCTGTGGTGACATGGTGTAGGTTGATATGAGATGCAGGGTGCTGTGGTGACATGGTGTAGGTTGATATGAGATGCAGGGTGCTGTAGTGACATGGTGTAGGTTGATATGAGATGCAGGGTGCTGTGGTGACATGGTGTAGGTTGATATGAGATGCAGGGTGCTGTGGTGACATGGTGTAGGTTGATATGAGATACAGGGTGTTGTGGTGACATGGTGTAAGTTGATATGAGATGCAGGGAGTTGTGGTGACATGGTGTAGGTTGATATGAGATTCAGGGTGCTGTGGTGACTAGGTGTAGGTTGATATGAGATGCAGGGTGCTGTAGTGACATGGTGTAGGTTGATATGAGAGGCAGAGTACTGTGGTGACATGGTGTAGGTTGATATGAGATACAGGGTGTTGTGGTGACATGGTGTAGGTTAAATGAGATGCAGGGTGCTGTGGTGACATGGTGTAAGTTGATATGAGATGCAGGGTGCTGTGGTGACATGGTGTAGGTTGATATGAGAAACAGGGTGTTGTGGTGACATGGTGTAGGTTATATGAGATGCAGGGTGCTGTGACATGGTGTAGGTGGATATGAGATGCAGGGTGCTGTGGTGACATCATGTAAGTTGATATGAGATGCAGAGGAATATGGTGACATGGTGTAGGTTATATGAGATGCAAGATGCTGTGGTGACATGGTGTAAGTTGATATGAGATGCAGAGGAATATGGTGACATGGTATAGGTTGATATAAGATGCAGGGTGCTGTTGTGACATGGTATAAGTTTATATGAGATGCAGGGTGTTGCGGTGACATGGTGTAGGTTGATATGAGATGCAGGGTGCTGTGGTGACATAGTGTAGGTTATATGAGAAGCAGGGTGCTGTGACATGGTGTAGGTTGATATAAGATGCAGGGTGCTGTGGTGACATGGTGTATGTTGATATGAGATGCAGGGTGCTGTAGTGACATGGTGTAAGTTTATATGAGATGCAGTGTGTTGCGGTGACATGGTGTAGGTTATAGAGATGCAGGGTGCTGTGGTGACATGGTGTAAGTTGATATGAGATGCAGAGGAATATGGTGACATGGTGTAGGTTGATATGAGATGCACAGTGCTGTGGTGACATGGTGTAAATTTATATGAGATGCAGGGTGTTGCGGTGACATGGTGTAGGTTGATATGAGATGCAGAGTGTTGTGGTAACATGGTGTAGGTTATATGAGATGCAGGGTGCTGTGACATGGTGTAGGTTATATGAGATGCAGGGTGCTGTGGTGACATGGTGTAGGTTATATGAGATGCAGGGTGCTGTGATATGGTGTAGGTTGATATAAGATGCAGGGTGTTGTGGTGACATGGTGTAGGTTGATATGAGATGCAGGGTGCTGTGGTGACATGGTGTAGGTTGATATGAGCTGCAGGGTGCTATGGTGACATCATGTAAGTTGATATGAGATGCAGGGTGCTGTAGTGACATGCTGTAGGTTGATATGAGATGCTGAGCAATGTGGTGACATGGTGTAGGTTAATATGAGATGCAGAGGAATGTGGTGACATGGTGTAGGTTGATATGTGATGCAGGGTGCTGTTGTGACATGGTGTAAGTTGATATGAGATGCAGAGGAATATGGTGACATGGTATAGGTTGATATGAGATGCAGGGTGCTGTGGTGACATGGTGTAGGTTGATATGAGATGGAGGGTGCTGTGGTGACATGATGTAAGTTGATATGAGATGCAGAGGATTATGGTGACATGGTATAGGTTGATATGAGATGCAGGGTGCTGTGTTGACATGGTGTAGGTTGATATGAGATGCAGGGTGCTGTGGTGACATGGTGTAGGTTGATATGAGATGCAGGGTGCTGTAGTGACATGGTGTAGGTTGATATGAGATGCATGGTGCTGTGGTGACATGGTGTAGGTTGATATGAGATGCAGGGTGCTGAAGTGACATGGTGTAGGTTGATATGAGATGCAGGGTGCTGTGGTGACATGGTGAGGTTGATATGAGATGCAGGGTGCTGTGGTAACATGGTGTAGGTTGATATGAGATACAGGGTATTGTGGTGACATGGTGTAGTTTGATATGAGATGCAGGGACTTGTGGTGACATGGTGTAGGTTGATATGAGATTCAGGGTGCTGTGGTGACATGGTGTAAGTTGATATGAGATGCAGGGTGCTGTAGTGACATGGTGTAGGCTGATATGAGATGCAGGGTGCTGTGGTGACGTGGTGTAGGTTGATATGAGAAACAGGGTGTTGTGGTGACATGGTGTAGGTTATATGAGATGCAGGGTGCTGTGACATGGTGTAGGTTGATGTAAGATGCAGGGTGTTGTGGTGACATGGTGTAGGTTGATATGAGATGCAGAGGAATATGGTGACATGGTGTAGGTTATATGAGATGCAAGATGCTGTGGTGACATTGTGTAAATTGATATGAGATGCAGAGGAATATGGTGACATGGTATAGGTTGATATGAGATGCAGGGTGCTGTGGTGACATGGTGTAAGTTTTTATGAGATGTAGGGTGTTGCGGTGACATGGTGTAGGTTGATATGAGAGTCAGGGTGCTGTGGTGACATGGTGTATGTTATATGAGATGCAGGGTGCAGTGACATGGTGTAGGTTGATATAAGATGCAGGGTGCTGTGGTGACAAGGTGTATGTTGATATGAGATGCAGGGTGCTGTGGTGACATGGTGTAGGTTGATATGAGATGCAGAGGAATGTGTTGACATGGTGTAGGTTGATATGAGATGTAGAAGAATGTGTTGACATGGTGTAGGTTGATATGTGATGCAGCGTGCTGTGGTGACATGGTGTAAGTTGATATGAGATGCAGAGGAATGTGGTGACATGGTGTAGGTTGATATGAGATGCAGGGTGCTGTGGCGACAACATGTAAGTTGATATAAGATGCAGAGGAATGTGGTTACATAGCATATGTTGATATGAGATGCAGGGTGCTGTAGTGACATGGTGTAGGTTGATATGAGATGCAGAGGAATGTAGTGACATGGTGTAGGTTGATATGTGATGCAGGGTGCTGTGGTGACATGGTGTAAGTTGATATGAGATGCAGAGGAATATGGTGACATGGTATAGGTCGATATGAGATGCAGGGTGCTGTGGTGACATGGTGTAGGTTGATATGAGATGCAGGGTGCTGTGGTGACATGGGGTAGGTTGATATGAGATGCAGGGTGCTGTGGTGACATGGTGTAGTTTGATATGAGATACAGGGTGCTGTAGTGACATGGTGTAGGTTGATATGAGATGCAGGGTGATGTGGTGACATGGCGTAGGTTGATATGAGATGCAGGGTGCTGTGGTGACAAGGTGTAGGTTGATATGAGATACAGGGTGTTGTGATGACATGGTGTAAGTTGATATGAGATGCAGGGTGCTGTGGTGACATGTTGTAAGTTTATATGAGATACAGGGAGTTGTGGTGACATGGTGTAGGTTGATATGAGATGCAGAGTGTTATGGTAACATGGTGTAGGTTATATGAGATGCAGGGTGCTGTGACATGGTGTAGGTTATATGAGATGCAGGGTGCTGTGGTGACATGGTGTAGGTTATATGAGAAGCAGGGTGCTGTGACATGGTGTAGGTTGATATAAGATGCAGGGTGTTGTGGTGACATGGTGTAGGTTGATATGAGATGCAGGGTGCTGTGGTGACATGGTGTAGGTTGATATGAGCTGCAGGGTGCTATGGTGACATCATGTAAGTTGATATGAGATGCAGGGTGCTGTAGTGACATGGTGTAGGTTGATATGAGATGCTGATGAATGTGGTGACATGGTGTAGGTTAATATGAGATGCAGAGGAATGTGGTGACATGGTGTAGGTTGATATGTGATGCAGGGTGCTGTGCTGAAATGGTGTAAGTTGATATGAGATGCAGAGGAATATGGTGACATGGTATAGGTTGATATGAGATGCAGGGTGCTGTGGTAACATGGTGTAGGTTGATATGAGATGCAGGGTGCTGTGGTGACAAGATGTAAGTTGATATGAGATGCAGAGGATTATGGTGACATGGTATAGGTTGATATGAGATGCAGGGTGCTGTGTTGACATGGTGTAGGTTGATATGAGATGCAGGGTGCTGTGGTGACATGGTGTAGGTTGATATGAGATGCAGGATGCTGTGGTGACATGGTGTAGGTTGATATGAGATGCAGGGTGCTGTGGTGACATGGTGTAGGTTGATATGAGATACAGGGTGTTGTGGTGACTTGGTGTAGGTTGATGTGAGATGCAGGGACTTGTGGTGACATGGTGTAGGTTGATATAAGATTCAGGGTGCTGTGGTGACATGGTTTAACTTGATATGAGATGCAGGGTGCTGTAGTGACATGGTGTAGGTTGATATGAGATGCAGAGTGCTGTGGTGACATGGTGTAGGTTGATATGAGAAACAGGGTGTTTTGGTGACTTGGTGTAGGTTATATGAGATGCAGGGTGCTGTGACTTGGTGTAGGTTGATATAAGATGCAGGGTGTTGTGGTGACATGGTGTAGGTTGATATGAGATGCAGGGTGCTGTGGTGACATCATGTAAGTTGATATGAGATGCAGAGGAATATGGTGACATGGTGTAGGTTATATGAGATGCAAGATGCTGTGGTGACATGGTGTAAGTTGATATGAGATGCAGAGGAATATGGTGACATGGTATAGGTTGATATGAGATGCAGGGTGCTGTGGTGACATGGTGTAAGTTTATATGAGATGCAGGGTGTTGGGGTGACATGGTGTAGGTTGATATGAGATGCAGGGTGCTGGGGTGACATGGTGTAGGTTATATGAGATGCACGGTGCTGTGACATGGTGTAGGTTGATATAAGATGCAGGGTGCTGTGGTGACATGGTGTATGTTGATATGAGATGCAGGGTGCTGTAGTGACATGGTGTAGGTTGATATGAGATGCAGAGGAATGTGGTGACATGGTGTAGGTTGATATGTGATGCAGGGTGCTGTGGTCACATGGTGTAAGTTGATATGAGATGCAGAGGAATGTGGTGACATGGTGTAGTTTGATATGAGATACAGGGTGTTGTGTTGACTTTGTGTACATTGATGTGAGATGCAGGGTGTCGTGGTGACAAGGTGTAGGTTATAGGAGATGAAGGGTGCTGTGGTGACATGGTGTAAGTTGATATGAGTTGCAGAGGAATATGGTGACATGGTGTAGGTTGATATGAGATGCAGGGTGCTGTGGTGACATTGTATAAGTTTATATGAGATGCAGGGTGTTGCAGTGACATGGTGTAGGTTGAAATGAGATGTAGAGTGTTGTGGTGACATGGTGTAGGTTATATGAGATGCAGGGTGCTGTGACATGGTGTAGGTTGATATAAGATGCAGGGTGCTATGGTGACATGGTGTAGGTTGATATGAGATGCAGGGTGCTGTGGTGACATGGTGTAGGTTATATGAGATGCAGGGTGCTGTGACATGGTGTAAGTTGATATAAGATGCAGGGTGTTGTAGTGACATGGTGTAGGTTGATATGAGATGCAGGGTGCTGCGGTGACATGGTGTAGGTTATATGAGATGCAGGGTGCTGAGACATGGTGTAGGTTGATATAAGATGCAGGGTGTTGTGGTGACATGGTGCAGGTTGATATGAGATGCAGGGTGCTGTGGTGAAATGGTGTAGGTTGATATGAGATGCAGGGTGCTGTGGTGACATTATGTAAGTTGATATGAGATGCAGAGGAATGTGGTGACATGGTGTATGTTGATATGAGATGCAGGGTGCTGTGGTGACAGGGTGTAAGTTGATATGAGATGCAGAGACTAATATGGTGACATGGTGTATGTTGATATGAGATGCAGAGGAATGTGGTGACATGGTGTAGGTTGATATGTGATGCAGGGTGCTGTGGTGACATGGTGTAAGTTGATATGAGATGTAGAGGAATATGGTGACATGGTATAGGTTGATATGAGATGCTGGGTGCTGTGGTGACATGGTGTAGGTTGATATGAGATGCAGGGTGCTGTAGTGACATGGTGTAGGTTCATATGAGATGCAGGGTGCTGTGGTGACATGGTGTAGGTTGATATGAGATGCAGGGTGCTGTGGTGACATGGTGTAGGTTGATATGAGATACAGGGTGTTGTGGTGACATGGTGTAAGTTGATATGAGATGCAGGGAGTTGTGGTGACGTGGTGTAGGTTGATATGAGATTCAGGGTGCTGTGGTGACTTGGTGTAGGTTGATATGAAATGCAGGGTGCTATAGTGACATGCTGTAGGTTGATATGAGATGCAGGGTGCTGTGGTGACATGGTGTAGGTTGATATGAGATACAGGGTGTTGTGGTGACATGGTGTAGGTTAAATGAGATGAAGGGTGCTGTGGTGACATGGTGTAAGTTGATATGAGATGCAGAGGAATATGGTGACATGGTGTAGGTTGATATGAGATGCAGGGTGCTGTGTTGACATGGTGTAAGTTTATATGAGATGCAGGGTGTTGCGGTGACATGGTGTAGGTTATATGAGATGCAGGGTGCTGTGGTGACATGGTGTAAGTTGATATGAGATGCAGAGGAATATGGTGACATGGTGTAGGTTGATATGAGATGCAGGGTGCTGTGGTGACATGGTGTAAGTTGATATGAGATGCAGAGGAATATGGTGACATAGTGTAGGTTGATATGAGATGGAGGGTGCTGTGGTGCCATGGTGTAAGTTTATATGAGATGCAGGGTGTTGCGGTGACATGGTGTAGGTTATATGAGATGCAGGGTGCTGTGGTGACATGGTGTAAGTTGATATGAGATGCAGAGGAATATGGTGACATGGTGTAGGTTGATATGAGATACACAGTGCTGTTGTGACATGGTGTAAATTTATATGAGAAGCAGGGTTTTGCGGTGACATGGTGTAGGTTGATATGAGATGCAGAGTGTTGTGGTGACATGGTGTAGTTTATATGAGATGCAGGGTGCTGTGACATGGTGAATGTTATATGAGATGCAGGGTGCTGTAGTGACATGGTGTAGGTTATATGAGATGCAGGGTGCTGTGACATGGTGTAGGTTGATATAAGATGCAGGGTGTTGTGGTGACATGGTGTAGGTTGATATGAGATGCAGGGTGCTGTGGTGACATGGTATAGGATGATATGAGCTGCAGGGTGCTGTGGTGACATCATGTAAGTTGATATGAGATGCAGGGTGCTGTAGTGACATGGAGTAGGTTGATATGAGATGCTGAGGAATGTGGTGACATGGTGTAGGTTAATATGAGATGCAGAGTTATGTGCTGACATGGTGTAGGTTGATATGTGATGCAGGGTGCTGTGGTGACATGGTGTAAGTTGATATGAGATGCAGAGGAATATGGTGTCATGGTATAGGTTGATATGAGATGCAGGGTGCTGTGGTGACATGGTGTAGGTTGATATGAGATGCAGGGTGCTGTGGTGACATGGTGTAGGTTGATATGAGATACAGGGTGTTGTGGTGACATGGTGTAGGTTGATTTGTGATGCAGGGTGCTGTGGTGACATGGTATAAGTTGATATGAGATGCAGTCGAATATGGTGACATGGTATAGGTTGATATGAGATGCAGGGTGCTGTGGTGACATGGTGTAGGTTGATATGAGATGCAGGGTGCTGTGGTGACATGTTGTAGGTTGATATGAGATGCAGCGTGCTGTGGTGACATGGTGTAGGTTGATATGAGATGCAGGGTGCTGTGGTGACATGGTGTAGGTTGATATGAGATGCAGGGTGCTGTGGTGACATGGTGTAGGTTGATATGAGACACAGGGTGTTGTGGTGACATGGTGTAGGTTGATATGAGATGCAGGGAGTTGTGGTGACATGGTATAGATTGATATGAGATTCAGGGTGCTGTGGTGACATGGTGTAGGTTGATATGAGATGCAGGGTGCTGTAGTGACATGGTGTAGGTTGATATGAGATGCAGAGTGCTGTGGTGACATGGTGTAGGTTGATATGAGATACAGGGTATTGTGGTGACATGGTGTAGGGTATATGAGATGCAGGGTGCTGTGACATGGTGTAGGTTGATATAAGATGCATGGTGTTGTGGTGACATGGTGTAGGTTGATATGAGATGCAGGGTGCTGTGGTGAAATGGTGTAGGTTGATAAGAGATGCAGGGTGCTGTGGTGACATTATGTAAGTTGATATGAGATGCAGAGGAATGTGGTGACATGGTGTATGTTGATATGAGATGCAGGGTGCTGTGGTGACATGGTGTAAGTTGATATGAGATGCAGAGACTAATATGGTGACATGGTGTATGTTGGTATGAGATGCAGAGGAATGTGGTGACATGGTGTAGGTTGATATGTGATGCAGGGTGCTGTGGTGACATGGTGTAAGTTGATATGAGATGCAGAGGAATATGGTGACATGGTATAGGTTGATCTGAGATGCAGGGTGCTGTGGTGACATGAAGTAAGTTAATATGAGATGCAGAGGATTATGGTGACAATGTATAGGTTGATATGAGATGCAGGGTGCTGTGGTGACATGGTGTAGGTTGATATGAGATGCATGGTGCTGTGGTGACATGGTGTAGGTTGATATGAGATGCAGGGTGCTGTAGTGACATGGTGTAGGTTGATATGAGATGCAGGGTGCTGTGGTGACATGGTGTAGGTTGATATGAGATGCAGGGTGCTGTGGTGACATGGTGTAGGTTGATATGAGATTCAGGGTGCTGTGGTGACATAGTGTAGGTAGATATGGGATGCAGGGTGCTGTAGTGACATGGTGTAGGTAGATATGAGATGCAGGGTGCTGTAGTTACATGTTGTAGGTTGATATGAGATACAGGGTGTTGTGGTGACATGGTGTAGGTTATTTGAGATGCAGGGTGCTGTGGTGACATGGTGTAAGTTTATATGAGATGCAGAGGAATATGGTGACATGGTGTAGGTTGATATGAGATGCAGGGTGCTGTGGTGACATGGTGTAAGTTTATATGAGATGCAGAGGAATATGGTGACATGGTGTAGGTTGATATGAGATGCAGGGTGCTGTGGTGACATGGTGTAAGTTTATATGAGAAGCAGGGTGTTGCGGTAACATGGTGTAGGTTGATATGAGATGCAGGGTGCTGTGGTGACATGGTGTAGGTTATATGAGATGCAGGGTGCTGTGACATGGTGTAGGTTGATATAAGATGCAGGGTGTTGTGGTGACATGGTGTAGGTTGATATGAGATGCAGGGTACTGTGGTGACATCTTGTAAGTTGATATGTGATGCAGAGGAATGTGGTGACATGGTGTAGGTTATATGAGATGCAGGGTGCTCTGGTGACATGGTGTAAGTTGATATGAGATGCAGAGGAATATGGTGACATGGTATAGGTTGATATGAGATGCAGGGTGCTGTGGTGACATGGTGTAAGTTTATATGAGATGCAGCGTGTTGCGGTGACATGGTGTAGGTTGATATGAGATGCAGGGTGCTGTGGTGACATGGTGTCGGTTATATGAGATGCAGGGTGCTGTGACATGGTGTAGGTTGATATAAGATGCAGGGTGTTGTGGTGACATGGTGTATGTTGATATGAGATCCAGTGTGCTGTAGTGACATGTTGTAGGTTGATATGAGATGCAGAGGTATGTGGTGACATGGTGTAGGTTGATATGAGATGCAGAGGAATGTGGTGACATGGTGTAGGTTGATATGTGATGCAGGGTGCTGTGGTGACATGGTGTAAGTTGATATGAGATGCAGAGGAATGTGGTGACATGGTGTAGATTGAAATGAGATGCAGGGTGCTGTGGTGACATCATGTAAGTTGATATAAGATGCAGAGGAATGTTGTGACATGGCATATGTTGATATGAGATGCAGAGTGCTGTGGTGACATTGTGTAGTTTGATATGAGATACAGGGTGTTGTGGTGACATGGTGTAGATTGATATGAGATGCAGGGTGTTGTGGTGACAAGGTGTAGGTTATATGAGATGCAAGGTGCTGTGGTGACATGGTGTAAGTTGATATGAGATGCAGAGGAATATGGTGACATGGTGTAGGTTGATATGAGATGCAGGGTGCAGTGGTGACATGGTGTAAGTTTATATGAGATGCAGGGTGTTGCAGTGACATGGTGTAGGTTGATATGAGATGTAGAGTGTTGTGTTGACAAGGTGTAGGTTATATGAGATGCAGGGTGCTGTGGTGACATGGTGTAGGTTGATATGAGATGCAGAGGAATGTGGTGACATGGTGTATGTTGATATGAGATGCAGGGTGCTCTGGTGACATGGTGTAGGTTGATATGAGATGCAGGGTGTTGTGGTGTCATGGTGTAGGTTGATATGAGATGCAGGGTGCTGTGGTGACATGGTGTTGGTTTTATGAGATGCAGGGTGCTGTGACATGGTGTAGGTTGATATAAGATGCAGGGTGTTGTGGTGACATGGTGTAGGTTGATATGAGATGCAGGGTGTTGTGGTGTCATGGTGTAGGTTGATATGAGATGCAGGGTGCTGTGGTGACATGGTGTAGGTTTTATGAGATGTAGGGTGCTGTGACATGGTGTAGGTTGATATAAGATGCAGGGTGTTGTGGTGACATGGTGTAGGTTGATATGAGATGCAGGGTGCTGTGGTGACATGGTGTAGGTTGATATGAGATGCAGGGTGCTGTGGTGACATTATTTAAGTTGATATGAGATGCAGAGGAATTTGGTGACATGGTGTATGTTGATATGAGATGCAGGGTGCTGTGGTGACATGGTGTAAGTTGATATGAGATGCAGAGACTAATATGGTGACATGGTGTATGTTGATATGAGATGCAGGGTGCTGTGGTGACATGGTCTAGGTTGATATGAGATGCAGGGTGTTGTGGTGACATGGTGTAGGTTGAGATGCAGGGTGCTGTGGTGACATGGTGTATGTTGATATGAGATTCAGGGTGCTGTGGTGACATTATGTAAGTTGATATGAGATGCAGAGGAATGTGATGACATGGTGTAGGTTGATATGAGATGCAGGGTGCTGTGGTGACATGGTGTAAGTTGATATGAGATGCAGAGACTAATATGGTGACATGGTGTATGTTGATATGAGATGCAGAGGAATGTGGTGACATGGTGTATGTTGATATGAGATGCAGAGGAATGTGGTGACATGGTGTATGTTGATATGAGATGCAGGGTGCTCTGGTGACATGGTGTAGGTTGATATGAGATGCAGGGTGTTGTGGTGACATGGTGTAGGTTATATGAGATGCAGGGTGCTGTGGTGACATGGTGTAGGTTGATATGAAATACAAAGGAATGTGGTGACATTGTGTAAGTTTATATGAGATGCAGGGTGTTGTGGTGACATGGTGTATAGTAGGTTGATATGAGATGCAGGGTGCTGTGGTGACATAGTGTAGGTTATATGAGATGCAGGGTGCTGTGATGACATGGTGTAGGTTGGTATGAGATACAAAGGAATATGGTGACATGGTGTAGGTTGATATGAGATGCAGGGTGCTGGGGGGACATGGTGTAGGTTGATATGAGATATAGGGTGTTGTGGTGACATGATGTAGATTGATATGAGATACTGGGTTTTGTGGTGACATGGTGTAGGTTAAATGAGATGCAGGGTGCTGTGGTGTCATGGTGTAAGTTGATAGGAGATGCATAGGAATGTGTTGACATGGTGCAGGTTGATATGAAATGCTGGATGCTGTGGTGACATGGTGTAGGTTGATATGAGATGCAGGGTGTTGTGGTGACATGGTGTTGGTTGATATGATAGGCAGGGTGTTGCGGTGACATGGTGTAGGTTATATGAGATGCAGAGGAATATCGTGACATGGTGTAGGTTGATATGAGATACAGGGTGTTGTGTTGACATGGTGTAGGTTAAATGAGATGCAGGGTGCTGTGGTATCATTTTGTAAGTTGATAGGTGATGCAGAGGAATGTGGTGACATGGTGTAAGTTGATGTGAGATAGAGGGTGCTGTGGTGACATGGCGTAGGTTATATGAGATGCAGGGTGCGTGGTGACATGGTTTAGGTTGATATGAGATGCAGAGGAATGTGGTGACTTGGTGTAGGTTGTTATGAGATGCAGGATGCTGTGGTGACATGGTGTAGGTTGATGTGAGGTGCAGGGTGCTGTTGTGACATTGTGTAGGTTGATATGAGGTGCAGGGTGCTGTGGCGAGATGAAATTGCTCCTGTGTGAAGCCAGGCGTGTTGCTAGTTTATCATTAAATTAATATATATTGTTTTCTATTTTGTAGTATTCAGACAGTGCATAGGTACACGTAGGTATTGGCTTTCATAATGTCTCTCCTGTTTGTATTTCATATTTTTATTAATCGTGTTTTTGTATCAATTTAAAATGAATGATCCTATACAGTGTGATTGATAATCAATATCTTCTTGGCATTAAAGTAACAAGATAAATCGGTGTAACACTGAGAACTTGTGTATTTTCTTGTTATTGTTCCTATAGAAATGCAGAGTGCCGCTGCTGAGTTAACCCTGTTGGTGTTGTTCAATACATTATTTGGTATTTTCTTCTATTAAAGTTGTTACATACAGTAAGTATTAAGCAAATAATAATTTGATAGTCAGTTTAGACCCTCAATTTTTAATAATCTGGACAATATGCTTGGTTTTATGCTTGGTTTGAATTAATAATTCTGTCAATCATCACATAAATTGTATCTAAGTATAACACAATTTCCGTAGTGGTATTTAATACCAAAACATTTGGAATCCAGTTGTAGATATAGTTATAGTAAAGTGAGCATAACATGTTAAATTAAGGTGAATTAGTGGGTTAGGTGTTACTAAGAAACCAAAATAAAGTTTTAGTGCATAAGAGTCACGAGTTAATAAAGAGAACAATAAAAATATGGTAAAGAATTTAATCAGATCTGGGCTTCTGGCTCTGTATGAAAATTGATACCCCACTCACATTAGTCTGCCCCCTCCAGTCTAACTTCCGCTCAACCAGACTTCCTATCACCCACCCACATATTGTGGTGATCCCTCCCCTTCCTATCACCATCTTCCGAAGTCCATATTTAGTAACTTCGCATTTCTGATGACCAACTGTCCCCCCTCTACCTACTTCCCCCTTTCCTTCCCTTTCACAAACTTTTCAAAATATGTTTTGGCTATTGCCTTAATACTGTATGTGTTCTCATACAATTGTTCTGATTATTGCCATTTTCATTTGGCTTGCATTCTGTTCTATGCTTATATTATAATTTGTCTATGTTTTATTACCAGTTTATTATTTATTACCAGTTATTCATATAGCGCACACATATTTCCGCAGCACTTTACAGAGAATATCTGTCCATTCACATCAGTCCCTGCCCCAGTGGAGCTTACAATCTATATTCCCTACCACATGCTCACACACATACACAGTAAGAACAATTAACCTACCAGTATATTTTTGGAGTGTGGGAGGAAACCGGAGTACCCGAAGGAAACCCACGCAGGCACAGATAGCATATCCAAACGCCATACAGTCTCCAATCTCTGACGTGTTTTTCTTCTACACGAAGAAGCTAAATGTGCCAGAGATTGGCTTTTAGAAGTGGTCATCAGCTGTTTTTACTGAACTCTACTACCCCGCAACAATTGCCCGCTGTATGCCATCCACCATTTATCCTACGGCGCTAGCTGGATAAGAAGCAGGTCTGCTGGGTGAGCTGCAAGCCTACACACAGCCCATATCAAATGTATACCTCCAGTATTCTACTACCTGCTAACTACGCTGGTCTCCAATATAGACAGCAGATGAGACCTCACTACAGCCGCCAGCCGCTGACTCCTGCAAGTGAGAGCGGATCTGCTGGGCTGTCAACTACAGGTTTATGTACATGCTGACGAATAGTAAGTCTTCATCATAATACATTTGGAGTGTAAACCAATACAGGTTATATAATAAGAATAAGGCTAATTACGACAATCCTACTAATTACTACATATCCTACTAAAGCCTACTATTACAACAAATTGAGATATTACAATACATTCATATTATTAGGCTAAGAGTGACTTGGCGGACTTATAAGTCAGAATTGTTACCTGTGGAGTCTAAAATCAAATCTGGATTATTTTCTTTTTTATCTACATTTTAAAAAAGGACTGGAGTATAGGGGGTAAATTTACTAAGATTCGTGTTTGGTCGAGATTGCAATCTCGGGTGAGTTTTCTCTATTTACACTGAAAAACTCGGATGAGAATGCAAACTCGATTGAATACACCATCAACCAAACTGGAAAGTTCTTTCAGTGAAAGAGATACACCTGTGGAATTTACCAAGAATCGTGATTACAATCACAGGTGTAATTGTAACAAACTTGGATCAAAGTAGAAGTTTCAAATAGGCCACCTCCTGAGCTGTGAGTTTGGCAGAAACAAACACAGATCAGTGTGATTTGTGTATATTTCTGCCTCTAAACACTACCTAAAGGGTTAATATAAAAAAAAAATTACTTAGAGTCTCCCCTCAAAAAGCATAACCAGCCCAGAGCTGCTCAGCCAGTCATGGTTCCTTAGTATACGAGAAAAAAAAATCTGTATTTACCCCGTACTTTAGGAAACAGCACTGAGCTGCTGAGCATGTCCTGGTTTAAAAATAGGGGGAAAAAATTGCGTTGGGGGTCCCCTCATTTGTTAAAATCAGCACTGGGCTCAAATCCGGCCGGGGTGTAATGCCACAGCCAGGGGACCCTTTCGCTGGGTCATCCTGGCCAAAGCATTATCACCCCAATCTGGTCAGCCCAAGCTGGGGATCTCAGGGGAGATGTGGATCCCCCAATAAAGGAGTACCCCCTCTCCTGAGCACCCCAGGCTTAAGCTGAAGCCCGGGGCTCTTCCCCGCACCCCTGGAGTGGTGGGTGCAGGGGTAATAGTGTTGAAATAATAATGTAAACTATTGTGCTTTACAGTGGAACTACAGGTGTCAGCGTGCCTGCCTTTTGGAACTTGTTGAACTTGTGGAACTACAAGTGCCAGCAGGTGGCTTGCACTCATAACCACGCTGTAAAAAAAATAGTTAAAAAACCACAAGACACACACACTGTAGATTGAACAATTTTATTGCACACACCTACCACACTCACACTTGTGTAGTAATCGAATGGGTTACCTGTAAAAAAAATCCTGTTATAATGCTATTAATCAAATGTTGATAAAGCATTATTTTTATGTTACATTTAATGATTCTTGCTAAACATATTATTCAATCAGCTAACTCCTAACTGACACCACACATTCCTCTTGTCCTGTGAAGGATAACCCCCCCCCCTTCCTTCTCTTTGTATTATTTTGTTGATGTCAGAACTTGATTGGAGTTTGGATCCGGAGTGGTCCCAGGAGTAGTACGTGGGGCCGTTTGCTGGCTTTGAAAAGATGCTGGCCTTAATGGGGTGTGTTTCATGAATGGAGGCAGGTGCAGGAGGTAGAAACTGTGACAACCAAGGGAGGCAAGGTATGTCGGACACTGGAGCCGGAGCTGGAGGCGTCCAAGGACACAGAACCCTCAGGGATGGCAGGACCCTCTATAAGGCAGGCGAGTGGAGCACGCAATGCGGACAGGAGTCAGAGGTGGAACGACCTGGAGCACAGACTGAGAGTTAGCAGGCTCACCATGACAGACTGCAGCAATACAAACAAGGGAGCTCAGGAACTAGCACACAGCTAAGCTGTGTAAAACGTTGCACTGGCAACTAAAGAGCCTCTTGACAACTCTTTAATACCCTAGGTAGTGCAGGATAGGTTGCTAGCCCTCCAGCCCAGGATGTAAGCTGATTGGTCCAATTTAGACATGTGACCTGGATCCAAGATGGCGACGTCCAGTGGTCAGCAGCACTGCTCAGGAATGCACAGCCTGCTGTTCAGCCAGCCACTACACCCGATCTCCAGGACCAGGATCACCTCCAGATCCTGGTACCTGCAGGAAAGACCATGCCAGAGCGCCCTTAGAGGTAAGGTCCGCACCGCTCGTGAACCTGCGGTCCTGGTCGTGACAGTACCCGCTCCTTTAGGAATGGCCACCGGACAGCTTTTAGGTTTCCCTGGATTTTTAGAATGGAAATCACGGATCAGACGAGGAGCCTGGACATCTGCTTTCAACCAAGATTGTTCCTCAGGACCTTAGCCTTTCCAGTCAAGAAGGTATTGTAATTGACCATAATGGAACCTGGAGTCCAAAATATGTTTAACCTCAAATTCTACTCCTCTCTCTGCCTGAATTTTGGGAGACGAGGGTAAGGATTTGAAGAATCGATTGAGAATTAAGGGTTTCAGCAGGGAAATATGGAAGGAGTTAGGAATTTTAAGGTACAGAGGAAGTTTTAACTTGTAGGCCACAGAGTTGATGACATCGGTGATAGGGAAAGGACCAATGAAGCGAGGGGCGAACTTCATGGACGGAACCCTGAGTGGCAAATTGCGGGTAGACAACCATGCTTGATCTCCCACCTTAAGACTTGGAACTGCTCTTCTCTTTCTGTCAGCCCTGAGTTTGTATCGGTGAGATGCTTTCTGAAGAGAGGAATGCACTAGAGTCCAGATTTTAGAAAAACCTTGTAAGGTTGTAGTCACGGCTGGAACATCGAAGATGGGAAAGTTTTTAAACTCAGGTACTCTGGGGTGAAGGCCGTAGACAACAAAGAATGGAGTTTGTCCAGTGGAAGTGTGGTAGGATCTATTGTGTGCAAATTCCGCCCATGGAAGGGAATCGGTCCAGTTATCTTGAGATGAAGTCATAAAAATCCTGAGGAAGGTCTCTAAGTCCTGATTCACTCTCTCGGTGGATCCGTTGGTTTGGGGATGGTATGCTGTAGAGAATTTTAATTTAACCCGGAGCACGGAACATAAGGATCTCCAAAATTTGGCCACAAACTGGACTCCATGGTCCGAAACGATCTCTGCAGGAAGTCCGTGTAGACGAAATATATGAAGGACGACAAGTTGAGCTAATTCAGAGGCTGTGGGTAATTTTTTCAAAGGAATGTAGTGTGCTATTTTTGAGAAGCGGTCAATGACTACCCAGATAGTGGAGAAGCCATTGGAGATGGATAAATCAGTAACAAAGTCCATTGATAAATGAGACCAGTGTCGATTCGGAGTGGAGAGTGGCATCAGAGCTCCTGCGGGAGGTTGTTTGGATGTTTTATGCTGGGCGCATAAGGTACAGGAAGAAATGAATTCAGAAACTTCAGACTTCATTGCGAGCCACCAGTAGAATCATCGTAGAAATTCCAGGCTCTTGCGAATGCTGGTATGCCCAGCAAAACGAGATGCATGTGCCCAAGTGAGTAGTCGTTTACGAAGGGTAGAAGCAACGAAGGTTCTCCCAGGAGGTGGCTGGATCTGGATGGTGGCAAATACCTTGGATTCTAGGACGGTAGTCTCCTTTAGAGCTTCAGAGAGGGTTCCAGAGGAAAAGGAGCGAGAGAGAGCATCTGCCGTCTGATTTAGAGAACCTGGACGAAATGTTAGGATGAAATTAAATCTGGAGAAGAATATCACCCATCTGGCTAAACGAGGACTGAGACACTGGATGTTTTTTAAGAACAGTAAGTTCCGATGATCAGTGCAGACAGTAATTGGAAATTGGGCTCCTTCCAGGAGATATCGCCATTCAGTAAGGGCTGCTTTAACTGCCAGTAATTCTTGTTCCCCGATTCGGTAATTCCTCTCTGCAGGTGAGACATTTTTAGAGAAGTATCCACAAGGATGAATCTTGTTATCTTCGAATTTTTGCGATAAGACCACTCCCACCGCTTCGGACGATGCGTCTACTTCCACAAAGAAAGGACGATTGATGTCGGGCTGTCTCAGGATGGGTGCAGAGATGAATGCCTGTTTCAGCATCTGGAAGGCCGTTTCAGCTTCAGGGAGCCACTGTGAGGGGTTAGCACCTTTACGAGTCAATGCCGAAATTGGCACCACTAGGGTAGAAAAACCTTTTATAAACCGTCTGTAGTAATTTGCGAACCCTAAGAATCTCTGTACAGCTTTTAATGAGTTAGGGCGGGACCAATCCAGAATGGCTTGCACTTTCTTGGAATCCATCTCCAATCCGGAGAACTTGATTGGAGTTTAGATCCAGAGTGGACACAGGAGTAGTACGTGGGGCCGTTTGCTGGCATTGAAAAGATGCCAGCCTTAATGGGGTGTGTTTCATGAATGGAGGCAGATGTAGGAGGTACAAACTGTGGCAACCGAGGGAGGCAAGGTATGTCGGACACTGGAGCCGGAGGAGGTGTCCAAGGACACAGAACCCTCAGGGACGGCAGGACCCTCTATAGGGCAGGCGACTGGAGCACGCAATCCGGACAGGAGTCAGAGGTGGAACGAGCTGGAACACAGACTGAGAGTTAGCAGACTCACCATGACAGACTGCAGCAATACAAACAATGGCGCTCAGGAACTAGCACACAGCTAAGCTGTGTAAAACGTTGCACTGGCAACTAAAGAGCCTCTTGACAACTCTTTAATACCCTCAGGTAGTGCAGGATAGGTTGCTAGCCCTCCAGCCCAAGCTGTAAGCTGATTGGTCCAATTTAGACATGTGACAGTGATGTTCATGTACAAATGAATATAACTTTCTCATGAGAGTGCCTGTGCTCTTGATGTGTCTTCAGAAGAATGATGGATTCATGGTCCCTATTGACAGTGGACTGGTAGGCTTTAATCATAATTTTGCTATACCCTTTACAAAGAAGTCCATCATTAAGTTCATCTGCACTCATGTTAAAAATGTTGGTACTGTATTAGGGTATGCAGTCGGGAAGCCGGCGCACGTAAGCCCAACAGACGGCTTCCCGACTTCATTATCCCAGCGAGGGTTAAATGACAGGCGTCTAATTCTAGAAGCCTGTCATTTTTCCGATGCCGGGAGACCGGCATCCTGATTGAAGTGATGCTGGGCGCCGCTGTGGACAGCCGCGAGGGGGGGGAAGGGTTAGGTTTAGGGCTCCCTGGGGGGACTTAGGGTTAGGCATTTCCCCAGGAGGTTAGGGTTAGGCTAGGGGGAGAGAGGGTAAGGGTTAGGCACCCCCGGGGGGGGACTTAGGGTTAGGCACCCTCCCCGGGGACTTAGGTTTAGGCGGTGGGGAAGGGGGGGTTAGGTTTAGGCACTTAGAGGGGGGATTAGGGTTAAGCCCTGGGGGGGAAGGTTAATTTAGAACATACTTACCTGCGGACGATTGGGATTTTCAGCCGTGTCGGCCTGCTGCTGCCGGGATTTGATAATTCGTATGTATTCCCTGTATTAGAACAGTGTTTCATGCTTTTCAGATATTCTTCCTTTAAATGTCAATGAAAGATGCGAGCTGGAATAATCCAATATTATTGGTGACTGTTTTATTATGAGACATGTTTGTTTTATTAGAACCTTTAGTACTAATTAGTACCTTTCTTGGTAGATGAGATGGTGAAATCCAGGAATGTTATGTATTCTTGGCCCATCTCAGATGTTAATTTTAAATGTAGTATGTTAATATATGTTATATGTTATTGTTACATTTTTGACTGAATACCACTAGGAGTTGTTGTGGGCCTTCCCAAACAATATATCTGAACTAGGGGTGTGCACCGGACACTTTTCGTGTTTTGTGTTTTGGTTTTGGATCTGGATCTTTCTTCGTGTTTTGGATCTGGATTGGTTTTGCCAAAACCACCCTTCCGTGTTTTGGGTTCTGGGTTTTGTGTTTTGGATCTGGATTTTTTCTTAAAAAATAAAAAAAACCCGCTAAAATCACATAATTGGGCCTTTTTTTGTTCCTACGCTATTAATAACCCCAATAACATTAATTTCCACTCATTTCCACTCTATTCTGAACACCTCACACCTCACAATATTGTTTTTAGGCCAAAAGGTTGTACCGAGGAAGCTGGATGACTATGCTAAGCGACACAAGGGGGCGGCACAAACACGTGGCCCATCTAGGAGTGGCACTGCAGTGGCAGACAGGAAGCCAATCAGCGTTATGGTGCCCATTTGCATGTAGCACGAACCCGGGAGATCCGTGCTACATGCATCTGTGTGATTGGCACAGAGCAATGACAGGTCCGTGAGACCCGTCTGTGCTGCTGTGGTAAAAAAAAAAAAAAAAACCTGTGTAAAAAAAGAAAAAAATGGCGTGCACCCCCCCAAAAAAGAGCAACCAGCCCCGGGCATTAGTAACCCAGTGCTGGGTGTGCTTAAATACAGGGGACAAACGACGTAGGGGTCCCCTGTACTTAAGCACAACCAGCACCGGGCTAGTCAGAACCAGCGCTGGTTGCCAAAATACGGGGGACAAACGACGTAGGGGTCCCCTGTATTCTGCGCAACCAGCTCTGGGCTCTGATCCGGTCCTGGTTCTGGAAATATAGGGGACAAAAAATGAGTAGGGTTCCCCTGTATGTTCCAGAACCAGCACTGGACTTTTTCTAGCGGGGGGCTGATGCCACAGCCAGGGGAGCCCTTTCACCGGGCCCCCCAGCCGCAGCATCAACCCTGACCGCTAGTCAGCCCAGGCCGGGGATCCCTGGAGAGCTGGGGACCCCCCCAATAAAGGGGTCACCCTCTCCAGGGCACCCCAGGCCCAGGCTGATAGCCCGGGGCTATCCCCGCCACCCCTGGTGGCGGTGGGTGGCGGGTTGATTGTGTGGTGTGGTGTAAATAAAGAATATCAAACATTGTCTTTACAAGTAGAACTGCAAGTCCCAGCTAGCCTGCCCCGCATGCTGGTACTTGGAGAACCACAAGTACCAGCATGCAGGGCATTAAGGGCCCACTAGTACCTGTAGTTCACCTGTAAAAAAAATGTTTAAAAAAACACAGGACACACACACCGTGACAGTATAAGTTTATTAAACATACATACACACACACACATGTACACATACTCACCTATGTAACCTGTAGCATCGGTCCACTTGTCCGGTAAAGTATCCCTAGGGGACCTGTGAAAAAAAACATACTCACCATCTCCTATGCGAGGTTCTGTCCTCTTCGTTCCAAAGTAGGCATCCCCGGACTTGGCAAAAAAAAAAAAACGAAAACGCGATCCACGAACTTAGTACCGTTCTATAGAACGGTACTTCCCGAATGAGAGCTTAGCGGCGGGGTATCACCATGGAAACCCCGCTGCTAAGCGTTCATTGGCTGAGAGAGGTCATCTCCCGTCTCTCAGCCAATGAACGGCTCCCTCCATTGTAGTCAATGGTGGGAACCGCAGGGTAAACTTTAATAACCTTGCGGCTCCCAGCATTGACTACAATGGAGGGAGCCGTTCATTGGCTGAGAGAGACGGGAGATGGCCTCTCTCAGCCAATGAACGCTTAGCAGCGGGGTTTCCATGGTGATACCCCGCCGCTAAGCTCTCATTCGGGAAGTACCGTTCTATAGAACGGTACTAAGTTCGTGGATCGCGTTTTCGTTTTTTTTTTTTTTGCCAAGTCCGGGGATGCCTACTTTGGAACGAAGAGGACAGAACCTCGCATAGGAGATGGTGAGTATGTTTTTTTTCACAGGTCCCCTATGGATACTTTACCGGACAAGTGGACCGATGCTACAGGGTTACATAGGTGAGTATGTGTACATGTGTGTGTGTGTGTGTGTGTGTGTATGTATGTTTAATAAACTTATACTGTCACGGTGTGTGTGTCCTGTGTTTTTTTTAAACATTTTTTTACAGGTGAACTACAGGTACTAGTGGGCCCTTAATGCCCTGCATGCTGGTACTTGTGGTTCTCCAAGTACCAGCATGCGGGGCAGGCTTGCTGGGACTTGCAGTTCTACTTGTAAAGACAATGTTTGATATTCTTTATTTACACCACACCACACAATCAACCCGCCACCCACCGCCACCAGGGGTGGCGGGGATAGCCCCGGGCTATCAGCCTGGGCCTGGGGTGCCCTGGAGAGGGTGACCCCTTTATTGGGGGGGTCCCCAGCTCTCCAGGGATCCCCGGCCTGGGCTGACTAGCGGTCAGGGCTGATGCTGCGGCTGGGGGGCCCGGTGAAAGGGCTCCCCTGGCTGTGGCATCAGCCCCCCGCTAGAAAAAGTCCAGTGCTGGTTCTGGAACATACAGGGGAACCCTACTCATTTTTTTCCCCTGTATTTCCAGAACCAGGACCGGATCAGAGCCCAGAGCTGGTTGCGCAGAATACGGGGGACCCCTACGTCGTTTGTCCCCCGTATTTTGGCAACCAGCTCTGGTTCTGACTAGCCCGGTGCTGGTTGTGTTTAAGTACAGGGGACCCCTATGTCGTTTGTCCCCTGTATTTAAGCACACCCAGCACTGGGTCACTAATGCCCGGGGTTGGTTGCTCTTTTTTTGGGGGGGAGGACGCCATTTTTTTCTCTTTTTACACAGGTTTTTTTTTTTTTATTTACCACAGCAGCACAGACGGGTCTCACGGACCCGTTAGTGCTCTGTGTCAATGACACAGATGCAAGTAGCACGGATCTCCTGGTCCGTGCGTGCATCTGTGTCATTGAAATACACAGCAGCACAGACGGGTCTCACTGACCCATCTGTGCTCTGTGTCACTGTCAATCACACAGATGCATGTAGCACGGATCTCACGAGTCCGTGCTACATGCAAATGAGCACCATAATGCTGATTGGCTGAGAGCCGTGACAGACGGCTCTGTCAGCCAATCAGCACTTTGCCCATTAAAGGCAAAGGCATTTTTTTTTAAATGGCCGCTCGAGGCAAAACCTCGAGATCCGACAGCAGATCTCGAGGTTTTGCCTCGGGAGAGGGATCCGGGGCAGACAGGGAGATCCGAGCTTGGGCTCGGATCGCCCCGGATCCCCGAAGTTCGGGTGGGTTCGGTTCTCAGGGAACCGAACCCGCTCATCCCTAATCTGAACCATATTATAATGTGCTCAGCATAACAAGCTTATATTACATTGAAGACATACTCTATTTCCCACCACCTGAGGTACAAGTTTGCGTATGGGGGGCATAAGTGGTCCCTATTACTGTACCTATATAAAGAATGTATCATTAAATTAAGTCATTGTTTTTCAATATGAACTGGAGAAATTTCAACTGTAAGCTGTTAAACCCCCTGTACTTTCTCATCTCAAGGTAGTATATGGTTGCATTTATTTCATAGTCATGGTCATGCTAGTATACATCACATGTACAGATCCATGTTTCTGTTATCATTCTACCCATGTATCTTGTCTAACTAGTATATTCACAATTTCTCTGGTATATGATGGTAGTTTCAGAACAAATTGGCTGAGTTGTAGATCTATACACCGGCTGGCTTTTTTAATCAGCCCTCCTATACAAGATACAATTGCCTGCATGGTGGACATATGTTATTTTTGTGCATTTTAAGCAGGGCATAGAAAGTGGGGATTTGGGGGATTTTGAACCATAAAAAGTCCTAATATTTTTTATTCATAGTACCTTTTTCAAAGGCCTTCTAAAATGTTTTCATGTTCTTTCAAATAAATGGCTGTGAGATTTAAAATCAGTTGCTAACAGCAAGCAGTATCTTGTAATTGCCCATAAATATATTTAATAAACTGTTCTCTCCTGCAAAGTACCACATTCATTGGCGTATGCAGAGGGGGTTTCTGAGGACCTAGAAACCTATCCCACCTGCCAGGCTGATACATCAACCCAGCTCCACCAGTCATTTTTTCTGTGAGATCGCACGCCTTGTCTCTGTCTTATCAGACGGCCCTCGGAGCTCCGAATGGGCTGTGATTGAAGCTGCTACCCATGCATGGAAGCTCTTCATAGCCACAGAAATGGACACATCCAGAGGTACTGCTGTGGTGCATAGCTAGTCTCAGGCAGCTCCCATTAGCCATTGAGTGTCAGTGACTCCCCTCTCAGCATTAAACCCTCTTTCTCCCAGCAGCCTGAAACCCTTCTTCCCCAGCAGCATTAAACCCTCACTCCCTGGCAGACTGAAATACTCCACTATCAGCCTGAAATCCTCTCTGCGACAGATTGAAACTCTCCTCCCTTGAAAGAACGAAGACCTCCCTGGCAACCTGAGACCATCCTTTTCCAGGCAGCACAAAACCCTCCCTCCCAGAAAACTGAAACACTCCCTCACCAGCAGAATGAAGCATTCTTTACAGCTCTTCTTGCTGGCTGCACTTCTGAGAGGTGCAGTATGGACGTTAAGTCTATAACATTAATTATGCAAAGTTTAGATCTTCACATTAATACTATTATAATTAGGTATTGCAAAATAGTAATACAAATTGTTATGGTCAGGGCATTGTAGAGAGGAAAATATATTAATAGTAATATTACTCAAATGATAACTGTATATATGAACTGGTTTTTGCAAATGTAAGGTCATTGAGAGAAGGTAAACTGGATGCCCTTTTTATGTTCTTTTGAGGTTCTGTTAAAATTCAACCCAAACAGATCAATAGGAGTCTTAATTACCCTGTGGACAGGAAAAGTCAATTACTTGACAGGCAATAGTAAACATCACCTTTTTTCTATGTCTGCATATAGTTGATTGGAGGATGCTTACCTGGCTCTTAACACAGTGGGAGGTAAACAGTAATTTGGGTAAAAGGGTATTCAGACTATAAGCCCCTCTATATTTTATCTGTTTCTGACTAAATAAGTATATTTCTACCGCAGTTAGAGGTTCCCAAAATCATAGAAATATACCTGAAGTCAGTATACTGGACTGTTGTGATTTGAGAGTCACTAGGATGTATAGTTTAGGATACATGAGGTATCTAGCACTTTGTGTGTTCACTACAAGTGGTTGCAAAAGAGTGGTGTATCATTCTGAATAATGGGCAGAGAGATAGAATATTCATTTTGAGTATTATACTCAACTCTGTACTCACTACTTCAGGACTTGGGGAACTATGCAATTGCAGTCCTGATGCTAATGTAATACCAGTCAAGATGTTACAGTCCTAGACTCTGACCATAGTCAAAGTGCAAATTCAGGAATACATACAGGGATCCGTGACACAAATAGTTCTATATATTTAGAAATAATAATAAAGCTTACCTATAGTGATATATATATATATATATAATAATATATAATAATTGTCAGGTAGATACTGTAGGTGAACATCTTTTTCAATTTTAAAATGATCCATCTGTCTGGATAATGAAAAAAATACATTACGTTGGACCTTTTTTTTTGCCTAATTTGTGTACAGTATGCTAATAGGACTAACAGACTTCTACGTTTTTCAGTCATCCAAATTAAACTTTTAGAATTAGAGCTTCATTGTTTTTATTATAAATGTGTCAACATGTACTGTGATGTTACATTGTTTATGGTTAGGCAGTATGTGAGTCATGTACAGTCTTCCCTTGTAAAAACGACTCAATATATGGTTTAATCATTTTTCTCCTTCTCTTTCACCACTTACTGTGCAAACAATACCAAAGAAAATATCAACAGACATATAAACTCGGCAAGAGCTCTCTCCATAGATTGCTAGTCTTATTTAGGCCTTTGTAATATGTATCACACTGCATGCTTTGTATGGTGCATCTGAATACCAAATGAAAAACTAATTTGAGCCATTATATTAAATGATGTGTGTAATAAGTATAGAAAATGATTATGAAATTGGCCAGTGTTAGCCATTTGCATAAACCTTGGAGAACCCTAAATAGTAAAATTGCCAATCTGGCCAACTGTACATTAGGGAATCTGGGTAACATTATGGTGATAATCTGATGAGGTTAATATAGTGTTAGTCTATAAAATGAAAATGACTTTTCTGTTTTAATTGGTGCAATTTTATAAGTTAAAACACTTCCACATCAGGAAAAGATCTGTTAGAACTGTTCTGTTATAGAACATCTCTATTATACAGTAGTGTACCCAGCGTAGCCAGGATGCAAACATCCCTATCCTATAATGCAGATTAATGTATTTAAAAAAAGAAAAGTGCTATCTAGAGATACAGTATGTATAATAATATACACAGTGATGAGAGTAATACAAATGTATAGTCATATGACTGTAACAACTGAATATACTGCTGAGGTTATAGTCAGAACAAACAGAAAAATGTAGGTTGGAAAGAAAGTAATAGCTGAGACTGGCATAGAAGGATATATGGAGATATAACTGAGAAGAGCAGAGAGCTTCCCAGAGGCAGAGAGAATAGAGAGGGAAAGAAGTAAGTAAAGAGTGAACAGTGTGTGGTAACACGGATTACCACCTATGCTTCTAATGAAATGACATTCACTTATGTGAGTCTTTGTGAAAGCAGAGTGCACGGTATGTGCTGTATCCTGAATCCTAAACTGCCTACACAGCTCCCAGCTGTGTCCTCTATGAGTCATCAGCACAGGGATATCATCCTGTACTTTTCCACCACTGAGGAAATTGATCGCTGCTGTTTTCTAAAAGGATCAGGTAATAAGCGGAATATGTGGCATATGTTTGGGCTGCTGGAAAATAACGCATGCTAAGCTACTGTACTGTAAGAACAATATGTTATTTATACTTCATGAGAGAAAAATCATTGGGGAGTTCAAAAAATACTCGTTATATACAACACATACATTTTGTACTACTTGGTTCCCATTGTATGTCTTATGTTTGAGCTTTAACTATGAACCATGAACCATCTCACCTATGGGGCTTTGTCTATAAAGCTCAGGCATTGTATGTCACACCGCTCATCTGTGTCTAATGTGGATCCACATGAAACTCTTAGCCCAGAATGGGGTTTTGGATAGTTTTCCTGGAGTGTGAGGATAACAAAGATGGATACTTGGGACCTATTATCTGCTCTGGATTTACCAGATATGTTTATTTATTATTATTTGGAGCAAAATAATTAAAAACTACTGAAATATATTTGATAATTGTCTCTTCCCTTGTGCATAAAACCTCTGGCTTTCTCCTCAGTAAGTTGGAAGATTTTGTTATCAAAAAGCAGAAATAACAGGTAAGCAACATACAAAAGTGCATTTATGTGTTTATGAGGTGTTGCACATATTTTACAGTTTATGTAATTCAAAATAAATACATAAAAGAATCAGCATGAAAATACTTTCTAAGCTCATCAAGAAACGGTAAACTTCCCAAGATGCTAGTTATCATTATAAACTTAATGGTGATGAATGGGATTTAAAAGAAAAGTTTGAAAGAAATAATAATGGATAAATAAGGATTGTGCACTTCCCAGACAGTGTTACATCACCAGTGCCCATAGCCTGGGCTGGTGCCAGTAATGCAGGGGACCCCACTGTGTTCATCCTCCGCATTAGCAGGAACCAGCCCAGACTATGGATAGGCTACATATGCTTTGTTTTTTATTATTCCGTATGGATTAAAGCCTGAAGAATTAAGAACATTTGTATTAATTTACATGATTAATACATTGCTGAAATACAGATTGGGAGTTTTTATTTAATTAACAGATTTTCTCACGGTGCCTGTTTTGGTTTTTTTTAGCATTTTTTTAAATATGGTGCTACAGGACAAAGCAGCACCAGCACCACCTGGATGCCAAGTTCTACAAGTGGCAACATGTGCTTTTACCCATGGGTAAGCTGGCACTTGAAGTTCTACACATGCCAACATACCAAGGCAAGTTATGTCTGTCTTACCTTGCTGCTACACCTGTCAGTGTCACATACAAAATAGCTTTTTCTATCACTTAACACTTTATAAACCCAACGCACATGTTATTTCCTGGGGAGTACCACAATTTATTTATTGGGGCAGCAAATTCAGCCCTATGCTGATCAGACTGGGCTTTGTCACAGTATGATAGGAGGAGACCATGCTGCCAGTGTGCCTATTATTGTGTGTCTGTCATAGCCTAGTGCCAGTTGTGGCTTATTGTCCCACCTATAATTGGCAACCAGCCCAGGCTATGAGTGATGGTACATTGAGCATATCTACCTGGATTTGGAGGGGGCTTTTCATGTGTTTCTATAGCCTGTCCCTTGCAATCACCTCTATACTGCCGCACATACCAGTGGTAGGTACATGCAGAACCCATTCACAGCTGAATGGGACATACCTTCCAACTGCTATACAGTTATGATGGCAGATAAGAGCCATAAAATCAGGACTGTCCCACCAAAATCAGGCTTGTTGGAAGGTATGTTAAAGTTGAGGGATTTTATTTAACCTTTCCTCCAGTGCTTGCGTAACCAAAATACTGTATGCCTCTGGGCAGGCATATCTACAGCTGCTTGAACCTCTGCTATTTACCAATTATGCATAGATTTCAGGGGCATTTTTAGAGACTAGTTGGCCTGTGTTCAGGGCATACTTGAGACAAATACAAGGTAACCTATGTATATATCAGGCGCAAAGTGAACACAATTAAAATATAATTAATTAATAGCTATAATGCAGCTCCCACTTGAAGTGCTGGGAACACTTATATGGCTATACAAAACTTAGGAAAATACAGAACAAGGGAGTGCATATAAAATAAGTATTGTTTATTATTACATGAAAAAATCACTAAAAGATAATAAAACAATGAAAAATAGAAACAGTGTCTATAGACAATAAATGCCACTGATTGGTCTCAAATTTCCAGCATAGAATTGACACTTAGATAGTGAGATGTTCCCATTAATTTTATGTTATGGCAGAGGTGCCACATAGTTCATGTGTTCACTCTCCAAAGACTTAATCTCACCACTAATGTTGATGCCCAGCAATATATGTCACAAAAAGGCTGCGGTGGGAGAACGGCCTCTGTGTATTACACTCCCCGGATGTTGACAGATTGTCCCCGCCTGAATACAATGTAGAAGCGGTCCTGGAAGAAACAAATCCACGGCCTTATGTAATATGGAGCGAGACTGTGAGTAAACGTGCACAGTTCAGTATCCAAGGTATCTCACCAATAACAAGTTAAATGTCCAGCAGCCGGTATTAACGTCAAAAAACAGATCTTAATGCATTTCTCCATTATGTATATCCAACGGTTTCATCAGAAGGTGTGGTACATCTTGACCAGGTCAGATATTTAAACTGGCATTATCCAATGATATTAGCCTATCAATTATTGGTAATCAGTAGTGGCAGATGATTTAAATGCTTAATAGCTGTATATAGCTGTTAGTATAAAAATAAATCAATCAATACAAAAATTACATAAAACATTAACAAAGGTTTATAAATCTAAATGGCATCGATAGAGAAATTCTATTAATCACAAAACATGCATATATACTGTATATGAAAAAGCAATTTATTAGAAAGTTAATTTATTAAAAAGTTATATGTTCATTTTCTATCGAAGACACTCCTAATATTGAAGGCTAAGACTTTGCAGCACAGCAAAGAGTGTTATAGGATAGCCTAGTGGGCTAATCGCAAGAGTCAGTAATCACAGGGTCATGAGATCTAATCACCCCAGTGACCTCCAACAAATATATGTCCAAATAAAAAGCCTCTCTCTTGCATAGTAAGTTAAAACGATCTCCACCTCTAACTGTTTTTTTAATATGTTCAACTCCCTGTAAGCTAAGAACCTTGACATCTCCCCCATGTGCCCGTTTAATGTGTTGTGATAAACTATGAGTACGCAGACCCTTCAGAGCATTTCTCCTGTGTTCCAAAAAATATGCGGGTTGT
This sequence comes from Taudactylus pleione, assembly GCA_031769625.1. Classification (NCBI taxonomy): domain Eukaryota; kingdom Metazoa; phylum Chordata; class Amphibia; order Anura; family Myobatrachidae; genus Taudactylus; species Taudactylus pleione. Next base: position 7,532,416 of record JAUIMM010000350.1, on the reverse strand, counting down.
TCTAACGATGTATTGCACTCCACATTTGCAAGTATTATTATGAATAATGTATGAAGTGCGACAGTTTATATTGCTCTGAATATCAAATGATAAACCATTCGAATATGATCTAAACTGTGCACTTTTATCTAGCATAAACTTGCAGGTAATACAGCCTAACTTGCCACACTTAAAATTACCCTTCCTATGAGAATAGATGGCTAACCAGGAATTCAACTTGGGCTCTGTTATCACATTAGACCTATAACGGCTGGGTGCTAGATGTCTATGGAGGTTCATAGCTTTTTTTAAAAAAAAAAGTTATTTAACTTTTGGCTCATCATCAATCATAGTAGATAGTAGATTGTCCATTTTTTAGAAAGGGATAATTCCTTTCTATAACTGCTTTTAGATAACTAGAAAAGGCATTGAATTTAGTAAAAAATTTCAAATCAAATCCATCAACTGGATTTGTTTTATTTCCCTTTATCATACATAACAAAGAATCTCTATCTTTATTCAGAGCCGCTCCAAAGGCAGACTCCATAATTGTATCTGGGTAACCCTGAGATCTAGTTAAATCTCCTGCCTGTGCGTAAAACTGTTCGATGTCTAAACAACTACCTTTTTATTCTATAATATTGGCTCTTAGGGTTGTTTTTTAACCAGGGCCGATAATGACAACTACGATAATTAAGAAATTTTTACAATCAACTTTTTTCTGAAATGTAGATGTCAATATGGTGTCATCTCTGATGAAGAGGGTGATATCCAGGAATGTACAGTAATAGATGTTACGTGCATAGTGCCTGTGAATGTTAAATGTGAGTGTTAGTGTTAGTGTTAGTGTTAAGATGTGATAAAAAAGAAGAAGCTAATTGTAAATCTCCATCAAAAATCAAAAACAAATAGTCTATGTACCGACCATAGAGCACTAGGTTCACACCAAAGGGACCATCCCAGATCAGTTGTTCCTCCAAGCTACCCATATAAAGGTTGGCAAAGCTTGGCATGAATGAAGTGCCCATGGCAGTACCCATCACCTGTAAAAAAAACTTCCCATCAAAGGTGAAATAATTGTGTGAAAGTATAAAGTCAAAGAATTGATGTCTCTTTTCACTAAGAGAGTCATTCATTCTAAGAAATGTGTCCAAAACTTTTTTGTGTGGTATATCTGAATAAAGGGACTGCACATCACAAGTAGGGGTGTGCACCGGCCACTTTTTGTTTGGTTTTGGATCTGGATCTTTCTTCATGTTTTGGATCTGGATTGGTTTTGCCAAAACTACCCTTCCATGTTTTGGGTTCTGGGTTTTGTGTTTTCCATCTGTATTTTTTTGGAAAAAAGCATATAAACAGCTAAAATATCAGAATTTGGGGGTTTATTTGTTCTTACGCTATTATTAACCTCAATAACATTCATTTCCACTCATTTCCAGTCTATTCTGAACACCTCACAATATTGTTTTTAGGCCAAAAGGTTGCACCGAGGTAGCTGGATGACTATGCTAAGTGACACAAGTGGGCGGCACAAACACATGGCCCATCTAGGAGTGGCACTGCAGTGGAAGACAGGATGGCAGTTTGAAAAACTAGGCCCCAAAGAGTATATACTGCAAAGAAAAAAAAGAGGTGCAAGTTGGAATTGTCCTTGGCCTTCCCACCCACCCTTAGGTTGAATAAACAGGACATGCAAACTTTAACAAACCAATCATTTCAGCGCCAGGGTCTGCCACATGACTGTGGCTGAAATGATTGGTTCATTTGGGCCCCTACAAAACAAGCTGGCAATTAATCTGTCCCTGAACAGAGTGACTCTATAGAGGCAAGATGTCGTCCTCATCCTCCTCATCAACCGATTCCTCTCCCTCTTCAGTGTTGTCCTCATCCTCACAGAATATTAATTCATCCCCACTGGAATCCACCACCACAGGTCCCTCTGTACTTTCTGGAGGCTGGTCTTCCTGGAAGAATTGATCATTCATTTTGATGAACATCATCTTCTCCACATTTTGTGGAAGCAACCTCCTACGCCTTTCGCTGACAAGGTTCCCCACTGCACTAAAAACTCTTTCGGAGTACACACTGGAGAGGAGGCAACTTAGGTACAATAGAGCCAGTTTGTACAGGGGCCTCCAAATTGCCTCTTTTTCCTGCCAGTACAGGTACGGACTGTCTGACATGCCTACTTGGATGCTGTCACCGATGTAATCCTCCACCATTCTGTCCTTCAGTCCAGACCAGATGTCCAAACTTGGTCCTGCCTGCCCTGCATCACCACCAGTGGGTTTCTTAGGATATCTAAGTTGTTTCCTGGCAGCCCCAGTTGCTGGAGAAAATGAAGAAGGAGCTGTTGACATGTCACGTTCCGCTTCAGCTGACATCAATGTTCCTCATCAACTTCCTCCTCAGCGCCAGCTACACCAATATCCTCATCCTGTTGTTCATCAACAGTGACATCTTCAATTTGAATATCAGCAAGTGGACTGTGAATGCTCCTTCCAGCACTTGCAGAGGGCGTGCAAAAGGTGGAAAGAGCCACCTCTTCCCGTCCAGTGTTGGGAAGGTCAGGCATTGCAACCGACGCCACACTTGGACTCTCCTTGGGGATTTGTGATATCTTCTTAGAACGCACAGTTCTTTGCTGTGCTTTTGCCAGCTTAACTCGTTTGATTTTTGCAGCGGGAGGAGGGCTTCCATCGTCATGTGAAGCTGAACCACTAGTCATGAACATAGAGAAAGACCTTAGCCGTTCCTTGCCACTCCGTGTCGTAAATGGCATATTGGTAAGTTTACATTTCTCCTCAGATGATTTAAATGTTTTTTTTAAGGTCATTTTCCTGGCTACAGCGCACACAGGGCCTGATTCAGAGCCTGACGCTCTGACCAGAGCGCTCGCTCTGAATCAGGGCCCTCCTACCTAAACTTGGAGTGGCCTCCTGGCCGCTCGCATAGCTGTGGGTGACCACCCACAGCATATGCGAGCGGCCAAAAAGATGGTCGCGATGGTCAAGGCCATCGCGACCATCGGGCTTGCGACGAGACCCTGCGGTAGGGTCTCGGTGACCGCAAGCCTTGGAGTGATTTTGGCTCTATCAGAGCCAAAATCACTCCCACTGACATCACTAGTGATGTCAGTGGGGCCGGACCCAGACTGTAGGCGTTCCCATGGGAACGCTTCCGTCTGGCAACCACGCCCCCGGCACGCCCACCAAAGGGGGTGTGCTGTCACTTACCATCGACAGCACACCCCCTTTGGTGCGAGACCCGGAGCGACGGCTTCCCCGTCGCTAGCCGGGTCTCGTGCATGCGCACGACGGAGCAGCCTAGGGCACCATCGACCCGCTTGCGAGCGCTCAGAGCTCAGGAGCGGGTCTGAATCAGGCCCACAATTCACAACACAGAAAAGAAGAATTTTTTAATTTTTTGGAGTGCACTTTGGGGGGTTACACCACCCTTCAAGAGATGAGCCCAGGCAACACTGGGTACTTCTGCTAGTGTGTGTGTGTGTATATATATATATATATATATATATATAAGGGATGAGCGGGTTCAGATTTCTGAACGATTTAACTATAACGACGTCATTATCGTTCAAAAAAATCGTTCAGTTTCTGAGTTATAACGATAAACGATAATCGTTCATGCGCGTTCCCGTTTGTAGTTCATCATCCATTTCAGACTGACCAGCTTAATGATTTTCATTAAGGGAAGGAACATTTTTCGTTGATCGTTGAAAAAAATCATTGAAAGAATCGTTCATTACACTTCAAAAAATCATTCACTTTTTCAAGGGAAAAACTGAATGAAAATCGTTAACGAAAATCGTTCATTAACAAAATCATTACAGAAAAATAAACAATTTTAAAATGTTTAAATTTTTTGGGGCACTTTGGGGGTTACACCGCCCTTCAACAGACCAGCCGGCCCTTGACTTATGACACAGGTGCACGCTTGGCACTGCTACATTGTTGATGCACGTGCGGAGGAGAACCCCTTTAGGACTACAATGACACAGGAGCCACTGAAGCCCCCCCTCTTTTGTCTGCACACAGCTTCTATGAACAACACAGCCTTTATGGGGCAACAGCACTGCACAACACAGCCCAGCCAGCCCTTATGGACTTTGGACACAACCCATATGGACAACAGCAGCACCAGCACAGCAACCCCCACCCTCCCTCTTCACTGTCCACAGCCGCAGTGAAAAATGGCGCCGACGCGGGGACCTTTTATAGAATCCAAAACCCGCAAGAATCCGACAACAGGATGATGACGTTTTGTCTCGATTTCAGTTCAGAGCCAGGCGGGAAAACCCGAGTCTGACGGTTCCCGGCTCGGATCGGGGGGGCTCGGGGGGGGTTCAGATTTCAAAAATCCTAACGCGCTCATGCCTAATCACAAGTGACAAATGTATAAGTATCCTTCCAGATCAAATCTTTAATTAAATTTAAAAAATTTATGGAATTTCTAATATATGATTTTAATTTCACCATGTATACCTGTAAAAAAGAATCAGCAAAAGCAGATAAATTGGAAGTAAGGGGTCCAACACCTGAAATAATAGGACGCCCAGGAGGTGAATGAAGGGATTTGTGTATTTTGGGCAAATGATAATAGGTGGGAATAATAGGGTGTGCATTAAACAAGACAGAGTATTCGCCCCTGGATATCGCCTCATCCATCAAAGCCCTATCAAGATCACACTGTAATTTCTTCAGAAAAATATTTGTAGGATCTAATGTCATAGGAGTATAAAAATATTGATTATTAAGTTGTCGATAGGCTTCTAAGACATAATCTGTCCTACTTTGAATGACTGTACCCCTCCCTTATCTGCAGATCTAATTATGATAGACTCATCTTTAGCCAAATCCCTCAATGCTTTCCTTTCATTTGGATGCAAATTATCCCTGTTCTTTAGCTTAAAATTTGATGTAGAACAGATATCTTTAAACTCCTTAAGAGTAAGATTATAAAAGTTTTAATGGGTTCACTTTTGCATTGGGTAAAATTCTGACTTCTTTTTAAATTTTTTGAGGAAGGGGTCACACACATCAAATATTGGTTAAGCTACATCAGAACCATTGTTATCATCAAGTTCCATCAAAATTTGAAGAATTGCTTTAACAGAATCATCCACTATAGGGGCCCCATTTATACTTTTATTTCTCAAAGCCTTATTTGTAAAGTATTTTTCCTACAGAGGTCTTTTGTGAACCTAATAAGTTCAACAAATAATTCAAACAATTGTGGTTTCTGTGATGGAGCAAATTTAACCCTTTTGCTAACAACGCTTTTTCACTTTCTGTAAGTTCTCTAGAAGACAAATTAAATATACCCCTATTTCTTAAATCCTTCTTAAATCCTTCTTGCATTTTTGGATACATTTCCTCCTTCCTCCTCTATTTCCTCTGAATCTAATTCTTTTCTTTTGGGGGAATCTTGTTCTAAGAGGCTGTACCTGTTCGTTTTTTTCCACAATGGATATATGTCTTGTTCTCAAAAAGAATTCTGATGACTTTTCTGTTTCCACTGTGACATATATTGCTGGGCATCAACATTGGTGGTGAGATTAAGGGGGGTCATTCAGACCCGGCGCTGAGCGCTCGCAACCGGGTCGAAGCTTCCCCACTGGGCAAGCGCACGTCGGAGCCGGCTCTGACGTGCACATGCGCGAGACCCGGCTAGCGACGGGCGCTCCGTCGCTACGGGTCTCGCACCAAAGGGGGCGAGCTGTCGATGGTGAGTGACACCTCGCCCCATTTGGTAGGCGGGCAGGGGGTGTGGCCGGCCAAACGGAGGCATTCCCGACGGAATGCTTGCCGTTTGGGGGCGGCCCCACTGACATCATTAATGATGTCAGTGGGGAGCTTCCTGCTCGATCAGAGGAGGAAGCTCCCTGGGGCTTGCGGTTGAGGAGACCCAACCTTAGGGTCTCCTCGCAAACCCCGATGGTCGCGAAGGTCTTGACCATAGCGACCATCACCCTGGTCGATCGCAAAAGCTGTGGGTGGTAACCCACAGCCTAGTGATCGACCAGGAGGCGGCACTTAAAAAAGTAAGAGGCCGCCCTCATTCAGAGCGATCGCTTGCAGCAAGCGATCGACTCTGAATGAGGTCCTAAGTCTTTGGAGAGTGAGCACGTGAACTATTTGGCACCTTTGGCATAATATAAGATTAGTTGGAACACCTCACTATCTAAGTGTCAATTCTATGCCGGAAATTTGAGACCAATCAATGGCATTTATTGTCTATAGACATTGTTTCTATTTTTCATTGTTTTACTATCTGTTAGTGATTTTTTCATGTTATATTAAACAATACTTATTTCATATGCGCTCCCTTGTATTGTATTTTACTAAGTTTTGTATAGTCATATCAGGGCATACTTGCCTACTTTCCTGGGAAGTTGCGGGGGGTTCCCGATTTTTCAGATTGCTCCCCGCACCCCTAGAAGAGTAGACATATCTCCTGCATCATGCCCACTTCCTAGTGAAGTGAGGAGAATGAGGAGATTATACAGGGAATTTGCTGGTCCGTACAGGGGAGCAGGGCTAAAATGACATGAATTGCATCATTTAGCCCCGGAATCGGTATGATTCCCGGCAGCGGCAGGCCGACATCAGCAGAGATCCCGGCAGCAGAGGCCCGACAGCGCTGGAAATCCCGATCGTGGATAGGTGAGTATCTACTATCCTAACCTAAACCCCCTATCCCTCCTTAGGGGTGCCAAACCCTAACCTCCCTCCTAAGTGCCTAACCCTAATCCCCCCTCTAAGTGCCTAACCCTAACCACCCCCTTCCCCACTGCCTAAATCTAAGTCCCCCGGAGGGGTGCCTAACCCTAAGTCCCCCCCGGGGGTGCCCAACCCTAACCCTCCCCCTAGCTTAACCCTAACCCTCCCAGGGGTGTGCCTAACCCTAAGTCCCCCCCGGGAGCCCTAAACCTAACCCACCCCCCCGCGGCTGTCCGCTCGCGGCGCCCGGCATCACTACGAGCGGGATGCCGATCGCCGGTCTCCCGGCGTTGGGGAAATGCCGGGCGTCTACATCTAGACGCCCGGCATTTCACCCTTGCCAGGATATGACAGTCGGAACCGGCTGCCAGTATTTAGGCAGTCAGCTTCCCGATTGCATACCTTAGTCCCACCCCTTCCTCGCAGACCCACTAATCACAGCATTTTGCCACAACGGGGGCCGCGCCTATTGATATGAAGAGCCTGGCCCTGCCCCCGAAGCTGCATCTCCTCTCTATGCTTCTCCCAGAGAGGACTTATTTAAAGTCGGTAAATATGGTGCAAGGCCTACTGGCAGACACACATTCGACATTACTGTCATAGTCTCTCTTCTGAAATCTGCATTATATTTCTCCTGACCAGCAAATGAATAGTGCTGGGGAGAGCGATTAGGGGGAAGGGCACAAGATCCCCCATCACTCGGGGGCCCACATGCACTGCACACCCTGCACCTATTGCTAATACACCACTGATACATGCCCTTACTGTAACCTACTCTTACTACTGTTTAGCCACACTCCTTACTGGAGATGATTTTGTTAGGTTGTGGGGAGGGGATTGATTCTGCACAAGACCCTTTTTAAAAAAAATATTTTCTCATATAGCAACATATGTAGAACCAACATCCAATAACTTTTTGGTTTAGATACATAATATCATTGTGTCGGTGGTGTACTCTAAGGTAGAAGCTGAATATACAGTCAGAGGTTTCCTCCCAAAGAGGCGGGAGGGAAAGAAAAAACCTTTTTTGGGACACTCTTTAAAGAAACTATAAGCAAATGTGATAAAATATAATTTTATTAAAAATGCATTAAGAAGGGGTCAGTAGCTCCCTACTATACCCACATGTGTCCATTGGGAAAAAAATATGCATAGTAATCTATGAGGCGAAAATATGTACAGTATTTAACACTTTTGCTAAATTGCTTGTGTCTTAGATAGACACTCCCATATAATATTAGGGGGTCTATTTATCAAGCAGTGCAAAGCGTGGAGAAATGGACCAGTGGAGAAGTTGCCCATAGCAACCAATCAGCTTCTACCTATTATTTTATAGACTGTAATTGATAAATGCTACTTCAAAACTGATTGGTTGCTATGGGCAACTTCTCCACTGGTCCACTTCTCCACACTTTTCACTGCTTGATAAATAGACCCCTAGGTCATGTAGGAGAGATTCCTATAAACAGTATCCACAGCCTTTCAGCCAATGCAATGATAATGTTTTTCACAATTATAAACTTATGAAGAAAAATTAGCTTTTTCTTGAAAACATGGCATGCAAAATTGGTATCATCCAGAAAACATGGTCTGCAGCACTAGAAAACATGGCATGCAAAAATTGTGTCATCCGGAAAACATGGTCTGCAGTACCAATGTATCTGTAAAACCAAGTGCATGTATGATCGCTGTATATCTTATCATGACAAGAGCATCAAATATATATATACACATACATTTGAAACAAACAGTAGTTCCCAGTTTATGTTACTCTGCTTTACCAGGACAACAATTTTTCTGCATTATGTAGAGATTTTTGCCATGGACACCAGATCTACAGCGTTAAATATTTTAAATACATAATTTTCTCCATATTAAATATAAGTAAGGCACCAAGGTATAAAGATTTTTAAATACAAACAGTAGTCTGAGAGCAGTGATTCTGACACTTCTACTTCCTTTCCGAATGATTCTAAGATCAGTGAATGGAAGGTGAGAGAGTGTAAGACTGCGCAGACTGGAAGAACGTTAGTGGTGCTTCTGCTTTCCATGTTGCAGGCATGAGCCTTTCCCTGTTGTCATGTACATTGCAGGGATAGTTTAGTCTGCAGCTGAATGAGAGAGCACCGGAGAGAAGTACCTGATACCGTGGATTTTAGAGATGCCTGCTCCTAAGTATGGCTGTGGACTGGGTGCGTTTATCTGCCGGATCCCGTGTGCGCACCACGGGCATCCGGGTTGAGCTGCTGACGTACGTTTCGCCCATTCGTGGGCTTGTTCACGGGTAGCCTAGTCTGGAGTTCCCCTTCTTCCGGTTATATGCAGGGCTGTGGGGCGTGTATCTCTATGTGTGGCCAATCATCCGTGCGTGAGCCATGAGTGACAACCCACGCAGCCAATGCTGTATATTGTTTACATCTGATATTAATTAAGCCAATCAGAGGTATTTCTTTTGACTGACGATGATAAGAGCTAATCAGTAACAAGACATAGACTAATGATCAGATTTGATGAACGATGAACGATGAATGATTGAACGATTGAACAATTTTTACAATGAATTGAACTATTTCATCAACGATGAATGATTGAACAATTTCTGACAGTATTAAAATGAATGAAATCGTTAAAATCTGACTGCAAACACAGTCAATGTCAGAGATCATTATCTGACATGCCGGAACATGCATTGTTCGTTGATGCATGCCCTACATGTCAAAGATATGAATGATTCAGCAAAATCTTCAGACGGAGCTTGCTCTCATAGCCCCACTATTGGAAGGAGTGCCGGAGATGCGAAAAGGGATCCAAGTGGATCCCTCTGCCGCCTTCTCATGGACTCCCTGGTGGCTGTGCGCATGCGTGACCTTGGGTCATGCATGCGTAGCTGGGGCGACGGGGAAGGAGCTAAGTAATGCAGCTACTTCTGTAGCTGCGATACTAACCGCAGCTGTCCTCGCACTGGAGCAATGATGAATAGCTCCGGTGTTATTTATCCCCTGCTGCGAATTGGATACTTAAGTACCCCTCGCAGCGAGATAATTACTTAATCATCGAAATGCCCCTTAGAGAGAGTGTTATGTAAGTCTAATAGCAGATTATGGGCCCAATTCATTGGTGCATGCTGTTCGATCTCAATGCCGATGTTTACGTAGTTGAGCGATTATTTGCCACAGCGCATACGTGAAATTCTGTAAAACGCTCTGACACATGCGTTACACAAGGTGTACGTTCAAAAATTCTTTTGTGATCGGGAGAGACGGTATCAGAAATGGAGCGGCATGAGCGTTCCTGCGTGGTGACTGGAAAGTGGCAAATAAAATATGTTTTGTGGGCGTGTTATGGGTGTTTTATGGGAGTGTTATGAGCATATTATGGGTGTGTTATGGGAATGTCATGGGTGTTTTATGGGTGTTATGAGTGTGCTATGGGAGTGTCATGGGCATGTTATGAGAGTGTTATGGGAGTGTCATGGGCATGTTATGGGAGTGTTTAGGGGCGTGTCATGAGCGTGTTATGAGTGTGCTATGGGAGTGTCATGGGCATGTTATGGGCGTGTAATCAGCGTGTTATGAGTGTGCTATGGGAGTGTCATGGGAGTGTCATGGGCATGTTATCGGAGTGTCATGGGCATGTTATGGGAGTGTTATGGGAGTGTTATGGGCATGTCATGAGCGTGTTATGAGTGTGCTATGGGAGTGTCATGGGAGTGTTATGGGAGCGTCATGGGAGTGTCAAGGGAGTGTCATGGGCATGTCACGAGCGTGTTATGAGTGTGCTATGGGAGTGTCATGGGAGTGTCATGGGCATGTTATGGGAGTGTTATGGGAGTGTCATGGGAGTGTTATGGGAGTGTCATGGGAGTGTTATGGGAGCGTCATGGGAGTGTTATGGGAGTGTCATGGGAGTGTCATGGGAGTGTTATGGGAGTGTCATGGGAGTGTTATGGGAGCGTCATGGGAGTGTTATGGGAGTGTTATGGGAGTGTCATGGGAGTGTCATGGGAGTGTTATGGGAGTGTCATGGGAGTGTCATGGGAGTGTTATGGGAGTGTCATGGGAGTGTTATGGGAGCGTCATGGGAGTGTTATGGGAGTGTCATGGGAGTGTCATGGGAGTGTTATGGGAGTGTCATGGGAGTGTTATGGGAGCGTCATGGGAGTGTCATGGGAGTGTCATGGGCATGTTATGGGAGTGTTATGGGAGTGTCATGGGAGTGTCATGGGAGTGTTATGGGAGTGTCATGGGAGTGTCATGGGAGTGTCATGGGAGTGTTATGAGAGCGTCATGGGAGTGTCATGAGCGTGTTATGAGTGTGCTATGGGAGTGTCATGGGAGTGTTATGGGAGCGTCATGAGCGTGTTATGAGCGTGTCATGGGCATGTTATGGGAGTGTTATGGGAGTGTCATGGGAGTGTCATGGGAGTGTTATGGGCATGTCATGAGCGTGTTATGAGTGTGCTATGGGAGTGTCATGGGAGTGTTATGGGAGTGTTATGGGAGCGTCATGGGAGTGTCATGGGAGTGTCATGGGCATGTTATGGGAGTGTTATGGGAGTGTCATGGGAGTGTCATGGGAGTGTTATGGGCATGTCATGAGCGTGTTATGAGTGTGCTATGGGAGTGTCATGGGAGTGTTATGGGAGTGTCATGGGAGTGTCATGGGCATGTTATGGGAGTGTTATGGGAGTGTCATGGGAGTGTCATGGGCATGTTATGGGAGTGTCATGGGAGTGTCATGGGCATGTCATGGGAGTGTCATGGGAGTGTCATGGGCATGTTATGGGAGTGTCATGGGAGTGTCATGGGAGTGTCATGGGCATGTTATGGGAGTGTTATGGGAGTGTCATGGGTGTGTCAGTGACAGCAGTTGTGTTCTCAGATGCACAGCCAGCGGTGTTACAGTGTGCAATTGGGTGTTTCTGTGCTTGCACATTCAGGTGTTTGCTACTGTACCAGGGGAAGGCTGATACTACTATTTGCATATTATCGCAGACGCACAAGCACACGCAGTAGAGTCTTTGAACCAGGTCATATATGTAGGCTAATATTAGATCCAAGTTGCAATGGATCTTCCAGTAGTGATGTCAGCGATAATCTGATCTGGTGACATCAACTGGTTTCCTAACAACATCATAGTGATATCACCGGGTTTCCATGTCTTGTTCCTGCTTTGAACGATGAAATGCTCATGCACTTCTACACTTTGAACACTGTGCTAGGATTGTAATCCTTACTGACAGTCAGTCAAAAAAAAACATTCACACCTACTGTATCAGCAAGAAAACAATAACATTGATCAACATTTTACCTCCAACAATATCAAAGAATATATAGGGCTGTGAACCCCTTATTTCAGATTCATATGCCCCATTCTGTTGCAGATACTGCTACTGCTTTTAATTGTATATATATTAAAAAAACAGTATATGTGTCAGTAAAAAAATTATATCCATAAGTACATTTCTAAAAACTTGTATAAATAGTAGGTGCGCAGAAACCAACAGTTTTTGTCCATTCACTAACCTGAATCTAACATTGCTTACCAATTATCTACCCTGGCTCAGTAATATGCACTATTAACTTCATGTTTTTTTACTTTATAATCTCTTTATTTACAAAAGTGGGAGACAACCACATACTAACAAATTATACATTATCAAAGTACAAAGAAAAGCAAAGAATTGTTACAATTTGCAATGTAAAAATATGAGAGATTTGTCAAATCCACTTTGTTTTTTTAACTTTTTGTTGCATATTGTAAAATGTACAACAGTAAAACAACATATTAAGTTCAAGTTTACTATTTTGTTGCACTGATTTGGACTAGTTGTGTGTGCAGTAGGTCCACAGTCTTGTATAATCATCAAATCTTACCTACTGTAGTGTTATTAGATTTCCTAATCTATCAAGATATCTGCAAAAGTCTACCTGAACTACAGAGAATGCTATCAGCTAAACAGAGCTAATACTTTTCTAGCTATGGGGCTGATTCAAAGATGTACGGTACACCAATGGTTAGCGCACTTCTCTGATCATAGTCACTCTGTGCCGGTGCAGGACCAGTACTGCGCATGTGCCGTACAGGTCTGTGATGCCGCACGCAGAGCGGCAGCAGACTGTCAGTGATTGACATGCTGATGCTGTTTCTGGGCGGGGAGGGGGCGGCAGCGGTTGGGGGGGAGCGGCCAGGATCTCTGTTGGCTGATGGAGATTTCTTGGCCTCTTTTGAGCAACTGCGATTGCAGGCTTGAGTGACCCCATGGTCACTCAGCCAGCAGAAGATCACGCAGATGATCCGATGCGTCCACTGATGCAGCTCAGATCAGTAATGCACGCAGGAAGCAGCACGCCTCCTGATGCATTACAATATTAGTGCTATCGCAGCTGCTACCATGTTAGCTGCGATAGCAAATCATCCGAACCTGAATCACTCCCTATCAGGGGCGTATCTATAATGGGTGCAGGGTGTGCGGTGCACAGTCCCCCCTGGCATCAGAGCCTGAATCACCCCCTATCAGGGGCGTATCTATAATGGGTGCAGGGTGTGCGGTGCACACTCCCCCCTGGCATCAGAGCCTGAATCATCCCCTATCAGGGGCGGATCTATAATGGGTGCAGGGTGTGCGGTGCACACTCCCCCCTGGCATCAGAGCCTGAATCACCCCCTATCAGGGGCATATCTATAATGGGTGCAGCGTGTGCGGTGCACACTCCCCCCTGGCATCAGAGCCTGAATCACCCCCTATCAGGGGCATATCTATAATGGGTGCAGGGTGTGCGGTGCACACTCCCCCTTGGCATCAGAGCCACTGACCCTTTTTATGCAGCAGGAGCAGCAGGGGTTGTTGCGGGGTGCGATTTGTGTGCAAGAAGTGCGGGAGCTGTTGAAGCTAGAACATACTTGCCTGCCCTCCCGATTCGTCCGGGACCATCTCGAAAATTGGGTGCTGCTCCTGGCCCTCGAGAAAGGCAGGTAAGCCTCCCGGCAGCCGCTGACCTCACCGCCCCCCCCCCCCGCAGTTACAATGTTGGCAAGTAACGTCTACAATCTATCTGCCGAGGTTTCAGTTTTGGTGGCAGCCAGCCCCAGATGTCATGGAGGGGGCAGTAACACTATCATTATGTCTATACAGAGCAGCAATTTCTGCATATTTTAAGGACAGAATTGAATAATGAAGAGGCCCCTAAAGCTCTCTAAGCTAGCACTCAATACCAAGATCACATTGACACATTTGATCAGGTTCCCTGACTGAGACAACTGCATAGCAATATATTCTAGGAGCACATAGGGAATTTGACACATAATAAGAATGACAAGATTTTAAACCCGTGGAAGAAAGTAAGCCTGCAGCGCTTCATGCGCCATTCAAACCCATTCAACCTTGCTATAAGGACAGCAATGTAAAAGTGGCAAAGCTTGTGAGCAGGTTGGCCTTTTTAATGCTGCAATTTATAATATACAATGTACAGTATGACACTGTTAATGTATGGTTATGTTATACTGCTAATATTGAATGCAATATCCAGTACACTGATATACTGTATGTTAAATGTGAAAATAGTAAAGCATTTATTCATATATAAAAGATATGGGAGTTGTACAACACTTTGATGACTCTGCCTTGTGGTAACTGCAACTATTTTATTAATATGCTTTAAAGAATTTCAGAGCATCGTGCTACATATTACTGATCCTGGGGAAAGAGAGCACACTAAAGCTAAGCAATCAAAATAAAAAAAGCTATTACATGGTTCACAATTACATTCTCTGGTGACACAAGTGGAATTCAGAATTGGCGGAGTTCTAGCCACATTGTCTGTCCCATGCTAATTCCTCTCCCACCAGCTCCATGCTGGCATTGTACATAATTCATGGGTAAAGATATGTATTTATTTATGTTTTGAGTTCTGGTTTCAGTTGGCATTTGCCACTACAATAAGCTTAGCCATGTATGTTTACATTATCTTAGGGTTTGGAGTTTAGCATATGGTTGAGAGTTAGAAGCTAATGGTACGGTAAGTTATATGGTTGGCTTTATGGTTTTGTAACCCTTAATTGAAACCCTGACCTTAATAATTTTATTTCAAATATTAATTAATTTGTGCTGTAGACATTAATAAGCATCCCAGAAATCCATGTAAGATTGGGCTGGGAGGGGACTGTATGGTGAGTTGTAGGAGTAGATTTTGTTCTGAAATCATGTTACCAATGGACTGGCCATGGCAAACCAGCCCAACCTGTACTCTAAATCACAGATTACAACTATAGTGGATCATAATAGGGGTTCATCTGCTCAAGTCCAAGAGCAGTAACCGAGCTCACAGCTTTGCGTCCATCTGCCTTAGGGCCATGCAGAGCTGAATTATAGACAAGGAAAACTAGGCGCTAGTACCGATGCTCCACAAACTCATTTATCCTCCTTGCAACAAACAACAACATTAGTAATAACACAGAGAGGAGATGGGTGACTGTGGACTGAAATTAGTCCTGCAGCATCATATTGATAGGCACAATCACATACCCCTCATTTGCTTCATTTTTATGGGTGCTTGTAAAGTAGCTCAGGGTGCAATTCATGAGGATTATCTGTGAGAGAGAGAGAGAGAGAGAGAGAGAGAGAGAGAGAGAGAGAGAGAGAGAGAGAGAGAGATACATGGAGGCACACGGGACTCCCTACTATACTACATGGAGGCACTGCATATCAGTGCATATTGGTGTGCTGTTGATATTTTGCATCTACATACAGTATGTGTAGACCAGCCCCAGAACCAGGAGAGAGGTGCATGTGTCAGGACAAGTATAAAGCCGAGGCTGAATCATACATATTTTAGTATAAAAGCAAATAGGGACATAAAAATAAATGTAAAACTTCCCTTTTTCTATAAAAACTAGTACTCAGCCCAAGGAAGCAGTCAGTCTGAACCGGGAAACGCATTGCTTTTAGGAGAAAAAAGGAAGTTTTATTTTTATTTTTATGTCCTTGTTTTTATACTGAATGTCTTTTATACACTGTATATAATATTTCATACATAATTTGTTTATACAAGTTTCTAAAATGAACAAAATGTGTTAACATTAATTAACTTAATAAATATGACCATTTGAATTTATCGCTAGATTACTGATGATATGGTAAAATGAATATACCATTTGATCTTCACCTATTTTTTGAGAATTAACTCATCAGTGATTTATTTTATGGGAATTATTCCCTACCCACACTGGATAATATTAACCATGTAAGACCAACAGATATTGGACTCTTATAAATGATTGTCTAATGCTCTTTCTTATCCTAAATAGGGTTAGAATTATTTAAAAACCACACAAGTTATAAAAACAGAATACACAATTGCTTTCCCCCTCTCTTTTACATATCATCAGACTGAGAAGTTCGCGAATAATCACTGAGAAATACGCCACGATCATCAGTTGCTCTCGTAACCACTGGAGGACAATGATGCAATACTATTAATTATTCATTAATTAACCATTAATACTATTAATTTTTGCAACTACAACATGCAGTTGAAATGTTATCAAGGTGAGCATTTCGCATATAGGTGTCTCACCTCAAATTTTTTTTTTTCTACAAAAAATTGGTTATACTATTGTATGTTGTTTTTTGTTTCCTTCTTTGTTGCATTTGAGTTATAAACTACCTAGAAAATTTCCTTATTAAGCACCAGATATACCAAAACACTGCAACTTAACCACAAAGAGCCATTAGGTTGGTCTCATTACCTGGCCGCAGATCCAGAGATGCAATGGGGAATCATTTGGCGCAAGTTAACACAAAAATAAATGTGTTGTGAGTACTTGCAAGTTATGAGTCAGCTAGATTGCCTATTTCAGAATACCCTTATAATAATATCGGCATTTATCAGTCCTGCTGTGATTTTTATTGTGTATAGTTACTAGGGGTGAGCGGGTTCAGATTTCTGAAATCCGAACCCCCCCGAGCCCCCCCGATCCGAGGCCGATCCGAGTCAGGCTCGACTTTTCCCGCCTGACTCGGATCTGAAATCGAGGTAAAACGTCATCATCCCGCCTTCCGGATCTCGCGGGTTTTGGATCCTATATAAGGTACCCGCGTCGGCGCCATTTTCTCACTCGGCTGTGGACAGTGAAGAGGGAGGGTGGGAGTTAGGGCTGGCTGGGCTGTGTAGTGTAGTGTAGTGTAGTGCAGAGTAGTGTTGTGCTGCGCTGTGCTGCTGTTGTCCATAGGGGCTGTGTCCACTACTTCAAAGTCCATAGGGGCTGGCTGTGTTGTGCTGTGCTGCTGTTGTCCATAGGGGCTGTGTCCACTACTTCAAAGTCCATAGGGGCTGGCTGGACTGTGTTGTGCAGTCAGTTGTCCATAGGGGCTGTGTCCACTCCAAAGTCCTGTGCAGTGTCCCAATCCTAAAGGGGTGCTGTAGTGTTGTGCAGGGGGTGCTCTGTCCATCAGGGGTGCTCCCCCCAAGTGCTAAAAAAATATATATTTTTTCTGTGTTTGTGAATTGTGTGCGCAGTAGCCGCACGTGCATCAACAAAGTAGTGCCAAGCGTGCGCCTGTGTCATAAGTAAAGGGCCGGCTGGCTTGACCGTTAAAGGGTGCTGTAACACCCAAAGTACACTCCAAACCAAATAAAAAAATATTTTCTGTGTTTGTGAATTGTGTGCGCAGTAGCCGCACGTGCATCAACAAAGTAGTGCCAAGCGTGCGCCTGTGTCATAAGTAAAGGGCCGGCTGGCTTGACCGTTAAAGGGTGCTGTAATCCCCAAAGTACACTCCAAACCAAATAAAAAATATTTTCTGTGTTTGTGAATTGTGTGCGCAGTAGCCGC
The DNA here is from genome assembly GCA_031769625.1 of Taudactylus pleione. Taxonomy (NCBI): domain Eukaryota; kingdom Metazoa; phylum Chordata; class Amphibia; order Anura; family Myobatrachidae; genus Taudactylus; species Taudactylus pleione. The sequence continues at coordinate 7,514,864 of JAUIMM010000350.1, read as the reverse complement.
ACGTGCATCAACAAAGTAGTGCCAAGCGTGCGCCTGTGTTATAAGTAAAGGGCCGGCTGGCTTGACCGTTAAAGGGTGCTGTAACCCCCAAAGTACACTCCAAACCACATAAAAAAATATTTTCTGTGTTTGTGAATTGTGTGCGCAGTAGCCGCACGTGCGTCAACAAAGTAGTGCCAAGCGTGCGCCTGTGTCATAAGTAAAGGGCCGGCTGGCTTGACTGTTAAAGGGTGCTGTAACTCCCAAAGTACACTCCAAACCAAAAAAATATATATTTTCTGTGTTTGTGAAATGTGTGCACTGTGGCTGCACGTGCATCAACAAAGGAGCAGCGCCAAGCGTGCGCCTGTGTCCCATAAGTAAAGGGCCGGCTGGCTCATTTCTTAAAGGGTGGTGTAACCCACAAAGTGCACTACTCTCCAGCAAAAATAAAAAAATATTTTCTGTGTTTGTGTGCGCCTTAGCCGCACGTATATATCAATATAACATAAATGGAGGACCAAACTTTCTCCGATAAAAATAAAATAGGGAAAGATCAAGAACCACTTCCTCCTAGTGCTGTTGCTGCTGCTGGAAGTTGTTCATCATCCCAGAGAGGAAGGAGGAACACCACTACTTTTACTAAACAATTGACCCTCCAACAGTCCCTAGCGATGAGGATGAAGTACGACAGCAGTCATCCTGAAGCAAAACGTATAACTGAGGCCTTGACTGCTATGTTGGTGTTAGACGTGCGTCCGGTATCCGCCATTAGTGCAGTGGGATTTAGACAATTGATGGAGGTAGTGTGTCCCCGGTTCCAAATCCCATCTAGATTCCACCTGCATCCTCAAAGCAGCAGCGGCAAGCGTGCGTCTGTCTGTTAAAGAGTGGTGTAACCCTCAAAGTGCGCTCTACAAACAATAAAAATAGTCTTCTTTTTTTTTTCTGTCTTTGTGAAATGTGTGGGCTGTAACCGCATCTGCATCCTTAAAGCAGCAGCGACAAGCGTGCGTCTGTCTGTTAAAGGGTGGTGACACCCTCAAAGTGTGCTCCACAAACAATAAAAAAATTCTTCTTTTTTTTCTGTCTTTGTGAATTGTGTGGGCTGTAGCCGCACTTGCATCCTCAAAGCAGCAGCGACAAGCATGCGTCTGTCTGTTAAAGGGTGGTGTAACCCTCAAAGTGCGCTCCACAAACAATAAAAATATTCTTCTTTTTTCTGTCTTTGTGAAATGTGTGGGCTGTAGCCGCATCTGCATCCTTAAAGCAGCAGCGACAAGCGTGCGTCTGTCTGTTAAAGGTTGGTGACACCCTCAAAGTGTGCTCCACAAACAATAAAAAAATTCTTCTTTTTTTTTCTGTCTTTGTGAATTGTGTGGGCTGTAGCCGCACTTGCATCCTCAAAGCAGCAGTGACAAGCGTGCGTTTGTCTGTTAAAGGGTGGTGTAACCCTCAAAGTGCGCTCCACAAACAATAAAAATATTCTTTTTTTTCTGTCTTTGTGAAATGTGTGGGCTGTAGCCGCACCTGCATCCTTAAAGCAGCAGCGACAAGCGTGCGTCTGTCTGTTAAAGGGTGGTGACACCCTCAAAGTGTGCTCCACAAACAATAAAAATATTCTTCTTTTTTTTTTCTGTCTTTGTGAATTGTGTGGGCTGTAGCCGCACTTGCATCCTCAAAGCAGCAGCGACAAGCGTGCATCTGTCTGTTAAAGGGTGGTGACACCCTCAAAGTGTGCTCCACAAACAATAAAAAAATTCTTTTTTTTTCTGTCTTTGTGAATTGTGTGGGCTGTAGCCGCACTTGCATCCTTAAAGCAGCAGCGACAAGCGTGCGTTTGTCTGTTAAAGGGTGGTGTAACCCTCAAAGTGCGCTCCACAAACAATAAAAATATTCTTTTTTTTTCTGTCTTTGTGAAATGTGTGGGCTGTAGCCGCACCTGCATCCTTAAAGCAGGAGCGACAAGCGTGCGTCTGTCTGTTAAAGGGTGGTGACACCCTCAAAGTGTGCTCCACAAACAATAAAAATATTCTTCTTTTTTTTCTGTCTTTGTGAAATGTGTGGGCTGTAGCTGCACCTGCATCCTTAAAGCAGCAGCGACAAGCGTGCGTCTGTCTGTTAAAGGATTACATCGGTGACAGCATCCAAGTAGGCATGTCAGACAGTCCGTACCTGTACTGGCAGGATAAAGAAGCAATTTGGTGGTCCCTGTACAAACTGGCTCTATTTTACCTGAGTTTCCCCCCCCTCCAGTGTGTACTCCGAAAGAGTGTTTAGTGCAGCCGGGAACCTTGTCAGCGAAAGGCGTAGGAGGTTGCTTCCACAAAATGTGGAGAAGATGATGTTCATAAAATTAATTATCAACTCTTCCAGGGAGACCAACCTCCAGAACGTACAGAGGGACCTGTGGTTGTGGATTCCAGCGGGGACGAATTAATACTCTGTGAGGATGAGGATGTACACAACACTGAAGAGGGTGAGGAATCGGTGGATGAGGAGGATGAGGACGACATCTTGCCTCCATAGAGCCAGTTTGTGCAGGGACAGATTAATTGCCAGCTTGTTTTGTGGGGGCCCAAACGAACCAATCATTTCAGCCACAGTCATGTGGCAGACCCTGGCGCTGAAATATTTGGTTTGTTAAAGTGTGCATGTCCTGTTTATACAACATAAGGGTGGGTGGGAGGGCCCAAGGACAATTCCATCTTGCACCTCTTTTTTTTCTTTGAATTATGTACTGTTTGGGGCCTAGTTTTTCAAACTGCCATCCTGTCTGCCACTGCAGTGTCACTCCTAGATGGACCACGTGTTTGTGCCGCCCACTTGTATCTCTTAGCATAGTCATCCAGCTACCTCGGTGCAACCTTTTGGATATAAAAACACTATTGTGAGGTGTTAGGTGTTCAGAATAGACTAGAAATGAGTGGAAATTAAGGTTATTGAGGTTAATAATAGCATAGGAGCAGAAAACCCCACAAATTCTGTGATTTTAGCTGTTTTTATGCTTTTTTAAAAAAAAATACAGATCCAAAACACAAAACCCAGAACCCAAAACACAGAAGGGTGGTTTTGGCAAAACCAATCCAGATCCAAAACACGAAGAAAGATCCAGATCCAAAACCAAAACACGAAAAGTGGCCGGTGCACACCCCTAATAGTTACTATAATTATTCTAGATGAGTGTTTGTAGCAAGCACATCCTGTCAGTTCAAATTCTCTCTTTATTATATATTCGTGCTGGATATTTCCTTAGTTACTGCAGCTTATTGTTAAATATATGATGTTTATGCTCCTTTAATTGTTATTCTATAATGCATATTGTTGTTCCTGTGAGGCAGTTGTATGTTACAACAAAGGAATCAAGTGCAATACATTCTCTGAACCCTAGAACTGCATTTTCTGTCTATATGATATAAGAAGGAGGAGGGAAAGCACTAATCTACTTTGGTCGGGCTAGTATTGTAGCTGCTTTGTGTAATGAGAGCACTACAAAACCTCACTATGCATGCATATAAGAACAATAGAGTGGACTCAAAGTGCATACAATTGCCCTTATTAGTGATAATGAATATAATAAAAGGACAAAGTCAATCCATATGTAAAATAAAGGTGGTTTATCTGGGAGAGGAATAAAGCCTCATGGAGAGATTATACCCAAAGGAACAAGGTAAATTATATACCTGGATTTTTGTATTGAAGTGCAAGGTACGGATATCACAGCAATATGACAGCTTCTGTACAGAAGCTCATTCAGACCTTTGTCCTGGCCAAACACGGAGCTGCCGATCGGAGCTGACCTCCGATCGCAACAGCGCCGGGGGGGGGGGGCAGCGGCAGGCAGGGGGAGCTGCGCCTTGGGGCAACAGCAGAGCCATCAGATGCCCCTGGGCATTCCAGTCACCCCTAGGCATTTGCTTATAATGCCTATGCCTAGGGCCGGCTCTGTATCAAGCCTTGAAGAGAGATAAAGTGGAGAAGAATCAGCTTTTAGCTGTCTTTTAAATGACAGTTAGAAGCTGATTGGTTGCTATGGGCAACTACTCAACTTTATCTCTCTCCAAGGCTTGATACATCTCCCCATTTGTCTTTTTAAATTTTTAAAAAAATTATAATAAATATTTGATTTTTTTTTTAAACACTCTTGAACACATTACTTTCATCATCACAATTTTGTTAAGTGTCTTTTCTCTTTAAACAATTAAGGGCAGGGGTTAAAGTGAGCCGGAACGGGGCAACCCACTAAACCCCGGCATCGCAGGGAGGCTCCATATGCCGGGCGCCCGCAGAGATTTTGTTACCAGCGGGTGCCCCGGCTCCCTCCTCGCAGCCCAGCCGGAGGCTGGAGCTCACTCATGAGCTCCGGCTTCTGGGTCCCGCTGTGTGCAGTGCACTATGGGACAGACATCATGACGTCATGATGTCTCTCCCATAGTTCAGACTGAGGAGCAGCCAGGCGGACCAGGGGGACCAGACGATAGCGGACACGGGAGCGGGGCTTTAGGTAAGTATTAATTTTTTTTTTTTGTGTAAGCGGCTTCACAATGGGGAACATTACTACAGGGGGCACTACTACTGGGAGCATTACTCAGGGGCACTACTACTGGGGGCATTACTCAGGGGGCACAACTACAGGGGGCATTACTCAGGGGTTATTACTCAGGGGGCACTACTACTGGGGACATTACTCAGAGGGCACTACTACTGGGGACATTACTATTGGGGGCATTACTCAGGGGCACTACTACTGGGGGTATTACTAAAGAGGAGCATTACTATTGGGGGCACTACTACTGGGGCACTACTACAAGGGTATTACTACTAGGGACACTACTATTGGGGCACTATTACAGGGGGATTACTAATGGGGGCATTGCATAGGGGTCACTGCATAAGGGGCACCACTCCTGGGGGCACTGCATAAGGGGGGCTCTGCATAAGGGGCACTACTACTCTGGGCTCTGCATAAGGGGCACTACCACTGTGGGCACTGCATAAGGGGCACTACCACTACTGGGGGCACTGCATAAGGGGCACTACCACTACTCTGGGCACTGCATAAGGGGCACTACCACTACTGTGGTCTTTGCATAAGGGGCACTACCACTGTGGGCACTGCAAAAGGGGCACTACCACTACTGAGGGCATTGCATAAGGGGCACCACCACAGTGGGCATTATGTGTAAGGGGCACCACTACAGTGGGCATTATATGTAAGGGGCACTACTGCTGTGGGCACTGTATAAGGGGCACTACTACTGTGTGCATTGTATAAGGGGCACTACTACTATTGGCATTGTGTATAAGCATTGTGTAAAAGGGGCACTGCTGTGTTTCACACATGTATAAGAGACACTACTATGTGGTGTAATGTGAATCAAGAATGTCCTACTGTGTGGCGTAATTTGTATCGGGAATACTATTACGTGACAAACCCCTTTCTTTTGAGACAACTCCCCTTTTTTCAGTGCGCGCTGTCCCTTTATTTACATTGCACAACAGAGGGTCGTGAGTTCCACCACTTCTCTAGGATCACTTTAAGCACTGATTAAGGGGCATATCGAATTGCAGGTGAAATTTAAAAAAACCTCAGGGCGCTGGGTTTTTCCTATTATAGAAATTAACGCTCCTTTTTCCTTTTTCAGCTTCAGAGCTGCAAGTCCTTTTTTTCCTAAAATCGTTATTTTAAGGGAAAATTGTTGGGATTTGCTTGAGAAACCCTAAGACCCCCCCCCCCCTAATGACTAATTAAGCAATTGGAAGTTTCTAAATAGCTTAATTACTCCAATAATTATCATTGGTTGTTAAAACCATTAATGGCCTCAAATTATACAAACATAAGGATGTTGTTAATACTTACACCCCAAATTTATTTAAGGTATTTATTTAAACGAAAAAAAAATAATTGCTTTATGTTCTTTCTTTCTTTTTAATTGGCCTAAAATGTCCCCAAAATCAACTTTTTTTCATTTTTCATTTTATTTGTTTGTAATAATACAAAATAGTTTGCTTTTTTAAAAAGCAATATATATATATATATATATATATATATATATATTTTATTTATTTTTTATATATATATTTTTTTTTCTTTGGGACTGTAATAACCATTATTACTGTTACCCAATATTTTATTTTATTTTTATTTTTTTAGGGTTATGTTCCCCATTTTTTTTAAATATATTCCCCACTGGGTTTTGGGTGAAAAAAATTAGCATCCAATTTTTTTCTAATGGATACTGCAGGTAAAGGAAGCATGTCTATAAAAAAGTTGGACGCAATCCCCGAGTCAATTGGATATGCACCTTAGAGTGCCCGTCCTTTAGCAAGGATAATACCAATTCCGTCAGTAAGCTTGAAACAGAACAAGAAAGGAAGGAGTATTGAAACTAGGAAAAGTACAGTGAGGAAAGTTTACCTTTAAGTGCAGCTCATGCCAATGGCAAAAAATGGGTGCCAGCCCCACCCCCTGAGCGCATGACATCATCATGTTGTGCACAGGGGGTGGGGCTGCCTGCACCAGGAAGTGCCCGAAGTATCCTGAGGGCGCTCTGAGAGGCTGTACAGACTGCAGGGTGCATGCCTGGTGTGTTCAAAGGACACTCCAGGCAGCACTGCAGATGCAATACTGTCTGCAGGGTGTCGTTCTGGGCTACTGGACATCCATGGTGTGATCCACTGAGCCCTGTGCAGAAGTGTATACTGATAATGTGAAGGTGGATGCATCTTGAAATGTGTATGGCTCTGCATTTGTGCAGAAATATGCTATGTTTCCCTGTTCTTGTTTGTATGGCTTTTAGATGATCTCTACTCTGACATATCTTCTGTGGGAACCCCAACAACACTTCATTATCAGTTGCTTCTCCTGTGCCGGAGGCAGAAGAATTTTACATTTAAGTATTCCATTACATCTTGGGAGCGCCCGAGGTATAACAATGGACCTCAGAAACAGACAGTTGTAATCTCTTTCTCTATAGAAAATAAAACAGTTCTAGTACTAGTGCTGACGTTGCTATTACTATTATACACAATTGTATTTTGTTGTCTTATGCATGAATTGATTTATATAGCAAATACTTTTTTAATTTGTAAGACCATAATTCACATGTAAGCACCCAAGGTGCAAGATTTGGTTGACAATACATTCTTAGATTAAGGAAAATGTAAACATATATTTATGGAACAAGTCATGTTGTTAGTGCAAATTACTTTGCGGCTCTAGTAGAAATCGCTCACTACACTAAACATAATCAGAACATACTTTTCAGTTGATAGGTAAAACTATTTTATGTAATATTGAGTAAGAAATTCACTGGAGGTTGATAAGGGTTTGCTGCTAAGTCAGCTCATACACTATGTGGATTATATTTCTTGGGTTTGTGAACACAGAGTAGAGAGATGTTAAAATCTCATTGTTCTGGCTTCTGTTCTAGGCTCCTCTGGGAACCGCTGTCTGCAGTACTTAATTCTGAGGCTTTATTCTGCAGTAAACTGATTGTCTGCATGGTAATGATAAGGCACCATTACAGGAATAATGTTTAGTGATAATGAGAGACACATTTACTGAACATTTCAAGTACATTTAGATTCTACACTTTACTACAGTGTGCTTAAGTAGATTTTTTTATCAATCAAGCTGAAATGTAATATTTACGGCAAACTTGTGGAATTTCCACAGGGACAGTTACAAGACAAGAATCTGAAACATACTTGTTGATCCTAATAGTGTCTGTCACCTATATGCAGGTACATTTTTCCATTTGCTTTGCTCAATGTACAGTATGAGTGGCTGAGAGAAATGGGGCCTAAGTTTCAATAAATATTGTGCAAGATTCTCCATATTAAATTGTGTATCAGACACTTTTGTAGAAAATAATTGCCAAAGTAACTAATGTGCAGTATAGTTACATTAATAAATAATAACTCTGTTAAGCAAAGTGACCTAAAAGTCAAGTTGTAGGATAAAAGAAATGTGGCTGCTCCTACTGTATGCCTACATCACTAGAGCTTGGTAATGTCTATTAGTATACCTGCCCTTCCACACTAATAAACACACGGTAAGCTAGGGGTGGGCAATAATCGGCCCCCCAGATGTTGTAAAACTACACATCCCAGGATGCCCTGCTACAGTTTTGCTATTTGGCCATGCTAAAAATGTTACAGTGCATACTGGGATTTGTAGTTCAACAACAGCTGGTGGGCCTCTTATTGCCCACCCCTATCAGATAAGCATATTAAAAAGACAGGACAAAAGAGTATTAATAGTTCTGTAACCACCTAAAATGTTAACATTTCTTTACAATTTTAGAATGCAGCACCCCATTCTCATGTGCTAACATGCTCGTGTTTAGGGGGCACAGAGTGAGGGTTCCCTGTTCTTCCCCCAAGTTGTTGTAGTCATTCCCTCTCCAGTGGATCTATGTATTCATGATGGGGACATGGCCACACATCCTTAAATACTACAGCCTGATATTATTATTGGTAAAAGTGCAACACATGAAAAGTACATGGAAATTCATAAGACATACATTCATATTCATCTGTTTTATCCATTAATTTCCCTGCATACAGTACTGTACCTCCATAACTTTATGTTCGGACATTTAGTGGCCTATCCAGAATTGGCTGTAAAATGGGCATACATTACACATTACAAATGTGCTAGGAAAAATAGCATATTACTGCACATATGCAAAGCTGTACAAATCATGAAATGCGTATGAGTCTGCATTAGCAGCATACAGTGTGCGCCTAGTTTTCTACAAATAATCATCATCAGTGTGAACTATCGATGTATATCCGCTTACTTACTGGTCTGCATGGATCCTGACATTTGTAAATGTGAGATTTCCTCCCCTATCTGGTCATAACTGTAAGTACAGTATGTTCGGAATGTGCTCCATTCTGCATTCTGGCATTTGCATGCACTGATTACTGAGCATGAGAAGTTCTAAATATTGCAAAAATATTGTACGCAAATTTGTTGGAAATGATGTGTGTGCAGGTGTTGTAATCTGAAGAGTCGATAGCCCTTTTCCTTAACCAGTGATTGTGGTTTATTCAGCAGTAGCAGGTACAGTCGTACTCACTGTTATATATACATTGATCAGGAGCAGAGCTTGAGTGAAGTGAGACTTCATACAGCTCACCAGCAGGTGTCCATTGCTCCTGCACATGCACAGTATTACATATGGCAGCCATCTTGGTATAGCCTCCCTGAAGGGACATTAAGTGTCCCTGGAGGGACATTAAGATGGAGTCAATAACCCCACTAGTTACAAGCTTCTCCATGTTACACAAACATTCAAATAAAGATTTCTCTTAGCAACCTGTAAAAGAAATTTGTTAAACACATAAAATTACATTATCATATCATGTGATTTTATCTTGGCCTCCTTGGAAGATACTTTAGCAAAATTTCCTTTTCTTGTAGCATGGGCCTTAATAACAGACTCTCGACTCATGAACTTGGAAATGCTGCAACCATCACAATATTTGATGCTTTTAGAGGTATATTAACTAAAGTGAGAGTTTTTAGAAGTGGAGATGTTGCCCATAGCAACCAATCAGATTCTACTTAACATTTAACTAGCACCTTCTAGAAGATAATAGCTAGAATCTGACTGGATGCTATGGGCAACATCTCCACTGGGGGGTGGTCCAAAAATGCAGGTGTGTCTGCCCATTTGAACGCCGTTTCATGGCCGTGCATAACTTAGCCACTGCAATTACATATGCAGCATGAGAGCTCACTGCATGCATGCAGACTTGCAGTGTCTGCAGCTGGTCAGACCTATTGTAAATGTTGTGTGAATGGCTGATGTGCATCGATGGTACCGATGTTTACACAGAAGAGCAATATTGGACTACTATAAAAAAGCAGTAGTGTGCGTCTTTATGCCAGCTGAGCTTTGGCAGCACTGCATTCCTTGCTGTCACACTCTGCTCAAATTGTGTGACTTACATTACCATTTGCTGCAGGTCAGGATTTCTGCCTGACCTTGTTCGGGAACCATGCACTGACATCACCATCATGCACTATGTCAGCTGGTAGCATTCTTCCAGTGGGAGTGCTCCTGCCTCAGCTGACCTCAACAGCCTATCAGGGACTGGCAGCAGAGTCATATCCCCTGTAAGAACTCCCACTGGTGCCAGAGCAAAGAGTTGCTTCCCAGTGTTAAGTTCTATCCTGTGGCTCCTTCGTGCAGAATACCAGCACTGCTACCTGGCTCAATATCTACAGTTTCTGAGTTCTGATTTGTGTGCTGCTGTATTCCAGTTTAGGAATCACAAGCTGCTGCAGTGAACTTACTTAGCAAACATCAGTTGCAGTCTATTATCCAGCTCAGTGCAATCACCAGCTGCACTGATTAGAGGATTCCTGCAATCAGCCTCTGCAAGTCTGTTCCTGACCTTGGCTTTGTTTCTGACCTGCTTCTGTCTAATCCCTGGTACTGCATTTGGTAATCTGGTTTGACCTTGGCTATCCTCTACGACCTGCACATGTCTGCTCTCTGGTACCTTGTTGTCCGTTTGGTTCAGACACGGCCTGTTCACTACGCTGAAACTCTTCTCCACTCCAACCAGAATTCACCAGCACCTGTATATGGGAACCTATTCTGAGGGCCGCGACCTGTGTGTCGGATGCAGCCAAGTCCATACCCTCTTGCAAGGGGCCCTGGTGAACACCACCAGCACATTAGACTCCATGCCTCAGAAATAGGTCACGCCAATCCCCAAATATGGGTTGCATCTATTTGTCATCCGAGAGTTGTGACACTTGCAAATTTGCAGCTGTTATCACAATTGCAATCAGTACAGGCCCAAAGACCGTACTGTGCTTCCAAAGGTTCTGAGATGTCTTACAGTTGGTTTTCGCTTTGACAATGCTTCAATAAGTGTTATGTCCTTTAGGGCAACTGTAGGAGAACAGTTCTTAAGATAAACAGTTGTGGACACAGCTTCCACCCAAAATTGTGTCATGGTCTGATTATTTTGTAGTTCTGGCTCAGGACCCTTGAGTCTGGCCAACATGCAAGAGAAATGAGGTGGCTTGATCCAATTTTGGCTCATGAGTATGAACAGGAGGCCGTAACACTATTACTAGTGTAGGAACCACGGACTTGTGATATGCAAGGATGCTAGACTGGATCCGAGGCGATTATCCAGGCCACTGGGCATCCCCTTGCTTAGTGACCTCAGGTGGCCTGCACAGCAGCAGTTGGACAGTGGGTCTGAGTGCAGTGTGAAAGCTGCGACGGTGACAGGTACCAGAAAACAGCGGCAGAAGGAAATTAGGAGGACAGTGTGAACGCTGCAGTGCTGGCTGGTTTTGGAGACATAGCAACAGCTGGATAACAGGTCTGTGAACAGTGTGGACGTTGTGATGCCGGCAGGTGAGCAATACTCAGCAAAGATGGTAAATAGCTGGAATCTACAAAGTAGCAATGAAATCACAGAGAACACGAATTCAGGATACAAAGTAAACCAGAATTTGTGACAGAACCCTTCCCCCCCCACACACACACACCTTCAGAAGTGACCACTGGACACTTAGGACGGGGCTTAGCATAATGCCAAAGATGAAATTTCTTGATAAAGTCTGAAGCGTGAACATCAGAAGCTATAATCCATCTGTGACAGGACATCATCCTTACAGTTCTGATGAAGATAAACTGGATACTTCAATGCTTTTTGCTACAGAAAGAGACTCCCAACTTTCATCTATAGAGGAAACACCTTCATATAATGGAGTATGGTGGAACTCAATAGTGAGAAGTTCCTTTTTCTCCACTGTAACAAAACTTGATTTTGTTTGATAATCACTTTGTGAGTCTTTAACTGTCAGTATTGAAAGTTCTTCCTGAATGAAAATATCATTGGTCTATTGTCTGACTCTGAATCAAAGACTCGTAATCCAAATCCAGTGTTGAGATTGGATCCTTTCTTTGATGAACAGCGTCAGAAGTAGATATAGTATTCAAAAGACCAGGACATCCTTCCAGACTATTGGAGAAGCACAAGAAAGTGTAACCCACCTTTAATTCTTGCATCCCTGACATTGATTATTGGATAGCCTTACCTTGGCTAGCTCAAAAGCTACTAATATGTTTACCTAGTAAATCTTGATCTGATAGTTTAGAGGATTTGGCATCTGATGAACAATTGGGAGGCAAATCGAGAAATTTGCATAGTCGCGATTGGTCGGGTTTCACAGCAAACTTTCGCTGCACGGCTTCACAAAAGGATGAAAGGTCACAAAGTACTGGATCTTCATTTTCCAAGAGTGAATTAGCCCACTCCAACACCTTACCCCAGAAGACTAGGATAAGGAACTTGACATCACGAATTGAATGGCAGGAAATACTGACGTCTTCTGAATGAGAGGTAGACTTTGGCTAACCAAATCATGGAATTGATCCAGATTCCCATCAAAATAATTGAAAAATTAGGTTTTAACTGAGCCAGACTGGGTAGAAGACTAGACTGAGTGAATGATCAAGAGAGACCCTCCTGGGGTAAGGTGTTGGAGTGGGCTAATTCATGCTGATGCACTTCTTAGAGCTGGAAGCAGGTTTGAAGCAGCTGGAAGGTAATCGATACGGGTCAGAACCAGAGAAGGTAAAGGCTGAAAAGGCATCACTCAAGTTGAAAATTGAATTGATAATATAACCAGAGTCCAATGGACAGTAATTTACTATATGATACTTGGAGCCCATGACTCATACTGGTAAGATACTAGAAGCCCTTTCCTGGTGTAAGGAGATGGACCCCCTCTTGGGTTTTGTCACAGGAGGCCCATCTTGGGGTTTTCAAACAGGAAACCCCTCCTGGGGTTTAGACATTGGAGACCCCTCCTGGGGTTTGGACACTGGAGACCCATCCTCAAGTTTGGACACTGGTGTCAACAATTCAGAAGATTTAGACTGAATAGATTCTGGACCAAACTTTTATTGTAGTTTTCAGAAAGTATGAAAATCTATGAAGAACAGGATCTTCAGGCTCAAGAAGGGTGTTCACCCATTCAAGAGCTCTACCCCTGAAATGCTGATAGAAATATTTCACCATATTAGTTGGAGTAATAGAGACGGATGATACCTTCTCAACATACATGAGCTATTGACGTGCCAAGGCATTAATTTGGGCATAGTCACCATTAAAATATATAGGTTGAATGTTGTGTGTGGTGAAAAGAGATGGCTCAGGCTGAATACCAATTCTTGAATCCGCTGTCAGGTCAATGGGTGTAGCATTGATGACTTTACAATTATCTCTTGATGTGACAGATGTGATATCTCAGATTTGTGACAAATTGCTTATTTAGGCCTGCATTCTTTGGCATGCATCTTGTGCTCTCTCTACTGGTTTATGGTTTGCTTGTTCACTGACACCATTTTGCTCTGAAGTATAGGCAATGGTCACTTGATGCTCTATTTCATAATTTCTTAAGCATTACTCCACCTCTTTGTTGTGATATATTCTCCATCGTTATCAGATATCAAGATCTTAAGTCTGTAATCTGTTTGCAGATTACAAGTGAGTTATAGAAAATCAATCACCGGGTCTCCCACCCTCCATCTCCCACCATATCACTCTACACAGTGGCAAGATGGCACCCATGCATCTGCAGTATTACATACAGTGGCCTTCTTGGTACAGAGAATGAAGCCTGCCTGGAGGTACACTAAGATGGGGTCTGCACAGTAGCGCACTCCTCCATAAACTAAATTACTCACTCTCTATCAGAACATTTCTCAATAAAACATGCAATATGCAAAGAAACATATCAAGATTTTTGAGTATCCAACAAGTGACGAAAAATTGGAGACATAAGTATGCTGAGAAAAATCTCACACAGTGCGAGATGAAATTAATTTTTAATTTGAACACTTTAGGCCCAAATGGTCACAATGTGGATTTTGAATTAAAATGGTTTTTAGATCCATAATGTAATTTTGCTCTAACGTAACTTTATCTAATTTAATCTGGTTGTCATATTTTTATAAGTTTTATTTATATAGCTTTTTACATATCCTTTTTATAGCCTATTTATTTTGTCTCCTATGGCTGCTAGTATGTTATACCTGTGATTATTTATTACTTACCTATGTTTTTTATATATTTTTTGCATGAATTGAAACTTTGGGGAAAATCTCCTAGAGAGAAATTGCCACAGGCAATACAGTATGTCCCCACCTCTTGTATAGGGATGGACACGAAGTACAACAGTAGTTTCTCGTATTGAGGCTGAGACTGTCAACTTGACCCTGAAGATTCCCCTTATTTATGAAAACTTTGGAGCTGATATACATATGGAATACATACAGAACACAGTTCTATTGTGGACAGCAAATATGGCGCCCATATGGAACGCAGAACAAATATGGCCACCTTTTGGAATGCAAACGGAAGTGGCGTGTGGAACGCACACGTCACTTCCAGTCGCAGAAAACAGGATATGGGCCGGGAAAGGCACCCGGCTCGGTTGAGCTTGTTTCCCCTTCGCACTAGGGACCTGGAAGTGACGTGCAGTGAGGGCGGAAGTGCGATTCCGTGCCCATAAAGTCCACCTAGAGTAGAAACTTGTCTGCTCACAGGCTCACTTTGCTCGATTTGCTTCGGGCTCGGTGGCTCGCTGCGCTCGCCACAAGATTGTGTTCCCCCTCTATGCCCACGTGGATGGTAGGGAATGATGTTGGACAGTATCTGTGTCAGGGTCCTCTCAGCAAAGGGAATCTAGACACTACCCATCCGGCTCAGCAGTATAAAGCCCAGAGAGATGGCTGCTGTGGTTATCCATTACTGAAGAAGGCGAAAATCTGAAACGTGTTTATACGGAGGATCGACGGAGACCTTGGATGAAATTGCCTTGATCCAAATCTGGCCCTGAACAAATCTGACTGCGGTGGTGCCGAGCTCTTACCTGTGGCCCAGGACCTTTCAGCTTTATAATAAGCAAGCCCACCGCAGCCTCTCTGAAGGGCGAGAATATTTTAAGGACTTGGTTATACATCCTACGGTCTGTTTTTTTTTCTACAAGCTTATATATATATATATATATATATATATATGTGTGTGTGTATATATATGTATGTATATGTTGTGTGCATTTCTTCTTCCTTTTTTTTATAAAACCTTGTAATTATCCATCTATACCCATTGTGTTTATCCCATCCCTTGGGGAGTTTCATCATATGGTATATGGTGTCATTTGTCTATAAACATCTGCATTGGACTTAACGCCGGTCACATGGTTATATATTTTCAGTTTGAGATGTAGACACACTTGTTGGTAACACTGATAATGATGAACACGCTAGTTTGTAGCTTCTGATTGGCATATTGTAGACTTTCCTCATTGTTTGTGTCTTCAATATACTGTAGGATTCTGTGGGCTCAATTTAGAATTTTTTTGCTACTTTTGCACATGAGAAGGAAGATTATATCTACTGTATTATAGAGTGTTTTTTTCCCATTTAAATCAAACCTAACATTAAATGCATTTTTTTACTATCAAAACAAATAAACTAATAAAACAAATGTTCTTCTGCTTATGACATCATTGCTACATTTAGTACTTATGTTTTGAATTTTTACATTATTATTTGTCCTTGTATCATTCTTATCACTGCAGCTTTTTCTCTACTGTGCATTTTGTTGTATTGTCCTTGTTTCTGTGATGATGGGTTATGTGGTATCATACTGACATCAACTCATATCAATGTCAGGGCAGACACTCTACTGAAACAAATTTTGCACCTGGTAATAAATGGGGATGTAAGGTAAGTTTATTTTCATGAAATAGATAGATAGATAGATATCCTCCAGCACACTAAACTGTGGGCACTATTATCATGTAGTGTAGGAATCAGAGAAGCCGTGAGGTGGCCTGGCAGCTTACCATGTGCTTATAAATGCATGCAACAAATATCTCTGAATTTCTATTACCATATAGTTTCATGTATTGTTGCAGGTACAACTTAGTGTGCTGGGGGAACTCTAGGGGATACTCCGCTTTCTGTTTTTCTGTTTAGTATGACCCCTCCCTTTCATACACCTGAAGATTATTGCCAAATTGATTTGAGCAGCTTCCGTTTTATGTTTGAAGTTTATTTCCATATCTGCATGGATTCCTGAAGACAGTGTGAATAAATACAATGAAACGTTGGATATAACTGACTGACTTTGGTGAACTTGTCATGTCCTGAGTACAGCTACCTTATTTTAATATCCATTCATATGCATTGAAGGCACAGAGCAAATGTAACAGATTTGGATAGCTGTTAGTGTCATTATTTTAATGAGGTTTTGCCATCTTTTACAGAAGTTTTGTTTTTAATCTTCACCTTTATTGCTGTAATTATATTTGGACATATGGCCGTATTCAATTAGAGGCGAAAAGTCAGAATCCGTGAAAAAATATTGCGGATGATGTCATTTCGCCAGATGGAAAGATTCCGCCATATTCAATTCCAAAAACATTTTGCGTACATGAAAAGTCAATGCAATGTAATAATCAGCGGAAAAGTTTTGCTTATGAATAGCAGGCGGAAAAAAGTGCAGAATTGCGGTTTTGGGGTGCAAACTGCAGGAACCCCGTGCACCCTTAGAACAGTCCCCCAAAGATAAACTGTGTCAAAAAATTTGAAAAAAGACTTTAGAACACCCCAAAAAAGTACTCTCATTTTGGGGGTGAAAAAGTGCAAAGTTGGAGGACAAACTTAAAAACTAGCGAAATAGACTTCTCGGGGGTCCCCAAGTATGGGGCAGGTGTTTTTATGATTGCAGGTGCTTCCTGGCAGGTGGATTTTTAACGTGATTTAAAACTTCACTTTAACAACTTAAAAATATGCAAGCCCCCATTTTCATGTACCCCAAATTTGCAGGGAGTAGTTATTTCCTCAAAAAAATAATGCTTAATTCTATTCTTCACCACTTGTGTTAAGACGCTAATTGGAACCAATTGCCACAACTTAAGTACCCCCAAATACCTTAATTAGGGCGAATCAGGGGCATCTATAGTGATCCCCAATGTTAGTGCATCTTTTGGGGGGTGTCAGGTTGAGTTCCCCATTTTTGACAGGACTTTTCACCTGTTTCAGTTTCGCCGGGTGCCGTTTTTGTGTCCTTTCTAACTGAATACGGCGAATAGCGGGAACGCGCCCGATACTTTTTCATATGCAAAACACACAATGTAGGCAAAAAGTCCGGCATGCGAAAAAGTATCGCGGCTGCGAAACTAATTTAATACGGCCCATAGTTTGTTTGGAAGATGCAGTACTGTTTTGATACAACACTGTCCTCTAAACTGACTGCTGTACTGCTGAATTTAGTAAGTGTTCCTTACATACTTACATCCTGTCACTGAGTATGACTGATCTTATGTCTGGAGATGGCGATGGAGGTTTAGGATTTATTTCATTAACCTTGGGTGATACCCTTAGTTTTTCGGAATCAGAAGCAGAAGTCATTCTTTTTAAGAAACAGCTGACTGAAGAGATTGAATCTGTACCATCAGATGAAATTTATAGAGACCGGGTATGTCTTAAAAAGAATGAGGTGGCTTACTTTTACCATGGTGCGACTTTGAGTGATTATTACAAAGAATAGAAAATTAATTTTCCAAGTACAAAATATACCCACCATTGCTAGAAAAAGCATCCCTGTCTCTTAATAATTGTTCTTTTGACTTGTTATTTGTTATTGAAGAGTCTGCTTGTAAACTGAGTTCTATCAAGGAAATTTGTTATTATTTAAATCCATTTAGAAGTCTATTTTAGAAGCTGACAGTAACACAGATTGAAATAACAAATGAAAGAACCAGATTGCAGTATATAAGAAAAAGCTTATTAAAGAAAAAGTAAAGCAAATGAGGACTATGAATATCACACAGTGTATCACTGGGTATCTGGCACCAAATCTAGGGAATCTAGGCTTTCCCTTTTTTCAGACATTAGAAATTTGAATCTCTTTCCGCTAGTGACATAAATGAATGGTGTAATGGTTATGGTTAGTATTACTGCCTCACAGCACTGAGGTCTTGGGATCAATTCCCACCATGGCTCTAACTGTGTGGAGTCTGAATACTTTTCCAGTGATTGCGTGGCTTTCCTCTGGCTACTCCAGTTTCCTCCCAGACAAAATATACTGGTACTGTAGGTTAATTGGCTTCTGACAAAAAAATTGTTCCTAGTCTGTATGTGTGTGTACACGTGGTAGGGAATAAAGAACCACCCATTAGGGGTCCATACAAATGCTCAGGATAGTGGTACAAAAGATATACCAAATGCTATCGTAAGTAAAAAAGGCAAAAACAAGGCAATCAAACATCAATAATCTTTAACCTATCATCATATCAGTTATCCAAAGTTGAAAGTAAAAGTTGAAAGTAAAGTCCTCTGTAAAGGCCTCTCATTCATGCCAACAGTACAGTTTAATCCTTTACAGTTGCAGATCAAACTGTACAAATTAAATTGTCTTGAAAGACTTGACACTTAAGAGCAATAGAACAGTCAATGATTATACATGGGTACTTCAGATTACTGCATAAATAATACAAGCAGGCATTAGACTAAGGGGTCTATTTACTAAGCAGTGTTAGGAGACAGAGGGAAAAGTGATAAGAAAGTGATAAGTTGCCTCCCAACTGTTATCTCACAGGCTGTGTTTGAAAAATGACAGTTGGGAGCTGATTGGTTGGCACCTTATCACTTTTCACTCTGTCTTCTAACTCTGCTTAGTAAATAGACCCCTGAGACTGAAATGGAGGTAGCAGGCTGAACTGGACTGGGACCGGAACGGAGGTAGCAGGCTGAACCAGACTGGGATCAGAACAGAAGTAACAGGCTGAACCGGACTAGGACCAAATGGAAGTACAGTAGCAGGCTGAACCAGACTGGAACTGGAATGAAGAACACAGGCTGAAACTTGCAGATTGATCCGGACTAGGACCGAAATGAATTACACAAGTTAGACTGGACTGGGACTGGAGCTAGGACAGCAGCTTGTACCAGAATGGAGCTGGAGCTTGTACTGGACTGGGATCGGAGGAGAGCAGCAACTTGAATCAGACTGGAATTCGAAGTAAATAGCAACTTGAAGTGAACTGGGACTGGCAGGAGAAAAGCAACTTGAACCAGAATGGAACCGGAGGTAAGCAGTAACTTGAACTGGACTGGGGCCAGCAGGTGAACAGCAACTTGAAGTCAGGCTGAAGAGGTGCAGCTTGGATACCAGCCCTATGGAAACAGTGTAGTACTTAAACTACAATACCTGGCGCTTGATTGTAATTCCAATACTGATTAGTTTATTTGTATATATGAGTATACATCACCTGCTAGCTAGTAACAACATTGGTTTAGTTAGAACCAAAAGAAAGAAAAAAATCTTTTAACAAGCTACTGGATTGTATAGTTACTGCGCAAGGTAATTGACCTTTACAAAAATAGCTGTACCAAACTTGGTTCTATTAACATTAAATATAAAAGGAAACATAAAAAATAGTATAAAAAATGCAAAAGTTGACAAATATATCCAATGTGTAATTGTATCTCTCTCCTCTCATATAATGTATATAAAAAACTTGTATTTCCAGATACTTTCTTTCAAATAAACCACTTCATTTTCTGTTTTGATACAGATGTATCTTTTTGTACAAAATATGGTTGGTTCATTCAACAGTTTTGCTACTGTGATCGGGTGTTAATAAAAGTGAAACTGACGTCCCAGTTTCCTTAAGACAGATAGCGTGCTCCTTATATGAATATCTCACATTCATTATGCAGCTTAATGGTAAAACAAAGTCTGCGTGGCCACGTTTGTTAGGTAATAAATACGGTCCGGAGGTTGTATCATGTAGTAGTAGTCATCCGGCCTGAGGTGCACGTGGTTGCTGGTCGGCTTGAA
Source organism: Taudactylus pleione (assembly GCA_031769625.1). NCBI lineage: Eukaryota > Metazoa > Chordata > Amphibia > Anura > Myobatrachidae > Taudactylus > Taudactylus pleione. The sequence continues at coordinate 7,494,980 of JAUIMM010000350.1, read as the reverse complement.
TGTGAGCGGTGACTGCCGCTACGTGTAGCTGACATGACAAGGCTTGCTAGGCATTTAGTTCTCCAGCCTCTAGCAGTGTAACGATCGTCAGCCAGGGCGCTATTGCAGAAGATACTGTAGGAGGAAGCAGTCATGTGAGTGCAGGAGACAGGAAGTGACTGGATACTGGCACTCAGCTGATCAGAACAAACATGGCTGCGCCCATAACTTTTAGGAACGCAGTGACATACTATAGACCTGGTACAGAATGGCCCAACTTGATTAAGTATTGGGTATGAGTGACTAAGTCCAGCTTTGTGACAACTAGAGAGTTTACAGAAGGGCTTTAACTATGAATCAGTTTCTAATAGTTGTATCATTAAAACATTTCTGTGGATGCTATGCTATGAAGCGTTTAACAGCACATTGGAAGTACAATGGCTTATACTAATCTTTCCAAAGATAACCATCAAGCTCTGAACAATTTATCCAACTATACTGATATATTTTTTTGCCCTTCTAATAAGGATAGATCAAACTTGTATTTTCCAAAGAGACAATCAGTTTTTTACTATATGGTGTTGATGAGGGTTTGATTTCTTATGGAAGCTCTAGAACATCCTATTACACCATTGTTGAATACTATTCCCTAATATACACAAGAGCATTATTTATCATCCTGGATGGCCCATAATTGTGGCCCGTGGATCATTGTTTCAATTGGTATCAGACCTGGATTCCTTTTTGCAGCCTTGTATAAAAACAACAACCATTTTCTTTTACCAAATACTACTTCATTGCTGAATAAATTAAAGGATCTACCATATATCCCTTTGAAATGTTGGCTATGTAATGTAGAGGTCTCCAGCTTTTACACAGTCATACCTCAAGTAGACAACTTGCTGATACCAGAAGGTTATTGAAGAATAATCCATTCTACAAGGGTCATGATCTGGATTTGTTTATTGGAGATGGTACACTCATGTAATTTCTATTACTATGACAGTGGCAACTACCTCCAGATCTCTGGTTGTGCTGGATGGTAGTATTAATGTGGCACCATCGTATGCAAATTCAAATCTGTTTATGTTCGAGAGAGATTTATTTTCTTCCCTAATCCTGAGATTGCTGATAATATATTATTCTACACAAGATTCAGAAATAATTTACTTATCTTTTGGTGCAGCAGCAAAGAGTCACTCACAACTGTTATTGAGAGCCATAATTTCAAAGTTTCACACATCGGATTCCAGGTCCCCATTACCGAGTCTGTCAGTACTCAGCGTGCCCTATTTTAACCAAGAACTTCCAACAGCACATTGCCAGTACAACATATCTCTCTGAGGAACAGTACTCTGGTTCTTTGTTAAGTATCTGCTCCAGTACTGCATTGTAGTATTCTTATCCAGTGCTATCCAGAAAACCTGCTTCAGTATTGCTACACAGCATTCTGCTCCAGTATATCCAGCATACCTGTTCTAGTAATTATTTCACGGACCTTCTACCAGTTTGTTCCAGCACATCTGCTCCAGTATTGCTTAATTACTGACTAATTAATCTAATTGGAAACTTCCAATTGCATAACTAGTCATTAGGAGGGGTGCTGCCAGGGTCCCAGAGTATTTCCCAACCTTTTTTCCCAAAATTGTGGATTTTAGGAAAATTGGTCGTGCTCTGGAGGTGTGCAAAAAATAACCTCCTGGCGCTCAAAATAGGAAAAAATGCGCACCTAATTGAAAAGCAAAAATCCCGCACCTCGCAGGTGAAGGATTTTTGCTATTCTCGCCCCCAATTGTATTCTGTTCTCTCATTTACTTTTAGAGACTTCAAGGGATTAACATATGGGAAATGTCTATTTATGTGAAAATTATAAAATGGCTGTATGTACCCCAATGTACTACAAGATTTAAACAGATAAGCCCTTTAAAATTGTTAATTTACTATGAGGCTACCCATGGTTCCCTATAACAGTGCCCGAGCCTATACTAATGTATTTCCCCAGCCTATATACAGTAAGCCTCTCTCGGGGAGCAGGAAACTGCTGGAGTTTTTTTTTTATTGCTTTCAGATTTTAACACCTGGGAAACAATAAATGTACCAAAGATAGCTGCCACCATTAATTTATAATTGTGAATATATTGTTTTTGTATTTTGATGTTATTCATATCCAGTGGCGTAATATGGGGGATCTGGAGCAGGGCATGTGCACTGGGTGCCATTGGATCGGGCGATGCTGCTGGCCACCGGCCGCAGTCCAGGGCACGTGCGGTCCCCAGTACTACACAATAAAACACACACGCCGGCGGCGGCGGTGTTTGTTTTAGCACTGCAGCCAATAAGAGTCAGACAGACTCTTTTTGGCTGTTGCACCCAGGGCCGGAGCCGGGCTGGATCTCATTATGAGCTCCGCCTTCCGGCTCCTGCACTGGGTGAAGGGAGAGACGCCATGACATCTCTCCCACAGTCCCGATGGGACGGGAGCAGCGGTCAGTGGCGGCGAGCACAGGAACAAGGATTCCGGTAAGTAAACTATGTGTTGTATGTGTCTGTGTGTGTCTTATGCGTAAAAGGCAATACTGCTAGGGGCACTGTATATTTGGTACTACTGGGGGCACTATATATTGGGCACTACTGGGGACACTATGTACAGTATTGGGCACTACTGGGGCACTGCATAAGGGGTACTACTGGGGGCACTGTATAGGGGCACTATATAATAGGCACTACTAGGGGCACTGTATAAGGGGCACTACAAGGGCACTGTATAAGGGGCACTACTGGGGGCACTGCATAATGGGCATTACAACAGGGGGCATTGCATAAGGGGCACTACTACTGGAGGCACTGCATAAGGTGTACTGGGGGCACTGCATAATGTGCACTACAACAGGGGGCATTGCATAATGGGCATTACTACTGGGGGCACTGCTAATGGGGACATTGCATAAGGGGCACTACTACAGTGGGCATTGCATGAGGGGCACTACTACTTGGGGCATTAAGGGGCATATGGAATGGAAAGGAATGTTCCCAGAGTGACGAGAAACGGTGGTGTGTCATGTTTAAATGCCCCTATTTGTAAGTGGCCACACCCACTTTTTTAGCGTAAGCACATGGGGCGGCTCCATTTTTCATCTTGCCCTGGTCTCCAAATACACCAGTTATGCCACTGTTCATATTCCTTGTACTGTTGTTATTTACCTGCACTGAATGACCTTACTTTTGTGTTGGTAAAAATTACATCAGTTTAATTATAAATGAGTGATACAAAACTGTTCATAGATTTTGTGTGCCAGAATTACAAGCTGGCCCATTGGCTTTTCATTACCTGAAGGAAGTTCTCTGTGTAACTCATACCACTTCTTTGTATTATCTACTTAGAAACATCTAGTAGACAGTCCGAAACACCTCTAATTCCTCCTCTAACTCTGTGCCCTCCCCCGAATCCCCTTCTTCCACTGCTTCTATTGGCCGTGACTATAATACAGTAATTAAAGCATTGAGAAGTATCCATGCACCCACTTCCCATGCGTGCCTCTACTAGGGCCAGTTCTCCCGTTACGCATGGTACGCAGCTGCGTAAGGCGCCACATAGTGGAGGGCGCCTCAGCTGCGTACCATGCGGGCCGCAGGCAGACTGTGTCTCTGTGACACAGCTGTACCATGTGTGTAGCGCTGACCGGACGTTGTTCGGTCAGCGCTACACAGCATAAACACACAGCCGCTGGCAGCTGCGTGTTTGCTTTAGCAGCTGATGAGAGTCAGACAGACTCTCATTGGCTGCTGCTCCCACTGCCAGAGCCAGACATCTTCCGGCTCCTGCAGTGGGTAATGGGAGTGATGTCATGACGTGACGTCTCTCCCATAATGCAAAGTGGCGGACGGAGAAGCTGATATCAGCAGCGGGAGCAGGAGCGGGTTTCAGGTAAGTGTTTTATTTTTAAAATTTTATTACGTCTCTACTGCGGGGGGGAGGGGGGAAGGTGGATTACTACGGGGGCACCACAAGGGGGGGCTACTACTGGGGACACTACAAGGGGGGGCTACTGCTGGGAGCACTACAGGGGGGCTACTACTGGGAGGGACTACAAGGGGGCACTACTACAGGGGGGGCTACTACTGGGAGCACTATAGGGGATGTGGGCTACTACTGGGGGCACTACAAGGGGAGATTACTACAGGGGGGAATACTATGGGGGGCACTACAGGGGGGATTACTACTGGGGGCACTACAGGGGGGGATTACTACTGGGGGCACTACAGGGGAGGAATACTACTGGGGGCACTACAGGGGGGGATTACTACTGGGGGCACTACAGGGGGGACTACTACTAGGGGCACTACAAGGGGGGGACCACTACTGGGGGCACTATATAAAGGGCACAGCATAGGGGGTTCCACTACTGGGGGCACTGCATGGGGGGGAGTACTACTGGGGCACTATATAAGGGGCACTGCATAGGGGGTTCCACTACTGGGGGCACTGCATAGGGGGGTACTACTGGGGCACTATATAAGGGGAATACTACTGGGGGCACTATATAAAGGGCACTGCATAGGGGGTTCCACTACTCGGGGCACTGCATAGGGGGGGGAGTACTACTGGGGCACTACAGGGGGGGGAATACTACTGGGGGCACTACAGGGGGGATTACTACTGGGGGCACTACAAGGGTGACTACTACTAGGGGCACTACAAGGGGGAACCACTACTGGGGGCACTATATAAAGGGCACTGCATAGGGGGTTCCACTACTGGGGGCACTGCATAGGGGGGGGAGTACTACTGTGGCACTATATAAGGGGCACTGCATAGGGGGTTCCACTACTGGGGGCACTGCATAGGGGGGGTACTACTGGGGCACTATATAAGGGGAATACTACTGGGGGCACTATATAAAGGGCACTGCATAGGGGGTTCCACTACTCGGGGCACTGCATAGGGGGGGGAGTACTACTGGGGCACTACAGGGGGGGAATACTACTGGGGGCACTACAGGGGGGGATTACTACTGGGGGCACTACAAGGGTGACTACTACTAGGGGCACTACAAGGGGGGACCACTACTGGGGGCACTATATAAAGGGCACTGCATAGGGGGTTCCACTACTGGGGGCACTGCATAGGGGGGGGAGTACTACTGGGGCACTATATAAGGGGCACTGCATAGGGGGTTCCACTACTGGGGGCACTGCATAGGGGGGGGTACTACTGGGGCACTATATAAGGGGAATACTACTGGGGGCACTATATAAAGGGCACTGCATAGGGGGTTCCACTACTGGGGGCACTGCATAGGGGGGGAGTACTACTGGGGCACTACAGGGGGGGAATACTACTGGGGGCACAAGGGGCACTGCACAGGGGGATCGATACCAGGGGCACTGCATATGGGGTATCACTGCTGGGGGCACTGCATAGGGGGCCTACTACTTGGGGCACTATATAAGGGGAATACTACTGGGGGCACAAGGGGCACTGCACAGGGGGGACCACTACCGGGGTAATTGTAAAAGGGGCACTGCATAGGGGGTACCACTACTGGGGGCACTGCATAGGGGAACTACTACTGGGGGCACTACAGGGGGGACTACTACTAGGGGCACTACGAGGGGGGGACCACTACTGGGGGCACCATATAAAGGGCACTGCATAGGGGGTTCCACTACTGGGGGCACTGCATAGGGGAACTACTACTGGGGGCACTATATAAGGGGAATACTACTGGGGCACAAGGGGCACTGCACAGGGGGGACCACTACCGGTGGCACTGTAAAAGGGGCACTGCATAGGGGGGTGCCAAAAAATATACTCGCTTACCAAAAAATTTGGGCTAGGGCCGGCCCTGGCCTCTACCCCCCTCCTTATCTGTCCTTCTATCCCTATCTGACCCTCTGCTCCCTTTGGCTTGCTGACAAGTCTACCATTCTAGTGAAGCCAGCCTACAGTATCACATTTGGTACTAGGGCAGAATGATGCGAAATGCGTAATGGGCACAGCAAAGACCAAACTCCTTTGTGAAAGGGTGCCTGGTAAAAAAAACACAAATTCTTTAGAACTCCACGCCCTGTCTCAGGTTGCGTTAATCCACCTTAGAAGTGATAGAAGTCATATATACTTGTAAAATTGTGGCTGTCCAGAATTGAGATTAAAGGTTTAGAACACTGGACACTCCCTTCTCACCAGACCATGTATTATTATGTATACTATAGTCTATTACTGTTATTGTTCCTTAGCTTGTGTTTTATATATATATTGTACGCTTGTATGACATTGTATGTATTAAATAAATCACAAATGATGAGCTTCTTTGGGACCTCTGATGAAGTCTTCACGACAAAATGCATAAATTGGCTGCTCATTTTGTGTGTTGTCATGTCAATATCAAGGCTGATTTTGTTCCTGACAGATTCCTGGACTTTGTACAAGCTGTTTGTGGCATATCCAATGTTTTTACTTTGTAAGCAGTATGTGGTTGTTTTTATTATTCAATAAATGTGTAAACTTGCTAAATTATTCTGCTTTTTTGTGGCGTGTGATTTATTTTAGAAGAAACCCAGAAACACATCTTTAGTTTGGGTTCTTTCTAAGAAAAAAAAAGATATACTCTATATGGATCTCGACAGAAAAAATCATGGCTGAAAAGCTGTTTTATACAGAACTTAAGTACTGTACGAGCACAATTAGTGGGTCATTAACCTTTAAGGTGAATTTATTACACTATGAGAGCTCTCTTTTCTGATTGCTAGAACTCTATTTATCTTGATTTGATGCTGGCTCAGATTTTATTAAAAAAAGAGCAATCACTATCACACAATATCTATGCTCTGGAACTTTGACTATATGAATTATTCATTTGTGTAGTAATCTTGAAGTGTGTCCACGCCTGGTTTGAGTACTTTGCACAATATTTGCCATGCTTAATACACAGTAATTTCAATATTTGTGTCAGTTTGTGTAAGGGAAAAGAAAATAATAATTTCAGTCGCTACTTCAGGCCAGCACTAACCAGAGCTAGGAGTCTAACTATAACTGGAATAGACCATGTGACAGCTGCGATACCAAACAACAAATCATTGAACTGGAGATACGAGAAAAAGCGTGCACCTGTGATCCTAATAATACCATGCACTGCAATAATACAGATACGAGAAAAAGCATGCACCTGTGATCCTAATAATACCATGCACTGCAATAATGCAGAGAGGAGAAAAAGCATGCACCTGTGATGCTAACACCACGCACTGCAATAATACAGATACGAGAAAAAGCGTGCACCTGTGATCCTAATAATACCATGCACTGCAATAATGCAGAGAGGAGAAAAAGCATGCACCTGTGATGCTAACACCACGCACTGCAATAATACAGATACGAGAAAAAGCGTGCGCCTGTGATCCTAATAATACCATGCACTGCAATAATGCAGATAGGAGAAAAAGCATGCACCTGTGATCCTAACACCACGCACTGCAATAATGCAGATACGAGAAAAAGCATGCACCTGTGATGCAGACACTAGGCACTTCAATAATACAGATACAAGAAAAAGCGTGCACCTGTGATCCTAATAATACCATGCACTGCAATAATACAGATATGAGAAAAAGCGTGCACCTGTGATCCTAATAATACCATGCACTGCAATAATGCAGATACGAGAAAAAGCATGCACCTGTGATCCTAATAACAACACGCGCTGCAATAACGCAGATACGAGAAAAAGCATGAACCTGTGATCCTAATAACACCATGTGCTGCAATAATGCAGATAGGAGAAAAAGCATGCACCTGTGATGCTAACAACACCATGCACTGCAATAATGCAGATACAAGAAAAATCATGCACCTTTGATGCTAACACCACGCACTGCAATAATACAGATACAAGAAAAAGCAAGCACCTGTGATCCTAATAACAACACGCGCTGCAATAATGCAGATACGAGAAAAAGCGTGCACCTGTGATCCTAATAACACCATGCGCTGCATTAATGCAGATACAAGAAAAAGCATGCACCTGTGATGCTAATACCAGGCACTGCAATAATGCAGATACGAGAAAAAGCATGCACCTGTGATCCTAATAACACCAGGCACTGCAATAATGCAGATACAAGAAAAAGCATGCACCTGTGATCCTAATAACAACACGCACTGCAATAATGCAGATACGAGAAAAAGCATGCACCTGTGATGCTAACACCACACGCTGCAATAATGCAGATACAAGAAAAAGCATACACCTGTGATGCTAACACCACGCGCTGCAATAATACAGATACGAGAAAAAGCATGCACCTGTGATGCTAACACCATGCGCTGCAATAATACAGATACGAGAAAAAGCATGCACCTGTGATGCTAACACCAGGCACTGCAATAATACAGATATGAGAAAAAGCATGCACCTGTGATCCTAATAACATGCACTGCAATAATACAGATACGAGAAAAAGCATGCACCTGTGATCCTAATAACACCATGCACTGCAATAACACAGATAGGAGAAAAAGCATGCACCTGTGATCCTAATAACACCATGCACTGCAATAATACAGATACAAGAAAAAGCATGCACCTGTGATGCTAACACCAGGCACTGCAATAATACAGATATGAGAAAAAGCATGCACCTGTGATCCCAATAACACCATGCACTGCAATAATGCAGATACAAGAAAAAGCATGCACCTGTGATCCTAACAACACGCGCTGCAATAATACAGATACGAGAAAAAGCATGCACCTGTGATCCTAATAACGCCATGCGCTGCAATAATGCAGATTGGAGAAAAAGCATGCACCTGTGACGCTAACAACACGCACTGCAATAATACAGATACGAGAAAAAGCATGCACCTGTGATCCTAACAACACGCACTGCAATAATGCAGTTATGAGAAAAGCATGCACCTGTGATGCTAACACCAGGCACTGCAATAATGCAGATAGGAGAAAAATCATGCACCTGTGATGCTAACAACATGCGCTGCAATAATGCAGATACGAGAAAAGGCATGCACCTGTGATGTTAACAACATGCGCTGCAATAATGCAGATACGAGAAAAAGCATGCACCTGTGATGCTAACAACATGCGCTGCAATAATACAGATACGAGAAAAAGCATGCACCTGTGATCCTAACAACATGCACTGCAATAATGCAGATATAAGACAAAGCATGCACCTGTGATGCTAACAACATGTGCTGCAATAATGCACATACAAGAAAAAGCATGAATATGTCATCCTAACACCACGCGCTACAATAATGCAGATACGAGAAAAAGCATGCACCTGTGATCCTAACAACACGCGCTGCAATAATGCAGATACGAGAAAAAGCATGCACCTGTGATCCCAATAACACCATGCACTGCAATAATGCAGATACAAGAAAAAGCATGCACCTGTGATGCTAACACCACGCACTGCAATAATACAGATACGAGAAAAAGCATGCACCTGTGATCCTAATAACACCAGGCACTGCAATAATACAGATACAAGAAAAAGCATGCACCTGTGACGCTAACAACACGCACTGCAATAATACAGATACGAGAAAAAGCATGCACCTGTGATCCTAACAACACGCACTGCAATAATGCAGTTATGAGAAAAGCATGCACCTGTGATGCTAACACCAGGCACTGCAATAATGCAGATAGGAGAAAAATCATGCACCTGTGATGCTAACAACATGCGCTGCAATAATGCAGATACGAGAAAAGGCATGCACCTGTGATGTTAACAACATGCGCTGCAATAATGCAGATACGAGAAAAAGCATGCACCTGTGATGCTAACAACATGCGCTGCAATAATACAGATACGAGAAAAAGCATGCACCTGTGATCCTAACAACATGCACTGCAATAATGCAGATATAAGACAAAGCATGCACCTGTGATGCTAACAACATGTGCTGCAATAATGCACATACAAGAAAAAGCATGAATATGTCATCCTAACACCACGCGCTACAATAATGCAGATACGAGAAAAAGCATGCACCTGTGATCCTAACAACACGCGCTGCAATAATGCAGATACGAGAAAAAGCATGCACCTGTGATCCCAATAACACCATGCACTGCAATAATGCAGATACAAGAAAAAGCATGCACCTGTGATGCTAACACCACGCACTGCAATAATACAGATACGAGAAAAAGCATGCACCTGTGATCCTAATAACACCAGGCACTGCAATAATACAGATACAAGAAAAAGCATGCACCTGTGATGCTAACAACATGCGCTTCAATAATGCAGATACAAGAAAAAGCATGCACCTGTGATCCTAACAACACGCGCTGTAATAATATAGATACGAGAAAAAGCATGCACCTGTGATCCTAATAACACCATGCGCTGCAATAATGCAGATACAAGAAAAAGCATGCACCTGTGATCCTAACAACACGCACTGTAATAATACAGATACGAGAAAAAGCATGCACCTGTGATCCTAATAACACCATGCGCTGCAATAATGCAGATAGCAGAAAAAGCATGCACCTGTGATGCTAACAACACGCACTGCAATAATGCAGATACAAGAAAAAGCATGCACCTGTGATGCTAACAACACGCACTGCAATAATGCAGATACGAGAAAAAGCATGCACCTGTGATCCTAATAACACCAGGCACTGCAATAATGCAGATACAAGAAAAAACATGCACCTGTGATCCTAATAACAACACGCGCTGCAATAATGCAGATACAAGAAAAAGCATGCACCTGTGATCCTAGTAACAACACGCGCTACAATAATGCAGATACAAGAAAAAGCATGCACCTGTGATCCTAATAACACCAGGCACTGCAATAATACAGATACAAGAAAAAGCATGCACCTGTGATCCTAATAACAACACGCGCTGCAATAATGCAGATACGAGAAAAAGCATGCACCTGTGATCCTAATAACACCATGCGCTGCAATAATGCAGATACAAGAAAAAGCATGCACCTGTGATCCTAGTAACACCAGGCACTGCAATAATACAGATACAAGAAAAAGCATGCACCTGTGATCCTAATAACACCAGGCACTGCAATAATACAGATACAAGAAAAATCATGCACATGTGATCCTAATAACAACACGCGCTGCAATAATGCAGATACGAGAAAAAGCATGCACCTGTGATCCTAATAACACCATGCGCTGCAATAATGCAGATACAAGAAAAAGCATGCACCTGTGATCCTAATAACACCAGGCACTGCAATAATGCAGATACAAGAAAAAGCATGCACCTGTGATCCTAATAACACCACGCACTGCAATAATGCAGATACGAGAAAAAGCATGCACCTGTGATGCTAACACCACGTGCTGCAATAATGCAGATACAAGAAAAAGCATGCACCTGTGATGCTAACACCACGCGCTGCAATAATACAGATACGAGAAAAAGCATGCACCTGTGATGCTAACAACATGCGCTGCAATAATACAGATACGAGAAAAAGCATGCACCTGTGATGCTAACACCAGGCACTGCAATAAAACAGATATGAGAAAAAGCATGCACCTGTGATCCTATTAACATGCATTGCAATAATACAGATACGAGAAAAAGCATGCAGCTGTGATCCTAATAACATCTGCAATAATACAGATAGGAGAAAAAGCATGCACCTGTGATCCTAATAACACCATGCACTGCAATAATACAGGTACAAGAAAAAGCATGCACCTGTGATGCTAACGCCAGGCACTGCAATAATACAGATATGAGAAAAAGCATGCACCTGTGATCCCAATAACACCATGCACTGCAATAATGCAGATACAAGAAAAAGCATGCACCTGTGATCCTAATAACACCATGCGCTGCAATAATGCAGATAGGAGAAAAAGCATGCACCTGTGATGCTAACAACACGCACTGCAACAATACAGATACGAGAAAAAGCATGCACCTGTGATGCTAACAACACGCACTGCAATAATGCAGTTATGAGAAAAGCAGGCACCTGTGATGCTAACACCAGGCACTGCAATAATGCAGATAGGAGAAAAAGCATGCACCTGTGATGCTAACAACATGCGCTGCAATAATGCAGATACGAGAAAAGGCATGCACCTGTGATGCTAACAACATGCGCTGCAATAATACAGATACGAGAAAAAACATGCACCTGTGATCCTAACAACACGCACTGCAATAATGCAGATATAAGACAAAGCATGCACCTGTGATGCTAACAACATGTGCTGCAATAATGCAGTTATGAGAAAAGCATGCACCTGAGATGCTAACACCAGGCACTGCAATAATGCAGATAGGAGAAAAAGCATGCACCTGTGATGCTAACAACATGCGCTGCAATAATGCAGATACGAGAAAAGGCATGCACCTGTGATGCTAACAACATGCGCTGCAATAATACAGATACGAGAAAAGGCATGCACCTGTGATCCTAACAACACGCACTGCAATAATGCAGATATAAGACAAAGCATGCACCTGTGATGCTAACAACATGTGCTGCAATAATGCACATACAAGAAAAAGCATGAAACTGTCATCCTAACACCACGCGCTACAATAATGCAGATACGAGAAAAAGCATGCACCTGTGATCCTAACAACATGCGCTGCAATAATGCAGATACGAGAAAAAGCATGCACCTGTGATCCCAATAACACAATGCACTGCAATAATGCAGATACAAGAAAAAGCATGCACCTGTGATGCTAATAACACCAGGCACTGCAATAATGCAGATATAAGACAAAGCATGCACCTGTGATGCTAACAACATGTGCTGCAATAATGCACATACAAGAAAAAGCATGAACCTGTCATCCTAACACCACGCGCTACAATAATGCAGATACGAGAAAAAGCATGCACCTGTGATCCTAACAACATGCGCTGCAATAATGCAGATACGAGAAAAAGCATGCACCTGTGATCCTAATAACATCTGCAATAATACAGATAGGAGAAAAAGCATGCACCTGTGATCCTAATAACACCATGCACTGCAATAATACAGGTACAAGAAAAAGCATGCACCTGTGATGCTAACGCCAGGCACTGCAATAATACAGATATGAGAAAAAGCATGCACCTGTGATCCCAATAACACCATGCACTGCAATAATGCAGATACAAGAAAAAGCATGCACCTGTGATCCTAATAACACCATGCGCTGCAATAATGCAGATAGGAGAAAAAGCATGCACCTGTGATCCTAACAACATGCGCTGCAATAATGCAGATACGAGAAAAAGCATGCACCTGTGATCCTAATAACATCTGCAATAATACAGATAGGAGAAAAAGCATGCACCTGTGATCCTAATAACACCACGCACTGCAATAATGCAGTTATGAGAAAAGCAGGCACCTGTGATGCTAACACCAGGCACTGCAATAATGCAGATAGGAGAAAAAGCATGCACCTGTGATGCTAACAACATGCGCTGCAATAATGCAGATACGAGAAAAGGCATGCACCTGTGATGCTAACAACATGCGCTGCAATAATACAGATACGAGAAAAAACATGCACCTGTGATCCTAACAACACGCACTGCAATAATGCAGATATAAGACAAAGCATGCACCTGTGATGCTAACAACATGTGCTGCAATAATGCAGTTATGAGAAAAGCATGCACCTGTGATGCTAACACCAGGCACTGCAATAATGCAGATAGGAGAAAAAGCATGCACCTGTGATGCTAACAACATGCGCTGCAATAATGCAGATACGAGAAAAGGCATGCACCTGTGATGCTAACAACATGCGCTGCAATAATACAGATACGAGAAAAGGCATGCACCTGTGATCCTAACAACACGCACTGCAATAATGCAGATATAAGACAAAGCATGCACCTGTGATGCTAACAACATGTGCTGCAATAATGCACATACAAGAAAAAGCATGAAACTGTCATCCTAACACCACGCGCTACAATAATGCAGATACGAGAAAAAGCATGCACCTGTGATCCTAACAACATGCGCTGCAATAATGCAGATACGAGAAAAAGCATGCACCTGTGATCCCAATAACACAATGCACTGCAATAATGCAGATACAAGAAAAAGCATGCACCTGTGATGCTAATAACACCAGGCACTGCAATAATGCAGATATAAGACAAAGCATGCACCTGTGATGCTAACAACATGTGCTGCAATAATGCACATACAAGAAAAAGCATGAACCTGTCATCCTAACACCACGCGCTACAATAATGCAGATACGAGAAAAAGCATGCACCTGTGATCCTAACAACATGCGCTGCAATAATGCAGATACGAGAAAAAGCATGCACCTGTGATCCTAATAACATCTGCAATAATACAGATAGGAGAAAAAGCATGCACCTGTGATCCTAATAACACCATGCACTGCAATAATACAGGTACAAGAAAAAGCATGCACCTGTGATGCTAACGCCAGGCACTGCAATAATACAGATATGAGAAAAAGCATGCACCTGTGATCCCAATAACACCATGCACTGCAATAATGCAGATACAAGAAAAAGCATGCACCTGTGATCCTAATAACACCATGCGCTGCAATAATGCAGATAGGAGAAAAAGCATGCACCTGTGATGCTAATAACACCAGGCACTGCAATAATACAGATACGAGAAAAAGCATGCACCTCTGATGCTAACAACATGCGCTTCAATAATGCAGATACAAGAAAAAGCATGCACCTGTGATCCTAACAACACGCGCTGCAATAATATAGATACGAGAAAAAGCATGCACCAGTGATCCTAATAAAACCATGCGCTGCAATAATGCAGATACAAGAAAAATCATGCACCTGTGATCCTAACAACACGCGCTGCAATAATACAGATACGAGAAAAAGCATGCACCTGTGATCCTAATAACACCATGCGCTGCAATAATGCAGATAGGAGAAAAAGCATGCACCTGTGATGCTAACAACACGCACTGCAATAATACAGATACGAGAAAAAGCATGCACCTGTGATGCTAACAACACGCACTGCAATAATGCAGTTATGAGAAAAGCATGCACCTGTGATGCTAACACCAGGCACTGCAATAATGCAGATAGGAGAAAAAGCATGCACATGTGATGCTAACAACACGCGGTGCAATAATGCAGATACGAGAAAAAGCATGCACCTGTGATGCTAACAACACGCGCTGCAATAATGCAGATACGAGAAAAAGCATGCTCCTGTGATCCTAACACGCACTGCAATAATGCAGATATAAGACAAAGCATGCACCTGTGATGCTAACAACATGTGCTGCAATAATGCACATACAAGAAAAAGCATGCACCTGTGATGCTAACACCACGCACTGCAATAATGCAGATACAAGAAAAAGCATGCACCTGTGATGCTAACAACACACGCTGCAATAATGCAGATATGAGAGAAAGCATGTACCTGTGATCAGGGGCTGGCTGGCAACTTTTGCCCTGGTAGCAGACACAAGTAAGTGGCCCGGTTTCTCCAACAGCGCATTGCAATGGAGAAAAGATACATGATAATAGCCTCTGTAAGAAAGGTGTGCCTAATGTGAGTATGCTTTAAATGGTCAATGAAATATATGAAAAATTGTTATGTCAAAGAGCTATAAACAAATACAACGACCAGCCCCATCCCAAACCAGAAACTATTCTAGTGACCCCTACAAAATGCTCACAGCACTCTAGTGACCCCTACAAAATGCTCACAGCACTCTAGTGACAGATATACAATACAGGGACCATTCCTGTGACCATTATACAATACACGGATTATACTCGTGACCAATATACAATACAGTGACAATTCTTGTGATAGATATATAATAAAGGGACCATTCTAGTTTCTGATACGCAATATAGGGGACAGTCTAGTGACTGGAATAGAATGCAGAGACCATTTTAGTGACCGATATATCATGCATGGACCATTCTAGTAACCAATATATAATACAGGCACAATTTTAGTAACAGGTAAATAATATAAGGGATTATTGCAGTGACTGGTATACAATACAGGGACCATTCTTGTGATCATGATAATTTATAAAAAGTATGGTTAATAAATTCCCATTCTATAAGTAAAAAATAAATAAAAACATTACAAATGTGGCATAATAATAATGTATTCTACTACTTGTTAGTGAACAATAAGCAAACATCCCAGGTAGAATATCTGCATTATGCTCATAGGCTATGAAGCTACAGCACAAGTACTGTTCTCAATGATAAGTGACCACTATTGTAATGCAGAGAATATTATGGCGACCACCATATAAAGCAAGTAAAATCACAGTGACAGCCATATAATGCAGATAATATTACAATTACCACCATGTAATTCGAAGATCATAACAATATCCACAAGATAATGCAGAGAGCATTGCAGTGACCACAATATAATGCAGAGAACTTCATAGTGACCTGCATATAATGCAGAGAACATAACAGCAACAGTCTGAAAATGCAGAGAGCATCAGAGTGACCACTATATATGGTAATACACACCAACATATAATGCAGAGAGCGTCGCAGTGATCGCCATAAAACGGAGAGCATTGAAGTCACCGCTATATAATACAGAGAGTGTTGCAATGACTGCAATATAATATAGAGAGCATCACATTGGGCACCATATAATACAGAGAGCACTGCAGTGACAACCATAATACAGTGAACACCGCAGTGACCACTATATAATGCAGGAAACATCGCAGTGACCGCCGGATAATGCAGAGAGGTGTGCAGTGACAGCCAGATCAGGGAGCGTTGTGGTGACTGCCATATAATGCAGGGAGGTTTGCAGTGACCACCATAAAATGAAAACAACATTGCAGTGACCGCTGGATAGTGCAGAGAGATTTGCAGTGACCACCAGGTCAGGGAGCATCGCAGAGGCTGCTAGATAATGCAGAGAGGTTCGCAGTGATTGCCAGATCAGAGAGCATTGCTGACACTGCCATATAATACAGAGAGGTTCGCAGTGATCGTCAGATCAGAAAGCGTCGCAAAGATGTGCCATATAAAGCAGAGAAATTCGCAGTGATCGCCAGATCAGGGAAAGTCAAAGTGACTGCTATATAATGCAAAAAGGTACGCAGTGATCTCCAGATCAGGGAGTGTCACAGAGACTGCTAGATAATGCAGAGAGGTGTGCAGTGACAGCCAGATCAGGGAGCATCGCAGTGACTGCTTTATATGTAGAAAGGTTTGCAGTAACCACCAGATCAGGGAGCATCGCAGAGATGTGCCATATCATGCAGAGAGGTTTTCAGTGACTGTCAGATCAGGGAGCGTCGCAGAGATGTGCCATATCATGCAGAGAGATTTGCAGTGACCACCAGATCAGGGAGCTTTGCAGTGACTGCCATATAATGCAGAGAGGTTCGCAGTGACCGTCAGATTAGGGAGCATTGCAGTGATGTGCCATATAATGCAGAGAGGTTCTCAGTGACCACCGGATCAGGGAGCGTCGCCAAGACTGATACATAATGCAGAGAGGTTCTCAGTGACCACCAGATCAGGGAGCGTTGCCAAGACTGATACATAATGCAGAGAGGTTCTCAGTGACCACCAGATCAGGGAGCGTTGCAGTGATGTGCCATATAATGCAGAGAGGTTCTTAGTGACCACCAGATCAGGGAGCGTCGCCAAGACTGATAGATAATGCAGATAGGTTCTCAGTGACCACCAGATCAGGGAGCGTTGCCAAGACTGATACATAATGCAGAGAGGTTCTCAGTGACCACCAGATCAGGGAGCGCTGCAGTGATGTGCCATATAATGCAGAGAGGTTCTTAGTGACCACCAGATCAGGGAGCGTCGCCAAGACTGATAGATAATGCAGATAGGTTCGCAGTGACCATCAGATCAGAGAGAGTCACAGTGACTTCCATATAATGCAGAGAGGTTTGCAGTGACCACCAGATCAGGGAGCATTGTAGTGATGTGCCATATAATGCAGAGAGGTTCTCAGTGACCACCAGATCAGGGAGTGTTGCAGTGATGTGCCATATAATGCAGAGAGGTTCTCAGTGACCACCAGATCAGGGAGCGTCGCCAAGACTGATAGATAATGCAGAGAGGTTCGCAGTGACCATCAGATCAGAGAGAGTCACAGTGACTTCCATATAATGCATAAAGGTTTGCAGTGACAGCTAGATTATGGAGCAACGCAGTGACTGCTGTATAATGTAGAGAGGTTCGCAGTGGCAGCCAGCTTATGGAGCATTGGAGTGACTGCCATATAATGCAGAGAGGTTCGCAGTGACCATCAGATCAGGGAGTGTCGCAGTGACTGCCATATAATGAAGAGAGGTTTGCAGTGACAGCCAGATCAGGGAGCGTCGTAGTGATGTGCCATATAATGCAGGAAGGTTCGCAGTGACCGTCAGATCAGGGAGTGTCGCATTGATGTGCCATATAAATTATAATGCAGAGAGGTCGCAGTGAGCGTCAGATCAGGGAGTGTCATAGACATTTGCCATATAATACAGAAAGGGTTCGTAATGACCGTCAGATCAGGGAGCGTCGTAGTGATATGCCATATAAATTATAATGCAGAGAGGTCACACTGAGTGTCAGATTAGGGAGCATTACAGTGATGTGCCATATAATGCAGAGAGGTTCGCGATGAGCGTCAGAACAGGGAGCGTCGCAGTGACTGCAATATAATGCAGAGAGGTTCGCAGTACCCGTCAGATTAGGGAGCGTTGCAGTGATGTGCCATATAATGCAGAGAGGTTCTCAGTGACCACCAGATCAGGGAGCGTCGCCAAGACTGATAGATAATGCAGAGAGGTTCGCAGTGACCATCAGATCAGGGAGAGCCACAGTGACTTCCATATAATGTAGAGATGTTTGCAGTGACAGCTAAATTATGGAGCGTCGCAGTGATGTGCCATATAATGCAGAGAGGTTCGCGGTGGAGCGTCAGATCAGGGAGCGTCGCAGTTACTGCCATGTAATGCAGAGAGATTCATAGTGACCACCTGATCAGGGAGCGTTGTAATGGCTGCCAGATAACACAGTAATCGCCAGATTATGCAGAAATCAACAGTGACCCACATATAAAACATATTATGAATAAGCCCTCACACACAATAATAATACCCCCCACATTCACACACATTATTACATCACCCCCTGCACCGACAGCATTAAAACACCCCCCTCCCACCCCCAAGATAAAAATAACTACACACCCCCACTGCATAAGTGTTCCAACACCCAACAACCCCCCCCCCCCTCAAATATCATGTAAACATGTACACCTCCACTGGCACTTACCTGCCTGGAAGGCTGTTCTGTCTCTGGTCCCTGCGGACATCCAGAGTACAGGAAGAGATGACAGACAGGTTAAACTAGAGCAGGGATGGGGAACCTTCTGCCCGGGGGCCTCATAAGGCCCTCGGTATCATTTGGTCTGGCCCTCAGAGCTTTTTTCTGCTAGCCTCATTTATTTATCTATCAGGAGCACCCTTAGGATGCTTCAGACAGTCACACCGCTGCACTTACAGCTCCCTGGAACATCCTCAGGATGCTCCGTGCATTGCTGTAAGCACTGGGGATTGTGGCCCCGCCGCCATGTGATATGGCCCGCAAATAATGTTATATATATCAAAATAGCCCTCGGCAGGAAAAAGGTTCCCCACCCCATGACTAGAGAAAGGGCGGAGACTCGGGGTGAGGGGGCGGGGTCTTCAGCAGGGACAGGAGGATATAGATTAATATAGTCAGACAGGGTAAGAAAGTGGGCAGGGCCTTAGCCGGGAAGAGCCCAAGGGAATTGACAGAGGACACACAAGTAGGTGCACAGCCCCTGCAGTGGAGCGGTCTCGGAAGGAGTCCTGCTCAGTGTGCAGCCACAAGCTACATAGATGTGAGTGACAGACAGCCGGGTAATAGGCAGAGAATGCTGCCCAGCCGCTCTGATGCTGCTATAGTCGGAGCTACTGAGAGCACTTTCTGCCTGTCACTTGGCCGTCAGTCCTGCATGTGCACTAGTGAAAAAAACACAAGATCCTCCAAACAGCACCTCCTCAGGCCAATGCATATCGAGAACCTATGTTCTTTTTTTCAAGGCATAGAGGGCTTCTGGCAGTATGCGCTATAAATAGTAAAAGAAATAGAGGCACTTCCGGTCACAGCTGACGGATCGGAAGTGCAGGTCCGCTATATTTTTTCTCCCTGAACGGGAAACAAGAGTCACGGACGATGGCCTGGCGCTTATTCATATATTTGCAAATGTATGTAACTAATACCTCTGAAACTCTATCATCATGTAGGATTTAAGTATTTTTTGTTGACATTTCTGCAGTGTGCTGGAGGGAATCTTTTTTTCTATGGTTCAGTGTAAACCCCGTCCTTTACAAGCACCTGTGCTATGTCATTAAGCTGATGTGAGCGACCACCATACTTTTTGTTTGTACTCTTAGGGGTATATTCAATTGGGCACGAGGTTTAGCGAGGCTAAAACCCTGCGCCCCTTGCGGGCAATTTCGGAATCCCGCGGGTATGCGAGCTCCCGATACCTGCGGGATTCAATTAGAAAAACAGTGTACGCCTGGTTTTCAGCAATGAAAACCCCGCGCTGCGTAAATTAAAAGAAAAAAAAGGCACTTACCTACCCGGGTCTCCGCGGCTCCCAGTGGCTTCCCCTTTCTCTTCTTACTGGAGAGGGGGCTGCTGGGAGTCCCGGCAGCTGATGGGAGGAGCAAGGGCTGCTGGGAGATGTAGTTCTCCAAGCGCCCATTCCAGGGAGGCCACACACACCGCACCGGGGGTCACACACACTCATGCATACACACACACTCACTCATACACACTTAAATACACCACACACACTGACATGCCCTGCTGCAGAAGAGCCGGCTCCCGACGCTGGATGCAGAGGAAGATGCAGAAGACAGCACTGAGGAAGGTGAGTAATTAAGGACTAATTAAGCTAATTGGATAATTCGAATTGCTTAATTAGTCCTCAGGGCGGGTGCTGCGGGGGTGTCAGAGCAAGTCCCGGTGATTTTTCCTTAAATCATCGATTTTTGCTCAGGAGGTGCGTGAAAAAAACCTCCCTGTGCGTGTTTTTTGAAAAACCACGCACCTAATGGAATAGCAAAAAACCCGCACCTACAGGAAAAACCTTGCAGGTGCAGGTTTTTTTGCTATTCTCACACACAATTGAATATGCCCCTTAATATAGGAAACGACAATATTTAGGGTTTGGTTTAACAAATATGGAACTGATCACATAACAATGGTTATTGCAGCAAAAAGTGTGATTTTTTTTTACCTCCTAGAGAGAAACATATTGAATTAATCTGTGCAGACGCTGCTCCCTACCTGGATGCTGATCACTTACTGTACATTACATTTCACTACCAACACCACATCTCAGTTACAGAAGTGGAAATATCAGGTTCCTGACAAATTCCAGGATCCAAATGAAACACTGCAAAAGTAAAGTGACAACAATTATGTCGCAAACCTTAGAGGGCAGGGGCGTATTAATAGAGGAGGGGACGCATGTTCACTCACCGTCCGGGGTCCCCTCCTCTCTTCCCGGCTGCAGCAGCAGTAGACTCCGGCACTAGAGTGTGTCTGGAGTCTACTGCGCATGTGCAGGTCACCGGGAAAATGGTGCTGCAGCCATTTTCTCTGTAATTTCCTATTGCGCATACGCAAAACACCAGAAAAATGGCCACGGTGGACATACTCCAGGCATTTTGTGTAACTTTACGCCATGGGACTTCAGAGAGGTAAGTATAAAAAAGAGGTAAGTATAGAAAAAAAAAAGTTTGGGTGCACCGCATCGCACACTCTGCACCCATTATAAATACGCCCCTGTTAGAAGGTGAATACAGCAGCACCCCACCTTGTCTGTCTAGGCAGCAGAAATGGCTATTAAGGACCCTAAGAGAATAGTACAGTATGTACAATAACTCATCTACATTTTAATTCCAGGCAACAAAACATGAAAAATGCAAAGGGGGGTGAATACTTTTGCAAGGCACTGTAGCAGTGATGTGCTCTGCTTGGTGTCTTTGTTTAACTCGCAACAGTATTTGTAAATGGCATAGCCAACAAGGAATGGCTTCTATATCCTGCAGCTTCAACAAAAACAATAACAAATGACATTCCTTTATTTGAAAAAAAAAAAAAAGAAATGATTATGAGTTTTGTATTTATAGTACGAAAAAAGCTCTGACAGCAGCCAACCAAATAGTAATCATGAGTTCATTCATTCTGTTTGGAAATTACAAAAAAAGAATTTCCTATTCCAAACGGTGGTGTTAGTGCCTCATGAGTGCAATCAATAGTACCCGGGACATTTGGTATTCCTACTGTAGAATAAAATGCCCCTTTAAACTCCTGCCATTTAATCTCTCTCTGTGAATGAATACACTGAGAATCTTGTTTTCTTGCTCTCATGAACTGGAACAGACATAGCAAAAAGGTTGGCATTGAAAAAGCAGCGGCCATAGTGACTACCGTAAGCTGAAACACTATTACATGTTGAATTAAATTGTTGTTATAATAAACACCAAGATATTGTCATTTTCTGAATGCTGTTAGCAGACAGAAATGAAAAAAAATTACTACAATAAAAAAAAAGAAGGTTGATCAAGGGATATTGCCGTGACGCAAAAAATAAACATTGGGCCTGAATCAGAGCCGCTCGTAAGCTCCGAGCGATGTTCGCACATCTGCGCATGCGTATGGGCCGTAATGCGCATGCGCCAACCAGTCTGTGCGGTCGGAAATCGAGCGCTCGCAAAATAGCGAGTGCCTGCTAATTTGAGTGACAGGATGAGGCGTTTGTGGGTGGTAACAGGGGAAGGTGCTTGAAAACGGGGAGTGGAGATCCGAACGCAGGCGTGCCAAACGGTCAAAACGGGCGTTTTAAGGGTGTGCATAATTAACAAAGCAGCGTCATCGACCACGTCACTTGGTTGTTTCTTAGCCTGAACTGTTTGCATGATTGCGGTAGGAAAATCCTACCACAAGCACTGCGAGCAGTTCAGACGCCTTTCGATGTCCTCGATTAATCAAATAAATAGCGGAGATGACATAGGATGCGAGCGGCCAGGGGGCGTCTTTACAAAATAGCGAGCGCATGTTTCGTTCGCTCGCTCAGACATAGAGGCGTCAACAGACCGCAAAGAGCGAGCGCTCAATTTAAATAGAAGGCCCCTTTTTCTGAACGAGTGAGCGCAAATAGCGTCCGGCTCTGAATCAGGCCCATAGTGCGATGGGAGGAAGATACAACATGTTTTTATATTCTATCTTATAATTTGTATATCATGTTTACGAATACTTTTAATATAGAAACATGTTGTTTTATTTATTTTTATTATTAATTAAAAAATATAACATTCTATTTAATGTCGCATTTAAAGAATAGAATCAGTAGCTCCACTGTTAATAAGTTAAGTGCACTGCCGATCACAGATTAACGATTATTGGGAATATGCGCGTGCGCAAGACCCATTCTGCGAGTGTGCAGAATGGGTACTGCGTAGTCGCACGCAGACTCTTCTATGCCTCTGCCAGAAACGGGGGCATGTCCACCACGTTTTCCGGGAGTGGCAAGCCCAGGGACTGCGTCGACGCAGTGTTCTGGGCTTGCAAGTCGACTAGCCTGAGTAAGCTAGGCTTACTCTGCTGGCTGGCAGCCCGGCACCGTCCACCATCGCAACCATCGATGATGGGATCGCAAATGCAGAAAGGGGTGTTATACACCTCCTGCTGAATTTGCATAAGAGTTGATATTTCATGTCCATGTCCACATATTTGTTGCAATATTTCATGATCAGGGGTGGAGGAGTTGGGTGTTATATTGTCCATAGATTTTGTAATATCTGAATTGATATTGGGCTCTTGGCCTAATATTGCAGCATTTGTGGTTCAAAAAGGACCCTTCATGTCTGATAATGATGCAATCAAATTCATTAAGAAGCCCAGTAACTCTGATCAAGCTGCTTGCTCACAGTGTGGAATGGATGAAGCATGTTCCAATGTCAATGCAGAAAATGGAATACTGGTGTCATGTGATCAGAGTCTAGAAGAGCAGGCATGCTTTGAGGGAGCTTCTGTACAGAACTGCTAGCTGCCTAAATAAACCCTTTCTTCACAGACCCACTTCTCCCAGATTGTGGAAAAGCACCTGCTCAACTGGAAAAAGTAAGAAGAAAGGTGTAAAGGTAATGGTAGGTGCTGCTACTGTACTGTGATGTCTTGGAAATGCCCAGACCTGCATCTGACATTTCATGAGTCAGTTTGAATACCGGCTAGGCTGCTAATGGCAAGGAAACGTGAATTATCAGAGTTTGAATAGGGCATGATAGTGGGTGCCCGATGGATGTGACATTGCATTTCCGAAGTTGTTGACATTCAAAATTCCTTGGTCTATGGTGTCATGTGTGTACTGGGAATACCTCATGGAAGACATTACCACCCACCGCGGAGAGTGCAGTGGCCGACCACGGGTGCTTAATGATTGTGATCAGTGACATCTGGCCAGAATTTTCTGTGGTAACAGACAAGCGACACTGGCTCAAATCACATTCACATTTAATGCAGAAGGTACAAGACACATATGCAGCAGGTCAGTGGAAGCAGAAGACCCACAGATTGCCACTGTTAAAATTACGACACTGGACACAGCACCTCACCTGAGCTTGTGATGTTGCTATTGAGGACTGGCAACATGTGGCGTGGTCTGATGAGTCACAGTTCCTGTTGTTTCGAGTTGAGGGCAGAGTTCAGGTGTGGTGCAGACGCCATGAGGCCATGGACCCCAGGTGGTGCTTGGTGTGTTCACGTGGCAAGAGTTGGGTCTGCTAGTTCACCTGAACACGTCATTGACTGGTAACCAATACATTGCATTGCATGATGACCATTTGCAACCCTTCATGAACTTCATGTACCCCCACAATGATTAAATATTCCAGCAGGATAATGCACCGTATCATCAATCCCAAGTTGTCTAGAAATGGTTCGAGGACAGTTCTGACGAATGGTGTGGGAAGCTATCCAGATGGCATAGGTCAACATCTCTCCAGAGGTCTGACGACCACTTGTGGAATCGATGCTACGTTTAGTTGATGCATTACTAGAGGGTATTCTACATGATACTAGGCACCTATCCCATGACTTTTGGCACTTCAGTGTAATATAAAGATTATCATCCCTCCAGAGAAATTGGTGACAATTTCATACAGCAATTCTCGAAAGAATGGCTCCCCTAAATGCTGGACACTTCAGTTATTTCAGCTCAGCTGATAATCAAAAAGGCGATTTAAATCTCCCACACACACCCATGTTCCATGCCCAGATTCTAAGGGGTAAATTTACTAAGCCGAGAGCTTGGGATAGTGTGCAAACTCTGGAGAGTTTGTGCATTTTTTTCCACTCTCAAATTTATGTCAAACTCGGGAGAGAGATCTCCTTTGCTACGGGAATATACTAGAGTTAGCAAACTCTCTTCAATTCACCATTGACAAAACTCGAGAACCTTTTCACTAGTGAAGATAGGATTCTGGAATTTACCAAGCAGAGAGTTTCTAAACTCTCATGAGATGGGAAAACACCCCTGTAAAAACTCATGAAAAAAATACACCTGCCTGTGATCTGACAGTTTGGCAGAAACATACACAGATCGCTGTGATCCATGTATGTTTCTGCCTATAAATATAGAAAAAAATTTTAAATATCAGACAAAAAATGACATAGGGTCCCCCCCCCAAAAGCCTAACCAGCACCACTTGTCCTGGTTTCTAAAATTACGGAGAACAAAATGTGTAGGGTTCCATCGTAATTTAGAAACCAACACCAGGCTGCAGGGCCAGTCCTGGTTTTAAATATAGGGGAAAAAATTGCATAGGGTCCCCCTATATTTAAAACCAGTACCAGACCCAAAACGGCCCGGCTGTAATGCTACAGCCCGGAGACCCTTTCACCGGGGCCAAAGCATTATCAGCCCAAGCCGATCGGGCCAAGCCGGGGATCTCAGGGGAGGTGGGGACCCCCCAAAAAAGGGGTCCCCCTCTCCCTTAACACAGGCTTTGTCTGAAGCCCGAGGCTCTTCCCCACACCACTAGAGCATTGGGTATGGGGGTAATAAAGTGGGGAAATATAAGTAAAAAATTGTATTTTACAGTGGGAATACAGGTGCCAGCATGCCTGCCCTTTGGCACTTGTGGAACTACAAGTGCCAGCAGACAGGCGGCACCTGTACCCCCACTGTAACATAAATAGTTAAAGAAAGACAAAACACAAACACCGTGATTAGTAAAGCTTTATTACATACACCTACCCATTCACACATACTTACCTATACCAGATGCTTCTGTCCTCTTCTCCAGTAGAATCCTTAATGACTGGCCCTGCAAAAAAGATGACATACTCACCTATATCCTGGCGCTGGTCTCTGCAGTAATCCATGGACTTTGCAAATAAATAAAATGAGTTTCCCGATCCACGCACCCGGTATAAGTATGTGTGTTGCCAGTTGAGGTACTGATACCTCCCGAATGCCAGCTGACGGGACTGCAGGGCTTTGCAGTCCCGCCAGCCAATCAGTGGTCACGCTAACTGTAGAGCGGCCACTGATTGGCTCCGGCTACTGACTGAATATCACCAGGTGTACAGAATGGCTCTGGCCCGAGTTTGTCTTGTCTATTTCTCTTGTTTTGACTATCAGTTATTCATTCTTACTTTTGTGCATATTGCATGTAAATTCTATAAAACTCTGTACATCAGGCAAAGATTTCATGCACAGAAGAGTCCCACATTTTGGCATGCCACCTACTCTGTTGTGCTGCTACGGTGGTTTTCAGTTATATGATATCTATATTTAATATTCTCTGCGCATGTTACATTCTGTCAGTGGTTTTTCTGGCCTGATGTGCTAAACAGAAGGATGCCAGAGAAGGGCCCTATTTTATTACCATATTATAATGGAATCTAAGTGTAGTGGTGATACAAAGAGGAGTCGTAAGCCTCTTACTTTATATGCCAAGTTAGAAATGATTAAACTTAGTGATCATGGTATGTCTATAGGCGCACATCCACTAGGCGATATTAATGAGCGATTGCACGATTGCACATCGTAATCGTGCAATCGCTCATTAATTGTGCACAAATCGTGCACTACAATGTCAGAAACGACCAGCAATCATCGCCCGAACATGCTGGTCAATCTGCCGATAACAACAGCGACAGATTGGTCATGTTTGGGGATGAGGGAGGGTGCCTACAATGAACGACTAATCGTTCAGTGTAGGCACTGCAGGGGATGGGGAACGACGGTACGATTACGGTGTTGTAAACGTACTGTCTTTCCCTAGTCGCCTAGTGGATGTGCGGGTTATGGTTGAAATTGGAGGTAAGACTGTAATCATTTCACTTTTGTCTTTACATGACGGTTTCTAATATTTAATCTTACCAATGATGTAATAGTAAGTTGTTAGTGTTGTCAGAGATACACTTGTCACATTCTCTTATGTCTTTTGGTTTGCTGAGGAGAAATCCGGTTGCTGCAATCAGAAATTGTGTGACTCAGTAGAAATGAAATGCAGTTCCTACAAGTGACATGCAGTGTAACAACTAGACACCTAACCAGATTTGGGCACAACAATTTACAGGTTACTTGGAGTACTAGTGTCAATCTACTGAAATACAGATTACAGATGGCAGCAATTTCCACTTAAGAACTTACTGTAACAGCAACTTGAAGAAGAAACGGTAACTATAGAGATAAGACAGGTCAACAGTTGCATCTGGTGAAGAGTCTTGTGATCGAAAGAGGATGTACAGTAAATACTGTAGTTGTCAGAATTAGAACAGGACCAGATACTGTACTGTATGCAGTAAAAGATATATAGGGATGCTATAGGCTACTGGAGTTGGGAAGACAGCACTGTAAAAATAAGGCTACAATAAATATTATTGCACATTTTTTTATTTATATTCATTTTATTCTTTTAACCATTAATGTTTTCTGGAAAAAAACACATCCCCTTTTTGGTATATTCAGAAAGGGCAAAATATAAATTCAGTATCTGGTTTTGGAACAAATATATCATACATCAATGTGTGTGTTTTATACTGTATATAGTATAATAACTATAGTTTATAGTATATAAACTGAATTCACTTGGTTTAATCAAATTCAATCTTTTCAGTCTCATGGATAAATGATTTTTCCTGACAGTGCGTGGTTCCGGCTGATCTTGATTTATACAATATTAATACTATAGGAAAAAGGGGTTAAAGCATTTTGCAGAAATGTGTCCTGTGTCGGCGGCAGCCATGTTCTGTTTCTGCTTGTGGCTGCTGTCACGCTGTTAGGCATTTGTGATGTCATTTCTAGTTTATAATGGGCAACATGATAAAAGTAAGGAGGCTTGCAAGAATTGCATTTTAAAAATGAAGCTATCTATCCATCTTTTCAGCAGTGATGAGCAAGTGGATGAAACATGTCTCCTGCTGAATAATTCTGTGCAATTGAATCTTCCTGTTCCAGTAAGCGCTATAATGTTCTGTATCATTACACTGAGCTGTGTGCAAGTAAGTCTCATGGATCATAAACATCAGAGAAATGAAAACTTTGCCTAGAATAATGTGACAGGTTTCATATTGTAATGCGAACTTGTGGTAACTATTTTCTTTTAAAGTTGATATTCAAATGATAATCTGACATGGGCCACCTTATTTGACAATACTTCTTTATTATGCCACCAGCAGACTGTTGCTAAAGTGCCTTTATGCCAGTTCTCCCCCTTACTCTATTATGTGAAAAAGAACCTAGTGATTATTTTCAGCAAAATGCACCAGTGGATAATGAAATAAAGTGTATGTCTCACTCTGAGATTGTAAAGGAGGCATGCGATTGTACAACATCTCATTATGCTGAATATATAATTACAGAAATTTAGATTAAACAGGAATTTCAGATAGGTAAGTAGCTACAATTATTCAAATTCTTCTTGCAAGTTTATGCATGCAACAAATTAAACTTTGTAGTTTAGACATAAGAGAACTGCATGATTTCTCCTGTCCACTCCACGGTCTGTCCTTGTTACAATGGTGCACTAATATTTCCATGAAACATATCTAACAATTTGAGTTTATTGTATGATGGATACAGTAGCTGCATTTTAAAGTCCAAGGGGTATATTTACTAAAGTACAGATTTATAGAAGTGGAGATGTTGCCCATAGCAACCAATCAGATTTTAGCTATTATCTTCTACAAGGTGCTAGATAAATGTAGAATCTGCTTGGTTGCTATGGGCAACATCTCCACTTCTATAAACCAGCACTTTAGTATATATACCCCCAAGCTTTTTAGTACAGATCAATTTCCTATTGTAACAGAAATGACCACAGCAAGGTCCTTCTTTATTACATTTCAAATCCATTAGAGTTTAATTAATATTTTGCATACTTTTATCTCTGAAATGGTTACAAGGAAGCGTGTTGTCATAATATGTTCAGATAACGAGCTTCGTCTGCATTGTTTTCCGTACAGTATGGAGATGAGCAGAAGCTGACATGTTTTTTGTCTCTTTAGCAGCAATCATTGGGTTCCCTAGACAGTAAAGCCGTTAGTGACACCCAGAACCCTTCCCGTGTTACTGTAAATTCTGCACTGTTATAGCTTTGGAATATTGTAACATAAATTGGAGACAATCTGTTTACTCTGCAATATTAACCCTTCCTCATACTGTATGTACATTTCAAAATAGCTTTTTCTTTTAATATAATATTCATATAGTATACCTTCTGATGCAGGAAGACATTTTCACAGTCTTTCAAAAAATACCTTAAAAAGGTTTTAATTTAATAAAGCTAGCTAAGTTACAGTATCTGCCTCTCCCAACCTAGACCGCAGAACGTGTCACTGGCAAAGTTTCAACTAAGGAAGGATTTCCAAACCTTTCCCTCTCGCTGCAACCTTATGCTTATTGGAAACAATCCAGATCACGATGCCTGTGTCCAATCATTTTTACTCTAGTAAAAGGCTGTAATACAGGTGTATTACTGGTCACTGGCAGGCTTTGAGTCCAGATACATATGGTGATTCTTGGGGTCTACAGATGCATTCTTGCTGCAGGGGCATAAATGAGTCCATGAAATCTGGAGCGGGGAGCCCTGAGAGGATCAACAGAGACTTGTTCCATAATGTAAAGGTTGGACAAACAGGCAGCATGAATGAGATTTCAAAGGTGTGCAGGTGAAGGGAGTTAGCTGGGTCATAGAAAGAGAGCGTATTATTGTCATAGTCTAAAAGGACACCCAAGCGTTTTAGTTGTGGATGAACGTCCAACAGAACTTCCTTATTATTGTGCCTAACAAGGAAATTGTTATTACAGCGAGAGAAAACCCAAGAAGAGGTGTTCTTGCCAATCCATTCATTTTTTGGAGCAGACTTATAGGCAATTCCTACAGCGTACCTGAGGAGACAGAGGAGTATAATAATCAGTGCATGTGGAAGACGTGAACAAGTCTATCAAGTTTACAATGGCCTTAAATCTTATATTACTTTACTTGAATATCCAAGTCGTCATACAACATTTACTAAATACATTCCATCCTACCATGGGCTCACATCTGTGTTTCTACCAAGGACTTTTTTATCAACTCATAGGGGCAAATCCTATTAGATGCATGTTGCCGTTGCTATGGCACCACAATTTGTCCCCCCTCTCCCCTAGAGGCCTGATCTCACCCAGACTCATGGATTTTTCTATGCAACCCAAAGGGGCTGTGTACAAAAGTCAACAACTACAGAGGTAATGTAAGTGCGATATATAATGTAGCCATAGGATTGACTCCATAGGGGTTTTTATTTTCATTGCCAGTGGGCATGGTAAATAACTACTCTGTGGATACAGTTGCAGCCAAAGCATAGAGCTGCGCTGCCATGTTCCAGACAACAAAAATCTGTTTTAAATGGTTTGGTGCAAACACAGAAAAAAGGCTTGAAGATAAAGCAAAGAAAACCAGAGAATACAAATCATTACATTTATGTTGCATGATGGTGTTAATCACTTTTTACTTTTTTGTTGTAACAGACAGAAATATAGGAAACATGGAAGTAACTTTGCAGGACCCATATAAACACCTAACACACAGACACAGGTCCCATGGCAGATGCTACCATGGGGTGCCACTGATAGGAATCTTCCCTAAAAAAGTATTTAGACGGTCTAACAAAATTGTTTATCACCATTTGTGACATTAATCTTATAAATATCAATTATTATTATCAAGATTGTTTATCTGAAGGTTGGGTAAGGGACTAGACATACAATATGGCCCCATAGTAAGTAAGAATATTGGGGGAATAACCATTTATCTATATAAAAGCATTAATCAGTGAGAAAAGTCTCCTGTGATGATATCTCTTGTTGTACTGTATACAGTATACTGATTTAGACCAGCTAAGATAACTAGGCTATAGACAATGCCAACAGAAAACTAGTGAAAAGTGGCAATTCATTGAGAAAGACTGAGCCACAATGAGAAGAGCTGCAGCCATGCCTGGATTACATGTTCCGTCACACAAAGCTGATTATGATGCATTGCCTCCCGTTATCTTGTTAATGGATGCAAAGCACTATGTCAAGTTATGAAATATGATCATGTATTTCTTTATGCTGGCACCCACTTCTCATATACAAATACTGTACATGTAAAGTAGAATAAAAAGTACAAACTATTGGTGCCATCCTGAGATAAACATTATTAAATTGGATGGCATTATGAATTAAGGGGAAGCCTTCCACCCTGTCAGTTATGCAGCCCTAGGTACAGCCTTTCCGCCGTCCCAACAAGTGTGCGCTTGTCTGCTATATACTATCCTTATAATATTTATGAGAACTGTAATTTCCCCAGATGGATCTGATGGTCTGCTACTGGTGCCCGGACGTGGGCTATCTGCTGGATAACTGCGTGGTGCACGTGTATCAACAATAACGCGTTTCAGCCTAATGCCTTTTTCAAGTTGATATTTGCTAGTCTCAATATGGTATATAACCATGGATCCTCCAATCAGATCCTCGGTGGGTGTGTCCATCTGACTCTCCTCATTAGGATAATGTCTATAGTGGGTACACTGGTTGTCATTCGAAGTGATATTTCTTACATGGCATGGATATGGTTCCTCAGTGTGCCTCATTACATGCACATCTATTGAGGCACACTGGTGGCCTACCATTGGTGGCCTACGGAAAGAGGCACCCTAAAGGAGCTCTCTTATTCATCCACTAGAGCCACTGCTCAGGAACTTTAATCCTCACTGCATTGTACCATATTTGGATACTGTTCTAAATATTGAACATTTTAATATATATACAGGAGTATCAACAACTCCTTGAAATACATAAGATTTATTTTAATAAATACCATTATTACATAACTATCTGACATTCTTGTATTCACTTCTGCATTACTGGACATAAACTTCTCTATAGGTCAATAGACTAGGTTAGCGCTGGACACTACTATTTAACCCAAGCAATAAACTAAACTAACAGTACCCAAGTTAATGACAGCTGGCACCACCCATGCCCCCCCCCCCAACAAAAAAAAAAATCACCAGTAAAAATACAGTATTAAATACTTTGCACCCAACCATTAATAGAAGTTAAGAAAAGAGCCATTATTATCACACCCCATCAGAAGAATTGCACATTTTTCTATATAAGAGCCAATCAATTAATTAATACAGGTTAATATACAGTATACCTTTGGGAAGAGTCATCCAGCTGTTATATACAAAGACCCCAGTTCTTATTACTCATGGGGAGTTACCATTCTGTCGAAATACAAAATTTGCAACAACTTGGATTTAAGTCTTCCTACTGTACAAAAGGTTGGGTAGAGGTTGTCCAAAGTATAAAAACTGCTTTTTTTGCTTAATAAGGGGATGTTGATAATTAGTAGAATGATGACCCTTCCCTGCAAACCCAATGTCCGTCCATCAAAAATTAAAACAGACCATGGCCAATGGTTCTTTCTTAACATGTAATACAAATGTGAAGTTGATAAATAACAAATCTTTATCTCAAAATGTTCTAATCTTTCCACTTTCCAAAATATAATTAAAAAAAGTTGCTTTAGAAAGTTAACATTACAGGCAATACCCCAACAACCATGTGCTTCTCCATCTTTGTGAGATGAAAGCTCTATTAATGGTTTTACAATGAACTTCCTCTAAAATGGTGGGATGCAGAGATTTCATGGTGCCTTCATAATCATTTTGTAGTTCACATGAGGAACCCAACTCTAGACTGTACAGGTTGGCCTTAATTAAACTTCTCCTATTCACAGGTGTCTGTACCTTGATCTAACAATCAGAATGTCACCAAATGTGGTAGGGGGACTAATTATAGAAGCAGAATTCCGCAGGAAAAACATTTTGTGCAACAAGTTGCTGATAGGGGCAATGCCCTGTACAATGTGAAAACAGCATAAACATTGACAAAGAGATGTTTTTAGCTGAGTTATCCTTAGTGTAACATAATAAAGGTAATCAATGGTTTATTACAGTTTCGTCTAGTTAATAATTTGTCCATTTTCACGCTGTTGTCACATAGTACAGCGCCATGCTCCCATGTTGGTTACGTTTGGCTTTACATTTTATTACTATCTGTTTGCTCCCACAAACCAGGAGATTAACATTCCAACCAGCCAAATGATTGGCATGGTGGTCGTTCCGTGTATACTAGCATTGGATAACATTAAGAAAAATATGTCAAAAACAACAAATACCCCCCTTTCCCAAAAATAACAAACTCAAAACATAATATATAAAAAGAGCATGTCGTGCTGATCACCTATGTATGAACTATCTTTCAAAGCATGTACATGTCCTATATGCCACAATAACAAAGGTTACATAACATTATTAATACACAGTGTTTTTGACCTCAGCTTTGCCAAAAGCAAAACTGTTAATGTTAAGAGCATATACTGCATTTCTCTAACCTGTCACCAGCAAGAGGTAAACACTTCACTGATGTATCTCTGTCTAATGCAAAACAATGTTAAAAATTTATTAACTGCACAGTCTCAGTAGAAAGGGATTATGGGTAATAGCAATGAGCAAAGATTTTGCTTGTGGGTTTTTTATTAACTCGGCAAAACAGATTTCCTTCACACTAGAACCTAAACATTATGAACACCTCTGCAGCATGGAATGGGATTTTGTTACGCTTAGAGAGCCTGAAGTGCTATGTACCTTATTAAAAATGAATGTCTGAGGACTACACGCTGCATGTTAAACAGACTGTGTGTGAGATGTATAAAAAGAGTTGACAGCATCATTATAATAGAAGTTGTCAGGAACCAACTGACCACGTAGTGTGGAACTAGGGAGAGCTTGGGACGATAGGCAGAGTGCAGGAATCACACAGGGCCATTCAAAGTTATTGTAACAGACTTAGACATGTGTAATTTGAATTAGAGTGAGAAAAAAAATACTTTGCACCAGGAGAAAATTTGGTCATTATGGACATTTGCTGTCAGCTCCTTACTTGAACAGGTACAGTAAAATTAGAAACCTATATTAATTGATCAGTAGCGTATTTATAAAGGGTGTAGTCCGGCATCGGCGCTGCAGAAATCACCGGGAAAATGGTGCAGCCTCCATTTTCCCAGAGATTGCTCAGAGAATAATCACCGGGAACATGATGCCCACGCCGTGCGCATTTACCACTATCTACTCAAAACTGTGCAAGGGGAGAGGATGGGGCCTGCACCGATACTGCACACAAGCCCCCTCCTCTCTTAAACCAGCCCTTTAATAGATTACACAAATATTTATTAACATAAAACTGCATCCTGCATATTTGCCTATTTTTTAAAGTATTTCAGAGAGATTGTAAAAGCAACACCTATGAGCGCGGCGGTAAAGTGGGCGTGTACTGCTACATCTGAGAGGCGTTATTACATCCAAAGGTAAAAGTAAAGTAAAGGTAATTACATCCAAATGTAAAAGACCCCCAAAGCAGTTAGTAAGATCTATTTGTTGATGAAAACACATTCCGAAAATGCATGTAGCCATAGGGAACATTGTACCTTATAACCAATGCAGAAAAATTATACTAATGATCCCATTTGAATGTACAGATGTGTCCACATACATCTAGCCTCCTGGCGCGTTAAACAGCCCTTCTAGTCGCACCATGCTGTGGCGTGACTTGGCAGCACAGAGCGTCTTTTCGTGTGTCTTTTGTACATTCAAATGCGTCTTTTTCGCACAGCGATATGAAAAGATAGCACAAGCAGCTTCTGCTGATTAAAATGATATGCAGCATGCCTATGTTCTCTGCGCGTCTGCGGGTGTATCTGCATGTGAAATGCTACATTACAGTGTCAGCGGCTGCAACACTGTAATGTAGCGTTTAGCATGCAGATACACCCACAGGCACACACAGAACATAGGCATGCTGCATATCATTTTAATCAGCAGAAGCTGCTTGTGCTATCTATTCACATCGCTGTGTGAATAAGATGCAACTGAAGGTAAAAAGTTGCAAAAAAGACGCTCGGTGCTACCAAGTCACGCGGAGCTCCCGAGTTATGTGTGCTGTCACTTGTAGCGCACGGGGGATAGATGTATGTGGACACATCTGTATCTAACCATGGATTAACTACTGGTAATATGGCTACAAAAGTGCTGAGCAATTCAGAAGGGGAGTTTGTTTTGACATTGATGTTGCACTGAATTTTGCTCATTGGAGAAATTTGACTACACGCATAGTGGTTGTTATTAAAGCTACCGAGTCACACTGAGCTCCTGCGTTATATTGGGCGTATCTATAATGGGTGCAGGGTGTGCGGGGCCCCGCACCACACACCCTGTACCCATAGTATTACTTACCTCTCCGGAGTCCCACGTCAGAGCGGGAGGGTCCGGCGCTGTAAAAATGACTGGAAACGCCCCTGCACGTTATGCGTGAATCGACTGGTAGTGCAAGGAGGATAGATGTATGTGGGCACATCTGTATATATCTCTGTTTTTTTTATATTATAGCTTCATAATGGGGGTAATGTGCAATCAGGGAGATTGCTAGACTTCAGGGAGTCTGGAAGCAGAGCCGTAACTAGTGAATTTTCCCGGTGACCTGAGCATACTCTATAGACTCTGGGCGCACTCTAGTGCCCAGAGTCTATAACATCGGCGCTGGCCATGCACAGCTCAGTGCGCTGCCGGCCGCCGGACAGAGAGGAGGGGGCCCGTGTTGGAGACTGCACACGTGCCCCCTCCTCTCTAGAAATGCCCCTGCGCGTTATGCGTGAATCGACTAGTAGCGCACGGAGGATAGATGTATGTGGGCACATATGTATATGTCTCTGTTTTTTTTTATATATTATAGCTTCATAATGGGAGTAAGGTGCAATCAGGGAGATTGCTAGACTTCAGGGAGTCTGGAAGCAGAGCCGTAACTAGAAATTTTGGTGCACTGTGCGAGAGAGAGCATTGGTGCCCCCACCCCCCAAAAAAAGCACACACACAAATTTGGGCACTATAGAAATCATATCCAGTCCATCCTTAATATCGCTATCAAAATTATGTTTATAGTACCCATATCTGAGCTTAATTAATTTGGTGAGAACAGCGGCTCCATATTATGTGATATTTATTTATGTATTATTGTTATTGTGTTAATCTGTCTATGTAGTATAGAATTCTTATTAAATATATTTTGCAAAAAGCCAAAAGTATACACACAAATATATATATTTTATTTGTATTTTCTCTCTGAACACATAATCAGTGTCAGGGACAGGTAGCACAACCCAATTAATCACTTACAGTGAGTGACTCACTCACTAGGAGCGGCATTCCACATAGTACTTTATCCTGCCCCCATCCCATATAGTGCTTCCCCCATCCCACATAGGGCCTGATTCAGAGCCGGACGCTATTTGCGCTCGCTCGTTCAGAAAAAGGGTCCGGCTATTTAAATTGAGCGCTCGCTCTTTGCGGTCTGTTGACGCCTCTATGTCTGAGCGAGCGAACGAAACATGCGCTCGCTATTTTGTAAAGACGCCCCCTGGCCGTTCGCATCCTACGTCATCTCCGCTATTTATTTGATTAATCGAGTACATCGACAGGCATCTGAACTGCTCGCAGTGCTTGTGGTAGGATTTTCCTACCGCAATCATGCGAACAGTTCAGGCTAAGAAACAACCAAGTGACGTGGTCGATGACGCTGCTTTGTTAATTATGCACACCCTTAAAACTCCCGTTTTGACCTTTTGGTACGCCTGCGTTCGGATCACCACTCCCCGTTTTCAAGCACCTTCCCCTGTTACCACCCACAAACGCCTCATCCTGTCACTCAAATTAGCAGGCACTCGCTATTTTGCGAGCGCTCGATTTCTGACCGCAATGACTGGTTGGCGCATGCGCATTACGACCCATACGCATGCGCAGATGTGCAAACATCGCTCGGAGCGAACGAGCGGCCGCTTACGAGCGGCTCTGAATCAGGCCCATAATCCTTTCCCCATCCAACATAGTGCTATCCCCTGCCTACCATTCCACATAGTGCTTTCTCCTGCCCCCATCCCATATAGTGCTTCCCCCATCCTACATAATCCTTTACCCCATCCCACATAGTGCTATCCCCTGCCTCCCATTACACATAGGGTCTCATTCAGACCCGGTCACAAGCGCTGAGCCCTCGCAACTGGGTCGATGTTAAGATCCTGCGCACGCGCGCAGCAGCCGCACTGCGCGTGCGCAAGCCCCGGAGCTAAAGAGAAAGTCTCCTGCTCCGGAGCTCACTACAAAAGGGGCGGCTGTCGATGGTGATCGACAGCTCGCCCCGTTTTGTAGGCGGGGCGGGGGGTGGCTACACAAACGGAGGCGTTCCTGACAGAACGCTTGCCATTTTGTGGGCGGCCGCACTGACATCAGCAGTGATGTCAGAGGGGAGCTTCCTGCTCGATCAGAGCAGGAAGCTCCCTGGGGCTTGCGGCTGCAGAGACCCAACCTTAGGGTCTCGTTGCAAGCCCCGATGGTCAACCTGGTCTGTCGCTAAAGCTGTGGGTGGTAACCCACAGCTTAGCTAGCGACCAGGAGGCCGCACTTGAAAAGGTAAGTGGTCGTCCTCATTCAGAGCGAGCGGACGCTTTTTGCGACGCCTCTGAATGAGGGCCATAGTGCTTTCCTCTGCCTCCATCTCATATAGTGCTTCCCCCATCCTACATAATCCTTTCCCCATCCCACATAGAGCTATCCCCTGCCTCCCATTCCACATAGTGCTTTCCCTGCCCCCCATTCCACATAGTGCTTCCCCCATCCCACATAGTGCTTATCCCATTCCACATAGTGCTTTCCCTGCCCCCCATCCCACATAGTGTTTATCCCATTCCACATAGTGCTTTCCCTGCCCCCCATCCCACATAATGCCCATCTCATTCCACATAGTGCTTTCCCTGCCCCCCATCCCACATAGTGCTTATCCCATTCCACATAGTGCTTTCCCTGCCCCCCATTCGACATAGTGCTTATCCCATTCCACATAGTGCTTCCCTGCCCCCATCCCACATAGTACTTATCCCATCGCATATAGGGCTTTCCCTGCCCCCATTCCACATAGTGTGTATCCCATTCCACATAGTGCTTTACCTGCCCCCCATTCCACATAGTGCTTATCCCATTCCACATAGTGCTTTCCCTGCCCCCCATCCCACATAGTGCTTATCCCATTCCACATAATGCTTTCCCTGCCTCCCATTCCACATAGTGCTTTCCCTGCCCCCCATTCCACATAGTGCTTATCCCATTCCACATAGTGCTTTACCTGCCCCCCATTCCACATAGTGCTTTCCCTGCCCATTCCACATAGTGCTTATCCCATTCCGCATAGTGCTTATCCCATTCCACATAGTGCTTTTCCTGCCCACCATTCCACATAGTGCTTATCCAATTCCACATAGTGCTTTACCTGCCCCACATTCCACACAGTGCTTATCCCATTCCACATAGTGCTTTACCTGCCCCCCATTCCACATAGTGCTTCCCCCATTCCACATAGTGCTTATCCCATTCCACATACTGCTTTACCTGCCCCCCATTCCACATAGTGCTTAACCCATTCCACATAGTGCTTTACCTGCCCCCCATTCCACACAGTGCTTATCCCATTCCACATAGTGCTTTACCTGCCCCCGATTCCACATAGTGCTTATCCCATTCCACATAGTGCTTTCCCTTCCCCCATCCCATAGTGCTTATCCCATTCCACATAGTGCTTTACCTGCCCCCCATCCCACATAGTGCTTATCCCATTCCACATAGTGCTTTCCCTGCCCCCCATTCCACATAGTGCTTATCCCATTCCACATAGTGCTTTCCCTGCTCCCCATTCCACATAGTGCTTATACCATTACACATAGTGCTTATCCCATTACACATAGTGCTTTCCCTGCCCCCCATTACACATAGTGCTTCCCTCACCAAAGTGTTTTCCCATGTCCCCACTCCCACATAATGCTTTTCCCACCTAACATTAATTTCCACAAAGTGCTTTCCTCAATCTCACGTAGTGCTTTCCCTGCCCTCTTTCCGACATAGTGCCCCCCCCCAGTGGTCCTCCCAGGCAGGCTACACACCTTTAACAACACTGGCTGGAAACTGACAGACACCCAGGCCAGGGCTGTCTTCTGGCTCCTCTGAGTCTACTTCTTCCTCCTGTCCTGTCATGTCTGCTGCCGTAGGCTGTATACAGGCTGAGCCCTGGGGTGGGGGCAGGGCTCCTTGATGACTGAAGCAGTTCAGCTTACAGTAGGTCAGAGAACGGAGGAGTCATCATGCAGCTCCACCCCCACCCCAGTGCTCACTCCTCCTGTCCAGTGTCCAGTCCCTGGCATCAGACTGATGTGCTGTATTAACAAGTTATATTTATTTATATATCTTTGATATTTAATTAATTCCTCAACAATGACATAGTGTTTCAGTTGTTTTAATCCAATGCAAATTAAAATAAACAAAACACTTGGACAGCGGTTTGTTATGTACTAACCCACAGTTTAGCCTTGCTGATTGCTCAGAGGTTAGTAGTGGTTACGCCCCATTCGTTCATTGGAGGCTGTCTCTCACTCTCCGTAATGTTTATCAAGATTGCGAAAACATCGGTACAATCGAGTACCATCGCAGCCTCACGCACACTTGCACAAGGTCAGACCTTATTTAGAAATTGCTAACTTCCACGCACACTATGAGACCTCAGGCTGCGTAGTGCATCACAGTGGCTAATTTATGCACACCCATGCAATGGCATTCAAACGCACTGAAACGCCTGCGTTCAGCCGACCACCACCCCGTTACCACCAACAAATGGCACTACCTGTCAATCACTCTGCGATGGGTCTGTGAAGTCTCAATCGCAATGGCTAGTTCGCACATGAACACTGCGATGCGTACGCATGCTCAGTACACAACAATCGGCCAATTGCGTATTTATTAGCAACTGCATTCCTTGCTGAATCAGGCCCTTTATTTCATATATAGAGAGAGATTACGTTGGTTTAAGAAGTATAACACCCATAAAAAAGTGTATTTGTTTTGCTTTGTAGCTGCACTCCCTAAAGAATTTAGGTTCAGCTGATTGTGGGCATTTCTTCATTTTTAATTTTTCTGCAAATATTGCTTAAAGTTGTACAAACTTTTGTTTGACATTGTACGCCCATGGTTGTGAGATGCAAGTGCATGATTTAAAATGCATTTCAGTGATATTTAAAGCATAAACGTGAGTGTAACTACTGTACTTCCAAAAAATTAGGAACCTTGATGCTGGGTTGCAAGCTTAGTATACATGTTTTGATTAAAATATGATAAAACTACATTGCTAGTGTACACTGACCTTTGGGGCTTACGGTACCTGTGCATCTGTGTTCAAATAAGACGCAACTAAGGCACAAATCTGTGTAACCGCAGCTATTCTGCCACCTCTCACCACATTCCATTAGGCTCAATCTGTGACTTTGTACATAGGTTTTACCAATTCCGTTGCATCAAAAGTCTTATCTTACAGTCTCTGAGACTCTGTATGTTGCTACTATGTGACTAATAAGACGCTATATTTAGGAAAGAAGTACACTGCACTACCCGTCAGAGCCCCCCTGCAAACTATAAATTTGCACCCTCCTACAAATATGTTCTTTTGACGTCAATTTGTTTCATATTTACCCCTTATTAACGTTATGCCACACAGTAGTACCCCTTATTAACGTAATACCACACAGTAGTACCCCTTATTAACATTATACCACACAGTAATACCCCTTATTAACATTATACCACACAGTAGTACCCCTTATTAATATTATGCCACACAGTAGTACCCCTTATTAACATAATACCACACAGTAGTACCCCTTATTAATATTATGCCACACAGTAGTACCCCTTATTAACGTAATACCACACAGTAGTACCCCTTATTAACATTATACCACACAGTAGTACCCCTTATTAACGTTATACCACAGTAGTTCCTCTTATTGACGTTATGTCACACAGTAGAGCCCTTTATTCACATTACGTCACACAGTTGAGCTCCTTAATCACGTTATGCCACACAGTACAGTCCTTTATTCACGTTACGCCACACAGTAGAGTCCCTAATACACGTTACGCCACACAGTAGAGTCCCTTATACACGTTACGCCACATAGTAGAGTCCCATATTTACTTTACGTCACACAGTAGAGCCCCTTATTCACGTTACGAGCTGGCAGAGGTATGACGTGGTGAGCCATGATTGGCTCGCCGCAGCTGCTTCTTTGGCTGCCTGTCCACAAGTCGTGATTAACTTGCGCCCAATGCCATGTTCTGCAATGCTGACTCCGCTTAGCTTAGCCTCAAGTGGAGATAAGGCTGAGATGCATACAAACCTGAATACAAAACTGAATCGTGGAGATGAGGCTGAGATGCATACAAAGATGCATACAAACCTGAATCGCTAGTAGTTGCTCGAAGTTGTGTATGCTAAGGTGTGTAAAAGGTGTGTAAAAAATTCCAAGATCATCCACAAAACAGACTTGCGTGCAACTTTAAGTCATACTTGCCAAGTCTCCCTAATACCACATATAGTATAACCGGGATGTAGTCAGGAAGCCGGCGGTAGAAATACCATTCCAGCATTCCAGACAGGCACCTTTATTTTAATATAATTTCGAATTGTTATACTAGCTCCAAAAACAGGAAGCAATCAATAGAATAATTTCAAAACTTAATAGAATTAAGGGTATATTTACTAAAGTGCGGAGAGGAGATATTGCTCATAGCAACCAATCAGATTCTACTTTACATTTATCAAGCACCTTCTAGAAGATAGTAGCTATCATCTGATTGGTTGCTGTGGGCAACATCTCCACCTCTTAAAACCCGCACTTTAGTAAATATACCTCTAGTGTTTGAAAACTTGAACAGGGTACAGAAGCTACAGTACTAAAAATGTTGTCTCAATTTTAGGAATTCTAGTTTGAAATCATTTTGTAATCCAGGGATTTCAGGTTTACCAGGCTCCAGTCTCAGGATCCTGGGATTAATCAGGAATGAGTTAAGGAAAAAATAATTAAATTTAATATTTTTAATTCTTCATAGCAAAATAATAATGCAGTCTTGGCTCTTGCAGTCTGTTTTCCAGTTCTACCTACTATAAATGTGTCCTTATAAATCTAGCCTCAATACATCACTAAGCACAAGATGCCTGGCGCGAGTAAGCCACCAGGTCTCGTGCGACAATGCTTGCACCGGGCATCAGTTTTGACAAAAATAGATCTTAGTCGCAATGCGATTTGACTAGGACGCACCAGTAGTCTGTACTGATTAATTTGATATCTGTGTGCGACTGAGTCTTTATACGAAACAGAATGGAACTTGGCATGAAAAAAAACACGGCCACTGCAGATTCAGAAACTCAATCGCAAACAGATATACAGTACAAGTGTCACATGTCAAATCCATCAGTATAGTCTCCTGGTGCGTCTTAGTAGCATCACATTGCAACTAAGAGGCATTTTTGCAATAAAGATTAAAAAAATACACCTGGCGCTAGCAGATTCATGTGGGACCTGGTGCACGAAAGGGGCTATTTGACTTGACTACAGCAATGATGTATAAGGACACATCTGTAGTTTTCCTTCCTGCTAGATATCTCCCCTCCTGTCCTCTCTGCTAACCTATTCCCCCTCCTATGCTCTCAGCTAACCTGTCCATTGTGCTATCCTTCTCCCTCCCTGCTGCCCATCTGCAAACCTATCCTCTCTGCTATCCATCTGCCCCTCCTATCCTCTCTGCTATCCATCTGCCCCTCCTATCCTCTCTGCTATCCATCTGCCCCTCCTATCCTCTCTGCTATCCATCTGCCCCTCCTATCCTCTCTGCTATCCATCTGCCCCTCCTATCCTCTCTGCTATGCATCTGCCCCTCCTATCCTCTCTGCTATCCAACTCTCCCCTACTATCCTCTCTGCTATCCATCTGCCCCTACTATCCTCTCTGCTATCCAACTCTCCCCTCCTATCCTCTCTGCTATCCATCTGCCCCTCCTATCCTCTCTGCTATCCATCTGCCCCTCCTATCCTCTCTGCTAT
Organism: Taudactylus pleione; assembly: GCA_031769625.1. Lineage (NCBI taxonomy): Eukaryota > Metazoa > Chordata > Amphibia > Anura > Myobatrachidae > Taudactylus > Taudactylus pleione. Next base: position 7,451,358 of record JAUIMM010000350.1, on the reverse strand, counting down.
CCATCTGCCCCTCCAATCCTCTCTGCTATCCATCTAACCCTCCTATCCTCTCTGCTATCCAACTCTCCCCTCCTATCCTCTCTGCTATCCAACTCTCCCCTCCTATCCTCTCTGCTATCCATCTGCCCCTCCTATCCTCTCTGCTATCCAACTCTCCCCTCCTATCCTCTCTGCTATCCATCTGCCCCTCCTATCCTCTCTGCTATCCAACTCTCCCCTCCTATCCTCTCTGCTATCCAACTCTCCCCTCCTATCCTCTCTGCTATCCAACTCTCCCCTCCTATCCTCTCTGCTATCCATCTGTCCCTCCTATCCTCTCTGCTATCCAACTCTCCCCTCCTATCCTCTCTGCTATCCATCTGTCCCTCCTAGCCTCTCTATCCCTCCTGTCCTCCATGCTATCCTTCTCACTCCCTGTCCTTCTTGCTATCCATTTGCCCCTCCTAGCCTCTCTATCCCTCCTATCCTCCATGCTATATCCTTCTCCCTCACTGTCCTTCTTGCTACCCATCTGCCCCTCCTAGCCTCTCTATCCCTCCTGTCCTCCATGCTATCCTGCTCCCTCGCTGTCCTCCTTACTATCCATTTGCCCGTCCTAGCCTCTCTATCCCTCCTGTCCTCCATGCTATCCTGCTCCCTCCCTGTCCTCCTTGCTATCCATTTGCCCCATCTAGCCTCTCTATCCCTCCTGTCCTCCATGCTATCCTGCTCCCTCACTGTCCTTCCTGCTATCCATTTGCCCCTCCTAGCCTCTCTATCCCTCCTGTCCCCCATGCTATCCTGCTCCCTCCCTGTCCTCCTTGCTATCCATTTGCCCCATCTACCCTCTCTATCCCTCCTGTCCTCCATGCTATCCTGCTCCCTCACTGTCCTCCTTGCTACCCATCTGCCCCTCCTAGCCTCTCTATCCCTCCTGTCCCCCATGCTATCCTTCTCCCTCACTGTCCTGCCTGCTATCCATTTGCCCCTCCTAGCCTCTCTATCCCTCCTGTCCCCCATGCTATTCTTCTCCATCACTGTCCTTCCTGCTATCCATTTGCCCTTCCTAGCCTCCTTGCTATATTTAAGAACACTGAATAAAACACATTATTTTATCTAAGCCAATCCACAAATTGAACTCTGTCATCTTGTGATATATTAGACTAATTTGTTTAACTTTTTTATTTATTCAGTTATTTCATTATTTAATTTATATACATTGTACACATACACTATACCCTGGCACCGTTTTTTTGTTTCCCAGTGGATTAAAGGTTATAAGACTGAATAGGATCCACCTAGATTTAGGTATGTACTAAATTGGCAAAAATGAATGTATGGGAGTTTTTATTAAAAAAACCCCATTGATTATAATGTCAGTGTCTTTACAGTATTTGTTTTTTAATGTACTACAAGCCTAGGTGGGCTTTGCAATTCAGGACATACAGGCACTTGCATTTCTACAAACACCAACTTACCTAAACAGTTAAATGCTGCCAAAGCTTGCTGGGACAAGTAGAGTTCCAAGAAAACATTGCTGAAATATTTTAACTATTTATACCCCAACATTCACCAGGCACAGATGTTGCTAGGGGATACGTTTAATATCCCAACAGTGGGCATTCCGGTGGTCACAATACCGACGCCGGAATCCTGACACATAGGAATACTGGCACCGGCATCACGAATGCTGATGGTAAGTAGCAGGGTTGGGGGGAGGGTTAGGATTAGGGTTTAGGCCAGTGTTGGCTAACCTTGACACTCCAGCTGTTGTGGAACTATATATCCCAGCATGCCCTGCCACAGTTTTAGCATGCCCTAACAGCAAAACTGTAGCAGTGCATGCTGGGTTATGTAGTTCCATAACAGCTGGAGTGTCAAGGTTAGCCAACACTGGTTTAGGCACTAAGGGGAGGGTTAGGTACTAAAGGGCAGTTTACGTTTAGGCACCGGGGAGTGAGGGTTATGGTAGGGTTAGGGGTTAGGTACAGTATACTTATCTTCAGCCGTCGGGATGCTAATCTAGTCGGGATGCCTGCGTCAGGATTCTGACCGTCGGGATCCCGAATGTTGGCATCCCGTACCCAACCCATTGCTAGAGCTCTAGTGCATCAGAATAGTGCTATTTTTTTTCTAGGGGAGGATTCATATTTTTGTGGGGTTTCCATTTGGGCGGTGTACTCAAACTCAGGGCCTGATTCAGAGCCGGACGCTATTTGCGCTCGCTCGTTCAGAAAAAGGGGCCGGATATTTAAATAGAGTGCTCGCTCTTTGCGGTCTGTTGATGCCTCTATGTCTGAGCGAGCGAACGAAATATGCGCTCGCTATTTTGTAAAAACGCCCCCTGGCCGTTTGCATCATATGTCAGATTAATCGAGTACATCGAAAGGCGTCTGAACTGCTCGCAGTGCTTGTGGTTGGATTTTCCTACCGCAATCATGCGAACAGTTCAGGCTAAGAGACAACCAAGTGACGTGGCCGATGACGCTGCTTTGTTAATTATGCACACCCTTAAAACGCCCGTTTTGACCGTTTGGCACGCCTGCATTCGGATCTCCACTCCCCGTTTTCAAGCACCTTCCCCTGTTACCACCCACAAACGCCTCATCCTGTCACTCAAATTAGCAGGCACTCGCTATTTTGCGAACACACGATTTCCGACCGCAATGACTGGTTGGCTCATGCGCATTATGACCTATACGCATGCGCAGATGTGCGAACGTCGCTCGGAGCGAACGAGCGGCCGCTTACGAGCGGCTCTGAATTAGGCCCTCAGTCCTCAAGGACCTTAACAGGGCGAGTTTTCAAGGTATCCACAGGAATATTTAGTACCATCTGCAATTCTGTGGTGCAGTGGGCCCCATTCATCAGCAACGGACTGTCGCACTTTCCAGATCCCCAAACGCCAAGGTCAAGACTTTGGTGAAATCAAAAATGTTGGATTGCCCTGATTTGCCAATCTTGACCAAAATATGATCGGGACTGGCAAATGGGAGATTTTTAACATAAAGAATTCTGACGAATCGGCGATCATCTATGGCCGCTGATCGCGTTTTTAACCGGCAGTTCCTGCTGGATCGGGGAATCGGCCATCTGATGTATGGGTGTCATACTATTTTGTAGCAACAATATATGGGCATTTTTACATAAAGTAGGATTTTATATAAAGACTTTTAGATCTACCATCCAATAAGGGAATATACTGGTCTTTTAGAATCCATTAAAAACTAACAGATTGAAGCGCCTCTTTATAGATACTCCAAACCATACAGATGGGTCCACATACATCTAGCCTCCTGGCACGTTAAACAGCCTTCTAGTCGCGCTATGCCGTGGCGTGACTCGGTAGCGCCGAGCATCTTTTTATGCGTCGTTTTACCTTAAAATGCGTCTTATTCACACAACAATGCGAATAGAAAGCACAAGCAGCTTCTGCTGATTAACATGACATGCCTATGTTCTCTGTGCATCTGCAACAACAACAACAACAATAATAATAATAATAATAATATACCTAAAGCACAGGGAGCTACAAAACCTATGAAAACAGACTGAATAGGAAATTTTTATGAATATTTAAAGAGAAAACTGTTGCTAGTAAATACCATATGGCAATAACATTTCTAGGAATAAGAGAAAACTAATGTTTAAAATAAATACTACTACCTTCAATTTAGGCAATTGATAGGCATGACTGGCCCTGGGTATAGGGGACCTAGCTCCAGGGGGAGAGGGGGTGTCAAATATGCCAGACTGTCCATAGTCTGGATGGATGTAGAGATGTGCCTCGCTGACATCTGTGGCCGGCGCTGGGACTGGGCATCAGATCTCAGCACAGATGGAGGAGTCGCTTTTTAAATTTGGTGTTGGCTGCAAGCCAATAGCAGACCAGCAACCAATCAGGAGTGAGCCAATCGTGACGTTGCTTCACCCCCTTGCTCCAACTTTTATTAGCCATCACAAGCAGCACAAAGTCTGTACGATGGTGGAGGGTAGGCATAGAAGAATTCCTCAAGAGGCACAGAAGCCCACTAGAGGTGGCATTAAGAAAACAGAAGACGTCAGGTCAAGCCAGAAGACTCCAGGGCACCTACTGTAAGTCCAGGCGGCAAGTAGGCTCTTGCAAAAGAGCTTAGATTGCCCCCCTTACTGTTATGGTGAAGTGTGGCGAGAGTCAAGTAGCCAGCCAAGTCAAGCCAGTGCCGAGAGGAGTTGGCACATGTCAAACTGAGGAGAGGCCTGTGGAAGAGCCAGCGCAGAGGGTACCCCACTGTGCCCACCAAAATCAGTAGAGCAGGTAAGGTCCCAGTGGGACACCCTTTACTTAACTTCCTAGACCATCAGGGTGTTGGGCATTAGGTCCATGGCACAGTCAGGTGGTAGGAAAGCAGGCATGCTAGAAAGGAGGGGCAGTTGGAGCATCTTGCCTAGGGCACCAAATTGGGCAGAGCTTGCCCTGTTGATAGGACACTATTCTTTGTAGCTGGAGACACTCTCATAACTGCGACAGTCCCATAGGATTGGCAGACAGCAGATAAAAAGGGGACAAACACAGAAGCAGGAAATTATAGCCTGACTTTAATCATGAGTAAACATTGATAAGGTTCTGTGTGATATGATTGTGATATTTTTTGTGGGAAATGATTTGATGTTGCAGTATTTGTGTGATTTCAGGAAGGATCACTTAGGCCTATCAAATACAGATGAAATGCGAATGATCCGCCTTGACTCATGCAAATCAGTTTGAGCAGTCTCTTTTTTGCCCAAAAATGCGTCTTAGTTTCAAACGGATGCATCAAGCCCCTTCATGAGACTGAGTATGATGCACAACGGAACTTGGTATGAAAAAAGCCACGGCCACAGCATCGTAGCACTTTTTATACAGATTCAGACTCAGTCATACACAGAAATACCAGTGTCACATGTCAAATTAAAAAGTGCAGTCTCATTAAGTGGTTTAACGCATCAGACAAAAAAGATGTGAAAATGATGCTTGTCGCAAGCTGAGTGGCATGGGACCTGGCTAGCTGAGAAGGGCTGTATGGCATGACTGCAGGAATAGTGTATGAGGACATCTATGATCATTTTTTATAAGGAGGTAACTTTCAAACTGGATCTCAGAAATAAAATTTACTGTATATATAGAATAAGAAACAAAGGGCGCCTCCTAGTGCAATGAGTCAGTGCAATCTTCAATGTGGGCAAAAATTTTATGACGTGGTCACATACCAATAGGTATGCAAAGTGCAGCTTATCTGATATATAAAAGTATATAGCACTCTAATAACATGCCCACTCCTCCAACACAACCATGACACTCCCACAACAATCTCATTACACTCTTACAACACTTCCATGACACTCCCACAACACAACCATGACACTCCTACAATGCTCCCATGACACCCCTAGAACACTCCCATGACACTCCCACAACACTCCCATGACACTCCTGCAATGCTACCATGACACTCCTAGAACACTTCCGTGACACTCCTACAACACTCCCATGACACTCCTAGAACACTCTCATGACACTCTTACAACACTTCCATGACACTCCCACAACACTCCCATGACACTCCTACAATGCTCCCATGACACTCCTAGAACACTCCCATGACACTCCCACAACACTCCCATGACGCTCCTACAACACTCCCATGACACTCTTACAACACTCCCATGACACTTCTAGAACACTCCCATGACACTCTTACAACACTCCCATGATACTCCTACAAAACTCCCATGACACTCCTACAACGCTCCCATGACACTCCTAGAACACTCCCATGACACTCCCACAACACTCCCATGACACTCTTACAACACTCCCATGATACTCCTACAAAACTCCCATGACACTCCTACAACGCTCCCATGACACTCCTAGAACACTCCCATGACACTCCTAGAACACTCCCATGACACTCCTACAACACTCCTACAATGTTCCCATGACACTCCTAGAACACTTCCAGGACACTCCTACAACGCTCCCATGACACTCCTACAACTCTCCCATGACACTCCTACAACACTCCCATGACACTCCCACAACACTCCCATGACACTCCTAGAACACTTCCATGACACTCTTACAACACTCCCATGACACTCCTAGAATACTCCCATGACACTCTTACAACACTTCCATGACACTCCTACAAAGCTCCCATGACACTCCTAGAACGCTCCCATTACACTCCTAGAACACTCCCATGACACTCCTAGAACACTCCCATGACACTCCTACAATGCTCCCATGACACTCCTACAAAGCTCCCATGACACTCCTAGAACGCTCCCATGACACTCATAGAACACTCCCATGCTACTCCCACAACACTTCTATGACACTCCTACAATGCTCCCCTGACACTCCTACAACACTCCCAAAAGACAGAACAGTTCTACATTTCCCACTCATTTCACGCAAAGTGAGATCCAGCAGAGATCTGTCTGACTCACAGTTGGCTGGAGATACACAAAAATGCATACATTTGCTTCTGCACAAGCGCTGTGCACTAAACCTCACTATTTGTATCCATGAAAACACATGCGTGTGACTCAGAATCAGCCCCATAATGAGTGACAGATATTATGAGGCCGATTGGTCCCAGAATGCACCCAGCTGCCATTATTGCTTCAGGAAGAAGATGTCCTCCAACATTATAAGGCTACATTGTCTACCGTCACACGAAGTATGACGTATAGCCTTCCTCTGGTTCAGTGCAATTAGGGTTTCTGAAGGGATGAACTTGGACCTTTTTACAATTTGACGTAAAAATGAAGGTTTATGAAAGGTTACACAGGATATCTTTTTTACATACTAATTATGTATCAGTGAATATGACTCTTGTACTGTGTACAGTCATTAGGTCATGTTACTCCATTGCATACTATGATTAGGTATTATAAGTATGACTTGGACTCTGGACCAATGATGCCATGCTGATTACTCACCATGTAGAATTGCCTACAGCTACTTCCCAGTAATGGCATCCACTGTCAATAAAGACATTCCCAGTTGCCCCATAGCATCCTGTTCCGCTGAAGCGCTCAGGCGTGTGACTCTTCTTCAGGGAGCTGTCTTCCTTTTCCATTTGCATTCCATCATTGGAAATCTTTAGCTTTTTGTGTGCAAATTTAGGGTCAAGTTTAAATGGCTGACCTAGAGTTAGAAGTAACACATATACATGTTAATATGATGAAATTCAAACTGAACTATCTGCATTTGTCCTGAAAAATTTTTTTTTAAAAAGAAAAAATTATAATAACCGGACTATAAAAGTATGTCTACACATTTCATAAGGGGGCTGTGATCAGAGTTAACCAATCACATCCAAACTTTTGTCAAAGATACATCAGTCAGCAATGAAAGTGATCAACTCCAAATAAAGGACAGCTGTTTCTGTAGGATTTCCTTGCTGCACCTTCCTTCTTTGCACCCTACTGGGATTGTTATGGTCCAAGATCTCTTTGTTGAAAGATACCAATCAGACGAGGGGTATGCAAGATTTTCAAAGACAATATATGCACCATGGAACACTACAATGAGGACTATTATCAATAAGTTGAGAAAATGTGTCACAACAAGAACATTGGCAATCAGAATATTCCTCCAAAGTTAATGATATAATAAGGAGATAACTCATCAGGGAAGCTATCAAAAGGCCTACAGCAATATGAATGCATATCAGTATTTCTGCAGAAGCTGGTCATTCCCATGATGTGACAACAATCTTCTGCATTTTGTACATGTCTGGGCTATGGGATATGTAGCAAGACGAAAGCCATTTTTCAAAATTTAAAAACAACTAATACCCTTTTCAGACATACCGAGAATACCGAGGGTTGCCACGTATGTCTGAAAGGTACCGACCCGGCAACACGATCCCGGGTGGCCGATCCTTCAATCAACCAGGGAATTTCCCAGGAATTAAGTCCCGGGAAATTACCCTGCTTACGTCTGAATGGTGCTACCCGGGAGTAGTACTCCCGGGCTGCACCAGGCAGCTTTTACATTGAGTTGGTAGCGCAGAGCGTCCTATAGGACACTCCGCGCTGCCGCTCACCACCCCCCATGCCGGTGGCTGTGTCGATGTAGATCGAGTCAGCGACACAGGACCCCAGCCAGATGCCGGTACACCCGCCTACACTGGAGACCGCCGACTGGTCTCAGCCATAGCGGGCCACCCGCACTCCCGCTGGACCACCAGGGCAATTAAAGAAATAAAACAAATAATTTAATAATAAAATGTAAAAAAAAATGCTGCATTTGGATTGGCCGGCTGCCGGCAGCACTTTGATTACATCGATGACATAACTCAGCGGCAGCCGGAGAGGGGATAGGCTAGGAAGGGCAGGTAATATTAAAAACTAAAAAACCCTGCTCTTGTCTGAAAGCGGTCTACCTGGGAATTTCCCAGGTAGACGCTGTAGTGTTGGGGTCTTGACCAAATACCCGGGAATTTGCACAGGAAAAATTCCCGGGTCTGAGCATGAAATTTCCAGGGTCGTATGTCTGAAAGGGGTATAAGAAGTTTGCGGAAAAAATACATTCACACACCCCAAACCATGTGGCAAAATATCTTGTGGTCTGATGAGGCCAAGGTTGAACTGTTGGTCTTAATTCTAAAAATGTTGTCAGGATTGGGAAATAATAAATAGTTATAAATATCTAGATATTTTGGCACAAAACTTACTGGCCTTTGTCAGAAATGATGAATAGACCAGTGAGTCAGAGCTCAATCACATTGAAAACCTGTAGAATGACCTAGAGGGCTGTGCACAAGAGATCCTCTCAACGTATGATGAACACTGTACTCTCCTGTCTAGAAGATTGGGATGAAATTGCAAAGTCCAGGTGAACAAGGTTGATAGACACTTACTCAAAAGGACTCACTGCTATAATAAAAGCTATGGGTGCTAAGTATTACGTAGGCTGTGCACACATAGATGTATGTATATTTGCACATGTCACTGGTTTTGCACCCGCTCTTTCTCTAGATTTAATAAAGTAGCACCCACCACAGAAGTTTTGAGGAAACCTACCTATCCGGCGAGTGAGTTTCACACTCGTAATCATCCAAATTCAGATCTAACTTCACAAGCTCTTAAGGTACAGTACCGTACAGTACAGCTGCTGCCATCCAGAGGTGGTGTTAAGATTAGAAAAGCAAAGCTATTGCGGACCTGCTCCTCCCCCATTGCGAGCTATGTGGGCTGCAGGGACATGAGTAGTGAAACAAAAAGGTAGAGATAGCTGTGATGTCACTGCACGATTCAGCTTAATATGTACAGAGAAACAAAAATCATGCTCTCTTTCCAGGAGCAGCTGTATCACTCTCCAATAATAAATAATAAACCTGTCTTTGGTGACTGGCATTTCTGTGCATCTGTTGGTGATGTAGTACGGTTGGAACAAGAGGAGATAGCAGAAGGCAGAGACTACAAAACATGAACTAGGCACTGTATAAATCTTATAACAGCAAAGCTGCAGCCTGCTGGCAACCATAACTGTCCTTCGCCATTTATCATCGTGTCCTTCTTCTGCCGGGTCTACAGGAGGTTCTTGGTTTTGTGTTGCTCAATTACAGCTGTGACTGGTGAACTGTAAAGTGAGAGGACGGGATACTGCTACAGTAATTAGTGTGCACTATCCTTCACCCTGCTCAGACCGAGCACATTTTAATTCATCAAAGAACCTTTAGGTGTGAAAAGAACACACAGGGCCTGATTCAGAGGTGCAGGTTATTGCAGACGCAACTGCGTCTATTGCTGCAGTGTGTCTGCACCTTTATGCTAATGCTGCAGCCAATGCCACCAGCTGCGGCGCTATTCCACCACTGTGCGCATTAAGACGCACCATCAATCGCACCAGCCCTATGGAGGTGCCGATTATCTGTATGAACATGGCCGCCAGGGTCACTGCAACTGCGGCAAAAGATGCAGTCGCTTACAACACCACACCCACATCTGGCTAGCCACCCCTGTTACCACCCAGGTATGCCCACTGACATTGCTTCTCTCTGCGATTGTTCTGCGGCTCCCGGTGGTAACCATTCGGATGCATGTGCAGACTGAGAACATTATCCGTTTGCGTGCGACATCGACGGTGTCCCCACCACTGAATCACGTCTATAGGCTACTTCAGTACGGAATTACCTGATGTAATAAACAACTCATATAAAAAGACTTCTCACTTAGTGGGCATTTTGTGCTTATGGTTCCGTTACAGAGGTAAAACAGATTTGTCCCTTATATTCTATATTTTGTTGCTACAATACATTCCTATCTGTACAAAGACATTTAACAGTCAGATGGCACCTGTTGCATTCACCATCTGCATTGCATTCTAGAGTTGTCGGTGAAGTTGGTAGAAATGTTGTGACTCCAGCTTCAAAATAAAGACGTGTAATATTATATAACTATCAGTGATAACGTTAACACTTGTGCAGATGCCTGGGACTCATCAAACAACCATTACAAACAGTTAATTATATGCAAAAGAAATTATGATTTACATGTTAACTGCACATTTCTATCATTCGCTTTAGTTTTTAAACATACATATACTGTAGTTAATATATGATATTCCAGGATAGAATATATATTTTTCTCTCTATATGACAACTTACTATACCTGTGCTGAGACCACCGTTTCTCTACTACTAAGTCCTACATTCCCTAGTGCAAGCTGGAGTATCAAGTAATATAAGGAAGATGCAAAGACAAGGAAAGACCAGGTAAAAGTGTGTACTTATCATTTTTATTTGGTCATTTTGACTTCATTGTGTGTATTCACATTTTTATAAGATACTACACCAGAGGGCGCCGTGTTCCTTCTTTTCAGGGAAATCATTAAGTACAAAGTGGGTCACTCAGAAGATTGCTGCCACCCTAAAATCACTAAGTGAGTGTTTTTACTGACTGGTACCTATTCATATTTATTGAACTTCAGTATTTTGAACTTTTCCAATGTTCTAGTTCTCTATCACAACCGTTTGTAATTAGAACTACATTTAATACCTAAATAAAAAGAAACAAACTTGTCATTCAACAGTGTTTCACTCCTTATGCAGCAGTGTGAGGAAGACTTCTCCCCTATACAGCAGGTGTTCTGACCAGGTATTTGCTGACAGATTGGTAATTTAAGATTCAATGCTGGGAGCCAACAAAACCTCCTTTGCATGATACCCCCACCTGACCTACCTCCCCCACTCCTCACCTCTCATAAGAGCAACTGCCTCTGACTGGTTCAAGAGTTGTGGCTGGAAAACAATGGTGATGTCTATAATTTTGTGGTGATCATCAAATTTGTCTTTCTACCCCAAGGCATGGTCTTACAATGTAATGTGCTTCACAGTCTGGTTTGTCGTTCTGCACTTTCACAAGCACTGGATGCTATGGTATCCTAAGGTTTCGTAATTCATGTACTTCCATTGTATTACTCAAACCTATTTGTGCTACCTATAAGTATGGTTAAGTTTGTTCCCTCTTGGAGCTGAGTGGGGCCGGATTGGTAAAACATATCCACTTTATGATGGAATCTACATGTTAGGTGGTAACACACAGAGCAGGAGGAGTTTCTGTGTTGCTGATCAGCAGTTCAATCAGTTTGTGGTTCAGAATTTTATAGTTATCCCCATTTGCCATCAAACCCAAAGGTGATTGTGACGAAACGCTACGTCACAGTGCTACAGTCGCTGACACTGTAACGTAGAATTTTGCATGCGGAAACACGTGCAGTCGCTCACAGAACATAGGCATGCTGCACATCATTTTAAGCTGCTTATGCTAAATATTCACATCACTGTGTGAATAAGACGCATTTTAAGGGTAAAAAGTTGCACGAAAAGATGCTTGGCGCTACCAAGTTACGCCACAGCATGGCACGACTGGAAGGGCTGTTTAGCGCGCAAGGAGGCTAAATGTATGAGGACACATCTGTACATCATTGCTGCAGTTGCACCAAACAGCCCCTCCCGTGCGACCCTACTACCCCCAGGCGTCTATTTTGCTGAAAATGCATCTTAATCACAATGTGCTGCGACTAGGATGCACCAGAAGACTGTCCTTGTTAATATAATATGCAACACATGTACATCTGTGCCTGGGACTAAGATGCATTTTCAGAAAAAAGATGGCGGGCGCTAGCAGAGTTACACGGGACAATGACGGCTCACTTGCGCCAGGCATCTCGCGCCGTGAGGCGTATTCAGGTTAGATGTATGGGGACACATCTGTACACAATCCTATGTCCCCCAGTGTAACACATTTCTCTCATTTTTTCTCTAGTTTAATTGAGATTTTTTTATGCAAGTTGAATGTTCTTGTGAGCAACAGATTACCCCCCTAATTATTTTGGTTTCATTGTTTGTTTTCTCTGTCATTTACTGACTTCCTGTGATTATTGCCTGTAGGTGGAAGAGTTTGGAACTTTTTCCCTTTGCATCCAACTACCTACAGGCAAGGATTATACTCACTGTGCTGAGCCCAACAACACAGCTACTGCTACTGAAACTAGCACAGTGCTCTGTAATTACCAAATACCCGGAGACAGGTACAAGCGCTGTGCCAGAGGTTACAAACTGCGCACAGCCAGGAGCTGGGACTGTACCTGTGGTTGTCAACTGCCTAGAAGACATAAAGCTGGGTACACACTAAACGATGTGTGTACCCAGAGATGTCGGATGCGGCGGGGTTGCCGGCATCGGTAAGTGCATACACACTTGCCGATGCCGGCAACGACTAATTACGGTGGGGGGGGGGGCGGGGTGCAGCTGCATTCGGCAACATGGCATGGCTAACGATATCCCCAGATTGTACTACAAGGCAACTGGGGATATCATTAACGACCCACGGAAACGCGCATCATTAACGATATGGTGCGTACACACTGGATGATAAAACAAAATTGTCGCAACGATGTGTTGTTATTAGCGATATCATTTAAAATATCATCTAGTGTGTACGCACCTTAACCCTAACTTGTTTTTGGCAACTGGGGTTCGGTCTGTTGGTGTAACTTTCTGGGGACAGGGCCTAGCAGTAATGAATTAGCACTGTGACTGTATCCATAAACACATAAACCCACCAATAGCTACAATTGTTATTCTGCTTCTGTGAGTATCAAATATACCCCCAACTCTTAGATTGTAAGCTAATTGGACAAGGTCTTCGTTACATTCTGTCCTGCACTGCTAGGGCGACGGGACAGATCTTAACCTAGCAGGAGCCAGGAGAATAGGAATGTGCCGCCAGGAACGATAGATGGTGTGGGGTGCGGTACTGGACATGGGTAAGGCGCGGGACTGCGCAGTAAAGCCAGTGTTCAAGAACGGGGGAGAGTACGGGAAGGGCGCGGACTGAGCAGTGAGGGGGAGGATCCGGCAGACAGTAAGGTGAATCGCCATATGCCGGGTCCCTTTACTAGTAATATTAATATACATACAAGTTTTTCTCTTCTTATAATATTTGTCATAAAACCCCTAAAAAATTGTGTGGCATTTGTGTCACAAAGGACAAGAATCTAGAAAGGTTATACTATAATCAAGTAGAATTTTTTTACAATAAAGTAACTAGAAACGAAAATACTGTAGGTGCCCATAATCCTAATAGCGTTCTACCAACCTGATACATAACTTATAATCATACTTCTCAACATTCCAATTATTGGGTTCAGTACACTGCAGGAAAGTGGCATGTACCTTTATCGAAAACACCCTTACTTGGAAGGTATGAGAAATATCTGTGCTCCACAGCAAAACTGTGATGGCGTCCTCCACACAACACCATAAAGTCATACACACCGTAAAGTCATACACACCACAATATCTATTCTATCACTAGGCAATAGCAAATATGGTGCAGCTATAAGTGCATTAGTAACAATTTGACACATTAGTATATATTTACAGCAAACTTCTCAACCATCCCAATTTTAGAGAACTGTCCCGAATGCTAGAAATGAAAGAGTGTCCCTGCTTGCCATGGTGAGTGGACATCGCAATGGTTGGGAGAAGCCAGCACTGTCATGTGAAATGCCCCCTTTTGTAGATGACTTTACAGAAGGGGCCTGATTCAGAGCCGGACGCTCTTTCAGAGCGCTCGCTCTGAATCAGTGCCCGCCTTTGTATTTTTAGAGCGGCCTCCTGGCCGCTCGCATAGCTGTGGGTGACCACCCACAGCTAGTGCGGGCGGCCAGGATGATGGTCGCGATGGTCAAGACCATCGCGACCATCGGACTTGCGACGAGACCCTTGTGGTAGGGTCTCGTTGCCGCAAGTCCCAGTGGACTTCTTGCTCTTACAGAGCAAGAAGTCCACCCACTGACATCACTTGTGATGTCAGTGGGGCCGGCCCCAGATGGTAGGCGTTCCCATGGGAACGCCTCTGTCTGGGCAGCCACGCCCTCGGCCCGCCCACCAAAGGGGGCGTGCTGTCACTCAACATCGACAGCACGCCCCCTTTGGTACAAGACCCGGAGCGACGGTTTGCCCGTCGCTATCCGGGTCTCGCGCATGCGCACGACGGAGCCGCTTCCGTCGTGCGCATGCGCACTGGGCCAACATCGACCCACTTGCGAGCGGGTCTGAATCCAGGTTCCCCATCGCCATGTATAGGCAGCACCATCTGAAGATGGCATTACCAAGGGGTGAAAAGCTTCACTTTCTGCCACTTGTTACATTGAGCAGACACCACATTCCCTATCGAGACATGGTAAACTGTGGAAATATAGGGACGGCAAGCGTAAGTAATAAAATCTGCTGTATGTGGCTAAAGAGCAGGTAGCAATGATAATTGTCGCTGCTTCATAAGACATCGAAGAACCTCTGTTCAAAAACATCTTCAAATTTAGTTTTCTTTTAAAATAATGTCACTTTATCTGTGGTGGTTTCTGCTCTTTTATTTGTTACAAAGTGTTGCTGACACTGACATAGAGTCCTGATAGTAAGCCCCACATCACCACATGCATCTCCGTGACAGTAGCAATTAGAGAAGCTATAGGGAGCATTTTGGGTAGGATGCAGAAGGAATTCTAGTAGCAGTGTTACTGCAGAAACAATATGCAGGATATAAGCAAGTTTCCTGTGTGTAAACAGTCTCCTCTTAACGATATTCTGTACCTTAGTTTACGGTTTCTAAATACAATACGATCATATCGCAAACCTAATACATTTGCTTCAGGCAGATAAATGTTAAACCAAAGACATGAGCTTTATTGCTAAACGGTCCTGCATACATTATATTTGCCTAGCCAGACATCTGACTAAATTGTATTGAGTGTCTGATCTTTGAAAAGCAGTTATTTCCGAGACTAAGACAGAAGACAAGGCTTATAAAGAAAATGCACGTATGCAATGATTTCCTACTGTACAAGAGCAGAGTCATTTTAGCAGTACGAGATAGCATTACATTCAGAAGCCATAGTGAAAAGCAGTTTCCTCTTACCAGAGGCAGAAAATTAGGTTTTAATAGAAACTCTGCATCCTTTCTCACTTGGACACAGTAAGCATTAGATAGATGTGTTGTTGCTGGTTTCTTCTGGCTTAATTTTTCTGACAATAGGAAATAATGTTCAATTGTAACCAAGATTAGCAGTATAGAAAATACTAGGATATATATTAAAGTTTATAAGGAATTATTCCATGGAAATTCCAGATACACTTTTGCAGAGCGTACAATGGGCCTGATTTATTATGGATTGTTATTGCGATTACACACGCATGAGTCCGATTGTTGCGTACTGCACATGTGTATGCATTGCTGTGCACAAAGGCATCAATGCAGTCCCACAGGGACCACGCAGACCCATCGCAGAGTGATTGACAGGAAGTGAGCACTTGGGGGTGGTGATGGGGGGTGGTCGGGGAAATGCTGGTGTGTCAGTGCGTTTGCATGCCATTACAGGGGAGTGCATACTACGATGCCATATGCAGCTCGAGCTTTCACTGCATGCAAGTTCTGAGTGAGGTCAGACCTGTTGTAATTGTGCGTGAGGCTCCGATGGTAATCGATGTTACTGATGGTTTTGCAGACTTGCAGGTATTACGGATGTGAATAAGGGGTAGTGGGCATCTTTATATTGGGCTGCGACGGCATTGCGATTGCACACATAAGCATATTTTTGCAGAGGGTCTGCGTGCGTAATCGCAATTGCAATAGCGATCCGTAGTGTATCAGGCCCAATGTCTATGAGCCACTGTGAAAAAATGTAACCCAAATGAGTAGTTGTGCCGGAATCGGTATGAAATACCATCTGGCCGACAACAGCAGAGTTCCCGGCAGCGGTAGCCCTACAGCGCTGGAAATCCCGATCGTGGATAGGTAAGTATTTTCTAACCTAACCCCCTAACCCTCCTTAGGGGTGCCTAACCCTAACCTCCCCCCCAAGTGCCTAACCCTAATCCCCCCTCTAAGTGCCTAACCCTAACCCCCCCTTCCCAGCTGCCTAAACCTAAGTCCCCCGGGGGGGGGGGTGCCTAACCCTAAGTCCCCCCCGGGGGTGCCTAACCCTAACCCTCCCTCCCCCTAGCCTAACCCTAACCCTCCCGGGGGGGTGCCTAACCCTAAGTCCCCCCCGGGTGCCCTAAACCTAAACCGCGGCTGTCCGCTCGCTGCGCCCAGCATCCCTTCGATCGGGATGCCGGGCGACAGCCTCCCGGCGTTGGGGAAATGTCAGACATCTACATCTAGACACCCGGCATTTCATCCCTCGCCGGGATATGACAGTCGGGAAGCAGGCTGCCGGTATTAAGGCAGCCGGCTTCCCGATTGTATACTGTTGTATGCCCTGCATATACTGTACATGCTGCACTGGCCAAAATCCAATACTTCACAAATTGGAGTGAAAGGGTAATGAGGATTTAGCAAAGGAAAACAGTCAGAATACAGCAATGTGCGGTTGTGTTTTGTATATCACTACCCTGCAGTGGCGTCACTAGGGGGGTGCGGGCTACACCAGGTGACACCATCCGAGGGGATGACATGAAAATAGCAGAGCTGAAGAGGTGATGGACGACACACGCTGGGGGAGGCTGGGGGCTTCCCAGCAACTGCCGGAGTGCTGGGCAAGCCCCCAGTGTGACGACGATGGGGGCGTGGAAAATAATAAAAGTTCCTCGGCGCTAATAAAAAATAATCATAAAAATATATGAAAATATAGATGTATAAATATATAAATAAATAATATATATAGAGCAGCCAAGTCAGTCAGTTTCAAGTCAGTGAAAAAAAATGTAACTAAAACATACCAAACAAGCAAGAGGCGTATCTATAACAACTAAAACGGGTGCACACCCTGCACCCATTCAATACCTCTCATTCAGTACCGTGTCACCAGCAGCCTCACAGTACAAATCACCAGGAAAATGACACGCGCAGTGGTGAAATCACCAGGAAAATGACATGCGCAGTAGGGAAATCACCAGGAAAATGACATGCGCAGTAGGGAAATCACCAGGAAAATAACATGCGCAGTAGGGAAATCACCAGGAAAATTACATGCGCTGTAGGGAAATCACCAGGAAAATGACATGCGCTGTAGGGAAATCACCAGGAAAATGACATGCGCAGTAGGGAAATCACCAGCAAGAGGACATGCGCAGTAGGGAAATCACCAGGAAAATGACATGCGCAGTAGGGAAATCACCAGGAAAATGACATGCGCAGTAGGGAAATCACCAGGAAAATTACATGCGCAGTAGGGAAATCACCAGGAATATGACATGCGCAGTGGTGAAATCACCAGAAAAATGACATGCGCAGTAGGGAAATCACCAGGAAAATGACATGCACAGTAGGGAATTCACCAACAAGAGGACATGCGCAGTAGGGAAATCACCCGGAAAATGAAATGCGCAGTAGGGAAATCACCAGGAAAATGACATGCGCAGTAGGGAAATCACCAGGAAAATGACATGCGCAGTAGGGAATTCACCAGCAAGAGGACATGCGCAGTAGGGAAATCACCAGGAAAATGACATGCGCAGTAGGGAAATCACCAGGAAAATGACATGCGCAGTAGGGAAATCACCAGAAAAATGACATGCGCTGTAGGGAAATCACCAGGAAAATGACATGCGCAGTAGGGAAATCACCAGCAAGAGGACATGCACAGTAGGGAAATCACCAGGAAAATGACATGCGCAGTAGGGAAATCACCAGGAAAATTACATGCGCAGTAGGGAAATCTACAGGAAAATGACATGCGCAGTAGGGAAATCACCAGGAAAATGACATGCGCAGTGGTGAAATCACCAGGAAAATGACATGCGCAGTAGGGAAATCACCAGGAAAATGACATGCGCAGTAGGGAAATCACCAGGAAAATGACATGCGCAGTGGTGAAATCACCAGGAAAATGACATGCGCAGTAGGGAAATCACCAGGAAAATGACATGCGCAGTAGGGAAATCACCAGGAAAATGACATGCGCAGTAGGGAAATCACCAGGAAAATGACATGCGCAGTAGGGAAATCACCAGGAAAATGACATGCGCAGTGGTGAAATCACCAGGAAAATGACATGCGCAGTAGGGAAATCACCAGGAAAATGACATGCGCAGTAGGGAATTCACCAGCAAGAGGACATGCGCAGTAGGGAAATCACCAGGAAAATGACATGCGCAGTAGGGAAATCACCAGGAAAATGACATGCGCAGTAGGGAAATCACCAGGAAAATGATTATGCGCAGTAGGGAAATCACCAGGAAAATGACATGCGCAGTAGGGAAATCACCAGGAAAATGACATGCGCAGTAGGGAAATCACCAGGAAAATGACATGCGCAGTAGGGAAATCACCAGGAAAATGACATGTGCAGTAGGGAAATCACCAGGAAAATGACATGCGCAGTGGTGAAATCACCAGGAAAATGGCATGCGCAGTAGGGAAATCACCATGAAAATGACATGCGCAGTAGGGAAATCACCAGAAAAATGACATGCGCAGTAGGGAAATCACCAGGAAAATGACATGCGCAGTAGGGAAATCACCAGGAAAATGACATGCACAGTAGGGAAATCACCAGGAAAATGACATGCGCAGTAGGGAAATCACCAGGAAAATGACATGCGCAGTAGGAATTCACCAGCAAGAGGACATGCGCAGTAGGGAAATCACCAGGAAAATGACATGCGCAGTAGGGAAATCACCAGGAAAATGACATGCGCAGTAGGGAAATCACCAGGAAAATGACATGCGCAGTAGGGAAATCACCAGGAAAATGACATGCGCAGTAGGGAAATCACCAGGAAAATGACATGTGCAGTAGGGAAATCACCAGGAAAATGACATGCGCAGTGGTGAAATCACCAGGAAAATGACATGCGCAGTAGGGAAATCACCAGGAAAATGACATGCGCAGTGGTGAAATCACCAGGAAAATGACATGCGCAGTAGGGAAATCACCAGGAAAATGACATGCGCAGTAGGGAAATCACCAGGAAAATGACATGCGCAGTAGGGAAATCACCAGGAAAATGACATGCGCAGTAGGGAAATCACCAGGAAAATGACATGCACAGTAGGGAAATCACCAGGAAAATGACATGCGCAGTAGGGAAATCACCAGGAAAATGACATGCGCAGTAGGGAAATCACCAGGAAATTGACATGCGCAGTAGGGAAATCACCAGGAAAATGACATGCGCAGTAGGGAAATCACCAGGAAAATGACATGCACAGTAGGGAAATCACCAAGCAAATGACATGCGCAGTAGGGAAATCACCAGGAAAATGACATGCGCAGTAGGGAAATCACCAGGAAAATGACATGAACAGTAGGGAAATCACTAAGAAAATGGGTGCCACACCATTTCCCCGGTGACCTGCGCATGTGCAGTAGACTCTGGCACAGACTAGTGCCCATAGTCTACTGCTGTGCTCAGAGGACTGCCGGCCGCTGGGTAGAGAGGAGGGGACCCTGGACGGAGACTGCAAACAGGCCCCTCCCTTCTTAATACGCCGCTGCCACTAGCAATGCGGTCTCTCCCTTAGACCCAATGGTTGTCTGATGTCTCTCAAAATACGCTGGGTGCGTAATAACCAGGGCCGCAGCTAGGGTAGTGCGGCCGGTGCCATCGCACAGGGCACCACAGGTCAGGGGGCGCTGTTTGGGCATGTCAAATTTCTGTTTTATTCATTCTTGCTTGTAGCTTCCTCTTATTTCATCCCCAGCATCTCCTGGCCTCTCCTATCTCTTCCCTGGCCCTTCCCCATGAAGCCATGGCCCTTTTTTGAGTGCATTATGTCCCTTTGAAAAATGAGGGGGGCGCCAATGCTCTTTCTGGCACAGGGCACCAAAAAGTCTAGGTACGGCTCTGGTAATAACTCTTGTGCCAATGCTTCTGTAGCACTCACCACTATAATGCGGTACCTAAATCACCAATCTCTAAATATAAAAATTTGGATTTCCTGGCACATATATAAACTCTAAATGAACTGCTGAAGTGTAGGTATATTCTGGAACTTGTGGTTCTACGGGGAGGATTTCTCCATCTACTCTTTTATGTTTGTTGAGAATGGGGGTGTGACACGCGGCCAACCACCACACATGACAAATCAGGGAACGGGACCTTCACGACACGCGGCCACACCCCTTTTGGCAGGTGTGCGCCGAGGGGTAGATGACTGCTGCACTGAATAAAATATTAAATTATATTTCTATTTGGTAATCAATGTTTGTTTGCTGTCTCTGCCTTGTAGAGTGCTGAGGAATATGTTACACATCTGGGTACTTTTTAAGAGAATGAAGGCTGATTACCTAAACAACGAACAGGTTACATTAATTATTAGCATCTAATAAATAATTATAATATATCGAGTCTACCAAGCTTTGTCACTGAATTGTCGCCATAATACAAATGACCAAGCACAGCAGATGATACCATCCCATAATCTACAGCATTCTGTGCGGTGAAAATAATGTTCCTTTTAGATTGTTCTTTCTTATGAGCAGGGCTCTCCTTCCACTTATTCATGCCTGCTCCTGTCACATCTATCTATGCATCCTTGTCCCTTACCTACTTTATGTTCTCTGTCACCTGTTATTGCATCTTATGGACTGTACGTTTGTCATTAGGACTGCACTTATCTTAACCTATAAAAATATCATAGTCATGCATACCTCCCAACATTCATAGATAGGAGATCGGGACTCGGGTGTGTGGCCTTGTAGCAGTGTTGTTCAACCAATCCTACAATAGGTACATTCACAGTATGCACATTTTTGTAGGCAAAATCAATTAAAGATGGTGGTTGGTTTCTGGATACCAAGTGTGGGAATGACTGGCGAGAAGCTAAGCAATGTTCCCTGCATCCCCATATGCATCAGGTTTAGTTTAAGTAACTTAAGTCTCCACTTGTGCCCAAGGTGGTAATACATGTTGCCTTGCTGATAAACTGGCTGACACACATCAACATGCTGAAATTGGCCTGGCACTAATATACAAAATACCCCTGCTCATTAAGGGGTTAAGAAACAATGCCCTGATATACTCACTATTGGTCTTGAGTCTTGCTGGGTCACTATGTCTGCTCCCAGCCTGGTTAATTGCTTTGACCAAGAAGATGTAGCGTGTTCCACTCTGAAGCCCATGCACAGTGTAATGGTTCTGCTTGATATTAGGCACAATCATCCAGCTGTCCATGGAGCTATACAGACCTGCATTGAAGGACACGGGTTAGTACTATTGTATATTACATAAATGGTCTGTATAACAGTACTTCGAACAGGCATCTTAAACTGTTGGTTGGGACCCAAAACATTGGATCCCATGATGCTTTCATGTTTTGCCAAATTATTTTTGCACCTCAGGTACCAACTAGTACACACATTATTCAGTTTATTTTAGTGTTTTTTTGGAGACATACATACTGTAACAGCAATATCTGAATTTAAAGAGACATACTTAATAGATACCAAAATACAATTTAAATTAGATACGAACCATGAATCCTAAACAGAGCCACATCTAACCCGTACACAAACAATAAAGGTAAGAACTTCAGATTTAGAGGAAAAGTCATGCAATTAAATGTATGATGCCATGCTTGCCTACTGTCTGTCTAGGAATATCCAAGATACTCTCAAATTTTGTGAGATCCCATCCACTGAGGGCCATAGAGATGTACGGTGGGCCCAGGTAATACTTAGGCGCCATGGCCATATCCAGGAGGTGTGACCATGCCACCTCCAAAAAAAGTAATTAAAAACACTATTCATGCCGCACCAAAGTGGGAGTATTTGTCAACAGCTAGCCCAGGCCCCTCAAACAAGTCTGGGCCTGGGTAATTAGTATCCCCCTGCATCCTTGCATCCACTCCCAGAAGAGTGGGCATCCACTTGAATCGTGACCACTCAACTGGATCCAGCCCACATCCCCAGTGAATTGGGCGGTATGGGGGCATAATGACAGGATTTGCAGTGAAATGACTTGCAGCAACATAGTGGTGGTTGGAGAGCCCATAATGCAAATAATGTTACAGCACTACCATGCCATGGACCTGGGTCATTCCATGGTAACTCATGTTACAAAATGTCATAGCAAGTATCTGCATCTCTATCAACAGCAACTTTAAAAAAAACTGTACAGGAATTGCTAATTGTTTGCTACAGTATGTCACTTTGTAACGTGAGTTAGCATGGAATGACACACCTCTGAGATCTCCAGAAGGGGAGCAGTAAAAAGGAGGTAAGTACTGTATGAAACTGACCAATATGTATTGTTATGTTAGTGCACTCCATACCTGTCAACTTTCAGCTCCCTCCTTCTGGGAGGGAGCTGTCAGGCTTCCATGGCGGGGGGCGTGTTGCGGCAGAAAGGGGACGTGGTGCTGCAATGATGCAGCATTGGGGGCGGAGCATGGGTGTGACCGAGCGATCGCGTCATCGTGACCCAGCCCCCTTTTCACAATGCTGAGATTAATGGCATTGTGAATCAAGGGGCGGAGCCACGATGACGCGATTTAGCGGAAATTGGGTCACCGCCCCTTCCCCTCCCCACTGAGGGAGTTTCTATTGTTACCGCGGGTGGGGGGGGGGCTTGGTAAGTATGGTAAGTATGGTGCACAATATTCCCTATTATATTATATGCAGCATTACAGCATCTGAATACAATTATTTATTGCCACAAAACTTCCATAGTACATAGGCTGTTTTAGAATTAGAATGCCTATCATGTAAACTAATAAAGCAGGCAATATAGAACTTTCTAATCTTGAATAAATCTTTCTTTGATTTACAAACATCTTCAATAAGTAGATTTCACAGGGACAGCAGGCAAAACTCAGTGTGATGTGCAAATGTTTACACTGTGCTGAAACAATTCTGTCACCTAGGGATAACAAATCAGCAAAATAAACATAAGCCGGAAAGTACAATACATGTGCCCTTATAGAGCTAAAAATAAATATATACATGAATGTTAACTGCTGTGTTCATAAAGCACACAACAAATACAAATATTATGTATGGGAAATGAATAATAGTAGTCTTACATGATAGTGGGGTTTATGCAGCATTGATATTTTTTGGCATAAAAAATGCGGAAATCATCATTTCCGCATTTTTTATGTAGCTCCCCTATTCAGCAATGGGATAATGGAGAAGATAACGTAATTATCTTCTCCACTAATTCCCATTTCACAGAGTACCGCACTGTAGGGATCAGCCATTGATCTCTACAGTGCTTCAACGCTTTTTGCTATTCAGTAAAGCAAAAAGTGTTAAATCACTCGATAAATCTTTACTTTATATAACGCCATTTCAGAATGGCGTTATATGAAGAAATTACATTAAATTGCCCATAAACTGCAGGGACAGAAGAAAATGTTCCCATTTGTCCCTGCAGCATCCTGTAACACTGCCCAGTCTCTGTCCCTGCTTCCCGGTGACTGCCGGCAGGTAAGACCAATTAGAGCCTGTTAAAACTGCCGAAAGTGATTGACATGTGTATATAGGTTTTACATTGGTCTGTATACATGTATATTTACGTGCCTTTATATTTAACATTTATATATAAATGTTAAATATAAAAGCACATAATTATACATGTATACAGACTAATATAAAGCCTGTATACACATGTCAATCACTTTGGACATGCTGTATTTGTACTTACCCCTCTGCGGTCACCTCAAAGCCAGGACGGAGACTGTTTGGAAGCGCATGACTGAGCATGACTGCGCATGACTGAGCATGACTGCGCATGACTGAGCATGACTGAGCATGACTGCGCATGACTGAGCATGACTGAGCATGACTGCGCATGACTCAGCATGACTGCGCATGACTGAGCATGCGCAGTAGCAGAAACAGAAGGTATTGTTTTCGGAAACCGAATCCCTGCATAAAATAATGCTGAATAGCATCCAAAAATGTAATAATTTATAAAAAATCGTGACAATGTTGCCCGATAATATTTGCTGAATAGACCCCAAAGGCATTTATGGATATGATATTGTTTGGGCCATTCTCACCTCAGGATAAGAGTAATGATAAGTAAGAGATGGAGCTGGCATCAAAGAGTTATCATTATTTTCAACTAAATTAAGGTTAATGTGGTTTTAGTGGAATCTACAGTGGAAATGTGATATTCTTATTTGGAATCATGGAAAAATACTACAGGCCTAATTCGTATGTGGTCGCAATGCCGATATTTACGCAGACTGAGCAATTGTTAGCCATTGCGCATGTAAGCTGCACTGTACACGGTTTGAATTGCGATTACGCTCACACAGAGGATTCACTCGCAAAGTGAGTGACAGGTAGCCGGCATTTGGGGAGGTAACGGAAGGGTGGTGTCTGCGGCAGCTTAAGCAGGGTACTGCACACCTATATAATTGTCGGGCTGTTCCTTCCATTTCAACCCGTTCCTAATATTGAAAGAGTGTGTCTGCACCTTTCATCATGTATTATCAGATGAAAACCAGGTTGAATTGAAGGATTGCATGTTATGTGTTGTTTAATATTCGACTGCGCCAGATCGGACCAAGAGCGCACCATCAGACTTACTCAGAAAGCCGATGGCCGCCTAATCTGCATTTGATGTTTCCGATGTTGTGAGTAAGCGACGGATGTGAGTTGCTTTCAGTGGGCGCTGCTTTTTAGTAAGCACTGGATGGCGAGTGAGTCATTAGCATATTTTTGCAAACTGCGATCTACGAGAGATCGCAGCCAGGGGCGTCTTTACAGAGGAGGGGGCCCGTGTGCATCCCCCATCACGGGCCCCCTCCTCTCACCCTGGCAGCCGACTGACGTGGCTGGCCAGCCACCTCAGAATCAGTAGACTTTAGGCACTACAGTGTGCCCAGAGTCTACTGCGCATGCGCAGATCGCCGGGGATATGGCGCGGCCGCCATTTTCCCAGATATTTCCTCACAGCGCATGCTTAAAACTCTGGAAAAATGGCAGTGGCGGCCTTTTTCCAGCGTTTTAAGCAGCACTGAGACCCGACGCGGGACCTTGGAGAGGTACGTTTTAGATAATATGGGTGCAGGGCACACACTGCACCCATTATAGATATGCCCTTGATCGCAACAGCGATGGCATTTGGGTCCACATCTGCATCAGGCCCTATGTTTGGACACACGGTACATTTTTGCACTTGGTGAGTTTTACACCAAATTGGTTAAGCTATGCCTGACTATTACATAATAGCATAACCAATTTTATAATCCTTCATTTATTATAATACGTGGCACTGAATTATCTAAAAGATAAGCCTATAAGCAATTTTCTACTTTCTGTACTTAATTCACTAAGCACCGTATCGACTGAAATAGTCTCAGTCTCCTGAACTCATGCAATTTCACGCCCCTGAATCCAGGAGTATACATGCCGTCAGTGCAGGGATTGACAGAGAGTCAGGCTTAGAAGTCAGGCTAGCCTTTGCATAACAAGCACACTGTAGTGGTGACTGTCCATAATAAGGAAGGCCTCAGAAAAGCAAAATGCTAGGAGGAATCTAGGTTTCTACTGAAAACAGTCTTCAAAGTACATGAATCTATACCCTTTGTTTTTACTTTTCATTATAACCTTTTATTCTGGTTGCATGTAGTTATTGTACAGTAGAAATTGATATATAAGGATAATGTTTGCCAATTCACCGATGTACTTTGTTGATCTTCCTCCTGTCACATTTTCAGATATACTGACAGTCCTCACCATCATTATTCAGTCCTTCTCTCCCTCCTCCTTACTGGCTGTGTAATGGAGGATGAGGACAGGCACCAGAGTATACGTACACATGTACAAAGCAGTAGTTGGAATCTACTATTGAAGTATCCAACTGAGACATCTAGGACTTAAGTTTTTAACACAGTCACTTTTGATTATACACAACTCACAAATCCATAGCCCCTGACAGCTGTAACATTCACTTCCACTATTCCACTCACATTATGCTCGCCCTTTCATACAGTCCTTCCATTTATATTCTATAGTGTGCTTCCAGTGTAGTATAAGATATACAGTATCTGTGAACAAGCACATTGTATTCAGATTTTCCTACAGTAACTCACACATTTAACTGATACAATTCGCATGTAATTCAGAATCAGTTCTAATTAAGTTCTATATTATTATACTTTGCAAACTACAACTAGCACCAGGGATTTAAACTATGTGATTAATATTGCTTGTGTGTGTACCACCAACATGTCTGACAGTGCCGTCTATAATGGAACACGCTCAGCTGATGGTTGTGACAATAGGCTAAAGGGTAATCATTGTAACTTAACCTGATTTTTTTTATATTACATTTGTGTTTACCTTATTGAATTTAACATATATATGTATACAGGACTTTAATAACTTACTAGCTGTAAAGATGAACCAGTGAGAGCTCTTTACCTTTATCCCATAATATCCCCTACACATTTTCACCCAAAGAATGTCTATCAATCATTATTACAGGTAATAATCTACTCACAACAATTTGAGTCTGTAACCGGGAATTTGAGATATAACCGGGAATCAATTACAAAATGCAAATAATGTGAATCAGTGGCAAGATTTAACGAGGGGATGTAGAGCTGCACACCCACCCCTTCAACCTGCGGGAAAAATCCACCACCAACCGGTGAGCCCTCAGTGATTGCAGAGGCTTCCCATTGGAAGCACTATCAGCTAATCACATGCTGGGCAGGCATTCTGGACCATGTGGCCATCTCCAATGCTTCTAGGGCCTACAGCCCATGAGGTTCCTAGAATCTGTGGGGGAGAAAGGGGGAGGTGCACATGCACAAATTCCCCTGCCAGTTGTAATGGGCGTCTAGGGGTTCCAGCCAATGCAGTACCTAGAAGGTAGAGGGCTTATGTGCATTGGCGAGTCTTGGGGGTTTGTTTTTCCCCATACACTTCCCTGTCAGCGCTTCGGCTTGTGCGCAAGTCTCTGGGTTTCTTTTGCTTCTAGTACACACGCAGTGTTGCTTAGGGGGCCAGCCCCCTCAAGACCCCAGGTAGGAGCCGCCACTGATGTGGACCCATTTTTAGTTAAGCAAATGGACTTTATTGTATGTTCAACCCATGTCAATGTGTTATCTGCTTCCTGGTACTTGGAATTACCATCATATTAATATGCAACTACAAATGTGTCGACATACTGTACATCCATCCTCCGTGCACAAGTCGCGTTATAGATAAAGTATGAGTGCCAATATGATTCTGTAGCATTGAGCGTCTTTTTGTGCAACTTTTTCATTTAAAAGCAGCTCATGCTGATTAAAATGATATGTGGCATGCCTATATTCTGTGTTCCACTGCGGCTATATCTGCTTGAAAAATGCGACATTACAGTGTCAGCGGCTGTTAGGGAGGCCAATTCCGAGACCGGGATTTTGACCTAAAAATGGCCGCGATTGACTCCCTGGATTGTAAAACTCCAATCCTGATCCCAGTATTGGCCATAAATGTTTTTCTTTTAAATGTCGGCCAGCGCTGAGCACCTCCAGTAGAGTGTTCAGACACTGCCCAACTCCTCCTTTCCCTGGCTGGCACTGCGTAGCGTGATATGCATAGGCAAACGCAGGAGGGGTTTCCGTCTGCCTGGAAACCCCCCTCCCCAGCCCACACCATGACCACAATAGAAATAGTAATAGAATAGAATTTAACTAGAGCTGCATGTTCAGTATCACAACTGAAATAATTAGCACCACCTGTGAATCTTCTAACATGTATAGGCCAGTAATAAATAACCTGTGCACCAAATAGGATATCTAGAAAACATTCACTGTTAGGGATGTGCTGCTATAGAGCCCAATATGTACATATTTGTCCAGGGCAGTGCTAGGTTCTTCTGCTGCTCCCCCAGACTCCCAGACTTGCTCCAATGCCCTGGAATGGTGCCCACATTTGAAAAGAAAACATTCTGCTCAGAAAGGATGGACCTACGGCCGTATCTAATGGCATACTGTGATCGCTGGTGCTCTGTATGCTGCAATTATGACACACAATACACTTTGTATGATGCTTATTAAAGCTGGTGAAGTGCTAATTCTACCTTCTTCATGAACTGGCCACACTCACTCTAAAATCAGGCATTTGGAAACCCCCCTCTAGAAATCCTGCGTTTGCCACTGATATGAGGACAGAGGTCACGCTTTGCAGCCCGATGTCGGCTGCACCGCCAATCCACCGATCTACAGGACGCCGTCACAACCGAAAGCCCCGCCGCTAAATCAATGGGGACTGGATTTTTTTTTATTAAACCAGGTCAATCCCAGGTATCCTGGGATTTCGTTTTTTTCAATCCCAAATCCCGGGATTGAAAAAAGCCCTGGGATTGGCCTCCCTAGCGGCTGTGACACTGTAACGTAACATGTCACATGTAGATACAGCTGCAGTCACACACAGAATATAGGCATGCTGCATATCATTTTGTGCATCCTATTCACATCACTTTACGAATAAGGCACATTTTAAGGGAAAAATTGCAGGAAAAGACACTCGGCTCTACCGTGACGTGCCGCAGCATGGCGCGACTAGAAGAGCTGTTTAAGAGTAAGGAGGCTAGATGTATGTGGACATATATAAAGCTTTGTGGTTATGCCTGGAAATATGTATGATTATTTAAAGACTAACCTACTAAAACCTTATTCAATTAGATCTTTACGTTTTCTCCCATAAAATACTGCTCTGTTGAAGCTTCATGTATGGTAAGTAATCAGGGGAGAGAGAGGGAACAGTGGACTTTCTCTATTACATGTGCACTTCTATTTACATGTTTTATTCAGTGTGTCAAAGGGAGGCTATAAAGGCATCATTCTGAGGAACTGCAACTGGAAGGGATAAAATATGACCTCAACCCGTACAGAGTGACAGCATAAAACGATGTCTTTGTAATAGGCGCAATAAAGCAAATACCATGGAGATTAGTGTACATATACTGTACCAAAATAATTTAATATAATGATGTTAAAGGATATTTTAACCGTACACTCTCATTTTGTAGAACCCTGTAGATGTAAAAGGATCTCATGTTAGCAGGGTAGGTGCAAGGTTTTTGGGCACCCTAAGCAAAGATCCACCGTACCACCCCTGCTCCCAGCAATGCACTCTTCCCAGCCATCTGCAAAAAACCTCACCCATATGCTTTTAACCAAGCATTGGGAACAACATTTGTGTATGCACTGTGCCCAGGGGCGTATTTACAATGGGAGCAGGGTGTGCGAGGCACATGGGCCCCTGGGTCCAGGTGGGGCCCGCACCGCACACCCATAAAACTTACCGCTCCGGAGTCCCACGTCAGCCCCGGTGTCTGTGACTGTAAAAACGACTGGAAAATGGCCACCGCGGCCATTTTTACGTCGTTTGCGCATGCGCAGTACAGGGAAAATGGCCGCCGGGGCCATTTTCCCGGTGACCTGTGTATGCACACTTTAGTGTCCAGAGTCTATAAGTGCGACGTTGGCCGCGCACCGCTCAGTGCGCAGCCGGCCGCTGGACTGAGAGGAGGGGGCCCATGTCGGAGACTGCACACTGAAACGCCCCTGATTATACCACACATAAGTGCCCACTATACATAGTTATTCCACACATTAGTGTCCCAAATACATAAAATGCCACTCAGCAGAGCAGGGGTGAGGGGGCAGAGCAGCAGAGAGGGGGTTAGGGGTGGAGTGGGGGGAAGCTTGAGGTGACCGGGTTCCTTTACTAGTTGTTTCTATACAAAAGTTTCCTTTTGCATACTACAAGAAAGAAGTGGGATACATGATTCTACAGATAAGGAAATGACACCTAGAGCCACACCAAAAAATATATCAAGTTATAACATTTGCAAAACCTGATTATATTTTATGACCCTTAAGGTTCCTACACTCATAGCGATGTGCTCACGATGCGACATCATGCACGTTTTCCATTGAAAACTCTCCTTGGCAGCTCTGCACACGATTTGGTATTTGTAGAGTCCAATCTTCAAACGATCTATCGTACATCCAGACTTTTCTCCAGTGCATTGGGTCCCAGATTGTCAGATTTGCCCTTCAGCATGGAAGATCTGACGATGCTATATACGACCAGCGGGGATTCGCATTGCATCGTGACCGTGAGTGGGGACTCACGATTTACTCATGATTTGGGCATATTTTACACGATCTGTCATTCCGATGCGTCGGAATCGGCCAGATCATGTAAAATATCGCTATGTGTGTTGGCACCATTAGAGTGGTCATTTTAAAACACCACAAAACAGATTTTACAGAAACTCCTTGATTGTAAAAAATAGTAATTACACTGCATAACCCAAAGATTGCTGAGATGACTTACCTCCACTGGCTGTCAGATGTTTTTTAATAATATTTTTCTCTTCCCAGGCTCAGCTCAGCCTGATCATCTTCTGCAAGGGAAGGACTCGGAGAGAGATGGCCAGAGGGTGGGGGGCCACACTTGTAATATGATGTTGACATCTTGGGCGGACGCAGAGACCTTACACTGGAAATGCCAGTGGACCGCGAGGCCATGTGTGTGGAGTGGGGTGAGATGTCTGACAGCAGAGGCTTCGGCTGGTTAGAGAAGCGGCTCAATGTAAAATAAATACAACTTTTTGAGACATCCTTAACTTTTTAGTTTAATGGGCTCAACACTGGACTTTCAGCGTCTTGTGCCCTTAGACAGCTGCCTAATGGTGGCGCCGACCCTGCATGTTAGGGAAAAAAATAATTCAGGAGAAGCTTGTCCACACCAATGCCAGCATGGACCACTTCTCCAGTGACGTATTCATCTTTCTCATCATTATACAGATTTGCTTTGAGCTGTTAAGAAGCCCATTAATGTACCCAGATTTTACTATATCCAGTTCATTGCTAAGCAAAAATCATCCTTGTTGCCTCTAACATAGATCACTATTAAACCTTTTGTTTTCTGTGTGTACATTGTGTGGGTAATTGCTGTATTGCTCTTATTTATGTATCAGCTGATACTATCTGCTTTAATATTTCTATCATGCAGTCATTACACTGATTCACTTCAGTTTGCAGACTGAGCTAAGAAAAAATATTCTTCTCTAGAGCACCTCAAGATTTCCTCTTTGTAATAGCGAATTTGTATTGCTGTAACATCTTGCTCCTATTCACTCTTCTTTTCTGGTTCAGCAAACCACTGACAATTCTGCTTAAGTTGGTTTAGAGCACTGATAAGTAGGGAGTCTAAGTTGGAGAAATGGTGAGGATGGGCATACGCTACTTTATGCCAACCCAGGGCCCAGTATTAGAGCTGTCAAGACACTGAAGCTACGGGTCTATGTACTATGGGGTCTATGTACTAATGTCTTGGTGAGAGATAAAGTGGATGGAGATACCAATCAATCAGCTCCTGTCATTTTTTTAAATACAGCCTGTCAAGTGACAGTTAGGAGCTGATTGGTTGGTACTTTATCTCCATCCACTTTATCTCTCTCCAAGGCTTAGTACATTGTCTCTCTCTCTCTCTCCCCTAGCTGTGGCTACTACAAAACATGCCTGGTTTGGATATTTAGGGGCCTATTTCTCATTGAATATTTGTGGTATATCCCCCAAAATACTCATTTTCGGGCAATACCTGCAAATAATAAATATCACTGAATGTATGAAGGAGAGACTGCAGCAGATATCTACATATTCCTGACAGCCGCCGCAGCCCTCATAGGTTTCTATGGAGACTGTGAAAATGTCAGATTTACCAAGTTCTGCAATGCAAAGCAGACCGCGCATGCCCACAACCCCATGGTAGTAGTGAAATGATTGTGTTTGCAATTATTTCACTTTGTACACATGGCAGGGAAGGGCCAGCCCTGCACATGAAGGATAGTATATTTAGGCCATGTGTCATTTCTTTCCAATAGCGGCAATAAGAAATGATAATTATCAGGTATAAAACCTGATTGGTATATATGTACCTTAATATTATTGCCCCATATGTACCTTAATACTATTGCTCCATTACATCTACTAGCTTACACCCAAGTTCTAAGGTTTGGATCAACTGTAGTTTTATTCTTGTCTTCACACTTTGACTTTGCTGCCACTGATATATTTGTGTCATCTCTCATAACACTTTAGGGTAGATGTATGAAGCAGTGATCTAGTGGAGAACTGTGCCAGTGGAGAAGTTACCCATAGCAACCAATCAGCTTCTACCTATCATTTTATAGAATGTATTTGATAAATGCAACCTCAAAGCTGATTGGTTGCTATGGGTAACTTCTCCACTCTTTTCACTGCTTTATACATCTACCCCTTTGTTCCATAATTCAACGTGCTCATTTCTGTCGTTCTTAGCAAAGTGTAATTTGGCATTAGTAATGTTGGCGTTGATACGAGGTTTGTACCTTGCAGTGTAACCTTTAGAATTGTGCTGTTAAAGTCTTCACAGCGATAAAGACATGACACTATTAGCATTGTGATGCCTTCAGTGCTGCAGTGTAGACAATATGGGTGATTTCAACAACAGATATTATAGAATTTCTCTTTGAAGATATGATAATGCTTCCGTCACCAGCTGCATGTCATGCTCCGGCCCTTAATAACCACTTTCTTACCTCTCCGGTGTCTGTCCAGACTGGCACAGAGGTCCACTCACCCTGCTAGACTCTTCAGGGAGACAGGGTGATTGCTACTATGTCAGGGACAGTTGGCAAGTATGCCATGCATGTGAGAAAAAGACCAAGCTTGGCGCTAATCAAAGTACTTGCTAGGAACAGGTGCAGCTGTTTAATAGCAAAGGTTGTGCAATACCTATCAGAAAACCAGAACAAACAAATATATAAACTGCGCAGCTTTCCTAAAGTAATCAAGGTTTCAAGAAGTCAATTAAATGAATAAGTACATTTATTAAAAACATTTAGAAGACCACATAAGTAACAAAAATAAATCAAATAAAAATTAATAGATAGGCAAGAAATCCTCCTCTAGGATAATGGAGATATCAAAGTCCAATTAACTGCACCACAAGGGTTAAAAAGTGAGAATGTCGCGTAACTTCTCTGTTTCAATGTAAGAGACAATATAGCAATAGTTTGTTTGTTTGTTATTCCATGCATGTGCCCTGACTCCTCCTACAGCCACACCCCTAGCACATTGCGACGCACAGCGGTTGGTTGAGAGAAGGAGGAAAGGGTGGAAATACACTATTCTTTCCTGTATATTTGCCTTATTATATGGACTCTTTGATATTTACATATCTGCAGAAACATTTATAATGCAAACAATATATAATATTTACCCTGACGATATCAACGGTTTGTAAATGCTTTATCGGCTGCGTGTTCTTCTTTTGAATATGAAACAATTGGATTATGTATTACACAACTGATCTTTCAGTAACATTAAATTTCAATGGATAATTTCTTTAAAATGCAGTTTACAAACTACATGACACAATATGAAATCAATAGCCGTCCTATTCTAATTACAGGCAGTGCTATAATTTTCTGAGCATTTCAAAAGCCAATTCAGTTAAGCGAAAAATATCAAGCTATGTAAAAATGTCACAGAAGGATTATGGGTCACTGTTTATGCCCTACACATTCCCCTAAGACAGAGGGATCTCTTGTAACACTGAAAGAATGGGCAGTTGTAACTGGATTAGATTCATATCCTCAGGGCACAAGAGAGCACACAGTATGTCAGGAAGCAGAAAACATGGATAACACAGCTGGTTCTTACACGCTGAAAATTCTAACATCTATAAATACATGGCAGTGGGTAAAAAGCTGTATTCCAATTATATCTAACAAATGAGGAAGCAAAGATTCCTGCTCAATGTATAAAATATATGCCTTTGCCACAAGACAGAAGCCTTTGGAGGTCATGAGCTGCCACTAAAGTAAATGTGTGCTGGACATCTGATCTGCACAAGCTGACAGAGAGGTATGACATTTGTACAACTCCCATATATTTGGTAAATTAATAGAAAGTGGGACTCACTCTTATCTGTCATGAGACAATTGCAGAATATCCAAAGCTAATGGCTGTGAATGTCAAATATACTGAAAACTCAGAAGTCTGTAAGGATTAATGTGCATCCAACAGGAACTTTAAGTTATAGGTGAATAGCAAAAGAAAATTCATAGATGCAACTTCAACTTGACTGTTAGACAAATTTAAAAGGATTCTAACCTTATTGTTTTTTGTATTTGTCTATTGTGCAGGAAGTAAATGTGAACATATTGTCTGCTTTTGTTCATTCTGCGGGTATCTGGATGACAGGTCTACAGTAAAAAGTTAGACAGTCAATAGGTCGACACCAGAAGATCGACAGTCAATAAATGGACAGGTAAATAGTCAACAGTGACTTAGGTCGACAGGGTTAAAATGTCAACACAAAAATGTAAACTAATTACCTGTCGACCTAATGTCCCTGTCAACCTACTGACCCTGTCGACCTATTGACCATCAATCTTCTGGTGTTGACCTTTTCACTTCCTACCCTTGTATTGTAGATCTATTAATCCACACCCCATTCTGCGGATGAAGACCTTTCTGTGAGAAATAGCACATATAGCAGCGCTGTTACTGTGACAGACCTGACCATAATCCTGTGACAATGTCCCCGTCAGTAGCTTACTCAGGCCCCGCTGTCCCCTCCAACAAACCCAGGCCTGGGAAATCAGTAACCACCTTCCCCCTCTCCCAGCTCCACTGATTACATGGTGTCATTTATACTGTTGTCACTACTTACTGGTGGTGTATTAATGGTCATTTCTCTTACTGGTGGCTTGTTAATGTGAATTACTATTGCTCATAACTTGCCTACTCTCCCGGGAGTCCAGGTGACTCTGTGGAGAATAAACTGAACGATGTGTGCTCCGATGTGATTTTCAGTGTAACACATCATCTTAGACTCAAACACTCTATATTTTCCCATAATTGTGATATTATTTTGCATGAGGTGGGGCCTAAAAACACAAAGTGCTGTTTCCCACAGTGATCATCTGCATCTCAGCTTTGGGAATTCTCCCAGAGGTATAAACTAAAAGGTACACCAAGTACGAAACGCGTCAGTACATTACCAGTGTCGAAGACTGACTATCCCCAATGCTGACACCATCCGGCCTCCCTCAGCTCCTGCCAAGCATGGAGCACAGAGACCGGAAACAACAGTAGGGAGAAGAGACCGCCAGCGCTACAGAAGAACCGGAGGGAAGTAACAGGGCAAAGTTAGAGTAAGGCGGATTTCCAGCCATAAATGACCTATTCACACATTCCCCGGCTTCTTAGTGGTGCACAGAAAATATTGTAAGAGAGCTATTACATTATCGCTAATCAGCAACTAACTTTATTGCTTTTATTCACTTTAAATGCTATTTTTATTGTTTTATTGATGTATTGCTTGTTGACACAAGCTAACATGTTATTGCTACAGTTAAACCACACATAGCGCTCGGTTTTCAGAAAAGTTCCATGGAAAAACTTGAGTTGCTCAAGCACACACCAGTGCAAGTCTTATATACAATTTATAGAGTCCAGGACCAAAGCTAATTATTTATGGTCAATTTGATAGGCAAAACCAGCGCTGGAGGCTGCCAATCGTATAATATGTGAACATACAGAAGCACAACACTGTCCACATCACATAACTGAACCTAAGGAGGACAGCTAAGCACAATTATCTGAATTTAACAAATATCTCAATAAAAAACGTTTGGCCTAGGGCTGCTGTGAAACAAATGCTAATACTCTGCGGTGCCATGATTCAAGAAAGTTTGGGAACCACTGCTTTGATGTATATGTACCTGACCCAACCCACTTATCATTGTTATGGAGCTTTTAGATAGCATATTTATTTTTCTTTTAAGTGTGTACAATATTAATTTGAAACCAAAACTATTAATATTAAGATAAGATAAATTACGTTAACACAAATAAATGAATAAGAGCCAATAAATCAGTCACAAACACTTACAGTACGCACTGCATGCAGATAAACTATTTATGCTTTAACTTTGTTTTTTATTGCCTCCAAATGACTGGCCATACTGCATATTGCACAGAGTTTCCATGCAATTGCTGGCTCTATACAGTTGTACAAGTACTGGCTGGCTGTATACTGCATACTGTAGCTGTACTGTATATTGTAGAGATGTTCCAGCTCCCAATTGCTGTCCCTGTATTGCCATATATTGTACAAAGGGCCTGATTAACGACAGATCTCAACTGCAATTATGCACGCAATTGGCCCATTGTTGCGTGCTGCGCATGCATTTGCATCGCAGTGCGTGAAGACTCCACAGCGATCGGGACTGCGATCTTAGTGACTACGCAGACCCATTGCAGTGTTTGACAGGAAGTACCGTTCTGCGTTGGTGACGGGGGGAGGGGGGTCGGTCTAAAGCGGGCTTGCCAGTGCATTTGAACACCACTACAGGGCCGTGCATAAATTAGCCACAGTGATGCCATACGCAGCCTGAGCTCTCACTGCGTATCGGAAGGTTAACAATTTCTGGGTAAGGTCAGAGGTTGTGCAAGTGTGCATGAGGCTGCAATGGTACTCGATGTTACCGATGGTTTTGCAGTATTTGTGTAAGGTAAAGGGGGCATCCTTATGTTAGGCATTGCGATTGCAATCATTAGCATATCTTCGCAGTGAGACTGTGTGCGTAATTGCTATTGCGATCCTATTACTTGCTATAAGCGATCCTTACTGAATCAGGCCCAGAGATCCAACTACAGAGATTTCAAATCCCCTTGAAACCATATACTGCCCTCAGACATACTGTTTTGCCCATTATTCCTCCAAAGAGCAGTGCAAAAAACATTTTCAATTGAGGAATGAGGTTAATAGAAGAGGATAAATGGATAGAGAGGAGGTTAGGGGTGCTTTGCTTGGTAGTAGAGACGGAGTGCACAGACCTTTTCACTCCACAGAAATGCTCGATTTTTGCACCAGATCAGAGCCTCGGGTCTCGTCTCCATACTTACAGTGTAATGAGACACACTGTGCAAGGTTGTGGGTAACAAAAGAAACACCAAAGGGCTCTAACAGCTAGAACCTACTCAGGGAATACTGAACCTGGAAACCAATACACATAGTTTGTATTGATTATGCTAATGTTTTTACTCAGCTATGTAGCACATCCCATTAGAAAGAGTGTGCAGTCCAGGCCCCCTTTCCCAAAAATCATTTTACTCAGCAATATTTAAAGAGCAACATAGCAGTAGATGGGGAATGACCACAGTGTGTGTATACACATTTCTTACCAATTTAAGTGTTCTAAGATTTTTTTGATAAAAAGACGCTAAATATCATTTATCGCAACCATATGAAGTGTCTCTACTGCCACCAATGATAAATAGCTATGAACACACAGCCACCACATCCAGCTAATTATTATTATTATCCTTTATTTATATGGCGCCACAAGGGTTCCGTAGCTCCTTACATAGTACATAAACAAATGAGCACACAAGACAACAGTTATTAACAGTACAGAATGCAGGACAAATACAGGATTTATAAACAATGCTGCATAAGACCTAAATAAGCAGCAGGGTGTCAGTAACCAAGTTTTAGGTGCCATTGTAAATGACTGCATATATAATTTTATCAATGTGATATTTTCCCTTAGGAAAAGTAATTACTCCTATGCATTAAACTATGAGGAAGAACTATTTCTATTGTGACGTATTTCAGAAACACAACGGCCTAGATTTCTCAGATAAGCTGAAAGAAAGAAAACAATGGCTTAAGCTCATATTCTTTGCACCATACTGTATAAAGATACAGTGCTGTTTTTTTCTCTCGACAGTGAGACAACTCCTTTATAATTATTGTGAATTGAAAGGTTTTGATTTTACTTGAGAATCTTCAGATTTTTTTAGTAAATGTAGGCCATATTTGCCTACTCTCCCAGAATGGCCGAGAGGTTCCCGAAAATTTCTATGAAAAATAATTGTTTCTTATATATATATTTTTTTAAATTTAAACTGGCCTCAAATTAACACAAAATCATCTTTTTTCTACTTTTTTTTGTATTTTTCGCTTAATTCATTTGTGATTAAATGGAAAAAGTTTCCTTTTTACCATTTATAATTTTAACAGTTTAAAAGCATCCAGTACTTTCCTCATGCCTACTAACAGCTTCTATATGGTTCTGCTTAGGAAGTTGTCACTTTATTGGGGGCAAGGATGGTCTGCCAACTTTTTCATGCCCTTCTCCCAGGTCGCATTTTGTAGAAAAATCACACATACATCGATTCCAGCAATTATTCATTTCTATTGGTGCATACACACGGTAAGATCTGTCAGATGAATGATTGAACGATTTTACCAATGATTTGAACGATTGAACGATTTCAGTCAGTATTAAAATGAATGGAATCGTCCAAATCTGACTGCAAATACATCAGATGTCAGATATCGTTTTCTGACATGCGGGAACGCGCATAGTTCATCGTTGCAGGCTCACATGTCAGATTTTCTTTCAGATATGAACGACTGAATGATTTTTAAAAACGTTATCGTTCAGATCTGACACAAAATCTGACCGTGTGTATGCACCATAATATAATCTCACATTTCTCAGGAGTGCGTATACGTGTGATGTTTGCGAGTTTCATGAAACAACTTCGTTTTTGCAAACTCTAACCTATTTGGATTGATCCCATAGAACAGTGGTCCTCAAACTCGGTCCTCAGGACCCCAAACAGTGCATATTTTCTAGGTCTCCTCACAGAATTGCAAGCGAAATAATTGGCTCCACCTGTGGATCTTTTAAAATGTGCCAGTGAGTGATGACTGCACCTGTGCACCTGCTGGGTGAACTGGAAAACGTGAACTGTGTGGGGACCTGAGGACCGAGTTTGAGAACCTCTGCTATAAAGCAAAGAGAAGTGACCAAACTCAAAGTAGATTCTGAAGGTTCTATTTATATTTACAAGCACAGGAATGGGCAGTTCGATCAAGGCAGTGATGAGTTTTTGGATATATAGCTTATGCTATTTGGTCTTCCACCCAGGGACGTGCAGTCAGCCTCCCCTGTCATACTCCTGAGATTTGATATAGAAATGATTAGAATAATACAAAGAAGATATTTATAATTTATAAACATCTTCTTTATTTATTGTAATAATCTTTATAGTTTACACTCACCAGCTTTGTGGAGCTCCCTGGGACTGCAGGGAGAGGAAAGATTAGGCAGAACCAGCTCAGCCTCGCTTCTATATAGTCAGACACTGCTTGCCACACCATGGACAGTAAGCTGCACAGAAAGAGAGCTAATAGAAGTATGCCTCTATGTATAGGGGGCATGCCTTGAGCACTGATGGACACCTTGGATATGTCTTGTGACAAGGAAGTGCACTGCAGTGTTTAGAGATTGGAACTCCGTCAGCAGCAGCGAGAGAATACACAGTGATGCAGTTAAAAGAATCAATGGACACTGAAGCTTAGTGTAGTGAGGGGAGAGTTACAGTGAGTAGGGGGTGAGACAGGGTCCCATCATTCAGACCCATGTCCATGTGTGCCTCCCCAGCCATTGACCTCACTGCACGTCACTGCTTCCACCTAAGAAATTATTGACCATATAAGCAGCGCAACTTTTAACAACTTGTAATTAGTTAGACTATTAATAGTCAAAAATAGTATTAATAAATGGTTTCCCAAACTCGAATGTTAAGAGCTATTTCAAACACGACGGATTTGTCATTCCGGCAAAAAAAAAAACTGACTTTTTTTCCCGTTGTTTAATGTCAGTGGAAGTTACTAGTACATTAGGGCTTTCACACTGCACGAACACGGTACGGTCGCCGTGTTACAGCCGTGATAATTCCTGACTAGGACGGCTGCCGTCCACGGTCTTCAGTTTGACAGATTGAAAAGAGTTTCAAACACACGGCAATAACAATACACACAGCACAAAACCATTACTTGTGAAAGGGACTGATCCACAGGAAAAAAACCTGACTTTTCTTTGATTTGGTACGAAATGGACTGAAATCTGACAAATAAAATTATTAGAACCCGAGTGTGGTTTTGGCCACATCCCCTGGTCATAAAAATTGAAAAGGTACTACCCTAGTCAGGGAGTGGTGGGTCCAAACCAGTATTTTGCCTAGGGCCCCATGGATTATAATCTGGCTCTGCACTAGGGTCCATTTTTGGCAGAAGACATTTGCCCTACCAGTAC
Organism: Taudactylus pleione; assembly: GCA_031769625.1. Lineage (NCBI taxonomy): Eukaryota > Metazoa > Chordata > Amphibia > Anura > Myobatrachidae > Taudactylus > Taudactylus pleione. The sequence goes on along the minus strand of JAUIMM010000350.1, from coordinate 7,410,763 downwards.
TGTATGTTTTTGGACTTTGGAAGAAAACCCTCGTAAACAAACTCCACATTACAACATTAATTCATGCACAACATTTTTCTGAATCAGATTTTTCATATAAGATGTATACAGTACATTTTAAATGATTCCTGCAGCATCCTATGTGGAACTCTTTCTTAATGTCTTTCACATAACATACCGTTCCCCTCACCGTAGATATTTGATAGGATTAGCGGAGGATTTCTACTGCCCCAAGTGTGGGTTACCCAGGGGCGGATATATTTCATTTTTGTGTATGTGTCCGGTGACACGCCGATTCTGGACTCAAATACGGGGTTATGTCACTGATCACTTAATTATTTATCTTTAATACCTGAGTGAGCCATATTTGGTATTCTCCCCGAAGGCATGAGAGTGGCAAAGTGGGTACGTAAATTACTATTAGTGATAGCAGCTGCCAAGAAATGTATCATTCAGATGTGGATACAGCCCACTATCCCACCATTTTCACTTTTCTTAGAAAAATTATTTTACATTTTTAGTATGGATTGGCTGAAGCTTCACTTAAAAAAGAAAAATTCACTGAACACTCTTTTTAGTACATGGAAGAGTTATGCTGACACTCTATCCCCATTGCTTAAGGAACAACTTTGGCGATGTATCCAAAGTACAATATAGTGTGGTATGAAACGCGTCCTACTCCCCAAGACCCACCAATATCCACTCAGGATAGTGGTAGTATGCAGGTCTGAGTCTAATTATTTTTACATGTATCACTATATGAATATTGTTGATATTACAAAATATATATTTGAGATATACACTGTTGATTTTTTTCTTATGTTTTAAGTGTAATTTATTTTGGTATATTTGGCCTGATTTAGAGCCGCTCGTGATCGCACAGCGCTTGCAAGCGGCTCGATGTTTGGCCACTGCGAATGCGCCGCGTCCGGTGTGCGCGAGCTTGCCGAGCGACTGAACTTCAGTCGCTACGGGGCTCGCTTCAAGACGGGGCGGCTGTCGATGATGAGTGACAGCTCGCCCCGTTTTGTAGGCGGGTAGGGGGGGTAGCTGCACAAACACAGGCGTTCCCTTAGGAATGCCTGGCATTTGTGGGAGGACCAACTGACATCACTGCTGATGTCAGTAGTGGACTTCCTGCTCTATTAGAGCAGGGAGTCCACTCGGGCTTGCGGCAGCCGAGACCCTACCCCAGGGTCTCCTCGCAAGCCCGATGGTCGCAATAATCGCGATGGCCTCCAGCCCGCTCGCACAAGCTGTGGGTGGCAACCCACAGCTTTGCGAGCAGCCTGGAGATGAAAAAGGAGATGAAAAAAAAAAAACTGCGGCAGCGAGCGGGTCTGAATCAGGGCCATTGTCCTTTTTAATTTTGTTGTATTTATTATCCATGCCTCAATAAACAAAATTTGTTTAAAAAAAAAAAAAGATAGATACATTTTACAGTGGCAAAAAAGAGTGATTCAAAGAAATTGAAGGGTCTATTTATCATTGCTGGCTTGTAGGTGGCAGTGACTATTATGTACTGTATCACTGATTATCGCAGAGATAAATTAATGAAGTACCGCTGGTAATTATGGTATTTACCACTGATAAATCATGCCGCTCAGCTGCCTCTTGTGTGTATTTAATTTTCCCTTATACACTAAGCAGTAGCAGCCTCTACTGGGAAATGATGCTAATGCTGCAGCGGATGTGCTGTCTATTGAGACACCCAAAGGCTGCAGCTATAATCTGCCGTGGTGCAGGCAAAGGTGCATAATCAAGCGGACATTAGCCGCAACATTGGACGTCTGAGTAGCCCTAAGGTTGCTCAGAATTACCGAAGGTATTTGGTTGATGGTGTCAATGGAGCTGCGTCTTCAGACAGTCTATGATACCAGCATGATCCTAACATACCAGCCAACTCGAGTCCCCCCGTGTCACCTCCCAGGAAAGCATATCAAATCTGTGTGTATTTCCATGCAGGCCCGATCTGCGTCCAATGGAGGTAACATTCGGGTGGCAGATGCATACTTATAACATCAGGCACTGGTATCCACCTCTGAACTAGGCCCTATGATCATAGTTCTCTAACCTGTTGAGGGATCCGGTAAACCTTTCTGGCAGAGCTGGATCCCATGCTAAAAGTATTAACACCATCCTGGGATGACATTACATTGCAGGTCTGTGGGGACTGTATTAAACAGGGAAGAAGTAAAGTCCAGAGAAATCTCTGATTAATGAATTAATAAATTGTATGAAATGCAGCGATAGCCATTGTCATGATAGCATGATCCATGGAAATCATATATCTACTATATCCTATACTCTCGATTAAATCAAAAATTGCACAGCATAAATATTATAGACTATGACGGGATGTAGTTATGTTACAATCCCGACAGCAGAATGCCGGCTAGGGATTTATGATAGGCGTCGAAATACCCCAAAAAAAGCGCCCGCCCTGATTCAGTACGAGCGCTCGCTTTTTGCGAGCGCCTCTGAATCAGGCCCTATAGTTGTGAAACAAAATTCTAACAATGTATGATATATTATCTAACAAAACCCCTTAAGAGGTACAATAACCATAAGGATATATTAAGGACCTTCCATAAAATACCCTGTACCGATACTGGAGAATCAGTTTAATAGCACACATTAGGTTTATTAGATGAAACATTGTAACCATAATGTCTCATTAAGGCCTCTAGGGGCCAAAGTATCTAATCTCATAATCCAATTCGCCTCGCATTGTAATAATTTTTTACTTCGGTTCCCACCTCTGCTCATAGGGGGACATGATCAATAATTCTATATCGCAAAGTAGCGATATTGTGTTTAGCCTCAGCAAAATGTCTTGCTACCGGTTGTTCACTTGTACCGGTAGCAATCGCTGCCCTGATCGCTGTTGGGCCATCAGTATTCTCAAAGTGCACTCTGTCTTCCCTATGTACATTTTGGAACAAGGGCATGTAATAGCATATATGATATACGTACTGGTACAAGACAAATGGTACAGTATATATTGAAGTGGCCCCTGTATATGGATGAAAGAGTACTGAGCCTGTCTGTAAGAAACCACACGTAGTACAGTTAGAGCATCTGAAGCACCCCAATTTGGGGGCCCCCAAAAATGTGCTTTTCTTGTTTTTACCTAACTCAGTGATGTCATTACATACAAGGAGATCCCTCAAATTCTTTCCTCTACGATAACACGACATCAACATGGTATCTTTAAATGGTCTAAGGTCCTTATCAGTGCTAATGATAGGCCACAGTGATTTAGCTTTACGATTAATTGTAGTACTCATGTGGTAATATTGGTTAACCCAAATGTGTCTGTTGTCATTCATAACTGTTGCATTAGAATTATCTCTCAATAATAGCTCAAGCGGGACCACCAACGCTTTGTTTTTGGCCCGCTATAGTTCTATGCTGTTGTATATTCTCTGGGAAAACGTAATCAAAATATTTTCTAATTGTTTAATGCCCTCTTCTCGATCTTTTGCCATTCTCAATACCCTTAGAAATTGAGAGTAGGGCAACGCACATTTAAGCGGGGCTGAATGAGCACTACTCGCTAACAAATATTATTTCTATCAGTGGCCTTTGTATACAAAGACAGTACAAGTCTCCCATCCTTCTTAGTAATGGTCACGTCTAAGAAGTTGACCGTAGTTAAACTTGTCATATATGTAAGCTTTATGGGTCTATTCAAACTGTTGAAATTGTCAATGACCTCCGTAAAAGACTGTACACTGTCACGCCACACTAAGAACAAATCATCTATAAAGCGATAGAAAGCTACCAAATTTTTGGTAACTTCAGGGTCAGCGAAAAATATCTCATGTTTGACGGTAAACATATACGCATGAGCGTAGGATGGGGCCACATTGGACCCCATTGCGCAGCCAGATAGCTGCAGGTAATAGGCTCCGTCGAACATGAAATAATTGTGAGTTAATGTTTACTTTAGCAGTTGCATAAACAGCTCAACACTTGATCCTGTAAAAAGAGGATTTTCATGAATAAGCATCTCAGTATCATGCAACTGTTCTCCATTTGGGATACACGTATAAAGGCTAAACACATCGACTGAACACAACACACAGTCAGCTGGAATATCAGGAAGAGCAGCCAATGTAATCAGCGAACTGTTTGTATCTTTTAACAGTGTCGGCTTGGCTTGTACACATAGTTGCAATAATGCATCCAAATAAGTCGATATAGGCTGGTAAAGCAAGCCTCGAGCCGCAATAATCGGCCGTCCAGGTGGCTTCAGCAGATCCTTGTAGTTCTTAGAGATGAGATATAAGAGAGGTCTAATGGGGAACTTAACCTCCAATGCTTTCTTCACCGAGGGCAACAATTACCCTTAGGTACAAGCCTCCTCAAACAATAGATCCAGTTCATTTTTAAATTTGATGGTGGGATCTTGCGCCAATTTCCTATAGGTAGTAGTGTCCCCAAGTTGTTTAGTAGCTTCTTCTCTGTAATCTTCTACAATTAACACTACCAGGGCTCTGCCCTTATCGGCCTGTCGAAATACAATGTCATCATAGGACGCCAATTGCTTAAGAGCTAATCATTCAACTTTAGTAAGGTTCCAATACTTAGGTGACTTATTCTTAGGATTCTAGCTCACTGCTTCTTCTAATAGACGGATAAAGGTTTTGATAGACGCATTGTTACTAACCGGATCAAAACCGGATCTTTCTTGTAGCCCAAGAAGCTGCAGGGGTAAATCAGAGGGAATAGACAATTTGTCTGCAAAATATTCTTTAATTTTTAGACTTCTATTGCGCATATATATCTCTTTTTTCCATTGTATATTATCGAACGATAGAGTGGGGACAAATGATAGACCTTTCCTCAATACTGAGAGTTCCATACTCGACAACGATCCGTTAGATAAATTAAAAACTAGTTCCTGCGTCCCCTGGGCGGTCTTCCTCTGCCTTTGGTTTTGGCGACCTCTACGAGTCCACTTGGGCCTGGATCTAAAAAACAGGCTCTGGTGCGATTTCCCACTGGGGATTAAATACGTCCTTCGGAAATTTCCTAGATGCATCAGTTTCACTTTCAGTGGTTCCACTGTCTCCAGAAGTATCAAATCTTGATCTGTTATATGTTCGTCTGGAAATGGCCTTTTATCAGTTTTGGAATGGGCCCCCGTCAGCCAATTATACACGCGTTGTTGTTCATAGTCCTGATCAACTTTCTTCTTTTTTTCTGTCTTGAATCTCACCAGTTTATTTTTATTTGATTCAACTTGATTTAATTTAGAGATCCAATCTCTTTGTTTATCAGCCTGTAACGTGGGTATATGTATGTCCCCAAATGTTTTGATTTTTTCTTTTATAGTATTCATCTCCCCTTTGGACGCCTCTATAACTAGTAATAGTAAGTCAAATGAACACTTATTAAGGACTGATGTCCATTTCTTACAGAACTCCATATTATAACGTCCGATTGTAAGAACATTTTTGAGCCTAAACCCACATGGGATCTTGTTGTCTTTATAATAATTGGACAGGGTGAGTTCATTACAGAAAAAATCAGTTTCTTTCTTTTTTAGCCGTAGCAGGTCGTTAAATAATAATTACGATGATGTGGGTACAGACACATGCTCTGATAAAACTTCCGTAAATAAAATGGTCTCTGCCTCTGATTCAGAAAAACTCAAAATTGCTCCCTGTTCAAGGGTAATCCGCTGATGCAGACCTTCCACTTTCTCATTAGCCATGTTGCAAAATCATACAGATTTGTGCCGATCTTCAGCAGTGTCTTGCAACAAGGTATCTAGGCTACAAACTGGCCACAACCTATGTCCTCCAATGGTTATATGCACAAATTAAGTGCTAATGTGGATATTCCTGGAAAAGCTTAATAAATACTTCACAAGTGTTACATAGAGCTCTGCCTACAGGGCTGCAGCAACACGCTCCAGAACAATCCAATCCATTACATACACATAGCTGAGAATCCGGCACTCTCTGGTGCATCTAATTGCAGTACCGGGTGCCCTCCACACTGCCACTATAGTACTAAGTGGCACTGACACATACCAATCCAAAACTGGCGGCACTCCGGAAGGAAATAAACGAGAGAATCACATAGCTTATTTCAGCGACGTTTCAGCCCCTTTAATCAGCGCTTTTATCAAGCTTATCATACACAATACACAAAGTGACTGACCTTTAATAGCTAACCTTCCTTATAGCAGACATCCGATCACCCTCGTGTGCGCCGCCAACCGGCGGTCGCACCAGAAGCTGCGACAAACTCTCCCTCGTGAAATTACCATAGTGATACAACCAAACACTAAACCCAGCTACGTTGCTAAGTAACATGAATCTAAACATAACGGTACATACTGCTAGAAATGCAATTCAATCACTGTACCATAGTGTAAACTTACATAATTAAAATGAGCACAGGACTGACATCTCGCCAGAGATCAAAAGGATCATCTCGCAATGGCCGATGGGAGGAGCTGCTGCGGCTGGGCATGCGCAGTAGCCCTCCCTTGGCCATTTCACATATCATGACTTAATGACTGAGCGACTCATGGACGCTCCTATCTCGGTAGTGGCCATAAGAGCAGTCGGTCAGGTCAGTGTGTCAAGCGGCCCATCAGAGGGGAGAGGGGACCGGCCCTAGAGCTGCACAAATGTACCTGCCTGGGGGAAGGTGGCACCCTGCCCCCCGGCCCAGCCCGCCACAGCCTATCATAATGCCTGAACGAGGTAAGTCCAGGGCACCCGCCCTGTTAGCTGCGAAGGGTTAGGTTTAGGGCAGTTAGCGGGGTTAGCGTTAGGTTATGGGGGGTGGTAAGGGATATTCACCCCTAGGGGGGTGGGTTAGGCACCCCCAGGGAGAGGTTAGGGTTAGGCACCCCCGGGAGGGTTAGGTTTAGGGAGCGATAAGGGGGATAGGGTTAGGCACGAGGGGGGAAGGTTAGGGTTAGGCACGAGGGGGGGAGGCATGGGTTAGGAACCACTAAGGGAGGGTTAGGGGGAGGGGCAGGGGAGGTTAGCATACTTACCTGCTTCTGTCGGGATTTTCATCCAGTCGGGCAGCCGCTGTCGGGATTTCAATCCCATTCCACCATAACAATTACAACCAGAATGCAGAACTCAAGTGGTAGTGCAAAAATAGACAGATCATGGACAAATCTTTAAATTGAGCCTCGTCATAGAAAATCAAGGATCCAATTATGGTACTGTACAGTATATGCAATACTGCTCTATTATACTGTGTAGAAATAATACACTTTTTTCAACACCTTAACAGATACATATAGAATACATGTTTAAAATCAAATTAAGATCCTCCTCTGATTTACACAATGTTAGTGTCCGGTGCCTTCCAGAAGCAACATGAAGCCTCCTGCAGTCACAACCACAGATATCCAAACCGACGCTCACTTTTCTTTCTTAGCACACATCATCTTCAGAAAGTGTATGATTAATCAGTAACATCGAGAACCATCGGAGCTGCACGCAGGCCTTGCCCTACCCTGCCACAAGCACTGCGATCACTGAAGGCTGAAATACAACCAGGTGACGTGTACAATGACGCTTCTATGCTAATTATGGACGCCCATTAAATGCCGTTTTGACCCCCAGACACGCCCTCGTTCGCAGCAGCACTCCCCCATTCACAAGCACCTTCACCGAAGGGTAAACTTTAATAACCATGCAGCTCTCCATTGACTACAATGGAGGGAGCCGTTCATTGGCTGAGAGACAGGGGATGGCCTCTCTCAGCCAATGAACGCTTAGCGGCGGGGGTTTCCATGGTGATATCCCGCTGCTAAGCTGTCATTTGGGAAGTACCATTCTATAGAACAGTACTTCAGTTCGTTGGTCCATGCTGATTGCTTTTTTTTTTTGCCAAGTCCGGGGATGCCTACTTCGGACCGAAGAGGACAGAACCTCGCATAGGAGACGGTGATTATGTTTTTTTTTCACAGGTCCCCTATGGATACTTTACCGGACAAGTGGACCGATGCTACAGGAATACATAGGTGAGTGTGTGTACATGTGTGAGTGCATGTATGTTTAATAAACTTATTGTGTATGGTGTGTGTGTTTATTTAAACATTTATTTACAGGTGAACTACAGGTACCGTGGGCCCTTAATGCCCTGCATACACTATCAACCCGCCACCGCTATCAGCCTGGGCCTGAAGTGCCCTGGAGAGGGGAACCCCTTTATTGGGGGGTCCCCAGCTCCCCAGGGATCCCCGACCTGGGCTGACTAGCGGTTAGGGGTGATGGTTTGGCTGGGGGGCCCAGTGAAAGGGCTCCCCTGGCTGTGGCATCACCCCCCGCTAGAAAGAGTCCTGTGCTGGTTCTGGTAAATACAGGAGGAACCTATGCATTTATTCCCCCTGTATTTCCAGAACCAGGGACGGCTCAGAGCCCAGTGCTGGTTGCGCTGAATAATTTTTTTTATTTTACACATTCAATTTTCAACAGATGCGTAGATGGATCTCACTGCTGCATTCGTGCATCTGTGACTTATTGAATTTATTTTTTCAGGTGCATGCGCACTACCAGTGAGCCCTCTGTCACCCGCTGATGCCCCCTTTGCACTGCACCGCTGCCACTGCTCTGCACAACCGCTGCTGCCGCTACCCCGCACGCTTACTGCCGTCTCGTACTCTGCACCTCCCAAACCACCTCCTGTATGCTGTACCCTCTTCCAGCTGTGTTAGTGTACCATTTTGTTGCCCTTCTCCCCTGCAGGTGGCCTGGTTTGCTCATCCAAACCCTGATAATTAATACATTTTAAAAAACCTATGAAATTCCTTAGACAAAAATCCTTACGGTTTTACATATCCCATTAAGGCTTCTTAATGTTACAAGTCCAGTCCACGACTTGTCTCCTGCCAGTATTCCACCTGCTAATGACCATGCTTCTAGGTTGCCGGTTGCTAGGAGACCCAGACGTCGGAGGATTTCACAAGTTTCCTCCTAGTGTTGCCTGATTAGCAGCTGATCCTATTTGAACTTTCTGGACTGTCGCTGCCCTTTCAGCTATAGAGTTTTCATGTGGAACTTTTGGTTATGCAACTTGCTTTCTGTGCATCCAGACTTCTAGTTACTATCTGTACATGTTGCGTGTACTCTGCTCACCAGCTTCTAAGTGACCCAAGTACCCCGGGTTCAAGCATCGCTGTCTACTGGGCCCTCCAGGCCATCTAGCAATCCTGCTTCAAAACCACGTTTCAAGCATTGCTGTCTACTAGGCCCTCCAGGCTATATAGCAATCCTGATTCTATACCACGTTTCAAGCATCGCTGTCTACTAGGCCCTCCAGGCCATACAGCATTCCTGCTTCTACACCACGTTTCAAGCATCGCTGTCTACTAGGCCTTCCAGGCCATCCAGCAATACTGCTTCTACACCACATTTCAAGCATCGCTGTCTACTATGCCCTCCAGCAATCCTGCTTCTTCACCATGTTTCAAGCATCGCTCTCTACTAGGCCCTCCAGGCCATCCAGCAATCCTGCTTCTATACCAAGTTTCAAGCATCACTGTCAACTAGGCCCTCCAGGCCATACAGTAATCCTGCTTCTGCACCACATTTCAAGCATCGCTGTCTACTAGGCCATCCAGCAATCCTGCTTCAATACCACGTTTCAAGCATCGCTGTCTACTTGGCCCTCCAGGCCATCCAGCAATCCTGCTTCTACACCACACTTCAAGTATCGCTGTCAACTAGACCCTCCTGGCCATTCAACAACTTTAATTTTGGCTGTAAGTCTACAGTATATTCTATTGACTGTCCTATTGTATCAGCTCCTGTGGTTAACTGCAGATTCATCACTCTCACAGAATGGAATTTTTGTCACTCACAAAATGGTGGAGCTGCTAACTCACAGAATTGTGTGCTCATTGGAATACACACATGAGGTTTGAGCAGTTATGTGGCTCCCACATCCCACTCAGTGCCCACAATCTTCCCATTCGATCACCACAACAATCTCACTGGCTTACAACATCCTTCTCACCACATACATTTATCTCAATTAGAATACACCTTCAGCTCCCTTATTTTAAAACTATCACACTGTGTCTATGCATGTACACTTTCTTCCCCTATATGCTTCCATGCTGCTATATATTCCCCAATCACTACTGCTGTGTGGTCTCCCAACTGTGCTAGTCTGTGTTCTCTCATCCACACCAATCTGTCTTTCTCCATCCGCACCGCCCTGCATCCGTGCCTTCTCCACAGCAATGTTGCTGTCTTTCATCTGTGGCACTCTTTCTTCCTCCAGCTGTACTACTATGGTCCCCCTAACTGTGCAACTCTGTCTCCTCCCCCCACCCGCACTACTCTGTCTTCTTACCCATCCACACTAATCTGTATTCCCCAATCCCTACTGTTGTGTGTTTTCCTATTGTGTGTTCTCCTATTTGTGCTAGTCTGTATTCCCTTATCCACACCAATCTGTCTTTACCCATCTGCACTGCTCTGTCTTCCCATGTTCATGCCACTCTCTACCCCCATCCACGTCACTGTCACCCCAAACCATGCCACTGTTTCCCCCCCATCTGCACCACTGTTTTCCACCCATCTGCATTACTTTGTTCCTCTACCCTATCCGCACCACTGTTTTTCACCCATCTGCATCATTTTGGCTACCCCACCTCTCTGTTCTGCTTAACCTTCCTTCCCCTACTTGCCTTTTTGTCTCACCTATCCATGCTGCTCTGTCTTCTCCCCCATCCACACCACTTTTATCCCATCTGCACAGCTCTATTTTCTGCTTAGACCTCAGTTGCATAGACTGCATGTGTGTATTCCAATGAGCACACAATTCGGTGAATTAGCAGCTCCACCAATTTGTGAGTGACTGCAATCTCATTCTGTGAGAGTGTTGAATCTGCAGTTAACCATAGGGTGTGATGGCATACCATATCTGTATTGCGCAAGGAACACGTCCATTAAGGAGTCAGCTAGTAGGTTTTGTGAAATTTCAGATCATGTCTAAGAAGCCTTAATGAGACATGTAAAACCGTAAGGTTTTTTGTCTATGGAATATATATATATATATATATATATATATATATATATAAATAAAACATTGTCTTTTGGGGAGTGCATAAACTGGATTATACAACTCTATATGGGATCCAATTCCATGAATCTAAAATTCACCATTATCACCTCACACACTCTATGTATTATACTATATAAAAGGGGAATTGGATCCCATATAGAGTTGTATAATTCAGTTTAGGCGCTACCCAAAAAACAACGTTATCATTGTTAATTCCACATGCCCTTTCTGTCAAATGACCTTTTTGGGAATTAGCAGCCTTATTTGACTAATAGATAATTTACACCATCTGAGGATTTACAGTCACTAGCGCATTATTGGTATTTATATTTTCATAAATATATATATATATATATATATATTAAAAAAGAAAACATAGAAAGGGGACACCACATCGTGCTTAAAAGTATAACAATATTTTATTGCAATCTTTAAAAATGACAATGCGCGTACCAGAACAAGCGGTCAGAGCCTCCGCTAGCGTAAACAGTACAATAATAAGCAGAGGCAATCATTCGGTCTGTAACCTGGACGTCTCCAAGGACTTTTCTGGGAACTGGTTCCTCTGCACAATCCAAAACGCCAAGCCACGCCACTACACGTTTCATCGTAAGACTTCGCCCCCTTTCTATGTTTTCTTTTTAGTGTTGTTCCCGGCTGGATTCGGGGGTTCTTATATTGGGGAAGACGCCGATCCTTTTCAGATATAGGTTCTCTGCTTCACAATCCCACATTCATATGTGAGGAATTGGCTATAAGACGCTGTTTGTACAAACACTTGTGCGACTCATTCCCTGGACATTGGTATTGTTCTAAATTCTGAATTAAGCGCACTAATTATTTGTTATATATATATATATATATTAGTGCATCCGGAAAGTATTCACAACGCTTCACTTTTTCCACATTTTGTTATGTTACAGCCTTATTCCAAAATGGAATAAATTCATTTTTGTCCTCAAAATTCTACACACAATACCCCATAATGACAACGTGTAAAGTTTTTTTGATGTTTTTGCAATTTTAATAAGATAAAAAACACTAAGAAATCACATGTACATAAGTATTCACGGCCTTTGCCATGAAGCTCAAAATTGAGCTTAGGTGCATCCTGTTTCCACTGATCATCCTTGAGATGTTCCTACAGCTTAATTGGAGTCCACCTATGGTAAATTCAGTTGATTGGACATGATTTTGAAAGGCATACACCTGTCTATATAAGGTCTGACACGTGAAGTCCAAGGAATTGTCTGTAGACCTCCGAGACAGGATTGTCTAGAGGCACAAATCTAAGGAGGGTACAGAAAAATATCTGCTGCTTTGAAGGTCCCAATGAACACAGTGGCCTCCAACATCCGTAAATGGAAGAAGTTCGGAACCACCAGGACGATCGGAGGAGAAGGGCCCTAGTCAGGGAGGTGACCAAGAACCCAATGGTCACTCTGTCAGAGCTACAGCATTCCTCTGTGGAGAGATGAGAACCTTTCAGAAGGACAACCATCTCTGCAGCAATCCACCAATCAGGCCTGTATGGTAAAGTGGCCAGACTGAAGCCACTCCTTAGTAAAAAGCACATGGCAACCCGCCTGGAGTTTGCCAAAATGCACCTGAAGGACTCTCAGACCATGAGAGACAAAGATTGTACTCTTTTGCGTGAATGCCTAGCGTTATGTTTGGAGGAAACCAGGCACCGCTCATCACCAAGCCAATACCATCCCTACAGTGAAGCATGGTGGTGGCAGCATCATGCTGTGGGGATGTTTTTCAGCAGCAAGAACTGGGAGACTAGTCAGGATAGAGGGAAAGATGAATGCAGCAATGTACAGAGACATCCTGGATGAAAACCTGCTCCAGAGCGCTCTTGACCTCAGACTGGGGCGACGGTTCATCTTTCAGCATGACAACGACCCTAAGCACAAAGACTTGAGGCTGTAATTGCTGCCAAAGGTACATCAACAAAGTATTGTGAATACTTATGTAATGTACATGTGGTTCCTTAGTTTGTTTGTTTTTTATTAAATTTGCAAAAATCATAAAAAACTTTTTACACGTCGTCATTATGGGGTATTGTGTGTAGCATTTTGAGGACAAAAATGAATTTGATCCATTTTGGAAAAAGGCTGTAACATAACAAAATGTGGAAAAATTGAAGAGTTGTGAATACTTTCCGCATGCACTGTATAAAAATACATATATGTAGAAATAGTGGTTAAGAATAGTGCACAGATTTATACCCCAGGTAATTTTTTGCAAATAAAAAAGTGTCATCAAGAAAGAGTAAAATAACACACATCCTTTCAGTAAAGGTGGCAGCAGTCTTTCTGTAATTACGTTTGGCAGCCAGATGAAGGAATCTGAAAAGAGGTCTGGACAGAACATGCGCCTGATAGTGTAGTAATTTCAATACAAGTGCAAGTGCTCGAATTCAAAATGTGTGTACCAAATAAAAAATCTTTAAAGCTTATCTGAATTTCAATTGAGAAGCTCCCCAAATTGAGAGGAAAAACAGAATTTTTGAGGCTGAGCAGCATTCCCGAAAACAGGGTGGTGTCGCCCACGTTTCCCAGGCGGGACGAAATCAAAGTCTACATCGGTGGACACAGATATCCTGGCCTCACCAGCTGCCAGGCTTTGGTAAGATTTAGTAACTGCATTAGCAATTTAGATGGACAGAATTACACAGCTGCTTGTGTGCGGCTCTGCAATTCCATCCATCTATGAATCAGGCCCTAAGCTTGGTATGAGTTTTTGCCATCTATGTTGGAAGCATTTTTGATTATCACCAATGTCTGGGTATGAGCACAGGAAATTTATTTACATTTTCACTGTGTGAATCTGATGCACGTTTTTTATTGTATTGGCATACCTCCCAACATTTTGGATCCCTAAGGCAGGACCCCTGCACGTGCCAAAGATGCTCGTGTCTGAAAAGGGGCGTGGTCTCATTTCCACAAGGACACTCCCCCTGTGTGATGCTGTCATGGGGCATGTCCACAAGTCATGCCCCCATTTTACATCATGCTGGGGACGAGCCCAGCACCCTGTCAGCTGCTGGGCTCTCCCCAGCCCTCTTCCTGCACTAAATGGATGACGCACTCATGCATGCGGCATCCATTCAGCTTCACGGCACCGCTGCTCTCTGCTAAGCAGAGCAGAGCTGCGGCGGTGCCTGAGTGTCCCCAACTGCCCATGGGTGGGACGCCGGGACAGTCCCCAAAACATGGGATTGTCCTTCTGGAAATGGGACAGTTGGGAGGTATGTACTGAATATACAGTTTTTCAGCTTGGTAATTGAATCACATGTGTCATTTTGCGTTTTGTCAGTGCAGGGATTTTTTGGGATTACAGTGTTGTTTTTCAGCACATTATGTATTATTTCTTGGCATTTTTCTGTCTTAAGACCTTGTCACTTATTATAAAACAATATTACTCTATATTTTATTGTTTTTTATTTTTGGATACCCCAGAGAGTAAATGATGGTTTAAGGAAAAGTTTTTAATGCTAGTTAAGAAAAAAGGAACCGTTTGATAACCTATTATAATTCCGGTACACTTCCAATTGGATAGATTTATGGTGGTGGACACATGTTTGAGTTATATTTATAATATGATACACTAGATGGAGCTATTTTACATATATACAAAAATATATATAATTTTTAAACACTCCATGAATTTTTTCAAATAAGGTCCTAGCCACTTCCTAGTTATCATTATTACATCACGTGACCTGTCATAATGGAGCTGTGGCCCAGGGTGATGTCCAGACATCATCAGTTTCAGTCTTTTCAAAGGTAGTATTCAGTGGAGTGAGACGTATAATCAGGTTGTTCTTTTTATCGACATTTTTTAATAATTTGATATTAGCAAAGGAGAAGCAATTCAGACAACTGTAGGTAAATGGTCATTATAATTATTTACTAAGCAGAACTAAATCACTATATTTGGCAAAATAGAGCCACAGACACATGCATACATCAGCAGATATCAGGATACAAAGTCCATTGTAGATAACTTACTATACAATATAACAAAAGCTTACACAGGTATACACTAATCCACGGAGTGATATAATATTGAATATATTGTGTGAGAAAAGAATTAGGGTGGTGTTTGTTTTTGGGATGATGACTCACTTGTGTCTAGGGGTTAGTTATATGATAATATAATACATAAATGACCTCACATAGCCCCCTCCTCTCTTTAACCACCCCTGCTGGATCCCATATATAGCTAGCAGGCCCAGAGTGTTAGCTCAGAGATTATACCAGGTGTACCATGCTGACTTATTTTACTTATTACATATATCAACAACACTTCTCATGTTACAGAAGCAGCTCTTTTGCTCTTATAATTGTTATATATAAAAGGGATTGATATGTGTGACATGGCTACAAATGGAGTTTATTCACCTAACCTGTTTGTTTCTTGCATAGTTGCCCATAATCTCCAATGGAGGGGATAGCAGCAGTTTACATATCTATCCTCATAACATTTATTGTGGCTTTACTGGCTTTATCCATTTACTTCAGGTAAGTTACTATCATGTACAAATAAAGTAAGAGTTAATTTCTCTAGATAAAATGTATATTATTACTATATTATTTCCCAATTTAATTATTATTTTATTGATACAATAATAGACAGAGATGTGATATATTAATAAAGCCAAAAGAATATAAATAACTTGTATCCATTTTATCCTAAACCCTCGTTTGTAGGGAATGTAAAGTAAAATGTACAACACAGTTAAACCTGCTTTGCTATATTGTACTGTGATATCATTTGCTGCCCTGTGTGGCTGTGCTATACTGTAATACAATAGGCCCGCCTATTATATAATGTTACCCTATATATTGGTAATGAAATCCTATAAGATGGGGAGACCCCATGGTTCCTTTCTGTGTTCTGCCACTGAGCACTTCTCATTATTTTGTAGCTGTATACAAAGCAGGCTGGAGAGAATGCCATACAGGGACATAGAGTCCGGCTCTGACACGATACCAGGTAACAATAATAACTAGATTAATTAAGTGTAAAGTAAGGACCACAGGACAGAAAAAAATATGCCACAATCTCAGGGCCTGATACAGAGGACACACAGTTCATGTACAGCTGCCATTTCTCACAGATTCACAAGTGCAAAACTATGCAAATATCAGCTTGAGCGTTCCTCTTGTGTACTTCTGTGTGATGGACTGCGCTAACCCTGCAATGCCCGCTTTGTATATGTGACCAATGCTCATCTGCTCTGATGGGTCCAATCTCTCCACCATCATCTGCTCTGATGGGTCCAATCTCTCCACCATCAGCTGCAGCAATGAGAAGCCCCTGCCTGGCGCACAGCCTCCCTTGTCACTGTCTCACAATATGGCCACTATGACTGCGAAGCTGTGTAAGAGAACAAAGTCACATGACGAATACATGTACCCACAGCATGCTCCCATAACACGCCCATGCCACCAATGATATAGACACAAATGTTTGTTATTGGTGTTTGGAATCATAAATTGGGGCAGGATGCAGGAAAGGTAGAAATGTGGTCAAACCCTGTTTGTAATGCATATTGGCAGTGCTAATGCCGGCATGCATGGGAAGGGTGGTGGGATGTGATGTGCCATGCATCCCGCCCAAGGTCTCATTTTACCAGTACACATTAATACTGATTACTATTTACAAATAGAAGTGGGTTCCCGTTATCCTAATACTGCAACACATAGACAAATACTGTACATTATGATATTTCTTTTCTGGCTACATTGATAAATAGACCCCTAGATAACTAATTGTGGGCTGCTTATTATCCATTACTGTTTCTATTTTCTATTTTAATAGTTAATGAAGAAATGGAGTATGAAGAAAGTGATGTGGACGAGGAGTAGGGGAACCATCTGGAGGAAAAAGAGGAGAGCAGTGATAAATATATCATTATAAAACAAAAAATGAAAGTTCACTTTATGGACAAAGGCAAACAACAATAATGAAATAACTGAGAAGCAAAATAATAAATATACATTTTCCTGCCTATATGCTTTTTTTTTTAAGCTAATATTTAAATGTTGTTAATTATTTGTTGTAATACTATTTGTACTATTGTGATTAGTGCTCTGCAGCTGTGGACAGTGGCGAAAACAGGGTGGTATACACACAACACATGCATACATAGAGATACATTCATACACAAAGACTAAAATAACTGCAGATGTGAAACAAAGGGAAGAGAGAACCCTGCTCCTAAGGGAACTAAGAAGGAAAATAGGTGCTATAAGAGTGGTCTGTAATAGTACACACTAGGGATGAGCGGGTTCGGATTTATGGAGTCCGAACCCCCCGATCCGAGTCGGGTCTGAGTCAGGCTCGAGTTTTCCCGCCTGACTCGGATTTGAAATCGAGGCAAAATGTCATCATCCCGCTGTCGAATCTTGCGGGTTTTGGATTCTATAAAAGGTCACCGCGTCTGTGCCATTTCTCACTCCGGCTGTGGACAGTGAAGAGGGAGGGTGGGAGTTAGGGCTGGCTGGGCTGGGCTGTGTTGTGCTGCTGTTGTCCATAGGGGCTGGCTGGGCTGTGTTGTGCTTGTGCTGCTGTTGTCCATAGGGGCTGACTGGGCTGTGTTGTGCAGTCAGTTGTCCATAGGGGATGTGTCCACTCCAAAAGTCTATAGGGGCTGGCTGGGCTGTGTTGTGCAGTGTCCCATAAAGGCTGTAGTCCTAGAGGGGTGTTGTAGTGTTGCCCAGGGGGTGATCTGTCCATCAGGGGTGCTCCCCCCAAGTGCAAAAAAACAAATAATTATTTTCTGTGTTTGTGTGCGCAGTAGTCGCACGTGCATCAAGAAAGTAGCAGCGCCAAGCGTGCGCCTGTGTCATAAGTAAAGTTCCGGCTGGCTCGTCTGTTAAAGGGTGGTGTAACCCCCAAAGTGCACTCCAAACAAAATTAAAAATTCTTATTTTCTGTGTTGTGAATTGTGTGCACTGTGGCCGCACGTGCATCAACAAAGTAGCAGTGCCAAGCGTGTGCCTGTGTCATAAATCAAGGGCCGTCTGGCTTGTCTGTTAAAGGGTGGTGTAACCCCCAAACTGCGCTCCAAAAAAAAAATAAAAAAAATTTCTGTGTTTGTGTGCGCCTTAGCCGCACGTATATACTAATATAACATAAATGAAGGACAAAAATTTGTTTGATAAAAATAATAGGGAAAGATCAAGAACCACTTTCTCCAAGTGCTGAAGTTGCTGCCACTAGTTATGACATAGACGATAAAATGCCATCAACGTCGTCTGCCAAGGCCGATGCCCAATGTCATGGTAGAGGGCATATAGAATCCCAAATGACAAAAGTCAGGAAAATGACCTTAAAAAAAACATTTAAATCATCTGAGGAGAAACGTAAACTTGCCAATATGCCATTTTACGACACAGAGTGGAAAGGAACGGCTAAGGTATTTCCCTATGTTCATGACTAGTGGTTCAGCTTCACATGACGATGGAAGCCCTCCTCCTGCTACAAAAATGAAATGAGTTAAGCTGGCAAAAGAACAGCAAAGAACTGTGCGTTCTAAGAAGATATCACAAATCCCCAAGGAGAGTCCAAGTGTGGCGGTGGTTGCGATGCCTGACCTTCCCAACACTGGACAGGAAGAGGTGGCTTTTTCCACCATTTGCATGCCCTCTGCAAGTGCTGGAAGGAGCATCCACGATCCACTTGATGATATTCAAATTAAAGATGTCACTGTTGAAGTACAACAGGATGAGGATATTGGTGTAGCTGGCGCTGAGGAGGAAGTTGACGAGGAGGATTCTGATGGTGATGTGGTTTGTTTAAAGCAGGCTCCGGGGGAGACAATTGTTGTCCATGGGATGAAAAAGCCCATCATAAAAAGTCCATCACAGTCATGCCTGGGCAGAAGACCAAACATTCCACCTCTTTGGTCTGGCAATATTTCTATCCAAATCCGGACAACAACTGTCTTGCCATATGTACCATATGTAAAGGTAAATTAAGTAGGGGTAGGGACGTTAACCACCTAGGAACATCCTCCCTTATACGTCACCTGCAGTGCGTTCATAAAAAGTTACTGTCAAGTTCAGAAGCTTTGGCTAAAACCGTAAGCAGTCCAGGGACACCTAAATCCCTTTGTCCTGTTGTATCCACCAAGCACCTGCAAACCACACCGTCAACTCCCTCCTCGTCAATTTCCTCCTTAGTCAGGATCGGAAGTAGTCCTGCAGGCCATGTTACTGGCATGACTGACTCTCCTATCCGGGATTCCTCCTACTGCTGCTTTTGCTGCTGGGAGTCATTCAAATTTCTGCCCACTATCCCCATTCAGCGACTGCGTGCCGACGACTGGAGCATGAGCAAACAAACTTGAACCTGCCCTGCCATCACCTGAAGCAAGAGGTTGTGACGCGGTGGAACTCAACCCTCTATATGCTTCAGAGGATGGAGGAGCAGCAAAAGGCCATTCAAGCCTATACATCCACCTATGACATAGGCAAAGGAGGGGGTATGCACCTGACTCAAGCGCAGTGGAGAATTATTTCCGTGTTGTGCAAGGTTTTCTAGCCCTTCGAACTTGCCACACTTGAAGTCAGTTCAGACACTGCCAGATTGAGTCAGGTCATTCCCCTCATCAGGCTTTTGCAGAAGCAGCTGGAGAAAGTGAAGGAGGAGCTAAGATGGAGCAATTCCGCTCGGCATGTGGGACTTGTGGATGAAGCCCTTCATTCGCTTTGCCAGGATTCGAGGGTGGTCAATCTGTTGAAATCAGACCACTACATTTTGGCCACCGTGCTCGATCCTAGGTTTAAAGCCTATGTGGTGTCTCTCTTTCCGGCCGACACAAGCCTGCAGAGGTGCAAAGACTTTCAGCTGAAGCATAACGTGACATGTTAACAGCTCCTTCTTCATTTTCTCATGCAACTGGGGCTGTCAGGAAACAACTTAAGTATCCTAAGCAACCCGCTGGCGGTGATGCAGGGCCGGCAGGACCAAGTTTAGACATCTGGTCCGGACTGAAGGACCTGGCAACAATTTCTGACATATCTACTGTCATTGCATATGATACTGTCACCATTGACAGAATGGTGGAGGATTACATCGGTGACAGCATCCAAGTAGGCATGTCAGACAGTCCGTACCTGTACTGGCAGGAAAAAGATGCAATTTGGAAGCCCCTGTACAAACTGGCTCTATTTTACCTAAGTTGCCCCCCCTCCAGTGTGTACTCCGAAAGAGTGTTTAGTGCAGCCGAGAACCTTGTCAGCGAAAGGCGTAGGAAGTTGCTTCCACAAAATGTGGAGAAGATGATGTTTATAAAAATTAATTATCAATTCTTCCAGGGAGACCAGCCTCCAGAACGTACAGAGGGACCTGTGGTGGTGGATTCCAGTGGGGATGAATTAATACTCTGTGAGGATGAGGATGTACACAACACTGAAGAGGGTGAGGAATCGGAGGATGAGGAGGATGAGGACGACATCTTGCCTATGTAGAGCCAGTTTGTGCAGGGACAGATTAATTGCCAGCTTGTTTTGCGGGGAGCCCAAACGAACCAATCATTTCAGCCACAGTCGTTTTGGCATACCCTGGCACTGAAATGATTGCTTTGTTAAAGTGTGCATGTCCTGCTTATACAACATAAGGGTGGGTCGGAGGGCCCAAGGACAATTCCATCTTGCACCTCTTTTTTTTCTTTGCATTATGTACTGTTTGCGGCCTAGTTTTTCAAACTGCCATCCTGTCTGCCACTGCAGTGTCACTCCTAGATGGGCCACGTGTTTGTGCCGCCCACTTGTGTCGCTTAGCATAGTCATCCAGCTACCTCGGTGCAACCTTTTGGACTAAAAACAATATTGTGAGGTGTTAGGTGTTCAGAATAGACTGGAAATGAGTGGAAATTAATGTTATTGAGGTTAATAATAGCACAGGAGCAGAAAACCCCACAAATTCTGTGATTTTAGCTGTTTTTATGCTTTTTTAAAAAAAAATACAGATCCAAAACACAAAACCCAGATCCAAAACTCGAAAAAAGATCCAGATCTAAAACACGAAAAGTGGCCGGTGCACACCCCTAATATATACAGTGTGTGTATATATATATATATATATATATATATATATATATAAAGGAATCAAAGAACTGGCACTCGGAGACAACAAATAGACAAAAATTATGTATAATATTTAACGTTTTCGAGGTTACCACCCCGTCATCAGGACAAAATACATACAGCCACAAACAACACTTACCCCACCAATAAATACCCCATCAGTAGCCGTCTTCCATCACCGCGCACCACGAGCGCACACACCTCCCTCCGAATGCAGTCACCGCCGAACTTCCGGAACACCTTCCAGCCGTCACCATAGGAACTGCAGGCTTGCGTTCCACTGGCCGGCTTACTGCGCTCCAGTCCTGTCCAAGCATAGAACTGTCACCCGTGGCTTAATGCTGTGTTTTCCATATATATATATATATATATATATATATATATATATTGTGATATAAGCACTGGAGAAGCGCTGAATGGCTTCTATGTGTGTCACAGATTCCTGTCCTATGTGTTTTAAGACCCCAAGGTGAAGTCTGTTTGTAAAAACAGACTAGAAATGTCAGCTTTGGAGAAAAGCCGGAATGGGTCCTGGGGGGCGTGGATGTGAGGAGAGGGAGGGCTCCATCCATAGGCCACTCCAGGTCTTGGGCCTTTCAGTCTGGTAACAGGTTCATTAGGGCTTGCAGCTGGAAATGGCTAATATAAGCTGGGTTTGTTTGTGGCTGAGTGTCTCACACCTGGGGAAGTAGGCAAGCAGGCTAGCATGTCCAGAGACACTGTATGATTACCCTGTAAGTACTGTGCACGTGCTGTTATTGATGGTGAGCGCAGTAGGCCCTACCATTCTGGTAGTGAGGGTACCCACTGTTTAGTTAGTGCCCAGACGGGCTAGGGTTTTGTTTATGTTCTATTTTGTTTATGCGTTTGGAACAATAAAGACTGGCGCCAACCAGTTTGTACAAGAACCCCAAACTTGTGTCCTGTTTCTCCGGCTGCTGTGTGTGTAAAGAGGGAGTCCATCTACCCCAGGAGGATATATATATATATATATATATATATATACAGTATATATATATATATATATATATATATATATATTGTATATATTGTATATCCTATAGTGTGTCCTGGCAGCCCCACATTTTAAGGAAGAAAGCGGCACTCCTTAGTGATGAAAAAAGTTAGTTTTTCGTATTCATAGCATCATATACAAATAAACGTTGCAGTGTGTCGACGTTTCAAGGTCCTAAGACCATTTCATCAGGACTGTGTATAAAGTAAACAGTGTATGCAGGGGCGGATTGGGCCGCCGGGAAACCGGGACAGTTCCCGCTGGGCCGCCACCTCTCAGTAGTTTACACAGGACCGGGCCATTTAATATTATAGCTGCTGTGAACGGAGCTCAGCTCCGCTCAGGCAGCTTTGGGAGCTTCTGCGCATGGGCAGAAATTAATTATCCTGTCAGTCTAGGGGCGGGTGCTTACTACGGCAGCGCTGCGGCTGGAGCACTGACTCTAGTACAGGGAGAGAGAGAGAGTCATGCCGGCCGGGGCACCTGGATGAGGACAGCGCGGGCTGCACGGAAGGAAGAGGCTCCAACCAACTACAGTAGTAGGAGGTAAGGAGCTCAGGGAACCGGCTGCAGCCAGTCTTACCAGGGCTTAGGAGGAGATCCCCGTCCTCCAGCCAGCCGCTGGTAGTTGGAAGTTGGAATCTGGAGGGGGAGGGGGAGGGGCAGCAGTGCTGCACAGGGCGCAGCGCACTGCCGTCCTCCTACAGACCGGACCTTCACAGGGTGATAACATCCCCGGGGCCGGCACTGGCAGGGCTAGAGCATTGAAATCACTAAGCAGTGCTGTATACAGGTCAGTGTGTGGCTAATAGCAGAGCTTCAGGGGAAGGGTAAAATTAGGTCTTTGTAACTGTCCTGTCACTATGCCTTGTTGGTTGTATTGTTGTAAGCACTTGAAGGCTGTGGGGCAGTGTGTGTAGCTGTGGGGGCCATGTGTGTGTGTCTGTGCGACCATGGGGCAGTGTGTGTATGTGTGTGGCTATGGGGGGCATGTGTGTGTATGTGTGTGTGCGGCTATGGGGTAGTGTGGGGACAGTGTAGGTGTGTGTGCGGCTATGGGGACAGTGTGTGTGTCTGTGTGGCTATGGGGCAGTGTGTGTGTGCGCGGCTATGGGGGGCATTTGTGTGTGTATGTGTGCGGCTATGGGGGCCGTGTGTGTGTGTCTGCGGCTATGGGGCAGTGTGTGTGTGTGGCTTTGGGGACAGTGTGTGTGTGTGGCTATGGGGCAGTGTGTATGTGCGGCTATGGGGACAGTGTGTGTGTGGCTATGAGGCAGTGTGTGTGGCTATTGGGACAGTGTGTGTGTGTGCGGCTATGGGGACAGTGTGTGTGTGGCTATGGGGCAGTGTGTATGTGTGGCTTTGGGGACAGTGTGTGTGTGGCTATGAGGCAGTGTGTGTGGCTATTTGGACAGTGTGTGTGTGTGCGGCTATGGGGACAGTGTGTGTGGCTATGGGGCAGTGTGTATGTGCGGCTATGGGGCAGTGTGTATGTGCGGCTATGGGGCAGTGTGTGTGTGTGGCTATGGGGCAGTGTGTATGTGCGGCTATGATGCAGTGTATGTGCGGCTATGGGGCAGTGTGTGTGTGTGGCTATGGGGCAGTGTGTGTGTGTGGCTTTGGGGACAGTGTGTGTGTGGCTATGAGGCAGTGTGTGTGGCTATTGGGACAGTGTGTGTGTGTGCGGCTATGGGGACAGTGTGTGTGTGTGTGTGGCTATGGGGCAGTGTGTATGTGCGGCTATGGGGCAGTGTGTATGTGCGGCTATGGGGCAGTGTGTGTGTGTGGCTATGGGGCAGTGTGTGTGTGTGGCTATGAGGCAGTGTGTGTGGCTATGGGGACAATGTGTGTGTGCGGCTATGGGGACAGTGTGTGTGTGGCTATGGGGCAGTGTGTATGTGCGGCTATGGGGCAGTGTGTATGTGCGGCTATGGGGCAGTGTGTGTGTGGCTATGGGGCAGTGTGTGTGTGCGGCTATGGGGCAGTGTGTTTGTGCGGCTATGGGGCAGTGTGTGTGTGTGTGGCTATGGGGCAGTGTGTATGTGCGGCTATGGGGCAGTGTGTGTGTGTGGCTATGGGGCAGTGTGTATGTGCGGCTATGGGGACAGTGTGTGTGTGCGACTATGGGGCAGTGTGTATGTGTGGCTTTGGGGACAGTGTGTGTGTGGCTATGAGGCAGTGTGTGTGGCTATTGGGACAGTGTGTATGTGCAGCTATGGGGACAGTGTGTGTGTGTGTGTGGCTATGGGGCAGTGTGTATGTGCGGCTATGGGGCAGTGTGTATGTGTGGCTATGGGGCAGTGTGTGTGTGGCTATGGGGCAGTGTGTGTATGTGGCTTTGGGGACAGTGTGTGTGTGGCTATGAGGCAGTGTGTGTGGCTATTGGGACAGTGTGTGTGTGTGGCTATGGGGACAGTGTGTATGTGCGGCTATGGGGCAGTGTGTATGTGCAGCTATGGGGCAGTGTGTGTGTGTGACTATGGGGCAGTGTGTGTGTGTGGCTTTGGGGACAGTGTGTGTGTGGCTATGAGGCAGTGTGTGTGGCTTTTGGGACAGTGTGTGTGTGTGCGGCTATGGGGACAGTGTGTGTGTGTGTGGCTATGGGGCAGTGTGTATGTGCGGCTATGAGGCAGTGTGTATGTGTGGCTATGGGGCAGTGTGTGTGTGTGGCTTTGGGGACAGTGTGTGTGTGGCTATGAGGCAGTGTGTGTGGCTATTGGGACAGTGTGTGCGTGTGCGGCTATGGGGACAGTGTGTGTGTGGCTATGGGGCAGTGTGTATGTGCGGCTATGGGGCAGTGTGTATGTGCGGCTATGGGGCAGTGTGTGTGTGTGGCTATGG
Source organism: Taudactylus pleione (assembly GCA_031769625.1). Classification (NCBI taxonomy): domain Eukaryota; kingdom Metazoa; phylum Chordata; class Amphibia; order Anura; family Myobatrachidae; genus Taudactylus; species Taudactylus pleione. The sequence goes on along the minus strand of JAUIMM010000350.1, from coordinate 7,385,737 downwards.
GGCAGTGTGTATGTGCGGCTATGGGGCAGTGTGTATGTGCGGCTATGGGGCAGTGTGTGTGTGTGGCTATGGGGCAGTGTGCATGTGCGGCTATGGGGCAGTGTGTGTGTGGCTATGGCGCAGTGTGTATGTGCGGCTATGGGGACAGTGTGTGTGTGGCTATGAGGCAGTGTGTGTGGCTATTGGGACAGTGTGTGTGTGTGCGGCTATGGGGCAGTGTGTATGTGCGGCTATGGGGCAGTGTGTGTGTGTGGCTATGGGGCAGTGTGTGTGTGTGGCTATGGGGCAGTGTGTATGTGCGGCTATGGGGACAGTGTGTGTGCGGCTATGGGGCAGTGTGTGTGTGTGGCTATGGGGCAGTGTGTATGTGTAAAATTGTATGCAGTTGAGGGAGTGGAGCCCCAAACTGATATCTTCCTTAAGGCCCCATGAGTTCTAAATCCATTTCTGCTCTATATTATCCATATTGGCTGTGTCCCTCCCTGCATACCCCTGAGCTGAAGAGACAGAAGATAACTAGTTAGCTTCACAATTGTGTGCCAGTCATGTTTCTCTCCCAGGACTCCTCTGATGCTCTGCGGGGCATGGCCTTCTAGGGGTGATGGGGAAGAGAGAGGTGAGGGGTTCACAGCTGCACTCTGGACTGAAAGTGAAATCCAATCCCCCCACATACCCTGACAAATGAGGAGCTACTCAAACTGGGCATTACAGTTCATCTAATGTTTAGGCATTACTGACTCACATTACTGAGGAAACGGGTTCAATTCCTGCCACGGCACTAACTGTGTGGAGTTTGTATATTCTCCCTGTATGTGCGTTGGTTTCCTTTGGGCACTCCCACTAAGCTACACTGGGACACAGACTGATGTGAAAGTGCTGCAGTATATGTTTGCTCTGTATAATTAACTGGTAGTAATAATAATACCGACCCTTCCCTCCCACACTGAACCTTTCTCCCCTCCAAGCTGGCCATCCTTTGCATACTAGTCCATTCTGGCTTATATCACAGTCAGAAGAGTTTCAACCCTCAAACCGCTTTGGAACTTCTGCATTATAACCACCTCCAAATCCCCAGCCTTCGCTAAGGTGATCTGTGCAGGATTATCTAATATTCTGTACACTGCAGTGTATGAGGAGAGTTGAAATAAACCACATAGATATGGAGAATAGGCTTGATGAAGCCACAATCGGAGGGCTGCAAATTAACCTAATAACGCCCAAATAAACAAAAGCCTGTGGCAAGGAAAACAGTAAAAAAAAAATTAATCTAACGTTTCCCAGGTCACTGAAACACTAAACTATTTAGTAGACTACACTGGATACTATTGAAATGAGCTATGGCTCCTTTATAAATGACTATCCTGTATGCACCTATCTCCCCTGTTTCTATCCAGCAGTCTGTAACAGAAGTACTGCACTGCTATGTTTCAAGTGATGCAAAGCATGTGTAGGTGACGGGAGATAAATAATGACAGAACTAGTTGGGGAAATTGGGCCAATTTTTAAATCAAGTTGCAACTAAATAATGTTGGGGCAAGTCAGGAGAGAAAGTCCAAAAGTCTTCATCTTTCAAGAAGAAAGACTCCACCTTCTAAATAGACCACGCCCCCCCATTTTAGGGCTGCTTCCAAAAACTTTCCCGGGCTGGTTTTCAATCCCAATCCGCCCCTGAGTGTATGTGACATAATCTTACCTTCTAAAGACTAAATAAAAAATCTAAAAGTAAACAATTAATTTATCTGATTAACAAACAATGCATCAATGATTACAAATGCTAATATTATTGTAATAACATGCACAAAAATAATAATGTATCTTAAGTAAAAAACTGTTACTATGTATAATGATATGACTATAAAATCAAGACTATATGACGGGAGGGGAACCTTTTTTCTGCCATTTTGATATATATAACATTAGTTGTGGGCCTGGTGCAGGCCATGCCCTCGCCATGTGATGTCACATGGGGTGGGGACATAATCGATGGTCATTACAGCAATGTCCGGAGTATCCTGATGATGTAAGAGCAGCTGTGTGACCGTCTGAAGCGTCCTAAGGACACTATGCAGCAGTGCCACCTGGGGATTCTGGCTGCTGGGTGCCACTCTAGGCACACTGCTAGCCAGATGAGGTTAGCAGAAAAAAGCTCAGAAGGCCAGACCAAATGATCCCACGGGCTTTATACGGCCCCCAGCCCTGAGGTTCCCCATCCCTGCTATATGATGAGTTTTAGAAATGTTCTCCACTTGTGTTTCATTTCTTTCCCCAGCATTGTCACTCTCTGCATAAACATGACTACTAAAAGTATAAGTCTGGCACTGAGAGTCATAACTCCTGACCTCATTTAGTTACATTCAAAAGGGGAGTCCATCTACTCTTCCGTGTATCTCCCTATCCTACACTTATACACAGATTCTTTCTTATAGCAGCTTTAGCTTATTAGCATTTGTCCCTCTCCATCTGTATTTCTAATTCAGGTCTTGCGTTCCTTCAGCCTCTTCTCCCTTTCTCTCATCTCTTCTTTTGTCTATCTTTGTCTCACACAAATGTCTTTCTTTGCCCTACAGTCTTATTCCCTTGTCCTCTCAAACATCACACACACATCTCTGTATCAAAATTCTTTTTCTCCCCTCCAGTCCTTTCTGCACTGACACCCAGCCAAGCACACATTCACATCAAAACATAAATTAAAATACCAATCTTTCTCTCTGTCTGTCTCTCTCTCTCTCTCTCTCTTCTAATACAGGGTTTGTGATGTTTTCTCTAGTAGTATCCAAACTTGTTTCTTTGTCCATATCATAAATAAACTCACAAGCTGTATAAGCAGCAGACGTCTAGTAAAAACTAAATAAAATACATAAAAACCCTAACAAAAAAAACCCCTTGGTTTTCATTGTTTTATTAAACCCAGATGGCATTTTACAACGTTTTCATATTCTCACTCCATACATTTCCCAGCTGAGTCATTTACAAATTAGGAAACATATTGTGAACCTAAAACATATTGGTGTTATATATCTAACAAACAAACAAACAACACTTAAAAAAAAAAAAATCTATTACAAAAATAAAAAAATGGGTTAATTCAGTGAAACTACTTTAAGTACTCTGGCTTACATGACAACTGTACCAGTCACAGAATACTGGAAGCATTAAATCGTCAGACAAACACTACATTAATAACCCTGACTGCACTTATACTGTATAAGTGTGTATCACTTGGAATGGATTACTTATAATATATAATAAAACCCCATTGTGAGCATTCATGTTCAGGAGTATGGGCCTGATTCAGAGCCGCTCGTAAGCGGCCGTTCGTTCGCTCTGAGCGATGTTCGCACATCTGCGCATGCGTATGGGTCGTAATGCGCATGCGCCAACCAGTCAGTGCGGTCGAAAATCGAGCGCTCGCAAAATAGCGAGTGCCTGCTAATTTGAGTGACAGAATGAGGCGTCTGTGGGTGGTAACGGGAAGGTGCTTGAAAACGGGGAGTGGTGATCCGAACGCAGGAGTGCCAAACGGTCAAAACGGGCGTTTTAAGGGTGTGCATAATTAACAAAGCAGCGTCATCGACCACGTCACTTGGTTGTTTCTTAGCCTGAACTGTTCGCATGATTGCGGTAGGAAAATCCAACCACAAGCACTGCGAGCAGTTCAGATGCCTTTCGATGTTCTCGATTAATCAAATAAATAGCGGAGATGACGTATGATGCGTGCGGCCAGGGGGCATCTTTACAAAATAGCGAGCGCATGTTTTGTTCGCTCGCTCAGACATAGAGGCGTCAACAGACCGCAAAGAGCGAGCGCTCAATTTAAACAGCCGGCCCCTTTTTCTGAACGAGCGAGCGCAAATAGCGTCCGGCTCTGAATCAGGCCCTATGTGCATGGCATACAACATTATGGGGTACATTGCTAGGCACATTAGGGATGTTCAGACCCTTGTCTTACTCCCAACCCCAATGTGGAGGTCTGCATTAGAGGTGGGTGTTCATTAGACTATGGTCTGCATTAGGGAATGGGGGGGGGGGGTCACTAGACAGGGTTCTGCATTAGGGGAGGGTGGTCATTAGCTATGGATCTGCATTAAGGCTGGTGGTCATTAGACAAGGATCTGCAATATGAGTGGGGGTAATTAGGCAAGGGTCTGCATTGGGGTGGGGGGTGGTTATTAGACAGGGGTCTGCTATGGGGTGGGAGTAAGTAGACAGGAATCTGCATTTGGTCTGGGGGTGTCTGCCTTAGGGATTGAGGGCCATTAGCTAATTAGGGGAGGGAGTCATTAGACATGAATCAGACCCGCCAACTGACTATTTTGACCGGTACAGTTAAAGAGGGCATCTGTGGATGCCAACAATCATTCCACGTTCAAAGTCTGTTGTTTTGCCATTATTTTACTTCATTAGTCTCTGCATACCTTCCCTTTTCCGTTTTTATACAGATTAAGATAGCCTACGTCAGCATTATCTGCAGAATAGACACTTTGCATAAAATCGCCTAGTGGTAATAATAATTCGGCCCTTCAAGTGTATATTGAAGTACACTTATAGGCACCAATATAAAAAACATATTAAAATACAGTGATCACAAAATACGCGCTATAGCGCGTATTTACGCATTACAGGCAGTAAGGTACTCACTTTTTAAAAATGAGCGGGTCCTGCAGGACGCGCTGTGTTAAAGCCGGCCATTAAAATCTTCAGCATCTCCCTGCATCCCCAACCAATCACTGCGGCTGTGAGCATATCCCCGTCCAATAGCCACCTGAGACCTCCGCTCCCGGTCACATGATACCGCCGGGGCCGGGCTTGCTGTCATTTATCCCCGAGTCTGGAGACTGACTGTCCCGGGCTTTCTCTCCCAAGCGCTATAACCGCTCCTCTGGGTGTCAGATCAGGGAGTGACTCCGGAATCCGGGCATTAGATCTGCATCCAGAACCAATGCAAGAATTCCGGTAATGAGCGAGATGGGTGTGTGACTGGGATTTGCTACAGGTTAGCAGGGCAGCCAGGTGTGGTGACAGCTCCATCCGCCCAGCCTCCTCCTATCAGCCTACATGCTTGTGCACATGGATCTGATAATAGCACAGCTGACGCTGCTGCTGTGTGCACAGAGAGGGGGGATGCTGGCAACAAGTAAGCAGCTGGCACTGTCACAGATGTTAGATTACACACATCATTATGGCAAACCTGCAGCACTGACCCCTTCTTCATTTATGAGATCCCATGTAACTATAATACTATTATTATTATACATATATACAGGGGTATTCATTATGGAGCGAAAACGCCATTTCTGCGAGGTTTTCGCTTGGATGACGTCATTTTCGCCGCTTTTATTTTAACACTGTATTGAATTTGAAAACTTTTCGCCGGTGCGAAAAGTAGATTGCATTCGACCCTGCGCAAAAGTATCACCAAGGAATGGGTGGCGAAAAAAAGTGCAGAATTGGGGTTTTGGGGTGCAACATTTTGGAAACCACCCTGGAACCATTAGACAGTCCCCCAAAGGTAAACTGTGTCAAAAATGTTTTTAAAAAAACCTCAGGAGACCCCAAAAAAAGCACTTTAATTTTGGGGGGCGAAAAAAAAATTGGGGGGTGCAAAGTTAAAAACTAGCGAACTACAATCTAGGGGGGTCCCCAAGTATGCCCCAGGTGTTTTTTTCATTGCACGTGTTTGCGGCAGGTGGATTTTTCACGTATTTTAAAACTTCACTTTAGCAACTTTTAAATATGCTCACCCCTATTTTCAAGTACCCCAAATTTGCTGGGACTACTTATTTTAAGCAAAAAACCCCTTCTAAATACTATTCTTCACCACCTTCCCATATCCCCAAAATAGCAGCTATTGAGCCCGTTTAAAGGGAATTGGTATGAAATACCCCCCTAACCCTAACCCTCCTTAGGGGTGCCTAACCCTAACTTCCCCCCCAAGTGCCTAACCCTAATCCCCCCTCTAAGTGCCTAACCCTAACCACCCCCTTCCCCGCTGCCTAAACCTAAGTCCCCCGGGGGGGGTGCCTAACCCTAAGTCCCCCCCGGGGGTGCCTACCCCTAACCCTCCCCCCCCCGCAGCTGTCCGCTCGCGGCACCCGGCATCCCTACGATCGGAATGCAGGGCGCCGGTCTCCCGGCGTCGGGGAAATGTGGGCGTCTACATCTAGACGCCCGGCATTTCACCCATGCCGGGAAATGGCAGTCGGGAAGCCGGCTGCCGGTATTTAGGCAGTCGGCTTCCCGATTGCCTCCCGTTTAAAGACCCCAAAAACCTTCAGCAGGGCTAATCGAGGGTATCCAGAGTGATCCCCCATGTCAGAGCATCTTTTTGGGGGTGTTAGGGAGATTTCCCCAAAAATCAGCGAAGTTTTCGCTGATTTCACATTCGCCGGGTGCCGTTTTCGACGATTTCATATTGAATATGGGCATAATCGGGGGCGCGCGCAATACTTTTTCACCGCCAAAAGCTCCGATGTGCGACGAAAACTTCGACACGCATAGACGGTGAAGTTTTCGTTTCATATTGAATACCCCTGATAATCTGGGGAGGTGTCTCCATGTCATTATACAGCACATTCACAGCACAAGGTCATTGTAATTAAATATATATATATATATATAATATATATGGCCAAATGTAATAGGTAGTCAGTTTTAGTAACAGTACAAACTCGCACTTTCTCGCACTTTTAAAAAGTGTGAGTTTGTACTGAAACTCGCAAATTCAATAGCCTGCGAACTTTTCAGCTCGAGGCTACTGCATTTGCGAGTTTAGGACTATGTAAACTGACACCTTTTAATGCGAGTAGCATTAAAAGGTGCGAGTTTTAGAGAAGCCATTGCAGATCAGTGAGATCCGTGAAGGCTTCTGTGTGTGTTTAAAAAAAAAAAAGTGCACCCCCTCCCCAAAAGCATAACCAGCCCCGGACTTTATAAAGCCTGTTCTGGTTCTAAAAATACAGGGGCCAAAAGGCGTAGGGGGCCCCTGTATATTAAGAACCAGCACAGGGCTTTGTTGAGCTGTTCCTGGTTCTGGAAAATCAGGAGACAAAACGAGTAGGGGTCCCCTGAAAATTCCAGAACCAGCACCAAACTCTTTCTAGCGGGGGGATAATGCCACAGCCAGGGAAAACCTTTCACCGGTTTCCCCGGCCAAAGCATTATCCCTGACCGCTAGTCAGTGTAGGCCGGGGATCCCTGGGGAGTTGGGTAACCCCCCAATAAAGGCGTACCCCTCTCCAGGGCACCCAGGCCTAGACTGACCTGACCTCCGCGGAGATGCTCCGCGTAAATGACCGGGGCACGCGTGTGCCCCGTCAGTGAAGGGGCCACCAGCCAATCAGGGAGCATCTCCGTCGGAGCAGCTCCCTGATTGGTTGAATGCGGTCAGCCTGTGTCTCCCATAGACTTCTATGGTGAGAATTCCCCATAGAAGTCTATGCAGGGAGCCGCTACATCGTAACCGCAAGATTAATTGAGGTTAATCTTGTGGTTACATCAATGATACAATGTCGCGACATTGTATCAGTGATGTTACCACAAGATTAACCTCAATTAATCTTGCGGTTACGATGTAGCGGCTCCCTGCATAGACTTCTATGGGGAATTCTCACCATAGAAGTCTATGGGAGACACAGGCTGGCCGCATTCAGCTAATCAGGGAGCTGCTCCGACGCTGGCGGCCTCTTCAATGACGGGGCACACGTGTGCCCCGGTCATTTACGCGGAGCAAAGGTATGTGTACACACATACCTTTGCTCAGTCCGCATGGACTGAGTGTTTGTTATTTTAACCCCTGGATTGCCTACTTGGACAAGTGGACGCGATCGACGCATAGGAGAGGTGAGTATGGACTTTATTTTTTCAGGTACCCCTATGGATTACTTCGGATACTAGGTGAGTATGTGTGAGTGTGAGTGTGCATGTATGTTTAATTAAAATTTTACATTCACGGTGTATGTTTGTTTATTTACGTATTTCTTTAGTTGTGGAACTACAAGTGCCAGCGGGCCCGTAATGCCCCGCATGCTGGTATTTGTGGTTCTCCAAATACCAGCATGCAGGGGAGGCTTGCTGGTACTTGTGGTTCTACAACTAAAGACAATATGGAGACTTTATTTTGAAACTTTACACTAACACTATCAACCTGGCACCCACGGCCATAGGGTGCCGGGGATAGCCCCGGCTATCAGTCTAGGCCTGGGGTGCCCTGGAGAGGGGGGCCGCTTTATTGGGGGGGTCCCCAACTCCCCAGGGACCCCCGGCCTGCACTGACTAGCGATCAGGGATAATGCTTTGGCCGGGGAAACCGGTGAAAGGTTTTCCCTGGCTGTGGCATTATCCCCCCGCTAGAAAGAGTTTGGTGCTGGTTCTGGAATTTTCAGGGGACCCCTACTTGTTTTGTCCCCTGATTTTCCAGAACCAGGACCAGCTCAACACAGCCCTGTGCTAGTTCTTAATATACAGGGGCCCCCTATGCATTTTGGCCCCTGTATTTTCAGAACCAGAACAGGCTTTATAAAGCCCGGGGCTGGTTATTCTTTTGGGGAGGGGGTGCACCTAATTTTTTTTAAATGTAAAAACATTTTACATAAGTACACACAGAAACATATACATATCTCATGGATATGTGCATGTTTCTGTGTTAATCTGACCTGCTCAGGATATACTCGCTAGCCTGAAGCAGGTCTAATATTTGGGGACCTTTGGTAATCTTTTTTTTGCGAGTCTGAAACAGACACCTTATTACATTGGGCGAGTTGATTGTTTTCAATGTGAAAACATCTGGATGCAAGTTTGAGAATGGGGAGTTTTAGTAACTGAAAAATGCGAGTTTTAGTGAACAGACACCCTATTACATTGGAGAGTTGTAAAAAATTGCGAGTTTAGCACCAAACTCGCAATTTACCAAAACAGACACCCTATTACATTTGGCCCATAGTATGGGTATAAGGGAGGGTATGAAGGAAAAGAAATCTGCATTCAGGCTCCTGTGCTGGCTTTTATTGATCTTATGTTCAAAACTGATTGACAATTTCATGAGAAATACAAAAGAAAATAATAGTTTTCTATGACCCTTATCACATATTTCCCTGGCAGTGATGTTAATCATTGCTGCATTTTTCATCCTTGAATTTTCAATCATTCATTGAGTTTTTCCCTGGGTCCAACCATTTAGAGAGTAACAATGGTCTTGGCCCAAGGCAAGGAGTATGGTCGACACTCGCTGCCTTGAGGGAGCAGGAAAACCTGGGCGTGAGTGTGACTGAGAGAAAATTGGGAGGGGGAGGTGTTTGTGTGTGTGTCTGCAGGGAGTGGGGGGCACTGTGCAGCTTCTGGGTGTAGGGAAAGTGTGCATTCCTTAGGTGTAAGGGCACTAGGTAGGCCTGTTACAGGGGCCCTGTCAGGGGAAGTGGAAAGTGCCCTAGTGGGTCCACTGCACAGATACCCACTCCACACATACATACTGACCACATACCCACTGCAGACATACGTAGTGCACACATACCCACTGCAGACATACGTAGTGCACACATACATACTGACCACATACCCACTGCAGACATACGTACTGCACACATACATACTGCATAGATGCCCACTGCACACATACATACTGACCACATACCCACTGCAGACATACTGTACATACTGCATAGATGACCACTGCACACATACTTGCATCTACCCTTGCCCTCTCTCTACCCCCAGCAATGTCACAACTACTGTTTGCATTTACCCTGTCTCTACCTCCATAACTGCTTGCCCTTACTCCCATCTAACCCAAGCTCTACTCCAAATTATTACTGTTTTTACCCCCAGCCCTACCCCAACTGCTGCTTGACCTTAACCCCCTCTACCCCAACTGCTACCTGCCCCCAGCACTGTCCCAACTGCTGCCTAACTTCACCCCCCCCCCCATAATATGTGATGGGACCCAGAAACAGTGGAGTAGGACCCCACTTTATTAAAGTGAGGGGTCCCAGGGACCCACAAATTTTAATTTGCTCAGTGCGATCACTGAAATATACAAATGTGGCATGTTAAAGATGCCCATACTCTTATGAACTTACTGGCACATGAATAAGCAGTAATTAGTAAATAAATCAACAGATTAAATTAATTCATGATTTGTAAAAAAAAATTCTAAAATAGTAATGTTTTTGCTTTGTCCCTCATGCACATTCCTATCAGAAACTGGACACCTGGGGAACATCACCTATGCAAATGAACATCTAAAAGCCAAAATATAGTGTACATTTGTGTAAACACCCTATGCAGCAATAGGCCCATTTACACAAAACAGATTGCTCACTAATCCATAATATTGATGTTATCATTGAGATTTTAAAATATCCTCTGAGTATGTAATATACTGTAGCACTTGCCACTACTGCTATAATAGAACTATTTCAGCAAAACTGATTGCTCTTTATTTGTTCATTTGTTCTTTGTAGATGCCTGTAATTTGTGTTATTGTTGCTATTGGAATTTTCCCTTTGAATAGCCTAATATAGCATCTTTCATGTCAGAAAACTAAAAATATGTAGTAGAGTCATTCCATGTGACTCACGTTACATTTCATGTTCACTTTTAGAAGTTTACATGCACCACTCACAATAATGAAGCTGAAATTCAACATTTTAAAATTATGACAATAATATATGGGGTAGGTAGTCATAATTAATGCTTAGAAGCAGAAAATAATGTACACTCTTAGTTAAATTTTAATGTTTATATGTGTGACTCATGTTACAAAAGAATGGACATATGAACTGAGGGGACTCATATATTTATTTAAATCTGTTCTTCGACATTATTTTTACAATATGATTTTTATTACTATTGTGGTACCCCTAAGTTAAGGTCACTCCTTGTTCTTTACCAGCCCCCTGTAGATTTTTTGCTTTGTAGTGTAAATGCTGCTTCCATTTATCCCTATGGTAGCTGTCAGCATGAACTTTCAGTGACCCTTCCCTCCTTGCCTGTACTGAGCATGTGCAGGAGAGTCTGGCAGATCCCTGGCAGGCCAGTGACAACTTAACCCGATGAACGATAATGACGAATGACCCGCGGGAACACGCGTCGTCGTTATCGTTCATCGTTTTTGTGTTAAAAATGGACGATAAAGTGGGCGACTGAACGATCATGATATCGTTCAGTCGTACACTTTAATCGCCCAGTGTGTACGCACCTTTACAAGGAAGTGGTAGAGGATGCTGATCTATGTGCATAAGCTGCTGATTTGAGAAAAACAGGATCTCAATAAGGCATCACCTTACCTACAGAAATATCTAACAAAGAAAAAATAGAGACCGTTCATACACAGGTGGCACTGTGTTGGTAAATGAAAACATACAATACGTCCCTTTTAAGGTAAGAAGTGTCCTCAAATGGTTCTTCTCCTTCTATTGTTTAGTAAGTCCCTCAATTCCAAGTGGGGTTCACATAGAAGAAATTATATGAACAACAAAAAGAAATCCAATGTGTAGTAAATTCTTACTACAACCAATGAAATTTAGTGCATGGTGTAATTTGATGTGCTGGTGCTCTATGAATGCGTACCCCATTCACAATGTAACACCAGTGGTATGTGCATATAAAGGTTTCTTTTATGACTGGTATGATGGATCACGTGCTTATGCCGTTACCTGGCCTTTTTACAGATAGATTTTGCATACCTTACTCACATGTAAGGAGGTTGAGGGTAAGCATATAAAGGTTTCTTTAAAAAACGTGAAAAACTTCAAATATCAACTGGTATGGCGTACCCCACTCACAATTAATCAGGCGTTTTCTTTCACGTCAAGGTATATTTTGCTCTCAGGGTGTAGCATTCACAAATATTTATTGCTTATACAGCTGAAGATACCTCGCAGTCCTGCTTATACATCGGTAACATCAGACCGTCACAATTACAGCAGGTCTCTGCCACCTGTGTATGAACGGTCTCTATTTTTTCTTTGTCAGTAACAACTTTTGCCTGGGAAAAATTCCTTGCACTCATTGAAAGCCTAAGTTGAGGGGTAGAGGAGCCTTGGGGCAGTTTGTGGCTGTGGGACCCTGACCAATAGTATATTGGGTCTTCAAGCAGCGGAGGTGGTACTACCCAGCAGAAGAATGATAAAAGTATGACAGCCAGAGAGAGAGGGGAGACACAGATGGAAAAGAGTTGTGCAGCAGAATCAGCCATGTAGCCCAAGGGAATAGTCTGTGTGGGCTGGCATGGACTTGGAGGATGGCACCAGATGCACTCAAGCAGTTGCAGAGCAGGAAATCAGGGATCAGTCCAAGGGGATGAAGTCCGGCGGATTCTGCTAGGGCCTGGAGACTGTCCAGAGGATCTACATCTGAGCATATTGCCTAAAGTCCCCTGCTATGGATGGTGTTATGCTGGTGGTTTCTGTGGGTTCTGTTCTCGCTGCCAAAGAGCTGCGGCTGGAGGAGGCGTGTCAACAGGATGTCCCCTCACCATTTTCCCCATTCGCCAGTGGAATTCAGTGCTGTGTGGAGGAAGGACTTGGACTGCCATAGTGGATGAGACCAATTGTGACCCCCCCCCCCCTCCCTTTAGCTGTAGTGAAGAGGGTTGATTATCAGATCCCTGGTATGGAGCCCTCCTTGGTGTTGATCCCAGTTAAATTGCCCTGTTCGTGGGAAGTCTCTGCAGTTCAGAATAGACCTATTGGTTGTTGTCCTATATAGCCTTTGGCAGGTTGGGCCTAATAGGATAGCTGGTAGCAGTGGCGGACTCAGGGGGGGTCGTATTTTTTTTTACAGCTGCACAGCCGCAAAGAGGATGAGACTGCTCCTGTCAGCCCTCCTCGGGCCGTGCAGCTTCCCGATGTGTGTGCCTGCCGGCGCCGTGTAAATGAACATTTGTTTGTTTGTCTATTTTGAAGAGAAGACCCAGCGCGCATGACGTTGCACTGCGCCACTGAAGAGAGGGCAGAGGAGCCGCGGCCCATGAGAGCACTGCAGTAAGAAGTGGGAATTGGGGCACAGAAGGATGCCTGCCGGGGTTGGCTGGAGAGTGGGGACTTCAAAGGGGTCTGCTGGATTTGGCTGGGGAGTGGAGACTAAGAAGGGAGGCTGGCTGAGGAGTGGGGACTTAAAAGGGGGGTTGACTGGGGAGTGGGGAACATAATAGGATGGTGGTGGGGGACATAAAAGGCTTGGGCTTCCTGGGGAGTGAGGAAATAAAACGCTGGGGAATGTAGAAGTGGGCTGCTAGGGCTGGCTGGGGAGTGGAGACATAGAAGGGGGCTGCTGATGCTGGGGAGAAGGGACATAAAAGGCTGGAGCTGGCTGGTGAGTGGGGACATAAAAGGCTGGGGTGTGGGATGTAGAAGGGGGCTGCAGGGGCTGGCTGGGGAGTGGGGACATAGGAGAGCTGCTGGGGCTGGCTGGGAAGTGGAGGACATAAACCTAGGGCTGGCTGGGGAGTGGGGGCACAGAAGGGGACTGGCTGGGGAGTGGGGATTTAGACGAGGGCCTGGCTGGGGAGTGGGGGACATAAAAGGTTGGGGAGTCAGGGCACAGAAGGGGGTCTGCTGAGGCTGGCTGGGTCGGTGGGGACATAGAAGGGGAGCTGCTGGGGAGATGGGACATTAAAGGCTTGGAGGTGAGGACATAAAAGGCTGGGGAGTGGGGATGTAGAAGGGGGCTGCTGGGGCTGGCTGGGAAGTGGGGACATAGAAGGAGAGCTGCTGGGGCTGGCTGGGAAGTGGGGACATAGAAGGAGAGCTGCTGGGACTGGCTGGGGAGTGGGGATTTAGAAGTGCCTCCCTGGGGAGTGGGGGCACAGAAGGGGGCCTGCTGGGGCTGGCTAGGAAGTGGGGACTTATAAGGGGGCTGGCTGGGAAGTGGAGACTTAGAAGGGGGGCTGGTTGGGGAGTTGGAATGTAGAAGGGGGCTGCTGGGGCTGGCTAGGGAGTGGAGACATAGAAGGGGACCTGCTGGGGCTGGCTGGTGGAGGACATAAAAGGCTGGGGCTGGCTGGGGAGTGAGGACATAAAAGGCTGGGGAGTGGGGATGTAGAAAGGGGGCTGCTGGGGCATGGAGACATAGAAGGGGGGCTGCTGGGGCGTGGAAACATAGAAGGGGGCTGCTGGGGCTGACTGGGGAGATGAGACATAGAAGGATGGGGCTGGTTGGTGAGTGTAGAAGGGGGGCTGCTGGGGAGTGGGGACATAGAAGGAGAGCTGCTGGGGCTGGCTGGGCAGTGGGAGACATAAAAAGCTAGGTCTGGTTGGGGAGTGGGGGCACAGAAGGGGACCTGCTGGGGCTGGCTGGGGAGTGGGGACATAGACGGAGAGCCGTTTGGCCTGGCTGGGAAGTGGGGGACATAAAAGGCTGGAGCTGGCTGGGGAGTGGGGATGTAGTTGGGGGCTGGCTGGGGAGTAGGGACTTAAAAGCCGGGCTGGCTGGGAAGTGGGGACATGAGAAGGGGGGCTGGCTGTGGAGTGGGGACATAGAAGGGGGCTGCTGGGGAGTGGACATAGAAGGGGACCTGCCGGGGCTGGCTGTGGAGTGGAGGACATAAGAGGCTGGAGAGTGGGGATGTAGAAGGGGGGCTGCTGGGGCTGGGTGGGGAGAAGGGACATAAAAGGCTGGGGCTGGCTGGTGAGTGGGGACATAATAGGCTGGGGAGTGTGGATGTAGAAGGGGGGCTGCTGGGCCTGGCTGGGGAGTGGGGACATAGAAGTAGAGCTGCTGGGGCTGGCAGGGGAGTGGGGGACATAGGGCTGGTTGGGGAGTGGGGGCACAGAAGGGGACCTGCCGGCATTGGCTGGAGAGTGGGGACTTAAAAGGGGTCTGCTGGATTTGGCTGAGGAGTGAAGACTAAGAAGGGAGGCTGGCTGAGGAGTGGGGACTTAAAAGGGGGGTTGACTGGGGAGTGGGGAACATAATAGGATGGTGGTGGGGGACATAAAAGGCTTGGGCTTCCTGGGGAGTGAGGACATAAAAGGCTGGGGATTGGGGATGTAGAAGGGGGCTGCTGGGGCTGGCTGGGGAGTGGAGACATAGAAGGGGGGCTGCTGTTGCTGGGGAGAAGGGACATAAAAGGCTGGAGCTGGCTGGTGAGTGGGGACATAAAAGGGGGTGTGGGATGTAGAAGGGGGGGCTGCAGGTGCTGGCTGGGGAGTAGGGACATAGGAGAGCTGCTGGGGCAGGCTGGGAAGTGGGGGCACAGAAGGGGACTGGCTGGGGAGTGGGGATTTAGACGAGGGCCTGGCTGGGGAGTGGGGGACATAAAAGGCTGGGGAGTCAGGGCACAGAAGGGGGTCTGCTGAGGCTGGCTGGGTCGTTGGGGACATAGAAGGGGAGTTGCTGGGGAGATGGGACATAAAAGGCTGGGGAATGGGGATGTAGAAGGGGGCTGCTGGGGCTGGCTGGGAAGTGGGGACATAGAAGGAGAGCTGCTGGGGCTGGCTGGGAAGTGGGGATATAGAAGGAGAGCTGCTGGGACTGGCTGGGGAGTGGGGATTTAGAAGTGCCTCCCTGGGGAGTGGGGGGCACAGAAGGGGGCCTGCTGGGGATGGCTTGGAAGTGGGGACTTAGTAGGGGGCTGGCTGGGAAGTGGAGACTTAGAAGGGGGGCTGGCTGGGGAGTGGGGATGTAGAAGGGGGCTGCTGGGGCTGGCTAGGGAGTGGAGACATAGAAGGGGACCTGCTGGGGCTGGCTGGTGGAGGACATAAAAGGCTGAGGCTGGCTGGGGAGTGAGGACATAAAAGGCTGGGGAGTGGGGATGTAGAAAGGGGGCTGCTGGGGCATGGAGACACAGAAGGGGTGCTGCTGGGGCGTGGAAACATAAAAGGGGGGCTGTTGGGGCTGACTGGGGAGATGAGACATAGAAGGATGGGGCTGGTTGGTGAGTGTAGAAGGAGAGCTGGGGAGTGGGGACATAGAAGGAGAGCTGCTGGGGCTGGCCGGGCAGTGGGGGACATAAAAAGCTAGGTCTGGTTGGGGAGTGGGGGCACAGAAGGGGACCTGCTGGGGCTGGCTGGGGAGTGGGGACATAGACGGAGAGTCGTTTGGCCTGGCTGGGGAGTGGGGGACATAAAAGGCTGGAGCTGGCTGGGGAGTGGGGACATAAAAGGCTGGGGAGTGGGGATGTAGTTGGGGGCTGGCTGGGTAGTGGGGACTTAAAAGCGGAGTTGCCTGGGAAGTGGGGACTTAGAAGGGGGGCTGGCTGGGGAGTGGGGACGTAGAAGGGGGCTGCTGGGGAGTAGACATAGAAGGGACCTGCCGGGGCTGGCTGTGGAGTGGAGGACATAAAAGGCTGGGGAGTGGGGATGTAGAAGGGGGGCTGCTGGGATGGGTGGGGAGAAGGGACATAGAAGGCTGGGGCTGGCTGGGGAGTGGGGATGTAGAAGGGGGGCTGCTCGGCCTGGCTGGGGAGTGGGGACATAGAAGGAGAGCTGCTGGGGCTGGCTGGGGAGTGGGGGACATAGGGCTGGTTAGGGAGTGGGGGCACAACCTGCTGGGGCTGGCTGGGGAGTGGGGATTTAGAAAAGAGCCTGGCTAGAAAGTGGTGGACATAAAAGGCTGGAGCTGGCTGAGGAGTGTGGACATACAAGGCTGGGGAGTGGGGATGTAGAAGGGGTTTGCTGGGACTGTCTGGGGAGTGGGGACATAAAAGGGGGGCTGCTGGGGCCACAAAAAGCAGACTACTGGGGATGGAGACACAGAAGGGAAGCTGCTGGAGCTAGGGACACAGAAGGGTGCTGGCTGGAGACACAAAGGGGGCTGTATGGGGATAGGGACACAGAAAGAGGGCTGGCTTGGGACACAGAAGGGGAACCACTAGGGACACAGAAGGGGAGCTGGCTGGTGCTAGGGACACAGAAGGATGGCTACTGGTGCCGACTCTGGACACAGAAGGGGGGCTGCTGGGGGTGGAGACACAGAAGGGGGGCTGGCTGGGGACACAGGAGGATGAATGCTAGTGATGGGGACACAGACGGGGAACTGCTGGGGATGGAGACACAGAAGTGGGGCTGTTGGAGCTAGGGACAGGCTGGCTGCAGGGCTGGAGTTGCATAAACACGGGGCGAGGGGTTGCCCTGCATTTATTACACTTCTAACATAATCGGTGCAGCCAAGCAGCTCTGCCTCCCTTAGCTCCCCTCTTTCTCAGCAGTGTCACGTCAAAGCAGGCTGATGTGAGCGATACTGCAGGGGCGTTAGTTTGAAGGTAAACAGTTTGCTGGTGCTGCCTGTGGCAATGTGAGGTGAATATTGAAGGAAGGATTAGGGTGCTGTGATGGGATGAATAATGAAGGAGGGGGGATTGTGCTATTATATAATGAAGGGGGGAGAGTGCATTGAAGTGGGGAAATGCTGTGAGAGGAAAACATTGAATGGTAAGGGATGCTGTGTCCAGATCTGCCTACTGATTCTCTCGTGCTGTCACCCACAACATCTGCCCCACATACACTCACCCTATCACCTACCAGACCTGTCCCCGCACACTTACCCTGTCACCTACCAGACCTGTCCCCGCACACTTACCCTGTCACCTACCAGACCTGTCCCCGTACACTCACTCTGTTGCTTACCATACCCATCTCCGCATACTCACCCTATCATCCACCAGTCCTGTATCCAATGACTCTATGACCCTGCCAAACAACAGACCTATGAAGTGAAGGGGAAATGCTGTGTGGTGAGGAGTGCTGTGAGGTGGCAGTGAAGGGGGGAGTGCTAAGTGGTGGGGAGTGCTGTGAGATGGCAGTGAAGGGGGGATTTCTGTGTGGTGGGGAGTGCTGTGAGGTGGCAGTGAAAGGGGGAGTGCTGTGTGGTGGGGAGTGCTTTGAGGTGAGAGTGAAGGGAAGATTGTTTTCTGGTGGGGAGGGGAGTGTTGTGAGTTGGCAGTGAAGGGGAAGTGCTGTGTGGTGGGGAGTGCTGTGAGATGGCAGTGAAGGGGGAATTTCTGTGTGTGGGGAGTGCTGTGATGTGGCAGAGAAGGGGGGAGTGCTGTGTGGTGGGGAGTGCTGTGAGGTGGCAGTGAAGGGGGGAGTGCTGTGTGGTAGGGAGTGCAGTGAGATGGCAGTGAAGGGGGGATTTCTGTGTGGTGGGGAGTGTTGTGAGGTGGCAGTGAAGGGGGGAGTGCTGTGTGGTGGGGAGTGCTTTGAGGTGAGAGTGAAGGGGGGATTGTTGTCTGGTGGGGAGGGGAGTGCTGTGAGTTGGCAGTGAAGGGGAAGTGCTGTGTGGTGGGGAGTGCTGTGAGGTGGCAGTGAAGGGGGGAGTGTTGTGTGGTGGGGAGTGCTGTGAGGTAACAG
The DNA here is from genome assembly GCA_031769625.1 of Taudactylus pleione. NCBI lineage: Eukaryota > Metazoa > Chordata > Amphibia > Anura > Myobatrachidae > Taudactylus > Taudactylus pleione. Next base: position 7,367,453 of record JAUIMM010000350.1, on the reverse strand, counting down.
TGAAGGGGGGATTGTTGTGTGGTGGGGAGGGGAGTGCTGTGAGGTGGCAGTTAAGGGGGAGTGCTGTGTAGTGGACAATGAAAGGGACAGTGGGCCTGATTCAGACCCGGACTCTATTTGCACTCGCTCGTTCAGAAAAAGGGGCCGGCTATTTAAATTGAGCGCTCGCTCTTTGCGGTCTGTTGACACCTCTATGTCTGAGCGAGCGAATGAAACATGCGCTCGCTATTTTGTAAAGACGCCCCCTGGCCGCTCGCATCCTACGTCATCTCCACTATTTATTTGATTAATCGAGTACATCGAAAGGCATCTGAACTGCTCGCAGTGCTTGTGGTAGGATTTTCCTACCGCAATCATGCGAACAGTTCATGCTAAGAAACAACCAAGTGACGTGGCCGATGACGCTGCTTTGTTAATTATGCACACCCTTAAAACGCCCGTTTTGACCGTTTGGCACGCCTGCGTTCGGATCACCACTCCCCGTTTTCAAGCACCTTTCCCTGTTACCACCCACAAACGCCTCATCCTGTCACTCAAATTAGCAGGCACTCGCTATTTTGCGAGCGCTCGATTTTCGACTGCACTGACTGGTTGGCGCATGCACATTATGACCCATACGCATGCGCAGATGTGCGAACATCGCTCGGAGTGAACGAGCGGCCGCTTACGAGCGGCTCTGAATCAGGCCCAGTGAGTGCTGAGGTGGACAGTGGGTGCTGTTAAGGGGCAGTGAGGGAGTCAATGAGTGAGCTGTGAGGGGTCAGTATTATATGGAAGGAACTGGCAGTGAGAAAGCTGTGGAGGGGCAATCAGGGAGCTATGCAAGGGCAATGAGACAACAATGGAGGGAGTAATCAAAGCGATATGGAGGGAGGGGGCAAAGTGACAGATATGGAGGGGGTAGTAATATAGATATGGGTAGGGAGAGGGTAGACTGGCAGTTGCAGATTCAAAGGGAGGGATCTAAATTATTTGACACTTTTAAATGCAGGTATTTATTCCCCATCTCTTTTCCAGACAGGTCTGAAACTTTCCAAGATTTAGACAACTACCAAAGGAGGTTAGAACACCAGCTGGCAGGTAGGACATAAATATTCTTGGCCTTGGTTATTGTATGCCCTCAGCGTAATGAAAATGAGGACACGGCTCATGGGTATGGCATGCCCTGTGAGGCCATGCCATTGCTATGAGGATACACCGACTTTTTCAGGACTACCCCACTTTTAAACAGAGGCCCTGATTCAGAGCCGGACGCTCTTTGTGAGCACTCGCTCTGAATCAGGGAGGCCTGTTTTGTTTCTTTGGGAGGACTCCAGGCCGCTCGCTAAGCTGTGGGTGACCACCCACAGCTTAAGCGGGCGGTCAGGTGATGGTCGCGACCATCAGGCTTGCGACAAGACCCTTGTGGTAGGGTCTCATCCACCGCAAGCCCGAGTGAACTTCCTGCTCCAATAGAGCAGGAAGCTCACTACTGACATCATGGGTGATGTCAGTAGGGCCGCCCCCAAACGGCAGGCGTTCCTTCGGGAACGCCTTCGTTTGGCCAACCACCCCCCCGACCCGCCTACAAAACGGGGCGAGCTGTCGATCAACATCGACAGCCGCCGGTTTTGCTACGAGCCCCGAGTGAGTGAAGTTCTCACTCGCTCTGGGGCTCGCGCACGCGTAGTGCGCACGCTGCGTATGTGCACTGCCCGGCTTTCAACCCACTTGCGAGCGATATGGCATAGCGCATAGCGTGACTGGCGTATGGAGTGACTCCATTGGGCATGCAACAGAGATCCTATTGTAACCCCCCCCTCCCCCGGTGCTGACAGCAACCGAAGTGATGGCATTGCCGCAGGTGTGCATTTTAAAACGCACAATCAGTTTGTAATGCAGAGCCCACTACTAGTTTCCAAAGTCATGAAATCACTACAGTGTCTAAGGCTGGGACAGCGCGACATTGCCGCAAGTGTGCAACTTCAACTGCACAGTCCGTTTCTAATAAAGAGATCCCACTTTCACTGTGTGTGACTCCCGACCCACTGGGCATGCGCAGTGCTATGATCCTCCATATGCCATGCATAGCGCGACTGGCTTATGGAGTGGCTCCACTGAGCATGCACCAGAGATCTCCTTGTAATCTCCCCGGAGCTGACAGCCACCAAAGCGCCGACAGTGCCGCAAGTGTGCGTTTTAAAATGCACAATCAGTTTATAATACAGAGACCTCACTTTTAAACAGAGCCCACTACCAGTTTCTAAAGTCATGAAATCACTACAGTGTCTAAGTCTGGGACAGCGCTGACATTGCCACAAGTGTGCGTTTAAACACTCGCAAGCGCTCGAAACCGGGTCAATGTTTGCCCACTGGGAATGCGCACATCGGAGCCGGCTCCAACGTGCGCATGCGCAAGACCTGGCTAGCGACGGGCGCTCTGTCGATCCGGGTCTCGCACCAAAGGGGGCGAGCTGTCGATGTTGATTGACAGCTCACCCCATTTGTAAGGCGGGTCAGGGGGTGGCCGGCCAAAACGGAGGCGTTCCCAACGGAACGCTTTCCGTTTGGGGGCGGCCCCACTGACATCACCAGTGATGTCAGTGGGGAGCTTCCTGCTCGATCTGAGCAGGAAGCTGCCTGGGGCTTGCGAGTGCTGAGACCCAACCTTAGGGTCTCGTCGCAAGCCCCAATGGTCACAACGGTCCTGACCATCACCCTGGTCGGTCGCTAAGCTGTGGGTGGTAACCCACAGCTTAGCTAGCTACCAGGAGGCCGCACTTCAAGATGCAGCGGCCGTCCTTATTCATGGCGACAGTTTGCATCTAACGACTGGGTCTGAATGAGACCCTCAGTTTGTAATACAGAGACCCCTCTTTTAAAGACAGCCCGCTACTAAAGTCATGAAATCACTAGTCTGGGACAGCGCCGACATTGACGCAAGTGTGCAGCTTCATACACACAGTCAGTGTGTAATACAGAGCTGTGCATGCCTGTGAAACAATTTTATATAAAAGTACAGGACTCACACACTTAATGATTTAAAACTTTATTAGACATTCTTCTACAGCCCTGATTCCATGAGGAAAACGTTGTACTACAGCATATTGTACAGAATCACTGCTTCTGTCAGCCTATCATTGTGCGGTGATATAGAAAATGCATTGGAAATTAGACGCATGCACTGTGTAGTTAAGGAAAAGTGACACCTGGTGGACAAAAGTTGTATTACACGTTATGACTTTTTTTCATTGCTAAGCTACGTTCCGTTATGAAACTTTCTGTGTGGCGCGACTCATGGCGTAGTGTGTGGCGTGAAATGCATTACACTCTACACGGCGTATGGAGCAACAAACTAGCTGGGCACATCTGTACAATGCAGATTAATGTTCATGTTCATTGCTGAAATGTTGATGTTATGTAAGAAAACTGTATTTTATGCTCTGGTTACTGGTCTAACTGGTATTACTCTAATAGGTCTCCATATTTCATGCAACTGCTAGGGCAATTTATTTGAAAATTGTGGTTCTTGTTTTTTTTTGTTTGGGACTAAAGTTCTTTCACAAAATAGTGTTGTAACCTGCTGCAGCCTCCTCAGAGACTATTACTTGCTGGATAAAAATTGTATTCAGTGCACCAAGTGACTTGCTGCAGCCTCATCTATGTTAGGCCTAAACCACTGCAAAGGACTGTGCGCAATTCTAACTTGCCCCTTCAGAGCTGGACTATGCTAGCGCTACACTGAAAAGCGTAAAGAACTGGATGCAATGGATATTTGTAAGCTGTCTTCTGAATAGGGCCTGTTAGTTGGTTTCTTCCCCGAACAAAAATCCTTTAATAATTTGTAATTTTGTTGCAAATATTGCATCAAATCCCTGTTACAGAAAGTGGAAAGGAGATAATGTGTTGCTGTAACCTGACAATTGTTGCTTGAGCTACAATAAAATTGCATTGTACCTTATGATATGTGTATGTAATTGTGTCTGTAAGGAAAGGGGAACACTTCACATCAGGCTTGCCTCTCTGATCTACTTGAACCTAATTCATTGGGGTAAATTTACTAATAATCGAGTCTGATCGAGTTTGTTTTTTTATCAAACTTGATTTGTATCGCCGAAACTCGGGTGATTTTCCCGTTTTTAAACTAGCAAATTTACTAAGAAGAGAGTTTAGCTGAAAGTGAGATGGCCGATGGCCGATGGTGAAGCAGATCGAGATTACTCACCCGAGATTGCAGTGTCTTCTCTCTGGAAAACTCTCCCAAGCAAGCAGCCTGCACATATCAGAGACAAAATGAGTAGGGTTCACCCGTAATTTAGCAACCAGCACCTCCGTTTGGAGTACCTGGAATAAAGACCACATACACCTCTACCCGGCTCCTGAATGATCAGTGTGACTTGTCAGGAGCCAGCAGACAATCAGCGGCTGCTAACTGTAGGCTCCTGCCACACTGACCAGCCCATGAGGGAATAGACAAGAGCTGGAGCCAATCAGCAGGTGCTCTACAGTTAGAGGCCGCTGATTGGATGTCAGCTCCTGACAGTTCAAATAGTCAGGAGCCGGGTACCGGTGTATGTGGTCACACACATACACTGTTACAGTAAGCATATGGATCAGGTTCTGTTTTTTTATTTTGCCAAGACGCCTGGATGCTACGGAGACCAGCACGAGGATGGAGGTGAGTATAGGATCTTTATTCAAGGTATTCCAAATGGATTCTACTAGAGAAGGGGACCGACCAGCTGGGCAAAGGTAAGTATGTGTGAGTGAGGTAGGTAGGTGTGTAATAAAGTTTTACTTTAGACGGTGTATGTGTGTACTGTGTTTTTTTAACTATTTAATTTACAGTGGAGGTACGGGTGCCACCAACTTGCTGTCACTTGTAGTTCCACAAGTGCCAAAGAGCAGGCATGCTGGCACCTGTAGTTTCACTGTAAATTACAACACATTATTACCCCCGTACCCACAGCACCAGGGGTGCAGGGAATAGCCCCGTCTTCAGCGTAAGCCTGGAGTTTCGGGAGAGGGAGGACCCCTTCTTGGGTGGGGGCACCTCCCCTGAGATCCCCGGCTTGGGCTGACCGGCTTGGGGTGTTAATGCTTTGGCCATGGTGACCCGGTGATAGGGTCTCCTGTCTGTGGCATTACACCCCAGTCGGTTTGGGTCCGGTGCTGGTTTTAAATATAGGGGGACCCCTACGCATTTTTTGCCCTATATTTAAAACCAGCACTGGCCCTGCAGCCAGGTGCTGGATCCTAAATTACGGGGGAGTCCTACTAATTTTGTTCCCCATAATTTTAGAAACCAAGACTGGCTGAAATTTACCCCATAGTATCAGTTGGGACATTACACTATACACTCAAGACCCTAAACTTATGATTGACGCACAAACAAAAAACTGAAAGTTAACCAGACTATACTTAAAATCAATTTTGACATATGTTATATATACTTATGTTATATACAAATGTGACTCATGTTACATTTTTGTCCCTAGTCAAAAGGCTCTGATACAAATTACTCAAACCTGTAGAATCCATGTGAATTAATCAGTGTAGGCTTGTTTATTTTCCTGATTAACCGAAAGATGTATACATTTTTTATCTGGCTATTTCCAGTTGCTGCCAGCTTGCTCTATTGTGCTCACTAAGGGGGGTATTTATCAAAGACTGGACAGAGAGAAAATCGTGAGAGATAAAACACCAACCAATCAGCTTCTAATTTACATTTTACAAGCTGTGTTTGAAAAATGACAGTTAGGAGCTGATTGGTTAATACTTTTTCTCTCATAATTTTTTCTCTCATCAAGCTTTAGGGGCCTATGTATCAAAGCTGGGAGAGAAATAAAATTGTAACAAATAAATCGCCAAACAATCAGCTCCTAACTATCATTTTTAAAACACAACCTGCAAAATTGAAGCTGATTGGTTAGTACTTTATCTCTCAAAAATTTGTATCTCTCTCCCAGCTTTGATACATAGGCCCCTATGTACATAGACCCCTAAGTATGCACCATCTCTGATGTCCTTGATCTCACCTGGGTAACTCTTTCCATCATATTCAACATAGAACCAGTCACCAACGTTCACTACATCATCTGAAGTTACTGTGACAGTTACATTAAGTTAATCAGTAGTAAGAATTGAAGTTGAAAATGTCTTTGCATCTGCTGTAATACAATTTAATTTTCATGCATTATGTCCTATATTTCATGGAATGACCCAGTAAAGACAACTAGCAAATATCTAAGTCAATGGGCCAAATGTAATAGGGTGAGAGTTTAGAACATATTAGAGAAAACTCTGACATTTTTAATCTCAGCCAATGTAATAAAGTCACAGAACAAGCAAATGTTCATGTTTTTCAGACTCAAAAAACTCTCGAGAGTTAAACTCTCATCCAGGTGTTTCCTGTTTTGAAAATACAACTTGATCAATATATTGGGGGCTTATAGATCAAAGCTTGATGAATGATAAAATTGTGAGAGAAAAAGTATTAACCAATCAGCTCCTAACTGTCATTTTTAAAACACAGCCTATAAAATGTAAGTAAGAAGCTAATTGGTTGGTGACTTATATCTCACAATTTTATCTATCATCAAGCTTAGTGTGAGAGTTCTACTGCTAAACTCTCAACTTATTACATTTTGCCCCATATGTTTTATTTTATATATTTAATGATACTTTAGTATAAAAAAATATATATTTTTTATGTCCTATGTACAACTATTGTATGACAGATGATATCATAGTTAGCACCATTTAACCTATAATGTGAAAGCTATAGTGATGTATTACTGCTTAATGGGAAGTAGAAGCCAAATGAGGGCATATTTTATACGGATACGTCAAGTTGTGTCAGACATATGCTTTCCTTTTTGCACTTTAAATGGTTTGTTAACTTCCCTATGATTTGTGAGCACATCACAGGGGATTTGTAAATGATTATTTCAATCCAGTTCCTCATGGCCAGATTTATACACTGCTACATGGATAATTAAATTGGACAGAACCATTTTCAAACAATTACTTGCAGACGATTGCAGGTCAAAATAAATCAGATTTCATTATCCAGGTCTTCCATTACGAAATGAGGCTCATATTGAATTTAACAAACAATTACACTAAAACATCCATAACTGAAAATACAAAAAAGTGATTGTCTTTCATTTTTAGTTACAATTGACCTTTAAGAATACTAATTGAATCCCCTTATTTTGTGAGGCTGCAAAAACATTGGAGTGTTATTTCAATAAATATATAATAAAAACAATTCTGATACTGATTCACCTGCAAATGGATCACTACAAATCAAAAGTGCACTTATAGACATTTATATTGTGATAAAATATTACTGCAGGCAGAAAAGAACATAAACACAAAAAATTACATTTACGTACGTACACACACACACACACACACACACGTACTTTTCAAATGCTATTATTGCGGTAAGTTTTGTTTTATTCAGAAATAAAGGATTTGGAACCACGTTGTAAAAATCCTGCATTTGCCTCTGCTTTTATATACTTTGGATTAGGGATGTGCAGGCTCGGATAGGTTCGAGTTTGCACGTGGAGTTCGGATTTTTCCCTCCAAAAAAACGGAACTCAGAAAGAGGCAAAACGTCATCTTACATGGACGAACATCATCATTCCTGGACTTTTGTCCAGGAATGATGATGTTCGTCCATGTAAGATGACGTTTTGCCTCTTTCTGAGTTCCGTTTTTTTGGAGGGAAAAATCCGAACTCCACGTGCAAACTCGAACCTATCCGAGCCTGCACATCCCTACTTTGGATTATATGCACAAACAGTATTAAAATGTTTGTGCACAATTCATTAATTCTTTATTAGCGCGTGCTTAGTGTTCTTTTTGTCCTATTGAACAATTAATTATGCCCGTGCCATACCTTTATTCACCCATATCCAGCCAGGAGGTCAGATAAGAAATAAAAGATGCTTCTTCTGCATTTGAACAACCTTCCATTGCTAAGACGTGTGTATGGCCAAAGTCTACAGTAGTTTCAGTTGTGCACAATTTCACAAAAGACAGCGTTTTGGCTGGATATGGGTGAATTCGGGTGTTCCGTGGAGAATACAGGCCAGTTCTTTGCAGTGATGTGTCTGAATCAGAGCACAGATTACCGCAAAGGTATGTAACCTTCATTATTATCATCAACTCTCTTACTAGTTGCCTAGTTATCAGATGCATTTAAATCTGGATATTGGAAATCTAGATACAGTGCAGACTTACTTTGGAACTATAGTCTGAAAACATAACACAAAAGGCTTCTTTATATGGATGCAGACACAGTACAATATAGCATTGTTCAGAGCATCTGACATTGGCCCTCATTCAGAGCCATATGCTCTGAGCAGAGCGCACGCTCTGAATGAGGGCCGGCCTCCATGAAAATGGAGCGTCCTTCTGGACGCTCGTATAGCTGTGGGTCACCACCCACAGGCTATACGAGCGTGCATTTTGATGGCCGCGATGGTCGAGACCATCGCGACCATCGAAATTGCGAGCCGGAGCCTGCGGTTGAGGTTTTCAACCGCAAGCTCCGGAGTGATTTTGGCTCTATCAGAGCCAAAATCACTCCCACTGACATCACTAGTGATGTCAGTGGGCCGGCTTCTGACGGGAGGCGTTCCCGTGGGAACGCCCCCGTCAGGGAGGCACGCCCCCGGCACGCCTACCAAAGGGGGCATGCTGTCAATCAACATCGACAGCACGCCCCCTTTGATCAGACACAACGAGCGAAGGACTTTCCTTCACTCGTCGCGTCTGGCGCATGCGCACGACAGAGCTCCCTCCGTCGTGCGCATGCTCAGTCATAACATCGACCCACTTGCGAGCGGACAGCCGCTCGCGAGTGGGTCTGAATCAGGCCCATTGTCTTTCATTTAAGGCGTTAGAACTGTAAATCACATTCATGTCTGTACTCCACATCACACATAAACACAGCATACATAAGCTAAGGTAACTACAGAGGAATTACTATTTATAACTAGCTAGAAGCCAGACATGGATACAGTGGTCGAAGTGTGCCTGCTTCAACTGTAAAACTACTCGTACATTCCAATAACTTACATTTTTCCACACTTCTGCTGCCAAACTTCCACTGCAGTCACTGTTTAAATGTATACCATTATATAGATAAGAATAAACAGACAAACTGTATATACACATTTACAGAGGAGACAGAAATAACCGCACATCAAATGTATGTATACAGTGCATCTGGAAAGTATTCACAGCGCTTCACTTTTTCCACATTTTGTTATGTTACAGCCTTATTCCAAAATGGAATAAATTCATTTTTGTCCTCAAAATTGTTCACACAATACCCCATAATGACAACGTGTGAAAAGATTTTTTGAGATTTTTGCAAATTTAATAAAAAAAAATCAACTGGGAAATTTACATGTACATAAGTTTTCACAGCATTTGCTCAATACTTTGTTGATGCGGGTGTAGTAGGTATTACAGACAGCGGAAGCCTGGCAAGGGTGAAGATCCCAACAGCTAATTAGTTGAGTATCGCTAACCGAATTCCCCCCTCCTAACCCTCCTTTAGGGGTGCCTAACCCTAACCTCCCCCCCAAGTGCCTAACCCTAACCTCCCCTTCCCTGCAGCCTAAACCTAAGTTTTCCGGGGGGGGGGGGGTGCCTAACCCTAACCTCCCCCCCGGGGGTACCTAACCCTAACCCCCTCTTCCCCTAGCCTGAACCTAACCCTCCCGGGGGGTTGCCTAACCCTAAGTCCCCCCGGGAGCCCTAAAACCTAACCCTCCCCCCCCCCCGCAGCTGTCCATGCCCGGCTTACCTTCGTTCGGTATGCCGGGCGTCGGTCTCCCGGCTAGGTCTAATGACAGGCATCGGGATTTCGATGCCTGTCATTAGTACTTTGCCGGGATTAGACAGTCAGGAAGCCGGCGGTCGCCATTTAGACCGTTGGCTTCCTGACTACATCCCGTTGATGCACCTTTAACAGCAATTACAGCCCCAAGTCTTTTTGAATATGATGCCACAAGCTTGGCACACCTAAGGGCAGTTTTGCCCATTCGTCTTTGCAGCACCTCTCAAGCTCCATCAGGTTAGATGGGAAGCATCGGTGCACAGCCATTTTCAGATCTCTCCAGAGATGTTCAATCGGATTCAAGTCTGGGCTCTGGCTGGGCCACTCAAGGGCATTCACAGAGTTGTCCTGAAGCCATTCCTTTGCTATCTTGGCTGTGTGCTTAGGGTCGTTGTCCTGCTGAAAGATGAACCGTCGCCCCAGTCTGAGGTTAAGAGCGCTCTGGAGCAGGTTTTCATCCAGGATGTCTCTGTACATTGCTGCATTCATCTTTCCCTCTATCCTGACTAGTCCTCCAGTTCCTGCCGCTGAAAAACATCCCCACAGCATGATGCTGCCACCACCATGCTTCACTGTAGGGATGGTATTGGCCTGGTGATGAACGGTGCCTGGTTTCCTCCAAACATTACACCTGGCATTGACGCCACAGAGTTCAACCTTTGTCTCATCAGACCAGAGAATTTTGTTTCTAATGGTCTAAGAGTCCTTCAGGTGCATTTTGGCAAACTCCAGGCGGGCTGCCATGTGCTTTTTACTAAGGAGTGGCTTACGTTTGGCAATTCTACCATACAGGCCTGATTGGTGGATTGCTGCAGAGATGGTTGTCCTTCTAGACGGTTATCCTCTCTCCACAGAGGAATGCTGTAGTTCTGACAGAGTGACCATCGGGTTCTTGGTCTCCTCCCTGACTAGGGCCCTCCTCCCCCGATCGCTCAGTTTAGATGGTCAGCCAATTGTAGGAAGAATCCTGGTGGCTCCGAACTTCTTCCATTTATGGATGATGGAGGCCACTGTGCTCACTGGGACCTTCAAAGAAGCCGATATTTTTCTGTACCCTTCCCCAGATTTGTGCCTCGAGACAATCCTGTCTCGTTGGTCTACAGACAATTCCTTGGACTTCATGCTTGATTTGTGCTCTGACATGCACTGTCAAGTGTCAGACCTTATATAGACAGGTGTATGCCTTTCAAAATCATGTCCAATCAACTGAATTTACCACAGATGGACTCCAATTAAGCTGTAGGAACATCTCAAGGATGATCAGTGGAAACTAGGGATGTGCAGGCTCGGATAGGTTCGAGTTTGCACGTGGAGTTCGGATTTTTCCCTCCAAAAAAACGGAACTCAGAACGAGGCAAAACGTCATCTTACATGGACGAACATCATCATTCCTGGTCTTTTGTCCAGGAATGATGATGTTCGTCCATGTAAGATGACGTTTTGCCTCGTTCTGAGTTCCGTTTTTTTGGAGGGAAAAATCCGAACTCCACGTGCAAACTCGAACCTATCCGAGCCTGCACATCCCTAGTGGAAACAGGATGCACCTGAGCTCAATTTTGTGCTTTATGGCAAAGGCTGTGAATACTTATGTACATGTTATTTCTTAGTTTTTTTTAAATTAAATGTGCAAAAATCTCAAAAAACATTTTACATGTTGTCATTATGGGGTATTGTGCGTAGAATTTTGAGGACAAAGATGAATTTCTTCCATTTTGGAATAAGGCTGTAACATAAAATGTGGAAAAAGTGAAGCACTGTGAATACTTTCTGGATGCACTGTACACAGATAAAAAAACACACTGACACACACGGGGTCAGATACATTTAATTCTTTCAATAGCAATTTCACGTTGGACACCGTGACCTCTGCAAGCTGGTAAAATAACAATAAAATGTTATGATAATCAAATGTCTTTGCAGAATATTACTGGGAACGCAAGATTTTAATGCGGCTGTATTTCTGATTCAATCATTGTGAAAGAGGGGTAGGTGTTTTGTTCTCATTGCCTGGCTCCCCCTATATACTGTAATGTACATAAACAAAGAAAGGATTTACACAGCTGCCAAAAATTTTCATCAGTCCCCCCCAAAAAAAATCACCTAAGGGGGTATATTTACTAAAGTGAGAGTTTTTAGAAGTGGAGATGTTGCCCATAGCAACCAATCAGATTCTAGTTATTATCTTCTAGAAGGTGCTAAATAAATGTTAAGTAGAATCTGATTGGTTGCTATGGGCAACATCTTCACTTCTAAAAACTCTCACTATAGTAAATATACCCCACTAGATTCTTATTCAGAGTTGGATACAATGTAAAATGAATCCATGAAAAACACTTGAGATTTGCTACCTATGCATAGTTGTCAGCAAACGCAAGATGCCACCGACTCCAAAATAATAACGCTCCCAACTACTGTAAGTACCAGGAGCAGATGCTTCAGAAATATGGCAAGTGGTGTAACTTTATGATAAAAACAATAATAATGACTGCGCTGCCTCTGCGATGTAGCCAATGAGAAAAAAGAAGATTCATCACAAAACCTACATAACATAGACATAAACAACACAAAAATGTCCTCAAATGGTGCAGTCACATATATGAAAAACCACATATGACAAAAGGTAAGAAGTCCTTACTCTCAAAGGTAATTCTTTGTACTGTATATGAATGGGTTTCCAATTCCTTTGTCAAAACATTTTCCTTTTTTGTTACATCAACGCCAATCTCTTTATTTAAGAAATATTTTTTCACTGTTAGCTTACAAATATATTTAAATCTATAAAAAAAAACAAATGGATCAATTTGACTGTTAGGAGCAAACTTTAAATCCTTTTTCATAACCATTTCTTCATCTTCAGTAAGGAACGCATTATGAAGTTTCGGTTCCGGTCAGCGCCTTCTTCAGGTCCTGGCAAATAGTGGAATGCATAGTGGGTTTCTGGTTCCGGTCTCCCGTTAATGTGTCACTTCCACCCACGGCACTAGCCGTTGAGGGCCCGAACATAGAGAACACACCAGGGGACTATGGTTTAATCAGTGTAGGTATAAATGTTTGACACTTTGTCACCATGCTTCTGATGAAGGACGCACGTCCGAAAAGCTTTAAGATGGTGACTTCCAAATGGGGAACTGCTGCTGTAACCTAAATTACCCTGAGGAGGAAAGAGAGTCCCGGTCCTCTGGACCCCCAACCTGATTCCAGCTGGGAAGGTAACTGAGTGGCGACGGAGCAAGTGTGAATTCCTGTCCACAATTTGTGGTTATATGTTGTTAACAATGTTTAATATGTGAGTGTGATGTTAAAATAAATATTGTTCTTTTTTTTGGCAATATTGCACCATGTTCGCTTTTTTCTTTGCTTTTGAGTTATTAAGCATACCATGGATGTTACTGTGGATCTGCCTACTGCTTCAAATTTATACCCACACAAACGAAAAAGGAAAATGTTTTGACAAAGGAATTGAAAACCCATTCATATACATTCATATACAAAGAATTACCTTTGAGAGTAAGAACTTCTTACCTTTTGTCATGTGTGGATTTTCATATATATATGGTTGCGTCATTTGAGGTCTAGCTTCACTGTGAGCATTAAAGATGCTCAAAAAAACAGATCGCAGCTGCGATTTTGCACGGAACACAGCTGCGAAAATATGCTAACGCTTGCCAAAGCTCAGCTGGCATAAAGACGCCCACTACTGCTTTCTCATATTCGTCCAATGTCGCTCTTCTGCGTAAACATTGGTATGATCGACACACATCAGGCAGTCACGCAGCTGACCAGCCGCAGACTCCGCAAGTCTCCTTACATGAAGAGAGCTCTCATTCTGCGCATGCAAGAACAATGGCTCATTTATGCTTGCCCTTGAAACGGCGTTCAAACGTATATTCATGACTGCGTTTTTCTGACAACCCCCCTGTCACCACCCCCAAATAGTAACAGCCTGTCACGCACTTTGCCATGGATTGCTCTGTGCATCCGTAATCATAACGCGATTGCTGCGCACGCGCAGTGTGGCCTATATGCATGTGTGATGGCAAACAATCGCTCGATGTGCGTCCATAATCACAATTGTGTTCACTGCTGAATCAGGCCAACAGTGCACTATTCATTTTGTTTTCCACTGGCAACTCCAGCACAGCTGTAATCTAAAGTAAACAGCATGGTGGTCTTATTTTAATTGCCCTTATGTAATGGAAGAAGAGGAACAAGACAGTGGAAATGTGGGTAGACAAATAAGTAACCATATATAGATATCACATGTAAAGGTATAGCTATATTGAAAAACATTTTTCCCTGTTGACTGTGACCTATTGTGGTCAGTCAGTTGATTAGCACGATTGTTTATTTAATCATATTTTTCAACTGACACGTCTTTCTACAGCACTATAGAATCTCTTTGCCGTCTCTAGAAAACATGTCAACTCCCCGGCACAACTTATCTCACAGACCTGTGAACTGAGATATTGCTCTTCGGGGCCTGTTTGTTGAGCTTCAATCAGCCAGAAATGACCTGTTTTCCCAAAAGAACGTCTATCGGAAAGTTTTGTGCAATTTATTAAATGGCTAACCATCAGAGAAATCACAGATTTCTCCAGCTTTAACCATTTCTGTGTACATGATTTACTAAACACCCCAAAGTGTTACTTACCTTTAACATGGGCTCCAGAGACTTTGGCTGCTGATGAAAGGGAAATAATTGTGTGTGTGGGGGGGGGGGGGTGTATTAGTGGTAAATAGTGGCAGCACTTCATTATGCTCAGAAGCCTGCAGTGTGCCTCATGTTGTGGAGCATTGCAGAGCTGAGATTTCATGTTGGACATGTTGTGGAGCATTGCAGAGCTGAGATTTCATGTTGGACATGTTGTGGGGCATTGCAGAGCTGAGATTTCATGTTGGACATGTTGTGGAGCATTGCAGAGCTGAGATTTCATGCTGGACATGTTGTGGAGCATTGCAGAGCTGAGATTTCATGTTGGACATGTTGTGGAGCATTGCAGAGCTGAGATTTCATGCTGGACATGTTGTGGAGCATTGCAGAGCTGAGATTTCATGCTGGACATGTTGTGGAGCATTGCAGAGCTGAGATTTCATGCTGGACATGTTGTGGGGCATTGCAGAGCTGAGATTTCATGTTGGACATGTTGTGGGGCATTGCAGAGCTGAGATTTCATGTTGGAAATGTTGTGGAGCATTGCAGAGCTGAGATTTCATGCTGGACATGTTGTGGAGCATTGCAGAGCTGAGATTTCATGCTGGACATGTTGTGGAGCATTGCAGAGCTGAGATTTCATGCTGGACATGTTGTGGAGCATTGCAGAGCTGAGATTTCATGCTGGAAATGTTGTGGAGCATTGCAGAGCTGAGATTTCATGCTGGACAGCGAGATTATTGTAATGATATAGAGGGGCGAGGATGAGGCATTCCCAGGGGGAGCCTAGCCTTGTAGAGACAAATACAGCCATTTATAGTATATAAATATTTTGCTTCAGCTAGGAAATGGGCGAGTTTGTGTCTGATCGTATAATTGTAATGAGATTAAAAAAAAACACTTCCCACACACAGAAGACAGTGTAATAAATAAACTTACAGCAGGTCCCTTCCCAAACCCACAAAGTGCCCCATGCTGGACAGTCTGGGCTGCTTTTCAGCATGACGGCAAAGTTTTGTTTTTTACTGTTATCCTACTGTATAAAGAAGCATCTGTGGTCTGGGCTGAGGTGATTGTGGATCTCTTGCAGTTTTCCACTATTCAGCCATGGGTGGATTTTCTGCAAGTGATATTACTGCCGCTCAGACCACAGATTTTGTCAATTCATTCATGTAAGCTGGGATGGGAACATAGTAGTTTAATTCACAAAGCCCAGCACACGTGTGCTGCATACTTTCCATTCATCTGGCGTGCATAGTAAGATTCTGTCCAGTGTAAAGAGAAATGGTTCCTGAAAGAGTCATAGCCTGTTGCATGAATGCAGTTGTGCTGTATACAACATACGTTTAACACTTGCTGTATCTGTAATTTGTTATAAAAATGCCAATTTGTACATGCGCAAGACACAATAACACACATCTAGGCAATCTTCACATACAAATTGTCATTACACACAACAGCTATTATCAAGGCTGTATTCAGCATAAGGGCAGTGACAAGACTTGGGCCATGAAACATCTGTTACCATCTCCTCTCTGCTATAATGTAAATTAAATCCCTTTTTACAACAAAATACATTTGCAATTTGATTGTGTGCTGCCTCTTGTTCCTTTTCTGTATGCATTCACTTATTGCTGTGGGTTTGAAACTCCCTAAAACCCATCTGGTCCAGCACTAATTTACTCTTTATTGAAATGTTTGCTTCAATAGTTTGCATTGGCTATGTAACAGATCTATTTGGATTTAGCATTAGGCACAAGTAGGCTGGTGACAGGAGTCCTGCCTGCACAACATGTATATCAGACATGTTTCTCTTTCATCAGCAAAAAGTATCTAAAACAATGAAAAAAATAAAGTAATTTAAGTTTGCGTAGTCGGTATGCCCAGCTTTGTGACACCCCTGGCAAGGCTCGGGAGTGTTCTACAGTACATGAAATAAATATGATTACAAATGTTACATGCCTACAAGCTCTGATGAGATACAATAAAATATAGGTCAGATAATATTATACATGATGTTGATTTGAATACATATGAGCCGTAGTCGATCCTGCATTGCATGCACAGAAATAAAGGTTTATATCCACCCACCATGCAGAGTTGAGCACATCTTTGCAGTGCACCCACACTCTGCGCCTGATTCAGCAGTGCGATCGCACATTCCTGATTAGCGAGTGTGCAGAATGGGCCCTGTGTAGTCGCACGCAGACCCTTCTATGCCTTTGCATGATTGACAGGCAGAGGCATTTAAAGGGCCAGGACATACAGCTTTGCAAATGCGATTCTTGCAGAATCACCCCCTCTACCCGGACGCTTGGTTTGATAGTCATCATCATCATCATTGTGCACAGGCCTGTAATTAGTGCAAATGGTACACCTGAAAACAGGTATACTGAGCTTCTGCACAGCTCTATTATTATTTATTACCAGTTATTTATATAGCGCACACATATTTCACAGCACTTTACAGCGAATACTTGGTCATTCGCATCAGTCCCTGCCCCAGTGGAGCTTACAATCTATATTCACTACCACATGTACGTACACACTAGGGATAAATTAAAAGTTTTCTTTTTGTCAGTAGCCAATTAACCTACTGTACCAGTGTGTTTTGGGGCTTATGGGAAGAAACTGGAGGACCTGGAGAAAACCTATGCAAATTCAGGGAAAACATACAAACTCCACACATGTGACATTAGTCAGAATCAAACCCAAGACCTCAGTGCTGTGAGGCAGTAAGGCCAACATTTGCACCACCATGACACGCCTGGCAAAGCTAGACAGTGTTATATGTGAAAGGAATGACTCTGCACTGCCAGTACTTGCCTAGGCACAGTGCGAAAACATCCAATGACTTCTCCACCAACAGTTATACAGTCAACTCAGCATCAGGACATTAATTTTCAAGCATAGTTCTTTGAGAGTCAATGATGGCGTTTATTTAGACAAATTACCGGTAAGAAGCAGAAGAGGGACGATTTGCAAAGAAAGAGTTACAACAGAATTTCTATGCTAAAAAGGTCATTCACTTCAAAAGAGGGACATTTAGATTATATGATATAAATCCTTACAAAATATAAAAGTGTTAGAGCTACATATTCATACATGGTACATAAAGCTGCCTAACATAACTACTAGCTAAAAGGATTTCAAATATATTAACATGCCCTTATGCATTAAATGTGCACGTTTTATAGTGCATAATATGTACACTCAGCAGGGAAATATTCTGTATTACTAGCTGCTGTTACAAGCAATTTTGTGCTTGAAAAAAATATATAAAGAGGAAAAGATTAATAGTAATAGTTTATCATCGTTTCAAAGAAATGAGTAGGAAATACATGATTAGAATAACTTCATTTGGATAATATACTGCAACTCAAGAACAGAGGAAATCGAGCAACGAAAAATAACACTTGAATCCATAAAAAACTATATATATATATATATATATATATATAGATATATATACATACACACACAGTATATATACAGTACTGTGCAAAGCTTTTAGGCAAGTGTGGAAATAATACTGCAAAGTAAGAAAGCTTTCAAAAAATAGAAGTGTTAATAGTTTATTTTTATCAATTAACAAAATGCAAAGTGAATGAACAGAAGAGAAATCTAAATCTAATCAATATTTGGTGTGACCACCTTTTGCCTTCAAAACAGCATCGATTCTTCTAGGTACACTTACACACAATTTTGAAGGAACTCAACAGGGAGAACTAACCACATATCTTCTGTGGATGTAAGTTTGCTCAAATCCTCTGTTTCTTCATGTAATCCCAATCAGACTCGATGATGTTGAGATCAGGGCTCTGTGGGGGCCATATCATCACTTTCAGGACTTCTTGTTCTTCTTTACGCTGAAGATAGTTCTTAATGACATTGGCTGTATGTTTGGGGTCGTTGTTCTAAATTTGGAGCCAATCAGACACCTCCCTGGTGGTATTGTATGATGGATAAGTACCTGCATGTATTTCTCAGCATTAACAACACCATTAATCCTGACCAATTTCCCAACTCCATTTGCTGTGATGCAGCCCCAAACTTGCAAGGAACCTCCACCATGCTTCACTGTTGCCTGCAGACACTTATTATTGTACTGCTCTCCATGTTCCCCTTCTATTACAGGCAAATATTTTTGACTCATCAGTCCAGAGCACCTGCTGCCATTCTTCTGCACCCCAGTTCCTATGTTTTCGTGAATAGTTGAGTCGCTTGGCCTTGTTTCTACGTCAAAGGTACGGCTTTCTGGCCACAACTCTTCCATGAAGACCACTTCTGGCCAGACTTCTCTGAATAGTAGATGGGTGTACCTAGGTCCCACTGGTTTCTGCCAGTTCTGAGCTGATGGCACTGCTGGACATCATCCGATTTCGAAGCTGATGCACTAAGTTTCCTTGGCCGATCACTGCGTCTACGGTCCTCAACATTTCCTGTTTTTTTGTGCTTCTTCAAAAGAGCTTGAACAGCACATCTTGAAACCCCAGGCTGCTTTGTAATCTTTGCCTGGGAGAGACCTTGCTGATGAAGTATAACTACCTTGTGTTTTGTTGCTGTGCTCAGTCTTGCCATGTTGTATGACCTGTGACATGTAACGGTCTTCCACAACCTCACCTTTGTAGCAGAGTTTGGATGTTCCCCACCCAGTTGTAGGCATCCTACACAGCTGTTTCTGTTCCGGTTAATGACTGTTTCAACCTACATATGAAAATGATGATCATTATCACCTGTTTGTTATGATTGGTTAATCATACACTTGACTATAATTCTACAAAATCCCAGACTTTGTGCAAGTGTACCTAGAAGAATTGATGCTGTTTTGAAGGAAAAGGGTGGTCACACCAAATATTGGTTTGATTTCTCTTCTGTTCATTCACTTTGCATTTTGTTAATTGATAAAAATTAACTATTAACGCTTCTATTTTTTAAAGCATTCTCGCTTTGGAGCATTTTTTCCACACCTGCCTAAACCTTTTACACAGTATTGTATATATATATATATATATATATATATATATATATATATATATATATATATTTATGTCTGCAATATTGAATTTACTTGTAAAAGGAATTCTTACTGATGAAGTTGGCTTGCCCGGTATAAATGGTATATTGTAGCTCATAGGAACCAACACTGAATTCGTCATCTGAGATCCAGTGGACTGTTATGGTATCATGAGATGCAGTACAAAGCTCTTCTCTGATAGAAGGAGGGTTTGGAGCTGCCGATTTAAGTGAAACCAACATTAATGCACTTAAACAAGAAAACATTAGCAAACAATACATACAGCACCCAGGTGTCGCAGTGGGATTGGTACAGCGGTACTACATGTTAGTAATGTGATGTGACGTGAAGCATTATAACCGTTTTGACTTTAGAACTTTAAACATGATGGTAAAGAATAATGTTTAAAGCCGACATGGTTGCAATGCTTTACATACCTTACTATTATGTTGGCATACCGTATTCGACATAATGCTGTTCTCATTGTCATTTTCATCATTTAAAATATCGAAAACGTAATTTCAACCCATCACAGGACAGTCTCAATCTGGGAATCTGTAATTCAGGTTTCTCTCCCTTGTTACCATTTAAGGCTGTAGCTGTGCTTCTCAAACATGTCCTCAGGTCTCAACAACATTTATGTTATACAGATCTAGTCTCCTGGAATATCTGGTAGAATCCAGAATTTCAGGGAGCTTTCCCAAACTCCCCGGAGAGTAGACAGCCTCCTTCCATTCACTCAATTCCTAGTAAAGTAGGGGTACTGATTGGTGAAGCTAACCATGTCATCCTACACCCCTTCCCCACAGTTTCAGGCATTGAGCAGTGTGGAGAAGGGCTGCAATTACACTATTCCCTCCACCATTCCTCCTGCACTTTCCTTCCTTCCTTCCTTCTGCCCTCCAGCTTTTCTCAGAGGACATTATTACATTGTTGGCAAGTACAGTATGTCACAGAAACATAAGTGTATATATAAGATTATTGGAGCACAAATTAATGTACACATTAGAATATACTGACTTCCACATACATTAAACTTCACATAGCATATATTGTTTGTAGAATACATCCTTAAGTGGCGCAAGTCAGGTCAGTGACAGCCTGAGATATAAACATAAGAAATGCCCAGTGTAGGAATACCGTTATGGTCACCTTAATGCATGGGTTTCTGGGGAAAGCAGCCATGTACAGGAACTGTGAGTGAATTCACCTAAGGGGCAGTTGTTGGTCTTTATCCCAAATGAGACAGAAAATAAAACAGCAGGGTGTCCAGCTAGAAAATTGTGTATACACAAAATACATTTTGACTTTAAAGATATCTCTGCTCCACAACAGATTTACTACTGGCTGCTCTCAGGCTAGTTAGGAGTTTGAATGTTAGCTCTCATTGTAACTGATGTTAGCTGTTATCAGTTACTCCTTAGACATAGTGAGAAAACCTATCACTGCTATAAAATATATTAAACTATACAAACAATAACAGTGGAATTAAAAAAAACCTGGGACACCGATTAATAAAAATAGTTATAATTTATTAGGAAGATGAGTGAATTTATAGCACATTATCTTACCCGTTACATAGTCCAATCCTTCTAGCAATTTTTTCTCTCTGGAGAAATCCAGGGCAAAGTTTTCAAAGGCATCATTTAAATTGACATCAGGGATAAGAACTTGAGAAGATGTAGTTGCCATGGATACTCTGTCACAAGATAACAGCACCATTAAATATTTGGGTTGTTCAGTGACTTTTAACAATTGTGTGAAAGCAATTTCAAGTAAAATAAAAACTGGTTTCTTTCCTCTGTTAATGTAAGTTTCCTTCGGGTGCTGTTTCCTACCATAGACCAGAAACATACTGGTCTGTTAATTGGCTGCTGATGTAATTGACCCTAGTCTTTGTGCAGTAAAGAATTGAGGAGTTTAATTACTAAAGCCTTATCTCCTGCGAATATACTGCATTTTATTATATAGACCCTTTAGATTGCAACTTCACAGAAGCAAAAATGCTGTGAATGAGTAAACATTCTCTATAAACCACAGTGTATTATGTTGGCACAATATACTGTAAATGATAAACAATAACTAGTGGGAGGGGTAGTGCCATAAAGGTACAGCATGGTTGACTTTATGTTTCAAAATATCTGGAATGGCAATGGCCGTATTTAATCTATTAAACAAAAACAACAACAAAAACATTGTTTGCATTTTCTAGTGCTTTCCTAGGTCTTCAGTATGTAGAGCAAGAGAATTGACACTGTGAAGCGACAATGTCAGGAACAACAAAGGGGTAGGTTCAGTCAGCTGTGAGTTCTGTACTGTAAAGTCCAAGGTTAAATATCCGCACAAATCGCAGGATATTTTTGCCAAAAAAATTGGAACAGCTCACGCAACTCAATTAGAAACGTCAAGATGCTAGCATTGTGGTAATGTCACTTTAATTCTGTACTGTGCAAACTATATGAAGTGCATGGTACAGGGGAAATCATCCTGAACCCCCCAAAAATGGTAAATAAGAGCAGGAGACCGTAGGAGGCTGTCAGCGGCCATTAGCAAAGTATAATGCTGCCCACACACATAGCGATATTTTACCCAATTTGGCCAATTTCTACGCATCGTGACGACAAATTGTGTAAAAATATGAGATATGGTAAGAACTTACCCTTGTTATCTCTATTTCTACGAAGTCCATAGGGTTCCACAGGATACCTTGGGTATAGGTGATGACGTCAGGCATCGGGCACCATAGAGTTAAGTTTTCAGCCTCCCAGGATGCACTAGGGTCCCCCTCCTATACCCCGCCCCCGAGCGAAGGCATCTCAGTTACGTACCAAGCCATAGGCCGAAGGAGGAGAAGGAAGAGAGAGAAAAAAGATCTGGATACACACAAGAATCACATTCTCACCAGAGGGAGATGGAAAAACCGGTGACCAGAGCAAAGCCCATCTGCAGCACACGTGCGACAGGGCGGGAGTCCTGTGCAACCCTATGGACTTCGTAGAAATAGAGAAAGCAAAGGTAAGTTTTTACCATATCTCATATTTTCTACTTCAGGGTCCATAGGGTATCCACAGGATACCTTGGGGATGTCCCAAAGCAAAATCCTTTAAGGGTGGGGACGCTCCTGTGCTGAAAGGAGAATCCGCCGCCCAAAGGAAGCATCCTGAGAGGCAAAGGTGTCAAACGCATAATACCTCACAAAGGTATGGACAGAGGACCACGTGGCCGCCTTGCAGATCTGGACTGCAGAGGCACCACGTTGAGCTGCCCACGAAGGACCCACAGACCTAGTGGAATGAGCCTTCACAGAAGGAGGAACCGGCAGGCCTTCATGAAGATAAGCTTCTGAAATCGCCATACAGATCCAGGCTGCCAAAGTTTGCTTTGAAGCAGGCCAACCCTTTTTACGGAAGCCATAGAGGACAAACAAGGCGTCCGACTTCCTAAACGAAGAAGTGCGGTCAACATAAGTCCTTAGGGCCCGCACAACATCCAACGTGGCCTCACCCACTGAAAGGCCAGGTGAGTTAAAAGCCGGTACAACTATTTCCTCGTTAACATGAAACTGGGAAACAACTTTGGGAAGAAATTCAGGACGAGTGTGTAGCACTGCCCTGTTCCCATGAAAAATCAAGAAAGGGGGTCTACACGAGAGAGCCCCTAAATCAGAAACCCGTCTGGCTGAAGCTATGGCCAGAAGGAAAATAGTCTTAGCTGTTAGCCATTTAAGATCCACTGAGCCCAGTGGTTAAAACGGCGGTCCTTGGAGAGCCCTCAGGACCACAGCCAAGTCCCAAGGCGCCACAGGTCGAACAAATGGCGGCTGAATTCGCAGAACGCCTTGAATAAAGGTGCACACATCAGGGATTGTAGCAATCCTACGATGAAACCAGACAGACAGGGCAGAAACCTGCACCTTCAAAGAAGTAAGGCGAAGCCCATGGTCTAGTCCCGCTTGTAGGAAGACTAGCACTCAAGACAGACGAAACTCCCGCGGTGCATAACCTCTCGGTCGACACCACTGGAAGAACGTATGCCACACGTGATGGTATATTCTCGCGGAAGATGGTTTCCGAGCTCTTAGCATGGTTCGCACTACAGAGCTGGAAAATCCCCTGGACCTCAACATGGCCGTCTCAACAGCCACGCCGTCAAAGACAGCCGAGTCAGGTCCGCGGGAAGACAAGGACCCTGTGACAGAAGGTCAGGTCGTAGTGGCAACCGCAGAGGACTGTCCACGGACAGACCCTGAAGGTCTGAGAACCAGTGCCGTCTGGGCCATGCGGGAGCTATCAACAGGAGTGTCCCTCCTTCCTGTTTGAATTTCCGGATTACCCGCGGAAGAAGGGCAAACGGAGGAAACAGATAAGCGAACCGGAACGTCCACCGGACGGACAGAGCATCCACCAGAGACGCCTCTTCGTCTCTTGTGCGAGACCCGTACACCGGCAACTTGTTGCTCTGCCGGGACGCCATGAGGTCGATCTCTGGAAGACCCCACCTGTCCACCAGCAGTTGAAAAACATCCGGGTGCAGGGACCATTCCCCCGGATGAACGTCCTGGCGACTGAGAAAGTCCGCCTCCCAGTTTAGCACTCCCGGGATGAAGACTGCTGATATGGCCGGAAGATTGCGCTCCGCCCATACCAGGATCCGGGACACCTCCACGAGAGCTGCCCGACTTCGGGTTCCTCCTTGCCGATTTATGTAGGCCACGGTGGTAGCATTGTCCGACTGGACCTGCACTGGGTGACCTTGGAGAACCCGATGTGCCTGCTGGAGAGCATTAAAAACCGCTCGGAGTTCCAAGATGTTTATTGGAAGCTCTGTTCTTGCCTTAGTCCACCTGCCCTGGAACAAGTGTGGACCCGAGACTGCTCCCCAGCCCCAAAGACTGGCGTCCGTTGTTAACAGGACCCAATTCGCCACCCAGAACGGACGACCCTTGTTGAGATGGGTCGTCTGCAACCACCAGGCTAGGGACAGGCGAACCTCCGGAGTGAGCACCATCGTCTGGGACTTTAGATTCTGAGGCAGTCCATTCCATTTGGACAGGATCAGGTGCTGCAGAGGTCTGGAGTGAAACTGGGCATATTCCACCATGTCGAATACCGACACCATGGAGCCCAGTAACCTCATCGCCGAGTGCAGAGACACCCGGCGGCTCTGTAGACAACTGTGCACCCTCAACTGCAAGGCAGAGATCTTTTCACCCGTCACAAAGATCCTTTGCTGTCTGGAGTCCAATAAGGCTCCGAGTTGCAGAATCCGCTGAGACGGGATCAGGGTGGACTTCTGCTAGTTTATTAACCAGCCGTGCCATTGCAGTACCGCAATGGTCAGGTCCAAGTGGCGTAGAAGGAGCTCCGGAGATCCTGCAACTAAGAGAAGGTCGTCCAAGTACGGCAACATGCGGACTCCCTGCAGCCGCAGGGAAGCCGCCCTGACCGCCATCACCTTGGTGAAAACACGTGGTGCTGTCGCCAGGCCAAAAGGTAACGCCCGGAACTGAAAGTGGTCGCTGTGGATTGCAAACCTGAGGAACTGCTGATGGCGTAAAAGAATAGGGACATACAGGTAAGCGTCCTGTATGTCCAATGACACCATGTAGTCCCCAGGTTCCAGCGCCAGAATGATGGACCGTAGGGTCTCCATCCGAAACTTCAGTACCCGCAAAGACTTGTTGAGAGCTTTGAGGTTGAGTATCGGACAAAATGACCCATTGGGTTTCTGCACCAAAAAGAGATTGGAATAGAAACCCTGGCCCTTCTGGGAGAATGGAACAAGCACTATAACTCCAGCCTGGAGCATAGTGTGCAAGACCTTCCGGGCATTGTTCCGGTCTGATGGCAGACCCGTGGTGAAGAATCGAGACGGGGGTCTGTGCCGGAAGGAGAGGGCATACCCGTGGGAGACCACCTCGAGAACCCAAGTGTCTATCGTGGTGACCGAACAACACCGGGCGAACTGCAACAGGCGGCCTCCCACTTTGGGATCCCCCTAAGGGAGGCCCGGACCGTCAGGCCGCAGGCTTGTCATCTGGCTTAGGGGCCGGACGTCTGGTACTCCAGGCCTGCTTCTGGGGCTTGGCCGATTTTTTGGGGCCAGCCTGTCGGGGAAAGGACTGTGCTTTAGGCCTACCCTGGGCCCTATAAGGCCGAAAGGACGATGTAGCTGAACCGGAAGGAACTGCAGCAGACGGGAGACATGCCGATTTGGCTGCCGCCAGCGTGGCTACAATTTTGTCAAGGTCCGGACCAAAAAGAACTTCTCCATTAAAAGGCAACGCTTCCAAGCCCTTTTTGGAATCAGCGTCCGCCATCCAAGATCGCAGCCACAAAGTGCGACGAGCAGCAACAGCTGCCGAAGAGATTCGCCAGGGTACTAATAACCAAGGCCGCTTCGTTGATATAAGTGGCCGAATCCCGGAGATTGCCGATCAACTCCGTCTGTTCAGCTGAACAGTCGGAATCGAAGGACGCCTCCAACGTATCAGCCCAGCGCTCCATAGCTCTGGCAACCCAGCAAATGGCCATCGCTGGCCTAGCTGCCCCTCCCGCAAGGGAATAAACGGACTTTAGGCAGATCTCCACCTTGCGGTCCGTAGCATCCTTAAGGGAGGACATGGATGGCATGGGTAATGTGGCACTACGGACTAGGCGTGTCACATGAGAATCCATCCCTGTGGAGGGGATTCCCACTTAGAAAAATAATTATCCGCGAACGGATAAGCCACCGCCAAACGCCTCTGCGGCTGGTATCGTTTGCCAGGCTGTTTCCACGCCTCCTCTAAATGGTCCACCAACTGACCCGAAAGAGGAAACACTGTGGCGTCACCCTTAACATCCTTAAAAAAAGGCATATTTAGATTTAGACACCGGAGGAACTTCGTCCTCAAACACCAAAGCTGTGCGGACTGCCCGAATAAGTCCAGGAATATACACCTTGGACCTAGCGTCCGCCTCCTTAGTACGGAGAGGTTCCTGGTCGGAAAGATCCAGAATCTCCCCATCATCAGACGTCACTTCGTCATCCTCATAAGGAGCAGACAGAGACGCCACCGGCCGCTTATGTGGCCTCAACACAGACTCCCCTTGCAACACCTCCGACAAGTGCTGTACAGAACTAGTCAGGGAATTAACCCACGCCGGCTCCTGAGAGACCGGGAGAGGGGAAATAGGGAGACTGCGGGGTACCATCAATTGCCTCGGGAAACCCTGCATGGGTGACGACACCACTGATTGCTGGGACAATCGCATCTGTGAGAATGCGGGCTGCGGAGCTAACTGGCCCACCAAGGTTGTAAGCGCCTGAGCGAAACAAGCCCAGGGCGGCTCCTGTACCGGTGCTGTGACCGTAATCGGCCGCGCCAATAAAAAACACTGCCGGCATAGCCCTTCCGCGCTACCCTCCCCCTCCGCTATAGGTACTTTACACGTAGTACACTGAAGCCGGAGAGTAAAGTCACTCTCAGACATGATGATGGAAAGTATGTGACCCCTCTCACCAATACTTTTAGTATAGTGAGAGACCACCCTGCAGCACCGCACCGCAAGGGCTTTCTGAAGATGGCCACCGAGGAGCATAGAGGAGGCTGGCCTGGGGGAGGAGCGCTGCCAAAGGGCCAGTCGGCGTGTGCAGAGAGGGCTGTGTGCAGCGGTGGAGGCGCCGGCTGTGAGACAGGGAAGGCGCGCTCCCCTGGCATGCATATAACCCCTGGGACGCCGCAGCGCTACCGCTCTGCCACGGTCCGCTGTCCCAGGGGGGTAGTGGAAGCGCAGGTTAATACCTGGCTCCATGCTGCAGCCAGTTTCCAGGGAGCCCCCTGCCTGGAAACTTAGGCCATGTTCAGCAGGGTCCCACCGCAGGACCCCTGCTGCTTAAGGGACAGTGATAAGGCTGACAGTAAGAAAGTAAAAGTACAGGCAGCAGCCTGTAATCCCGCTTAAATCCGGCCATGGCCCAGAACATCTGGGGTCACCGCTAGCTGTGACCCCAGATGCTTACCAGCATCCCCGGATCGGTACCGGCGTTCTGGTACCGGCGGGGGTGTAGGGAAGACAGCATGGACGTCAGTACTGACAGTCCATGCTGTACTTCCAGATGTGCAGCCACAGCTGCAAAGAAGAAAACTTCAGGGGCTCTTCTAAGCCCCCCTCTAGCAGGTGCATCCGACTCCGGCCGGGCACCACAAGAAACTGGGATGCCTTGGCTCGGGGGCGGGGTATAGGAGGGGGACCCTAGTGCATCCTGGGAGGCTGAAAACTTAACTCTATTATGCCCGATGCCTGACGTCATCACCTATACCCAAGGTATCCTGTGGATACCCTATGGACCCTGAAGTAGAAATATGGGGAAATTGTGAGTGTCCACTCACGATCACGATGCCAATGTGCGTCCCCGCTCGTCGTACCTCGCATCTTCAGATCTGCTGTGCTGTAGGGCAGATTTGCCAATCTGGGACACAATGCACTGGCTGCACGATAGATCTTGGACATTTTTTACTCCAAATCATGACAACGACTGCCGGGGAGCTGCCTGGGGAGAGTTCAGGGGAAATCGTACACATCGTGGGATTGAGAACACATCGCTATGTGTGTGGGCACCTTAAGAGGCTTTTTAATAGTTATCACATAGTCTGGAAAGGCAACTCTGGCCTGTTATTGGTTTTACCTGCTTTAAAAAGTTGCATGACCTAGTTCACAGATAATTGAATCTGCTCCTGGAAATTAGCGACAGTGTGCAACAATGTATCTCAATAATATGAAGTACTATATCTTTCAGTATTTAGCTCTAATCCATGGCTTGCAGGATGGTAAGGAGACAAAAAATGGGTTTGCACTTCCTACCAGGGGCGTATCTATAATGGGTGCAGGGTGTGCGGGGCACACGGGCCCCCGGGTCCAGGGGTGCCCACACCGCACACCCAACTCAAATAGGTAATTATACATACCTCTCCGCCGATTCCCGAAGTGCTGCTCCGCAACGCTGAACCGGCGCTGTAGAGCAGCAAACACTCACTGGGAAAATGGTGGCGGCCATTTTCCCAGTGATCTGCGCATGCGCAGAAAAGATGTCCCCGGGAAAGTAGGCACGGGCGCCATTTGCATGCGCTGTAGATTCTGGCATGAAGCCAGAACCTATAGCTCTCAGTGCCGCTGAGCCGCAGTCAGAGAGGAGGGGGCCCAAACGGAGGCTGCACACGGGCTCCCTACTCTCTTAAAACGCCAATGCTTCCTACCTTTCAAAAGTTAATTATGCAGTTGTATATTTTGTGTGGTGGTAAACAAGCATGGTTAATATGAGAGCGAATTGGCTTGTACAAGTCTGTAGAACTTTAACAGGTGTACTATTACATAATAAGAGAAGAATACTGCCCTTCCCCATAAAGTAAAGCTTAAAATCCAAATACACTAGGTTTCCTACAATACAGTCACATATACTGTATTTCTATTAACAGCAAGTGTTAAGCCAGGTACACGCTGGAGCGATGTCAGGCCGATTTGCCATTTCGTAACTACATATCGCCTACAGTACATCGCTCACTGTGTACACATGATTGCGTGCTTCCGCGGTCGCTAGCGATGGTTGCACAATCACTTTTCAAGGGCATCGTTCTGATGTCGGGACGAATGCCTGTCACTCCAGTGTGTACCCAGCCTTACAGCAACCATTGCACTTCTCATCATTAAACACATGTAACAAGTGGATCTGTTGGTCACTTACCTATCTACTACAGTCTTGGCAGCCTGCAGGAACC
Source organism: Taudactylus pleione (assembly GCA_031769625.1). Taxonomy (NCBI): domain Eukaryota; kingdom Metazoa; phylum Chordata; class Amphibia; order Anura; family Myobatrachidae; genus Taudactylus; species Taudactylus pleione. Next base: position 7,338,184 of record JAUIMM010000350.1, on the reverse strand, counting down.
TCGCATGATCCTTTTCCTTCAGGAGATGATCAGCTTGGTTAATTAGCACTGTGGATCGTTCCAGCCTCTGTCGACAGTTGGCAATTTGCTGAGCAAGTTTCCTTAACCTCATCACCTTAAAGACATTTTTGTTATATATAAGGTAAATTGTTTACTGAAATTTAAATATTTTAAATATCAAACAGGTCAGCAATATCCTCCATAACTGTGTGCAAGTTTTTGAGTAATGGGAAGATGGACACGCATGCAAAAGTTAAAGACAGAAAAACAGAAAATAATACATATTGAATACTTAAATATATAGATATATACTGTGATAAAGGTAGTCCCAGATGACAACACCTCACACTGATATGCTGGACCAAGTCCTCTATTTATTCGTCAGGAGGGTAAAACAGACAGTATGCTTGTTCAGCTCCAAACAGCAAACATACAAAAAGTCCTGTGACCCTGTCTCTTACTAGACATAAAAGCAGCTATCTACTGTATACACCGGACATTAGCTGGCATCGTCACCCCACAATGCAACACACTTAAATACCTCCACTCAAGCACTTACTGTACCCAGTGGTTCCCAAACTTTTTTGAAAAACAGCGCCATAGATTATCAGCATTCTTTCCATGGCACCTCTGGGCCAAAAGTTTCTTATTGAGAATTTTTAGCAAAAATTAAATGAAGTAAATTGTGCTTATATGTCACCCTTAGGTGCAGTTATGTGGTGGTTGGCAGCCATTTCTGATTGGCAGCCATTAGCACTGGTTTTGCCTATCACACTGATATTTGGTGCTGAACCTCCAACCCGAGGCACCCAGTTTGGAAACTACTGCACTAAGTAATTACTTAACACACAGCTGATTCCCCCACCTCTTGTCTCTGTCCGTGTGTTTATAATCCACAGCTTACAGTCTGTCAACAATCATTAGAAAACCAGGGATCGGAGCCCTTTGCCACAATATATAACACAACAGGACTCATCACCCACCACTGGTATCACCACCAGCCTCCAGTTGAGCCAGATCCCACATACTCTTGGGGTCACTTTACCTTTAAGTTTCTTTGCAAGGTGCCAGTGCCAGGATGGCACACCATCTAAGGAGACTAAGGAGAAGTGGGAGCTCTCCAAGGACAGAGCAGGAGGCGCACAACACCTACCTGTAGGTTAACCCCCTCTTTTGCCTACCAATGTAAGATGCCGTCTTTTTATTCTGACCTGTACTACAATTATAACAGATGCCTGGCAAGCTCATAGACCTACTAGTCAGTAGACCAAAGGTCCAGCAGAGGAGAGGTATTTGTCTAGAACCACACGTTAAGGGGCCCCCTAAAAGATTTACCCACTTCCGCCACCGAGCAAACACCACATTAATAATGTGAAGCAGGGGACAGATAATACCGTAACCGGAAAAAATGGGTGCTTTACAAGGACACACCTAATTAGACCACCTCCGCCATCCATAGAGAAGCAGTGTGTCTATGAAATAAACTAATTGGTCCTGCACACACGGCTCTTCTCATCATTTATCCACCCCCACACACCTCATACACACACAGGGGCGGATTGGGATGGAAAACCAGACGGGGACATTTCTGGAAGCAGCCCTAATGAAGGCAGGGTCTGTTGATGGGGGCGGGATACTCCCTCCTCATAGGGTCTACGCAGGCGTGGGCTTCTTTGTGATTTTGCTGCAGTTGCGGCAGCGACTTTCTGCTAATGTCATTACAAATCCCTCCCTGGTGTACATCCATACGTGTGAATGTGTAAGGATTGAGACGCCCACTGTCAGTGTCTACAGATGCTGCAATCATGCCATGTGTGTCTTTATACTCCACCATCAGTTGCACCATTGAAACTTGTACAAGTTCTATGCTAGAAAAGTTAATAACTGGCATATCAGGGGCGAATAAGTCAGTTAGTAGAAAGGGTGTGCAGAGGTTATCGCAAGCTGGTTCCTGGTTTGAAACAGAGCCATGGCGCTTTTTACCAACAGGTTTGTTTTTTCCCTGTGTCGAAGCTGGATAATTGGCTGAGACAAGATCAGTTTAAAATTGGCAAGACGCCATCTTGGAAATTAAATCGCAATACGCCATTTTGCGAATGGCCGCCCCAGCGCCATTTTAGATAAACTCACAATTAAGTACATATGGCGAGATTACTATTAGCACCATGCGATTGCATCTTTCATCATTTCTCATATACACAGTAATACGCACAATTGCGCTGTTAACTAGTCGCATATTAGCGAATGCGTAAGATCCTATATGAAAACACCGTTTAGTAGCGAAATGCGCACGCATCTGTCCCCAGTTAACTAGCGATTGTTGGTATGCATGCTATTTTTCAGTGCCTGACGTGATTGTTAAAATAAAAATGTTATACTTTTAATGCACTATGTGGCGCCCCCTTTATTCAGTTTTTTAGAAATCTTTTCCTGGTTGGATTCGAGTACACTGGGAAGACGACAACTGATAACAAGCAGTGTGCAAGCAGACTGACACCTTTTTTTCTGTGGATGTGGATTGCAGCCTGCAAATGAATTGAGCAATCCATTATTGGACTTGTAGTTCCACAAGGAAATGCTGTAAAAAACTGCACTTGCGCTCAAGCATATTCCATATACAGTCAGGTCCATAAATATTGGGACATTGACAGAATTTTCAGATTTTGGCCTCTATTCACCACCACAATGGTTTTGAAATGAAACAAACAAGATGTGCTTTAACTGCAGACTTTCAGATTTAATTTGAGGGTAATTACATCCAAATCGGGTGAACGGTGTAGGAATTACAACATTTTCAATATGTGCCTCCCACTTTTTAAGGGACCAAAAGTAATGGGACTATCAACTCAAAAGCTATTTCATGGACAGGTGTGGGCTATTCCCTCGTTATTTCATTATCAATTAAGCAGGTAAAAGGTCTGGAGTTGATTCTAGGTGTGACATTTGCATTTGGAATCAGTTGCTGTCAACTCTCAATATGAGATCCAAAGAGCTGTCACTATCAGTGAAGCAAGCCATCATTAGGCTGAAAAATCAAAACAAACCCATCAGAGAGATAGCAAAAACATTAGGTGTGGCCAAATCAACTGTTTGGAACATTCTTAAAAAGAAAGAACGCACCAGAGAGCTCAGCAACACCAAAAGACCCGGAAGACCACGGAATACAACTGTGGTGGATGACAAAAGAATTATTTCCCTGGTGAAGAAAAACCCCTTCACAACAGTTGGCCAAATCAAGAACACTCTCCAGGAGGTAGATGTATATGTGTCAAAGTCAACAATCAAGAGAAGACTTCACAAGAGTGAATATAGAGGGTTCACCACAAGATGCAAACCATTGGTGAGCCAAAAAACAGGAAGACCAGATTAGAGTTTGCCAAACAACATCTAAAAAAGCCATTACAGTTCTGGAACAACATCCTATGGACAGATGAGACAAAGATCAACTTGAACCAGAGTGATGGGAAGAGAAGAGAAGGAAAGGAACTGCTCATGATCCAAAACATACCACATCATCAGTGAAGCATGGTGGTGGTAGTGTCATGGCGTGGGCATGTATGGCTGCCAATGGAACTGGTTCCCTTGTATTTATTGATGATGTGACTGCAGACAAAAGCAGCAGAATGAATTCTGAAGTGTTTCGGGCAATATTATATGCTCATATTCAGTCAAATGCTTCAGAACTCATTGGACGGCGCTTCACAGTGCAGATGGACAATGACCCGAAGCATACTGCAAAAGCAACCAAAGAGTTTTTTAAGGCTAAAAAGTGGAATGTTATGCAATAGCCAAGTCAATCCCCTGACCTGAATCCGATTGAGCATGCATTTCACTTGATGAAGACAAAACTGAAGGGAAAATGCCCCAAGAACAAGCAGGAACTGAAGACATTTGCAGTAGAGGCATGGCAGAGCATCACCAGGGATGAAACCCAGCGTCTGGTGATGTCTATGCGTTCCAGACTTCAGGCTGTAATTGCCTGCAAAGGATTTGCAACAAAGTATTAAAAAGTGAAAGTTAGATTTAGGATTGTTTAGTTTGTCCCATTACTTTTGGCCCCTTAAAAAGTGGGAGGCACATATAGAAACCGTTGTAATTCCTACACCGTTCACCTGATTTGGATGTAATTACCCTCAAATTAAATCTGAAAGTCTGCAGTTAAAGCACATCTTGTTTGTTTCATTTCAAAGCCATTGTGGTAGTGAATAGAGGCCAAAATATGAAAATTCTGTCAATGTCCCAATATTTATGGACCTGACTGTATATATATATATATATATATATATATATAAAATATAGATAGAAATAGACTTTTAGTCAATCGGATGAAAGGGAATATATATTCGGTAGATTAGGTTCAGTGGTGCTGTGATTAGGTGCAGAGTTAGAATCCACACATTGCGTTCCAGTAAAAATAAATGAAAATGGTGCTTTACTTCCAGCATGGACACCAGTAAACAGAAATAGAAAATAATAAACAATCTAGCCATCTCTTACGGCACTAGCTCACTTTTTGAACCCTCTCTATAGAAGCAGCTAATCTGCATGAAAGTCTCTCACAGTCTCTGTGATTGGTGGTCCTTCCTGCCACATGCAGGACTGGACACTGGCCTCTTGGCCTGGTATACTTTCCTCAGCTTGTTGGCTGCCGCCTCTCACAAGGACAGTGTCAGAGGTATAGGGAACTCCCTGCCTCCTTGCAAGTATGATCCTGACCACCTGGTCTGCTTCACTCACACTGCCGCCCCACCTGGACTGTCTGACTGTGTCCACCAGCAGCCTCACCTGGGCTCTGGTCATATGGCAGCCATTACACATCTTCCCACAATGCTTATGTACTCAGTGTGGGCGGATCTCTCGTGCCACATACATAATCTGCTGCTCACCAGAACCATCTCTGGTGATACTGCCACATATCAACCTCCCCAGCTTGAAACCCCTGGGTTCAGTGACATGGGACGAGGCCATCTCATGATGATGTCCCTCTTCACTCTCCTCATGAGAGAAATTCACCTCATTCATGGTTATATAAACTCTTGTGATCTCTGGGGGTCTCATCCTCCAGATTCCAGAATTTATTTTCTCCAAACTTTTTTTCCCACTTTATGGTAGCAATGCTATTTCTTGCTTTCTTTATGCAGTACTTGAGGGTCATCCCTGGATACCACGTCAGGCATCAAGAACTTAAAGTTACTTTTCCCAAAGGGACATACTTCATCTTTACTTTTGCCACCTACATCAAAATCCAGCAAGTTGCTTTCCTCAGAATCTTCCGATTCAGACCAAGAACAGCTTTTTCTTTGTTTATTTTTCATAGAACAAAGGTTCCTGTTGCTCAAACCTCTAAAAGCCACACTTTTCAGCCAACTTCTGCTTGTCTTATCTTTAACCTTCAGCCTTGTATTGGCTACTGGCATACTTCACTGATGGCCCCTTGAAAGAAGAGGAACTAACAGTATCCGGAGAGTCATCATCATCATGATCACCACAACTTCTGGACCTTGGCTTTATGTCAACCGACCATGTACTGGCACTGCCACACTCAGATTCCAGACTCCCATGTCCACATAAGATACTTGAGTATTTACTCCGCTGATCCACAGAATTTATCTCATGGCTTTGATGGCTATCTGCCACTTCATTAAGGCATAGTTCTCTTTGACTTTCTTGTGCTCCCGATTTTTGAGTCTTGAAAATATGATGAACAATTTCAACATGTTCCACCAGCACAGGTTGAAGTTCACTATCCATAGAGGTCATTATTTTCAAATAATGTCTAGCTGGACTACTTGCTACAAGCTTTATCATGTGAGACCACTCCACTTCCCCACAGAAAAATTCAGCAGCATTGCAAGTTCCATCCTGCTTGCATGTAGGCATTGATTCACAAACATGAGTAGTATTCTTCACAAGACTCTCAGAATTAACTTTCTTTAAGGTTCTGTTTTGCCCTGGAAAACTGTGTGATTGAGTCACATTCACATCACTCTGAATACACGGCAACAAGTGAGCCTCATCATTTGAAGCCATCTCCATCTTCGTAGACTTTTGTACATCCTGCAGCTTTGCTTGACAGGTCAAGCGATCACCATCTGTATATGTCAGTTCTTTATTATCAACATCAGACACAGTTTTGCAATCTGGACCTGTGCCCCTTTTGGAGGACTTCATACCCTCACCTATCATAGTGAGTTGAAAGTCACTGCAAGGAATCTCATCCACGTTTCCAAGACGGACCTTTAGGGAATTTCCCAACTCTGATACTTCTTTCCCTTCTTGTGCACTGGTATAGTTAATGAGGACATCTCTATGGTCCCATTGCTGCTTAAAGACATAATTCTGGAACATCTTACTTAGTTCCCGCAATTCACTGTTTGTCCGCTGCTCATCACACAAGACACTCTGCACCGGTAGCATATCACTCTGCGTGCCAGCCTTTTCAAGATCAACCTGTAACAATTGCTGCTTGTGTTTATGTACTTCTGCCACACTGGGTTCAGCGAAGACATCGGACGCCATTTTAGGTCCAGAATCCAACTTCAAAATGATATTTCACTTATTTTCCTCTTCTGATTTTCCCACTACTATGTGGAACTTTTTCTGAGCCATAGACAGCTGCTCTTCCAGCTGGGCAATTTTCACCATGGCGCTTTCCAACTTGCTCTCAGTTTGCAGTAGATTGCGCTCCACAACTTCATGTTCAGCAAGTCTCAACTTTTGTACAATTATTTCAGACTCTGCCACGTATAATTCACTTTGCAACTCAAGTTCTTTGGTACTCCTCTCCACTTGGAAACTTTGGAACTGGTTCTGTGTACTTAGCAGACACTTCCCAAGGTTCTCACTCTGTTCTTTAAAACTTCCAAGACCTGCCATGGGCAAGGTTAAGCTCTCTCTCCAAAGATTCACTTTGCTTGGCAGCTTTATGCAGACTTTCCTCCAGGAATAAATTTCTTTCCATCAGACATTCTGAAACTGCTTTAGCTGCAACTAAACTGGAGTGGAGAGTTTGTACTTGCTCCTTACAGCTGACTTTAAAACGGATCATCTCCATCTCTTTTTCTTCATGGTCTGTGTCCCACTGAGTGCGAGTCTGCAGTATCTGGAGATGCTGCTCGTTTACTTCACAAAACTTTTCCGCCAGAGAACTTTTCTCCAATTCACAGTCTTTAAGTTTTACTTGTGTGGACACAATTAAAGAGTCTTTTTCATTTAATACCAGAGTCAGATTCGCCACTTTCACTTGCGTGCGCTCTACATCACTCCGTTGCCTCTGAACACCATCTTTCAATTCCTCCAGTTCCTGCTGAAGTACAAAGAGGACAATTCACTCCTTAATTCTTTTCAGCTTGTTCATGAGCATTTCTCTCATCAGTCAATTGTTCCATTAAGTCATCAATCTTTCCAGCATAATACGCATTACTTTCAATCAAAACTTTACACATACTGTTAAATTCTTCCAGGCTAATATAGTCCTCTCTGGACAGACCTTGCACCACACACTGACCACTTTCTTTTTACGCCTTGAGCTTTGCCCACTGTTGCTTGTTGGCTTCTTGCTGAGCTGCTGTAGCCAGCAGCAAGGCCTTCACCATGTCATCCATGTTATCTCAAAGGGGTAAGAGTGAAGCAGAATTTGACTTGCCTAATAACCATTGGATGACACCTTCATGGGGAACACGGGACAATAGTCTTTTCAGCCACAACAAATTGGGTGTCTGTCATTTTAAGGTTTAAATGCTGTTTATTTTTTTAGCACACAGTTTTCAACTTGCAACACTTGACTTTCAAATTTATACACTTCACAACATAACACAGTAAGTGCTTTGGTTGTCACTTGCACCAACTTTGATTGCAATGAACAGCATATAACAAGTCTCTCTCTTTCCTTTTAATTGCAAAAGAAAAAGTCCAGGACACAGAATAGCACACCTTGAAATTAATGAGCAGGTCCTGAGCATTCAGCAGAATATACCACTTTTTCTTGCAGGTTTTCAACATTAGAGGTTACACACATTTATCTTCATAGACACAGTATATACTGCATAACTCGTCATTTCAATAAATTTGCACACCTTTAAACCATGATTTGCAGGCATGCATACTTTTCCATGAAATACTTCAACAGACTTTAACTTTTTCTCTTTAGCATTTTATATACTTGCAACTTCACTTTTGCTAAACACTTCAATACTCCTGTTTCTGGCAAACTTTGCCTCTCCCATAAGCCAACAAATCTCCAGCAACTTGTGTAACACTTATTTCTCTTCCTTCCTAAGGAAAAGTGCACAATTGCAGCCATTTTGTTTTTGTAAATACTTCCATCACTCAGGTGCAGTGAGCCTCCTTTTGGAGTTCAATTATGTAGTGGAATAAGCATCCATACTTCCATTTGTATTTTTGCATAGAACCTTTATGCATAGAATCTTCTGCGTAGAATCTTTATGCCCGCATTCTCCACCATATTGTGATGTTGTGGGGCAATTAGCTCGGTAGATTAGGGTCAGTGGTGCTGTGATTAGGTGCAGAATTCCACACATTGCGTTCCAGTAAAAATAAATGAAAATGGTGCTTTACTTCCAGCATTGAAACCAGTAAATAGAAATAGAAAATAATAAACAATCTAGCCCTCTCTTAGGGCACTAGCTCACTTCTTGAACCCTCTCTATAGAAGCAGCTAATCTGCATGAAAGTCTCTCACAGTCTCTGAGATTGGTGGTCCTTCCTGCCACATGCAGGAATGGACACTGGCCTCCTGGTCTGGTATAGCTTCTTTAACTTGTTGGCTGCTGCCTCTCACAAGGACAGTGTCAGAGGTATAGTGATCTCCCTGCCTCCTTGCAGGTATGATCCTGACCACCTGGTTTGCTTCACTCACACTGCAGCCCCACCTGGACTGTCTGACTGTGTCCAACAGCAGCCTCATCTGGGTTCTGGTCATATGGCAGCCATTACACATCTTCCCACAGTGCTTATGTACTCAGTGTGGGCGGCTCTCTCCGGCCACACACACAATCTGCTGCTCACCAGCACCATCTCTGGTGATACTGCCACAATATATATACATACACACAGGTTCAGGAATTGTGGGTGGCGCTACTGAGGGTGGAGCTATAGAAATACAATTATATATACATATATACATATATATAGTATTTTGAAAAGAAAGCACTCAAAAGGGACTAAAATAAAACTTATCTTATAAAAAATACGTTTTGGCCCAGGACATTACGTCATAGTTAATGAGAGGTTCAGGAACTGAGTTCCTGCTGAAAAATGGCACTTTGTTTAAAAGTATCATTTGAAGATGGAGGATGTAGTGACAAAGTGGAGTACACTGACAGTCTGCAGTCACATAAATACCTGCTGTCACTGACAGAAGTGATGGCGGTTTGATTCTACCATTGACATTATTTAATATGCATAACACTGCACACATATTCACAATTTATGCTATCTTAAAAAAAAACTAAAAAACACAAACAATATGCCCATATTTCTTGTTTATATAGTATTTATTACCTGCATTGCTCGTACCCACTCACCAATCAGGATGTTCAACAGAAAAAGAACAGCAACAGTAACATGACCAAGACAATATGTATCTCATCCTTAGATACTCACTACGTTCTTTAACAGAATATATATTGTGAATTCTCAATATCTTCCAAAAAATGGCACAGTGAAATTTTTGGCTTGATTTGCTCAGAAATATGATGTCGGTACACAATAAAAATTGCACTGGTGGCAACAAGGTAAGTAAATGTAATGGGCGCAGAGTGTGCAGTGTGGGGCCTCCTTCTAATGCAAGGGACTGTGTGCAGGGGTGTTTTAAGAGAAGAGAGGGCCCATGTGCAGACTCAGTGTGGGCCCCTTTCCCTCTGGCAGTGCAGAAGATTCTGGCTTGGTGCTAGAATCTGCTACATATGCGCGAGGCCCCGGGAAAATGTTGCCTGCGCATTATTCCTGGGGACATCTATACTGCGCATGTGCAAGTCACCGGGAAAATGACCGCCGTCATTATCCCTGTGATTTTTGCTGCTCTGCAGCGTTGACCCGGTGCTGCACAGTAGCACTCTGGAGACTACGGAGAGGTAAGTATAACTATATATGGGTGCAGGGTGTGCGGTGTGGATCCCCCATGGGCCCAGGCGCCCATGTGCACCCATTATAGATATGCCATTGCCTGTGTGTGCCACACTTCCTACTACCATTATAGATACTGTATGCCACTATGTAAAAGTGCAAACACACAGTGCAAATGGCCCTTTGTGCCCATGTACCTGTATTTTACAGGTATTATATTTACATTTAAGTGGATAAACAAAATGTCATGAGCTGGCAGTGGTGGAGAAGACGAGTTATGGGAATTATTCCCCAATTTACCTCTTATTTCTCCGTACAAAAGAACTTAAAATCACCAGCTAATAAGTCGCTGGAATCACATCTCCCTTATACCTGCAAAACACTTTGCGCCTCCCACTTGCACTTTGCATCTCCCACTTGCACTTTGCACCTGCCGCTTGCACTTTGAGCCTCCCACTTGCACTTTGCACCTCCCGCTTGCACTTTGCATCTCCCGCTTGCACTTTGCACCCGCCGCTTGCACTTTGAGCTCCCACTTGCACTTTGCACCTCCCGCTTGCACTTTGCATCTCCCGCTTGCACTTTGCACCTCCCGCTTGCACTTTGCATCTTCCGCTTGCACTTTGCACCTCCCGCTTGCACTTTGCACATGCCGCTTGCACTTTGCACATGCCGCTTGCACTTTGCACCTGTCGCTTCCACTTTGCACATGTCACTTGCACTTTGCACCTGTCTCTTGCACCTTGCACCTGCCGCTTGCACTTTGCACCTGTCCCTTGCACTTTGCACCTCTTGCTTGCACTTTGCACCTGCCGCTTGTACTTTGCACCTGCCGCTTGCACTTTGCACATGTCGCTTGCACTTTGCACCTGTCCCTTGCACTTTGCACCTGCCGCTTGCACTTTGCACATGTCGCTTGCACTTTGCACCTGTCCCTTGCACTTTGCACCTGCCGCTTGCACTTTGCAGGTAATTCAAATAAAAACATTTAAGCACATAAAAATGACACCTGTAATGAGTACAGTCCAATGTCCATTCACTCATATAAGTATATTAAGCCATATAAGATTCTAAATCGATTGAGAAATGCAAGCTCATGCTTATTGAGGTTGGTAAATGTGCCTTAGTGTCAAACAATGACTATTACTGTCATCTTTATAGGGACACACTCCCCTTCAATCCTCCATTTACAGGGCTCCCATATGTCCTAGATTTACAGGAGAAAGCCAATTTATGAGACATGAAATGTTTAGCACAGTGCTTATCCTTTATGTGCTTAGATTGACAAGATTAGTGAGATTAGGATTTTAAAACTGTTCTCTTGTATCCAAAAAATAACAAAGAATGGCTTTTATTGACTAACAAATTTCATGTCACATAGATGTCCGGGTTTTCTACATTCAAATGATGGGATCTAAATCCATTTCGGTGTAGGACAATGCCACATATTCAGTCTTATACACTGTGAGATAATTATTTTGAGGCTGTCACATTTTATAACAATATACAGTGTCAGTTTTATTAACAAAATTAGGTCCTTACTTTTGTTTCTTTAATTTTTACTGCAATCATTTGCTTTCTTCTCTGTATAATGTCCATAAGCTCATCACATTCCTCATTGAGTTTTGCCTCATGCATGCTGGTGTTAACCTGTAGAAACACATTAAAAATAAACTCTTTTAGTGTGAGCACAATCCACTTATCACAGATGTAAAACCAATTTAGCAGAATAATAATGGGATGTTAAATAGACCACATGGTTAAATGCACCGTGCCATGAACTGACATGTTTAATTCCTTGCTAGTACTTTGCAACGGACTCCTTGTACAATCTGAATTTTCTTTCACTATACTGCTTACTACTTAAGGTGTATACACACGTAAAGATTTTCTGTCCAACCATCCAACTAGTTGATTGGTTGGAATGAAAATCTGGTAAGGTATGAAAGCAAATGACAATCAGCAATTTGCTCCCAAATGCCGTAAAATGGACAAAAACTGTTGTTTGAACAAATTGTTTAGATCAAACATTTAACAAACTTGTCTGACCGACCATTTTCATCTGTTTTCTGGCATTTAGGATCAAATTGCTGATCATCAGTTACTCCCATATGTTACCAGATTTTCATTCCAACCAATCAACTAGTTGGAATGCAGGTGCAATGTAAGATAGTTGACTTGTTGACGTTTAGAATGTCGACACACATTATTGTGACACCGGAGCACAGACACCATTAGGCCGGGTTATCTAGTGTGTGTATCTAGCCTTAGGGTGGGTACACACCTGAACGACCGGAAATCGTGCTGATGTTCAGAGCGATTTGCCTTCACCCTGGACATTGCATGACTTAATGAACGATGGAACGATTACTTGTTCCGTCCGTGATTAATATGTATGGTGCCGCATGCGATACAGAGTGATGGCCCGTGTAGAATGGCCAATCACAGGATATCGCATGCGACCGAGGGAGCGCGCAAATCAGGCATACACACTGCACGATATGCCCGATTTGTCGTTCCGATTTGGTTAAATCAGCCAAATCGGACCGATATCGTGTAGGTGTGTACCCAGCCTTAGACATGAAAGGTTAACCAATATTATTTGTCTGTCCTTTCTCTCTTATACTATCGAAAACTCCCCCATAACACTATGCCAATTGTACCAAATAAAATAAAAGACAGACAGCTTTCGCAGTCAGTCCAACTATTACAGTTTTGGAGAAAATAATGGAAGACTAACTGATAAAACACACAAAAAGCAACACAAGTCATTTGAATTTATGTTGGTGTGACTTTCACTTTAAACACTAAATAAAATTCAATGTGCTTCAGCAATTATTAAACATTTAATGATACGAAAAAAAGTTAAAAGTCTAGAATAGCATGTGTGTAAATGGACTTCAAACTTGCTGACCACGCTGCTAAAGCCACCAATTTATACAGGGATATATTATGTTACGTGAAATATGTTATGTGAAATTGAAAGTATGTAAAACTTAAACACATAAAATGGTGTTTGTTCATATCAATTTATAAGCCCATTACAGGTGTGTGTAAGGGAGGGGTTAATCTAGACAACAAAACCAGAACAGACAAAAACATTCCCCCAGCATTCTGCTCAAGGACGTACAATGTATGTGGACACATCTGTAGACCAGTAAAGAGATTTGCATCCTATATAATAATAGTAATTGTAGAGAGCTCAGTACATATACTGTATATGCAAAGATATGATTAAGCCACCCCCAAAACGCTGACTCCCTGTCATTCACTTTTCGAATGGATCCTCTGTGCACAGTGCGGCTGACATGCATGCACAATTGCAAACAATCGCTCCATCTGCGTAAAAATCAGCATTGCATTGCGTCCATCTCTAAATCAGGCCCAAATTCAGGTGCCACACAAAAAAACTCTTTACCAAACCTCATTTCACTGGTGGTCAGTATATTAACAATAAATAAAATACAATGCTCACTATATGTTAAAACCACTTGCCCTTTTTAGCAGCACTATTTACCCAATTTGATTTAAGTGCTATTCAATGTAAGCCCAGCCACAATTTATTGAAACCTAGCATTTGCACCCTATCCTCTACAAATCCTGTGTTTGCCCCTGGGCAGCAGAGGAGTCTGCATCAGACATCCATGCATCTGGTCAGCAGCCTCACCAGCCAGACCGGAGTAAGTACTAGTTATTATTTTACAAAAAAAAAGTCAAGTGTGAGGTGCACCCATACATGCTAACTTCCTGGTTGTCCCCTTTGGGGGGGAGGGGGTAGCCAGGTCGTCTCAGCAGGGATGGGTGTCGCAAGAAAGTGGGCGTGATGATGTCATCGTGGTCCAGCCTCTGCTACCACAATGCTGTAAGTACTGGCATTGTGAAGAGGGGGTGGGGCAATGATGACACGATTAAACGCAGATCGCATCATCTGCACCACCCATTTTTCGGGAGGCTCCCGGCCGTTACGGGAGAGCAGGTAAGTATGGGTGCAACAGAAAAGCCATGCGCTATATTGCAGAACTGTATATTACTCTATTTCATTAACATGTCTATAATACAAATGTTACAACAACAACAAAAGAAAACCTACATCAGATTCTATAGAGGCTGTTAAGTGGCGCATCCTCTAGGCGACTAGGGAAAGACAATACGATTACAACATCGCAATTGTACCATCGTTCCCCATCCCCTGCAGTGCCTACACTGAACGATTCAGTATAGGCACCCTCCCTCATCCCCGAACATGGCCAATCTGTCGTTATCGGCAGATTGACCGGCATGTTTGGGCGATGATTGATGCCGGAAACGATCAGCGGGAGCACGCTACGCTGGTCGTTTCCGACATTATAGTGCACGTTTAATGAGCGATTGCACGGTTACGATGTCGTAATCGTGGAATCGCTCATTAATATCGCCTAGTGGATGTGCGGCTTTAGTCTACTGGCATCCACATATTTTTACAGTACTCTATCCCTGCATGAAGAGGTTGTTGACTCGAGCTGAATTATAATATGGAATTCTGTGTAATTAGAGATTCTAATTGTACTGTAATCAATCATACTGTACAACTCAAATTAGCTGTCAATGAAGGGCTAAGCTGTTTTCTCACCTCTCCCTTAGCCAATGTTAAGTGTTGTAAGAATGTTGTAGGGAAAATCAATGCAAATTAACATTTTAGAAAGTTAATTGATACAGCCTATACCTTTACCGCTGCAGTTTTTATTTCTTTCCTAGATGTGGCTTCATTATTCTGCATGTATACACTTTTTATCTCTATGTACGTTTGGATGCTTCATTTATTTTATTATTCCTTATAAGATATATTTTGTATCATTTAATAACTCCACCAATGTTAGATGGTAATTTATTAAAGACATACACATGTAACTTGCCATGTGATGTGTGCTTATAACTATTCAGCAGTACAGTACTATATCTATGTAAGCCTCTAACATTTATATGTAACTGATAATTAAAAGTTAATCATATAACGTCTGTTACCTAAAAGTGAACAGCAAGGTAATTTAGTGCCGTCTATATAAAGGGAATTGTCCTGCTTTTGGAGGTGATACTACACTATAAATATCTTTTATCTCTGGACACCTCAGAACAAGGTTACATAAAATGGGATAACTAATGGAAATGAGAATTTGAAAGGTAAGAACCTGGGATGGATTATTCAGTACATTCTCCCCAAGGTACAAATCTATGGCTGACTGTTACGTCACAAAGCGACCTCCATTCTAATTTTCATAGCAAAGTTAATAGCTAATGCATGAATATGTAATTCATATCTATTTACAGTACATTACACGACACTGAAAAATAATATGGACGTTTTTAGATACTGAAAAAAGAATTTGCTCTGTGATCTCTTCCACTTGTTTCTCTCAATCTACAGTATATATCCCCAACTTATTGCTCCAGGCTCCCACCACCTCATTACATATTATTTAATTCCTCAAGCTGCACAGGTTTTCCTTCCATCCTCATTTTTTATTCTCTCTATACATTTAGGGGCCTATTTATCATTCTGATTTGTCCTGAAAAACATGCAGTGGTTTAAGAATTCCATTGTCTCCTCTATCTGCTTTTGTTTTTTTGTTCTCTATCTCCTTTAAAAGCTCATAATTAATGAAGTGTATTTGAATATAAGCAAAAGTGTTGACAGAAGATACATGAAGCTTATTCTGTAAGGAACCCAGAGAGGTGCATCCACCCGAGTCAAAAACATCAAATACCACCCTAACCCCACCCTTAATCCATGTAAAAAAGCGGGTGAGGTTGAAACCCAGGGTAAATTCGAACATATAGGAGTAATGGGGGATGGATATGAGGTAATGTTAAAATTAAATGTATAATAATTCCATATAGAGCCTGTAAAGGAGATAACTGGGTGTGAGCGAGCAGATTGAGGCCTATCAGGTGTAGCCAAACCTACAATAGCAGACATGAAGGGGATATCACACGCATTAGCTTCAACTTCCACTCACCGGGGTGTCTGGGAAGATGCAAACCAAACTGTTGCCTGACTTAAATGGGTAGCATAGTAATAAAGGTTAACATCAGGAACCTATTGCCCCCATTGGTGGTGGGACGATGGAGAGTCAGAAAACTGATGCGGGGAGGCCTGAATTTCCATACAAATTGGACAAACCACCTGTGTAATTGCAACAAAGTTGATTTAGGGACAGCAACAGGGAGGGTCTGGAAGAGGTAGAGTAGTCTAGGCATAAGGTTCATTTTAACTGCCACTATCCTATCCAACCAAGAAATTATTAGATCTCGCCATCGGAGGAGGTCCAGTTTAATTTTTTAAAGCATGGAGGGGGGGAGTTAGCAGAGTATAGGGTGTCGTAACAGTTATATAAACTCCTAAATATTTAATTTTAGAGGGGCGCCAGGCAAAGTTATAATTGTGATGCAGGAGATCCAAGGCCCTAGGTAATATATTGAGTACGAGTGACTCAGTTTTAGAAAAATTAATCTTATAGCCTGAAAGGCGTAGTCAGCCAAAACTTGAAAACGTTTCGGAAGAGACATATGGGGAGAAGTTTTGGTTAGGAGTACATCATCAGCAAAAAGAGACACTTTGTATTCAACCTTTCCGAGTGAAGTACCCCTAATATCTGAGTCAAGGCGAATTTGCGCTGCAAGGGGTTCAATGATGATCAGGGGTGACAAAAGGCACCCCTGTCTAGTGCTGTTGTTTATAAGGAAAGGGGACGAGAGAAGACCTTTCACCGAGACCCTAGCTGAAGGGGTAGTGGATGTCCTGGAGAAAATTGAAACCTAAGCCAAAGGCTCTCAAAGTTTGAAGCATGAAGGGCCAGCAGATCCAGTCAAAGGCCTTCTCAGCAACCAGGGAGAGCACCAGGGCTGGAGTTTGAGTAGAATTGATGGAGTGAATAAGAATAATAACTCGCCTGGTATTGTCCCTGGCCTGTCTCCCCGGTATAAAGCCAACTTGATCATTATGGACCAAGCTAGGCAATACTGAGTTCAGACGGTTGGCAAGTATATTTGCATAAATCTTAACATCGGTGTTCAACAGTGAGATGGGTCTCACTGAGCACAATTGGAGTGGTCCTTACCCTCTTTGGGAATAACAATAATCCTAGCCTCCAGGGCTTCCTTGGAGAAAGAACAACCAGACATCACACCGTTGAACACCGCAGCAAGATGGGGGAGAGTAAGGAGATAAAGAATTTATAGTAGGTGGACATAAAGCCGTCGGGGCCAGGGGCCTTGTTGGCCTCAAGGTTCTTTATCACTTCTGAGATCTCCTGCGCCTCAATTGCAACACTGAAGGATTCAAGGGCCGATGAGGATAGTTTAGGTAAATGACAGCTGGCTAAAAAGTTTTGTACCGAGTCCACAGCAGGTAAAGAGGTACCTAAAGAAGATGAAAGGTTATATAGGTTAGTATAAAATTTAAGAAACTCCTGAGTAATGTGTGAGGGATCCATGATAGATTCACCTGAGTGAGATATAATCGTCAGAACATTGTTCTGCGAAAGTTTAGATCGTAATCTAGACGCCAGCATTCTATCAGCTTTATCCCCTTTTTCGTAAAATGTTTGATTAAGCCATTTAAGAGAAGTCTCAGCTTTGGCTGTAAGAAGGAGGCCAAGTTCACCTCTGGCATCTACAAGGTTACAGTAATCATCGGCCAAGCCTGAGGTTTTGTGGATTTTATCTAGTCAAGTAACGAGATCCATGAGTTCAAGAAGTCTCTTATTTCTAGCCCTCCTAGCAAGAGCCGCTGACTTAATCAGAAACCCTCGGATCACTGCTTTATGGGCATCCCAGAGAAGCTGGGGAGAGATAGTAGGATTGGAGTTAGGAGAGAAATATTCTGGTCTCTCAGAGGCCAACTGTGACCGCAGGGCAGGATTCACATGGAGCCTATCATTAAGGCACCAGACATTAGAATGATTACGTAGAAAAGGAGATTCAATATCTACTATAAATGGGGAGTGGTCTGACCAGGTGCTGGGGTCTATGCTGGAGTCTAGGATTAGTTGTGTGGGGTCAACCCCAACAAAAATCATATCTAGCCTTGTGTGGATATCGTAAACAGGCGAATAGAAGGTAAAATCTTTAGCAGTAGGCTCTGTCACACCCCAAGCATCAAAAAGGAGTTGTTGGGAGAGAAACTGTTGTAAGGCATCAGAATTAGCACGAACAGAGCTAACCGACGAGCATGGGGGAGGCTTAGATCTATCAAGCCGTGAATCTAGGGTAGTGTTAAAGTCACCTGCCACAACCACTCTACCTCTTCTATGTTGGGACAACAGCAAACTTAGAGTGCGAAAAAAGCGTGGTTGTGCAGAATTGGGGGCGTAAACATTAACAAATGTATAAAGGGTATCATTTATTTCCCCAACCAAGAGAAGATAGCGCCCCTCTAGGTCCCGAATAACTAAGGAGGGAACAAAGGTGACCCGACAAGAGAATAGTATAGCAACACCTTTCTTTTTACGGGTAGGATCACAAGCATGATAAGTGGAAGGGAAGTATTTGGATTTAAGTTCGGGGTGACGAGTGCAAGCAAAATGGGTCTCCTGTAAAAATATAACATCACCTTGGAGTTAGTGAAGAGTATGAAACAGGGCAAACATCTGTGTCACACTTGTTTGTCTGCCCCGCCCCTTTACAATATAAGCTCTCACGAGCAGGGCCTTCTACCCTTTTGTGCTTCTCCTTATACTGTCATCTACTCCTCTCTCGGGCACCTAACACCTGGTTGCTTATGTCCTGTAGCTTATTTCAGTGTTTTTATCATGAATGTAGCAATTGATGTAATCCTTGTCCTGCATTGTATTGTACAGTAAGTGACTTGTTACTTGTTAACTTATTTGTACACAAAGGAAGAAACAGCGCTACTACTATTCCTTTGTGTACACATACTTCATTTTGAGGTTTGACTCACTTCATTAACTCTTTCCCCATTAATTTAGTTGATAGATCTCTAACATCTTATGAGTCTTTGTGTCTCCGCAACCCTCTCATTAAAGGTATCATATCTGTCAATTATAACCTTTTACTTTAAGTTAATTTACCGGATACACCAGACCATGAACTTCAGTGGGAAAAAGATCTGGGGAATCCACCCGATGAGGACACATGGTCTGTGGTGTGGGAGAGGGTATCCAAGTCTTCTATTTCCACCTTAATTAAGGAAAATGCCTACAAGGTATACTATATATGGTACCTGCCCATTTGCACAGAATGTATCATCTAGCCTCTGACCGATGTTGGAGAGGCTGTGGCGAGATAGGTACTTACATACACATATGGTGGTCATGCCCTAAAATAGCCAATTTCTGGGATGAGGTCACGTGATGTCAGTAGTGAGCTTCCTGCTCTATTAGAGCAGGAAGCTCACTGGGGCTTGCGGGAACGAGACCCTACCACAAGGGTCTTGACGCAAGCCCGATGGTCACAACCATCGCGACCATCACCTGGCCGCTCGCGAGCGGCCAGGAGGCTGGCTCCATACAAAAAAAAACGCCCTGATTCAGAGTGAGCGCTCTGAAAGAGCGTCCGGCTCTGAATCAGGGCCACAGTCCTGCTGAAATAAATATATTACATGAAATTAATCAGCAGTAGAAATATATTTGGGTCCCAAAACTGGTAATGCAGAGTGCATTGTAGTAACCACATTTATTAGGTATATACTAATTGCAAGGGGAAGAACTATGGGAGACAATGGAGGCACCTGCTGCCGGGCTCCAGCTCTGAAGGGGCACATCCACCATTGTCCACAACATATTCACCCCACTTCGGGCTGTAAATATGTACCTGGAGTGTACCGTTAAGGCCGACCAATAGATGGCACCCCTTCCCGGCACCTGAGAAGCCACCATACACTAGTGGAGAGCTCCATGTCAGACCATCAGCTGCTGTCTTCATCTATCTATAGCCTGTCTGCATGCGAATTGCTACATTACAGTGTCAGCGGCTGTGACGAGGGGGGGGCACCAAATTATAACTTGGCTCCGTGCATCTGGGATAAATTAACGCCACTGCTAATTGCTCATGGTGGAGCTTCACCCTGCTTAGTGAGCAGGAGGGTCAATATGTTTTACCCTTTATACATGTGCTGTAGAAAATACACATCAAGCATAATTGACACAGATTTGGGTTAATAGAGATTTGACTCACTGCAAGAAATGCACCATTTAAACCTTTAGTAGGTTGACAGAATCCAGGCAGGTGAATCCCCTTTCACTTCTGCTGTCTCATCACCACACATATAGTAGAGGGTGATAGATGAGAGAGTGGAGAGGCCCTGCCTGGGGTGAAAGATAGTTGGAAATGCACTTCTGCTGTCTGATCACCATACATATAGTAGAGGGTGATAGATGAGAGAGTGGAGAGGCCCTGCCTGGGGTGAAAGATAGTTGAAAATGCACTTCTGCTGTAGTGACACTACCCGTCTGTGCTGGTGCCAGACGACAGTGCAGCACTAGACGGGGGAGGTCCCGATGAGAGAGCGCGAAGAACGGTGTGTCTAGGAGCATGTGCAGTGGTCTGTATGCAGGTATTGCAGCACTATTTCAATAACAAAGGATAGGGCAAAAGACGCTGGTAGATTACATCACCATCTCGCTGCATGGGTATTTGCTTCAGCGGTCATATTCCAATGGAGATTGCTGCGTCCGTGTTTGCTGAAGATGACGATCGCTTCACCTAGAGGGCTTGTTCACATCATGACAGGTCTTAGAATTAGGAAGCAACCACTGCTTTAAATCTTATTAAGTTGGTATTTTACACATAATAATATGAAATACCCTACTGTAATATTTTTCAGATTGAGTATATAGTGCCAACCACTTTTTTGGATTGGCCAACTTAGATTGTTTTTTTTCTAGTGCGGGTCCCAACCCTTTTGTCTCTACTTTATCTCTCTCCAAGGCTTAGTACATAGACCCCTCAGAAAGTTGCAAACCATAACTATCTCCATAGTGTAAACATGGAAAAAGTACACTAGTGCACATGCTTGGGACAGCAGTAAGATGAGACGGTGCATCTTCCCTACTTCTCGTCGAGGCCACCATTGCGTATTAAGCTGCATTGGATCAATAGGGGGGATAATGATGATGTAAGTGGATGCATAAGATGATGCAGCAGATGATGACTGGTAGGACAGTGCTGGCTAAAGAAGCAGGAGAGCTGATTAATGCACAGGATTCGCCAACCCCATCGTCCTGCTGAGAGTGCTGAGTAGATAATACAGTAGTACTGTATATAGAACTCATACAGTAGCTCAGTCATTCAAAATAATGTATGTGAATTTGAATGGGTATGGCATGGGTATATGGAACACACTTATAATAAATTGCCAGCACAATAAATATTAAAACATTTTTTTTTTTGAGGATGTAAATAGGTTTGGCTGCTTGAAAACTAAATTAATCAGCATATGATGATGCAGCTCACTGGTAGATAATATATAATGTAAACTGGGGCACAGTGTGGCATGTAATGGGATTTGGGGGTATAGTGTGCATATAATGGGAATTGGGGCCACAGTATGGCATATACAGGGAATTAGGGCACAGTGTGGCATATAATGTGAAATGGGGGCATAGCATGGAATATAATGAGAATTAGGGCACAGTGTGGCAAATAATATGAAATGTGCACACAATGTGGCATATCATGGGAACTGGGGGCACATCACAGCATATAATAAGAATTAGGGTACAGCATGGTATATGTAGATTCGGAGCACAGTATGGCATATTATGTGAATTGGGGTTACAGTATGGCATATTAGGAGAATTGGGGGTACAGTGTTGAATATAATGGGAGATGGGTGTTAAGTCTAGAGAGGGATGGGGGACCCCAAATAT
Source organism: Taudactylus pleione (assembly GCA_031769625.1). Taxonomy (NCBI): domain Eukaryota; kingdom Metazoa; phylum Chordata; class Amphibia; order Anura; family Myobatrachidae; genus Taudactylus; species Taudactylus pleione. The sequence goes on along the minus strand of JAUIMM010000350.1, from coordinate 7,316,234 downwards.
ATGAGTGTACCGGGCCACAAGATTTCTGTTGTATACACTGAATAGCAAAATCAGAATTCTTTAGAATACTTTAATACAAAATGAATCTACTTAATTTTTTTTGTAAATATGTGCACTGTACTGTATGTTTAATATGTAGTTACTACAGAATGTCGACATTGCATACCTCCCAACTATCCCGATTTTGGCAGGGGCAATCATGCTTATTGGGCACTGTCTCACTTTTACACCCACAGGTCGCAGTGTCCTGAGGGGGGTGGGGGAGTTTGGAGGTTTCACTCTCATATGCTGCTCTGCATAACAGAGCAGTGGTGAATGGATGCCGTGTGCAGCATCCATACATTACGGAAAGAGACTGGGAACACACCAGCAGCTTTGTATATGCTGGACATGCATGCTGGGCATGCCCCCAGTGTGACAAAAACCTGGGACGTGCCGTACAGCCACTCCCTGGACTGCGACACTGCACCCCTTTTTCATGCATGCGCACAGTATCCTGATATCAACCTACCCAATGTTGGGAGGAATGACACTGTAATGTAGACAGGTTCAGAATGTCGACATATGCTGGTAGAATATCAACATGTTTATAATGTTTACATTCAACATGTCAACATTGACAAAATGTCAACAAAATGCATATCTAGGTTATGGACATATGAGTGATAGGGCTAAGTTGCACTGTCGGCATTCTCACTGTCTACCTGCATAATGTTGACATTATGGTCAGTGTCGACATTGTGCCCATGTCAACGTCCTAAATGACGGCATTCTGAATAGAATACCACACCCGATTCTTTTTTGTTTTTATTGTATATTATATTATATTATGTAAGGAAAAGATGTGTGTTCCTCACTCATCACCACATTATATCTAAATGGCTGATTGTTTGGGCAGCTTGAATGGCTTTTGACAGAGGGGTTTGGTATATTGGGTCAACATTCATCATGTCTACCTAAGAATGTCAACATGTGGCATGTTGACATACTTGGTGTGTCGACATTGACCTTGTCAACATTCATCATACCAACAATGATGAAATGTTGACAAAATGTTCCTGTTGGTCTATCGGTGGCTTACTTGGTCTGGGCGGTTCCAGTTGTGTCTCCCGGCTCTGGCGGTCAGCTGACGACGACTTCTGTCTGTTTCTGAGGTGGGTCCGGCGATGACTATTACTAACCCCTGGTGCTTAGCCTCCCCTCCTGCAGCCTAACCCTAACCTTTCCTTTAGTGCATATCCCTAACCCTTCCCGCCAATAGTCTAACCCCAACCGTTCCCTTAGTGCTTATCCCTAACCCTTCGCTCCAATAGCCTAACCCCAACCCTCTGACGCTGCAGCGTATCCATAACTGTTCCCTTTGTGCATATCCCTAAACCTTCCCTTCAATAGCCTAACCCCAACCCTCTGACACCGCAGCTTAACCCTAACTATTCCCTTAGTGCTTATCCCTAAACCTTACCTTTATGGGTCACTGGTTGCATTCTAACCATTCTTCTGCATGCATACACAGAGTTGGAAAGGAGCTCCAGCAGGTGGGTGGGGCTAAATGATCAGGGGGTGCAGTCACCAGGACTCCAGAGTGTCAACTGTGAACAACCTATTGATGGCTATTGATGACTCTACCATCCCTGGTTTAAATGCATTGGCAGAAACCCATAGATGTCTCAGCCATCAATGGCTCAGTGCTGTGTATGCACAGACCTACACAAGACCTACAACATCAGCACAATGTAGCAGATGTTTATCAAAATCAGGCTACCGCTGCCTGCAGCATCGATGGGCAACTAGCAATGGCAAATATACTTGCCAATGATAGCTGCAAAACCATTGATGGTCAACCCTATGAACAACTGCTAGCCTGACAGGTATGAGGAAGGGGGGCCCTCAGTCTGGGCCTGATTCAGAGTCTCATGCAAAGCTGAAGTTCATGGCGTTGAGCTATCTCTTTGCAACAGAGTATGCACAAAAATCCCTAAAACCTCCTACAGCGTATGAGTTACACAATGTGTACCCACAAAGATGTAGTTGTGATTGAGAAGGACAGTATCAGAAATGTCTTGGAAAAGTGCTTGGTGATCCCGAATGGTGGCTGGGAGGTGGTGTGTTATGGGAGTGTCGCGGGCGAGTTACTGTATTGTGTTAAACAATGTGTGTCTCTAAGTCCCTGTGAGTTTATAGACAGTGTGTTGTGTGTGTGTGATAGACAGTATGTGTGTGTGTGTGCATAACTTTTTTGAGTTGTACAGTATACCGGAGTGAGAGCAGGGTGCATAGTGGGAGCAGCATGGAGTAAGGAGTGAAAGTGGGATGGGGAATGGAGGAAATGGGGTAATGCATGAAGAAGTAAGGGAGTGGGAGCGGGATGGAGTAGGGAAGGAGAGCAGAATGCATGGTCGGAGCAGCATGGAGTAAGGAGTGGAAGCAGGGTGCATGGTGGGAGCAGGATGGAGTAGGGAGGGGAACAGGATGCATGGTGGGAGCAGCATGGAATAAGGAGTTAAAGTGGGATGGGGAATGGAGAAAAAGGGGCAGTGCATGGTGGGAGCAGCATGGAGAAGTTCGGGAGTAGGAACAGGGGGCATGGTGGGAGCAGGATGGAGCAGGGAGGGAGAGCAGGATGCATGGTGGGAGCAGCATGGAGTAAGGAGTGGAAACAGGATGAGGAATGGAGGAAAAGGAGCAGTGCATGGTGGGAGCAGCATAAAGAAGGGAGTGGGAGCAGGATAGAGAATGGAGGAAGGAATAGTGCATAATGGAAGCAGAATGGAGATGTAGGGGAGTAGGAGCAGGATGGGGAAAGGAAAATGAGGAGCAGCCCATGGTGGGAGAGTGAGCAGGTTAAGGAGGAAAAGGATCAGCACATGCAGCATGGAGACGGGAACAGGATAGAGAATGGAGGAACAGGACTAGTGCATAATGGGTGCAGTATGGAGATGAAAGTGAGTGGAAGCAGGATGGGTAATGGAAGAGGAGAAGAAGCACATGGTGGAAGCAGCATGGAAAAGTAAGGGAACAGGATAGAGAATAGAGGAAGGAGGGGTGCAAAATGGGAGCAGCATGGAGATGTAAGGGGACAGGATAGAGAATAGAGGAAAGAGGAGTGCAAGATGGGAGCAGCATGGAGAAGTAAGGGAACAGGATAGAGAATAGAGGAAGGAGGAGTGCAAAATGGGAGCAGCATGGAGATGTAAGGGGACAGGATAGAGAATAGAGGAAAGAGGAGTGCAAGATGGGAGCAGCATGGAGAAGTAAGGGAACAGGATAGAGAACAGAGGAAGGAGGAGTGCAAGATGGGAGCAGCATGGAGATGTAAGGGAACAGGATAGAGAATAGAGGTAGGAGGAGTGCAAGATGGGAGCAGCATGGAGAAGGGGACAGGATAAAGAAAAGAGGAAGGAGGGGTGCAAGGTGGGAGCAGCATTGAGAAGTAAGGGAACAGGATAGAGAATAGAAGAAGGCGTAGTGCAAGATGGGAGCAGCATGGAGAAGGGAACAGGATAGAGAATAGAGGAAGGAGAAGTGCAATATGGGAGCAGAATAGAGAAGTAAGGGAACAGGATAGAGAATAGAGGAAGGAGGAGTGCAAGATGGGAGCAGCATGGAGAAGAAAGGGAACAGGACAGAGAATAGAGGAAGGACTGGAAGATGGGAGCACCATGGATAAGTAAGGGAACAGGATAGAGAATAGAGGTAGGAGGAGTGCAAGATGGGAGCAGCATGGAGATGTAAGGGAACATGATAGAGAATAGAGGTAGGACTGGAAGATGGGAGCAGAATGGAGAAGTAAGGGAACAGGATAGAGAATAAAGGCAGGACTGAAAGATGGGAGCAGCATGGAGAATAAAAAGGAAACAGGATAGAGAATAGAGGAAGGAGGAGTGCAAGATGGGAGCAGAATGGAGAAGTAAGGGAACAGGATAGAGAATAGAGGCAGGACTGGAAGATGGGAGCAGCATGGAGAAGTAATGGAACAGGATAGAGTATAGAGGCAGGACTGGAAGATCAGAGCAGAATGGAGAAGTAAGGGAACAGGATAGAGAATAGAGGAAGGAGAAGTGCAAGATGGGAGCAGAATAGAGAAGTAAGGGAACAGTATAGAGAATAGAGGAAGGAGAAGTGCAAGATGGGAGCAGCATGGAGAAGTAAGGGAACAGGATAGAGAATAGAGGAAGGAGAAGTGCAAGATGGGAGCAGAATAGAGAAGTAAGGGAACAGTATAGAGAATAGAGGAAGGAGGAGCGCAAGATGGGAGCAGCATTGAGAAGGGAACAGGATAGAGAATAGAGGAAGGAGGGGTGCAAGATGGGAGCAGCATGGAGATGTAAAGGAACAGGATAGAGAATAGAGGAAGGACTGGAAGATGGGAGCAGCATAGAGAAGGGAACAGGATAGAGAATAGAGGAAGGAGGAGTGCAAGATGGGAGCAGCATGGAGAAGGGAACAGGATAGAGAATAGAGGAAGGAGGGGTGCAAGATGGGAGCAGCATGGAGATGTAAGGGAACGGGATAGAAAATTATAGAAGGCGTAGTGCAAGATGGGAGCAGCATGGAAAAGGGAACAGGATAGAGAATAGAGGAAGGAAGAGTGCAAGATGGGAGCAGCATGGAGATGTAAGGGAACAGGATAGAGAATAGAGGAAGGAGAAGTGCAAGATGGGAGCAGCATGGAGAAGGGAACAGGATAGAGAAAAGAGGTAGGACTGGAAGATGGGAGCAGCATGGAGAAGTAAGGGAACAGGATAGACAATAGAGGTAGGAGGAGTGCAAGATGGAAGCAGCATGGAGAAGTAAGGGGACAGGATAGATAATAGAGGTAGGAGGAGTGCAAGATGGGAGCAGCATGGAGAAGGAAACAGGATAGAGAATAGATGTAGGAGGAGTGCAAGATGGGAGCAGCATGGAGAAGTAAGGGAACAGGATAGAGAATAGATGTAGGAGGAGTGCAAGAGGGGTGCAGCATGGAGAAGGGAACAGGATAGAATTGAGGAATGCGTAGTGCAAGATGGGAGCAGCATGGAGAAGGGAACAGGATAGAGAATAGAGGAAGGAAGAGTGCAAGATGGGAGCAGCATGGAGATGTAAGGGAACAGGATAGACAATAGAGGAAGGAGAAGTACAAGATGGGAGCAGCATGGAGAAGGGAACAGGAAAGAGAATAGAGAAAGGAGTGGAAGATGGGAGCAGCATGGAGATGTAAGGGGACAGGATAGAAAATAGAGGAAGGAGTGCAAGATGGAGCAGCATGGAGAAGTAAGGGAACAGGATAGAGAATAGAGGAAGGCGTAGTGGAAGATGGGAGCAGCATGGAGAAGGGAACAGGATAGAGATTAGAGGAAAGAGGAGTGCAAGATGGGAGCAGCATGGAGAAGGGAACAGGATAGAAAATAGATGAAGGAGGAATGCAAGATGGGAGCAGCATGGAGATGTAAGGGAACAGGATAGAGAATAGAGGAAGGAGGAGTGCAAGATGGGAGCAGCATGGAGAAGGGAACAGGACAGAGAATAGAGGAAGGATTGGATGATGGGAGCACCATGGAGAAGTAAGGGAACGGGATAGAGAATAGAGGAAGGAGGAGAGCAAGATGGGAGCAGAATGGAGAAGGGAACAGGATAAAGAATAGAGGAAGGAGGAGTGCAAGATGGGAGCAGCATGGAGAAGGGAACAGAATAAAGAATAGAGGAAGGAGGAGTGCAAGATGGGAGCAGCATGGAGAAGGGAACAGGATAGAGAATAGAGGAAGGAGGAGTGCAAGATGGGAGCAGCATGGAGATGTAAGGGAACAGGATAGAGAATAGAGGAAGGAGAAGTGCAAGATGGGAGCAGCATTGGAGAAGTAAGGGGACAGGATAGAGAATAGAGGAAGGAGGAGAGCAAGATGGGAGCAGCATGGAGAAGGGAACAGGATAAAGAATACAGGAAGGAGGAGTGCAAGATGGGAGCAGCATGGAGATGTAAGGGAACAGGATAGAGAATAGAGGAAGGAGAAGTGCAAGATGGGAGCAGCATTGGAGAAGTAAGGGAACAGGATAGCGAATAGAGAAAGGAGTGGAAGATGGGAGCAGCATGGAGAAGTAAGGGAACAGGATAGAGAATAGAGGAAGGAGAAGTGCAAGATGGGAGCAGCATGGAGAAGTAAGGGAACAGGATAGAGAAAAGAGGTAGGAGGAGTGCAAGATGGGAGCAGCATGGAGAAGTAAGGGGACAGGATAGATAATAGAGGTAGGAGGAGTGCAAGATGGGAGCAGCATTGAGAAGGGAACAGGACAGAATTGAGGAATGCGTTGTGCAAGATGGGAGTAGCATGGAGAAGGGAACAGGATAGAGAATAGAGGAAGGAAGAGTGCAAGATGGGAGCAGCATGGAGATGTAAGGGAACAGGATAGAGAATAGAGGAAGGAGAATTTCCAAGATGGGAACAGCATGGAGAAGTAATGGAAGCGGATAGAGAATAGAGAAAGGAGTGGAAGATGGGAGCAGCATGGAGATGTAAGGGGACAGGAAAGAGACTAGAGGAAGGAGAATTGCAAGATGGGAGCAGCATGGAGAAGTAAGGGAAGAGGATAGAGAATAGAGAAAGGAGTGGAAGATGGGAGCAGCATGGAGAAGGGAACAGGATAGAGAATAGAAGAAGGCGTAGTGCAAGATGGGAGCAGCATGGAGAAGTAAGGGAAGAGGATAGAGAAAAGAGAAAGGAGTGGAAGATGGGAGCAGCATGTAGAAGGGAACAGGATACAGAATAGAGGAAGGAGGAGTGCAACATGGGAGCAGCATGGAGAAGGGAACAGGATAGAGAATAGAGGGAGGAGTGTAAGATGGGAGCAGCATGGAGATGAAAGGGAATGGGATAGAGAATTGAGGAAGGAGGAGTGGAAGATGGGAGCAGCATGGAGAAGTAAGGGAACAGGATAGAGAATAGAGGAAGGAGGAGTGCAAGATGGGAGCAGAATGGAGAAGTAAGGGAACAGGATAGAGAATAGAGGAAGGAGGAGTGGAAGATGGGAGCAGAATGGAGAAGTAAGGGAACAGGATAGAGAATAGAGGTAGGAGGAGTGCAAGATGGGAGAAGCATGAACAAGTAAGGGAAAAGGATAGAGAATAGAGGAAGGAGGAGTGGAAGATGGGAGCAGCATGGAGAAGGGAACAGGATAGAGAATAGAGGTAGGAGGAGTGCAAGATGGGAGCAGCATGGAGAAGAGAACAGGATAGAGAAAAGAGGTAGGAGGAGTGCAAAATGGGAGCAGCTTGGAGAAGGGAACAGGATAGAGATTGGAGGAAGGAGGTGTGCAAGATGGGAGCAGCATTGAGATGTAAGGGAGTGGTAGCAGGATGGGTAATGGAAGAGAAAGAGCAGCTACTTTGTACTGGTCCCACGACCCTCTCTGCATCATGGTTGTATGGAGAGCTGCACATGTACAATATGTGCCTGATCCATGAATCTGTAAAGTGGCTTGTATTTTATGTTGTTTTTACCTGTTATCACACAAAAGCTAGCCGAGCTATTACAATGTATCTAACAAAAATAAATAAATAAACACGCAGCTTTGAAATCCTGTCTCCCCGTTCCTGTTGTGAGAAATTGCAGGCAGATGGATGTGTGCTGTGTAAAGGTAGCTGCAGTGCATTCTGGGGTTTCAATTTTACCCACTATCAAAATTTTCTCTATGATAAGCTGAATATTAGAAAGAGCCTAGCAGACTGCTTTATGCAACAACTAAGGGAAAGGGGATATAGCAGACACACCACTCACTGTAATCTGCAATTAAAATGTAACTGTTATTAGATTTATTGAAGCAATTAATGTATAAAAGGTAAACAAAAATCAAGGATTTCTTCTATAAAGAACAATGTGCATTTCTCAGTGAATAATCAATCGTTTTACTGGAGAAAAGGATACAAAATTGCTATTGATCTAGGTGCCTCCTCTAGCCACTGGTCTAATAATTCTATGCAGCCAAATCTGCAACTCTATAAAAATGTACTATTTAAAGTGATAGAACTGCCTCTGATTAATTGAATTACCTAGCTCAGTGGTTCCCAAACTTTTTTGAATCACGGCGCCCTAGTGCATCAGCATTGTTTTCATTGCACCCCTAAGCCAAAAGTTTTGTTATTCAGAAATTCAACAGAAAATGTAGTGAAGTTGCACATTGATATTAATTGTGCTTACCTTAATCATAGGCAAACGCAGGGGGGGGGGTTTCCGTCTGCCTGGAAACACCCCTCCCCAGCCCACTCCATGACCACAATAGAAATAGTGATATAATGGAATTTTACTAGCGCTGCATGTTCTTCTCAGTATCATAAATGAAATAATTAGCACCACCTGTGGATCTTTTAACATGTATCAGCCAGTAATAAATAACCTGTGCACCAATTAGGGGATTTGGAAAACATGCACTGTCAGGGATGCACTGCTATAGAGCCCAATATTTACATATATGTCCAGGGCAGTGCTAGGTTCTTCTTCTACTCCCCCAGACTCCCAGACTTGCTCCCATGCCCTGGAATGGTGCTCACATCTAAAATAAAATCATTCAGCTCAGGCAGGATGGCCCTAGTGCCACATTTAATGGCTTACTGTGATCGCTAGTCCTGTATATGATGGAATTATGAAACACAATACACATTGTATGACGCATATTAAAGTTGGATAAGTGGTAATTATGCCCTCTTCATGGACTGGCCACACTCACTCTAAAATCAAGCATTTGGAAACCCCCCTCTAGAAATCCTGCGTTTGCCACTTTTAATGACCAGCTTAATTACAATATTTTCCTATAACATTTGAGTATATATCTTGCTCTAGGAACATCTATAAACTTTACTTGTGTAAATATTATTATAGTGCTGTCTCCTGATTTAGATCCACTAGCCTTAATTAACTGTGGATCCGATTTTTAAGTTTTGGATATGTGATTTATTAATATTAGTATTTTTTTCAGTTCATTTCTTTTATTATCTTTGTTTATTTGAAGTTTTTTAATTTTGCATTTTTGTTGCAGTTTGTCACAATATGGGTGGTATCACTTGATGGCCTCCGGCGGGCGTAGCAACCATACCAACACTCCGGTCAGGTTGTGAAGTGACGCATGTCCGGCGTTTGCCGGAAGTCGAGCCCACGAGGCGGAGGACAGTCAGCGGGGACCAGACAGAGGTCGGAGAGGTACACAGGTATTTAAGGTGAGCAGTTTATGTTATGGTGTTTGATATATATATAGCCTGAGGAAGGGCATTAAAGCCCGAAACGTTGCCTTTACCCCATTGTGGAGAATCGTTATTTATAAAGTCCACTGAGTGCTGCTTATTGGAAATTATATATATATATATATATATATATATATATATATATTAAAAAAAAACTTACGGTTTCACATGTCCCATTAAGACAGCTTAGACATGATCTGAAAATTCATAAAACCTATTGAATTTCTGCCACTCAAACTTCAAAAGGCAATGAAATTAGGATAGTTAAGGCTGACGCCTTAATGGAAGTGTTCCTTGCGTAATACAGATATGGTATGCCATGACACTATGTGGTTAACTGCAGATTCAGCACTCTCACAGAGAGAGATTGTTGTCACTCACAAAATGGTGGAGCTGCTAATTCACAGAATCTGCAGTTAACCACATGGTGTCATGGCATACCATATCTGTATTACGCAAGGAACACGTCCATTAAGGCGTCACAATTAATGATCGTAATTTCATTGCTTTTTGGAGTTTGAGTGGCAGAAATTTGTGAATTTTCAGATCATGTCTAAGCAGCCTTAATGGGACATGTGAAACCATAAGATTTTTTGTCTTTGGAATTTCATAGCTTTTTTCAAATTTATTAACTATCAGGGTTTGGATGAGCAAACCAGGCCACCTGCTGGGGAGAAGGGCAACAAAATGGTACTCTAACGCAGGTGGAAGAGGGGACAGCACACAGGAGGTGGTTTGGGAGGTGCAGAGTGCGAGATGGCTGCAGGGGCAAGCAGTAGGTGTGAGGGGTAGCGGCAGCAGCTGTGCAGTGCAAAGGGGGCATCAGCGGGTGACACTGGTAGTGCGCATGCACCTGAAAAAATAAAATCAAAGAGTCACAGATGCACGAACGCAGCAGTGAGATCCATCTACGCATCTATGTTAAAAATTGAATGTGTAAAACAAAAAAAGGTGCCCACCCCCCAAAAGCACAACCAGCACAAGGCTTTTAACTGCCAGTCCTGGTTATGTTTAAATACAGGGGAAAAATTACGTAGGGGTCCCCTGTACTTAAGCACAACCAGCACCGTGCTAGTCAGAACCAGCCCTGGTTGCCAAAATACGGGGGACAAATGACATAGGGGTGCAACCAGCACTGGGCTCTGAGCCGGTCCTGGTTTTGAAAATACAGGGGGGAAAAATGCGTAGGGTCCCCCTGTATTTGCCAGAAACAGCACCAGACCCTTTCTAGCGGTGGGATGATGCCACAGCCAGGGAAGCCCTTTCACCAGACCCCCCCAGCCGAAGCATCACCCCTGACCACTAGTCAGCCCAGGCTGGGATCCCTGGGGAGCTGGGGACCCCCCCAATAAAGGTGTCCCCCTCTCCAGGGCACCCCAGTCCCAGGCTGATAGCCCGGGGCTATCCCTACCACCTCTAGGCAGTGGGTGCTGGGTTGATTGTGTTGTTTGCAGTAGTACTACAGGTCCCACCAGACATCCCCGCATACTGGCACTTGGAGAACCACAAGTACCTGCGGGAGGGGCATTAAGGGCCTGCTGGTACCTATAGTACCCCTGCAAAAGAAATAGAAAAATAAAAAAGACACCATTTAAAAAAAAATATATATATTATGCTGCACCTTCACCTGGGGGGCGGCAGCCTTTGCTCTTTTACATGGCTGCCGCTTCCCCCAGGACTTCTACATCGTCTTCATCTGGAGAGCGGCAGCCTTTAAGCTCTTTTGCACATCCACCGCCCATCCAGGGCTTCCGCGGCGTCTTCTTGGTTCAGCTGGTCTTCTCTCCAGCTCCCCGGGCGACGAACTGATTGGACGTCGCCTCGCACTGGCTGCATATAAGCCAGCCGAGGGGGTGGGGCGATGACGTCGCAAACAGTGATTGGCTCGTGGCAGACATCTATGAATTTCAAAAATGGCGCTGAGGAGACATTTTTGAAAAGGGCACGCTCAGGTCTCGGTTCGGAAGTCAATGGTGAGAACAGCTCATTGGCTAAGAGGCGGAAGGCTCGCCTCTCTCAGCCAATGAGCGCTCAGCACCAGGATTTCTGAACTGAAATCCCGGGCGGAGCTGTCATTCAGGTACGAGGGTCCGCATACTTTCGTTTTTATTTTTTGCCAAGACCCTGAATTGTCTGAAGAGGACAGATCCACGCATAGGAGGAGGCGAGTATGGAATTTTTATTACAGGTAATCCATAGGATTATCTACTTGGAGAAGAGGACAGAATGGGTACAGGGATACTAGGTGAGTATGTGAGATAGTGTGCGCATGTGTGAGTACATGTGTGTGTGCATGTATGTTTTAATAAAATTTTACTTTTCTACAGTGTGTGTTCTGTGGTTTATTAATATTGCTTTTGCTGTGGAACTACAGGTACCAGCAGGCCTGTAATGCCCCGCATGCTCATACTTGTGGTTCTCCAAGTACCAGCATGCGAGGTAGGCTTGCTGGGAACTGTAGTTCCACAGCAAAAGACCATATTTTAACTCTTTACTTGCACCACACTTTACACAATCAACACGGCACTCAACGCTCCAGGGGTGCCGGGGATAGCCCCGGGCTATCAGCCTGGGGTGCCCTGGAGAGGGACCCCCTTTATTGGGGGGTCCCAAGGGATCCCTCAGCCTGGGCTGACTAGCGGTCAGGGGTGATGTTTCGGCTGGGGGGCCCGGAGAAAGGGCTCCCCTGGCTGTGGCATCAGCCCCCCCCACTAGAAAGAGTCCGGTGCTGGTTCTGGTAAATACAGGGGGACCCTACGCATTTTTTCCCCCTGTATTTCCAGAACCAGGGCCGGCTCAGAGCCTAGTGCTGGTTGCGCTGAATACGGGGGACCCTTATGTCATTTGGCCCCTGTATTTAGCACAACCAGTACTGGGTCTCCAAAGCACGGTGCTGGTTGTTATTTAGGGGGCGGGGCCATGCCATTTTTATATATTTTTTTTAAACACAGAAGCAGGTATCACGGATCCTCCAGATCCGAGCCTGCATTCTGTGTGCTGCTACCTCCCCCAGGTCCTAACGCCTGCCCCACCACCGCCCGCACTGCCTCCGCTAAGGTCTGCTACTGTCCCCGGGTTCTGGCCGCAGCCAACGCCTGCTACCCCTCGGCACCTTTCCCCTGGGTCCTGCTGCAGCTAATGGTCGCTTCTTTCCCCCAAGCCCACCACCGCTAAAGCCCGCAAACGACGGCCATCTTTGTGCACCCAAGTGAAGCCACAGTGAGTGGTGGAGGCTCCTGCTTCGCCTGCGCAACAAATTCACATTTCCTATCTATTCAATGGCGCGTTCTTGAGGTAATAGTTTAAAAACTGTAACTTTCTAATTTACCTGAACTCCAAAAGGCCCTACCCTGGCACAATAGCTACCTAATAAAACAAACCCCAAGTCTAAATTCGTCCCCTACCCTGAGTTATGCCTTCCCAAAAATCACCCCATAGAGAACAACAGAAAAGTGGAGATTTCCATTTTTTTAGATGCAGCCTTAATATAAGGGCACGACTGTGCTCTTAGAATTATATATATATATATATATATATAGAGAGAGACATATTACTGTGCTGGACCTAACACGATATGAAACACATTAGTCATAATATAAGGATCAGACAGGCTCCACCTATTATATTGGGATTGCTGAATGTGTACTTAGGGCCTGATTCAGACCCACTCGCAAGCGGCTGTCCGCTCGCAAGTGGGTCGATGTTCTGGACTGAGCATGCGCACGACGGAGGGAGCTCCGTCGTGTGCATGCGCCAGACGCGACGAACGAAGGAAAGTCATTCGCTCGTTGTGTCTGATCAAAGGGGGCATGCTGTCGATGTTGATTGACAGCACGCCCCCTTTGGTAGGCGTGCCGGGGGCGTGCCTCCCTGACGGGGGCGTTCCCACGGGAACGCCTCCTGTCAGAAGCCGGCCCACTGACATCACTAGTGATGTCAGTGGGAGTGATTTGGGCTCTGATAGAGCCAAAATCACTCCGGAGCTTGCGGTTGAAAACCTCAACCGCAGGCTCCGGCTCGCAGTTTCGATGGTCGCGATGGTCAAGACCATCGCGGCCATCAAACTGCACGCTCGTATAGCCTGTGGGTGGTGACCCACAGCTATACGAGCGTCCAGGAGGACGCTCCATTTTCATGGAGGCCGGCCCTCATTCAGAGCGTACGGCTCTGAATGAGGGCCTTAGTGTGCTGAGTGCCTGATTCACAGATGTGCACTGAGGCATTCACAGCTGGGAACCCGCATACATCTGCTGTGTGAAAATATGTTAATGCTGTAGCCAGCTGGAAATGTATTGAGACGCCCACTGGCGGCCTTGCAGATCACTCCCCCAAATGGTCCCTGAATGGCAATCACTTTGCAAAGAAGTTCTCACGGCGAGCTGCACCGCAAAGGTATCGTAACATGTGCGCAGTGTGACTGTGACACATGCGCAGGTGACTGATAATCGCTCAACTGCGTAAATATCAGAATAGCATACATCCCTGAAGTCACTTCTGTAAGGTGCGGAAGACAGATGTCACTTATAACACATGATGCCAGTTCCATAGGGAATGTTTGTTGCATGCAAATAGTGAATATGGGTCGATACTGTCAACGGAGGCCTAGCTTTTGAATAAACTGTCTCATGCAATCACCTGCAAAAGAGAACACGGTGCAGCTACAAACGATTGTATATGGAAGGTCACATCCAATTTTTTGTAAGTTGTTTTTTTATTTTATCTCTGTTATGTGATTGAAATTCTCAAAATTGGATTTAATGTAACTTTCTACTTATGTAAATATATGCAATAAATTACATATGACTGGCAAAGAATAAATAAAATATCAATATAGTATGTTAGACAATAACGCTGCAGCACAAATACATTACTCCCAACCATCCCAATTTCAGCAGGACTGTCCCTATCGAGGGCTCTGTTCCACTGTAATGATATAACGATAGGGACTGAATTATCCAAGGCCACTCCCCTTTGACAGGCAGGAGAAGTCAGGCCTGCACTGATCTATGCTGAGCTTAACCCTATCAGATGCACTGCTTTTTTGCTGGTGGGATTGCAGAAGATTTGTGACAGGAACAGGGTTTAGGACCCGAGGGGCATCAACGGTGATTTAGAAAACAGCATCAAATCAGACGCTTAGTAAAAACTGTATTTTTACACTAAAAGCAAAATAAATACCAAATGGTTTCTGATTAGGCAACCTGCAGCTTAGTAAATTTACCTTTTAGAGTTCTGTCACTCCCAACTCTAAATCTCTCCTCACATTATAAATCTGCGCCATTAGCAATGCAGCATGGTTGCGTCGAGGTGCAAATTTGCTCCTTTTTTTCCTTCCCAATTTTGAATCAGCCCCATTGTGCATATATAGAGCCGTATTCAATTTGAGCGGACCCGCGATACTTTCCCGCCTCCTGGACTTTTCGCCTACATCGCGTGTTTTGTAGGCGGAAAAGTATCGCACGCATGCCCGCGTATCCCCGTATTCAATTTGAAAGTAGGCGAAAACGGGACCCGGTGAAACTTGAACAGGCGGAAAGTACTGTCAGATTTGGGGAAATCAGCCTGACACCCCCCAAAAGATGCTCTGACATGGGGGTTAGCTATGTGTACCCCCGATTTGGCTTGCTGAAGGTATTTGGTGTTTTTAAACGGGCTCAATAGCTGCTAAATAGCGTTTTTGTATAAGTGGTGAAGATTAGTATTCAGGAGGTTTTTTTGCAGAAAATAACTTATCTCAGAAAATTTGGGGTAATTGAAAATGGGGGTCAGCATATTTTAAAGCTGCTAAAGTTAAGTTAAAAAAATCGTGAAAAATCCACCTGCCGCCAGGCCCTGCAATGAAAAAAACACCTGGGGCATACTTGGGGACCCCCCCAGAGTCAAGTTCGCTAGTTTTAACTTTGTCCCCCAACATTTTTTTTTTCACCCCCAAATTCAAAGTGATTTTTGGGGGTCCTTAAGTGTTTTTTTAAAACATTTTTGATGCAGTTTACCTTTGGGGGAAAGTCTGAAGGCTGCACGGGGGTTACCGCAACGTTGCACCCCAAAACCAAAATTCATCACTTTTTTCCGCCCGCTATTCATAGGCGAAACTTTTCCGCCTATTACATTGCATTGACTTAGCGCCTAGGCGGAGAGTCTTTCAAAGTGAATACGGCGATACTTTTCCGCCTGGCGAAATTACATCATCAGCAAAACTTTTCCGCAAATTCCGGCTTTTCACCTCAATTTCAATACGGCCCATAGTTGCAGACTCACTGTCGGCTATTGGTAGCTGCAGAGTGACCATCTGCGGAACTGTTTCCCAGATAGCAATCAGGGCCATCTCTTCCATTGGGCTTGTTGGGCAGTTGCCCAAGGGCCTGAAGCTTGTAGAGGCCCGCCAACCCACCCCCCTACAGCTGCGGCCAGTTGGTAAATTTGTGATATTTTTATAAGCCAGCCGCCGGTGCACTGTATTCCGATCTAACATCCCCCCTCCCGGTGACAAGTACTCACCTCAGTCCCAGTTTCACTTCATCCGCCGGCTTCAGACCAATCTCTCTGCATGTGTGGGAGGTCTGATGGGCATGCAGGAGTGTTTCATTTTATTGACCATTTACATTTTTTTTCCGTGAATGGGTGGGTAGGGGCCCCAGTGCATTGCTTTGCCCAGGGCCAACACTGTTAAGACAACCCTGATAGCAATGCACATGCCGGCACAAGGAAAAAATCTCAATTTAAAGTCCTGCTTACGATATATTTTGCACCATTCTATTAATGTATTTCAACTTCCTTCTTCCTTCTTAAAATAAAAATCATGAGAGCAATGGGACATTTTCTGCTGTCTCTATTTTATATGCCATATTATTATGTTTGAATATTTTTATTACTATTGGGTGTTGCATTTTTGAACCTCTTTACTAACTTATCCTAACAAATTGTGTGTGCACAAATATCTTTAAATATGCACTGCAACCCAGTCAGATGTATTTCATAAATTGTTATAAAATATGGATT
This sequence comes from Taudactylus pleione, assembly GCA_031769625.1. Classification (NCBI taxonomy): domain Eukaryota; kingdom Metazoa; phylum Chordata; class Amphibia; order Anura; family Myobatrachidae; genus Taudactylus; species Taudactylus pleione. The sequence goes on along the minus strand of JAUIMM010000350.1, from coordinate 7,300,027 downwards.
TAGGCTAAATTCCTGTTTTTATGCATGTGTTAGTTTCAGGGAACATGATGGGGGGGTGGTAAATTTGTATAAATGGCATGTTACCTCTCTACCACTGCAGGCAAAACCAGGTGGTTTATTTACTAAAGTTCGTTTTGTTTTGTTTTTTCGACATGCCATTCGATTTTGGTTCGATTTTCTTAGAGGAGATTAACTAAAGCCCAAATCGAATGTCAAATCGAACAGAAAAATTAATTTCATGTCAAATCGAATTTCTGCATAGTAAAACGAACTCCAAATCGAACTTCAAATCCCCAAATGAATGGAAGTGCTTCATGCTTTAGATTTTAGCATGAGCAGATCTATTTGACACAGATGCATGCATACATCAATGAGATGCATGCATGTATCTTAGTGTAAACAGCTTGATAAGTGTTAATTTAAAAAAAAAATAAGCGGAGTTCCCCCTAAAAGCACAACCAGCCTCGGACATTTCATAGCCAGTCCTGGTTGTGTAAATACAGGGGCAACAATGCGTAGGGTTCCCCTGTACTTAGCACAACCAGCACCAGGCTTTGAACCGGTCCTGGAAATAAAGGTGAAAAAATGCGTAGGGTTCCCCTGTAGCACCTGGCTATTTCTAGCGGGGGGTAATGCCACAGCGTGGGAAACCCTATCACCAGGTCCCCCGGCCAAAGCATTAACCCTGACCGCTAGTCAGCCCAGGCTGGGGATCCCTGGGAATTTTGGCACACCCCAATAAAGGGGTCCCCCTCTCCAGGGCACCCCAGTTCTAGGCTGATAGCCCAGGGCTATCCCTGGCACCCCTGGGCGGTGGGTGCCGGGATGATTGTGTAAAATGTGTGTAAAAATATAACTGTCAATTTTGTTTTTACCAGTAGAACTGCAGGTCCCAGCAAGCCTCCCCCGCATGCTGGTACTTGGAGAATCACAAGTACCAGGATGCAGGGCATTAAGGGCCCACTGGTACCTCTAGTTCACCTGTAAAGAAATGTTAAAATAAAGACAACACACACTGTGACAGTATACATTTATTACACACATACACACTCACACATACTCACCTATAATGCCTGGACTGGTCCTCTTCTCCATGTAGGCATCCTCAGACTTTTAAAAATAAAAAAAATTAAAAGTCCCAACCCACAAACTTCCCGAATGACGGCCTCAGCCGCGGCATTTCCCTTAGAAGTGCCGTGGCTGAGCGTTCATTGGCTGAGAGAGATGAAGTCAATAGTGAGAAACGCAAGGATACCAAGAGGGGTATTCAATATGAAACGTTAACTTCACTGTCGAAGTTAACGTTTCATATCGGAGTTTTTACCTGCGTTAAAGTATCGGGCGCGCTCCCGATTATACCCGTATTCAATATAAAATTAACGAAAACGGGAAACTTCTAAGTTGGATTTGCGTAAAGTTACAAATTTTTCCTTAAAAAAATTGTAAGACCCCCCTAAAGTTGTAAAAACATGGGGGATCACTATGGGTACCCCCGTTTTTGCCTTTAATTGAAAGTCGGGGATTTAAATAGCCGCAGCAGGTGTTTTTTTCCGACATTGAAGAAGTGATGCAGAAGAGCACTTAGGTTATTTTTTTCGTTTTTTTAAGTGGTCCCATCAAATTTGGGGTACATGAAAATGGGTACTAGCATATTTTGATGTCCCTAAAGTAAGTTTTTAAAAATTCTGCATTTGTGCACCTGCCGCTATAATTCTATTCTAGAAAAATTTGCCGCATACTTGCAGAATAGCGCTGAACCTATTTCCCTATCGTTAAACAATTTTTCCCCATTTTTATTTTTTGCACCCCAATTTTTAAATAAATTTTTTGGGGTGTCCCTATTTTTTTTAAAACTTTTTTTGACACAGTTCTTTTTTAAATGTCATTCCCAGGGGTGCAGGCTATTTTTTTTAAGCCTGCACCCCTAAACGCCAATTCTGCACTTTTTTTCGACACCTACAGTCAGGTGCATAAATATTGGGACATTGACAGAATTTTCATATTTTGGCCTCTATTCACCACCACAATGGCTTGGAAATGAAACAAACAAGATGTGCTTTAACTGCAGACTTTCAGATTTAATTTGAGGGTAATTACATCCAAATCAGGTGAACAGTGTAGGAATTACAACGGTTTCTATATGTGCCTCCCACTTTTTAAGGGGCCAAAAGTAATGGGACTATCAACTCAAAAGCTATTTCATGGACAGGTGTGGGCTATTCCCTCGTTATTTCATTATCAATTAAGCAGGTAAAAGGTCTGGAGTTGATTCTAGGTGTGACATTTGCATTTGGAATCAGTTGCTGTCGACTCTCAATATGAGATCCAAAGAGCTTTCACTATCAGTGAAGCAAGCCATCATTAGGCTGAAAAATCAAAACAAACCCATCAGAGAGATAGCAAAAACATTAGGTGTGGCCAAATCAACTGTTTGGAACATTCTTAAAAAGAAAGAACGCACTGTAGAGCTCAGCAACACCAAAAGACCCGGAAGACCACGGAAAACAACTGTCGTGGATGACAGAAGAATTATTTCCTGGTGAAGAAAAACCCCTTTACAACAGTTGGCCAAATCAAGAACACTCTCCAACTCTGATAAAGCCGAAAGCACTCCAGGGCTTGACCATAGCGACCATCTTTTTGTCCACTCGCTTTAGCTGTGGTTGGTCACCCACAGCTATACGAGCGGCCAGGAGGCCGCTCTAAAAACTAAGAGGGACCGCGCTGATTCAAAGCGTCCGGCTCTGTCAGAGCGTCCGGCTCTGAATCAGGGCCAGAGTCCATTCATGTTATGCCACACAGAGCCAATTCTTGTTATGCCACACAGTAATAATATAAACATTTAGCAACACAGTAGTGCCCCTTATAACTAGGGGTGTACACCGGCCACTTTTGGTGTTTTGGTTTTGGATCTTTCTTCGTGAATTGGATCTGGATTGGTTTTGCCAAAACCAGCCTTCCGTGTTTTGGGTTCTGGGTTTTGTGTTTTGGATCTGTATTTTTTTGAAAAAAAAAAAACATAAAACAAGCTAAAATCACAGAATGTGTGGGTTTTTCTGCTCCTATGCTATTATTAACCTCAATAACATTAATTTCCACTCATTTCCAGTCTACCTCACAATATTGTTTTTAGTCCAAAAGGTTGCACCGAGGTAGCTGGATGACTATGCTAAGCGACACAAGTGGGCGGCACAAACACGTGGCCCATCTAGGAGTGACACTGCAGTGGCAGACAGGATGACAGTTTGAAAAACTAGGCCCCAAACAGTACATAATGCAAAGAAAAAAAAGAGGTGCAAGATGGAATTGTCCTTGGGCCCTCCCACCCACCCTTATGTTGTATAAACAGGACATGCACACTTTAACAAACCAATCATTTCAGCACCAGGGTCTGCCACACAACTGTGGCTGAAATGATTGGTTTGTTTGGGCCCCCACAAAACAAGCTGGCAATTAATCTGATTAATTAATCTTTTGTTGATGCACGTGCGGCTTCAGAGCACACAGGGCCTGATTCAGACCTGGTCACGAGCGCTGTGCGCTCGCAACCGGGTCGATGTTGGGCCAGTGCGCATGCGGACGACAGAGCCGGCTCCATCGTGCGCATGTGCGAGACCAGGATAGCGACGGGCACTCCATCGCTCCGGATCTCGCAACAAAGGGGGCGAGCTGTCGATGTTGAGTGACAGCTCGCCCCCTTTGGTGGACGGGCCGGGGGAGTGGCTGCCCAAACGGAGGCGTTCCCATGTGAACGCCTCCATTTGGGGGCGGCCCACTGACATCACGAGTGGGAGAGATTTCGGCTCTGTTAGAGCCGAAATCTCTCTGGGGCTTGCGGCCACGAGACCCTACCACAAGGGGTCTCGTCACAAGCCTGATGGTCGCGATGGTCTTGACCATCGCGACCATCTTCCTGGTCACCCACAGCTATGGTCACCCACAGCTATGGTCACCCACAGCTATGCAAGCGGCCAGGAGGCCGTTCTAAAAAAAAAAAAGGCCGGCCCTGATTCAGAGCGAGCTCCACAGGGCCACAATTCACAACACAGAAAAGAAGAATTTTTATTTTTTTTGGAGTGCATTTTGGGGGTTACACCACCCTTTAACAGACGAGCCAGCCGGCCCTTTACTTATGACACAGGCGCACGCTTGGCGCTACTTTGTTGATGCACGTGCAGCTACAGCGCACACAATTCACAAACACAGAAAAAATATTTTTTTTATATATTTTTTGGTGTGCACTTTGGGGGTTACACCACCCTTTAACAGACGAGCCAGCCGGCCCTTGATTTATGACACAGGCGCACGCTTGGTGCTACTTTTTTGATGCACATGCGGCTACAGCGCATAGAATTCACAAACAGAAAAAAAAAAATTTTTATATTTTTTTGGAGTGCACTTTTTGGGTTACACCACCCTTTAACACACGAGCCAGCCGGCCCTTGATTTATGACACAGGCGCACGCTTGATGGCTACTGCGCACACAATTCACAAACACAGAAAAAAATTATTGTTTTTTTTGCACTTGGGGGGAGCACCCATGATGGACAGATCACCCCCTGGACAACACTACAGCACCCCTTTAGGACTACAGCCTTTATGGGACACTGCACTACACAGCCCTGCCAGCCCTATAGACTTTGGAGTGGACACATCCCCTATGGACAACCGACTGCACAACACAACCCAGCCAGCCCCTATGGACAACAGGAGCACAAAACAGCCAAGCCAGCCCCTATGGACTGAGTGGATACAGCCCCTATGGACAACAGCAGCACAACAGAGCCCAGCCAGCCCTAACTCCCACCCTCCCTCTTCACTGTCCACAGCCAGAGTGCAAAATGGCGCCGACGCGGGGACCTTTTATAGAATCCAAAACCCGCGATATCCGGAAGGCGGGATGATGACGTTTTGCCTCGATTTCAGATCCGAGTCAGGTGGGAAAACTCGAGCCTGACTCGGATCCGACTCGGATCGGGGGGGGCTCGGGGTGGTTCGGATTTCAGAAATCTGAACCCGTTCATCCCTACTTATAACACATTATGCCACGCCATAGTAATGCCCCTTATACATTAAGCCATACAGTAATGTGCCTTACACATTATGCCACACACAGGTAAGCCCCTTATAACATTAGGCCACACACAGTATTGCCCCTTATAACATTAGGAAACAAATAACAACCCTTATACATTATGCTGTCCCTTCAGTGTCCCTCCTGCAGCCTCTTACCTCTGCTCCCCTTGTGTCTGTCTAGCAGCGCCCTGTGTGCTATCAGCTGCAGCAGGTGAATTTGGTGCCGGGACGCCAGTGTACTGACATGCAGTCATTACTCAAAGGGATCTATCTGCTACCCTGCAGTTATTGATAGACAGCGCCGCCAGCATTTCAAATCTGCAGCCGATCACAAGCCAATCGGTACTCACGGACCAGCAGCCGCTTCTGATTGGCTGCCGATCCGAAGGTCTGATTGGCTAATGACTGGCAGCAGTTTAGAAATGACTGCGCCGCTGTCTCTTATGGGCTGCCAATGCTGCAACTGCATGCCTGTGTGCCAGCTGTAATCAGCTGACGGCCCGGCACCAAACTGCCAACAGTGCTGCCACCCAGGCCTCTCACTCGGCGGTACTGGCCGGACCAGCCCATCTGGCCATCAACCCTTCTGACATTTTCCATAACTACTATGAAAAACAAATACGTTTTTTAAGCGAAGCGCTCCTTACTGCAGCTGTAACTTGACACCTGCACCTGTCAGCCCAGGTGCTTTTGATTAGATGAGTAAAAAATTGTGTGTGAACACCGTGTCAAAGAATAAACAGCGCTGTATCTATTTAATTTATGTACAGAGACCAGCTCCCAGCTTCGTAACTTCTATAGTATTCTTAAAAAAACTAATATTTATTTCAAGATAAGGCTTCGCAATGCATACAAAAATAGAATCCAAAAAATAGTTCTTCCATATAGAACAATTTTTAATGTACACACTTCACAGACAAAAAGTCAAAAATAACGTCTCTCCCACAGCTCTTTATAAAAAAAGAAAAAATCACAATGTCCTATCAAGCAGAAAAAACACTTTCTATATCTTTCCACGATGTATGCAAAAAATATGAGGTGGGCTTACCGGACCTGCAAGGACCTCACGCACATGGCACAAAAATGATTCCATCTCGAAGGTATGTAGGGACAAAGGAAATCCTGTAGATCCTGTGTATGAAACCAGGATGGTATTTCCTAATGCGATAGATGAATCCCGAGCTCGGCTCTCACCCGAGTCCGTCACGGCTCCCTTAGACACCTTCTCATAGATCCTCGTGACTCTCACTCACGGCTATGCGCGGTTCTCACCCGCATATGTAAGTTTAACGTGCACTCGATATAGTGCGGCTCCTGAATGTTCCGGCTGACAACTCTCACATGCCCACAAATTTTTATTTTCCATAACTGCCAGATGGGCAGTCCAGCCCTGGCAGAACATTTCTTTGGGTGTTACATCTCTGCTCTCAAATCAAAACAGTTGGGAGCAATGGTTTCACTTTTGCATTATTAAAGGTTTGACTGTAGCAGCTTTATGTTGAACCTTTTCATAGCAAATCAATATTTACTAAAAGGTGACTTAGATTCAGCATACATTCTGCTCAGAATCAGGGCCGGATTATTGACAAGGCGGTACAGGTGGGCCTGTCTGCCACCTGCAGATGGACTTTTTTTTTTTTTTACACATCCATCCATAAACTCTGCCCGTCAAGGAGCCTTGTGCAGGTCTGGGGTGCAATTAGGTGCATTATGCTGCACTCAGTAAGGACTGAATCAGAGAGAGCAGCATGGGAAGTCCCTGCTGCTCGCCTCTCACACTGCAAAGTCACTCCCATAAGTCTCAGCACATGGGTCTGAGGGGCATGTCCTGAGCTCTGATGGGGGAGCTCAGCACATGCTGGCTGGAAGAGTCCTTAAGTGGTGGAGCTGCTGTGAGGAGGTCTCAGCTTTGCAGCATGGCCCATTTCTGTAATATCCCTTTCACATGGCTGGCAATAACTCAGGTTATTTCACGTGAACGCACTGCAATCCAGAATATTGCTCAGTGTGAAAGGGCCCAGTTGAAATAACTCGGGATGAGCGACCTGGGATTCCAACCCGAGTAGGGTCGAACACAGGTTCAAACGGCAAGTGGAGCAGTGTGAACGGGCAACCCGGGACTCGCGGGGGTGCTTTAAGAAAGGAGGGGGCCTGTGTGCAGCCTCCATTTGGGACTAATCCTCTCTGTCTAGGCAACGAGGCTTAACACAATGGTTCTCTGGGAGGACGAGGTGGGGGCTGATCTGGTTATGAGTTTATGTCAAGAGGATGTTGCCCCGGGACCCTATCTGTGCAGCGCCTGCTCACCTGAGGACCCGCCAACGCCGGGAATGATCTGCCACGGTCCGGATCCTGGAGAACTGTCAGATGCTGCTGGGAAGAACCAGCCTACTGAACTGCCGCCGAGCACTGCTAGGAGAGCCGAAGGATCCTAAAGGAAGACCTCATCGGTTGAGGGCTGCCGGGAGGAGTGCCCGCGAAAAAGAAGACCCCCGGAGGAGACGTGTGCTGCCGGAACTTAAAGAGGAGCCTTCCCAGTAAAAAGTTCCCCTCCGCTGCCGCCTTGAGGGATCCCTGTCGAGGGGAAGACCCCGCACATAAGACAGACCAGACTGCTGGCCAGCCGCAGGCAATGAAGGGGACAGCCCCAGAAGAGGAGAGAAGATCACCACCCCCTGCCGGGACCGCTGAGCAGCTGGATTATGACAGTGCTGCTGTCATGGACAAGGCAGAATACTGCTGCTGCAGAGAGCTGAGCCTACCCTGGGATGCAGAGCAGCACTCAGAAGACCGCGGAGAGGTAAGTATAAATAAATAGGTGCAGGCTGTGCGGTTTGGGCCCTTCTGTGGGGGGAGGGGGGGTCTGGGACAGTGCAGCAGCATACACTGCTGTGGAGTGGGCTGGCTACAGCTGCAGCCCACACTGCAGGGGTGGAGAGGGGGGCTGGAGGTGGCTGCTGCAACAGTGAAGCAGCTCACACTGCTGTGGGGTGGACGGGGCTGGCTACAGCAGCAGCGCTGAAGCTGCAAGTGGCAGTGCACACATCATAGGACGGAGCTTGATAGAGGTGAGGAGCAGGATTGGAAATTAAGCCGCTCTGCAGTTTTGAGTGGTAAGATCCTGCCTAATCCAGGCACTGCTGTTATTAAACAGGCAGCTGTACGGGCGGCGATCGCCCCCCTCCCCCTCCACTTCTCTCCCCTCCCTCGTCAAGTGTTAACAGATCAGCAGCATAGACTTTTGGCAGGCAGTACTGGCCGCGGGTTGCAGTACCGCCCCCCCCCCCCCCTTGGCCGGGCTCCCCTGGCGAGTGCCATCCTGGCCAATAGGAAGATATGCTCCTGCCTGCAAGTGTCTCCTCCTCTTAGTCCATCTCTAACATGTGTCTCCTCCCTCTTAGTCCATCTCCTTCATGAATCCTCCCTCTCAATCCATCTTCTGAGTGTTTCGCCCACGCTCAGTTCATCTCCTGCCTGTGTTCCCCCTCAGTTCATTTACTGCCTGTTTATCCCCCTAGCCCAAATCCTGATGGGTCTCCCCCCTCAGTCTATCTCCTGCATGTGTCTCTCCCCTAACAATCCATCTCCTGCATGTGTCTCCCCTATCTGTCCATCTCCTGTATGTGTGTCCGCCCCCTCCCCATTGCATGCATGTGTCTCCCGGACCCCTGCTTCTACTCCTCATCCATTAGGTACGTGGCTCCTGAGTATGTCTCCTCCCTCTGCTTTCTTCATTTTTTGCAGCTGTCTGCATTTTTCTACCTGTGTGTATGTTTCCATCTATCGCTACATCCTCTGTTTCCCCCTTTCTTCATTCCTCCTTGTCTTCAATTTTGTATTTATATACTGCATTTCTCACCCTATCTGTGCCTGTGCCCCCCACTCCCATTGTGTGTCTGTATATCTTTTTCTTTGTGTGTGTCTGTTCCTATATATCTCCCAACACACACTGTTTCCTTGTGCCCCTCACAAAGCACTTGTCCTGTTGCCTTGCACCCTGTCCCGCCTCCCCATCCCTAATCCTCTTCTGCTCTCTTCACCCCTTCTTTACCTCAGCAAAATGATTACCTTTGTTTCTCCTTGTCATCAGGACATCGCCAACTTCAGAACAAGAAGAGGATGAAGGCATTGATGCATTATATGGGTCCTGTTCATCAAACACAAAATCCCAATTGCAAATGCGCTAATGGTGTTAAGAGACACTGACAGACATGGATTCCTTATTAAAGAGGCATGCACTAAAGGACGACTGGATCACGATTGAGGGGCCACAAACCAGTATACTGACTAGGGCCCCATGAGGTTTTAATCTGGCTCTGCTCAGCATACATGTGAATGCCAATTTTAGTGAGGGCATTTATTAAGAGGAGATGCATTCAGCTCAGCTTTCACCACTGAAGCGTAAATATACATGCCTTAAACACATGTATGTGCCTTATACACATGTATGTGCCTTAAACACATGTATTTGACTTAAACACATGTATTTGACTTAAACACATGAATCTTTAAATGGAAAGGTGACACACTTGTGAAAACTATCTGCTGTTGGGTTTGCATACAACAAACACTATTTGCTAAGTCAGTCTTTTTTACATAAATATATAAGAATTAATATGCCTAATGCAATACTTTGAAATCTGAAAAAGAATACATGCAAAAATAAAGTTTGATGTATTTTCAATAGAGCAGCAATAGTCAGGTACACTGTATTCCGCTTACATTACCATAAAATTGTCTTATCAGCTTAATTAGTTTTATGGCTTTGGGGAATTTATTTGCTGTTATCCTGGCACGGGCATGGAGAGTTAAGATTTCAACACATTTTTCACAATTTAGAAAACATAAAAAAAGCACAAATATGTCTGCAAATGTTTTATCATTCTGCCATAATATTGTCCACTGCTTCACAACTCATGCGCCTGGAAACAATTTTTGTATATACTGCAGGCTAAACGTACACTAGGTTTTCTAGATATACTTTATTGGGAGGGATGTACCGTATATGGATGTGTCACTGTAGAGGGCAGGGGTCGAGAAAGGACTAAAGAGCCAGGTGTCCTTTCAGCTTTACTAGATCCAAGCTCAAGAACCCAGCAACACAACAGGAGTGATGAGTGTGATGGCCTGAAGAGAAGGGACTCAGATAAAATATGAACAGCATTTCCACCAGTGGAGGGCAGCACAGAGTAAGACAACATATTACACAAACTACACATAATTGAACCTTATAAAGAAAGGGCCTACACAACACATAAGCAGTCAAAGTGGATGCTGTACTACATTGCGGCGTACAACTCGGATAGTGGTTGATCGGCGCATGCGCAGGATCTGCACTGTGCATTTGCCAATCAGTGTCTGAAAGATCACTCGCAGTGCCACCATTTAGGGGCGGGATGAGGCGGCGACAATAACTGTTTTACAAAACACTGAAGTCTAGAGGCCAGAATGATTTCCTGGTCCTGGCAGAGGAGTTCTGGCGGCCATTCTGAGTAAGCTTAGACTTCATCAGATGGGCGATGGCTACCCGATAGTGATCCAATGCAGCACTCAGATCTGCAATGCTGGCAGTGGCCGTCTTTAGCCTTCAGATAGCTCCTGCACATTAGAACTTCTTTGAACAATAGCGTACAATTCTGAATCAGGCCCAATGTCCATGGCAGCAGCTCTCTGTGAAATCGCACCCAGCAATGAGTACAGTGAGACTGGACCTGTATCTGCCCATTCCCCAAAGATAAACTGGGTTCCGGACTATAGATAGACAGTAATTAGTTAGACAATGTCTAGATAGACACCAGATGTTAGACAGTTAATAGTTAGACAAGGATAAAAGTTCTACACAGACAAAAGTCAGACACATTAAAGTTAGACATGTAAAAAGTTCGACAGGTACAAAAGGTCGACAGGGTCAAAAGTTCGACATGAAACTGATCGACACAAAAATCGTCGACACATTTTTTTAAATATTTTTTTTAGGGTTAGGCACTTACCCAGATGGTTAGGCTTAGGCACCAAGGCGAGGGCTAGGTTTAGGGTGAAGATTAGGGCTAAAAAAAACAACAAATTGTCGCCCATTTTTGTGTCGACCATTTTCATGTTGAACTTTTGACCCTGTCGACCTTTTTTACCTGTCAAACTTTTTACATGTCTAACTTTAGTGTGCCTGACTTTTGTCTGTGTCGAACTTTTCTCATTGTCTAACTATTAACTGTCTAACATCTGGTGTCTATCTAGACATTGTCTAACTAATTACTGTCTATCTCTTATACCACACCCAGATAAACTTTGGGCTCAGGTTCTTTGTAGAGTCCCTGACAATCTTTTAGAGATCATGAATATGCAGTAAGCTTTTCCAGTTAATCACTGGCAGGTTAGAGGAAGCAATAATCTATATAAGCCCAGCAGTTTCCTGTTTACCATACATCCATACCTGACTTGTGCTTTATAGCTGTGTACTTGCCTTGTTATTTGTGCTACAGCTACTTCATACCTTCCAACATTCTGCTGTCCCATCCTGGAACTTCTCAAGTGCGCCAAAAGGGGGTGTGGCCTTATGTCCACGTAGTGATGCCCTTGGCGTGTGTCATTTTGATGGTGTCACCACGTGTCACCAGCCCCCCCCCGTTTCTCGTCACGCTGGGGGCGAGGCCAGCACTCTGGCAGTTGCCTCCAGCCTCTCCTGGCACTAATGGCTAACGTGTGCATGCGTGTGGCATCTACTCACTGCTGCTCTGCAGCTAGAACAGCACGTGACAAAGTATCCCACAACTTCCTGACCACCCGTGAGATAGTGCGTCCCTCTGGTAATAATGTATGCTAGTACAATTGCAAGTAAAATTGCAGAGCACAGCCCTCCTTTGCAATATAAGGTCTTCCGAGTTTGTGACACAAGAGTCCTTCTTCGCATGCCGGGCTGTGGGATACACTGGGAAGGATCCGATTGGAATCCTCTCAGGGAAAATGCAAAGAGAAGCCTGTAGGCTTCTATTAAGCAACGCCATCTATAAATGGCATTGCCTATCTGTGCCAAGTTTTGCTTAGCACTTATGAGGAATGCAGTCAAACGCCCGAAAATTACATTTTTAATGCATTTTTGCAGTTGATGCATCCCACCCAGGGCCTGTTAGAAGATTTTGGACAGACAATACAATGTATAGGATGTTTTGTAAATATATTTAAAAGAGCAAAAACCAGAGGAAATGCAAGGACTACAGGAACACTGAAAGCTAAAAGTCTCATGACAGATAGGATAACTAGTTTGGTAGTGAATATATAGGGGACATAATATTTAAGAAGAATGCCTGTTGAAAACTATTAGGGATAGGGTCACCCAGTGGTACTGTAAGAACAAAGCATAATTCCAGTCTCTAATAGTGAAATGGAACAGGATTATTGATTGTCAGTTAAAAGAGAAGAAAGGACAGGGACCTGGCGATAGTCAAAGAAGAGAGCGAAATGCCAGGGTGTGTGAGAAGGGCGGGGTGCAGTCTGTGACAGGTCAAGCATAGGACCTTTTATAAATGTGCAAACAGTACTCACCATGAGTACTCATAATAGTAGAGCCTGTATAAAAGAGGCAATAAAAGAGCACCCAACTCAGCACCATGGACCCTAGAGAGAAAGTCAATTGCTGATGACCAAGATGGTTGCTATGATCATCTGGGCTAAGGTCCTCCATGTGTAAGCAGAGAAAATACTAACTTTATGTCAGGATGCGGCCTGGAATTGGCCGCAACTCACCTCCGCACCGAGGTCCTTGGGTTTAGGTGTTCAGTCGCTGGGAGTGGAGGTAAGTGATGGCTGAGTATTCTCCCTGGGGCCTGCTAGAGTTTCCCTGCATTCGTCCTGGTTCCCGGGGTGCCGGGCATGGGCGCAGCCATGTTGGTCCATATCACCTGACTAGTATCTTCTAATGGTAGTCCTGTGGTCACTCAGCTGATCCTCTGATCTAATGACCAGCTACCCAGGGGTATTTAATCTGACTGCGGGAACAGGAAATTGCTGTTCAACTTCGCTGTTCCAGTGACTGTGACACTCACCAGTGTTTCTGTGTGTTAATTCCTCAGTGTGCTGCTTCAGCGTTCTCGCTGTTCTCCAGTGTTATTTGCATCAGCTCCCAGGCTGACTTCCAGTGTGTCATTTCAGTTCTCTCACTGAACTCCAGTTCTTTACATAACAGCTCTTGTGTTGTTGTTATTATTGTGCTGTTCATTTCCCCAGCTGCCTCCCTGTGTTACTGGTGTCAGCTTTCTTTTTTTTTTTTAAAGCTATATTTATTAAGGATTCACACAAAATACAGTAAAATATGTCTAAACAGAGACAAACAATCTTCTCTGAAAAAAAAAATAGGAATACACAAGAACAAAGTTCAGTGATAATAATAAAACTGTGGGATACCATTTTAAATTTTTAAGAGAAAGAGTAAAAAAAAGACCAGCAAAGAGAGCAAAAGATAAGGAGAAAAAGGAAGACAGCGTGACTAGAACTGTCAAAGAAGAAGAGTAAAGGGGGAAAAAAATAGAGAAGATTAGGTGAATGGAGAACTAGCATTGAAAAAGGACAACCAGGGCACCCAGACCTTATCAAATGTTCTGCAAGGGTGGTTAAGGATACTGGTCATGTATTCCATTCGCTGGACCGACCAGACCCTATTGATAACTGAGTGTGGGGAAGGAGACAGTAAATGTTTCCAATCAGCTGCCAGTTGACAGGTAGCCGATAAAATGTGCCTGATTAATTTGTTTTGGTAATAGGTGGCAACCGGAAAAGATATGGGTAGGAGAAAAAATTTGGGATCCAGAGGGGTCAGGGGGTGGGTAATTGAGATGATCAGATTCTTAATATCTATCCAAAAATTAGTGAGTTTTGGACAGCTCCACCAAATGTGGAAAAATGTGCCTTCTGACAAGCACCCACATCAGGATCTATCGGATGTGTCAGGAAACATCTTTTTCAGTCGGGAGGGGACCAGGTACCATCTGTAAAGAATTTTATAGATGTTCTCTTTAATTCTAACGCATATGAAACTGGAGGCGGCTCTCTCCCCAGTCTCCATCCAATCATCAGGGTTCAGGGTTTCACCCAGATCCCGATCCCAGACTAACTCGTGTGTGTCGCACGTGGAGTCTAAATGTGTAGAGAGTTCTAAGTATAGAGCCGATATTAGGCCAGCAGTGGAGGAGTGACGTAAACACAGCGTCTCAGTAGGAGTCAAAGGATGGTGAGCAAGGCGGTGTTTAACTATATTATGAAAGTTCCGGAATTGCAGATATTGGAAAAAATGTTTGGAGGGGATATGAAATTTAGACTGGAGTTCAGCAAATGAGGGAAAGGAGGTGTCATGGGTCAAATCATTAACATATCTAATACCAGCCATTTGCCAAGGGAGAAAAGCTAAAGGAGTCATACCAGCAGGGAACTCTGAGGAGTTAAATAATGGGATGACTAGGGTGGGAGATGGAGAGAGGCCAAATTTACGGGTGACTATATCCCTTAGTGACAGCGAATGAGATATAATAAGGTGGTCACGAACTCTTTTAGGGCGACGGGCTTTAGGGAGCCAAAGGAGGGAGGCAGGAGAAAGCAATCCTATGGCCTATTCCATGAGATACATTGAGCGAGTTGAGCAGAGAAATAGTAATGCTTAAAATTAGAGATACCTAGACCACCAGCCCGAGACGACCTCTGAAGAATTCGGAGACGTACCCCTGGTTGTTTTCCCGACCATATAAATTTTGTTGTCTGGGATTGGAGAAATTTGAAAACATAAAGGGGGACATGTATAGGGAGGGATTGGAAAAGGTAAAGGAGTCTAGGCAAGATATTCATTTTAATTGTATTAATACAACCTATCCAGGAGATGAAATGATCGGTCCATGAAGCAAGGTCTAATTTGATTTGGGAAAGAATGCGGGGGAAACTGTTTTGGAAAATTTGATGGTAATGTTTGGTTATAATAATACCCAAATATTTAATTTTTGGGAGATGCCATTTAAATGGGAAAAAATGTTCCAAAGAAACTTTATCATTTTGGGAGATATAAAAATCAAGGACTTCCGTTTTATCCAGGTTAATCTTATAACCAGAGAAATAACCGTATATTCCAATTTTAGTCAAAGTAGGGGAGAGCGAAGTAAGTGGGTTCAAAACAGACAACAAAATGTCGTCTGCATATAAGGCTAGTTTGTGCTCCGTGGACCCAACCAACACTCCGGATATACCTGAATTAACACGTATTCTAGCAGTCAGGGGTTCTATTATAAGGGCAAAAATAAGTGGTGAGAGGGGGCAGCTCTGTCGGGTACCATTGGATATATTGAATGGGGTAGATGTAGAGCCATTAGCGGAGACGGTAGCTGAGGGAGAGCGATATCTGGTGTCAGCTTTCATGCTAAGTACTAGTTAGCTCTCACCTGGATCCTTAACAATTCTGCATTACTGTCACAGCACGCTGGACACTGGCTGTCACTTACCAGGTCCGGCGGCACTGCAGTTCCGGGCAGCGGGCGGTGTGTCCCCGGCGTCCGCTGCTCATGTGTGCAGCGTCCATGGAGAATGGCTGCAGCTCCCCCTGCTGGGCGGCTGGTGAATTACAGGCGGCTGCGGCTCCTAGGAGCGTGCGTGCCGACCTGTAAGGAAATTTAAAAGGCCATACACATGTAGGGGTGACGTCACAGTAGGTGCCATTTTCAGAGCTGCCTATTTAAGGAAGTCCCTTGGAGCACTCCTGTGCCAGAATATAGGCTCCATTACCTTACTTCAGCATTCCAGTGTATATCCTGTTATCCATTCCTGACCTTTGGCTTACTTGTGACTCCGATTTTGCCTGACCCTTGGTACTGTGTTTATATTTGGTTCTGACCTCAGCTATTTCCTGAGACCCGCTTTTCATCTGCTCCCTGGTACCGTATTGTCTGTTGGTTCTTACCCGGTCTGTCGACTATGCTGAATATTCTCTATGCTCTATCCAGAGTTTCCCAGCACCTGTATAGGGGAACCTATCCTGAGGGCCGCGACCTGTGTGTCGGACGCAGCCAAGTCCAAACCTTCTTGCGAGGGTCCCTGGTGAATACCGCCGGCACATTAGACTCCGCGCCTCTGAAATAGGTCACGCCAATTCCCTAAATACGGGTTGCATCCATTATCTATCTGAGAGTTGTGGCAGAATACTCTGGCCCAAACAACATGGATGCTGCTGGAAATCCATCACCACGAGACCTGCTCGAGAATCTTCTTGCTAGGGTCGAGAAACAAGAACAAAACCAGGCTCAGATTAAGCAGACCCTAATGCAGCAAGTTGGTGCTGCTCAGCCGCCTCCGATGCAGTTAACCACCTCTCCTACAGTGACTGTACAAGCTACCGCCCCATTACACAGACCGAATCCTAACAAATATGATTGGGACCCCAAAGGCTGTCGAGGATTCCTGAATCAATGCTCAATTCAATATGAGGTCCAAGCAGAAAATTTCCCTTCAGAAGGTGACGTGATTTCAGTACTGTCCGGTCAGGCGTTGGCCTGGGCTTCACCGTTGTTGGAAAGGACTGACCCCTTAATCAATAACAGCGCTGAGTTTCTGAAAGTTTTTCGGAGGGTCTTCGATGAGCCTGGACGAGTATCCTCTGCAGGGTCAGCTATTTTGCAGCTGAAACAAGACAACCAATCTGCAGTACAGTATGCTGTGCACTTTCGAACCCTTGCTTCAGAATTAGGGGGGAATAATGAAGAATTGATTGCCGCATTTATGCAGTGGCTCTCTGAACAGATCAAAGATGTACTCGCATCCAGGGAATTGCCTACCACATTGGATGACTTAATCTCCTTATGTATCCAGGTAGATCTTTGCCACAGAGAGAGAGCAAGAGAGAAGGAACAGTCCCGCCGCTTCACCTTCAAGCTCGCTCCACGTTTCACAACACCTGTGGAATCTCCTGAAGAGCCCATGCAGGTTGGGAAGTCTCGCCTTCCTGCTGCAGAGAGGGAGAGAAGGTTCAAAAACAAACTCTGTCTGTACTGTGGTGAGCCGGGTCATCTTATTTCTGGTTTCTCAAAATGTCTAGGAAACGAGAAGGCCTAATTGATCGAGGGGTGGTCAGATTAGGTACGTTTCAACACACCCCAAAAGACTGTACTGTTCCTCAGTTTAACATTGATGTAACTCTGCTCCATGGGAATTCCTCTGAAGTCACTAAGGCCTTTTTAGATTCAGGTGCCGATAGCAACTTCATATCAGCAAAAAAGGTCGAAGAACTAGGAATCCCTAGTCTGCCTCTACAAACACCCCTTTGTATCATTGGAGTGGATGGGAATAAACTTCCCATAGCTACCATCCACTCTCAGACAACAGAGATTTCTATACAAGTAGGGGCGCTTCATCGGGAGCAGATTGCATTCTATATACTTCCGTCAGCTGGGAGTCCGGTCATCCCGGGTCTACCTTGGCTCTGCAAGCATGCCCCTGTTTTGGACTGGAAGGACCCTCAAATATTATCATTGGGTTCTCAATGCCACTGGTCCTGTCTGCCAGACCTCCACACCGAGTTATTCGGAGTTCAGTCGTCTCTCCGCAAGTTCAGCTTCCAGTTCCATATCTATCCTTCAGTGACGTGTTTAGTAAAAATTGTACAACATTATATTACCAAAATACTCCTCAGGAGCTTGGAATATCTAAAGCTCATACAAAAAAACACAAAGAATATCTCATAGTGTGATACAGGTTGAGTTTCCCATATCCAAAATGCTTGGGACTAGGGGTATTTTGGATATCGGAATATTCCGTATTTTGGAATATTTGCATATTAAAGTTAAATATTTTGGGAATGGGACCCAAATTTTGTGCATCAAAAAAAGTTTGTGTACATACATGAAATTCATTTATGTTTCATGCACACCTTATACACAGAGCCTGAAGGTTATGTTATACTACATTTTTAATAATTGTGAGCCTTAAACAAAGTTTGTGTACACTGAACCATCAGAAAGCAAAGGTTTCACTATCTCAGTCATGCTAAAAATATTCCGTATTTCGGAATATTCCGTATTTCGGAATAATTGGATAACGGAGACTCAACTTGTATATTCAGGAAATGTAATTAAATAACAGTGAGTGATCCCCCCCTTTTGTTGATGACTCGTACCAGAAGTGGTTGTCTACTATATAAAGTACACAAAACAGCATAAAATGTCCCTCCTCAAGGAGTGGGATCCCTTTTCCTCTAATTGCAAGGCTCCACAATCATATATGTAATGGAAAAACAGTTCCAAATAGTGTGATACTGTTTTTATTTTGCAAACACAGAAATATACAATCTTTAAAATTTGAATGTAAGATAGATGGACTCTCTACCAATGCATTTCGATACAATAGTATCTTTTTTAAGGCATGAGGAGGTATACACAAATAGCCGGTATATATACCCCACTTAATTACCCTAATGATTCCCAGCTAAAGCCTATTTCCAGACATGGATCAATTAGCCGGATAAGACAAACACGTGACCGGAAGTGACGTCACGGGCGTGAGAAAGAGGTCTGGAACACAACTACCGGTTATCACGGGGCAGCTGAACAGCACGGCAATGATGTAATTGGGATGGAAATGTGGAACAATACGGAGTGGAAGGAGCGGGTTGTCTATAGGGATGTTGTATGTCTTATCCAGCTAGTTGATCCATGTCTGGAAATAGGTTTTAGCTGGGAATCATTATGATACTTAAGCGGGGTATATATACCGGCTATTTGTTTATACCTACTCATGCCTTGAAAAAGATACTATTATATCGAAACGCGTTGGTGGAGGAGCTGAATGAGGATCGTTGGAAACTTTCCAAGAAGTCTTATAACAACTGCCAGGGACGCCTGATGTTTGGGCTTATGCTTTATAGTCTACTTTGTCTGGTAGACCATCTAGTCTGGTGAGAGTCCATCTATCTTTCATTAAAATTTTAAAGATGTATATTTCTGTGTTTGCAAAATAAAAACAGTATCACACTATTTGGAACTGTTTTTCCATTACATATACGATGGTGGAGCCTTGAAATTAGAGGAAAAGGGATCCCACTCCTTGAGGAGGGACATTTTATGCTGTTTTGTGTACTTTATATATAGTAGACCACCACTTCTGGTACGAGTCATCAACAAAAGGGGGGGGGGGGATCAATCACTGTTATTTCATTACATTTCCTGAATATATCACACTATGAGATATTCTTTGTGTTTTTTTGTATGAGCTTTAGATATTCCAAGCGCCAGAGGAGTATTTTGGTAATATATTTTTGTACAATTTCTTTGGTGGAGTGTGAGTGACACTTTTCTTTACCTTCTACCATGGGCTGCTTACAGGCTCATGGGATTTGTTACCATTGTCTTCACATTGTGTTTAGTAAAAAGGCAGCTGAGACACTTCCTACCCACAGAGAATGGGATTGTACCATAGATTTGTTACCTGGGAAAGTGCCTCCTCGTGGAAGAATTTTTCCTCTCTCGCTTCCCGAGTCCCCGGCAGTGACAGAATATATTAAGGAGAATCTGGAATGTGGTTTTATCAGGGTATCCAAATCCCCTGCTGGGGCTGGCCTGTTTTTCGTTAAGAAGAAGGATGGAGGTTTGCGACCATGCATTGACTATAGAGGTCTCAATGCGATTACTTTCAGAGACCGGTTCCCTCTTCCTCTATCTCTGAGATCTTTGATCGGATAAAAGGAGCAAATATCTTCACCAAGCTGGACCTTCGTGGTGTTTATAATCTAATCAGGATCCGGTCAGGGGATGAATGGAAGACGGCCTTTAATACTCATGATGGCCACTACAAATACTTAGTTATACCATTTAGTTTGAGTAACGCTCCAGCAGTTTTTCAAAAATATATGAATCACATCTTCCGGGACCTGTTATGCAAGTATGTGGTGGTATGTCTGGACGACATCCTGATTTTATCTGAAGATATAGTGAGTCATCGCCAGCATGTACGTGAAGTGTTGTCATGACTTATGGCTAATCAGCTTTTCTGCAAGCTTGAAAAATGCTCCTTCGAACAGGAGGAATTGACATTTCTGGGATATATCGTTTCAGGGTCTTGCCTTCGGATGGACCCAGAGAACATTTCCGCCATTGTTAACTTGCCTCTTCCAGCTGGATTGAAAGCCATTCAACGGTTCCTGGGGTTTTGTAACTCCTATCGTCAATTCATCAGGAACTACTCATCTATCGCAGCTCCCATCACTGCTCTTACAAAGAAGGGTCAGAATACTTGAGTATGGCCTTCTGAGGCAGAAGAAGCTTTTGCTCTGCTTGAACAATGTTTCCTTTCAGCACCCATTCTAAGGCAACCAAATTGTGACCGGCCGTTTTTCCTGGAGGTGGATGCCTCTATGGTTGGAGTTGGGGCAGTGCTATCCCAAAAAGATGAAGAAGGCAAGGGGTATTCTTGTGGGTTCTTCTCCCGTAAATTCTCGGCTCTGGAGAAGAATTATGCTGTCGGGGATAGCCATCAAGTTGACTCTTCAGGAATGGTGGTATTAGTTGGAGGGAGTGAAGTTTCCAGTGATAGTCTATACTGATCATAAGAACTTAACATACCTAAAGACAGAGTATTGTTTGAACTATCGTCAGTCCAGGTGGTCATTGTTTTTTGATCGATTCAATTTGGTGATTACCTATCGACCGGGTAATAAAAACATCAAAGCTGATGCTCTGTCCCGGGCATTTAGTACTGCTAAAATGGAAGAAGTAAAGGAAGATAAGCCCATTCTGAATCCTGCTTGCTTTGTAGCTGTCACCAGCAAGGACAAAATTCCGCTGGGGAAAACATTTGTAGCTTCCGAACTTCGCTACAAATTACTTCAGTGGGCACATTCGTCATGTTCCAGTGGGCACGCAGGAGTCAAAAGAACCTTGGAACTAATTCTCAGGAGATACTGGTGGCCAACGGTTCGGCAAGATGTTAGGGATTTTGTGGCAGCTTGTCATACGTGTGTGCAGAACAAAGTTCCACTGCACTCTCCAACTGGTCCTCTATTACCACTATCAGTGCCTGATTGTTCTTGGACTCACATCTCTATGGACTTTGTGACAGATCTCCCTTTGTGCCAAGGGTTTAACACTATCCTGGTGGTGGATAGGTTCTCCAAGACCGCTCACTTTATTCCTCTAAAGTGTCGACCCGTGAGCACCAAAATTGGCAGAGGTGTTTATTAGAGAAATTTTTAGGTTGCATGGATTTCCTAAATACATTGTTTCCGACCGAGGAGTACAGTTTACTTCTAGATTCTGGAGAGCATTATGCAGATGCTTTGGCACTAAGTTGAGCTTCTCCTCGACCTACTATCCCCAGAGTAATGGCCAGACAGAGCGAATAAACCAGGATTTGGAGAAGTTCATTCAGATGTATATTTCTGCCAATCAAGATGACTGGATCTCTCTGTTACCATGGGCTGAATTTGCCCACAATAATTTGTATCATGAAGCATCGGGGCACTCTCCATTTTTTTGGATATGGTTTGCATCCTATGTTACCAGAGCTACCAGGTCTTCGTTCAGTATCATGCCAACTGTGCATGGCACAGTAAGCCGCTTCATTTAGATCTGGAAGGAGGTAAAGAAGAATCTCTGCAAAGCCTCTTCAAGGTATAAAATGTTTGCAGATAGGAAAAGGAGGAAGGTTCCAGTGTTGAGGCCTGATGATAAAGTCTGACTGTCAACCAAACACCTGAGATTGAGAGTTCCTACTAGAGTTGAGCTGGTTCGGATCTGTCAGATCCAAACCCACCCGAACTAAGGGAATCCGAGTCGGATCCAAGCGGGCTCGATGTTTCCCGCCGACTCAGTTCTCCAAATCGAGGCAAAATGCAATAGACGAAATCTCGCGGCTCGCGAGCTTTCGTCTCTTATATATAAGGGACGCGGCGGGCACCATTTTTCACTCCGGCTGTGGACAGGAAACAGGGAGGGTGGGTAGTGTAGGGCTGGTGAGAGGTGCTGGTGCTGCTGATCCATTGCTGGTGTTGTTGTGTAACTTGTGTTGTGCTGTCTGCTGTGTCCATCTGGGCAGTTGCTGCAGTGCTGATCCATCAGGGCTGGTGCTGTGTTCTCTGCTGTGCTGTGTCCATCTGGGCTGTTGCTGATCCATCTGGGCTGGTGCTGTCTGCTGTGTCCATCTGGGCAGTTGCTGATGATCCATCAGGGCTGGTGCTGTGTTGTCTGCTGTGCTGTGTCCATCTGGGCTGTTGCTACTCCATCTGGGCTAGTGCTGTCTACTGCGTCTATATGGGCACAAGTTCTGGACCCAAATAAAGTGTCTTTTTTGGTTTAATAATAAATATATATATTTGTCTGTATGCGTGTTAGGCTTAGCCGCACAAGATCTATCAAGTCGGCAATGCAAGCTAGTGCTGCCCGACTCCAGTGGTCAACTGTGCTCTGGGCCGGAAGTTCTGGAGCAAAACAAATAAATAAATAACTTGTCTTTTTTTTTTCTAATAATTGTCTGTGCGTGTTAGGCTTAGCCGCACATGATCTATGAAGTCGGCAACGCAAGCTAGCGCTGCCCGACTCCAGTGGTCAACTGTGCTCTGGGCCGCAAATTCTGGAGCAAAACAAATAAAAATAACTTGTCCTTTTTTTTCTAATAATTGTCTGTGCGTGTTAGGCTTAGCCGCACATGATCTATCAAGTCGGCAACGCAATGCAACTGCTTCATGACCGCAGAAAATATGGAGGGCTGTCACATGACAGGAGAGCAAGGCCAAAAACCACATGTTGTAGCTGCCGCCAGCAGTGCAAGGCCATGAACTTCCTCATCCTCTATGAAGGCCCATGCCCCGGGGCTTAAGTCACGCCATCGATATGGTAAAGCTACTTTTACATAAGTAAAGAAAAAAAATGAACAGGCAAGTTGCCTTTCGATAAACAAAACATTGCCAATATGCCCTCCACTACACGAAATGGTAAGGAAAGATAAGGCCTTGGACTTTCTTTGGGAAGACTGCTGATTCTGATAGCCCTTCGGAAAAAACAACTGTGTGCCCTGAGGAATCGAAATCACAAATTCCAGAGGAGAGTGCAAGTGTGTCCGCGGTTGCCATGTGTGAGCCAGACCTAAATATTAGTGTACTGGAGGATCCTCCAAGTTCCAACATTTGTGTGCCCTCTGTAAATGTGAGGAAGGGCAGTCAACATCTTGCAGACATAGTCATTGAGGATGTTTCTGTAGAATTGCACATAGAGGATATTTTGGTAGTTGAAGGCGCTAAGGATGTTGATGATGAAGATGTTGGTGATGAGGATGCTGATGCCGAGGATGTCCTTTGTGTAAGTAAGGCAACAGCTGTTGCCCATGGATTGAAAAAGCCAAAGCCCATTGTTGTCATGCCGGGACAAAAGACAAAAAAATCCACTTCTCCCGTGTGGAATTATTTCCACCCCGATCCGGACAACAGTTGTCAAGCCATATGTGCCTGTTGCCATGCAAGAGTGAATAGAGGGAGGGACATAAACCACTTAGGAGCCTCCTCCTTGTTACGTCACTTGGAGCGCATTCATCAAATATCAAAGTGTATGTCGCCAAGTTCCAAAACTCAAAATGTGACACTGAAGTACAGTGTCACCTACCTGGTCCCTCTCTGTGAGATCCAAGCGACTTCGATTTCCAACACCAACACCTGCATCATCAACATCCTCATTCGTCATCGGGAGTAGTCCTGCTGCATCCAATGTTGGTATTCAAAGCATAATTGACTCCTCTCCTATCCGTGATTCCTCAGAAGGATCCTTGATGACTACGCCTGTTGTTGCTGCTGTTGCTGTGAGTGGATCTTCATCCCGGAAGGGGACCAGGAGGAAGACTACTTGTAGCGTATCCTCCAAAAAACAATTAACTGTCAAACAATTGTTTGCAAGGGCAAAAGTATGACAGCAATCACAAAGTTGCACAGCGGATTACTGACGTCATAACAGCTATGCTGGTATTAGATGTGCGTCCAGTATGCACCATTACTGCAGTGGGTTTTCAACAGTTAATTCAGGTCCTGTGTCCTCGCTACCAGATCCCTTCTAAATTTCACTTTGCTAGAAGAGCAATTCCAAATCTGTACAAGGACATTAAAAAAAACCTTATTAATGTCCTCAGAAATGCCGTTGTACCCACTGTCCACTTGACCACTGATATGTGGACAAGTGGGACAGGGCAAGCTAAGGATTACATGACTGTAACAGCCCACTGGGTAGGTGTATTGCCTACAACAGCAGCAGCAACATCTACCAAAAGACAGCTGATACAGAGGCAGGCTACTCTTTGTATAACTGATTTCACTAAGAGGCATACCGCTGAGAACCTCTCAGAAAAACTCAGGGAAATCATTGCTAAATGGCTTACCCCACTTGGACTCTCCTCTGGATTTGTGATTTCGGACAATGCCAGCAATATTGTGAGAGAATTACATCTGGGCGAATTCCAATACGTCCCATATTTTGCTCACACAATTAATTTGGCGGTGCAACGTTTTTTAGAAACTGACAGGGTCGTGCAGGATATGCTCTCGGTGGCCCGCAAAATATCCGGACATTTTAGACATTCGGCAACCACTTGTCGAAGATTGCATGACCAGCAGGTACTGTTAAATTTGTCCTTCCATCAGCTGAAGCAAGAGGTAGTAACTCGGTGGAATTCTACCCTCTATACGCTTCAGCTAGATGGAGGAACAGCAAAAGGCCATCCAGGCCTTTACAACGTACTATGACATAGGCCGTGGAGGGGGAATGCACCTTACTCAAGCGCAGTGGAGAATAATTTCCATGTTGTGCAAGGTTCTCAAACCCTTTGAACTTGCCACACGTGAAGTTAGTTCAGACTCTGCCAGCTTGAGTCAGGTCATTCCCCTCATCAGACTTTTGCAAAAACAGCTGGAGAAAGGAGGAGGTGAAACGGAGCGATTGCACAAAGTATGTTGGACTGTTGGATCAAGCACTTGATTCACTTCACCAGGATCCAAGAGTCGTTAATCTATTGAAATCTGAAAAATATATTTTGGCCACCATTCTGGATCCTAGGTTTAAGTCCCACCTTGTGAGTTTTTTTCCAAAAAACAAAAATCTAAAACTGTGCAAAGAGATGTTGGTAAAAAAAATTGTCAGCTGCAGCCGCACGTGAAACGCCATCATCTCCTCCTTCAGTTTCTGCTGTTGCCAGGAAAAGACTCAATTTTCCTTAGAGAATGCCTGCTGGTCATGCAGATCAGTCACCAAAAAATGACATCTGGTCAGGCCTGAGAGAACTGCCTACTAGTGACTCAAGTGTGTACTCCGAAAGAGTTTCCAGTGCAGCTGGCAACCTTGTCAGTGATCGGCGTAGGAGGTAACTTCCTCAAAATGTGGAAAAGATGATGTTCATTAAAATGAAGACCTCTACCAACAATTACATAAAAAAATGAGAGAGGCGCCTATGGTGGAATCCAGCGGGGACTAATTAATATTGTGTGAAGAGGATGTACACATTGATAGGGATGACGAGGACGAGGATGACGACAACTTGTAATGTAAAGCCAGTTTGTGTATGGGATCATTTTCATTTCCATGTCCATTGCACATTGGCAGCTTGTTTTATGGGGGTCCAAACAAACCAATCATTTCAGCCACAATTGGCAGTGCTTGTCACTGAAATGATTGGTTTGTTAAACTGTCCTGTTGCGTATACAACATAAGGGTGGATGGGAGGGCCCAAGGACTATTCCATCTTGCACCTTTTTCAAATCCATTATGTGCTGATTGGGGCATTGCTGCCTGACATTTTAAATTGGCTGCACCCAATGAATTGTTTTTTAATGAATTTATTATCAATTTTACAGCCAGGGGCTGCACCCAATGAATTGTTTTTTTACTTTTTTAATTAAAGTATTATTTGTTCAGCCCAGGGCTGCACCAATGAAATGTTTTTTAATTAATTTATTATCAAATTTTACAGCCAGGGGCCGCACAAACTATCAATTCTTCAATCCTCAAGGGAATTCAAACCATCATCTTTGCATAGTCCTCAACTCAATTATATCAATCAGTTTTGAGCCAGCAAGCTGGATGCAACCTTTTGGCCCTATAACTAGATGAAAAAATCAATATTGTGGGCTGTGAGGTGGTTAAAATTGACTGAAAACAAGTGGAAATAAATGTTATTGAGGTTATTAAGTCTGTAGGAACAAAAAAGGCCCATTTTATGTGATTTTAGCTGTGTTTTTTTTTTTTTTAAAGAAAAAATCCAGATCCAAAACCAAAACACGAAAACAAAACACGGAGGTGAGGTTTTGCCAAAAACCAATTCAGATCCAAAACCAGGGGAGATCCAGATCCAAAACCAAAACACGGGGGTCGGCGCACATCTCTAGTTCCTACGATGAAATTTGCTCCCAGATACATCGGTCCCTTCCAGATTCTTCAGGTGATTAATCCAGTGGCATTCCATCTGAAACTTCCTAATACACTTAGAATACCTAATGTATTTCATGTGTCCCTCTTAAAACCCCTGGTTCTTAATAATTTCTCGGCACCTGGCAGTCCTCCTCCTGCGATTGCAGTGGACCAGCGGGAAGAGTATGAAGTGGAACAGATTCTGGATTCCAGAGTTTTTAGAGGACCTGTTCAGTTCTTGGTGGACTGGAGGGGGTATGGACCTGAGGAGCGCTGCTGGGTCAAGGCCTCAGATATCCATGCACCCCATCTTCTTCAGAAGTTCCATTGAAGTTTTCCCTACAAACCATTTGTGAGGTGTTCTAGCGTTCCCGCTAGGCTGTTTTAGCGCGGCGCGGCGCCCTGCCCTCCTTCTGGAGGGCAAAAAGCACCCTGCCCTCCAGGAGGAGGGCAAAAAGCGCCCTGCCCTAACAGCCTGCGGGAGCCGTTCTCACCCGCGGGACGCAGTGTCCCGCGGGTGGACAAACATGCGGTGATCCGGTCACCACCGGAGAATAGACGCCGGGCGCATGCGCCCGGCATCTATTCTCCCTTTCTGCAGTGCTTGGGGGCTGCCTGGCATGTCCGTAAGCGCCGGGCACGCCCCCAAGTATGCCGAAAAGGAGACACGTCTTATAGACATGCCCCCTTTTCATAACCACGCCCCCTTTTCGGCCACGCGCACAAGATTGCCCTCTCTCGCTCCGGCGCCCTGCCTGCCGCCGGAGCTAGAGGGAACACTAGTGTTCGGTGCCCACCCCTAGAGGAGGGGTTATGTCACAGTGCGCCGGACACAGGCTATCACTTACCGGGTTCAGCGGTGCTGGAGTTCCGGGTGGCAGACAGTGTGTCCCCGGCGCCCGCTGCTCGTGTGTGCGGCATCCATGGAGGATGGCTCTGGCTCCCCCTGCTGGGTGGCTGGTGAACTACAGGCGGCTGCGGCTCCTAGGAGCGCGCGTGCCGACCTGTAAGGAAATTTAAAGGGCTATACACATGTAGGGGTGACGTCACAGTAGGCGCCAGTTTCAGACCTGCCTATTTAAGGAAGTCCCTTGGAGCACTCCTGTGCCAGAGTATAGGCTCCATTATCTTACTCCAGCGTTCCAGTGTATATCCTGTTATCCGTTCCTGACCTTTGGCTTACTTGTGACTCCGATTTTGCCTGACCCTTGGTACTGTATTTATATTTGGTTCTGACCTCGGCTATTCCCTGAGACCCGCTTTTCATCTGCACCCTGGTACCGTATTGTCTGTTGGTTCTGACCCGGTCTGTCGACTATGCTGAATATTCTCTATGCTCTATCCAGAGTTTCCCAGCACCTGTATAGGGAAATCTATCCTGAGGGCCGCAACCTGTGTGTTGGACGCAGCCAAGTCCAAACCTTCTTGCGAGGGTCCCTGGTGAATATCACCGGCACATTAGACTCCGCGCCTCAGAAATAGGTCACGCCAATTCCCTAAATACGGGTTGCATCCATTATCTACCCGAGAGTTGTGACAATTACTTTGTTACATTTCCCAGCGTTTCTCAGTGCAAGTCAGCGACTGGAACCTTTACAATTCTCAGTGCATTCCTGTGTTCCATTTCCCTGTGTTTCTCAGTGCAAGTCAGTGACTGGAACCTTTACAATTCTCAGTGCATTCCTGTGTTCCATTTCCCCGTGTTCTCAGTGCAAGTCAGCGACTGGTGCCAGTACATTTCTCAGTGCATTCCTGTGTTACATTTCCCTGTGTTCTCAGTGCAAGTCAGCGACTGGATCCTTAACAATTCTCAGTGCATTCCTGTGTTACATTTCCCTGTTTTGCTCAGTGCAAATCAGCGACTGGATCTCTACAATCCTCTGTGCACCCCTGTGTTATATTCTTTGTGTTCCTCAGAGCAAGTCAGCATCTGGATCATCTCCAGTATCCCTTTCAATTCTAGTGTTTCTTAATAATATAATATTCCTGGGGTTTCCAGTGCTAACTCTCATAAATATAGTTACCGGTCTTCCTGCCACTCTCAGGTACCTGTCCAGAGCGCCGCGACCTGTTCACTTGGTGCAGCGAAACCCATATCACAACAGGAGGGGTCATTGGTCAAGACCACCAAGTGAGTTAGACTCCACGCCTCTGGGCAGGTCTAGCCAAACCTGGGTTTGGCCGCAATAGGAAGACCTAGTCACTGTCACTCTCCTAGTTGTTCCCTAACCACCCTAACCCCTTGGCTTCTTGTCCTCATCTGAGAAACTTCCCGTATGGATTATGACACTTTAACTCTCTTACGTCTCCCTTATATAATCTTCCACAAATCCCAAATTTACTATTAGCTCAAACTCTAACTCCTGCTTAACACCCACATGTAAACCGTGCTCAGTAACTAGAATGATCCCATATTATATGTGGCTTCCTCAATTTGTACAAATAATCATATCATGTAATGTACTCAAAAAGTTCCCTGGCAAGAAGGTTTGTAGCAGCAGAGAAATTTATATATTGTCCAGTATATCAATTAATGTTTATAACATTTCTGAAAAAACTGCAGAGTAATCATTATGATACAGTCCTAGATCAAGGGTTAGAGATAGACACAGTAAAGCTAGGTACACAACTATACAATCGTCAGGCTATTCTTGAGATTTCGACCAATTCTTTCGATACCGCAAGCATGTGTAAGCACCTTCGATCATGTTTTGTTGGAAGAAAAGTAGTCGAAACGAAGGATCACTAATATAATCCGATTCGATGGGGCCATTTTCAACACAGACTGAAGTGTGGGTCTCATTCAGACCCGCTCGCGAGCGCAGGACGCTCGCAAGCGGGTCGATGGTACCCAAATGCGCATGCGCACGACGGAGGCTGCTCCATCGTGCGCATGAGCGAGACCCGGCGAGCGACGGGGAAGCCGTCGCTCGGGGTCTTGCACCAAAGGGGGCGTGCTGTCGATGGTGAGTGACAGCACGCCCCCTTTGGTGGGTGTGCCGGGGTGTGGTAGTAGTGGTCCCCCTGTGCAGTGCCCTCTGTAGAGGTCCCCCCATGCAGTGCCGCCTATGTAGTGCCCCCCAGTAATGGTCCCCCTATGCAGTACCTCCAGTAGTGGTCCCCCTTTGCAGTGCCCCAGTAGTAAGGGCCCCTGTAGTGCTCCCAGTAGTAAGCCCCCTGTAGTAAACCCCCAGTAGTAAACTCCCTGTAGTGCCCCCAGTAGTAAGCCCCCAGTAATGCCCCTTGTAGTAAGACCCCGTAATGCCCCCTGTAGTAAGCCCCCAGTAATGCCCCCTGTAGAAAGCCCCCGTAATGCCCCCTGTAGTAAGCCCCAAGTAATGCCCCCGTATTGCCCCCTGTACTGCCCCCTGTAGAAAGTCATGACGTCACTCCCATAGTGCATTGCGGGACCTTGAAGCGGAGCTCACACTGAGCTCCGTTCCTCCGGCTACCGCAGTGGGGAACGAAGGAGAAGGGCGCCTGCTGGTAATACACTCAGCGGGCGCCCGGCAAATAGGGACCGCACCCCCCCGTATTGACGCCGCTGGAGGTGGAGCGCCGATCAGCGACGCTCCATCTCCATGGCAGTGCCCGGAACGGCCCGGGGGACAATGGAGCCAGGTGCCCCCTTGAGGGCTGGAGCCCGGCGGCAAATTACTCCATTGTCTCCGGGAGTTCCGCCACTGTAACCGAGTGCAGAAACTATTATCAGGAAGTAGGTTAAGACCTATTTGCCTTTTAAACTTCCAGGACTAAATGAACCCACACAAGAGTGTTCAGCCAAGCAATCTGTGCTGGGATCATGTGACCACTGCTTTGTATATTCCAGCGTCCCGGTCACTATGCAACAAGTGGCCGCTACCCAAAATGGTGGTGATGGCTTGCTGTCCATGAGCCGTATTCTAACCCCCAAACTAGGAACCCTCACTACTGTCTGCATCTCCACTCTACCACACTCGCTCGTCTTGTATCAAGAGTGCAGGCCGGTTTACAAGTACCCTGTGCAAAAAATTGTGGAGCCCTCTCCTAATCCAATGGCAGAAAAAACACAAACATTGCCGACGAAAAGTCCCAGACTTTTTGCATGTCGGACTTTCGCCGTCATCGCTAGTTTTGCCTCTGGAAAAGTATCGCTGGTATGCCCGAGGCTGGTTAGTCTTTTGGGGGGGGGGGACTTGACGTCATTTTTTTTTACAAATTAACCCTATTTTAACCATTTACAGAAATAAACATACACATAATCACGATGATTTGTGTATGTTTCTGACCATCTCGCAGCTCAGGGGGTTGAGAGTTTGAAAAGTGATTTTGAGAGTTTGCTCCTATCTCACCCGAGCTTGTAATCCTGATTTTTGGTAAATTTGAGAGATGTATGTTTTAGGTGAAAAGTACTTCCAATTTGGCTCGATGGTGATTTGATTCGAGTTTGCTTTCTCACCCGAGTTTTACAAGTGAGATGAGAGAAATCTCTCTCTAACTCACCCAACTTTACCTTTAGTAAATTTGCAAGCAGGAAAAAAAATCAATAAATCACCCGAGATGGTCATCTCAAACTATCTCGATTCTTAGTAAATTTACCACTAAGAGGGGTATTCAATATGAAACGTTAACTTCACTGTCGAAGTTAACGTTTCATATCGGAGTTTTTTTCTGCGTTAAAGTATGGGCGCGCTCCCGCTTATCCCCGTATTCAATATAAAATTAACGAAAACGGGAAACTCTGAAGTTGGATTTGCGTAAAGTTACGAATTTTTCCTTAAAATAATTGTAAGACCCCCCTAGAGTTGTAAAAACAGGGGGGAACACTATGGGTACCCCCGTTTTAGCCTTTAATTGAAAGTCGGGGATTTAAATAGCCGCAGCAGGTGTTTTTTTCCCGACATTGAATAAGTGATGCAGTAGAGCACTTAGGTTATTTTTTTCGTTTTTTTAAGTGGTCCCATCAAATTTGGGGTACATGAAAATGGGTACTAGCATATTTTTAAGTCCCTATAGTAAGGTTTTAAAAATTCTGCATTTGTGCACATGCCGCTATAATTCTATTCTAGAAAACACCTGCCGCATACATGCAGAATAGCCCTGAACCTATTTCCCTATTGTTAAATAATTTTTTCCCATTTTTTTTTTTCACCCCAATTTTTTAATTATTTTTTTGGGGTGTCCCTAATTTTTTTTAAAACTTTTTTTGACACAGTTCTTTTTTAAATGTCATTCCCAGGGGTGCAGGCTATTTTTTTAAAGCCTGCACCCCTAAACCCCAATTCTGCACTTTTTTCGACACCTATTCAATGGTGAAAAGTTATCCCCGTTTTTTATCAAAGACTTTTCAAAACTGCGATAAGTCTTTGAAATTGAATACGGTGTAAAAGTAAAACCTGCCATAATGACGTCATATCTCCGATATTAACTCAAAAACGATGTTATCGCACCCATATTGAATACCCCTGTAAGTCTCACACGGGTAAAAACAAAACAACACACATTGGACCTCATTCAGAGTCGGTCGTAAGCGGCCGCTCGGACGTACGCATCCGATGTTTCCAAACCACGCAAGCATATGGTTAGTTGTGCGCATGTGCGTACGAGACCTTGCGATCCAAAATGCTGTCGATCGTATGGCTTACGAGCAGGAAGTGGCTTCTGAGATTTGATTGACATGAAAGGCCGTTTGTGGGTGTTGACGGGGGTGGTGGTCTAAAAACACAGGCGTTCCTCACCGTTTTCAGGGCGTTTTAGGGGCGTACATAAATTACCTGCTACGACCGACATAGAAGGCCGGAAGTAGTAAAACGTCACTCTGCGAGCAGGTTTGAGGCCTGGCTGATCGTACAGCTTGAGGTTGGGTACTTGATCTCGCAAGCCCCAGAGTACAATCGATACTATCGAATGTTACTGATGTTAGGATTGATGTTTCTATTTTGAGCCACACAATCAAGCAGCTAATAATCGTTTGTTATAGCTAATAACACTGCTAATTGGCTTGTAATTGATTCAGTTGCGTTTGCATTAGCGAATAATAAGAATAAATAAATTTCATGGGGATGGATTATTATATGCGTTTTTTTGTTAATTTTTGGTGTAATTTGCACACAGCACAAGCGGCCGTAACCATCAGAAGAAAATTAACATACAGCGACTGATACCGATTGACTTGATCGCTAACTGCTATCACTCGCTAGCTAGAGGAGGTGCAATGTTCACGTATGGGCGTCACTTTGGTTGTGACCGACCGGCCGTGCGATTGCTTCCTTTTTCAGTTTCTCGGTCGTTAGGCGTATAACCGAGCGGTCGCTTACGACCGACTCTGAATGAGGGCCATTGTCCCACACAGGAAAAAAAACACAAATGTCCCTCAAAGGATAAAAGAACACATACATTGTCCCTCATAGATAAAAGAAAAACACACACATTGGCACCTGCAGGAAAAAAAAAAACACACATTGTCCCAGGCAGAAAAAAAATAAAACACATTGAATTCAATAATTGCCCCCACAGGAAACAACAATAAAGCGCACATTGGCCCCCACAGGAAAAAAATCAAACAAGTTGGCCCCATAGGAAAAAAATAAATACAAATTGGAGGACGATTCATTTGATATTGGTGCCCGTAGCTCCCATCTAAAGTGACGGAGTTAATTCAATTGTTTGCGCGACTAGCCCTGCACTGGTCGCATGGTCTCATTTTCGCCCTGAAATGCACAGGTTAGCCATGTAAAGTGGTTTCATGGTGCTGGGCACCCAAAACAATTGAATAGCTCCCGGTCAGTTTAGACAGGAGCTACGGACAACCCCTCCCATTGATTCAATGATTGCTCCCACAGCTAAAAAAAAAAACACATATTGATATAATTTCATTGCTTACCTCAGCTCACAACAGGAGACTGAGTGAACTGAGCTAGATGCAGGAGGAGCTCCACTTCAGCCCCCAGAACAGTGAGCGCCCCCATAGAATCCAGCAACAATGGGTAGGAACATGGTTCTTCATTCAGAGGCGGCCGTACGGTCTACGACCGCACGGCCGCCTCGATGTTTGTCCAGTGCGCATGCGCACGAGGGAGGCGGCTCCTTCGTGCGCATACGTGAGACCCGCTACGACCGACAGCGCCGGGAGCCGATGCCGCGTTTCGTACTGACTAGAGTTATCGTGGCCCTGCCACCGGCTGCACAATGCTGGTAATCTCAGCATTGTGTAGTGGGGGCGTGGCCGTGGTTACGCAATCCAAGTCCCGCCTCCTTACCCACCCCCAAATTTGCATCACTCCCCCATGCTGTGCTGTTCTGGCTCCTCCTCCCGGAAGAGGCAGCCAGATTGCCGGCAACTCTGCTTTAGGGTCACTTCCGGCCCTGCCACATCTGAGCTACATGGAAAGGCTCTGAGGATGCGGTGGGCATTTCAGGTGTCAGCGGATGCCACACTGCGCCCCCTATGGGTTGGTACCCCTGTGCGGCTGCTCCGCTGGAATGTGCCTTGATTTGGACCTGCAAGAGTGTAAACTCTGTTATGCCCAGAGCCCTTCTTAACCTTCGTTTTCATGCCTTCATTTAGTTTGTCTACAATGTTTTATTCTATTTTTCCCATTGTGGCACCTTCCTGATTAACAACTGTAATAATTATAATATCCTCCAGCAACATTATACCAGATACCATGGTTTGTTTTTTTAATTAAAGCATTTTTACTGGCACCACTGTATACATACAGAAGGGAAATCAGATGTACAATATGCATATGTAAAGCAGGTTACAACATTTAGTCAAACCAGATGTTTTAAAATAAACTAAAATAGACAAACAAAAAACACATCAAAATGTTTTTAAAAGTGCTGTTCAGAAATGGTGGATGACGTACAACTGCGATTGTTGGAGATCTGCGCACACGCAGGATGTGCACTACACATGTGCAGGTCTCTTTCTGCAACTATGCCCCTAAGCTGCAGCATGATTGACATGTGACGGTTTGGGGCAGGGAATGGGCGAGAAGGCCCCCATTTTCTGGGAGTGGTGAGACCAGAGTCTCCGTCTTCCGAGGCAGATTTGCTGATCTCTGCCGCGACTGATGGTCACAATGGTGATCCGATGCTGCATCTACAGACGCAGCCCTCAGATCTGCAATGCTGTCAGGGGGCGTCTTTTGTTCTCAGATGCTCTTGCGACAGTAGCATATTTTCCAAAGACACAGCTGCGATGCTAACGGAGTGGCTAAATGGCAAAGTCTGTGGCGTGCCAAATAAGATTATATGGCACGATTTGGGCAGAGGTGTATTTGGACACATCTGTAATGCATGCTCAGTCATTGCTGGACTGTAGGCCAGGTAAGTATAATAGAAAATCAATTACCATATGGGTGGTTGATAGCTGATGAGGGATCGTCAACGATTTTTTTCACCTGAAGAGCCTCATTAAAGGTAGATCCATTTTCAAAAGTAGTGTCAGTGTAAGAAGAAATAGAGGGCCTGATTCAGAGCCGCTCGTAAGCGGCCGCTCGTTCGCTACGAGCGATGTTCGCACATCTGCGCATGCGTATGGGTTTTAGTACGCATGCGAGAACCAGTCAGTGCGGTCGAAATTCGTGTGCTCGCAAAATAGCGAGTGCCTGCTAATTTGAGTGACAGGATGAGGCGTTTGTGGGTGGTAACAGGGGAAGGTGCTTGAAAACGGGGAGTGGAGATCCGAACGCAGGCGTGCCAAAAGGTCAAAATGGGCGTTTTAAGGGTGTGCATAATTAACAAAGCAGCGTCATCGACCACGTCAGTTGGGTGTCTTTTAGCCAGAACTTCTGGCATGATTGCGGTAGGAAAATGCAACCACAAGAATAGCGAGCAGTTCATACGCCTTTCGATGTACTCGATTAATCTAATAAATAGCGGAGATTACGTATGATGCGAGCGGCCAGGAGGCGTTTTAAAAAAAAAAAAGGCCACATGTTTTGTTCGCTCGTTCAGACATAGAGGCGTCAACAGACCGCAAAGAGCGAACGGTCAATTTAAATAGCAAGCCCCTTTTTCTGGACGAGCGAGCGCAAATAGCGTCCGGCTCTGAATCAGGCCCAGAGTGAGAAGCAACACAGATACTGTAAGCAGGTAGCAGAGGGTGATAGATTGCAGACAAGGAAATTCTCCTGGGCATATGGTGCTGTCATAGTGGAATGCAGCTCTTTTAGTATAGTGCAGACGCAAGCATGATGAGACGCAAACTTGAGAGTACTAAGGACCTGATTCAGAGATGTACGCATCGCCGATATTTACGCAAATGGAGAAACTGTTAGCCATTGCACATGCAAGCCGCACTGCGCATGCGCAGCGATTGTTTTGTGATTATGTTCGTATATAGGATTTAAGCGCAAAGTGAGTGACAGTCAGCGTTTTGGGGGAGATAACGGGGGTGGGTAGAAAAACGCAGGCCTGAAGGACCTTTTACACGCCATTTTCTGGGTCTGCCTAAATTAGATGCTGCGGTCATGCTCGCAGCAGGAGAGCCCTCTGTGTCTGTGGAAACCTGTCATGTCTGCGGTATCTTAGACTTACTCAGAAGGCTGATGGCCGCCTGATCTGCGACTGATGGTTCCGGGTTTGTGCGTGAGCAGAGGATGTGAGATGCTTTCAGTGGGCGTCTCTATGCACTGGACGGCATGTGAGTCATTAGCATATTTTCGCAGCTGTTTGTTAAACTGCACATTGTTCTGAGGTAATTGCAGCTATGTGTGTGTAATGAAGAACTTTGCTTGGAACTCATCTTGAACTTGGCTGTTTAATTGCTAGTGACAGAAAGGAAGGGCACAATTACATACATGGACCTATTTATCACAGTGGATGAAAAGCTATTACTGGTAACACTGAGGGCCTGATTCACTACCGATTGCAACTGCGATTACAATAGCGATTACACACGCAGTCTCACTGCGATAGTAAGCTAATTCAATGTGTTCGTTATGCCGCCGCAGCACAACATAGGGATGTACACCCCCCGTCACCACCCACAAACAGTACTTCCGGCCAATCACTCTGCAATGGGTCTGCATGGTCAGTGCCTGACTGCAGTGGCCGGCTCATGCAATGCATACGCAGTACACAACAATTGTCCGATTGCGTACGTAATTGCAGTTGCGATCGGTAATGAATCAGGCCCTGAGAGGGATCGTTATTACTCCACCCAATACAAGAATTAATGTGCAAGCCAGGTACAGTATCTGGCTGATCACAGCTGCCCTCCCTCTTTACGACGTGTTTCGGTTGCTGCTTTAAGTAGTAATATACAGTTATTGATTGATGTTATTATTACCCATTTAGGTCTGACAGTTGTGTTTTTCTTTATCTTTTATTATTTTAACATCTTTTGTTTTTTACCCTTCTTTTTCCTTTCTGTTTTCTTTTCAAATATTTTCATTTTGCTTTTCTCTTTTCTTTCTGATTCTCTTGTCTTTCTTATTGTGTTTATTTCAGCCTATTCAGACCAGGGAGCTTTTCTTATAGGAATGTATTAGTTTCCCTGTGCTTGTTTTTTAATGATAACCCCTGCCTGCTTTGGGGAGGCAATTTCATCCCAGTCAGTGCCTGTGGGAAGGCTTGGTCCCCGGCCAATGTTCCAGCTGATCGTGGCCGCACACGCCCGAGATCAGACACAGTGTCCGTCTTTAGAGCAGCACAGGGAGTGCTCTGGTGTGTGGGGGCTATGCCCTAAAGGTGCGTATCCACTAGCAGATAGAGGAACAACAGTACGATTACAACATTGTAATCGTACAGTCGTTCCTCATAATGTCGTTCAGTGCAGGCACCCTCCCTCATCCCCGAACATGCCCATTTCAGCCGTTACTGGCAGATTGATCAGCATGTTCAGGCGATGATTGATGTCAGAAACGACCAGCGGGAGCGCACATCGCTAGTCGTTTCCGATGTTGTAGTGCACGATTAATGAGCAATTGAACGATTATGATGTCGTAATCGTTCAATCGCTCATTTATATCGGGAAGTGAATACACGGCTTAAGATCGCAGCATTTCCCTAAAGTTCTGTCTAAGTTTAACTGGGTTAAATATAGGGATGTGCGCCGTGCCCCGTGCTTTGGTTTTGGTTTTGGATCTGTATCTCCTTGTGTTTTGGATCTGGATTTGGTTTAGCAAAAACTGCCCCTTGCGTGTTTTGGATCTGTATTTTTTCTTTCAAAAAATCCTAAAAACAGCTAAAATCACATAATTTGTTTTTGTTCCTACAGTATTATTAACCTCAATAACATTTATTTCCAGTCATTTCCAATCAATTTTGACTACCTCACAGCTCACAATATTGATTTTTTTCATATGACAGCAGTGGGCAGCACTAACATGTGGCAGTTCAGCTTCCAACATGGCACAGACTGGCATTGCAGTGGTAGACAGGATGGCTGTTTAGTAAACTTAACAACCCCTAGGAATTTTAAAAACCAAGAATGTTTTCCTTAACTAGGTCAGAGGCAGACTGAGTTGGGATATGTTTATGGACAGGGAAAGGACGGAAGGACTGATTCGTTTTTAATTTATTTATTTTAATGTTTTGATTCTTAAAAAAAATTATGAGGGAAGATCAATCTAGGATCAAGTTCTTCAGTTCCTAAAAGACATCTTTGATCTGGAGGAGGTTGTTTTTATTTTTTATACATTTAATAGATATGAGGTGGCCTTGCTTGTGGAGGTGCTGCTGGAACATACTATAATCAGAAGATTACTAGTTTGTACTCTGGGACATTGTTAGGGATAATGGGGCCAAGACTTGCTGGTTACATCAGAGGAAAGCAGCCTGTTGTTCTCCGGCTGAACTAGAACTCCCAGCATCTGTGATGTTTGCTGGGCCTACTGGAAGTT
Organism: Taudactylus pleione; assembly: GCA_031769625.1. NCBI lineage: Eukaryota > Metazoa > Chordata > Amphibia > Anura > Myobatrachidae > Taudactylus > Taudactylus pleione. The sequence continues at coordinate 7,261,730 of JAUIMM010000350.1, read as the reverse complement.
ATTTGTCAACAACAGGTGGCTTGCTTCAGGTTAGCACAGCCTGCTTTACGCACTGTATGTACCATCTAAATATGTATGTATGTGACCAATATACACACCCTGGCAGGAAGATGCTTTGTGCTGCTGCTCATACATTCTAACACCATCAACTTGGTGGTTCAGAATTTAAATTTTTTTTTAAATGAAAGGGGGATACAGGAGATGCTGTCTGTGGCCATTATAGTTTCTGGACATTCATAAACCATAAAATTAAAAATGTCAGGCAGCAATGCCCCAAATAGCACATAATATCTTTTATGAATACACTGCATTTTCCACTTACTGTGTCACAATATTTTTAACGAATACACTGTTTTCCACTTACAGTGTCACCTTATCTTTAATGAATACACTGCGTTTTCCACTTACAGTGTCACAATAGTTTTTACGAATACACTGATTTCCACTTACAGTGTCAATATTTTTTTGCGAATACACTGCATTTTCCACTTACAGTGTCACAATATTTTTTACGAATACACTGCGTTTCCACTACCAGTGACACAATATTTTTTACAAATACACTGTGTTTTCCACTTACAGTGTGAGAATATTTTTAACGAATACACTGCATTTCCACTAACAGTGTTACAATATTTTTTACGAATACACTGCGTTTTTCACAGGCGTAGCACTCAAGGATCCTTCTGAGGAATCATGGATAGGAGAGGAGTCATTTTTATAAAATTGGATGCAGGACTACTTCCTATCATGATTGAGGATGTTGATGATGATGCAGGTGTTGGTGGTGCAGATTGCAGGCGCTTGGATCTAACAGAGAAGGGAGCAGCAAGTTGACACTGAACTGATTGTTACATTTTTAGCCAAAGTTTCTGAATTTGAATAACACTTTTGAATTTGATGAATGCGCTGCAAGTGACGTAACAGGGAGGAGGTTCCTAGATGGTTACAGTCTTTACCTCTACTCACTCTTGCTTGGCAAAGGTTACAGATGGCTTGACAATTGTTGTCCGGATTTGGGTGGAAATAATTCCACACATGAGAAGTGGATTTTTTTGTCTTTTGCCCCGGCATGACAATAGTCTTTTTCATACTATGGGCAACAATTCTTGCCTGATTTACACAAACAACATCCTCGGCATCAACATCCTCATCAACAACATCCTCATCATCCTTGTTAGAAATATCCTCCTCATTCTCCTGGTGCAATTCCACGGAAGCATCCTCGATTTCTACATCAGCATGTTGATTTGTGCTGCTCATCCCCACATTTGCAGAGGGCACACAAATGGTGTCACTTAGTGTCACAATAATTTTTACAAATAAACTGCGTTTGCACTAACAGTTTCACAATATTTTTTTACAAATACACTGCATTTTCCACTTAGTGTCACAATATTTTTAACGAATACACTGCGTTTCCACTAACAGTGTCACAATATTTTTTACAAATACACTGCATTTTCCACTTACAGTGTGAGAATATTTTCAACGAATACACTGCATTTCCACTAACAGTGTGATAATACTTTTTATGAATACACTGCATTTCCACTAACAGTGTGACAATATTTTTTACGAATACACTGCGTTTTCCACTTAGTGTCACAATATTTTTTACAAATACTCTGCTTTTCCACTTACAGTGTCACAATATTTTTTATGAATACACTGCGTTTCCACTAACAGTTTAAATATTTTTTATGAATACACTGTTTTTCACTTATAGTGGTGCAATATTTTTAATGAATACACTGCATTTTCCACCTACAGTGTCACAATATGTATTATACACTGAGCTACCACTTACAATGTCACAAACAATACGTGTATGAAAATTATACTGCTGTCTGACCGGCAGCGTCACAGTAAAAAAAAAATAATAATAATATAGTACACTGGGGTACAGCACAAAAAAAAAATATATATAATTTTTTTATTAATTATATTATTAGCTTTTCATTTTTTATATACTGGGCACCCGTGGATGGACAGAACATCAATGGTTGGACACAGCAGACAACTACCCCTGGATGGACACAGCAACAGAGCCGTAGCTAGCACTCTAAGCGCCCTGTGCCAGCCCCGCCCCTTTTGCGTGTGACGTTATGACGTCGCGCACAAGGGGACGGGCCGCCGGCTACTGAAGCTCAAGCAGTGCCCGGAGCATCTTCAAGACGCGCTGGGCAGCTGTAATTATGGCAGGGTGCCTGCCTGTAGCGTCCGCGGGATGCTACAGGCAGCATGCTGCAGTGATGCTGGCTGCAGGGCGTTGGTACAGGCATCCTGCAGTCAGAAGCAGGGGCCGTGGGATGTCGACGGTGCTGCCCAGAGAGCCCTGCGCTCTGTGCGGCCGCACACCCATAGCTACGGCCCTGCACAGCAACCCCTGGATGGACACAGCAGTCCCTGCCCTGGACGGACACAGCAACCCCTGGATGGACACAGCAGCCACTGCCCTGCACAGATACAGCAACTCTTGGATGGACACAGCACTACACTCTCCACAGCCAGAGTGACATGGCGCCGATGACCGGGTACCTTTATAGTATATGACATTTTGCCTCGTTTTGAGATCAGAGTCAGCCGGGAAAATCCAATCCGAGCTCGGTTCTCGCCTCGGATCTGGAAGTATGGGTGAATCTGGTTCGCTGAGAACCGGACCCGCTCAACTCAAGTTAAAAATAGAGGCCACGTCAGTAGGTAACTTCTGTCCTCCTTATATTTGACAAGTAAACCGGATGGATTTGATGAATTAGTTTAGTCTGTGGCCTTCCTTCCTATGAGTCTGTGTGTTCAGAGTGGGTGCAATATTGTGCCTCTCCATTGAATAGAGGTAAGAGCAAGCATTGCCTCATGTTCTCTTTCATATGGTCTTGTTTTAATACTTCCCATGATTTAGAAATGGCTGGCTGGCTGGCATGGCAAATTTTCCTAATTTTTATGATCCTGATCCTACTGAGTTTTATAGTTGTGCGTTTGCTTAACCACTTCCCTGGCACTAACGCATGACATGCGACCGCAGCCAGGAGTGCGTTACCTGACTAGGTCGCATCTCGTGTTCATGCTGCTTCTCCGGCTCCCCCTTGTGTAATGGAGGAAATCCGATCTGCACATGTGTAGAACGGATTTCCTCCTCCTCCTCAGGCCCACTGGGAGTAATGGGGTGGTCTGTGACCACAGATATCACTCCCAATATCGCACCCCAGAATGCTGTGCAAACGGCACTCTGGAGCGTATGCGCCTAAAGTAAAAGTGAAAGAGAGGAAACATAGTTCCCCTCCGAGCACCAGTATGCTGATCTCTGCGCGTGCAGAGATCAGCTACAACAGGGGGGACTGATGATCCGTTCCCCCTGCACCATGCTCCGCTGCGATTTTCAACAAGGAGGTGAGGGGCGAGGCTAGGCACGGGCGGTCATGGGGGGGGGCATGTATTGTCACTAGGGGGAGGGGGTCATGATTAACATTAAAATATATTCTTTTCTCTGGGGTATAATATATACCTATATTTATATAAAAATATATATATATATATATATATATATATAAATTTCAAAGGGGTGCACTCACCAGTCTTCTAAAAGTCCTTTATTCCAACAATGAACAGTATAAACAGGATCAACGTTTCGGTCCCAGCCGTGGACCTTTGTCAAGATAACAATACAAGCAACTAACACCCGTTATGTACCCACCTTCTTAATTGCTAAACCCACCCACCTGCGGTACACATCAACATCTGAGTCAGTTACTGACCCAACAATACACATTACATAAGTATCTATATTGTGAGCTCCCATGTAAATAGAGGAGAGACTCCTTACCTAATCTGAGCGCAGCGATCCCTGTGCAGTGAACATACTGTCCCCGCTGCAGTGGGAGTCTAATGGAGACTGTCAGCGTGCGTTCCACTAACTCCCATTTCCTGTTTGTTGGAACGCACGCGTGCGTGTCATCCCGGCAACTCTGGTTACATTAAACTGCGGGATCACGTGATGGTTGCTTAGCAACCCGCCTGCGCTCGCGATGCTGTATAGAGTTATTAATGTAGATGCTAGTCTCTGGGGTCAGTAGCTGGATGGCACAAGGTAGTTAACCTTCCAATCCCAATCAGAGGAGGGTAAACAAACGGGAGAGAGAGTTACTAATGGACTGTGAACTTACTTCTAGCTATGCGCTGATTTTAAGTATTTCTGCATAGTTAAATACATAAACAAACATTTAAATATCTCCACATTTCAAAAATACCTTAACAGACATCAACAGGCTATGTTACAACAAACCTCTACTTCATTGCCAAAATGACCAAAAATTTATAAATAAGAAAATGAAAAAAATATGAAAAAATGAAAAAAATGAAAAAATGAAAAAAATATTATTATTGGTGGTGCACCCCTGAGTTTAGCTCTTATTAGGTCAATCTAAAAATATGCCCAGATGTATCACCTCATTTAGTCCTCTTGGGTAAATGGTATCCAGTTTGTGTATCCACTGTGTCTCTTTCCGCAGGAGTATCCTAGCGCGGTCGCCTCCGCGTCTCGGGGGGGGCAGCCAATCTATGATCATACATTTCAGCGAGGCTAAAGCATGTTGTGCCTCCTGAAAATGACGAGCAACAGGTTTATCCGAGGACCCGGTTGTTAAAGCATTCCTGATAGAGGATCTGTGGTTTGCCATCCTCTCGCGGAATGGAGGGATGGTCTTGCCCACATAATATAATGAGCAAGGGCATGTCAGAATATAAATTACATGATCAGAAGTACATGTGACTCAATGTCGTATTTGGATTTTTCGTCCTGTGTGAGGGTGATGGAAGAATTGTCCAACCATCATGTCCAACCATCATGTGCAGTTCACACATCTGTAACATCCTAATCTTGTTACATTTAACCAAGTCGGTGTATTCTGTGGCATGGTCATATCCGGTCGCATAAGCATATCTTTAAGGTTACGACCCCGTTTGTAGCTCATCAAGGGTTTCTCAGGTAGTCGTCCTTTCAAGATTGGATCGCTGGTGACTACATGCCAATATTCACGTGCTGCTTTGTTAATGAATGGTCCTGCTGTATCAAATGTTGTGGAGATGACAAAAGGATTAACCATTTCAATCTTGCGTTTTTTTGGGTTACCTTCTAGAAAGATATTTCTTGCCTTCAAGAGGCAACTTTCTATGGTTTTTGAGTTGTAACCTCTATTAAGGAATCTTTCTTGCAATTTCCCTAATTGGATTTCAGCTGTCTTAAGATCAGAATTATTTCGGAGGACCCGTAGAAACTGGGAAACTGGTAGATTGCGTTTTAAGGACTCAGGGTGATGACTTTTGAAATGTAAAAAGGTGTTACGGTCAGTCGGCTTTCTGTAGAGGGTGTAACCATAGCCCAAGTCAGTGGTGTATATGGATACATCCAAAAAATGTATACATGTACTATCATATGTCATCGTCAATTTAATCGGGGTATCAAGATTATTCAGGTGGTCCAGCATGCCCAGGAGTGACTCCTCAGAACCCCTCCAAATAAGCAGAATATCATCTATGAATCTACGGTAAAAACCAATACTACCTCCAAACGGCGAGAACAAATAGTTCCTCTCAAAGGCATCCATATAGTTGTTCGCATATGCCGGTGCGATGTTGCTACCCATTGCTGTTCCACTAATAATAATAATACTAAACATAATAAACTAATAATAATAATACTAAACATAATAAACAGTGGGGTTTATCAGCTGTTTTCCTAGGTGCTTTGCAACAGGTGTGCTTGGTGACTGAGTTTAACACTAATGTGATGGCTATGTCCATGTTATAATTCTGAGCAATAGAATATGGACTTGCAGTAAAGTGGGGTCCCGTGACGATGGGCTGCAAGCTTAAATGCATTGATCAATTCATGAACCAAAACCCCACTGTTTATTATGTTTATTATTATTATTAGTTATTATGGTGAGTGCAGAGCCCCTGTGATTTCTATTTAAACAATGTGGTTACATACCATGTTGCACCCCAAAACTAGGAATGGTGAGTGCCGTGGATTAGTGCTTTTTGTTTATTATGATTAATTTTTATAATTAATCATTTTTGTGATCACATTAGCTCATGCACCCCTATTAACTAGTTATTTAACTTGTGTCAGCTGTTTTCCTAGGTGCTTTGCAACAGGTGTGCTTGGTGACTGTCTCACATTTAAAAGCAAAGTTGCTGTGAGCTTTAAACCTTGATAGCATACCCTGAGTTTAACACTAATGTGATGGCTATGTCCATGTTATAATTCTGAGCAATAGAGTAGGGACTTGCAGTAAAGTGGGGTCCCGTGACGATGGGCTGCAAGCTTAAATGCATTGATCAATTCATGAACAAAAACCCCACTGTTTATTATGTTTAGTATTATTATTATTAGTTATTATGGTGAGTGCAGAGCCCCTGTGATTTCTATTTAAACAATGTGGTCACATACCATGTTGCACCCCAAAACTAGGAATGGGGAGTGCCGTGGATTAGTGCATTTTTATATATATATATATATATATATATGTATACACAACTCCAAGTCTTGATAAATAACGATAAAGGCACAAAGTGCTGCAACGTTTCGTACTTTATTTGCCCGTCATCAGGCTGCAAATTAAATAAATAAATAAATAAATAAATGAAGCCCGAAATGTTTCAGCACTTTGTAACTTTATCGTTATTTATCAAGACCTCAGAGTCCCACACTTGGAGTTAGGTATTAGTATGTGTAGCGGGCACCGTGGCAAACAACAAGCTGAAGGGAGTGTGCTGGGCCATTAGCAATATATATATATATATATATATATATATATATATATATTGCAAATAACAGGCTTGATAAAAACTAGTTATATGAATGTTGTGTTATCCTCACAGTTTAGAAACTTATTTATAATTGTATATAAATCCATGTAAAAAAACTCTCTAGTTACAGTAAATGAACTGTTGCTTCTTCTTGTTTATAACCTTCCCACAATAGTTATGAATTTTGTATTTATATGTAACTCTAGGGCAATTCCTCACAGATCGCGTGCTGTGCCAGTTTCCTTGCTCCCAACCTTTGGGCATCCTACCTTTCTCATACATTGTAATAAGTAAGTGCATGATAAGAAATAGAACTGTATACCATTAACTGTAATCATTATCAGAAGGGGATGTCCTAACTGAGTGGGGTAACGTATTTGTAATATAACTGAGGTACCCTTTTGTGGGTAATAGACCATAAGTGCACAGACATGCACATGTATACATAAAAATCTCAGTGCTTGTGCTCCCACAATACACTCCTGAATCTGCTGGTAGTAGTGTTGTTTTGGAACCTTTAGCCGACATCATTGCCAATAGCAGATCCCAACAGTTTCTCCACATGCAAATATGTAGCATTTGTCTTCAGTCAAACATTAATTATTAAAGGGATCCTTACCTCAACCTGCTGGCAGATTTGAATGAGTTTTGCCATCTGAGTTTCAAGTTCAGTGCTGTGCTTGACCAGACTGGTGATATTTGACTCCAGCGTATGCTATAAATCAGAGAGAAAAAGTGATATTTAAAAATAAGCACAAGTATCATAGAGCAGATACAACATTGAATTGTCTTCCTTATTTCAGGCTACAAACCTATTCCATTGTTATGTACACGTCATACCCATTAGGGTTTCGCTTACATTACAGAGTTCCTCCAATTTAATGTTTCCTTGCTGACCTGTCAATCATGTTCCCATTTACCATGATTTCTCTATATCAGCCTATACTGTATGTATATATTTTATATGTCATTGGTTCAGGTATGAAATCAAGCTGCAAATATATCAAGGTCTGAATGTTAGTTTTTTTCTTCTTTATTTGTACAGGATTTTGCAAAGAGCTTTTTAACCGATAATTAATCCTATGTTTAAACTGTAAGCCCTAGTGGTTGTTAAGCAGACATATAGGACCTGATTCAGACCCGCTCGCAAGAGGGTTGATGGTTGCCTAGTGCGCACAACACGTGTGTGCGAGCCCCGTAGCGAGTGAGACCTTCACTCGCTCCGGAGCTCGCAGCAAAACGGAGCGGCTGTCGATGTTGATCGATAGCTCACACCGTTTTGTAAGCGGGTAGGGGGGGTGGCAGAACAAACTGAGGCGTTTCTGAAGGAACGCCTGCCGTTTGTGGGCGTCCCTACTGACATCACTCGTGATGTCACTAGTGGACTTCCGAGTCTATTAGAGCTGGAAGTCCACTTGGCATTGCGAGTGCTGAGACCCTACCACAAGGGTCTCCTCGCAATGCCGATGGTCATGATAATCGTGACCATCGCCAAGCCACTCGCACAAGCTGTGGGTGGTCACCCACAGCTGTGCGAGCGGCCTGGATGCCGGAATAAAAAAAAAAATTCCCCGTCCTGATTCAGAGCGGCTCTGAATCAGGCCCATAGTTCCTTTCATACTTTAATTCCATTTGTTTTAATGCAGTTTATAAAACTTGTTACACTCCAAAAGACATTTGATAAGATTATCAAAGAAGCAATATGCTTAGTATGCTAACTTTATACATACTGCAAAACTGTCTCACTCATTTCTGCAGTCTGTAATGAGTATAGGCATGATACACAGGGGATGAGAATAGCTGAACACAAGTCAGTCTTAATTACACACGGGTTGCGTGCACAAAACTAATTGTGGATATTCAAATTATAAGCTTGGTTCCATATGCATCATCATTAGCAGTGCACAACTTGCACCAGCCGTATCCTATAGATGTGAGAGATCAGGCTTGAAGCATGCACAATGCTAATGAAAATGCAAGATCCATCACATGCAAATATGCGTCAGTCCACAGTGTTTATTACTGCCTGCTGTTCCACAAGCCACTTATATGCTTTGATGTTTAGCAATCTCTGCACAAGGTATATTGCACAAGTAATAAAGGAATCCAATAAGAGTGCAAGCTGGAACTACCCTCAAATTTCATGAAACTTTTGTTTGTGATTTTCAAGCTGTCTTCTCATATTTATCAACTGCAGCCATCTGAAATGTTTAAGCCAATTAGCAGATGTTCTTTAAACAGACCGACGACCGTAGTAATCCTCTGGAGTGTAGGCATGTTGGCAGCTATAAGTACAACAAGTGAGCTTTAGGTGATCCACTCTAGAAAAGTCTTCCAATTGTAGTGAATAGATGGCTGAAATTCAGTGATGTACAGAGGCATGAGCACCTCATGATGTAACCACTTTTTATTACATGTGCACTTTGATTACAAGTATCAATTGAGAACCTCATTATAACAAAGCAAGAATATAGGAGAACAATTAGCAGAATGTAAGGTATTTGTCCAGCTTAGGTTATTTGTGCATATATTTATATTAACCCCACTCCTGTTTGAGAAAGCTATGCCTGAATACTTAAATCCTGACAACAGCTGGATAAAGAAGTCACAGCAGCTCGATGAAAAAATATGAGAACTTACCTTTGTTATCTCTATTTCTACGAAGTCCATAGGGTTCCACAGGATACCTTGGGTATAGGTGTTGACGTCAGGCATCGGGCATCGGGCACCATAGAGTTAAGTTTTCAGCCTCCCAGGATGCACTAGGGTCCCCCTCCTATACCCCGCCCCCGAGCAAAGGCATCTCAGTTATGTACCAAGCCATAGGCCGGAGGAGAAGAAAGAGAGAGAAAAAAGATCTGGACACACACAAGAATCACATTCTCACCAGAGGGAGACGGAAAAACCGGTGACCAGAGCAAAGCCCATCTGCAGCACATGTGCGACAGGGCGGGAGTCCTGTGCAACCCTATGGACTACGTAGAAATAGAGATAACAAAGGTAAGTTCTTACCATATCTCATATTTTCTACTTCAGGGTCCATAGGGTATCCACAGGATACCTTGGGGATGTCCCAAAGCAGTATCCTTTAAGGGTGGGGACGCTCCTGTGCTGAAAGGAGAATCCGCCGCCCGAAGGAAGCATCCTGAGAGGCAAAGGTGTCAAATGCGTAATACCTCACAAAGGTATGGACAGAAGAACACGTGGCCGCCTTGCAGATCTGGACTGCAGAAGCACCACGTCGAGCTGCCCACGAAGGACCCACAGACCTAGTGGAATGAGCCCTCACCGAAGGTGGAACCGGCAGGCATTCATGAAGATAAGCTTCTGAAATCGCCATAGGGCTCCAAGCTGCCAAAGTTTGCTTTGAAGCAGGCCAACCCTTTTTACGGAGGCAATAGAGGACAAACAAGGCGTCCGACTTCCAAAATGAAGAAGTGCGGTCAACATAAGTCTTTAAGGCCCGCACAACATCCAAAGTGGCCTCACCCACTGAAAGGCCAGGTGAGTTAAAAGCCGGCACAATGATTTCTTTGTTAATATGAAACCGGGAAACAACTTTGGGAAGAAATTCAGGACGAGTGCGCAGCACTGCCCTGTTCCCATGAAAAATCAAGAAAGGGGGTCTACAAGAGAGAGCCCCTAAATCAGAAACACGTCTGGCCGAAGCTATGGCCAGAAGGAAAACAGTCTTAGCTGTTAGCCATTTAAGATCCACTGAGCCAAGTGGTTCAAACGGCGGTCCCTGGAGAGCCCTCAGGACCACAGCCAAGTCCCAAGGCGCCACAGGTGGAACAAAAGGCGGCTGAATTCGCAGAACACCTTGCATAAAGGTGCGCACATCAGGGATTGTAGCAATCCTACGATGGAACCAGACAGACAGGGCAGAAACCTGCACCTTCAAAGAAGCAAGGCGAAGCCCATGGTCCAGTCCCGCTTGTAGGAAGGCTAGTACTCTAGACAGACGAAATTCCCGAGGTGCATAACCTCTCGGTCGACACCACTGGAAGAACGTATGCCACACACAATGGTATATTCTCGCAGAAGACGGTTTCCGAGCTCTTAGCATGGTTCGCACTACAGAGCTGGAAAACCCCCTGGACCTTAACATGGCCGTCTCAACAGCCACGCCGTCAAAGACAGCCGAGTAAGGTCCAGGTGAAGACAGGGACCCTGTGACAGAAGGTCCGGTCATAGCGGCAACCGCAGAGGACTGTCGACGGACAGACCTTGAAGGTCTGAGAACCAGTGCCGTCCGGGCCATGCCGGAGCTCCTTCCTGTTTGAATTTCCGGATTACCCGCGGAAGAAGGGAAAACGGAGGAAACAGATAAGCGAACCGGAACGTCCACCGGATGGACAGAGCATCCACCAGAGACGCCTTTTCGTCTCTTGTGCGAGACCCGTACACCGGCAACTTGTTGTTGTGCCGGGACGCCATGAGGTCGATCTCTGGAAGACCCCACCTGTCCACCAGCAGTTGAAAAACGTCCGGGTGCAGGGACCATTCCCCCGGATGAACGTCCTGGCGACTGAGAAAGTCCGCCTCCCAGTTTAGCACTCCCGGGATGAATACTGCTGATATGGCCGGGAGACTGCGCTCCGCCCATACCAGGATTCGGGACACCTCTACGAGAGCCGCCCGACTTCGGGTTCCTCCCTGCCGATTTATGTAGGCCACGGTGGTAGCGTTTTCCGACTGGACCTGCACTGGGTGACCTTGGAGAACCCGATGTGCCTGCTGGAGAGCATTGAACACCGCGCGGAGCTCCAGAATGTTTATTGGAAGCTCTGTTTCTGCCTGAGTCCACCTGCCCTGGAACAAGTGTGGACCCGAGACTGCTCCCCAGCCCCGAAGACTGGCGTCCGTTGTCAACAGGACCCAATTCGCCACCCAGAACGGACGAGCCTTGTTGAGATGGGTCGTCTGCAACCATCAGGCTAGGGACAGGCGAACCTCCGGAGTGAGCACCATCGTCTGGGATTTTAGAGTCTGAGGCAGTCCATTCCATTTGGACAGGATCAGGTGCTGCAGAGGTCTGGAGTGAAACTGGGCATATTCCATCATGTCGAATACCGACACCATGGAGCCCAGTAACCTCATCGCCGAGTGCAGAGACATCCGGCGGCTCTGCAGACAACTGTGCACCCTCAACTGCAAGGCAGAGATCTTTTCCCCCGTCACAAAGATCCTTTGCTGTCCGGAGTCCAATAAGGCTCCGAGTTGCAGAATCCGCTGAGACGGGATCAGGGTGGACTTCTGCCAGATTATTAACCAGCCGTGCCGTTGCAGTACCGCAATGGTCAGGCCCAAGTGGCGTAGAAGGAGCTCTGGAGATCCTGCCACCAAGAGAAGGTCGTCCAAGTACGGTAACATGCGGACTCCCTGCAGCCGCAGGGAGTCCGCATGACTGCCGTCACCATGGTGAAAACACGTGGTGCTGTCGCCAGGCCAAAAGGTAATGCCCGGAACTGAAAGTGGTCATTGCGGATTGCAAACCTGAGGAACTGTTGATGGCGTAAAAGAATAGGGACATGCAGGTAAGCGTCCTGTATGTCCAACGACACCATGTAGTCCCCAGGTTCCAGCGCCAGAATGATGGACCGTAGGGTCTCCATCCAAAACTTCGGCACCCGCTAAGACTTCTTGAGAGCTTTGAGGTTGAGTATCGGACTATACGATCCATTGGGTTTCTGCACCAAAAAGAGATTGGAATAGAAACCCTGGCCCCTCTGGGAGAAAGGAACAGGCACTATAACTCCAGCCTGGAGCATAGTGTGCAAGACCTTCCGCAGTTCCAAGGCTTTGTTCCGGTCTGATGGCAGACCCGTGGTGAAGAATCGAGACGGGGGTCTTTGCCGGAAGGAGAGGGCGTACCCGTGAGAAACCACCTCGAGAACCCAAGTGTCTGTCGTGGTGACTGACCAACACCGAGCGAACTGCAGCAGGCGGCCTCCCACTTTGGGATCCCCCAAAGGGAGGCCCGGACCGTCAGGCCGCAGGCTTGTCATCTGGCTTAGGGGCCGGACGTCTGGTACTCCAGGCCTGCTTCCGGGGCTTGGCCGATTTTTTGGGGCCGGCCTGTCGGGGAAAGGACTGTGCTTTAGGCCTACCCTGGGCCCTATAAGGCCGAAAGGATGACGTACCTGAACCGGAAGGAACTGCAGCAGACGGGAGACATGCCGATTTGGCTGCCGCCAGTGTGGCTACAATTTTGTCCAGGTCTGGACCAAATAGAACTTCTCCATTAAAAGGAAACACTTCCAAGCCCTTTTTCAAATCAGCGTCCGCCTTCAAGGATCGCAACCATAAGGTGCGGCGAGCAGCTAAAGCTGCCGAAGAAATCACAGACGCCAGGGTACTGATATCCAAGGCCGCTTCGTTGATATAAGTGGCCGAATCCCGGAGATTGCCGATCAACTCCGTCTGTTCAGCCGAAGTCGGAATCGAAGGACGCCTCCAAAGTGTCAGCCCAACGCTCCATAGCTCTGGCAACCCAACAAATGGCCATAGCCGGCCTAGCTGCCCCCCCCGCAAGGGAATAAACGGACTTTAGGCAGATCTCCACCTTGCGGTCCGTAGCATCCTTTAGGGAAGACATGGATGGCATGGGTAATGTGGCACTACGGTTACTGAAGATGGCCACCGAGGAGCATAGAGGAGGCTGGCCTGGGGGAGGAGCGCTGCCACAGGGCCAGTCGGCGTGTGCAGAGAGGGCTGTGTGTAGTGGGGGAGGCGCCGGCTGTGACACAGGGAAGGCGCGCTCCCCTGGCATGCATTTAACCCCTGGGACGCTGCAGCGCTACCGCTCTGCCGTGGTCCGCTGTCCCAGGGGGGTAGTGGAAGCGCAGGATAATACCTGGCTCCACACTGCAGCCAGTCCCCAGGGAGCCCCTTGCCTGGGGACTTTGGACCATGTTCAGCAGGGTCCCACCGCGGGACCCCTGCTGCTTACCTGTTGTCCCCCTTAGATCCGGCCATGGCCAAAAACATCTGGGGTCACCGCTAGCTGTGACCCCAGATGCTTACCAGCATCCCCGGATCGGTACCGCGTTCTGGTACCGGCGGGGTGTAGGGAAGACAGCATGGATGTCAGTATTGACTGTCCATGCTGTACTTCCAGATGTGCAGCCACAGCTGCAATGAAGAAAACTTCAGGGGCTCTTCTAAGCCCCCCTCTAGCAGGTGCATCCTCTATAACAGTACAACAGTGGCGTAACTAGGACAGGGCGAGCAGGGCACGTGCCCTGGGCACTGTAGGGGGCTACTACTGGGGGCACTGCATCGGGAAGGGGAACCTTACTGGGGACTACTACTGGGAGAGGAAACTACCACTATTTAAGGAGCTTACTACTAGGAGCAAAAGGGAAACTACAACTTACTACTAGGGGACCACTACTGGGGCACTGCATGGGGGGGAATACTGCTGGGGGCACTATATAAAGGGCACTGCATAGGGGGTACCACTATTGGGGGCACTGCATAGGGGGACTACTACTGGGGGCACTATATAAAGGGCACTGCATAATGGGGTTACCACTACTGGGGGCACTGCATTGGGGGGACTGCTACTGAGGACACTATAAAGAGGGGCACTGCATAAGGGGGACCACTACTGGGGGCACTAAATAAGGGGAACTAATGAAGGGCTGCATAGGGGGGATGACTACTGAGGGCATTGCATTCTGGGGGTACTGTATAAGGGGAACTAATGGGGGGCTGCATAGGGGGACCACCACTGGGAGTACTGTATAAGGGGCACTACTATGGGCCTGCATAAGAGGGACTACAACTGGGGACATTGCATACTGGGGGTACTGTATAAGGGGCACTGCTGGGGTTAAGGTGCCTATGGAAAGGAATGTTCAGAGTAACGATAAAGGGGTGTGTGACATGTTGACATGCCCCATTTTTAAGTGACCACGCCCATTTTTCGCCCCCGCGTGCCTGCGACGTGCGCACAAAGGGGGAGGGGGGTTCCATTTTTAAATTTGCCTTGGGCTCCAAATACCCTAGTTACACCACTGCAGTACAAACTATACAATAAAATTGACTGCTGATAAAAAAAAGTATGACAACATGTTGGAATGTAACTGGTGAGAATCTGACCCCTCCCTCCTGTGTCAGTAATGTTACTTACATAGAGTTCCGGTATAACATACAGACATGCATGGAGTCATTCAAACACAGACATGCACAGAGTCACATACAGTAGACATACACAGGGTGACACACATACACACACACACAACAAACACAAGGGTCTGACATACATACAGGGTCACACATAAATACAGACTGGAGCACACAATATAGTGCGCGTTCCCCTCTCAATTTACTCTGAGTCTGTAGATTGCTGCAGCTCTACCCTCACCCATCTCCCATGGCACCAGCATAAATGTCCCCAACTCAGACTCCTCCATCTCCCTCTCAGACCTGCTTACAGCTCTGCAGCTATATATTAATGGGCCAAAAGAAGGCGGAACTGGACTCCCCCCACTCTGTCTCATAAGCTGGCCACACATCTAAAGAATATCTGTCCAACCATCCAACTAGTTGATTGGTTGGAATGAAAATCTAGTAAGGTATGAAAGCAAATGCCAATCAGCAATTTGCTCCCAAATGCCGGAAAATGGACCAAAACTGTTGTTTGAACAAATAGTTTAGATCAAACATTTAACAATCTTGTTTGAACGACCATTTTCATCTGTCTTCTGACATTTAGGAGCAAATTGCTGATCATCATTTACTCCCATACGTTACCAGATTTTCATTCCAACCAATCAACTAGTTGGCTGGTTGGATGTAAGTTGGTCTAGTGTGTGGCCAGCTGTAGTCTCCTACAGATCCTATTTTAACCATTGGGGGTATACATCTTATGATTCATTAGTCCCGTCTCCTCAATGTGCTCACACTGGAAGCCTGGGCATTCACTCCAAACAGCTCCCACTGAAAGGGAGACAGGACAGACCTTCAGGAGGAGGACAGCTACCGAGGTACGTGCGGGAGAGGCAAGACAAAGTGATGGGGGTGGAGTCAAGATGGAGTGGGTGGGGGGTGGGGAAGAGCAGAGGGGGCGGTGCTGGCAGAGCAAAGGGCGGGGTTGAGCATAGGGGCAGAGCCTGAGGTGACCCGAGAAATACTGGGTGCAATATACTAGTAATAAATAAATGAGTGGAACATATTTTCATTTACCTTTATCATGGATCTTACTGCAGAAATAGGATATATTGTTGATTATATATGATTATATCACTGAGGATCACATTTATATCTTCCATAACATTATACTTATTTAGTCAAACTACCGTCCACAAAATGTATTTTATGCTGGTGTCTTAGAATATGTTCAACCATTATTACACTTTATATAGAGATTGCAGGGTTGCAACTATGGGTGCTGTCATCACTCAGGGCCCAGGGGGCGGCACCGTCCCTGCCCCATGACACCTGCATGGGGCTTGCAGGATGTCTGGAACAGCCCCCGTACCCAGTAATACTGCTACAGAGCCATCCAGACCGCCCTTTCTGGAGCCGGGTGTTACGCCTCCAGGTGTGAACTAATAATGTCACAGGTTTATGGAGTGGGGCCAGCACAGGGCAGGGCAATACAGTGTACCGTATCAACTATTCACATACTGGGTATGTACATATTTTGATGGGTGCAACTTATTAAATTGTGATACAGAGAGAGAGAGAGAGACAACAGCTAGTATGCACTAAAGCAGGGGTGGTGAAACCCTTCCTTGAGGACCAATAACAGTTCATATATTCCAGACCACCTGTGGATCTGTAGAATGTGTCAGTTAGAAATAAATGCATCACATGTTTTAAAATGTGACAGTTACTGTAGTAATGACTAGACCTGTGCACCAGCTCTGTGGTCTGCAAAATGTGTAATGTTAGGGGCCCTCAAGGATTGAGTTGGCCACCCTAGCACAAAAGTATAAATACATCGTAGCTTCATTAAGAGATTATATGAAAACTCATTTGTTGAAGTAGCTACAAACATACATACAGTACCTACTCTCCCGGAAGTTACGGGAGCCTCCCGAATAAACCAATAAGGGTAAGAAAGAATCTAGGAACGTTGCACAACAAGAAGTATCAGAGTCTCATGTAGATCTTAATGCACTCTGAATTTAGAAATTAATCTAACTACAAAATATCTGCTCTGCAGCACATAATCAGCTTTCAACCCGCCGTGTACCAACATTTTCTGCTGGCACATTGGCTTTCTGGAGAAAAATAGCGGCAATGTTTACAGAGGAGAAGCCGTTTGCACAGACAGGGAAGAGGGACATTCTTCCTAGCAAAGTACAGAGTAGCTGCACCGCTTTGTCTAGTTTTGCAGAGCAGAGTAGAAACAAGACTTCATGAAGTGAGATTCCTTATTGTGTGGAAATCCAAACTGCACAAATGATCTGGCTGTCTTCAGGCCTCATCGTATACTTTTAATGGAACCTGTTTTGCATCTCCAAGTTGAACTGTGTCAAAGTACATTTCTAAGCAAATTTCCACATGTAATAAGGAGAGCTAGAGCTCCTGGTTCCCCTAATTGTCATATTTACTTAAGAAATGACTAAACTGAGCAGAATAAATCTGAAAGGTTTATACTAATAAATATTAGAAGGTTCTACTTTGATGTGATGTTTACACTTTTGCACAGAAACACTTTGAACATTTTTCACATCTCCACACACTTCATCCAAGTCAGAAGAATTTTGAAAGATTTTCATGTATTAATATTTCTATACTCAGTAGACTAGCACTTACATTTTACATGTATAATGGGTTGCCCTGATTTAAAAAAAAAGAAAAAGTGTATTTACTCTAATTGATCATATGTTCCCTATACATCAGATAGGAGCAAAGCAAAAATCAGGAATGGCTTTGTACCTGCACAATCTACGCTCCAATACAAGGGGTGCAAATACATTGATTTATTACTGCTTGCAGGGTAAACACTGACGGCTTTCGCATGTAGGGCCTGACTCAGAGTTGAACGCTATACTGATTTTCACGCAGTTGAGCGAATATCGGTGGTCTGCGCATGCATCGCAGCCACACTGCGCACATGCAGCGAATTAATTTCTAATGAGCTTACTGTGAGGATTCACTCGCAATTGATTGACAGGAAGAGACCGTTTTGTGGGTGGTTATGGGTAGTTCTGGCCAAAATGCGGGAATGTCGGGGCCATTTCCTGGGTGAGTACCAGCCAGCGTCTGCGATCGCGTAAGCAGAGAACAAAGCTCCAGCCTCTCAGTTACCTCGTCCATTCTGAGTGACCATAGACTCACTGGAGGAGTCGATGTTTTTAGGATCTGCGTCCAATGCCTAGTTTGTGTACGCAGTTGCAGGCAGCTGCGAGGGCCCCGTTGGGCGTCTCAATACAAATTCCGCCGGCTGAAGCATTAGCATATTTTAGTAATTGCTAAGCGGCAAAATTAGCAAATGCATTTGATTCATCATACAACTCTGACCCAGGCCTGTAGCCCACAAATATAAGTCAGATTTATTATAATTATTATACTGCAATTTAGGGCTCAATCCTATTAGGTGTGAAGGGGGCGAATTGCCGTTGCAAAGGCATAGAAACACCGGCAACGGCACAGCAATTCTCCCCCTCGCGGCCTTATCTCATCCCAGACTTGCACATTTCTACTCACAGCCCTATGGGATGCGGAACACACATGTACTGTAAGTGCGGCATACAGTGTGAGTGCAAGTCATTTGCACCTAATTGGATTGACCCCTTAGAGTTCAGCTAGGACACACCCCTCCCAATCTGCACATTTTAAATCTGCGCCACACGAGCTGCAACATGGTTTTGCAAGGTGCAAATTTACCCCTTTATTTGGCTTACAGCCAAATCTGAATCAGCCCTAAAGCGATTGAAAAAACATAAGAGCAGGAAATATTGAGGTACTTCTGCCATAAGACCGAGCAATTGATATTAAGGGGCTAATAAGTATTGAACCAATACATCTTGTATTATTTGCAAAATTACAAACAGATTAAAAAGTAAGATGTGTAAAAGTTCCTATATGTCTTGTCAGAAGATATTATATTATCGATATTTTAAGTCCTTGTGTTATTTTAGCTAAGTACAAATAATTGACCTACAGTATTTTCTCAGCTTTTACACTTCTTCAGTAAATGTATACACAGAAACATAATTAAATATATAGTTCTCCCCCGCAACAGCTTTGAAATACTGTAAAAAGAAAAATATAGGGGGTCATTCAGACCCACTCGCGAGCGGCAGTACGCCTGCAAGTGGGTCGATGTTCCCCACTGCGCATGCGCACGACGGAGGGAGCTCCGTCGTGCGCATGCGCGAGACCCGGTGAGCGACGGGCTTTCCATCGCTCGGGGTCTCGCACCAAAGGGGGCGTGCTGTCGATGTTGATTGACGTGCCGGGGGCGTGCCGGGGGCGTGCCTACCAGACGGAGGCGTTCCCATGGGAACGCCTACCGTCTGAAGCCGGCCCCACTGACATCACTAGTGATGTCAGTGGGAGTGATTTTGGCTCTGATAGAGCCAAAATCACTCCTGGCCTTGCGGCTGGGAAACCCGACCGCAGGGTTTCCCTCGCAAGTCCGATGGTCGCGATGGTCAAGACCATCGCGACCATCTTTTTGCACGCTCGTATTTGCTGTGGGTGGTGACCCACAGCTATACGAGCGTCCAGGAGGACGCTCCATTTTAATGGAGGAGGGCCGTGATTCAGAGCGAGCGCTCTGGTCAGAGCGTCCGGCTCTGAATCAGGGCCATAGTCCTGATTAAAATGACTTTGTTAACTAGAAAGCAGGGGTTTCATTCTAAAGTATATTTTTTTTAAAATGGGAGTTATTTCTGCAGTACTGTACCTGTAATATTCAGTAAAACTGAAAATAATATAATAACATGCAAAGCAATGATACAACAGGCATAGTGATTTAATAACATGCATAGTAATGCCTCTAGTCAGGAGGTTATATATACAGTCTCTTCAGTACCCACATCTGTCTTATGAAGTGAAAATCACTCAAATAGAAATGTTTACTTTCTCAAAATGCATAAATATATGAATGTATTTACATAAAATCAGGTCCTCTTCAACGGAGCTGTGATTTAGCATAGCACATGCCACATTATATACTGTTTATCTGTCCACTTTGCATTATGCAAGATTTATAAAGGCAGAACAGAGCTTAGCAGAGTAAAGATAATCCATTTGAAAGTATTTCTACATTTCTGAACACAGCAGACTATATAACACATCAATAATTCAAGTGACACAGAATTCCCATTAAATGATATGATTTCTACTAAGAGGAAAGGTTTCATAGAGGGGATGTTGCTTTACCCATCATGTAAATGATACCTTATTAATAGTTTAGGCCTTCCATGAAAGGACTTGTCTATCATTTCCAATGGGAAGCTTTAGGCAGGGACAAATGATGACATGTAATATAAAACTAACCATCGCTAAAATTAGATATCTATAAAATTATATACATATGTGGATCTGTAAAACAATTCAAATGTATTATACTCATATAAAAAAAGGAGGAATACATTCTAAACATACAACAATATATCAATATTGCATATCATACGTTGTCATGAACATACAATACGCCAGTTGATCAATGATGTATATTATACGCTGTGTGTAAACTCATATAATATATGACTGAATTGGCCAAGGATAAAAAGGAGGATCACAACTGGTCCATTAATGCCAATGTCCAATAGATGTATTACTATCAGTTTAGAACAATAATTGAAAATTAAAAAGAAGTCCTGTTCACTGTGGTAAATGTGGAAAAACCATGGGGGTCTCTTCCTGGATGTAGGCACTGATGCACTGGTGTTACATCCATTGGTGACATCAAAGGCATGGAAGATAATCCCCTGGTGGCTAGTTAGAATGGGGGGTGGTGAAGTCCAAATCCAATAAGTGAGCCTTCTATAGATAATGTTAAATGGCTTAACGCGTTTCACTGCTCAGGAGCATGCAGCTTGTTCAAAAGCATGTGGTGTATGTCCCTGCCAAGGTGATCTTATTATACAAAAGAGTGAAATTAAGGGGTCTATTTACTAATTCGTGTTAGGAGACAGAGTGAAAAGTGATAAGTAAGTGATAATGTGCCAGCCAATCAGCTCCCAACTGTCATCTCACAGGCTGTGTTTGAAAAATGATAGTTGGGAGCTGATTGGCTGGCACCTTATCACTTTCTTATCACTTTTCACTCTGTCTCCTAACACTGCTTAGTAAATAGACCCCTAAATCTGATACACTGCATGTTAAATTACCCCATTGAAAACTTTAAAAACAGATCCGCATATCATCTAAATCTCATTCAAGGCGATCTCATTCAGAGTTTAAATACAATTACACCGATTTGGATTAATAAAATAAGATAAATTCAGTACCTGAACAAAAGGCCGGATTTATGTTTTTAGACATACGGAGCTCCATAAACAAACTGTTCATGTGGTCCCAATCCTACAATCCTGAGTCCGAAAAAGCTTGAAAACATTTGTCTAGCAGGATCACATGGTACACAAAACTTTATTATACTCAGACAATCCAACACATAAAAACAATGTAACTTGTTTCCTGAGATCATGTGATGTATCTGATCCTATAAGGATTTATTTAGTGTTGGACATTACGTGATGTAAACACATAGTTATAATAGTCCGATATATGGATCTTTGGTGATCTATTCAGTATCAATTTATTAGTATATTAAAGCATGTTAGATGTTTGATTAATTTACTAGTTTGTTATAACTGTTGGTAATATATACTGCTCTCATAATGACAGACTTAATCCACGGCACTCAACCATCTGGGGTGCCCTTGGTATGTGACTGCACCATCTACATAAAAAATTTCATACAAACTCGGCACTTACTTAGTTTTCAAACTGTAATTCCTTTGAATACAGGGAATGTTAGTTGGAAAAATTTTGCAATAATTGTCAAACTGACCAACCACTTCACAGTCCTCCCATCTGGCCAGTCCCTACACTGACTCTCAAATATATGATCTTTGATCTGCCACATTTGGCTCAAGCTTGCACACATTTTAAACATGAATATGGGTCCTTACTTAAAGAGACAGGACCACACCCAGGGATATCAGTTAATAAGCACCTGGGGATCAAATGACAAAGTTTGTCTTACATTTGAAAAGCAGGTGCCCTAGCAAGTGTGACCACAAAATTTTAATAAATTACAGGTTTAATCCACGACACTCAACCATCTGGGGTGCCCTTGGTGACCACACCATCTACATAAAAAATATCATACACATTATATATATATATATATATATATATATATATAATGTTACCTTGATAAAAGAGCACGGTGGAGCTCTGAAACATTGGAAAACTTTGTGACATGCTTTACTACAAATTGACCTTTTTGGCAAAGTCTCGGAGTGCCACCCATTTATCGTCTATATGTCTATTACAACTACAGAGGAAGGCACCTGAGCAGTTGTTATTTTGGAGATGGAGTGCCGGTCCGCAGGGATTTCTGTATATAAATATATACATATATATACCCTTTATCAGGGTCCAATGTAGAACGCTACTCGCTTCTGAGTCACTGTCCCTCTGTTTGAACTCCAGATCGGACTGACACTTCGCAAGGAATAAAGGCCCTCATTCAGAGCCGTACGCTCTGAGCAGAGCGCACGCTCTGAGCAGAGCGCACGCTCTGAATGAGGGCCGCCCTCCATGAAAATGGAGCGTCCTCCTGGACGCTCGTATAGCTGTGGGTCACCACCCACAGGCTATACGAGCGTGCAGTTTGATGGCCGCGATGGTCTTGACCATCGCGACCATCGAAACTGCAAGCCAGAACATGCGGTTGAGGTTTTCAACGGCAAGCTCCGAAGTGATTTTGGCTCTATCAGAGCCAAAATCACTCCCACTGACATCACTAGTGATGTCAGTGGGCCGGCTTCTGACGGGAGGCGTTCACGTGGGAACGCCCCCGTCAGGGAGGCACGCCCCCGGCATGCCTACCAAAGGGGGCGTGCTGTCAATCAACATCGACAGCACGCCCCCTTTGATCAGACACAACGAGCGAAGGACTTTCCTTCGCTCGTCGCGTCTGGCGCATGCGCACGACGGAGCTCCCTCCGTCGTGCGCATGCTCAGTCCAGAACATCGACCCACTTGCGAGCGGACAGCCGCTCGCGAGTGGGTCTGAATCAGGCCCAAAGTGTGTTATTTTTACCCCAAGGTTTGGGATTTCAATCATCAAAAAAGTTTCTAGGCATAAACTGTCTGAAGAAGTTGGCAAAGAGTCTGTGAAAAGTGTAAGTAAAGTTTATTCAGAATTGGTGTATGCTGTATCTGACTGTCACTTTTTAAGACACAGATGTAATTGTATTTATGATGTATGAAACCTTCATAAATGCTGTTTTGTTTGAGAAATACTATAGACTCTTGAATTAAGGGAACCTGCACCAGAATGGACTCTGCCTACACTAGATCCTGTTAAGGAGGATCTGGATTCCTCTTCTACTTTCAAGGCAGCAAACACCACCAATTGGCTGGATTTAATTCCTCAAATGGACAGCGCGCTGGTACTTAACCTCTAAAACCTTTATAAGGGGCCTTTTGTATCACTGCTGTATTCATTGCAATTTCTGAGCCTGCTGTTATATTTTCTAATTTTCAGAAACATAACTTTTGGCTTGACCATGACCTTGTGGGTTTCTGGAACCCCTGATCTCTATGGACTCTGCTCTTTCTCTAAGGGGTCTATTCAATATCATTTGCGATTGGCCCACACAATTTAAGGATCTGACTCACCGCGAGTTGCAGAGACAGAGCCTAAACTATAGGAGTGATTCAGCATTGTTTCCGTTTAAGGCTGCTGCTCTAAAAAAGCAGCTATACAATCAATGAGCCTTATCGCTACTACTTTCACTGCTAAATTGTAAGCTGTGTTACTGTGCATGCGTGAACTGTTTTCACACATGCACACAGTGAGGTGTGGTGCAGTTCAGATGAAGCAGAGGGATCTGAAAGGATTCCTCTTCGCCAATAGGTCTCCTTCCAACACGAAGGAGTGAGACCCAGCAGGCTAACATTATCTGAAAATGCCTTCAGTTCCCACAGTCAAGCTCCAAAAGCTTCCAGTTTTCGTAGCTTGATGAAAAGTTGTCCCCATACTAGTGCATATGAAATTGTGCCACTTTGGGTCTGCAAGGAATGCAGGAGACATTATTTATTATATGTTCTGCACAGCCGAAATGATGAATGGATCAGATGCTTCATTTTGTCAAAACATCCAAAAACAAGATTACCAAATATATAACAGGGCATTTGATACCTGAGGACAACATTGCACATGCAAATAAAATGAGAAAGACCATTATTACTCAGACTGGATGGAAATATTCAGGATAATTAGGGGATGTGAAAGGTCTCACAGTTTATATGGAATGCCAAGTCCCAGTTGTATAAAGTTTGCTTGATCAAAGCAAATCTCACTAATCCACACATCTCGTGTATGATTTTCCTCGATTTGAACTAGTACAGCCTTTTCTATTGTTAAGACTGAGTTTCATTTTTTTCTGTTTATATAGAAAACACTCTCTAATATACAGTGTTGCAAAATTCAGCTAAGTGGATGCAATTCATTTCTCACCGCTGACATATGGATATCTTTAGAGACCTTTAATGTGCATAGTTTCTGGCGCGTTTCTCTGCTGTAAGCAATTTCATCAGAAGAATGTCCACTATTCCCTACTCCAACCTTTAATGACAAAATCAATACATTAATCATCACTAAATGCAAATAAATCACAGCTTGGCGTATTCCGCCTTTAGTGTTGTAATTGGTTTCTACACTGCAATTACTATGCCTACTGCCTTTTGTTTCATTCTGACCTAGTGGAATTTTGGAATAATACTACTACTGCTGCCTGGTTACCTGCATTATCTGTACGGCTTCATAATTCACTCCTTCTACAAGTTCAGTCTTGCTTCCAGCCATTGACAGCATCATCTGAACATGCTATACATTAACCTCTGTACCTGTGACCTAGATAAGGTTTTCTAATATCACCCCAGCTCCAGCCACTGCTCCCCAGTCTTATGACACTAGTCCTTGTAGTTTGGGGTTAGAAACTCTAAATGCATGTAATTCAACCTGGAATTTTGTTTGATAAAGAAAAACTAGCAAGATTGGTGTTATGGCAAAAACTTTGTAGTTCTGTCTTATGTGTATCAAAGTAATTATAAAGCAAATTTGGATTGCCTACAGAATAATCTGTTAATTAAGAAATCTTGCAATATTAAATGAGATAACTCTTATCTTAATTGTTAACAATCATAGCAAGTTTGTTTAAATTATAATTTTATTGATATATTACTTACAAGACAATACGAAAAATATAGTATAGTATAAAAGCTAGGGTTGTGGCTAAAACCTAAGGGTCTTTCGCAAAATTCAGGCTCACCCCAAACCTAATCCTGATTTCATGCAATTTTAATGCTCATGCCACAAAGTTGTCTCTTCCAAGAGCTACAATTTCAGTGAAGATTGTATCATTTCAGCATTTATTTTCATATGTCAGCGAGAGTTCAGATTCAGTTCATCACCTGGAGCATCTCCTGTAAAATGATTCAGTATTCAGCCAAATTCTAAATTTGAAATCCCAAAAATTTTATTTAAATAATTTACGCAATAAATAATTAATTGTGTCAAATATTGAAACATTCCCAAACAGTATATAAAATGTAATGATAAACAATACTGGCTGCTCCAAGTACATATGAATAATAATTACCAGAGACAGAAATGTGTGAGCGAATAGGATACCATCCAAATAAAGTTAATCTTGGGACATCTGTAGTACTCTATTGAAGTCTTTCTTGTTACGCCTATTACAGAGATTGTCATTTTAAGCTGTGTTATCTCTCTGCGTATAGACAAAGTACTTTAAACCCACAGAGTGAAAATCTGCCCTGTGCTGCCCCCGATCATGCTGCAGGGCCGCCGGGATCAGGATAAAGCTGAACAACCAGAGTGTCTCTAGGGATGCTCTGCATGTCTCTCAGGTGGATGTACAGGCTTCAGGGTGCCTTTCCAGGTCAAATGTTGGTGCAATGGGGAAGCAACTGTGCCACTCCCGTAGGCTGTTGATGGCAGCACCAATCGTCCACCCCTAGTTACAGCCCTGATATAACTTTACAAGTCCATCAAGCCTCTTTTTCTGTTGTATGTTCAGCACTGCAATCTAGTGATGTCATTTTCTAGATCTACTATTTATCATACCCTGGCACACTTATGGCACACTGCGGCATGCATAATAGTACAAGCTCCCTTAATGACCCTTTCATTTCAACAATAGCTCTAGAACTCTCAGAAGGCATCGAATACCACTTCTTGCAGGTTTTGCTGCTGGTCCATCATATCAAACTTCTATGTAAACAGAAACATACAGTGACAGTGATCCCATTTGTGCAAGTATCAATGCCTCTGCCCCTGGTTTTATTGATTTGTTTGCAAGGAAAATAACTTGAGCTATGACAAATGAATGTGATAGACTTTGTCTAGCCCCAATTATCCTCATTATAACTTCACTACACTAATATATCTATATTGAACAATGTTTGCTGTTATACAGGACTTTAGCATCATATCAACAAACAATATCCCTATTTACTACAGTATCTGATATGTTTTCCAAAAACACACTGGGCTTGAATTTGAGTTGCATGCAGCTGCATCTCGCCATATGTGAAATGGGTGTTTCTGGTTGTCAGCTGGGTGGATGCACAAAAAAGAACCATCTAATAGGACTGTCTTCTGTGTGTCAGCGGGATGTAGACATTGTTGCGTCCTATTTTGCCTTGTGCATATACCTAGGGGATGCCAATTTCAGGTGGATCTGTTGCTTCCAGGATAGGGTAGGTGTAAGAGCATCTGGGAGATGGATACCCTTCCTAGAATATATGATGTAGTGTGCTGGGCTTCAATTGTATTGGAAAAAGTAAAGGCAATTACTGAATGACTCCAACCTACTAGCCTCAAGTCTATACAACAATTTTTAGAACACACTAATTACTATTAGCAATTTATTTAAAGATAGTCTACTCTTGTTGCCCCAATCACAGCCTACAGTACAAAGGAATGGTCACTGAGGGCTTCAAAATCTTTTGACCTTTGAAACAGGCTTATATATCTGACCCTATTCTCAAGCAACCCAGCTCTTCTCAACCATTTTTTCTGAAAGGTGAATTTCTCTGCTGCAGGAATGGGTGCCATTCTTCCCAATGACCATCCATCGGAAGCTTCATCATTGCTGATTCTTCGCCCATAGATTTTGACCAGTTAAGAGAAATGACACTATAGGAGACAAAGAACTTTTATCCATGAAACTTACTTTGGAAGAGTGAAGAAAACTTTTACAAATCCCCCAAAATGGTCATTATTTACAGGTGGCTTGGTGCCTTAAACCTCACCAGTTGTCCAGATTTAATTTGGTGATAACATTTTGGCCTAACATTAAAATGGCGGCCAAATTTACTGGGCACATACTTCTCATTTAGCTGGTCATGCAGGAGTTAGGTAGACCCAAGATCTAATTTGTAGAACTGATTGGTTGCTCATTGTTTCCACTGCTCATTCCTGTGAATCTATAGACTCATACAGTATATCAATGTATTTGATCACCAGCCTACCAACCTAGCAAGGGGCACAAAACTACATGGGTCGTGACTGATAATTTTTCCAAAGTTGATAACTTTGTCCCAATTTCTTGTCTGCCTTCAGCTCCCATGTTAGGTGCTCTTTTAATTGAATAAATATTTTTTCTGCAAGGTCCTTGTGATCTTTGATCAGGGCATACAACTTCTATCCAAATCCTGGAGGTGCCTGTATAAATGCCAATTATATATCTCTACAGCCTACCATTCTTAGCAAAATGGGCAGACTGAGAGAGTCAATCATGATCTTTAGACCTTCATTAGAATTTATGCTTTATCTAGCCAAGATGACTTGATAGATTTGCTACACTGGCCAGAATTTGCCCATAATAATCGTTTCCATGAAACTTCTTATATTTCACCATTCTTTGTTATTTAATTTTGTCACCCTCCTCTTCCTGAATTTACATCTTTAACTTCTTCAAAGTTCCTGTTGCTTACATTTTTCGCACAGTCTCAGACATCCAGGCTCAAGTCAGTACAAAGTCTTTGCAGAAAGAAAAGATATGCAGTTGACTGGGGAGGTTGCAATAGGTTGTGAGAGGAAAGAAGTATGAGGTGACTGTAGGCAAGTCTCTAGAGAAGCACAGAGAGGCATTTGAGAGATGGGACGGCAATCTGAGAGAGAGTGTGTCACACCATGTGATTTAGAATGGAGAAATAACCGAATGCTTGACTAATGACGGAAAGATACCAATGGAGACAAAGAAATTACAGATGTTAAATAAGGCTGGGATGATACAGTAATTGATTTGTGAGGGGATAGGATCCAGTGAAATATCAGTAGGACGATTCTTCATCTTCATTTGTGAGATCAAATAAAGAGAAGGTGCCAAAGTGTGCAGAAGGGATTGAACAGGTTTTGGGTTCATATCAGATCTTGTCAATCTTGTCCTTGATGTAGGAAGAAATTGGCATAAGTGTTGGTGGTCTGACAGGTTGGTGTGGAAGGGCTTAGAAGATATTTAAATGTATTATAAAGTCATTTGCAATTAGAAGCCTAAACATTTAATAACATATTTGCTTGTCAGTGTCCAAAGCCTATCACTTGGTGTGGTATTGCCAGCATGTCTTAGGAAACTGATAGGTATGAGACTTCACAGGAGAGTTTTTGATGGCAGCACAATGTCTGAGATTGAGACAGAAACAAAAAAACAAATGTCATTGGCAAGTTTCAGCACAAGAAGAGGTATAATTACGATTGTCAGTGGTTCTGGTGGTAGGATTTAAAAAGGCAACAGTATTAAATACAAAACCAGGCAAGGTTTGCATTTAATATTATTACCATTTTAAATGTTACATCCAAATCCTGCAGCTTCGTAAATACAGATGTGTCCACATACATCTTACCTCCATGCGCTACAAGTCTCGTTAAACATAACGAGTGAGCGCCGTGCGGTTCGGTAGCGCCGAGCGTCTTTTCATGCAACTTTTTACCTTCAAATGCCTCTTATTCACAAAGTGAAGCGAATAAGATATCAGCAGCTTTGACACTGTAATGTAGCATTTTGCATGTAGATGCACCCGTAGTCACACACAGAATACAGGCAAGCTGCATATCATTTTAATCAGCAGAAACTGCGTGTGCATCATATTTGCATCACTTTGCGAATAGGACGCATTGGAAAGTAAAAAGTCACACGAATATACGTTCAGCGTTACAGAGTCAGACCCCGGCATGGCACGACTAGAAGGGCTGTTTCACATGCAAGGAAGTAAGATGCATGTGGACACATCTGTATGCCCTGATGTCTGAGATGAATACATAGCCCATGCTCATACCATATCACCCTCAGTGGTATAAGATTAGTCATTTTCATTTCATGTTTTGTTGTCATTGACAGAGCACAGAAACACAAGTCTATGTGACTGTGTGTTAGCAAAGCAATTAAAACAATGCCAGAGGGATTTTTTTGATCCTCCTTCTTTTTTGATAAAACAGAGTGTCAGAAATAAGGAGAAAGGACATAAATAAAAAGTTTGGTTATTAAGATTAAAAAAAAACATAGGCAAACAATTTAGATATAAAGTTCTGATGTACAGTTAAATCTGAATGCCTTCATAGTAACAGTTCACCAGTTGCAAACAGCATTATAAAAGGTTTTCTATCTTCTGCCTAGTTACCTACTTTAGTGTCAGCACTGCCAGGGAATACTTTGAAATTCTGCTTAAATCTTCATCGCCAGCTCCCAAAGAAATCTGGGACAGTACTGACCATCCAGAACAGCCTCCAGCATACACTGATGAAAGAAAATGTTGCCGTACAAAGAGCATCTGCTACCAAATTATTAATCCTCAGAATATGCTGGCTGTACTCTACATCTCCATAAATAACTTAAGAAATATAAAGTATCAGTTATATTATATTGTAAAACACACCAAGGTACTTAAATCAACCACATTTGATCTGTATAAAGAGCATTATTAAAATGTAATAACACAGTAAAGTTGTCTTTACAAACAAAGCTATTTAGTGAACTACTGAAACCGTTATCAGGTGGTTCAGACCTCTGGTAAAAAACAAAAAAACCTTAAGTAAGAGAGCTGGGGCCATTACTGGCCTTTTATAAACCTGCAGAAGCAGCCATAGTATACAGTATATGCAAATTTCAGCCATGGTATAGGAAGGACAGCACCATAGTTGTAGATGTGTTGATTCATAGAGACAAGGACGAGTACTCCATCCTAATCCTCATTGACCTCTCTGTTGCATTGACTATAGTGGACCATCATATTTTAATATAGTGATTTGTGGTCTGGCCAAAACCTTCTTAACAGGCAGAGCAGAAACATCATCAGGAATATGTTACTCTATATATATGCTGTTAAACCATTATCTTACCGGTTGTACCAGACCTGTAATAGGTCATTAAGAGGTCACTAAAACAGCATATAAACGTGCATAAGCTTGTTGGGTAAAATTGCAGGTTTTAATTGATTGAAAGCCCTTCAATCTAACTGGTTAACATTGGCAGCCATTGGAAGTGATAGTGGGTTTCTTTTTAATTTTTTCATTATTAGCTAATTTTCTTCAATGCAGAAACCAGAACAAGTTATAGGATATAGGGATATAGGGTGTGGCAGGTTAGAAGCGGATCAGTGATTGGCCTTATGGATGTGTTGGAACTCCCCACCCAATTTTACACACAGTTCTCATCTCAGCTTATACCTCCAGTCGTGGAACTTTTATCCTTCAACTTTTGGAGTAACTTGTTGTTATCATAGTCAAAGTATAGAATGAAGAAGAAGTAGGGTTCACAAAATCAAGTCATACCTCCCTGCATTGTGAGTGCGAAGATCGATACAGGGGGCATGTAGGGGCACCAGATAGAGGGCATTTCTCTGCCACATATGAGGTGTGGCCACATACCTACCAACTGTCAGGCAGATCGGGTCATTTGGGAGTTGGGATCAAATTGAGATTATGCTCGGTATCCTCTATCTAGGAACAACAGCACAACAAAATGGCTTTTGATCTATAAGGTGGATATAATTCTAATGCTCTATTATTAAATCATCAACCAACTCGTGTTTTGTATGATGTCAGCATCTATATCTATTCCAAAGTAATTTTTTACATTTTAAGGGAATGCTTGCTGCTGGGCATGTATTAAATCATTATAATATCACATGAGGGTAACAGTAAAGAGGTATAACATATCTGTTTGATTTTAAAATACTAGCCTTTAAAAATGATTCACTTTTCACTGCTGCAGCCAAGCCTTGAATACTAGGGACTATCACAGAAAACTTGTCACATATGTTTAGATTTAGTATTTCAAAAACTTTAATTGGCATTTGGGTTCTGCCATGCTATCTTGTTTAATAAGATTGATATTGATAACCTTTGAAGAGTACACTGTATTTTCACTGATTACTAATTTTAATCAAACAAGTTGGGTGTATGAATGTTTCATATATAAGTGCAGTGCACTTGCATCATTTTGACAGGAATCTCAGATCATTATTCTGTGTTTTTGGGGACTGTACTCCTTCTGGTTCTAATTCTCATTTTGTGACTACAACCTTGTTATCTCAACCACCCAACTTATGTCATGACATTTAACCTGACACTGCAGCTCTGCTTTTGCTTGCATAGAACACAAATGTCCGGGATAACATCACCACAATAATGGCTGGCTACAGGTTGCTCTATTAGGAGAACCTGGATCTGAAGGCGGAATGCATAAAGGTTCTTTGATCCTCGTCAAAAGCTCTTTCATACAGAGAGGATGATGCTGAGTTGAACACATATCGCTCATAGTAGCTCACACATTGCGTGCACAGAAATGAATGTGTACCTTTGCCTGTATGCAGAGTTGCACATGCCCTCTATTCGTATGCTTTGTTTGAAGCTCATCATCATCAGTGCGTCCAAATGTAACATGGTGTTTAATGCTACTGTACAACTCTGCATAGACTGTGGTTGCGCCAAAATGCTTTCAATGGACTTTGCCTACATTAGACCCCTCCTTACAGCCTAGTTATGCCTCTTCAGAGGTAAGTGTAGAAGTGACTGAAATATGTATAACTCAGCATAACTTATTCTTACATATAGTGGTTCTGGAGCATGCGCAGTGCAAAACATGTAACTGTTCCACTAAGCCTCAGGCCATTAATCCAGATGTTTTCTTAATACTGTAGTGTGAATATTTTTAACACATATGTGGAGCAAACAATATTTTTATTATGAAAAGAAACGCTTGATATCATGGATGAACCTATAGCTATCAGTAACTGAACATGAACCGTTTAGGGCGGTATCCAATTAGTCCCGAACATTGTTCAGGCACTAATGGATCCCCTGGGGCTATTCAATTAGCCCCCGAAGTGCTGTCTGATGCCGGCAATTATCGTGTTTTTGTTTTTGGGACCTGATGTATCCCAAGAAAAAATCAATGAAAAGTGCTGTTTTTTTCGCCACCGCAGCGAAAACACATAGGTCCGTAAACTTATCACGGATCCTATGTGTTTTCGTCCAAAATATCGTATTATTTCGTCTGAAATAATAGGATAGGGAGAACAAAAATTGGCGAAAAACGTGGATAATCGGCGAAAAATCCCTGTTCTTTGTCATTCCCAGCTAATTGGATACCCCCTATAGAGTCTGTTTGTAACTCAGTGTGGGACGTATTTTGCATAATAACACACTCTTACTGTACTTTTGCAACATCTACAGTCAAAGGAAAAAATTAAAAAATCATTATCGCTGGCTTCAATGTAATATCAAAATTTGTACCTCTGCTTACAAGTAAATTAATATTGTCGGATGATAACCAGTGGCGTAACTAGGGTATTTGGAGCCCAGGGCAAATTGAAACGTGGAGCCCCCCTACATGCTAGAACCAACAGTGTGCGTACCGGAAAAATGGTCGTGGTCACTGAAAAATGGTTACTGTCAACATGACAGTGTTTCTCTTCACTCTGGGAACAATCCTTTCCATTCCATATGCACCTGTATGCAGTCCCCCCTATGCAGTGCCCCTTGTACTGGTCCCTCTAATGCAGGCCCCCAGTAGTGCCCCTTATACAGTACCCCCGTAGTGGTCCCCTTTATGCAGCCCCCCATTAGTTCCCCTTATACAGTGCCCCCAGTAGTGGTCCCCCTTATGCAGGCCCCCAGTAGTGGCCCCTTTTATGCAGGCCCCCATTAGTGCCCCTTATATGGTCCCCCTTATGCAGGCCCCCAGTAGTGATACCTCCTATGCAGTGCCCCCAGGAGTGGTCCCCCTTATGCAGGCCCCCAGTAGTGTCCTTATACAGTGCCCCGAGTAGTGATCCCCCTTATGCAGGCCCCCAGTAGTGAACCCCCCTATGCAGTGCCCCTTACACAGTGCCCCCTGTAGTGGTCCTCCCTATTCAGTTCTCGCAGTAGTGGTCCCCCCTATGCAGTGCCCCAGGAGTGGACCCCCTTATGCAGGCCCCCAGTAGTGATACCCCTTATGCAGTGCCCCCAGGAGTGGTCCCCCTTATGCAGGCCCCCAGTAGTGCCCTTTATACAGTGCCCCCAGTAGTGGTCCCCCTTATGCAGGGCCCCAGTAGTAAGCCCCCCTATGCAGTGCCCCCAGGAGTGGTCCCCATTATGCAGGCCCCAGTAGTGCCCTTTATACAGTGCCCCCAGTAGTGGTCCCCCTTATGCAGGGCCCCAGTAGTAATCCCCCCTATGCAGTGCCCCCAGGAGTGGTCCCCCTTATGCAGGCCCCCAGTAGTGCCCTTTATACAGTGCCCCGAGTAGTGATCCCCCTTATGCAGGCCCCCAGTAGTGAACCCCCCTATGCAGTGCCCCTTACACAGTGCCCCCTGTAGTGGTCCTCCCTATTAAGATCCCGCAGTAGTGGCCCCCCCTATGCAGTGCCGCAGGAGTGGTACCCTTATGCAGGCCCCCAGTAGTGCCCCTTATAGAGTGCTCCCAGTAGTGGTCATCCATATTCAGTGCCTCCCCCTATGCAGTGCCCCAGGAGTGGTCCCCCTTATGCAGGCCCCCAGTAGTGCCCCTTATACAGTGCCCTCAGTAGTGGTCGCCCTTATGCAGGTCCCCAGTAGTGATCCCCCTGTGCAGTGCCCCTTGTGCCCCAGTAGTAAGCCCCTTTATATAGTGCCCCCCAGTAGCAGTCCCCCCTATGCAGTGCCCCCAGTAGTGGTCCCCCTATGCAGTGCCCTTATACAGTGCTCTCAGAAGTAGCTCCCCCTATGAAGTGCTCCCCCTATGTAGTGCCCTAAGTATAGTGCCCCCAGTAGTAGTCCACCCAGTAGTGGTCCCCCTATGCAGTGCCCCAGGAGTGGTCCCCCTTATGCAGGCCCCCAGTAGTGCCCCTTATACAGTGCCCTCAGTAGTGGTCGCCCTTATGCAGGTCCCCAGTAGTGATCCCCCCTGTGCAGTGCCCCTTGTGCCCCAGTAATAAGCCCCTTTATATAGTGCCCCCCAGTAGCAGTCCCCCCTATGCAGTGCCCCCAGTAGTGGTCCCCCTATGCAGTGCCCTTATATAGTGCTCTCAGAAGTAGCTCCCCCTATGAAGTGCTCCCCCTATGTAGTGCCCTTTGTATAGTGCCCACAGTAGAAGTCCCCCTTATGCAGTGCCCCCAGTAGTGTTCCTCCGATGCAGTGCCCCCAGTAGTAGTCCCCTGATGCAGTGCATTCAGTAGTGGTCCCCCCCAGTAGTGCCCCCAGTAGTGGTCCCCCGATGCAGTGCCATCAGTAGTAGTCCCCCCCAGTATTGCCCCCAGTAGTGGTCCCCCGATGCAGTTCCCCCAGTAGTAGTCCCCCCCCTGTATTGCCCCCAGTAGTGGTCCCCCAATGCAGTGCCCCCAGTAGTAGTCCCCTCCCCAGTAGTCCTCCCCGATGCAGTGCCCCCAGTAGAAGCCCCCCTCCTCCAGCAGTGCAGACAAGCAAACATGTAAAAAAAAAAAAAACACTTACTGTACCTGAATCCCAGCTCTGGCTCCTGCTCCCACCGTTATCCGCATCTCCGTCCTCCCGCGAATCAGTCTGTCTGACTCTCATTGGCTGCTAATTAAAACAAACACACAGCCACCTGCACGCGGCTGTGTTTGTTACTTACTGTATAGTGCTGACTGAACTCCGTCCAGTCAGCACTATACTGACCACGGTGTCCTGGACCACGGCCGGCGGCGCAGTCCGATGGCGCCCAGGGCACACGCCCTGCTCGACCCCCCTTAGTTACGCCACTGATGATAAATAAAAGTAAAATGCATATTTATTTAGGCACATAAAAACACATTAATACAAAATAGTATAATCATCCCCACTGGACTCAAAAAACTCTCACGATTTAAACTCTCATCCAGATGTTTTCCAATTTTGAAGATAAAACTCGAGCAATGCGACAGTTTACTGCTAAACTCTCACATTTTCTAAACTCTCACCCTATTACATTTGCCCACCATCTCTTAACCCAGACACTTTCTCCTACTATTACCCCATATCACTCTTTCACTTTGCCTCCAAAACAACATTGGGTATATTTAATGCGGATCACAGTTAACTCCACTCTATGCTTTATTCCTCACGTCAGTCTCTCTCTCATTTCTATTACTTCCACCTTAGAAATATTTCCAAAAAATGTTCTTACAATATGCTACAAGAACTCTTATTTGTTCTCTCATGATCTCCTGCTTTGACAATCTTTTCCTATCTCAACTATTCTCACCCTCATCTCTCTCTCCCTCTTATTCCATCCGTCTTCCCCTTTAACTGCCTATTCCGCTCCTCCTGTCTCTCCTGCTACTCTATCTATCTTTCTAACCTCTCTTCACCATTCCACTCTGTCTTGCTCTATTTCCTTTATAGTGTTTCTTAATCTTGTTATTTATTTATTTTATAACAAAGCACAAAACAATACAAAGGGGCATATTCAATTGGATGCGAGATTATCAAAATTCCCGGTCCTGCGAGGTTTGTCCTGTAGGTGCAGGATTTCTGCTATTCAATAAGGTGCGTGTTTTTTTTTATTTGTGAGCCGGGAGGTTTTTTTCCTCGCACCTCCAGAGCAAGTCTGATTTTTACTAAAAT
The DNA here is from genome assembly GCA_031769625.1 of Taudactylus pleione. Lineage (NCBI taxonomy): Eukaryota > Metazoa > Chordata > Amphibia > Anura > Myobatrachidae > Taudactylus > Taudactylus pleione. The sequence continues at coordinate 7,225,654 of JAUIMM010000350.1, read as the reverse complement.
GGTTAATTTTAGGAAAGATCAGTGGGACTTGCTCTGGTATCCCGGCGGAACCCCCCTTAGGACTAATTAAGCAATTGGAAGTTTCCAATTAGCTTAATTAGTCCATAATTACTTACCTTGTGCAGTGCTGTCTTCTGTATCCAGCGTCGGCGGCCGGCTCTTCTACAGCAGGGTGAGTATGTCAGTGTGTGTGGTGTTTGTAAGTGTGTATGAGTGAGTGTGTGTTTGTGCATGTGTGTGACCCCCTGTGTATGTGCCCCCCCCCCAGTGTTAGTGTGGCCCCCCGGAATGGGCGCTGGGAGAACTACATCTCCCAGCAGCCCCTGGAGCCGACCAGCAGCCGCAGGGACTCCCAGAAGCCCCCTCTCCAGTGAGAAGATAGAGGGGAGGCCACCGGCAGCCGCGGAGACCACCCGAGACCCCAGGGCAGGTAAGTGAAGAATTATTTTTTTTAGATTTTTTTACGAGGCTCAGGGTTTCAGAGCTGAAAACCCTGCGAACACAATTTTTTTAATTGGGCACCACGGGTATCGGGAACGCGCATACCTGTGGTAATCCAAAATTGGGCGTCAAGTGGCGAGAGGTTTTTTCCTCGCTAAACCTTGCGCCCAATTGAATCTGCCACAAAGTTTAGTAATTCACCAGAAAATATAACCACAGCCCACATACTGAGACCATACATAGAGGTAAACAGGTAAGCTATATCATTACAAGCATGTCAATTTATAGACTTGTCTCAGATCAAAATGTATGTTAGATGTGTTTTTTTGTGAGTGAAGATAAGAACGAGAGTGTAATGCTGGGTACACACTGGCCGATATATTGCAGGTTAGCCGAAGGGATTAGGGTTAGGGACAAATAGTCACCCGAAAGCAAGAGGATCAGAGGACTGATTCAGAAGTGATGGTCACTTGACTGCCGGGAACCAGAAGACGCTGATGGACCCGCTGCAGCCATCGGGAGCAGGTAAGTAAATGATAAGCCACCAGGGACGATATGTTAACATTCTAACATCTTCAGGAAGGTTTTCCTCTCTCCACAGAGGAATGCTGTAGCTCTGACACAGTGACCATCGGGTTCTTGGTCACCTCCCTGACTAGGGCCCTTCTCCCCCGATCGCTCAGTTTAGATGGCCGGCCAACTCTAGGAAGAGTCCTGGTGGTTCTGAACTTCTTCCATTTATGGATGATGGAGGCCACTGTGCTCAATGCGACCTTCAAAGCAGCAGATATTTTTCTGTACCCTTCCCCAGATTTGTGTCTCGAGACAATCCTGTCTCGGAGAACTACAGACAATTCCTTTGACTTCATGCTTGGTTTGTGCTCTGACATGCACTGTCAAGTGTGGTACCTTATATAGACAGGTGTGCATGTCCAATCAATCAAAATCATGTCCAATCAACTGAATTTACCACAGGTGGACTCCAATTAAGCTGTAGGAACATCTCAAGGATGATCAGTGGAAACAGGATGCACTTGAGCTCAATTTTGAGCTTCATGGCAAAGGTTGTGAATACTTATGTACATGTGATGTCTTAGTTTTTTTTTTATTACATTTGCAAAGATCTCAAAAACTTTGAAGAGAAAATGTAATTAATTCGATTTTGGAATAAGGCTGTAACATAACAAAATGTGGAAAAAGTGACGCGCTGTGAATACTTTCCAGATGCACCATATATATATATATATATATATATATATATATTTAGGTGGGGCTGCAGTGCGGTCCAAAATCAAATGGGAGAGCCACACCAATTGCCAGTGAGTCCAGATGAGTGATGTTTGGAGAACAGTTGCAGTGACTGTTGATGCGACTCCCATATTTGAATTTTGGACCGGGCTCTGCAGCCCCACCTCTGTGTATATGTGTATATATATATATATATATATATATATATATAGATAGATAGATATATATATATATATATATATATATAGATATAGAAAATTTTGCAAGTCCTGCACACTCAAACGATATCGTTATAATTCTGGGTGCTTGGTCATATATTATGTATAGCCAAGAAGAACCAGAATTTCTGAAATGGAATTATAAAACTTCTCTTGCATTGAATATTGGTGTGCCGGTGTACTAGTTTGTTCTGGTTCTTCTTGGCTATGTATATATATATATACAGTCAGGTCCATAAATATTGGGACATTGACATAATTTTCAGATTTTGGCCTCTATTCACCACCACAATGGTTTTGAAATGAAACAAACAAGATGTGCTTTAACTGCAGACTTTCAGAATTAATTTGAGGGTAATTACATCCAAATCGGGTGAACGGTGAACGGTGTAGAAATTACAACAGTTTTTGGCCTCCCACTTTTTAAGGGGCCAAAAGTAATGGGACTATCAACTCAAAGCTATTTCATGGACAGGTGTGATCTACTCCCTCGTTATTTCATTACCAATTAAGCAGGTAAAAGGTCTGGAGTTGATTCTAGGTGTGACATTTGCATTTGGAATCAGTTGCTGTCAACTCTCAATATGAGATCCAAAGAGCTGTCACTATCAGTGAAGCAAGCCATCATTAGGTTGAAAAATCAAAACAAACCCATCAGAGAGATAGCAAAAACATTAGGTGTGGCCAAATCAACTGTTTGGAACATTCTTAAAAAGAAAGAATGCACCGGAGAGCTCAGCAACACCAATAGACCAGGAAGACCACAGAAAACAACTGTGGTGGATGACAAAAGAATTATTTCCCTGGTGAAGAAAAACCCCTTCACAACAGTTGGCTAAATCAAGAACACTCTCCAGGAGGTAGATGTATATGTGTCAAAGTCAACAATCAAGAGAAGACTTCACAAGAGTGAATATAGAGGGTTCACCACAAGATGCAAACCATTGGTGAGCCACAAAAACAGGAAGACCAGATTAGAGTTTGCAAAACAACATCTAAAAAAGCCATTACAGTTCTGGAACAACATCCTATGGACAGATGAGACAAAGATCAACTTGTACCAGAGTGATGGGAAGAGAATAGTATGGAGAAGGAAAGGAACTGCTCATGATCCAAAACATACCACCTCATCAGTGAAGCATGGTGGTGGTAGTGTCATGGCATGGGCATGTATGGCTGCCAATGGAACTGGTTCAATTGTATTTATTGATGATGTGACTGCTGACAAAAGCAGCAGAATTAATTCTGAAGTGTTTCGGGCAATATTATATGCTCATATTCAGTCAAATGCTTCAGAACTCATTGGACGGCGCTTCACAGTGCAGATGGACAATGACCCGAAGCATACTGCAAAAGCAACCAAAGAGTTTTTTAAGGCTAAAAAGTGGAATGTTATGCAATGGCCAAGTCAATCCCCTGACCTGAATCCGATTGAGCATGCATTTCACTTGATGAAGACAAAACTGAAGGGAAAATGCCCCAAGAACAAGCAGGAACTGAAGACATTTGCAGCAGAGGCCTGGCAGAGCATCACCAGGGATGAAACCCAGCGTCTGGTGATGTCTATGCGTTCCAGACTTCAGGCTGTAATTGCCTTCAAAGGATTTGCAACAAAGTATTAAAAAGTGAAAGTTAGATTTAGGATTGATTAGTTTGTCCCATTACTTTTGGCCCCTTAAAAAGTGGGAGGCACATATAGAAACCGTTGTAATTCCTACAACGTTCACCTGATTTGGATGTAATTACCCTCAAATTAAATCTGAAAGTCTGCAGTTAAATCGCATCTTGTTTGTTTCATTTCAAAGCCATTGTGGTGGTGAATAGAGGCCAAAATATGAAAATTCTGTCAATGTCCCAATATTTATGGACCTGACTGTATATATATATATATATATATATATATATATATATATAAAATAGTTCTGCTAGCTTGTGCGGCGCGTGAAGGGCGGTCCTATACACTTGGGTGAAGTATTTAGAGCCTCTGAGTGCAGCCTCATCTCTCTCTCTCTCTCTCTCTCTATATATATATATATGCATACTGTATGTATGTATATATATATATATATATATATATACTGTATGTATATATATATATACATATATATATCTACTATAAAAAAGCGAAAATTTGTCCTTCTGTCTTTCTATACAAATCCAGCAAGCCATGATCGTGAAATTTTACATACGAGCGTATTAAAACACAGCGGAGGCAACTAAACAAATTTGAAGTCGAAATTAATTACTGTTAATTTGTAATTAATGAAAAAACACAATTTTTGCATAGCATTCACCCTCTACAGGTCAGGTATGGAATTACAAAAGGATTTAGCTTATCTACTATTTTTCTTTTCTATCTTCTCTACTATATCAAAGCAAAAATGTGTCCTTCTGTACTTCTGTCTTTCTATACAAATCTACAGTTTACAAGCGAAGATCATGACATTTTACAAACGAACGAATTACAACATGGCGGATGCAACTAAAAAAATGTTAAATTGAAATTAATTACTGTTCATTTTTAATTAATTTAAAATCCCAATTTTTGCTGGACGCTCATTGTGGGGCCTCACGGCATATGGGTAGGGCCCCGGCGCAAGCATTTTGTGTTGTCATGCTTTGTCATGACCTTAATGTTTATTATCGAAGAGAGCTTTAGCAGGCTTTGCCTGCATTCTCAGCTCTCTGATTATACCAAATTAAGCAATAACATTTACTTCTTTCTTCCAACTGTGTCAAAATGATGACTTTGCAAGGACCCTGCTGTACTGTGAGCTGCTAAAATATTACACATGGAATGCTTCTCCCAAAGTTTTTCTGTGCAGAAAACAGGAAGTCGCTGTAGATGACCATCCTGGTATCAGAGCAACAGAAGCTCTTGGCCGTGTTTACACTGTACATCCTACAAATTTTGAATGCTTCCATATCTGAAGTTTGCTTTACACCGTTACAGGTCCTACTTCCATCGAAGACCTTAGGACTGTTGATGGGGAAGTTTGTCACACTTTTCGTGAGTCTTGCCTAAGGAGAGGTTGGTTGGAGGATGGTGTGCAAACAAACATTCTTAAAATCCCATGCAACGCCGGGTACTCCAGCTAGTATATAGACATATATATATATATAGAGAGAGAGAGGGAGAGAGAGAGATTACTATGGTAACACAATGATATAATTCTGCCATCATCTGGGATCATTCCAGTCCATCCCACAATAAGGAATCACTTGTAATAGTGGGGGAGATGTATTATAGCGGCACGCATTGTGTTAGTGCAACAACAGCTGCAGCTGTCAAATCAATAGCTGCAGCTGTTGGAACGGTCAGTGCCACTGACTGTTCATACATGGCACAGCATATCGGCGCACTATCTTGTAGGAAGCATTGCCGATGATGACAAGGGTGCATAGCGCCCCTATCATTCTTCTTGCTTCCCTGCATTATTACATGCAGGGAAGCAGTAACTGCAGCACTTAACGTGCACACTTACTGATTTTCGCCCCTTCATACATCCCCCCCATGTTCTAGTTGTTGTCAGCTAGGAATGATCCAATATTATAAGTGATTTTATAATAGTGATGTGCAGGGTACACCTAGTCCAAACCCACAAAAAATAAGCAAACTCTGTATATTTTTATATTTATCCACCACTGACTGACCCTTTTTTCTTTTAACTTCAAACAAAAATTAAACTAGGTACATTTGCCTCTATTCCTAAAGCTTTGTGAGAGAAATTGCACATACAGACATATAAAACAGATAAACTAGCCAATGTAAACTTCTACAAACGATGAAATAGAATAATCCCAGAGAAGTTTTTCCTGGTCTTGGTTATGAAGAGGTTAATTTTTCCTAGAATTTGAAGAATAACCTAGATCAGACACAGATACATAAAAAATGCAAAAAAAGTGACATCAAACGGTATCTTGATAGAGCGAATGAAGCCTTAAAACAGCTCTTGCTGTTCTACTGCTCATCAATTTATATATCTTATGTTTTACTGCTGCTTCCCATGTTTTTTTTTTTCATCTTTTTAATTACATTTCTACGGAATAAGTGCTATACAGAGTATGGAACGGTGGAAAAAGATTATTGAAAACAATCGACTATTATATATTTACATTATTATCATTATCTGTGTTTAAACATTCTGCATTTTATATTTGGTAAATTTTCCCTATTATGTGACCCAGACAGGGACTGATGTAGAGTTGGACATATGCATGTTTTTTTGTTTATAGTCTATTTCTGTCCTGCACATGCACGCTAAAAAGACTGACTCTTGTATCGTATCGGTACGTAAATTCACAGGCATCTTGCGCTTATGACTCCTTACATTTAGGGGTGAATTTACTAAGAATCGAGTTTAGGGGAGATTAAACTCAAACAGGTTCCCATGAACACGCATGAGTTTTTCCAGAACAAACTCTCAAACTTACCAAGAAGTGAGTTTTGCAAAATCGTGCTGGAGGTAATGAAATCCCACCACATGTTGTTTGGATGAAAGGCTGCCAGCACATCGACCCACTGCAAGAAAGCCATTTGGGCGGCGGTTGTGAGTGCAGTCAATATCACCCAGGACATTAGGCATGCCCGCAGTGCTATAAAAAGCTACCCTGACTGCATGCCACTGTGGCTCCTGGCTAGGGAAGCAGATGCATGTATCCATTAGTGGATGAAATGCCGCCATTACCTGAGTTAGGTTCCATGAGAATGTTGACTGGGATATCCTGAGAACTCTACCGGTCATAGACTGAAAATTACCAGTAGTCATAAAGTGCAACACAGCCAGAAGCTTATGCAGGCTTGAGACAGAGAGGGAACGTGCTGTGTAAGGGTCTAGGTCCAGTTTGACTTGGTCATATAGATGGAATATGTTGTTACGGTTCAGCCAGAACATCTGTATGACTGTGCCATCGGTCAATGCGTTCAGGTTCAAACGCCTCCTAAAGAACCGTGGACTGCGCAGCCTTTGTTGTAGCTGCATTACCTCATGAGCCTGCTCAGTTTCTTACTCCTGAGTCCTTCCAGCCTAGTGGTAGAGCCTCTGAAATCCCAGCCACATGCAGTGAATAGCACTGGTAGTAAATTCTGCCATTTTTGCTTCACACAAATTAATGCAGCTTATTTAGGCCCTGAATCAGACCCACTCGCAGCCGCTGGCCGCTCGCTGGGTCTGTGGGCGTTTTTTTTTTTGTGTCTCCAGGCCGCTCACAAAGCTGTGGATGACCAACCACAGCTTGTGCGAGCGGGTTGGAGGCAGGCGCGATTATCGCAAACCATCGTGCTTGCGACGAGACCCTGGGGTATGGTCTAGTTTCCGCAAGCCCGAGTGGACTCCCTGCTCTAACAGAACAGGAAGTCCACTACTGACATCACTAGTGATGTCAGTAAGCCCACCTACAAATGCCAGGCATTCCTAAGGGAACGTCTGCGTTTATCGGCCACCCTCCTACCCGCCCTCAAAACGGGGCGAGCTGTCAATCAACATCGACAGCCATGCACATCGACAGCCACGCCATCTTGTTGTGAGCCCCGGAGCGACTGAACTTCAGTCGCTCTGCAGGGCTCGAGCAAGCGCACGCCGGACGTGGCGCATGCGCAGGGCTATAACATCGAGCCATTTGCGAGCGCTCTGCGCTTGTGAGCAGCTCTGAATCGAGCACTTAGCCCCTTTCATAGGCATCATCATTGTGAACATGCGAATGCTTTCTCTTGGTGTAACCCTGGCACATATACTACTAGTGTTGCAGAACCGAAAACTTATTGAGATAATTCCGGCTTAAGGCCGTATTCAATTAGAGGTGAAAAGCCGTAATCGGCGAAAAAGTTTGCGTATTACCGCCTTTTGCCTGGTCGGAACTTATCTCCAAATTCAATTCCAGGCGGAATTCGCCTAAGCGGAAACTCAATGCAATGTAGTAGGCGAAAAAGTTTCTCCAAAGAATAGCAGATGAAAAGAAGTGCAAAATCTTTATTTTGGGGTACAAATGTGGGGAAACGGCCCCAGAGGACAAATCTGGCAAAAAAAAAAAAAAACCTAAGAACACCTCAAAAAAGTACTTTCATTTTTGGGGCAAAAAAGTGGGGGGACATCCATAAAAACTAGAGAAATAGACTTGGGGGTCTACAAGGATGGGTCAGGTGTTTTTGGGATTGCAGGTGCATTTTTGATATTTTTTAAAAGTTCACTTTAGAAACATTAAAATATACTTGCACCCATTTTCAATTACCCCAAATTTGACTGGATGACTAATTTTCACCAAAAAATACTGCTTCATGCCATTCTTCACCACTTTTACATAGACGCTTATAAGAAGCAATTTAAACTACTTAAGTACCCCAAACACTTGTATTAGGGCTATTAGTACACATCTACATTGGTTACCTATGTTAGTGCATGTTTTTTTGGGGTACAGACTGATTTCCCAACTTGTGACAGTACTTTCCGCCTGTTCCGCATTCGCCGCTTTCCGTTTTCGCGTGTTTAGGAATTGATTAGAGCGAAAAGCGGGGGTGCGCACGAAAAGTTTTCGCCTCTGAAACAAGGGAAGGAGGCGGAAAGTCGGTCAGGTGAAACTTGTCTGACTTTTCGCCTCTAATTGAATACGGGCCTTAGCATACACAAACTTACTTCTTTTTATTTTGGTCCATTTTTTCAATGTAAAATGAGTCCAACTGTACAACAGCCTCCAAAAATACTTCCAAAATGTAGAAGTAGAAAGGTTGCTCTGAAAATAGTCTATTTATGTTCATCTTGAGTTCTCCCAATCTTAAGGCGGGTATCCACTTGCCAATTAAAATGAGCGATTGAACGATAACGTTATCATTCAATCGCTCATTAATCGTGCACAAATCGGCCATGAAAATGTCGGAAACGTCCAGCAATGTGCGCTCCCGCTGCTTGTTTCCGACATCAATCATCGCCTGAACATGCTGATCAATCGGCCGATAACGACAGATTGACCATGTTCAGGGATGAGGGAGGGTGCCCACACTGAACAACATGTCGTTCAGTGTAGGCACTGCAGGGGAAGAGGAACGACCCTGCGATTACAATGTTGTAATCGTACTGTCGATCCACTTTCTGCTAGTGGATACACACCTTTAGAATACATCAAAAAATCATGTAAATGTGAATATATGTTTAAAGAGCATAATGATACGGTGCAACATTCCTCGTCCTCAGCTTGATGAGGCGAACGGCATTTCAATGTTTTGATAAATAAAAGATGGTGTTCCTTCCTCTTCCCACAAAAGGGATCAAAGCACCAGTGTTCACAACCAGAGAGAAGCTGCTCTGTAATAAGTTGCAGATGTTGCAGATCTGCAAGGAACAAAAAGAAGTGATTCTCCATGGATATACATGTTCAATAAATTGGTGACCAATTTGATCTTTTAAAGAATATTTTTATGTGATACTACAGGGCACAGGCGTGCCTGAATCCATATCATGATATGCACCTAAGTAGGGGTAGCAATTAAAGAAGCCACTAGAGGTGCTTACAGATGGGCAGCATAGTAAACGTGCTCTTGTGCCTAAATCCATCCAAAACATTTTTTTGAACAACTCTATTTATTGGTAGATTAGCAAATGACAGTGGGGCCGATTCAGCAGCGGACACTGATGGGGCAACTCATGCAGATTCCCGATTATCAGGAATCTGCACATGAGCAGGACCCGTTAATGTGAGGTCGCTTGCAGGCCCCCCTATGCCTCTGCCTGATTGATAGAAAGAGGCGTTTGCAGGGCAGTGCACATCGCCCTGGGAGGGTTGAGGCCAGGGTCTGTGTCCATGGACGCAGACTTCCTGGCCTCCCAAGCCGACCATCCGATGGTCACGATAGTGATCCCAGGCTGCGACAACGGTGGCAGCACTGGAATCACAGATGCCGACAGGAGGCATCTCTGCAACATTTTAATTTTAGCAGGACGGAATAGCAAAGCAGCTTGTGTGCAGCTTTGTAATTCAGTCTATTGCTGAATCAGCTCCAGTATCAATTATAACAAGCAATATTCCATATGTGAAATAAGAAAAAATACATGCCTGTATAATTCAGGTGTAATCAGCAAAACAAATAGTAAGCAGGAATATATTACAGAAGAGTACAGTATGTTGATCTAGTTTTTTTATAAGAAAAGGGAAGAGGGTGAGAGTGGGAACGAAAAGGGAAAAGTTTTGTGGCATTCCACTCCTATGGGGTTTGTGAAATACACATTTGCTGTTAAGCATCAGTAAAATTTAAAATACTTCTATAATAAATCATAAACATCTCGAAATTTGCGAAAAAGGACTAAAAAAAATATAGGGGTCTATTTACTAAGCAGTGTTAGGAGACAGAGTGAAAAGTGATAAGGTGCCAGCCAATCAGCTCCCAACTGCCATCTCACAGGCTGTGTTTGAAAAATGACAGTTAGGAGCTGATTGGCTGGCATGTTATTACTTTTCACTCTGTCTCCTAACACTGCTTAGTAAATAGACCCCATAAACTTGCACATAAATAAAAGAAAGAAAACACCAATCAGCATCAGCGGTGAAGTGCAATTGCAAACAGCAAATAACAAGTGGTTTGAAAATACTAGCAGCTGTTACCATTAGCATCCAGGATTTGCACCTGCCCTGGAACATCTGTAACTAATATGTCCTCCCAATTGCTTCAACACATCCTTACTGAACTTGGCTGCCTACAGTAGAAGACTCCTTTGTTCCACCACCAATTGTCTTTGGAAGGTGCAAACTGGTGTAAAGGTGCGTACACACGGACAGATACATCGTTATGATTTGAACGATAACAATATATCGTCCATATGGCACCATTTGTATGTAGCCAAAGATGAACGACGCGGACGATCAACAATATCTTTTGTCGTCGGTCCTGCAAGGCCAAAATTGACATTATCGTTATCGTTCATATCATTCCAGAATGAACAGAATGAATGATGAACGATATTGATGCAATGCCACCCCCAGGGAAACTCCCAGGCGCCATTTTGAGAGTGTAGCAGAGCAGCACAGACGCCCAGCGCTCAGCCCTCTGAAGCAGGTGAAGCAGGATTCCTGTAGAAAATGGTAAGTAGGCTTTACTGCCCACCAATGTGACACACACTGCCCACCAATGTGCCCTGTGCCTGCAATGTAGCCACTGCCCACCAATGTGCCCTGTACCTGCAATGTAGCCACTGCCCTCCAATGTGCCCACTGTCTGCAATGTAGCCACTGCCCACCAATGTGCCCGCTGCCTGTAATGTAGCCACTGCCCACCAATGTGCCCACTGCCTGCAATGTAGCCACTGCCCACCAATGAGCCCGCTGCCTGCAATGTAGCCACTGCCCACCAATGTGCCCTGTGCCTGCAATGTAGCCACTGCCCACCATTGTGCCCTGTGCCTGCAATGTAGCCACTGCCCACCTATGTGCCCTGTGCCTGCAATGTAGCCACTGCCCACCAATGTGCCCTGTGCCTGCAATGTAGCCACTGCCCACCTATGTGCCCTGTACCTGCAATGTAGCCACTGCCCACCAATGTCACACACACTGTTCATTAATGTTTAAATATGTATATGTCATATGTGTTTAGGTTCTCTCTTTTAATATGCACCAACCCCAACCCCCCAGGTTAACAGGTCCACTCTGTTAATATGCAGCCTGTGTAGGTGCTTGTGTATATTTTTAATAAAATGGGATTGTTTTTTTTATAGTTTTATGATTTTTTTTTCCCCATTTTTTCATTAGAAATGTCTCAACACTCGGAATTCTCGACGGGTTTTATAGAGCTATATCAGGGCAATGAATGCCTATGGAATATGAGGAGTAAGGAATACTCTGACCGTAATCTGAAAATAAGACATATGAGAAAATGGTCCTGTATAGCAAAAGCCACAAGAGAGATGCTGACGTACGCTGGGTCAAGAACAAGATACAGAACTTCCATACGGTCTTCCATAGGGAGCACAAAAAATATGCAGATGTTCAACGATCAGGAGCAGAGGCCGACGAAGTCGTCAAGCCAACTCTTTGGTATTATGACCTCCTTAGCTTTGTGTTGGAAAAAGAACCGGAGAGGCAATCAAGGCGCACCCTGGATCATGACGAATTGGACGACAGTATAGAGGCTGATCCTGAGATTCAAGATCAGATATGTATATTATATACATATATATGTATATTATATACATATATATGTATAATATATATATATATATATATATATATATATATATATATATAATTTCTTTTTTTTTTCATTTTAGAAATCTGTACTTTCGTAGTGCTAGAATGTATTTTTTTGTATTTTTTTGGGGGTGTTTAAATAAATTCTCGGATCCTTTTTTGGTCCTATTTTTCAATTGTATCTTACATTTTGTATTGGCAACAAACTAATTTTTTTTCCTTCCTAGTCCCTTAACTTGGACGTCGATGTTGCCTCTCTGGCAAGTGAGCATGCAGTACTAGAAGTGAGGGAGCTAGAGCCACCATCGCCAGCACAGTCAGGTGCAAAGAAGCGGAGGACAGCGTCAAGGGTTTCATCTTCTAGTTCATCACCGTCTAGGTCTGAGCAATTTTAGAAACGAGCAGAGGAAATATTACAAACTCCCACGGATCAATTTGTTGCTTTTGGGCTAAATATTGCAAATGAATTGCGAGCTATGTAGCCAACCCAACAGCTCCATTGCAGGCGTGTGATATATGAGGCGTTAGGACGTGGTATGATTGGAAGTCTGGATGATACCATGGCCATTAAACCATATATCCCACCGCAACCCACCCCACCGGCAACAAGCACTTATCTACCTTCTCCGTCGTATCCCACATTTCCTCCACAACATACCTATTCCTATGTTCTCCCACGTACCCCTGCGCCTCCTTCCTACCAACCTGCCACATCTGCAAGTAGCATGCCCTCAGCTTGGCTGAGCACTCTTCAGGGCGAAGAAGAGTATCATAACGATTAATTTATTTTTATTACGTTTTTCATGCTTGTTTAATCTCCGGTACTTTCACGATGATGATCATGAGTGGGTCATCTTACCATATTGTTGGCTTTTTCACTTCAAAAGCCCCTGTTCTTGAAATTTTTGCATTTGTATTTTTTTGGTTGACTCCTGTAGATACTGTATGGTCCAGTCTGGGTCTGCCTTTGGCCGGTTATGTCAGTTTCTAAATTGTGATTTCTACTATACAGGTCAAAATTTTCATATGCCTTAATTATTAAATCATTATATTCTTTACTGTAAAGGCACTTATTGGCCTGGTTATAATGTTATGACTCCCGTTCATATTTGTCCCAAAAAATATGGGAAATTTTGGCTTATAAAAATATGCAAATAATATATAAAAGTTGTCTTTTTGGTGCAATAGAGACACCAAATAAGTAATTGTAACAGTTTAATTATAGATGGTAATATTTATTAAAATTAATGTAATGTGTGAATTATTAATACCTGCCTTTGGATTGAGGACCATCAGATTTCCAATGTTTAGTACCAGGTAAGTGCAAAAAATAAACATGTCCAGGTAACCCCGCACCGCACACCCTACACGCATAATAAACTTACCTCTCTGGAGTCCCACCTCGCTGTAAAACAGTCTGGAAAATTTGCGCAGCAGCCACATTTCCATTTGCGCAGTACAGGGCAAATGGCCGCCACAGCTATTTTTCCAGGTGACCTTTGCATGCTCTATAGACTCTGGATACACTCTAGTGCCCAGAGAGGTGCGGGCTGACGAAAAGAGAGGTGGGGTCCGTGAAGAAGACCGCACACGGGCCCCCTCCTCACTAGAAATGCCCCAGCTAATGGGCCATTTAAAAATATTGTTGCTATGCATTATGAAATGTGAATTTCAACAATAGCTGTAGTGGCACTTATTGCCCACCTGTCATCTAAATGGGACTACCCATTACCCGACTTTATGAAAAATCCGACAAAAACCAGGAGGTTTTGGTCGCATTGTTCACAAAGTCGGGTAATGGATAGCCAGCAAGGACCAGCGATGCGTGTGCATGCTGGGTCCATGCCGACCCCGACTGTCTACTGAACATGCCCGTCAACCTAATGACACTCGTCAGGTTCGCATGTTCAGGGATAGGAGGTCAGGCTCATTCACTGAATGACGTCTAGTGAACACCGTTCAGTACGGTGTCCGCACCTCAGCGACATGAAGGTTTGAACGCTGGACGTTCAGACTTTCATGTCGGGTAATGGTTAAGATATCTCTGCAGTTCAATCGATTTATAGATACTGTATATCTTGTAGTTGTGTACTCACTGGTCGTTTACGTTTCCAGTTATGGGTATTTCCAGAATCAGTTTCCCTTTAAAGTGACCAAACAATTGTAATTCAATTACATAAATTATAAGGAATAATGACAAAGGTGGATGGTTAAATAACAAATATTTATTAAAAGGTACATTTTTAAATGCTTTGAATTATAAAGTATAACCATCTTTATATTTAAGTATATTTTATGGGAAGAAGCAAGTAGATAGCAAACATCTTTACACACGGGCATCCTGCCATGGCACAGAGCCTTCCTCGTTAAAATAGGCCATGTACTGGTCCCTGATCTGTTTTGCCCCTCTTGTGGCTACTTCTGGAATAGGTGGTCCCGAGATAGAGGCCCACAGATCCGTTTCCGGAAGAAAGTCCGGACACTCCGCTGGTATTGAGGTGGGTGGCCTTTGTGAAGTACTCTGCTGATGAAGCATGTTGTGAATTGCACATGATGCCAACATGACACAGTCGATTTTATCAACTCTCAAATTTATTGGCGTGTGGAAAACGCGGAACCTATTGCTTAAAATGCCAAAAGCATTTTATACTGTTCTCCTAGCTCTTGAGAGGCAATAATTAAAGATATGCCATTCGAGGTTTAATGCCCTTTGCGGGAAAGGCTTCATTATATGTTCTTGGAGGGCAAATGCCTCATCCGCAACAAACACAAATGATAGTCCATGTTTACATTCTGAGGATGGTGAAAGATTAAGGCCATTTGCTAACAGCCGCTCATAAAATGTAGTTTTTTTAAAAGTACCACCATCAGATGCACGGCCATTTTTGCCGACATCGACGAACATAAACTCCAAGTTTGCATTGACTATAGCCATCAATACTATTGAGAAATAACCTTTATAATTATAATATAAAGACCAAGATTTGGCAGGCGGTGTGATCCTTATATGTTTTCCATCTATCGATCCGCCACAATGGGAAAAATTCCACCTATGCTCAAAAACGTCTGCTATTCCTTTCCAATCCTCCTTTGATATTGGAAACTAGGGAAAAAAATAAAAATATATATATATTTAAGATATTTGTAGGAAAAAAAAAAATTCTATTTTAAAGATTCTAAAATATTTATACAGGCATATTACATTTGATTTGGATATGATATCCCAGCTGTCGGCATGCCACTGCTCATAATACCAGAAAAGCCAGCACAACAGCAAGAATCGCAACACCCAAAGAAGATAATGGTGTGTACTATTCAAACCCCTACTCTAACCCCTAGCTGTTACATCCCTCCCCGGTGCCTAAACCTAAACTCCCCCCTAGTACCTAAACCTAACCTCCCTGCACCATAATCCTAACCCTCCATCCCCATTGCATAACCTTAACCTCTCCCCTGGGGCCAAAGCATAACCCCGCTAGCTAATGCTACCCACCACCTGCACCCCAAAACTTAAACATACCAATAAACATTCCTTATATGTTCTGCAATACAACTGTTATTTGTTTTAATGTTACCCCCAAACACCTCAGGAAGAGAGCAGGAACGTACACAAGCTCAGAGGAACTGCCAGGGAGAGAGATAAACAGCATTTATAGTTTTTTGCAATCTCATGCTCAGGTCAACACAATTTTAATACATCACATTATTTGTGCTGCCTGCTTCACATTGGTGACCTGGTGAGGCAGGAGGCTTTATATCAGCATGATAATATCAGCTATAATACATGCCCCACACTGAGAGGGACCAGCATATATCAAAGGTCATACATAGCACAATATATATTACCTTGAAAAAGTGCGGCTGGAGAGCGATGTATATAGCCTTGCAGGTCTCCGGTATAATTAGTCCCAATGCCTGTGGTGATACTAGGGTTCCAAATTTAAGGTCTGCCAAGGATCTGCCAGTCGCTAAATAACCCAAGGTAGCCACCAGCCTCTCCTCAGCAGTAATGGCCCTCCTCATACTCGTATCTTGCCTCCGGATATATGGGGACACCAGGCAAAGCAACTCCTGGAAAGTTGTGTCATCCATCCGCAAGAAGTGCCGGTAGTCGTCCGGGTTGTTCTCACGGATTTGCGTAAGTAGTGGCATGTGGGAGAGAGAATCCCTCCGCAACAGCCAATCCTTCGTCCAGCACGAACAAGCCATTCTCCTCTTCTGGGCACCCTCTCTATGCGCTATTATAACAGCTCCAGCATAAACCAGTAAGACTTGCTGACGAATGGGATCCATCACAATAGAAAACTAGAAACACTTTGTTCAAGACAAGGCCAAAACAAAGGCAAGCAAATTAGCAGTGTTAAGTGTTCAGCAGGTAAACCTCATCAAACAAGCCACACAGCATAAATGCAAGGGATTAAAATGGCCCCCATATATTTATTTACTCAAATATCAAATATTGGCCACCCCCCCCATTTGAAAATACAGCCCAGATTTTGTTTTAAAACACTTTTTTTTTTTTTAAAGATATCATTGATCATTAGACTTGAACGATATATCGTTCATCTTTCAGAATATTGTTCATGTATGTGTTAACGATATCGCTCATTTTTAGCCCCAGTGAACGATGAATGATATCTTTCAACAATATCGTTGAATGATCAACTCACTGTGTACGCACCTTTAGTTCTAGAATCTCGCAAATCTGCATAGGCACATATGCATAAAGCCATATTTCTATTTCTGGGTATGAGATATGCTAGAATTACTGACAAAGTACACACTCTGAATCAGGCCATAAATGTATAGATTAAGTTAAGGATCAAGAGGGTGGAATGTGGACATTAAAACCTGTTGTATATGTCTTCCAGAGTTTGATAAAAGTTTTTAAAGAGTTGTGCAGGACACTGCTCCTAAACTCCATCCGGTAGAGTTACCAAAATCTGTTAAGCACCCCTTACAATGTGGAGCCAAGTTGCCTGCCTCTAGTTGGCAAATATCAGTTGCCTTGGTATTGTGGATTAATTTATTCTGAAAGCTCTAGTTAGATGGAACACCAGTTGGGTATAGTAAGAACCTAGCAGGTATCTATTTGTGATATTGTGTTTATTAGATTTTTAGTGTCTTTCCATTCAGTATATTTTTATCCTAAAGCAAATGGAACTACACTGTATTATCTCTAATTTCCTCCGATGTCAACTAATGAGATTCATTTGCGATTGACTCCATGATTTTCAGCATATAGTGTTAATATAAGGCAGTTTGTTGAGGCTTGGCTAACACTAAGCGATCAGAATATTGTAAAGTGCCTGAAAGTCAAACTGTTTTTAAGCATCTTAGATGCAAAAATGTAAAGAATTTTTTGTTTGAAGTATTGAATTTCACCTGTTAAATAATGCTAGTGGGGAAAGCATCAACATGTCACAGCCCAGATGTAAAAGTTTAACAGCTGGATTTTTTTGTTAATCGATTGTATATATAGAATAAATGCCATAGTTTCCGATCTCTATGAAGAGTTTGGGGAGTGATAAAGCTGGATCTGCTAACATGAGCAGAGTGTCATCCGCGGAAAAAGTGATATTTTATGGTGTTCTTCCAACTTTAATGGAAGTCTTTGATCCACGTGAATTTATGCAATTAGTGGCTCAATCAGTAGAGCAAAAATCAGTGGAGAAATGGAGCGCTCTTCCTTCTACTATTTTTAATATAAAATGGGGATGATGTCTCTCCATTAGCCGATAATGCTGGGGGTGTAGTGTAGGACCGAGACCCCATCAAGAAATTTCCCTGTGAATCCCACTGTTTGAGCACTCTAAACATGAATGGGCAAGATATTCTATCAAATGCTTTTTCAGCATCAAGCACTGTAGCCAGTGAAAAGCACTTTTGGACATAAATAGAGTGGTACTGTACAGGTTATTTGTGTGTTTGGTGTTTTAAGGGGACAATATGCCTAGGATAAAACCAAGCTGGTCTAGATGTGCACCTGAGTCTGTATATGAACCACAACAGAACCTGGGATGAAAAAAGCTGTGGCCACAACATTGTAGCACTTCATATTCAGATTCAGAGATTCAGTCGCACACATATATACAAGTCTCGCATATTAAATTAATCAGCACAGTCTGCTGGTGTGTCCTAGTCACATCAAATTGCAATTTAGATGCTTTTTTGGCAAAAAAATGCCCCAAAAAGATGCCTGGCGTTAGGAGAGTCTCACGAGGCCTGGCGCGCCGAAAGGGGCTTTTTAGCGCGACTGCATCAAAGAAGTATAAAGACACATCTGTAGATTCAATCTGTTTCCTTTTAGTTTACCATAGATTTCAAGTTCAAATTTCGTAGTGATACTCATCTATAATTTTACCATATCATAGGATCCCTCAATGGTTTTTGTATCACAACAATATTGGCTAAAGTATTTGCAAAGAAATGGGGACACTACTGCCAAAATATTTTGTAATATTATTTGTTAAATCATCAGAGCCTGGCACTGACAAGTATTTTAGGGGTCTATGTACTAAGCAGTGATAAGTGACAGAGTGAAAAGTGATGTCTGTGATAAGTGCCAGCCAATCAGCTTCCAACTGTCATCTCACAGGCTGTGTTTGAAAAATGACAGTTGGGAGCTGATTGGCTGGCACTTATCACAGACTTATCACTTTTCACTCTGTCACTTATCACTGCTTAGTACATAGACCCCTAAGTCTTTAATAGCGCCAGAGTAATATAACAGTCCCAAAGCTGGCAATGTTCACCGGAGGGTCATGGAAGAAGATTAGGGGGTACATTTACTAAAGTGAGAGATTTTAGAAGTGGAGATGTTGCCCATAGCAACCAAATCAGATTCTAGCTATTATCTTCTAGAAGATGATAGTTAAATGTTAAGTAGAATCTGATTGGTTGCTATGGGCAACATCTCCACTTCTAAAATATCTCACTTTAGTAAATTTACCCCTAGGAGTTAGAATTGCAAAATACTCTTTTTGATCTCATCAATAAGGCCAAGTGCATTCTTTTGTATTACCTTATTAGTCTGCCATGCCTCTACTTTGCAACCTGTTGGAGAAATGCCATGAGATAGCCTAAAGAGTTTGTCCATAGTAGTGACTAGAAGACAGTGTTGGGGCTGTAATGGGTTGCTGTGAAATAGTGTAAGCAGGCAATGATACTCAGATGTCATTTTGATTCTTTGATTTCTGCGTTCCAGCAGAAAGGCCAAGAATGTAGTGTGAGAACCAAATTAAGAGTGTTGCATTCTCCTATATCATCTTTTTCAGAAGTTGCCAAGTCTCAAACACCACTTTGGAATGAGTTCATCTATCTTGATCTCTATGGAGTTTGTCTTTGTGCCGATCAAAACTATTTTGAGATTAAATTCACCAATTGCCTTTATCAATTCCTGCTGGAACATTGCTTTATTTACATTAACCGATGATAACATTTTGTATATTGGACTAGAGCTCTGATCCTGCTGGGGAAGTGGGGCTGGAGGACAAGCACTAATTACAGTTTTGTAAGGTAGCCATTGACTTCCTTGCTAAGAACTGGGCTGAGTTTGTTGCCCTTGTTGGACATGTTATTGTAGAAAATGCATTCTATTTACACTGGGGTAATGAATTATTAAGTAGATATAGGCACAAACCTGTTAGATAACGATGTCAAAGACCCATTTGGTCCTGGGCCTTGTACAGGCCTCACATAATTTCAAGAGGTGAAGTTGCAAGTCTGAAAATGTTAGGTGGGGATATAGGGTCTCATTCAGACCCGGTAGCAAGCGCCGATGCGCTCGCAACCGGGTCGATGGATAGCCCTGCGTACGCGCAGCGGCCGCACAGCGCGTGCGCAAGCCTCGGAGCGAGAGAGAAACTCTCTCGCTCCAACTACCAAAGGGGCAGCTGTCGATGTTGATCGACACCTTGCCCCGTTTGGTAGGCGGGCCGTGGGGGGTGGCTGAACAAACGGAGGCGTTCCTTTCGGAACGCATGCCGTTTGTGGGCAACCGCACTGATATTGGGTCTTACGGTTGACGATACCCAACCTAAGTAGTAACCCACAGTTTAGCTTGCGACCAGGAGGCCACACTAAAAAAAAAGAAGCGCCCGCCCTCATTCAGAGAGAGCGATCGCTTCTTGCGACCACCTCTGAATGAGGGCCATAGTTTATCAGAGGTAACAGATATTTTCTGGCAAGCTGTAGGCACTAGGTTAATATTACACACAGTGCTGATTTTCATTTACAGACAATGCTTCATACAGAGGTGAAGATCTCTTGTGAGGACTGGTCCAAAAACTACTCCTATAGCACTGACGACCAGTAGACAAGAATGGACAGATCAAGCAGTAACCTTATACATATTATCTTAAATGTAGTATGGTACAAAACTGGGAAGTGTGCTCATCTGGGGAAGTTGGTAGCCTCCACCCTTAAGTGTTCACAAACTGCTTCCAACACTATCAAATTATTTATTAGAAAGGAGCCAAATTCTTCTAGGCAGTGTTTTGAAGCAAATAATCTGAAATAATCAGTTCTTAAGCCTCAATGAGTGTAGAGCTTGTCTGGCTAATAGCTGAGCTGTAAAGAGTGTTAAAATAAATTCTCATAATAGTTTATTTAATAAAGTCATTCATACATATACAGTAACTAGTCAATCACATATACACTGATGCATAAAAAATGAAACAAGTGAGTAGTGAGGAGTGACTGGAATCTGTCTCTTTTATATAATTGTTACTATGTTTATTCTTCTTTCAGTATGTAACATTTATTCGATTTTTAGTTATCAAAATGTAAATTCAATTTAGTAATCCAGTTGACGTGGTCCTTCCACATTGCTAGAAGCAATATAACCGATTATTAATGCTGAATTTGTTTTGGTTTGCTATACATACAGAAAGGCTCAGGGACAGATGCTGTGGGACAACATGCTCCCTTTATAACATCTGCAAGTGAATATAAATCTTGTAGGTCTTGTGTATCTACATAATAATCAAAGGGCACTCTCATAGCGAGATAGATACAACTGCTAAGGGACAACGCACCAAAAGAGAAACAGAATATTTTGACAAAGTATAACTCTGTATCAAAATCACTGGGGCTGAAGCAGAACAGCGTTCATAAAAAACAAATGCGAAAGTGAAAGATTTTACCACATCCCAGAGCTACAGATCACTCATTTACTCCAACTGCATCAAGAGCGGAAACACATACATATGCAGAGCAGTGCATATAGCCTGTAGCTGGCATTGGTATCAGATACACCAGGTTTCCGGCAGGCATATTTGCATATCAACCAATTCTCTCAGCAAATACTCCCATACCGTTAATTAGGGAAGCAGTCCGGAAGCCGACGGACGAAATCCCGACTGCCGGCTTGCCGACTGACTAATCCCGGCACCCGGCTTACCGATCGAAGGTAAGCCAGGCGCAGACAGCCGCGGGGAGGAAGGGTTAGTATAGGGGCTCCCAGGGGGGACTTAGGGTTAGGCACCCCCCTGGGAGGTTAGGGTTAGGCTAGGGGTAGGGAGGGTTCATGTCCAGCGGATCAAATCCCGACAGCGGCAGCCTGTCACGGGTGAAATTCCCGATCGACCCTAAGGTAACTATCCCCCCCCTAACCCTAACCCTCCCTTAGGGGTGCCTAACCCTAACCTTCCCCACAAGTGCCTAACCCTAATCCCCCCTCTAAGTGCCTAAACCTAACCCCCCCTTCCCCGCCGCCTAATCCTAAGTCCCCCGGGGGGTTGCCTAACCCTTTCTCTCCCTTTCCCTAGCCTAACCCTAACCTGCCCCCGGGGGTGCCTAACACTAACCCTCCCTTCCCCTAGCCTAACCCTAACCTCCCGGGGGAGTGCCTAACCCTAAGTCCCCCCCGGGAGCCCTAAACCTAACCCTCCCCCCAGCGGCTGTCCGCATCCGGCGCCCGGCATTACTTCGATCAGGATGCCGGGCGTTGGTCTTCCGGCATCTGGTTAATGACAGGCATCTAGATTATGACGCCTGTCATTAGTACCACGCCGGGATTAGAACGTCTGGAAGCCGGCGGTCGGGATTTAGACCGTCGGCTTCCAAACTACATCCACAGTAGATTAACCACAAATCCACCAATTCAAACCATGTGTCGCTGTCCCAATCTTTTTAATTTGTTTTACAATTTTATTAACCCACAGTCAATAGCTGGGAAGGGGATGTAGATAGGATACCGGCGGGCAGGATATTCCGACAGCCACATCCCGATATGGGACTAAAGATAGGTGTCGAAATCCCAACGCCTATTATTAGCCCCACTACTAAATCCCGGCGCCCGGCTTACCGAATGAAGGTCCTAGGTTTGGCACCCCCCTCTGGATGGTTAGGGTAGGGAAAGGGGGGGGTTATTGTTAGGCACTACTAGGGGGGGTTAGGGTTAGGTACCCCCGCTGAAGGGTTAGGTTTAGGGTGCGGGGAGAGGGGTTAGTGCCTAAACCTAATGGGGGAGGTTAGGGTTAGGCATTAAGGGGAGAGGTTAGGGTTAGGCACTCCTAAGGGAGATTTAGGGAGGGGGGAGGGGAGGGTTAGACTACTTACCTGATGCTGTCGGGACTCCGACCTGTTGGCCTGCCGTTGTCGTATTTGATCCGGCGGCTAAATAGCCGCTGGCATTATATACCAATTCCGTTGGGAAGACCCATTATGCTGTCAGCACAAAGCTGTTTTTTAATGGGCCTGTGCTGAACAGGCTGGGACTGCTAAACAATATAGATAGAGGCAATGGCGGAACTTGTGAGTGGTGGGCCCAGGTGTAAAAATTTGCTTTGGGCCCCCCTCCTCTGCCCTACTCCAAGTTCAAAGTTCAAAGTGCAGTGGGTGACAGGGAGAGGTAGCATTTTGCATGCAGATACACCTGCAGTCGCACACAGAATATAAGCATGCTGTATATTAGTTTAATCAGCAGAAGCTGGTTGTGCGTCCTATTCGATGTACAAATAAGACGTTTTTGAAGGTAAAAATTTGCACAAAAAGACGCTCGGTGCTACCAAGTCACATGGCTCTCACGCGTTATGTGTAAAGCGACTTTTAGTGCACGGAGTATAGATGTATGTGGACACAGTATAGTATGTTTTTTTTTCCTGCTCATTAT
Source organism: Taudactylus pleione (assembly GCA_031769625.1). Lineage (NCBI taxonomy): Eukaryota > Metazoa > Chordata > Amphibia > Anura > Myobatrachidae > Taudactylus > Taudactylus pleione. Next base: position 7,202,464 of record JAUIMM010000350.1, on the reverse strand, counting down.
TTTAATTTCTAAGTAATTTTAAGCATGTTTCTGTTTTTATTGGGCATATACAGTAATTGCTTATTTTTATTTTAAGTTATACATCCTATTTCTGTAGCATTTATTTTAATACAATTATATTGTAGTCATATGTTATGGAAATGCCGTTGACTAGTCTGCAGGTAAAATGCTATTGTTTATGGTTTTAAGGTTACCTAGTATGTTTGTGCCCATACAGCTTAAACATAATAAGCAAAACTAACAAAAAACATGCTCTGTTGTGGGGGACTACCCCTCTGCATCATAAAGTCAAAGCAGTATAGGAGACAGAAGACAGACTGACAGAACTGGGAGGCACAAACGAACAGGATTAGGACTCTACTCACTCTCTTTTCCCTGTGATTCAGGTACTGTAGCTACAGAGTGCACTCTTCCCTGAGCTGTGTGCTGGGCAACAGGTTACTACACCTTCACCCCTTTGTTTATAGATATAGAACTGAGAGGCATATTTTCACTCAATATTTGGATTAAAGTGTTCTCTCTTGTATTAGTTTTGTGGCATAAGTGAAGCTGGTGTGTAGCTTCTATTAAATGGAATAATAGGGTGCATGGGCACAATGCATAGCATTTGTCCATTAACTCTGGATATTTAGTTCAGCATCTTACCTTAATACACACATCAGATCTTCAGATCTAATGAATCTGGATACAACACATAGGCAACCTAGTCAATCGTTGACACTATTTGATTTATATCAGTATGAATTCAATGCACTAGTTATGTGGAACATCGCCCTAAGGGTGCGTACACACGGTACGATTAAAATGGCCGATATGAACGATAACGATATCGATCATATCGTTATCGTTCATATCGTGCATTTTTCGGTGTCCAACGACCTGCGATGCGCCGGCACGTATGGACGAAAGCAATATCGTCCATAGCCTGTGCATGCAGGCCAACCTGGTCGATATTGAACAGGTTACTATAGGGACCCGCAATCGTTGATCGCGGATCGCTATAGTCATTGGTAAATTGGTGGTGTGCTAGATGATCGATATCGATCATCCAGCACACCTGGCAGATCGTATAACGATATCGTTATCGTTGTCGATCGTCCCATGTGTACGCACCATTATAAAGTAATATAAAGTAATATCTGACAAAACGTGTAAAAATGCTCCACATTGCTCTAGATCCCTATAGCTGCTTATTCTTTAGATTCTTTATAGCTCCTGTGTCCACTACCAGCTGAAATGCTAGCTACTGTATTTTTCTTCTTCTTAAAATAAGATATGCTGATTTAACTTATTAATTTATGCTAATTATTTTATGCCTTATACTATAATAATAAACTTTTACATTATATTGTTAATTATATTTTTTACATTGAATTCTCTCTCTGCTGGGATTTAGCCAAATAAATGATTAAACTGCCACAATTTAACACTTCAGGTCTTACTGCAGTGTATACTGCCTGAATATATACAGCTAATGATGTACTTTCTATTACAACGGACATTATGGGGTTCATTTAGTGTTAGATTTGCACCATTTTTCTTTGCATGAGGCACATTGCCGTATACTTTGAGAATCGTAGCATGAATGGGCAAACAAAGGATGACTACAGTAATAAATTGTTCCGTAACTGCAACGTAATTAGACATGGCTGCAACCCCTGATACATATTTAGGGGCGTATTCAATTAGCATCGAAAAGCCGTTTCTGCTGTTTATAATGTAAATTATTATTGCAACGCCTGCCTTACGAAAAGGGTCGGTAATGGCCCTGAAACGTTGGCTGTATGGCATGCATTAAAGTTTTTTTCATTAAGAATCAAGTCCGGGAGTGCCGCTGATCTCTTTGCTTGGATATTCTACTTTCTGCAGAAGGCACCCTGGCTTACAATTTATACATTTTGAGTGCCGGTTCAGACTTGGAATATATATATATATATATATATATATACTAGCAACACGCCCCCACTTTCAATTTCATCCATATCACCACAGTCTCCTGCATCTCACAACAGCCCCCTGCTTCTTACTCCTGCCCCCTGCATCTCACAATAACCTCCAGCTTCTCACTACTGCCCCCTGCATTTCACCACAACATCCTTTTATTTTACCACAGCCTCTTGCACCTCACCACAGGCCCATGCTTCTCACTCCTGCCACTGGTTCTTACCATACATCTTACCACAGGCCTCTACTCCACACTCCTGCTTCTTACCACAGTCCCCTGAATCACACCACAGGCCTCTGCATCTCAGCACAACCCCTGCATCTCACTCCTGCACCCTACATCTCACCAGTGTCACCACAACCTCCACTGCTGCAGCTGGCTGGGAAGGGCAGGAGGATCATGGATGAGAAATTTCTATTGCAGCTACCATAAGCATTATCAGCAGCATGTCCCCGGGGCCGGGGTACCTGTGCATATTTCCACAGCCTCCATGCGCACCCCTCCCCAGCTGTCGAACATGGTGATTAGCAATGTCCTTTTTGAACAATGTACCCTGTATTTTCAGGGCTTCCTGTTGAGCTTCCTCACCGTGATGTCCCGGTCCAAGAACAACGCTGACTTCCATCCATGGGAGTTTACTCCTGTTCACCGAAGGCAAAGCAGGAACATCACACTGGTGAGGGAGCACTGCATGGTGGAGGAGTGGTAGCCGGAGTCTGCCTGCAGGTTCAGTGTAGGGATGGACATTGGAATCCAATTGTTACTAATCCAATGGTTTTTGTTCTGATGGTAGTGTTTGTACCATTTGATGGTGGCGGTCTTATATTTGCCACCATCGAATGGAAATAATTTGATGGTGTTCCGATGGTTGTTTGTTTTGATTAAATTCCTGATAGCTATACCTCCTCTGGCTCCTTCCTGGCTACTGTGACTGCATCAGGGGTCATGGGTTTGTTGGAGGCTGTCTCTCACTCTCTGTCTGCCTCAGACTTGACCCTGCTCACTCCCTGTCTCTCTCCCTTTTCTAGGCTGCTGCTAAGTAACAGGACACATTGCTAGCTCTGATTAGCTCTCACTTTGCTGTTTCAGCACCATGGACAGCTACTCTGCTTCAGCTTGGTGTAATATTATTAAACATTTTTTATGACTGCTTCACTAAAATAGTCACTGCTCAGCTCCCTTTTGTCACAGATGAATGGTTCATGCACCTAAACCTTCCTCGACCAATGATGTATAGAAAAGTGAATATCCCATGAAAATCCATCCAGTGGTTCAAGAGATTAGCCTGTAGGACCAGGAAGACCCTAGTACTGGAAACTTTATTTTATACCAGAGAACACCCCGGCACGGGAACAATTTAATCTCGCCACAGCCCCCTGCAACTCATAACAACCTACACCATGTCACCAGTCTCCTGCTTCTTACTCCTGTCCCCTGCATCTCACAACGGCCTACTGTTTCTCACTACTGCCCCCTGCATTTCACCACAGCATCCTATGTTTCACCATAGCTCCTTGCATCTCACCACAGGCCCCTGCTTCTCACTCCTGCATCTTACTACAGCCCCCCGCATCACTCCACAGGCCACTACATCTAAACATGACCCCCTGCTTCTTCCTCCTAACCCCTGCATCTCACCAGTGTCACCACAACCCCCACTGCTTCCGCCTTGCACTACCTGGAAGGCTATGCTGTCCAAGTCTCATTTCTGATGCCGGTAAAAGCTCTTCCACTCTGCGGACCTTTTAAACACATTTCGTCACATTTAGGAATTCATCAGTGGGAGTGATCAAGTGCAATAATCATGCTGCTTATATAGCGATCCATATTATTCTACTTGTCCTAATTACTTGGGCAATTATCCAATAGCCCATAGTTCAATTTACAATATTACTCAGAAGATTCACATTCAAAATACATGTTAAAAATACACATTAAAAATACATTCAGTACAGGAACAGCATTTTCCGAACAGTTTCTAAACAAACAAGAGTAATTTTTATAGATTAAACAGCGCCATTTTCTAAGTAATCAGCAGGCAATACATTTCTTGTTAGCTTATGTCTCTATTAGACCAGCGCCATCTTTTTGTAATAATATTGACAACCATTTTAATAAGACATTATTTGACTTGTAAATCTAAGTGTGTAAAATTATCAGATTGTATGTCCCTGTGGACTGTCCTACATTGGCAAAACCGAGCTGACATTTAAAGAGGAGAATGACTGTCCACAGATCCTCAATTAGGGCAGCCATTAATTCTGGACTTCGCATGAAGTCCCTGCTTATACCACAAACCAGCCTCCATTAGGGGAGGTACCTGAGCATTAAGATTACTACAGTGCGAGAACAGGTGGATCATGAGATTAGGCACTCTGGCACCCAAAGGTTTTAGTGATCAGCTGGGTCTCAACTGTTTCAATTAATAAGTATTCCCTGTTATAGTCAATTTTTTTTTATGACACTAACATTAAAATGTGTATTATTGATATAAAAATTAGAATTATCTCCTAAAGATTCCCTGCAGTAATTTTTGCTGTGAAGGATAGCATTATCACATTTTTCTAATTTGGGGATTCATTACTATATGGATCCTTGTGAGCATTATGTAAGATCTCTAATTAGTTGTTTATTGTATACTTGCAGCTATGTTTGTCTGTTGCATTGTTGATGGGAAGCTTTCACTGGATTACTTTAGCACTGCCGGCCAGGTGTGCAGTCCCGCTGCCAGAGAGGGCGTTCACATGGTGCATCTGATATTTAAGATAAGATTGTAACATTTCCTTTTTTTTCTGAGATAATTTTTTTTTATTTTATTCAATGTTTTTCAAAGAGTTACAACATAAGAAAATGGCCACAAATATAGAAGTTAGTAATATCTTAACAAGGATAATAAATGTACAATTTCTAAAGACAACTGCCAAAACAATTTTGGACAGGTGAAGGAATTGACGTTGAGCATTCCAACGTCAATCAAAGAGTATATGATCTTGAAGTTCCAATATAAGTACAAACAAATTATCCAGAGCGCCATTTAACACAGAATTAATGCTAAATTAGGAGGAAGAAGAAATGAAAGATGGAAGGGGGAACAGAAGGGACGTTGAAAGGGTGTCAGTCGGTGTGTGTCGCCAATGTAAACGATTCAGTGTTGAAATGGTGAAGCGTAAAGAGTGGTTAAAGGAGCTTCTGCTTCAAAGTGGTCTGTCCAGGGCTTCCAAACCTTGATAGAGTTGGTTGTTGTGTCATGTAATATGGATGTGCTTCTCTCCATACGAAACGTGTTCCAAATAGCATTAACGGTAGCTGCTATATATTAGGGGAGGTTGTAGACTTCCAACGTGTAGCAATATGACATTTAGCAGAGTTCAGTAGATGTTTAATGAGATTTTGAGTGGAGTGAGGGAGATAGGGTGTAGGATGAGAAAATAACGAATATCAAGGAGAATCAGGTAACCGCATCCCTGTAATTGTACTAACTAAATCATGGACTTCTTTCCAAAAGGGCTGTATATAAGGACAGGACCACCAGATGTGCAGCATGGTTCCCCGTTGACCACACTGATGCCAACAAAGTGCAGTAGTGGTTGGATAGATTTAGTGAAGGCGAGTGAGGACTAAATACCAGCAGAAGTACAGCTTGTAAGTATTCTCTTTGACACGCACTGAAATAGAACTCTTAAGCTGGCCACACACTAGACCAACTTACATCCAACCAGCCAACTACTTGGTTGGAATGAAAATCTGGTAAGGTATGAAAGCAAATGACAATCAGCAATTTGCTCCCAAATGCTGGAAAATAGATAAAAACTGTTGTTTGAACAAATTGTTTAGATCAAACATTTAACATGTCTGAGTGACCATTTTCATCTGTTTTCTGGCATTTAGGAGCAAATTGCTGAACATCACTTACTCCCATACGTTACCAGATTTTCATTCCAACCAATCAGCCACCTCTAGTCAATTTTTAGTCCATACCTCGGGGGACAGAGTCTCACCCACTATTCCCAGGCCATTTTATGCAATTCTTTTTGCAGTTGATGATAGGAGAGCAATAGCTGATATATGGTAGAGATCAGTCATTTAGTGCATTGAGCATTGCGTCAGCACAGCGATACTACTGGGGAGCTTGGAGCAGGGACAAAGGGCTTAGCAAAGATTGATAAAAGTGACAGATCTTCAAAAACTGATAGATAACTGTGTGTGGGAGAGAGAATCGACTGGCAAAGTCAGGGAAAGAATGTAATGGTGCGATATCTAATAAGAAAAGAATGTCATGGCGTGTCCATGAATGAAGGATGTTATGACGTGTCCATGAATGAAATGAGCAGTGAACTGTGCGGGGGGAAAGCAGGATTGTTCCAAAGAGGGGTTAAATATGGATGATAAGATCGAAGGTTATAAAGTCTAGTACAAAGGAACCAGTTAGCTAAGGTGAAGTGGACTATTAGCAGCAGTGAAGCCGGTGGTGGGGGAGCGTGAGGTAAACATCAAAGGAGGCTAGGGCAGGAATAAAATGATATTATTGGCCTCTATAGTCGTCCAAACTCTATAGTCTGGAGGGACATGCCAGTGTATGCACAGGACAAGGTGCACTACTGTATACAAAAGCATTTAATTAGGTCCGGGACTCCCACGCCTCCCAAAGTGTAGTGATTTTGAAGCAGCCGTATCTTAACTCTAGGTCTCCTTCTTGCCTCCTGTAGACAGGGATATCGTATAGGGAGTGATATATGCAATGCTTGGACCATTCTAATGAACATGATATGTTATAAAAAGTATGCTTAATAAATGTACTTAGTAAAGTGCTACTCTGCAAAATATCTGTAACTGTAATAAATTCAGACCCCAGATATGACCGCCCCACTCATTTAAAATGAGAACCCAAATCTACCCTTCTCATTCAATCGTCAAACCTTCTATTTAACATCCTCGTGGTTTAAAATTAGACCCCAGATCTGAGCTTTTTTGAAAATGAGAGCCCAGATCTGAGCTTCCCCTCATTAAAAATTTTACCCAAGACCTGTAGCAGTAAAACACGTCAATGTTTGCAGTATAATAATAAAAGGCCAGCAAAAAACTGTAAATATAAGCAGGGCGACCTACCTGAGGCTACTGGGCTGGTATTGAAACTGGCTCGCCTGCGCTCTCTGATCTCTCCTAACATGTACTGCTCTCCGCCTATGATGAGCGGTCCAGTAAAGGAAACCCGGTTAGACACGGGTAGCAATGAAGTGTAGTGTGGACCGCACTGTGCTGCAGACACAAGCTGGCAGAGGCAGCTGCATACGTCTAACAGCCAGGTTACCAGCAGAGAATTCTGCCCAGTCAGAGCAACCTGTGAGCATGCTCTGTCTACGCCCAGGATATTAGGCATATGTATACAATGTGCACCTGTGGCCCCATTGTAAGAAGGTCGTACACACACCCTCCACCCCTGCGGCACATCAAGTGGATAGGGACACTACAGGGTAAAGGGAGCGCTAGTAAAGCCTTCCACTGTGCTGCGGCCTCAAAGTGAGTGTGAGTCAGTGAAACAGTACGCCTGCTATTTGAACCACAGGCGGGCGGAAGTGGCCCACCAGGGTGTCAGTGGGTGGAAACTCGTCAGACGGCTGCTGTAACAGGAAAAAATTTTTCCTGTCTGCAGCAGCACAGCAGATACTTTGGGCCTATTTTGATGGTGGTCTGGAGCTGCAGCTCTATTCGGTCCATTGTTAGTCCAGCCTAGCACTGGATGCAGGTGTATGGAGTGTATGGAGCAAAGGGAGTGCTGATCACTTTAGTATATATATATATATATATATATATATATATATGTGTGTGACGATGCAACGGCTGCAGCTTTTTTCCAGATCCAGTTCCGTATACAGGCTCAGACGCACACAGATCGCATATCAAATTAATCAGCACAGACTTCTGGTGCATCCTAGTCACATCGCATTTGGACTAAGATGCATTTTCGACAAAAAAAGACGTCCAATGCTAGCAGAATTGCACGGGACCTGGCGGCTCACTCATACCAGGCATGTCACACTGTGTGGCATATTGAGGATAGATGTACAGTAGGGGGACACATCTATACAAACACACAGTGGCTTGCTAAAGCTTTCAACTCCCTAAAAAGTCAGCAGATTTACAAATTACACTTGCACACAGGGGCGTATTTATAATGGGTGCAGGGTGTGCAGTGCACACGGGCCCCTGGGTCCAGGGGGGGCCCGTACTGCACATATTGCACCCATATTATACTTACCTCTCTAGGGTCCCATGTCGGCGCCGGTGACAGCGCTGTAAAAACGCCTGGAAAATGGTCGCCAAGGCCATTTTCCCGTCGTTTTGCGCATGCGTTGTACAGGGAAAATGCCCGCCGCTGCGATCATTTTCCTGGTGACCTGCGCATGTGCTATAGACTCTGGGGACATTCTAGTGTCCAGAGTCTATCAGTGCCGCTCAGTGCGCTGCCGGCCGCCAGACTGAGAGGAGTGGGCCCATGACGGAGTCTGAACCCTCCTCTCTTGAAACGCCCCTGCTTGCACAGATTGTTCTAGACAGTGATTTTTGATAGCCAGTAGGGACTAAATGTAAATGTGGCACCTGTTCCTGGATGGTGGATCTGGCAGTGCTGCGCTGTATGCAGTAGAACTTCAACTGCATGCATCAGCACAGTCAGTGCTGCTGCTTATAGCACATGATGGCTCCCAAGTCCCCTCATCTGCGTCAAGTGACATATCAGTGACGCTGAGGAAGGGACCTGGACTATAAAGTAGCTCTGCTGGAATCAGGAGGTGACAGGTAAGTGATCAGCGGCAGAGATGTAGGACTCCATGTAGCATGGGCGGTGGAGTGGGAGTGTGTGTGCGGGCGGGGTGGGGGGGGGGTTGGTGGGCTCCGTGTAGCTGGGGGGGTTGGTGGGCTCTGCAGCTTGAATGGGGCCCCCACAATTTAGTAACCCTGGGGCCCCCACAAGCTTTAATTTGGCCTTAGTCGGACGGGCAGTTGCCCAGGGGCCCCAGCACATTTGAGGTTCCCACACTGCCCCAAACATTGTCCCAGGTCCATTTCTACCAGGCAGTTAACAGCACCAGGTTTTCCGCCAGCCTCTTCTACACCATTAGACAGGTCGCTGGTGGCTCTCAACATTAGCCGCACCTGCCGGCTAAAACATCACCAATAGGAGCCACCGGCTGGTTTACAGCAGATGCTGCCGCATAAACCCGCAGCCCTGCTGGAACAAGTCACCCTCTTCTACGCTGCCGGTAAGAGACATAGCAGTAGCGGTGACTTCAGGTGTGTGGGCGGCGTGTCGGTTATTGGGGGTGCAATATTATTGGTGGGGGACCCCACAACTTGGTTGCCCAGGTGCCCCCACAAGCCTTAATCCGGCTCTGGTGTCCTTGGTCTTGTGCTTGGGATCATTGTCCTGCTTAAAGGTAAGACTGAAGCAATGTGTCTTACAGTATAGTATCTCCCTAAATTTTGCACCATTCACCGGTCCTTCAATTTTAACAAGATGCCCAGTCCTCACTGAGGAAAAGCAGCTTCACAACATGATGATACTAGCTCCATACTTCATTGTTGGAATGGTGTTTGCTCATGTATGGACTGTGCTGGATTAATAACAGGGCAGCTGTCACAGTTGCTCAGGGGTCTCCACATACAGGGGTCTTCAAATATAACTGTATTTAGTGTGAGAGGCAATGTGTTATAATGTGAACTGTGGGTTCTGTGTGCCATCTTGTAATATGGGGGAACTACAGTGTGTTCAACACACTTGCTGTGTTCAGGAGTATTTACACATTATAATTTGTAATAACACTACCAGTATATCATTAAGGGGTCTATTTACTAAGCAGTGTTAGAAGACAGAGTGAAAAGTGATAAGGTGCCAGCCAATCAGCTCCCAACTGTCAATTTTCAAACCTAGCCTGTGAGATGGCAGTTAGGAGTGGATTGGCTAACACCTTATCACTTTTCACTCTGTCTCCTAACACTCCTTAGTAAATAGACCATTAGACAATGTTAATAGTAGTGGACCCTACAGATAGGTCCACACAGCCTTTCTAGTCGCACCATGCTGTGGCGTGACTCGGTAGCGCTGATCGCCTTTTTACCCTCAAATACATGTTATTCACACAATGATGTGAATAGATAACACAAGCAGTTCTGCTGAAAAAAATGATATGCAGCATGTCTATGTTCTCTGAGTGACTGCGGGTGTATCTGCATGCTAAACACTACGTTACAGTGTTACAGCCGCTAACACTGTAACATAGCAATTCGCATGCAGATACACCCGCAGTCACTTCGAGAACATAGACATGCTGCATATCATTTTTATCAGCAGAAGCTGCTTGTGCTATATAGTTGCATTCTTGTGCGAATAAGATGCATTTGAAGGTAAATAGACGCACGAAAAGACGCTCTGCGCTACCGAGTCACACTGAGCTCCTGCGTTATGTGTGGCGTGACTTGTAGCGCACGGTGGATAGATGTATGTGGGCACATCTGTACCAGGTAGTTTCCCTGTAGCCTCCCACAAACCGTAATCCAGTCTTGGGAATGAGCAGCGCCACACAGTGTATTGAATTGGGGCCAAAAAGCTAATTTTTTGTCTCATCTCACCACAAAACATTATCCCATATTTTAGCTGGGTCACTGATGTTTTCTGGCAAACTGTACTTTTATGTGGTTTTTCTTCAGTATTGGCATCCTTCTAGCCACCCTCCCCTACAGGTCAGATGTATGCAGAGTTCTTGATGACTGGTGCAGCAAATTAATTCTGTAGCTCCTTCAAAGTGATAGTTGGCTTCTCTGTGGTTCCCTCACGTCTCTTTCCCGCTCTGAAGCCAAGTTTTAAGGGACGGCGCTGTGCAGGCAGTGCCTGGGTGGTGTGACTCAGATTCCATTTCCTCACATGCTGCTCCATGGGATATACAAACACTTGGATATTATTTTGAAGCATTTTCCTATTTTGTTCATTCTATTGAGGAAATTCAATTGTTTTCTCGCCCCTGCCAATAGATAGCGCCCACCAGTGGCAAAACAATTGTTCTGCCATTTGGGTGCCCATAGCTGTGGCTGCACACATTTCTGCTTGTAGCCTCCTGAGGTGGCAAGCAGAAATGTACGAAAAGTCCATGGTTTGAGCGACCCCTAGCACGGACTTTAGACGGGGTTAGCCGTTGTGCAAAGCTAAACCCAGTTCTTCTGGGCATGTAAAAAGTAATGGACGCCCGATCAGACTAACAATTTAATTGCTCTGACATGCACCTATTACTTTGGGCGCCCAAAAAAACAGTTGAGTTCCCCCCTATATAACCATATCTTTAATTTTCTTAAAATGCTTTCTGGTCTTCGTTTTCACGTTTTATCCAAAAATGTTGATTCAGAGGTAGAGACTAATTGATATCCAATTGTTAGGGTGTAAGTTTGAAACTTCCATAGCACAGGGGGTAAATATTACGTCAGAAACATTTTGTAGGATTTTTTAAAAAATAAAACAGCAGAAAAATAATGAATAATGATCTCCAAAATGTACTTCTAACAGCCTACTGGTCAGCAATAGAAATACTGTCAGGAACAATCTATGAAAGTGTCAACTGTAATACAGGCAAATCTGTTGACTTTGCATAAGGTTGAATGTGTGTGTGTCTGCACGTTTGTGTGTGTGTATGTGTACAGAGATTTTTTTTATCTTGGTTCTTTAATACAGCATGTCCTATAGCATAAAGGTCAGACAGTCACTACTAATAAAAAGTGCTATCTCTCAAAGGAGCTTTTAACGAACATAATTATTACACATTTCTACCAATTACAAACTGTGCAAACTAAAGCATATTTAAGATGGACCTATGCGAGTTTAAAGAAACCCACTTTGTATTCTTATTTGTTCTTCTGTTACTTGAAAATGCACTACTAAGTTATATATTGATATGTTTATTACTATTATTATTATTACTATTACTATTATTATTATTATTATTATTCATTTTGGTGATAGTAATTGTCTATGGCTCACTTGGTCACAGTTCACTGAGCAAGTTTGTGCAAAGTCCAGTATTGCAATATAGTTGCTGTTTCTTTTGGTCATCAAGAGACACTGTAACAAAGCTTACACGCTTTAAACCTTCTACACTAAAAGTGACAAATTAGCTAGACACCAGTCTCAAATATATTCTGAGTGCATGCACTAATGATGAACCTGGAATGTGACCTTGGAGTGGTGGTGTACAGTATTTACCATTAAGGATTAGGATAATTGGGAATGTTTTCAACTATGGATGAATTATAACTTACATAGATCTAGTGTTCACAAAGGAAGTGGTGTTCCCATATAGCAGTATACCAGGCGTTTTACTTCTGAGATGTTACTTTTATAGTTAAACCAAGAGATTATTGCCATTTGCTTAGAAAAGTATCACATAATTCTATTGACCCTCACAGGATAATGCTATGATGATATGGGAGGTCAAGAAAAGAGAATCACAACATCACACCCACCCGTCCATCCATTTCACAAGGCAGTGAGTGGGATGCTAGAAAGTTATCTACTTTGCATGAAGTCAGTGGTGGACTCCCCTGGATGTTCCAGGTGTAGTAGGCTATATGAAGATATCACATTGCTTTAGAAGCAGCTACATATAACTTTCCATGTGTTAGGCAATGGAATGGAAGTTTTTATTAAACACTGTTATATGATTAAGGTTTCTTTTACACTCACCAAATAGTTCAAAAAGATGAATATAATAATCTCACTGACAAGTAGTCTTTCGTTTTTTCCCAGGACCAATACAACAAGTGGCTGACGCATACATTATACCCAGGCCTCGTCTCCTGCCTTCCCTTTCTAGGACAGGTTGATGAGAAAATGGCACCCAAGAATCTTATCTCTGTCTTGATGACAGTCCAGGAAATAGCAGCGCTGAGCAGGACTTGTGTGATTACATTTATATAAGGAGATCTACACAGATACTGCTTCATACAAATAAAAGGAAGATGAGTGGAGAGGATGGAGACAATGTGAGGCTCAGAACCAAGGGAACCAGATGCCAAAGACAAGAGATTCATTAGCACTCATTAGCATTCAATAGCACTCATTAGCATTCAATAGCACTCATTTGCATTCAATAGCACTCATTAGCATTCAATAGTAGCTTTTCCAAAATATTTGAATGAATACAGATTTGTTTTTTTTAGTTCAGAGTTATTTTAGGGATCTAAGCACCAAATATGTAAATAAGTGTGGTACAAATCGGTGTAGAAGGTTTAACTTAATGTAATATACCTAACATATCAATATTTTGCCACCACAAAAATGAATAACGTGTCCACCCACCTTCTCTGCAGAGTAGAGCAGAGTAGCTGCGATGACAGTGTCCCCAACCTCCCGACCGCCCGCAGGGCACTACGGCCCGTGGGTGAGACAGCGGAACAGTGCCCAAAAAGTGGACTGTCACGCTGAACTTGGGACTTTTGGGTGGTATGGGCAACTGTTGTCAATGCTCATTCATTATTAAATAATTCAATGCACTGTAGAATGATGAGCTTCAAATTGTTTAATAATTACCTCTTTCCCCTGGGTATACACCTTGATTTTATTTTGGGACTTGCTAGGTGTTGTAAATATAAGGGTTTTTGAATTATATAACCTTTGTGTACTGGAATTAATAAAACACAATCTGTACCCAGGAAAACAAGATGGTGGAAGGCTGTTTTTCAAGAACCTGTGATGTGCCTAGTATCCAAGGAAACATTTGTGAGTGTGACACGTAAGGTGCTTACACACTTACCGATTTTTTACACGATCTGGCCGATTCCAACACATCGGAACGACAGATCGTGTAAAATATGTCCTAATCGTGAGTCTCCACTCATGATCACAATACAGATTCGTGTCCCCGCTGGTTGTACATCGCATCTTCAGATCTGCCGTGCTGTAGGGCAGATCTGACAGTCTCAGTCACGATGCACTGGAAAAAGAAGGATGCACGATAGATTGTCACATTGGACACATATTTACATCAAATTGTGTGCAGGACTGCCGGGGAGCAGTTCAAGGGAAATTGTACATGATGTCAGATCGTGAGCAAATCGGTAAGTGAGTAGGCACCTTTAGGGGGCAACCCCAAATTATTATCAATTGAGGGGGGAGATCTATATAATAAAATAAGATACCTATATGTACTCAGTTACAAGTCTACAGTTGTGAGTTGAATGAGTGGGAGGCATCCCCAATGACCGGTTCCACTATATATTTGGTTGAAATTTGATTAACATAAAGGAGGATATTGGACTAGATTGGATATATATTCCCAAAACAGGATTACACTATTGTATTTTGTTATCTTCTTTTACTTATGTTTCTTATGAGAATCTCCATTGAAATGACAGGTTCCCATTAACAGTGGAGTATTTTTTTCTTTTATTTCAAAGAGCCATTATATCTGTTACTATTCATTGTATTTGACCTTACAGAGAGGTCCACATACATCTAGCCTCCTTACGCCTTAAACAGCCCTTCTAGTCGCGCCATGCTGTGGAGTGACTCAGCAGCGCCGAGCGTCTTTTCGTGTGTCTTTTTACCTTCCAATGCATCTTATTCGCACAGCAAAATTCCAAGTCACAGTGCCAGCGGCTGTATCACTGTAATGTATCGTTTCGTATGCAGTACACCCGCAGTCACACAAAGAACATAGGCATGCTGCATATCATTTTACTCAGTAGAAGCTGCCTGTGCGTCCTATTCACATTGCTGTGCGAACACGACGCATTTGAAGTTAAAAAGATGAAAGAAATGACGCTTGGGGCCACCGAGTCACACGGAGCTCCCGTGTTATGTGTAGTGCGACTTGTAGCGCATGGAGGATAAATGTATGTGAACACATCTATATAACCCTTTCCAGGCTGATGTGCAGCAACAATTGCTTCTTTCATATCACTGCAGATGTCTTTTCCACTTGGCATGGTGTGAAGACAAACCTGAATGCACCAAACCAAACTGGCACATGATCTGCTTTTATATAGAGGTAGTAGCACTTCCTGATTCTCAAATAATGAAGTGCATTCAGTTAGCTGAACCTGGCTGAAATTAACTTCCGTACTGATTTATTATTTATCACACTTGTTTTGATTTGTCAACTTTTTATTACTTGATGGCTAAATTATTATTAATTATGCAATGATTGCATCAAGCTCGCAATTATGTGGGTCATTTAAAAATATTTGTGGTCCCACTTAATTGTTTCTGGGTACCATCAAAATTTATGTTTTTTAAACACATATACACAAATAAATAAATATATATATTTATATATATAATATATATACCTAGCCATATGCCTCTTAAATGCCCCTCAGACCTCCCTATATGCCCATGAATGCCTGTCAATCTCTCCACATGCCATCAGACCCCCTTAAATGCCCAAAGAAGGAGAAGGGGAAAAGGGAAAATCGACGCACAGGCCAATATTAATGAAAATGTATTTATTCAGACATATAACCACTGTTCCCTATTCATATTTAGAATAAACCATATCGAGCAGTGGAGGTGCTCACTAGAGTAAAAACTTGGTATAAAGAAGAAGAAGAAAAGAAACTCTATTTTGTGAGCACTCTTTATGGAAAATGAAAATAATTAAAACATAACCTTTAATAATACTAGCTAATAAATCTATGGCAAAAGACAAAAGACTAGACAAAAAACATAGAACATAAATACACCCAAAAATTAGTCAGTAAGGTGGTCTGAAGGTATATGCTAATTTAGTAAAGCATCCTATCTCATAAAATACCCCTTAAATCGACATTTAATACAATGGGTGGTAAATAGAAAACATATTCACATATTTTGAAGATATTTGTACATCGAACAAGCGGCGAACATCTAAAGCAGCATAATAAACACATAATACCTCAATGGTCCTTTAGAAATCACACCAGTTCATATAACATGCTACCTAATAAGAATGAAGTAATAGGACGGGCAGGGTGGAGATTAATCCACCTATAATTCTACTTCCCCTCACTTAGCAGAGGCCATCAATGCGGGGTGATAGATCATCTGGTGGTATTATTACCCTTAGAAACAACAGTGTAACCGCAACGTTACTCACTATTTCGCTTCTGCTGTTAAGGGTCTTACATATTGCATTGGACCCTTAATGAGAGAGTTACTCTAAATGAGATTGTCATCAGTTAATAGAGTAGATAGTCATTACAGAGAAACTGATCTATTTTAGACATTATCTTCATATATATAGTAGTCTACGTTGCATCATTATTATTATCATGACTTGGTTAACCCTATTAAGGTCAAACGTTGCTTCAAACTACCAAGCCTTTAATTAAAAGGCAGTAAATGTTATTCTTTTGAAAAAATTGGGTATGTGCATATATTTTATATGATTAACACCCGAATATATAAAAAAGATCTTTCTTATCATTTTTATTAGTCCAAGTTCATTAGAGACAAACAATTTTGCATATCTAAGTGTCAGCGACTTTCTGCATCAAGCTATCCTTATTCATGAATTATTAGTCCGGGGTTAACTATTAATAACAAGGCATTTCATATTGATTTTTATCTATGCTTCTAATATACTTTGCTTGTGAAAGGCCTTGTTATTGAAGGATTCAATTACCAACTTATTATCCTTGAATTAACTTGAGACCTTTTTGTACATATTATTATAGGACAAGACCATTTTATTCTGTATTACCGTCAAAGCAACCATGGTCATGGTTCAATAGTACTTAATCTATGATAGGTTACTCACCTCTTTGACTATCTACTCTATTAACTGATGACAATCTCATTTAGAGTAACTCTCTCATTAAGGGTCCAATGCAATATGTAAGACCCTTAACAGCAGAAGCGAAATAGTGAGTAACGTTGCGGTTACACTGTTGTTTCTAAGGGTAATAATACCACCAGATGATCTCTCACCGGGCATTGATGGCCTCTGCTAAGTGAGGGGAAGTAGAATTATAGGTGGATTAATCTCCACCCTGCCCATCCTATTACTTCATTCTTATTAGGTAGCATGTTATATGGACTGGTGTGATTTCTAAAGGACCATTGAGGTATTATGTGTTTATTATGCTGCTTTAGATGTTCGCCGCTTGTTCGATGAACAAATATCTTCAAAATATGTGAATATGTTTTCTATTTACCACCCATTGTATTAAATGTCGATTTAAGGGGTATTTTATGAGATAGGACCCCTTAAATGCCCCTCAGATTCACCCACAATAGCTCAGAACAGCCCATCCTCCACTTGCCTTCAAACAGTACAATACCTCCCCATATGTCTCATTAGCAGTACAAATATATATGTTAGTAATAATGGTCTTTGACCTATTAAATATTAATGAGATTAGGTACAGCAACAGAGACATTATACAGAGTGCTACAATGGAGCTATAGAGATGAATCATATGGATCTATGAGAGAAACTGCAGGTGGTTGTGTGAGCAATAAGAAGCAGTAAATAATGTTATTGAGCTGAGGAATTGGAGAAGTTATATTACATTTTTCCAATCGTATAATAATTTATAGCAACTACATGCTCTCTGTTTTAGTGTTAGAGTTGCCAATGGCATTCTGTGAGCGAAGTTCAGCAGCAGCTGAAGGACCACAGGCTATCTGATTAATGTGCTTGGTGAATAGTGAGCTCTAGCCACTGATCACATCATGGGTCCTATTCATCATGACATAATTATCACTAGTGATAATTATGTTTTAAACTTGCTGCGAGTTTAAAAAATGTTTCGGAGATATTCATCATGCCTCCTTAACAAAAGTATCACTTACGAAAAGCTGCTCTTTTTGAGGAGTCAGCCTTTCGTAAAAGTGATACTTTTCCCCATGTAGATGAGGTATCCATGTCTGCAGTGCCCCAGACCTCTTAGCTCTGAGGATCTGCAGTGCAGACACAGCAGGGAGGGATCTTAATATAAACCCTCTGCTGTGGCTGCCATGAAAATCTTCACAAGCTGCCATGTAAACAGCAGCCTGTGAAGATTATCTGTGGCTGAACTGAGTTCAGTAACACCATCAAGTTCCGAAAAAAAATGCTTTTTCGGAACTTGATAAATAGCCCTGACACTTAGGAGTAAATTTACTAAGATTCGAGTTTGGGTGAGTTTGCAAAATCATGTCAGTTTAGCTGGTTTTTCAAACTCGCAAATTTACTAAGACCAAACAGGTGTGAGTTTTCTCTTCTCACTGTTAAAACTCATGTGAGTTTGCAAACTCGACTAAACTCACCATCGGCCAAACTAGGGAGTACTTTATATGAAAAAGTTGCAACTCGCAAATTTACATACAGTCGAGTTTACAATCTGGGGTGAGTTTGTAGCAAACTCACTGATAAATTGATGTCTCACATAGACCACCCCCTGAGCTGCGAGTTTGACAGAAACATACACAGATCAGTGTGATTTGTGTATGTTTCTGCCTGAATACCTAATATAAAGTGTTTTGTTTTTTTTAAATTACGTAAGGTCACCCCCCAAAAGCCAGTCCTGGTTCCTAAAATTACGGGGCACAAAATGAGTAGGGTACCACCGTAATTTAGGAACCAGCACCTAGCTGCAGGGCCAGTCCAGGTTTTAATCATAGGGGGAAAAATTGCGTAGGGGTCACCCTATAATTAAAACCAGCACCGGACCCAAAACGGGCGGGCTGTAATGCCACAGCCCAGAGAC
Source organism: Taudactylus pleione (assembly GCA_031769625.1). NCBI lineage: Eukaryota > Metazoa > Chordata > Amphibia > Anura > Myobatrachidae > Taudactylus > Taudactylus pleione. The sequence goes on along the minus strand of JAUIMM010000350.1, from coordinate 7,183,809 downwards.
CCTTTCACCGGGGCTCCATGGCCAAAGCTTTATCAGGCCAAGCTGGGGACCTCAGGAGAGATGGGGACCCCCCCAAGAAGGGGTTCCCCCCATAAACCCCAGACTTGGTCTGAAGCCCGGGGCTCTTCCCCGCACCCCTGGAGCGCTGGGTATGGGGGTAATAAAGTGAGAAATTATTGTATTTTACAGTGGGACTACAGGTGCCAGCATGCTTGCCCTTTGGCATATGTGGAACTACAAGTGCCAGCAGACGACCAGCACCCGTACCCCCACTGTAAAATAAATAGTTAAATAAGGACAAAACACAATTTAAAAAAAAAAAAACATTTTACCTGTTTTTTACAGGTAGACCACACAAGCAGCCTTCACATACTTCCCTGATATGTGCAGGCTGCTTGCTCGGGTGAGTTTTGCTGAGAGAAAACACTGCAATCTCGGGTAAGTAATCTCATCTAAACTCGCAATTTGGGGGAAAAAACTAGTTCTCCTTCATCATCGGAAAACTCACTTTCAGCTAAACTTCTTAGTAAATTTGCGAGTTGCATAGGGGGAGTGGCCCTAGATTGCACACCCTAAGCACAATGTGAGGTGCTACCTGCTGAGACTTGTAGTGCTGCAAGCATAAAGAGACAAATTCAAGTGCAAATTAATTTGCGAGGTGACAAATGGGAAACTCACCCGATTTTCGGCGAGTCAAAGAGAGTTAAAATAAATTTACCCCTTAGTTTTTACAAAAGTATGTGAAAATGTTAAATTTTCACCGGCTTTCGTAAAAAATAGGTGATCAATAGACCCATAAGCCATACACTACTAGAGGAGCCTACCCTGAACTGACTCGGGCCCATTTATCAACAAGTTTTGTCATAAACAATTAGTTTTAAAACTCGTTGCGTATGATAAATTGTGCTTACGCCAATCAGCTCCCAACTGTCATTTTTCAAACAAATGACATTTGGGAGCTGACTGGCTGGAACATCATTATCATACGCAACGAGTTTTAAAATTCATTGCAAATGGTAAAACTCATTGATAAAAGCCCCTAAATCTTGTGGAGCAGAACGGAGGGCAGGAGAGTACCCGCTCCAGACCCTCATCTTTCTCTTATTCAAATGCCAGCATTAGTAGCATCCAACTGGCAAAAGAAAACAATGCTGCTGGTAGACCATGGGCGTCCTGGTGGAACATCTTATTTTTTAGTGCCCCACTGTCACCGTGGTGTAATAGACGTGCTGTGGCACATAAATGCTCTAGCACTGATTAAATCCAATATGTAACACTACAGATTTGAAATATAGTGTATTTTTTTTTTCCTTTGGAGTCAGCGCACGTGACTTCATGACATACCGCTGGAAGGAAGAGGTCAGAGGAGCCGTAGGGAGCAGCGCCAGCCAGACCTGGAGGAGAAGAAGCCAGAAGGAAGGAGCACTCTTCAAGGCGATAAGATAAGTCATGACTCATGAGACTTACCGGTAGTGGGCCGAAGGGGGAGGGGGGGCCCTGCCTATTATGTCAGTCCCGGGCCCCACAATTTCTGATGGCAGCCCTGCCTGTAGGGCACTCATGCGCACTAGCGCAGCGAAGCCGCTCGTGGGGACAGCTGATTTTGCATCAGCTGTCTACGCGCTCGTCCGCGGCGAGTTAGAATGTTAATTATCTTGGTCCATTTGGACCCCGATAATTAACATCATGAATAGGTCCCTATGTGTAAATGTCCCATTACACTCACTCAGCCATAGGTGGAGATACGACTGAGATGTGTACAACCCTAAATGGCCCTAAGTTGCATATGCTTGTATGATAAGAATAGCAAGATCTGGCCGCTATACGATCTGGCAGGTATCTCTGAATTAGGCCCAAATAGTATATAAATGGCATAGTTTTAAGGAATCAGTCACATTGAACTTTGTGGTAATAATGTAAAATCAAACATAGGGGTTCTAAACCTAATAGACATCACTGTCTTAAGATCACGCAGAGGTAGTTTACCATGATAGGAAAATAATTCCCAGACAGAAGCAATGGCAGCTGTTGAGAAGAGAGCTTTCTGGCTTAATGTTAAGTCACATACTGTAATTGAAGCTATTTTATATCCCAACTGAGGCCCATTTAACTCCGTGGTCCTTATGAATTGAATAAAGCCTCAATGTCCTGCTAGTCATAATTATGATTTATACTGAGTGTTATGTAGCCACAGAAGAAGCATACGGTGTTTGTAGAATGGCACTAGAGCAGAACAAATGAACACACTGCACATCACATGATATAAATGGCTGAGCAGTACAAATCATGGCAATCTAATAACACCCAAAGCAATGCAAGAGAAAACATGACAACACAGAACTATAAATAAAATCTTATATATATAATTTGCTTAGTCCCTTTGTCCAGAACGCTCTTTGAATTTGTATATCTCAAAGACTATATAAGATATTAATGTGATTATTTTGCGAGGGATTTCAATCAGCAATAAATTACAGAATTTGGATTAAAACTGTATAAAACTTGATGGAAAAAAAATCGACAAAAACCATAATAAATGCTTTGGTATAGCTAACCTTAAAATGTCAAGAAAACTGCCAGAACACAGAGCCGGCACATTGACCCGGGGGAAGCCGGCTGCTGTTCTCTCGCACTACTGGTGGTCTGTGCTCTCACATGGACCCGGCGCCCTAGCCATGTGCAGACGCAGTTTACGTTCTGCCCAGTTCAGCTCCTGATTGGCCACCTGGCTGCGTGACGTAGCTATTACATAATGAGGGAGGACTCGTGGGCGACATAACACATGAGGCTGCTGCCGTAGGGGGCGCTCTTCCCTCACCTACTTTCTTCAACACATCGATTTCAGGCTCGCAAGTCCCAGCCAATCTGCACTGGGTTTGCGCCTCGAAAGCAACGCCTCTGTTCTCTGCATTCCATGAGCGCTGCCGGCAGCCGCTGATTGGCAGGAGGCTGGGAGACGGTGAGGCGGAGTAAGTGTGCATTATCATGCATATACACTATATAACCATGCATATACACTAACACTATATACATACTTGCCTACTTTTGAAAAAGCATTTCAGGGAGATTGTGAAAACAACACCTATGAGCGCGGCGGTAAAGTGGACGTGTACTGCTACATCTGAGACAGGTGCTATAGAACTGACTTACATTCACATGATGAAAACACACTGATACTTTTCAGAAAATACATGTAACCATAGGGATCATTGTGCCTCATAACCAAAGCAAGGAAATAATACTAATGATCCCATTTGAATGTATATATCTTTTTTTAGTAACATAATGGGGGTAAGGTGCAATCAGGGAGATTGCTAGACTCTACAGGGAGTCAGGGAGTTTGCTACTATGTCCGCCGCTGAGTCTGCTAGATGATCAGGGCCGGATTTCGGGGGACCCGTCCGCGGGCCCTAGGCGGTCGCCTAGGTTGCCTGGTGGTAAATCCGGCCCTGGGTGTGAGCGTTGGACTTGCCCACACTTCCGGGGGGGCGGGAGCGACACCCAGTTTTCGGGAGGCTCCCGACCATTTCGGGAGAGTAGGCAAATATGAACTTAGGGCTTCTAAGAGAATCCAAGTCCCGGCTTGGGTCTACCTGCCAAGTTCAGATCCCAGACTGAGGCAAATCGTCATTTTCCACTGGGAATCTTGCGTGTTTTGAATTGCATATAAGTCCCTCCCTCATGATCAGACGCCATTTCACACAGGAGAGTGGAGGGAGTGGGTGTGGGACTATGGGCTGCGTACTAAAATGCCATTAGGATGCCATTGGGACGTCATCAGGACAGAGTGGTAGTAGGTAGATACAGTGGGTGTGGGAAGGGTGACAGCAGGCATCAGTGTAGTGAATGTGTGTTTGTTTGTCACACTCACACACTGTAAACAAACAGGCTACTGTGTGTGGTGCTCTTGATTGTTAGTTAAAGTGAACCTGTACTTTGTTTTCTCAAGGAAATGTATCACTACATTATATTGTTTGTCACTTGTGTATGAGGACGGGGACAGTGCTGATTTCATGATTATGGGGTATACTTACTAAAGTGCGGGTTTTTAGAAGTGAAGATGTTGCCCATAGCAACCAATCAGATTCTAGCTATTATCTTCTAGAATGTGCTAGATAAATGATAAGTAGAATCTGATTGGTTGTTATGGGCAACATCTCCACTTCTAAAAACCCGCACTTTAGTAAATATGCCCCTGTCTGTCCAAAAATACTCTGCTGAGTCTGAGCTGCACCCCAAGAAGACCTCTTCGTTTGGAGTCTTTTCCTGTTATAAAAAAATAATAATAATAAACCTACAGTCTTTTACAATTCAATTTAAAAATATTGTGTATTTAAAGAAGCATGTGTTGAGAGTGACAAGGGATATATTACTGTTCTATGTGTGGTGGTATCCCCCCATCATCTGCACCCCAAACAATTGTCACAAAGGAGACCTGTTCTGGTCCTTGTGCATAAAAAAATGGCAGTGTTTTATAAAGAGATTTAAAATAAATTGCATAGTGTGTTTTCTGGAGGCAGCTACTGCGTGAGGTGGTATCCCCTCCAACATCTGCACCCCAAAAACCTCTTTGTTTGGAGTCATCCCATTGTAAAAAAAATAATTGTAAAAAAAGAACTTTTTTTCTAGTTGTCGAAAATAAAACTGCAGTCTTTTTTAATTCAATTTAAAACTATTGTGTACTGTATTTCAAGGGCAATTCTATTGTGCACCACTTTTTTTATGGACTTTTACAAAATTGTGTGTGTTTCATAGGCAGTGTATATTACTGTACTTTACTGGGGTGCTCATGTTCTTTTGTATCTTGCAATGTCGTCCAACACCAGTTTCTCATACACGTGTATAAGCCCTGTGTCCTGCAGCTTCTCCAGAGATACAGAGTAGTATCATCAAATCATATCTGACAATTTGAACCCAGCCTGTTCTGGGCCTTCCACTGGATGGATTTGGACGACATCACATTATAATCTTAAAAACTTGAAGATTTAAACCTAGGCAGCTAGTAATGATTTAATTAATAATTATTAATATAATTGTAATTAATTATTGACTTCGAATCAGGTCACGAACAAAGCAGAGGTCAGGAACGAGCAGTAGGGATCACTGGGAATGCTGGTGTATGGGTGGGAGCCTATACTCTGGCCATACTTGCCTACATCCCGGCTGCTTCCTCCGAGAGGAAGCATCCAGGTCGGTATAGCAGGGGGCGGGGCCTGTATAGAGGGGGCGTGGCCGAACACATTACCAGTGTTTAGGGTGGGGTTGGGGGCGGAGCCACGTGATGCATCATTTAGGCTCCACCCCCGCTACACAATGCCGGTATTTCCGGCATTGCAAGGCAGGGGGCGGGGTTATGATGACGCGAATCGCGTCATCAGCCCCTCCGCAGCGGGGGTTTAGCGCTACATTGCGGGGGGGACTGAAGAAGTCAGGAGAGCTGCCTACTTTTCCGGGGGGCCGGGAGCGGCACCCGATTTTCGGAAGGCTCCCGGCCAAATCTGGAGAGTAGGCATGTATGACTCTGGCACAGAAGTGCACTCAGGAACTTCCTTATATAGGAGGAGGCTGGAATTTCCTGTGACTTGACCTAGTGGTGTGCTTGGCCCTTTACATTTCACACAGGTCGGGGAGAGTTGCGGCTGCCTGCACACTGATGCTGGATGCCATGGGAGAAAGCCGGATGACAGAGCAACGGGCGCCGGGCCCTTGTGCTGACCAGCTCTGCCGGACACGGTAAGTGTGTGCCGGTGTACGGCGCGCTGTGACAATACTTATATTAGTACTGTAATCAACCAGTGCTTTACGTGGCTTCCACTAAATACTCCACATTCATTTACCTTTGCTGGCCTCAAGCTTAATCTAGTTTTTGATTAAAGAAAACATTCTTAAGCATTGTATAGTTTATATTAAACTGCCATCCTGTCTGCCACTGCAGTGCACTATGCTTCATAGATGTGCTATCTTATTTTTTAAACTGACATGTGTTTGTGCTGCTGCTCTGTCGCTTACGTTCGCAAACCCTGCTCGCTGCAGCCTTTGGCCAATACAGGTGAAAACAATATTGTGAGCTGTGAGGTGGTCAAAATTGACTGGAAATGGCTGGATATGAACATGTTATTGATTTTAATAATACTGTAGGAACAAAAACAGGCCCAAATTTCATGATTTTAGCTGTTTTATCAATTTTTAAGAAATTCAAAACAGAACCAAAACACCTGATGGTGGTTTACCAAAACCAAAACCAAAACATGGGGATCTCTACTTTCATTACGATGCAATGTAACCAAACTTAAAAGTCCGTAAATTGGACCACAATCCCGAGTAACACTACAGTACTTGGCAGAAGTGTCTTACAAAATTCTGAAAAACAAATAGAACAAGATTTGCCCCAATTGTGCAATATATCTAAAATGACACCAATGAACTCAGATATAATGAGTGTGTGGTTTTCTAGCTTCGAACCAGATATTAGATAATATAGGCTTATTTGAAATGGATACTTCGTAAACAACCTAAAAAATAATGCATATCACATAGCATAATACCAACCAGGCTTGCTGACTTTCTGGCTGCCCTCTGCGGGAGGGGGCAACCAGGTCGGCACTGCAGGAGCCATGGCAGCGGCAATGGTGGGCGGTGCGGGGGCATGGTGGTGCGATCGCATCATCGCGGCTCCATCTCCTGCTTCACAATGCCGACATTTCCGGCATTATAAAGCAGGGGACGGGGCTATGATGACATGATTCAGCGTGACCACCCACCTCCGTTAGGTAAGTGCGGGGAGAAGGGGGGGAGTGGTGGGGGTGTGAGGAGTGGCGGCCAATCCGGGAGACTTACCCTCTTCTGAGGGGGCTGGGAGCACTACCTAATTTTCGGGAGCCTCCCGGCCATTGCGGGAGGGTCGGAAAGTATGCTTCAAAAATATCCGATTTATTATAAAAGTTAGGTAGCAAACTCACAATAAAAGAACTTGTTTATCGTGCGTATCTCATATAACTGATACTGGATCCAGGTAAGGTGGTATAGGAGACAGCTCTTCCTCCTGCCACAACAAGGTTGAGCCAAACACGCAGCAGCTGGTTATCCAGGATCAGAAGTGGATAGAAACCCTGACGTGTTTTGTCCTGAAGATGGACTTTATCAGAGGAACATAGATGTATTTTTTATAGGAATTTCTTTTATTTTCACGTGTGTGAATCTGCAGAACATTTAATGGACATTTATTTTCTTTATTTTAATTAATCTCATCATTAATGCTGTTTCTATAGGTATTACAAATTTGAAATATAAATTCTAACTAATGTGTGTTTGTTGTTTCAAGGGTGTAATGTTCATGTCTTCTGTCACCATACACATCAGTGACAAACTGTCTCTATGCAAGCTCGGACTGTTACTGCCATATGCGCACATTCAGAGAAAACCGTGAAAAAGAATTCATGTGAGATTGTTAAAGATTTTTTGCGAGTTTTCCACTTTTCGCAAATACACTCCGGGTGCTGCTGCCATGATCACCAGATATCAACATGAAAAATATCCCGATGTGATATGGACTGAGCGGAATTGGGTGAGGTCTAAGTGGTAGAAAAAAGTGCAATCAGCGCAGAAACACATCAGTAGACACCTGTGTAACCGGTCTGCCTGACAGTGAAGCATTTGTACTATAACTTTCTCCTGGGAAAATCACCAGCAAAGGACTTTACCTTTTCTGTGACGATGCAATCCTGCACCCATCTACCAGAGACACCGGAGAGAGTCACAAACCTGAGAGGAGGCTGTACATGAGACGCTCTCACAGACTATTGCTTTTACATCTCTTTGTCTATAATCAGAAACATTTCCCAATGGAGAACTTCATTTTACATTCTGCTGCTGCTCCAAGTCTGTACTTATAAACTGATATGCTTTGTGCACAACCTAACGCCCATATTCTCTGAGGGTACGGGTAACAACCAGTAGTGCATTTCTATAAACCTAATCAGTTAGAAGCATTTTTCCACTTGTCAGTATCACTTCTATCTTTTATATTGGTTTTAATGTTTTGTTTTAGTAAATTATTTTCGTTTCATTGGAGATATTTATCATTTTTGGAAGGTTTGTAATCTATTAAAGGTCTATGAAAGTGGCTGCTCTAGGCCCAAGGGTACACTGTCCAGTAGTTGTACGGCCCTTAACTTTAATTGGTAACCATTGTAAATAGGAAATATTCTGTATGCGGCCCTTGACAGGTTACTATATATTGGGACATTATTGAACTCATGCCACATAAAGGGGCTCAGAGGGGTCTGATCTCATATCCAGGGTCAAGAGGGGGATCTTCCTTGAGTATAAAGTGCATTAAGGGGCTCTGATTGCATATAAAGGGTCATGTGAGGCTCGGATGAAATATAATGTGCATGAGTGGGCTCTAACAAATACAGTATAATGCAGGCTTGCCGACAATCTGGCTGCCTCTACCAGAAGACGCAGCCAGCTCGGCACAGCTGGGGTGGCGTGTCACTGTTTTGAAGGTGTGGTGGGGGGTGTGACAGCATGATCGCATCATCATGGCCCCACCCCGGGTACACAATGCAGAGATTACCGTATTGTGTTGCCGGGGCCACAATGACGCATTTCAGCGTGAATCGCGTCATCAGCTGCCCCCGGACCAGCTAGTTATCAAAGGTAGGGTGGACGACGTCGGGGGTTGTGGGCGGGTGGCGCCAGCCGGGAGACTTGCCCACTCTTTCAGGAGGCCGGGAGTGACACACGATTTTCTGGAGGCTCCCGACCATTTCGGGAGAGTAGGCAAGTATGATATAATGGTCGTAACTATACTGGTCATCTCACAGTCACACCCACTGCCCAGGAATCTAAATATAAAAAGGTGGTAACCCTAATATATATTCTTACATTAATGTATATATGCACACAAACATATGTGTGTATTGTGTGATTGCTATATACATGGCATGCTACATAATAACCTGTCAAGAGTCTGCACTGTTTTGCCATTACTAGCTCTGATTCTCAGATTGATTAAATATATTTCTTCTCTTTGAAAGAAGGTTTTACAAAGTGCAGTGAGCTGAGCCTATAAAAGGAAATCTGGTAATGAGAACTGCAGGAATGTTCTAGTTTATATAGTGAAAGCACAGCTATGCGGCTCCAGCAAGTGTCTGTCTAGTATCGACACACAAACATATTAGAAATAAATCTCTGTGCACACAAAAATAAGCATCACCATAAAGAGTTAACACATGACGTCACGTAAATATACACTTTTCGTTGACTATTTTAGAGATTCGTGTTCAGATTTCTATGTTAAAACAAAAAGCCTATTCATTAGATGAAGGAAAAGATCAGATGCAGGGAAACTCCTTCCAAGGCAAATAATGTTATTTTAAAAGCAAAATTAAAATGTTACCTGCAAACCTGCTATCCATATGAATTTACACAGGCCCTGCTATCCATATGAATTTACACAGGCCCTGCTATCCATATGAATTTACACAGGCCCTGCTATCCATATGAATTTACACAGGCCCTGCTATCCATATGAATTTACACAGGCCCTGCTATTCATATGAATGTACACAGGCCCTGCTATTCATATGAATGTACATAGGACCTGCCAGCGTGAGTAAATCTTCAGTCATGCATTTATGTTCTAAGAGAAGAGGCATCTTTTCTCCTGACCTCCCAATAAGCCAAGGTTGTTTGATTTTCTGCATCAGACTGTGGCAAACATTATAGTACAGTGACAGTGATATGTAGTTCTTTGTGAGTACAGTCTGTGCCAGCCAGGGTGTGAGCTGAAGTTGGTGAGATTGATTATTCCTATGAAACTGCTTTTTAACCCCCTTTTAGCCACATGGTCATCCACAAGCCTTCTTATGGGACTATTTATCAATACATGGCAATAGAGCCGGTTTTCTATTGTACCACCTGTCGTCATAATTAATCAATTATTGCTGAGTGATCCTGGTCCAGACATAAGGTTTAAGATATTGGGCCATGCTTACCTACTCCGCTCCCATTGCCAGGTAGTATCCCCGGCTGCGCACCTGTCACGTCTGAAACTGGAGAAGAGGACGTGGTGGGCCTAAGTTGGGGAAAGAAACGGAGACGAGAGGCCTGGATGTACGTTCTCCTCATCCACAGGTCTTGAGTGTTGGCGAGACCTGGGCAAAGGTGCGGAGTCTAACCCACAGGATGGTGTTCGCCAGTGACCCCCCCAATTGGGATATGGGCTTAGCTGCACCCCGTGAGCAGGTCGCGGTCCTTTGACCAGGTACCCAAGCCCTGCAGGGATAGAGACACTACACCCGTGGCCCAGCGAGGATATGCCTGTTAGGCACAACACAGTCCCTTAAAATACTGTATAGAAAAAACCTTGACACGAGGATCAAAACGTCAATAAGGATTTCAAAGTGGGAAGCGACTCACGGTTACTTGAGACGTCACCAGAGATAGAAGGCACACGGGTAGAGGTGGTAAATGTTGTAGCACGGATGTCCACGGGAGACGTGAGGCACACAGGTGGGGATGGTAACACTGCTGCATGGGTATTCACCAGAGACATATAGGCACACAGGTAAAGGTGGGTACACTGCTGCACGGGTATTCACCAGAGACGTAAAGGCACACAGGTAAAGGTAGTAACACTGCTGCACGGGTATTCACCAGAGATGTTTAGGCACACAGGTAAAGGTGGTAACACTGCTGCACGGGTATTCACCAGAGATGTTTTAGGTACACAGGTAAAGGTGGTAACACTGCTGCTGTACGGATGAATAGGAACCTGGACCGGGAATTCACTAAGGCACGCTAGGAGACAACCATTGTTCAGGCAATTTCCCATAACCTGTGGGACAGTTTTATACCCAGGGGAACCCTTAGACAGGTGCACAGCATCAGCTGAAAACGAGCCTATCAGGAGGAAGGATCCCGTCACATGGGCCGACTGTCATGGCGGCGCCCATGTCCGGATTTGTGATGCCGGACACCAGTCCTCCAGGAAGCCACAGCAAGTGGGGAGAATCCTCAGCTTCTCCCCCGCCATCGCGCAGGCCGACAGACCACCCAGGATGAAAGGGGAAGCCGGCGGTGCGGTAAGCGGGCGCCGATCCCCGGCTGAGCCCTGACAGTACCCCCTCCTTTAAGGGTGAGCACTGAACACCCAACAGGCTTATCTGGGAATCGCCTATGAAAACTCTGGATTAGTCGCGGAGCATGTACATCAGAGGCTCTGATCCAGGCCCTTTCCTCAGGGCCGTAGCCCTTCCAATCGATGAGATATTGAAGGGTGTGGAATCTGTGCCGGGAATCCAAGATCTTTTCCACCTCAAATTCAGTGCCTTGTAATGTCTTGACTTGAGGCAATTTAGGGGAACACTTCTGAAAACGATTGAGCACCAGGGGCCGTAAGAGAGAAACGTGAAAAGTATTTGAAATCTTCATTTGAGGGGGAAGTTCAAATTTATAAGTTACTAGACTGATTATTTTAATGATACGATATGGACCGATAAAACGCGGAGCGAGTTTCATGGACGGGACTCTTAAGCGAATATTTTTGGAAGATAACCAGGCCCTGTCCCCGATTCTCAACAGGGGAACCGCCAAACGTTTCCTGTCCGCAAATTTCTTGTAATTCCTAGAAGATTGCTTTAGAGATAAGTGAATTTTATTCCATAGAACTGAAAAGGATTGAATCTCTTGATTCACAGCTGGAACATCTATAGATGGAAGCTTCTGGAAATCTGGAACTCGTGGATGTCTACCAAAAACCGTAAAAAAAGGAGTGGATTTAGAGGAAGAATGGAATTTAAAGTTATGAGAAAACTCTGCACATGGCAGGAGGTCCACCCAATCATCCTGGGAAGATGACACAAAGAGCCTAATGAAGGTCTCTAGCTCTTGATTGACCCTTTCCGTTTGACCATTCGACTGTGGGTGGTAGGCTGAGGAAAAGTTCAGTTTTATTCCACAGGTACTACACAGGGCTCTCCAGAATTTGGCTGTAAACTGAACACCTCGATCAGAGACTATTTCCCTGGGGAGACCGTGTAATCTGAAGATATCTCGAATAAAATTTTTTGCTAATTGAGGGGCAGAAGGAAGGCCAACGAGCGGGATAAAATGCGCCATTTTAGAAAAGCGATCCACGACCACCCATACCGTGTTATGGCCCTCATTCAGAGCCGTACGCTCTGAGCAGAGCGCACGCTCTGAATGAGGGTCGGGCTCCATGAAAATGGAGCGTCCTCCTGGACGCTCGTATAGCTGTGGGTCACCACCCACAGGCTATACGAGCGTGTATTGTGATGGCCTCGATGGTCGTGACCATCGCGACCATCGAAATTGCGAGCCGGAGCCTGCGGTTGAGGTTTTCAACCGCAAGCTCCGGAGTGATTTTGGCTCTATCAGAGCCAAAATCACTCCCACTGACATCACTAGTGATGTCAGTGGGCCGGCTTCTGACGGGAGGCGTTCCCGTGGGAACGCCCCCGTCAGGGAGGCACGCCCCCGGAACGCCTACCAAAGGGGGCGTGCTGTCAATCAACATTAACAGCACGCCCCCTTTGATCGGACACAACGAGCGAAGGACTTTCCTTCGCTCGTCGCGTCTGGCGCATGCGCACGACGGAGCTCCCTCCGTCGTGCGCATGCTCAGTCCATAACATCGACCCACTTGCGAGCGGACAGCCGCTCGCGAGTGGGTCCGAATCAGACCCTATGTCCCTTGCACCGAGGTAATTCAGAAATAAAATCCATTGAGATGTGGGTCCATGGAGCAGTTGGGATAGACAAGGGACGAAGAGGACCAACCATCTGTCTACGCGGAGTTTTATGTTGGGCGCATTTGATACAGGAGCGGACAAACTCCGTGACATCCTTCTTCATGGTCGGCCACCAGTACGATCGAAGTAAGAACTGGTAGGTCTTGGAGATTCCAGTGTGACCTGCGAACAAGGATGCATGAGCCCAAACCAGCAATTTTTTACGTAACTTAGGAGGTACAAAAATTTTCCCAGGTGGCAAGGACACTACTTGAGTAGGAGCAAATACAATTGGGTCAAAAATGGAACGAACTTGAGAACACTCTTCCTCCTCCAAGTTAGTCATGAAGGAGCGAGATAATGCATCGGCCTTCTTGTTCAACACACCAGGGCGAAACTGGAGTTTTAAATCAAACCTAGAAAAAAAAAGTGACCATCGTGCCTGCCTGGCATTTAACCGGTGTGCAGTTTGTAGATAGATCAGATTCTTATGGTCTGTAATAATCGTGACAGGAAATTTGGCCCCTTCCAGAAGATACCGCCATTCTTCTAAGGCTAGGCGCATGGCTAGAAGTTCTTGGTCGCCAATAATATAATTTCTCTCGGCAGGGGAAAATTTACGGGAGAAAAATCCACAAGGATGCATCTTCCCATCTTCAGCAGACTGAGATAATACCGCGCCTACTCCAACGGAGGATGCGTCCACCTCCACAATGAATGGTTTGTCTATTTGAGGCTGACAGAGAATGGGAGCTCGAGAAAAGGCACCTTTTAGGTTTTGAAAGGCTTGTACTGCTGGAACAGACCATTTAGAAGGATTGGCTCCTTTCCTTGTGAGGGAGGTAATGGGTGCTACCAGTGTAGAAAAGTGTGGAATAAACCTCCTGTAATAGTTTGCGAATCCTAGAAAACGCTGAGTACCTTTTAAAGAAGTAGGCAGGGGCCATTCAGAGATTGCCTTTAGTTTATCAGGATCCATCTGGAGAGTCCCCCCGGAGATAATATGGCCTAAAAAAGGTACTGAAGTTTGGTGAAACATACATTTGGAAAGTTTCCCTAAGAGGTGATGAGTGCGAAGGCGGAACAATACCTCCCGTACATGAAGACGATGACTCTGTAAATCTCTGGAAAAGATTAAAATATCATCGAGATAAATCACAACAAATTTATGAAGAATATCCCGGAAGACCTTGTTGACGTAACCTTGAAAAATAGCTGGTGCATTACAAAGACCGAAGGGCATTACGAGGTACTCAAAGTGTCCGTCTCTGGTATTGAACGCGGTCTTCCACTCGTCCCCGGTTTTAATTCGAATAAGATTATATGCCCCACGTAGATCCAGCTTCGTAAAAACCTGAGCCCCTTGAACCTTGTCAAACAGTTCTGAAATTAAAGGTAGCCGGTACCGATTTTTTATGGTGATTTGATTTAACCCTCGATAATCTATACAGGGGCGGAGTCCACCATCCTTTTTTCCTACAAAAAAGAAACCTGCCCCTGCAGGAGAAGAAGAAGGCCGAATGAATCCTTTAGCAAGGTTTTCCTTAATGTATTCCTCCATGGCCGCAGTCTCAGGCACGGACAAAGGGTAAACACGGCCACGTGGAGGACTTTTCCCAGGAAGCAAATCGATGGCACAATCCCAAGGTCGATGCGGGGGAAGTTTATCTGCGGCTTGTTCACAAAATACGTCAGCAAAATCTTGATAAGCCTCGGGCAAGCCCGGCTGGGGGGAATGTTTAGGAGACTCTGGTCGAAGGGACTTCTTAGCCGAGTTGGCAACCACCACTTGGTTACATACTGGAACGACCTTAGTCAAACAATCTTGGAAACACTGTGAACCCCAGGATAGGATTTGCATAGCATCCCAGTTGAACACAGGATTGTGTTTTCTCAACCAGGGCAGCCCTAATACCAGCTCATAGGAGGATTCGGGTAACACAAAAAATAACAGCATTTCATGATGTAGGCACCCAATTTGGACAGACACAGGATGAGAGAGTGAAGAAATGGGTAACCCCACCAGAGTTTTACCATCTAGACCAGACAGTAACAATTTATTAGGTAGGGAAACGACTGGAATACCCAAGGTGTGAATCAATCTCTCTGCAATAAAATTACCAGCAGCAGCAGAATCAATTAAAGCGTGAACCTTTCTTGTCCTGGACTTATGGGAAAGCGACACTACTAAAAGACTTTCGGATAATTGGGATGACTTGAGAATAACCCCCAACTGAATGCTCCCTACTTCAGTCAGGGTTTCGCATTTCCCACAAGTAAAGGACAATTCCTCAGAATGTGGTTAGGTGCAGCGCAATAGATACACAATTTATTTTGGAACCGTCTATTGCGCTCTGCCGGGGTGAGTTTGGCTCTGTTGACCTGCATTGGTTCGTCTTCACTAGCTAGGGTGGGTATAGGCGGACTAACAGCAGAAGAGCGGACTGGTAGACGTTCACCTCTTCCCCTACTAGCCCATCTTTCCCGATGGCGAAGGTCAATTTTGATACAGAGAGAGATAACGTCAGCGAAGGATTCTGGCAAATCTCTGGAGGCAAGCTCATCCTTTATCCTCTCAGAGAGCCCATGAAGGAAGGACGCTTTAAGAGCTTCCTCATTCCATTTTAATTCAGATGCCAGGGTCTGAAATTGGACTACATACTGCCTCACGGACCGTGTGCCCTGTCGCACTTGGAGGAGGTCAGAGGATGCAGAAGCAGAACGGCCTGGCTCGTCAAAAATTCTCTTAAATGCGGAAACAAATTCCTCGTAGGTAGATACGATGGGGTCGGCCCGTTCCCATAGAGGGGAGACCCAGTCTAACGCTGCTCCTGTTAATAATGAAATCACATATGCTACTTTGGCCCGAGACGTGGGAAAGTTCTGGGGAAGACATTCGAATTGGATTTCACATTGGTTGATGAACCCGCGGCACCGCCTGGGGTCGCCATCAAACCTTTCTGGAGTGGCAAGCTGTAGTCGGGGTTTGGGAGTAGGAACCACCGGTGGAGGACCTGATGGAGAAGGTACAGGAACCGCAGGTGGGGGAACCGGGAGAATAGAAGCCAACGTGGTTTGGATCGAAACCAGTTGCCTCGAGAGCTCCTGTAAATACTGAGCCACTTGTTGTTGTTGCGCCTCCTGGTTGTCCATCCGAGAGGTCAACTCTTGCAGAGACCCAGTACCTTGGGATCCTGCAGCCTCCATTGGGCCTGAACAAACTGTCACGTCTGAAACTGGAGAAGAGGACGTGGTGGGCCTAAGTTGGGGAAAGAAACGGAGACGAGGGGCCTGGATGTACGTTCTCCTCATCCACAGGTCTTGAGTGTTGCGAGACCTGGGCAAAGGTGCGGAGTCTAACCCACAGGATGGTGTTCGCCAGTGACCCTCCCAATTGGGATATGGGCTTAGCTGCACCCCGTGAGCAGGTCGCGGTCCTTTGACCAGCTACCCAAGCCCTGCAGGGATAGAGACACTACACCCGTGGCCCAGCGAGGAAATGCCTGTTAGGCACAACACAGTCCCTTAAAATACTGTATAGAAAATACCTTGACACGAGGATCAAAACGTCAATAAGGATTACAAAGTGGGAAGCGACTCACGGTTACTTGAGACGTCACCAGAGATAGAAGGCACACGGGTAGAGGTGGTAAATGTTGTAGCACGGATGTCCACGGGAGACGTGAGGCACACAGGTGAGGATGGTAACACTGCTGCACGGGTATTCACCAGAGACGTATAGGCACACAGGTAAAGGTGGGTACACTGCTGCACGGGTATTCACCAGAGATGTTTAGGCACACAGGTAAAGGTGGTAACACTGCTGCACGGGTATTCACCAGAGATGTTTTAGGCACACAGGTAAAGGTGGTAACACTGCTGCTGTACGGATGAATAGGAACCTGGACCGGGAACTCACTAAGGCACGCTAGGAGACAACCGTTGTTCAGGCAATTTTCCATAACCTGTGGGACAGTTTTATACCCAGGGGAACCCTTAGACAGGTGCACAGCATCAGCTGGAAACGAGCCTATCAGGAGGAAGGATCCCGTCACATGGGCCGACTGTCATGGCGGCGCCCATGTCCGGATTTGTGATGCCGGACACCAGCCCTCCAGGAAGCCACAGCAAGCGGGGAGAACCCTCAGCTTCTCCCCCGCCGTCGCGCAGGCCGACCGACCACCCAGGATGAAAGGGGAAGCCGGCGGTGCGGTAAGCGGGCGCCGATCCCCGGCTGAGCCCTGACAGCACCCCTCTACCGCGCCATGCCCCCTGCTTGTCCGACCCGGTTGCCCCCTCCCGGAGGGGGCTTCCAGAATGTTGGCAAGTATGTATTGGGTCTGTGTTCAGAGATATGTGCATGTGTAATTCGGCTAGCTTGTTTACATATACATAGTGGATTGAAAGCTCAGGCCTGGGATTTCAACTCCACTAATAAAGATAAAATGACAATGAAAAAAAAAAGTCTGCCAAAAATCAATAAAAATATTAATAAACAATCTTTTTAAAACAATTGCTGAATGAAAAAAAATATTTATTCACATAATAAAGAATTATTTAATTTAAAGCTGTGCACTGACCCCCTTATTTTGGTTTTGGTATTAGCTCTGAACCACTTTTTGTGTTTTGGCTTTGCACAAAATTCTTTGGGCATGATTCTATTCAGCGCGATGTAAATAGCGCCGGGAGATAGCTCCCGGAGCTATTCAATTCATCGCGATGTTAGGTCAGGGAAGGCTCGTTAGCGCGCCTTAAACAGGGTGTTTAGGCGCGATAACGGGCATTCCCCGACCTAACTTCTATTCTATTCAATACACCGCGCTGACAAGTCCAAGTCCGACTAATGATTTCTTCTCTCATCATTCCGGGGATGAGAGAAGAAATCCGACAAAAGTCCCGGCGCGAGGCTGTTTTCCAGGCGCGAAGGGCAGAAAACAGCCTCGCGCCGGGACTTTTGTCGGATTTCTTCTCTATGACTATTCTGGAACTTAGGGGTATATTTACTACAGTGCAGGTTTTTAGAAGTGGAGTTGTTGCCCATGGCAACCAATGAGATTCTACTTATTATTTATCTAGCAACTTCTACAAGATAATAGCTAAAATCTGAGTGGTTGCCATGGGCAACAACTCCACTTCTAAAAACCTGCACTTTAGTAAATATACCGCTTAGTGTTTGGTTGTGCTTTAAAAGTGAAAGGTCCAGAAAAGAACCACACTTTTGAAGCCTGAGATGTGAAAAGAATGTAGTATACTAAAGGGGGAAAGCTTTGACAAGGAACACAGAAGTCATTCACACCTGGATAACAATGCAATTTACGAGAAAATAACAGTGCGGGCAGGTGTATTCTCTGACTGTTTGGAATGGGGTATATGAGGAGCAGAGTGACTTACAGGACAGAAATCAGTAAAGCTTCCCAAAGCATTGCGTTTTCAGAAATCAGTGCAGAACAGAAACCACTGGCGAGCAGAAATCTCTGTAGACCAACATTGGAGACCATGGCATATGAAAATGTGTTTGGAGGAAATTAGTAACTGCCAGTGCAGGTGCAGTTTGACAGTTGATCCTCTGACTCACTGCTCTTCCATTGGAGCTCTGCCTGCCCCCCACTGGTTCATATAAGCCTGTGCCTTCAGATCAGTGCAGTTTTAGGCACTGGAAGACATCCTGAGCGACTTGCTTAAACCAAAGTTTAAAATCAGAGACTCCACGGCCTACTTGGTGGGCGCCATGTAGACCTCCCTAGCCCTGAGAAGCTTCAAGCATAGCCAAAAACCTAATCCTGGTCAAACTACACCACCATGCTAAATTTGGTGGAGCTAGGTACAAAACTCTGGCAGTGCATAAATGACAAACAGACAGGCACACACATTTTCTCGCTTACAACGATGGTCAAAAACAAGTAAATCATGTAATTTGTAGAGTTTTTTGTTCTTACATTGCTATTAATATCATTAGTGTTTATTTATAGTCATTTACAGTCAATTGTATATAGTTAGAGCAGCTGTAAAAACACAGAGCAGTTTAATATCAGATACACCACCTATAGAGTACAATAGAAATAAAGAGAAACAATGTACTTTTATGATACTGACACAGAAAATAATTAAATGGTGGCAGATTTAGAGGGAATTCCTTTTTAAAAATATATATATACTGATGATGTTGAAAAGACTGTATTGGGTAAGAACTTAAAGATTGTCCACATAAACTATTCTCCTGTTGTTGTGGATCAAGTATAGAATATGTCATTAGTAGTTTGTAAATGTGCCTGTACACATTCACCACAAACAACATATAACAAAAATCACACACAAGGTGCTATATGACAGGAGGATTGGTTGCTCTTATACTATTTGGTAACCCCAAGATTGTATAAATGCAAGAGCTAATACGTATTACAGACCATTAATTGTACACATAAAAAAACACCCTAAATTAAAGTTAGATGGTAAGTCTAAACCAGGACTGTGGAAAATAACAAAAAAAGGAAAACATTTTGAAAATTATAGTGCCAAAAAAAGACAGACTGACACCTTGGGCTAAATATAATAGGGTGCAAGTCTGATTGGTTGGCCATAGTCTTCAATAAAACAATAAGGGGGGAATTCAATTAGCCGCACTAATGCGATCATTGTAAGTTTATTTTCTTATACGTGCACCCGTTTTTCACACAATCCAATTCCAAAAGTCGCAATGCGGCATTCGCACGAAAATGATTCCAGGTCAAAGTGATATAGGATAACAATACAGTACTGTGTTAGTGACCCTAATAATAGTATTTGGGGTTCTTAAATTGTGTCAAATGGCTGTTTTATACATATTCCTCAAACAGTCAAATATTGATAGAAAGTGGGTTTTTTTGCAAAATAGATGTGTTTTCTAAATTGGGGTGCATATAATTGCCTACAAGTATATATTTGTGTCATTTAAAGACACTTTTAAAAAACCTTCAAAATACTCCTCTAATACTCACCTGAAACTTAAAAACACCTGACCCATTTATAGAGCTTCCCCATATACCCATATACATCAATTAACCAATTGTTCTGCACTTTGTACATTTTCCCCACAAAAATTACATGTAATTAAAAAAATATTTTTGCCTAATTAATCATTAAGGAGGGTGTCCCAGTGGTTCTGAACCAAGTCCCAAAATTTTCACCTTAAAATAGGGATTGTCCCCAACTTTTCATCTACTCAGTAGGTAGTGAAAAGTAATTTGCGAAAAATGCATGTTCAAAATTCGCACCCGCCAAAAAATGCAGCTAATAGGACAGCGCGATAAGTATAAATTTGTAAAAAAAAGCCATTTTTCGCTAAAAAGCAGGTAATCGTGGCTAATTGAATCCCCCCCTAAATATGGGCTCTAAGTTGAAGTCATTATTTTTTTTTTTAGAAATGAAACTTGTCATGATTAATGATTATAGCAAAACGTTTTTGAAAACAGAAAATGGAAATAAAAATACTGGAGAGCTAGAGGAATAGTTTTCCTTTCTGACTGTGCAAGACCAGTTTGCAACAGATTTCTCTAACCATGAATTAACTACTGGTAATATGGCTACAAAAGTGCTGAGCAATCCAGAAGGGGAGTTTATTTGTTTTGACATATTGATGTTGCACTGAATTTTGCTCATTGGAGAAATTTGGCTGCACACGTAGTGGTCCTTATTAAAGTGCTGTGTGGAAAAATGAAGAAATTAGGGCCTGATTCAGGATCACAACTGCGATTACGCACGCTATTGGCCGGATGTTGCATTCTGCGCATGCACGAACCAGCCTTTGCGATCAAAACTGCGATTGCAGTGACTACGCAGACCCATCGCAGAGTGATTGACAGAAAGTACCGTTTGCGGGAGGTGACGGGGGGGTGGTCGGAGAAATGCAAGCGTGCCAGTGCGTTTGAACGCCGTTGCATGGGTGTGCATAAATTATCCACTGCGATGCCTTACGCAGCCTGAGTACTCATATCGTGCGATGAGGTTAGCAATTTCTGAATAAGGTCTGACCTTGTGCAAGTATGCATGAGACCGCGATGGTACTCAATATTACCAACGGTTTCATAGTCTAGCTAAACATTACGGATGTGTGTAAGTTAAGGTGGGCATCCTTATGTAGTGCTGCTACAGCATAGAGAGCGCAATGGATTAGCATATCTTCGCAGTGAGATGCGTGCGTAATCACTGTTGCGTTCGCAGTTGCTATCCTTTGCTGAATCAGGCCCTTAAACACTCATTCTGCAATGATAGCCTTGGATCACACCACATTTTGACAGCCATGTATAAAAAAAGCATCACTATTGAATGATCCGCTTGATGAGCAGGTTACAAATTATTTGAGATACGTGTATGAATTGAATATGATAGCAATTTTAAGTGAAAATACCAAGACAGTGTCTTCCGATTGCCTCAGTAGATGCAAATTTTTTAGTCCAAAACCCTGTTACAACTTTAGGACATGTATGACTCCAACCCAAATCCATTCATCAGGAAATGTCATTTGCAAGCTGTACAGTGGCCCAAAGAATCGGGAAAGGAAAAAACTAGAGCTCTATCACCTTCAAAAAGCCCAAAGCTGCCATAGCTGGGAAAGGAAAATATGGCTCTATTATTATTTTTAAAAGTGTATTTTCCAGGAAGTGGCCATGCCAGAGCTGGTAGGTAGTCTCTGTCGGTTACACCCTTCAGGAGACGGCAACACAGAATAATAAAAATTATAATAATTTGTCCACTTATAAACAGCCTCATCCCTTAATAGCAACGAGACCCATATGGGCAATTCATGCTAAAACACCCAGTATGCGGCCTCCACTCCCTTATGACAGTAATCCATGTTTCATCTATCAGCCACGTGTGGTCTACTAAGTTTTTGGCCTTCTACATTCTAACACCTTAAATAACGCACAACAATTACAATATTTGATTCTTATGGGATGAGTCCCCTCTCCTTGAGGTCCCACTCCCACCCCTTTTCTTAATATGAAGGCTGCATGCTCCTTGTTCAATCCACATATTCAATCCACATACATCTAGCCTTCTTGTGCGTTAAACAGCCCTTCTAGTCATGCCATGCAGACTTTTTCCCTTCAAATGTGTCTTAAATGCACAGTGATGCGAAAAGTACGCACAAGCAGCTTCTGCTGATTAGAATTCTATGCAGCATGTCTATATTCTGTGTGCGACTGTGGTTATATCTGCATGTGAAATGCTATGTTTCAGTGTCACAGCCGCTGAAGTTACACCCACAGCCGCACACACAATAGTAGTACTAATACCAGCAGCACTAGTAGAAGCGTAAGCAGAGGATATTGCACTTGAGACTTGGCAACTTTCTCACAAGTATCTCTTCACATGTCTTAAGATCGGGGTCATTAGGAAAAAAACATGACATAGGACTAAAACCTAGAATCAAGTATTCTTGAAAAAAAGTAGTCAGCATATTGCAAAAGTTTGCACACCCTTGGGTCATTGCAAAGGGAATGAAGACAATGATCTACTTGGTGAAAATACTCTGCAGAATCGCTTGCTTTCATCATATCCTCCTGTAGCTTCTCTAAATGCTTTACGAGTAGTTTAATTAGGGATATGATTTGACTCTTTTTGTTTATTACACTTTCAAATGGCTTTAGGAGCTTTTTTACAACTGAAAGGTTTCTACAGTGTGCTGTAAGGTAACATGCCCTGCCTCTCTCTATCATGGTTAGATGTATTAGCTCTTGAGGACTTGCTGCTGTTTCTCCAGTCGCTCAAGCATATCAAGTGTGGAATTCCACCTAGTTAATACTTGATTTACATGATGATATGGCAGGTGATATTTTTTTTGCAGATGGTGGAAATGAGTACTTACTGTGCGACGAGGTTAGCAATTTCTGGGTAAGGTCAGACCAGTTGCAATTGTGCGTGAGGATGTTACTCGATGTTTCCGATGTATACGCAGGACTGCAAGGTATTACAGATGTGCAATAACGGTAGTGGGAGTCTCTATGCTGGCTTTGCGGTTGCAGATATTAGCATATTTTCGCTGCGGGTCTGTGTGCATAATCGCAGCTGTGATCACAATAGCGATCCATAGTGAATCAGGCCCAATTTGTGGGCAAAGCATGGAACATGTTTAAAATTGCCCATTCAAATCATTGCATAATGTTGGCTTTGTAATCACATATGAGAAATTCAGAAGTGAGTTTTAGTGGGGTGAGCCATTTGAATATAACATTATGAAGTTTACACAAGTTTACATGTGCCTTTGTGAAGACTGCAATACATTAATGCAGCTTCCCTTTGAAAGAGTTGGCAATGTGTGCTAGCACTGCTATGCTGACAGATTGAGGATGATGATTATGCTACTCCTGGCACTGCTGCTGAGGGTGATACATTTATCCAATGGGCTGTCATGGTCACGTAGTCTTTTGTCTGGACAGTGACTTTTGATCACAAATGCATAGTTAGGTGTATAGTGGGTACAACACTCTTTTTAAGGGAAGTAGTGACTTTGGCTTTGACCTCCCTGTAGAGCTGTGGGATTGCTTTTCAAGAGAAATGGAATCAAGATGGATATTGGTAACATGGACACATGACCTCTACTAATTAGCTGAAACATGTTGCATTACTGCAGATACTAGACACAGATCAAGTGCCAACATGGCTGTCATAGCTTGGGTTATCCACTGTAACAGGAAGATGGCTGTCATACACTCTTCCCCATTCAAACGATTGTTTGACATACAATTGATGGAAACTAGGCTTACTTTGGTTCCCCTTCTGAGATGATAATCTACCTCCAAAAGCAAAAGCCCTGGCGCCCACCAATTCTTCTTGGGATTATGGACTGCATAACAGGAGTCTGTCATAACCTGGTCATGTTTTCCCTTGCCACTCGGTCACTTACTGTTCCTGTGGGCAGCCGGCTCGCTCCCCGAGCTCAGTTAGTGCGTCCACTGTCCCTGTGAGATGCAGGCTTCATTGTTTCCAGCCTGCTAGCCCACAGCTCACATCCTGCCAGTCCTGGAGTACTACTGTTCCGATCACCTGATCGATCCGGCCAATCACTAGCCAGCCTGAGTCAGCCAGGATCATCTGACGCCGCTCATCCAATCCTGTCTAACCCCGGGGTATATATTCCAGCTTCTGGCTCTCAGTCATTGACAGTACAACGTCTAAGCTCAGTTCCTACTGAGCCTATGCAACACTGAGCTCCTGAACGTTAGAGTAAACTTTTGTGTCAGGGTAGAAGTGGAGGGTGCAGACACCGTTGTACCCATAACCTGTACCAGGGTGTCTATACACTTGGTTAACCCAGCCACCCAGGGAGGTTGAGACTTGCGTGCCTCAGCTAACAATGACATGAAGTCTGACATAACTCTTACCATGTCAGCGGCCCATGGAGGAGCAGGTGAGTCAGTAATAGCCATATGTCTGTTTGTTGTTACACTTAGAACAGATAAACAGTTTTTGAGAAGCCTTGGTTCTGTTGGACATGGTACACACAGTCACCCAGCTTAAACAGAAAAGACACAGAAAGACACAGAAATTACAGAGAAGGTTGGTTTGGGACACAGAGGAGGAGGTACCCCCTTTCCACAGATCAGATTCCCCTGAACTTACACCCCAGTTACTTACAGCCTCTTTACCAGGGAATGTAGTCAGGTGTTGTAATGTCCTGCAGCACAGGGATGGCATCCAGCCTTCTGTGTCTACACTGCAAACTTCCTGGTAAGTAGAGATGCAGTAAGAGCAACATGCATGTGTAGCAAAAAACGGCAGCCACGCTGTATACACAGCCACTTGCCGCGTAGAGGAGACCCGCGCTGCCTAAGCGCCGCCCCCTTCTTCATGCCCTAAGGGCTGTTAAAGATGGCTGCTATCTGAGGCCATTACCTCCCCCCCGCGCAACACACCGCGTGTTACAGAGGGGAGAGGGAGAAGCAGAAAGCCGCGCTGTAGCGCTCTGCATTAGCTACCCAGCACAAGCACTTGTACACTAAGTGCTGTAATAATGCTGGGCAGCGGCGGGGGTGGGAGCCGGGGGATGCGCAGCTGTTACTCACTGCGTGTCCCCGTAGAAGTCTCTCTGCAGCAGTCTTCAGCACATTCTTCTTCTGTTAGAAATGTGCTGAGGCGGTAAGGATCTGTCAGTGCTTTTAGTATAAGCACTGTGCACTCCTTCCTGCCTTCTATTAAGGACAGGGCGCCAGGTACCCGGACCCCACCTTTAGAGAGGTGGCGAAGGGTACCTAAAAGGTGTAAAAAAGATGTTAGAAAATAATAAAACTAATTCAATAAAATAAATGTATTGCTGGAGCACAGCAGATTGTGACCAGCTCCTAGTGGGCACATTTTCTAAACTGAGGGCTGATGGGGCATAGAGGGGGGGGGCTTCACACTTCTAAATTATTTAAAGTGCCAGCTCCAGCTATCCACGCCTCTATAGCCCAGCGTAAGCAACCTCCAGTGTCCCCTAGTGGATGAAAGAGAAACAATACAACCAGTCAGAAATGCACACTGTGCGGCTGCAGGGTGATAATCTTCCAGCAGTCGCCAATGGCAGAGGGACCTCCCGGCCCCTCTGCATCCCTGCACCCTCCCTCAGTGTCTGCCGTGCTGCCGATCACTGCTGATTGGGCAGCCTAGCAGGACCCCCCACCTGGTGACTGCAGAGAGGAGCAGATGCCAGGGATATGTAAATAAAAGTTTAGTTGGTCCGATAATCGACCATTGCAATCATGTTGGATACGTTTTAAATAGATATTCTTGTCCTAATCATAGAGAAAAAAACACAATTTCAGAGCAGTTTTTGGGAAAAAGATTTGCCAGTTAAGTGGTTAAACAGAACCGTGAGAACTGTGGAAATTGAGGGCCTCATTCAGAGATGTACGCAAGCCTGATGGTTTGAGTACATCTTTGAAGTAGAATATTGGTGCATGAGCAGGATTCTACATTGAGCTCTCTCACAATTCCCTAAAGCCGCAGCCTGATTGACAGTATGGGGGGGGTGGAGTGGGTGGAGTCGGCTGTGTTCCTGGAAACGGAGGGCTCCAGCACTTCCAGTTTTCTGGGTGTGCTGGGGCCAAGGTCTGCTCTTCTGATGCAGACTTCCTGACCCCAGTTGAGCGGTTCCATTGCCCATTCTAAGTAAGCTTAAGCTTACTCAGATGGGCGATTACTGCGGCCACTGCCACCAGCACTCGGATCGCAGGAGACATCTTTTTGCTATAGATGCCAGATTACAATATGTTTACATAGCTGCTGCGTCCAAACACACAGCATTGGTGCTAGTTGCATCCATCTCTAAATAAGGCCTTGAGCGCGGCTCTGAATTAGGCCCAAAGTGCAGATGCTGCAACAGTAAGAAGGAAACACTACACACATTGACGTAATCACATTGCAGAGCTGGAAGCACAACTTGCAGACTTAAGCTGGCCACACATCTAAAGATTATCTGTCCAACCAGCCAACTAGTTGACTGGTTGGAATGAAAATCTGGTAACTGACAATCAGCAATTTGCTCCCAAACGCTGGAAAATGGACAAAAACTGTTGTTTGAACAAATAGTTTAGATCAAACATTTAACAAACTTGTCTGAACGACCATTTCATCTGTTTTCTGGCATTTAGGAGCAAATTGCTGATCATCAGTTACTCCCATACCTTACCAGATTTTCACTCCAACCAATTAACAAGTTGGCTGGTTGGATGTAAGTTGGTCTAGTGTGTGGCCAGCTTTAAGCTGGCCACACACTAGACCAACTTACATCCAACCAGCCAACTAGTTGATTGGTTGGAATGAAAATCTGGTAAGGAGTGAAAGCAAATTACAATCTGCAATTTGCTCCCAAATGCCAGAAAATGGACAGAAACTGTTGTTTGAGCAAATTGTTTAAACCAAACATTTAACAAACTTGTCTGAACGACCATTTTCATCTGTTTTCTGGCATTTAGGAGCAAATTGCTGATCATCATTTACTCCCATACATTACCAGATTTTCATTCCAACCAATCAACTAGTTGGATGGTTGGACAGATAATCTTTAGATGTGTGGCCAGCTTTAAAGATGAGTATTGTGAAAGATGGAGAAACTGACTGAGAAAATGAGCATTGATTAACTGTGCGCATGGGAAATAAAATACACATGACTGAGAGAAAAGTGGAAATGTAATTAGCTCCAGAGCATTAGCCAGGAAGAGAAGAAGCACTAACCATACTGCTGAAGGAGTACTGTTCTAGTACCAGCAAGTGGGCTATGCGGATATGTTATAGACATGCAGAGTTCCCACACAAAAAGGGACATATCCTGAAACAAGCCCCCATAAGGGGGAGGACAACTGGAAAGACAATGACCTTATCAAAGCTCTATACAGTGTCTTGCAAATGTATTCACCCCCCTTTGCATTTTTTATGTTTTGTGAATTAAAATGGGTTGTTTGAAGCTGTGCATCATTTCATTCACAGAATATGTTTTTTTTATATTGTGAATCAAACAACATTTAGGACAACATAACAGAAAACTTCAGCGTGCATAACTATTCACCCCACTAAAGTCAGTACTTTGCCGAGCCACCTTTTGCGGCAATTACAGCTGCAAGTCGCTTTGGATAAGTCCCTATGAGCTTGCCACATCTTGCCCCTGGGATTTTTGGCCATTCCTCAAGGCAAAACTGCTCCAGCTCCTTCATGTTGGATGGTTTCCGCTTGTGAACAGCAATCTTCAAGTCTGACCACAGATTCTCAATTGGATTGAGATCTGGGCTTTGACTAGGCCATTCCAACACATTTAAATGTTTCCCGTAAAACCACTCGAGTGTTGCTTTAGCAGTATGCTTCGGGTCATTGTCCTGCTGGAAGGTGAACCTCCATCCTAGACTCAAATCACAGGCAGACTGAAACAGGTTTTGCTCAAGAATATCCCTGTATTTAGCACCATCCATCTTTCCCTCGACTCGAATCAGTTTCCCAGTCCCTGCTGCTGAAAAACATCCCCACAGCATGATGCTGTAACCACCATGCTTCACTGTGGGGATAGTGTTCTTGGGGTGATGGGATGTGTTGGGTTTGCGCCATCCCTTTTGGCAAACTCAAATCGTGTCTATTTATTTTTATCACTAAGTAATGGCTTTTTTCTGGCCACTCTTCCATAAATCCCAGCTCTATGAAGTGTAGAGCTTACTGTGGTCACATGCATAGATACACCAGTCTCTGCTGTGGAACTCTGCAGCTTCTTCAGGGTTACCTTTGGTCTTTGTGCTGCCTCTCTGAATAATGCCCTCCTTGCCCGGTCTGTGAGTTTTGGTGGGCGGCCCTCTCTTGGCAGGTTTGTTGTGGTACCATGTTCTTTCCATTTGATGATGATGGATTTGATGGTGCTCTGGGGGATCATCAAAGATTTGGATATTTTTGTATAAGCCAACCCAGGATTGTACTGCTTAACAACTTTGTCCCTGACTTGTTTGGAGAGCTCCTTGGTCTTCATGGTGTGATGCCTCTTGCTTAGTGGTGTTGCAGCCTCTGGGGCCTTTCAGAAAAGGTGTGTTAATACTGACAGATCATGTGACACTTAGGTTTCATACAGGTGGACTTCATTTCACTAATTATGTGACTTCTGAAGGTAATTGGTTGCACCAGAACTTTTGAGGGGCTTCATAGCAAAGGGGGTGATTACATATGCACATGCCAATTTTCAGAATTGTATTTATAAAGATACTTTTTTATATATTTTTTTCTCATTTCACTTCACCAAATTAGACTATTTTGTGCAGATCCATCACATAAAATTCAGATTTAAAAAATAAATAAATTACAGGTTGTAATGTAACAAAAAAGGAAAAAATCCAAAGGGGTGAATACTTTTGCAAGGCGCTGTAAACAAACAAGAAAAAAAGATGGTCAGGCATCTGACAGCAACGATTGTAATGCCATTGGAATGGGTATCACAGTAACACAATGCTGGCTAAAAAAAATAAGACAAGCGCTACATCCAAATAGACAAAGCCGTATGTAACAGGGGGCCTGATTCAGAGCCGGTTGCAAGCGCTGTGCTCTCGCAACCGGGTCGATGGTGGCCCGGAGCGCATGCGCACGACGGAGCACGCATAAGAACGCCTACCATCTGGGGGCGGCCCCACTGACATCACAAGTGATGTCAGTGGGAGAGCTCTGTTTGAGCCGAAAGCTCTCTGGGGCTTGCAGCCACGAGACCTACCACAAGGGTCTCGTCGCAAGCCCGATGGTCGCGATGGTCTTGACCATCGCGACCATCATCATGGCCACTCACTATAGCTGTGGGTGGTCACCCACAGCTATGCGAGCGGCCACGAGGCCGTTCTTAAAAAAAGACCGGCCCTGATTCAGAGCGATCGCTTTGTCAGAGCGTCTGGCTCTGAATCAGGGCCAGGATTCAGAGATAATATATACACCTTTGGGACAATTCAATTAGGTGCAAGTGTCCTGGGACGCAGCGGGTCCAATGAGAGGTAGGACAAATGAACTCAAGAAATGAAAATGTTACACAATTTACTTTAGTGTTTTCTTTTTTAACAGATTTTAGAAAGCGTATTGGTGTCAATTATGCGGTCAGGGTATGATGGTGAGATTTTTCCCTTGCCACGAGAGGTGACTGCTATGAGCCCTCCAAAATGGGTGCCGGACTATAGATAGACAGGAAAAGGAAAAAGATAGACAATGTCTAGATCAGGGGTGGGGAACCTTTTTTCTGCCAAGGGCCATTTGGATATTTCTAATATCATTTGCAGGCCATACAAAATTATCAACTTAAAAATGTGCCTGCTATATAGAGCCCAGCCCCACAGGAAAATTAAAAGACTCACCCAGGCCAGTATTGTGTGACTCCAGTTTAGTCTCCTCTCCTCCAAAATAACTACAGTACAGCAGCCAGGCAGCAAGGGGTGCTCCAGCAGGCACAGACACCCAGGGGTAAATTTACTAAAGTGAGAGTTTTTAGAAGTGAGTTTTAAAAGAGATGTTGCCCATAACAACCAATCAGATTCTAGCTATTATCTTATAGAAGGTGCTAGTTAAATGTTAAGTAGAATCTGATTGGTTGCTATGGGCAACATCTCTTCTAAAACTCACTTCTAAAAAACTCTCATTTTAGTAAATTTACCCCCTACTGTCTCACTCAGTCATCAGTCACTAGGTGTGGGGGTGCAGCAGCAAGGCTCACTCCCTCCTCCTTCCGTCCCTCAGATACTCAGCAGCACTGTATTTTTATTAACTGAAGACTGCCTGACTCCATGTCCCATGGCCACACCGCTGCTCTGCGCTGTACCTCTCTGTCCTCCTCCGCTTAAGATGTCTGCGGGCTGGCTGAAGGAGGACGGGTGACATGGGGCTGCATGGCACTGCGTGACTTCTGATGTCACACCGCGATGCCGCGCACAGCCGCACGCAGCTGGGCAGCATCTGAGCTGAGTGCTCAGCACTGCCCGGCAAAAAACATGAGAGGGGAGAGAGCCA
This sequence comes from Taudactylus pleione, assembly GCA_031769625.1. Taxonomy (NCBI): domain Eukaryota; kingdom Metazoa; phylum Chordata; class Amphibia; order Anura; family Myobatrachidae; genus Taudactylus; species Taudactylus pleione. Next base: position 7,153,588 of record JAUIMM010000350.1, on the reverse strand, counting down.
TAGCTGGCCGGGCCTTAAAAAATGGTCTTGCGGGCCGCATGCGGCCAGCGGGCCGGAGGTTCCCCATCCCTGGTCTAGATAGACACCAGATGTTAGACAGTCAATAGGTCGACTGGGACAAAAGGTTGACAGGGCCAAAAGGTTGACACACTAAAGGTCGACATGTAAGAAGGTCGACAAGTACAAATGGTCGACAGGGTCAAAGGGTCAACATGAAAATTGTTAACGCAAAATTGTCCTCACATATTTTTTTGTTTTTTAGGGTTAGGCACTTACCGGAGGGTTAGGGTTAGGCACCAGGAGGGAGGGTTAGGCACTAGAAGGGACAGTTAGGGTCAGGCACTTACCCCGACGGTTAGGGTTAAGCACCAGGAGGGAAAGTTATGGTTAGGAAACAAGGGAAGGGTTAGGGTGAAGATTAGGGCTAAAAAAAATTGTACAAAAAATTGTGTGTCGACTATTTTCATGTTGACATTTTAGCCATGTCGACCATTTGTACCTGTCAACATTCTTACATGTCGAACCTTTAGCGCGTCGACCTTTTGTCCCAGTTGACCTATTGACTGTCTAATATCTGGTGTCTATCTAGACATTGTCTACCTTTAACTGTCTATCTGTTAATCTACACTCCTCCAAAATAAAATGATGTGGGCAACAAGGTTCTTCGGCACCCTAGGCAGAGCTTCAGCTTACCAAGCGTTCCCCCAAGACCAACTTTACTACTTTCAAGACATGCCCCAAGCTGCCTACCAACTTTTATCTCACATACCCCTATGCCCAGCTTGTCCCTCACATGCCCATCTGCCCGCCAAGATTTCACATACCCTCCTGCTCACCATCTTTTCCCCCCACAGCTTTTTGCTTACATACTCTATTGCCTTAACCAAAGAAACAATAAGTTATATATAGATAGAGCACTATGGGCCACTAATATTAATTCAAATCTTCATACTTTATTGATTATTCATTAAAACACATTTCCCTTTCATTTCACTTAATTTGGAATAATGCTACATGATGTTTTAAAAATAATTTTACATAAAGAAGGTGCAAAATAAAGAAAAAAGTGACTTAAAATTTTGTATCAACTGCAACCTGTTCAGGATAATTATCTGCATATATAGGAATATTTTGTTTACCACTTTTCAAAGGTTCTTCCCGATTTTTATGCCTACTCCTACACATAATAAAAGTTTGAAAAGTGGTAAATAAGATATGCTAAAAAATACAGATAATTATATTCTAAATAGGTGCCGAGAATATATTTTATTCTTGTATGCATGGATGCATGCTCTGCCTAGCAGAGCAGCGGGTGTGCAGAAGGTGAACAAATGCCGTGTGCATCGCACGGCATCTGTTCACTATCGTAGGGAGAGCCTGGGGGGCTGCTCAGCATCTTTGAGAGTGCTGGGCATGCCCCCTATAGTGACGAAAACGGGGGGAAGCCGCGAGGCACCGCCCCGTTTTCAGTTGGATCTGCCCCTTTTGGAAGCCATGCCCCTTTTTCAGACGCGCGTGCCGATTCGGCGCGCGCCCTGTCCCTCCTTCCCTTTCTGAAAAGTTGGGAGGTATGGTGGCGTCCTCCAGGTGCCGACGTCCCTAGGCAACTGCCTAAAGCTGCCTAATGGTGGCACTGGCCCAGATGTGGGGGGGGGGGAGTGCACCAAGGTTCTATACACACAGATATTTGATAGCATTATGTGGTTATGTGCAGTATTAGAATTGTTAGGATCTGTGACATATTATAGGGCTATATGGTAACCTTACAATGCCATGGAGACAATGTGGGAAAAGTAAACAGTGAAGTGAAGAAGAATCAAAATATTCTCAGGAAAAGGATTATGTGATAGTACAAAGATGATTATATGGTGGCATGATGGAGCTGTTTATCTGGGTACAGTGCTGTTATGCTGGATGTGCAACGGTGTAAAGAAGGCTGTGAGTACAGAGGTGTCCACATACATATATCCTCCATGCACTATAAGTCGCGTTACACATAATGCATGAGCGCTGTGTGACTTGGTAGAGCCGAGCAACTTTTTGTGCAACTTTTTCCAGTCAAATGCGTAGTATGTGCACAGCGAATAGGCGCACAAGTAGCTTCTACTGATTAAAATGATATGCGGCATGCCTATATACTGCGTGTGACCACGGGTGTATCTGCACGTGGAAAGTTACGTTACAGTGTCAGCGGCTGTGACACAGGAACGTAATGTTTCGCATGCAGATGCACCCGCGGTCGCACACAGTATATACAGTAGGCATGCCGCATATTGTTTTTGCACAAAAAGACACTCTGCACTACAGAGTCACGTCACGGCGCAACTAGAAGGCCTGTTTAACGTGTAAGGAGGCTAGATGTATGAGGGCACATCTGTATTTGGGGAAAGGGATGCAATATATGCATAGAACACAGGGCTCTCTGGAGTCTATTTAAAAAATGAGCCATAACCACTTCAGCACTTGCTAAAGTGCTTATGAGCTCTGTCATGTATTTAGCAAACAGCCATAAGCTTAGCTTACCACTGTTTGTGACAGTCACGCTTACCACATTTATAGATGGCGCTGGCAGTACGGTCCCCATTGCAGGCTGCGAAGCCTACAAGCCTTTGCTGAGTCCCAGCCGGGTTGAAGCGCAATACGCTTGCCTAGACATCTGTCACATATGCGCATTAATCAGCTCCCCGGCGCTTGATGCTGTAGGCTGCCGAAAACATAGGTAAAGACACCACATAGATGAAGACATCGACAGAATATTTGTTAGTATCACTGTGATACTAAATAAAATATGTTGACGGTAATAAGTACCGTTATTAAATGGAACCCTATATGTTGTATAATTGGGTCTGATGTGAACAGTATTTATTTTTTAACCATGCTGCACATATTAAATATTTATGTTTGTATGTACTGTATGTTATGTGACACACTAAGGCCCGTATTCAACTGCCGGCGAAAAGTCTGAATCCGTGAAAAAGTATCGCGGATAACGTAATTTTGCCAGGCGGAAAAGTATCGCCGTATTCAATTGCAAAGACTTTTCACGTACGCGGAAAGTCAATGCAACCTTTGCACCCCAAAACCGCAATTCTGCACTGTTTTCCGCCAGGTATTCATAGGCGAAAAAGTTTCGCCTATGAATACCTGGCGGAAATAAGTGCAGAATTGCGGTTTTGGGGTGCAAAGGTGCGGAAACCACTCTGCACCCTTTGGAAAGCCCCCAAAAGATAACTGCATCAAAAATACGCAAAAAAAAAGAGGAAGACCCCAAAAAAGTACTTTTAAAATGGGGCGAAAAAGTACAAAGTGGAGGTACAAACTTAAAAACTAGCGAAATAGACTTTTGGGGGGTCTGCAAGTATGGGGGAGGTGTTTTTTAGAATGCAGATGTTTGCTGAAGGTGCGTTTTTTGCGGTACTTAAAACTTCACTTCAGCGATTTTTACCCATGCTTGCACCCATTTTCAAGTACCCCAGATTTGACTACTACTTATTTTCACCAAAATAAACTGCTTAATGCTATTCTTCACCACTTGTGCAAAGCTGCTATTTTGGAGCAATTGACAGCACTTAAGTACCCCAAATAGCTTCAGTAGGGCTAATAGGGGACATCTAGTTTGATCCCCAATGTTAGTGCATCAGGCTGATTTCCCCAATTGAGCCCACACTTTTCGCCTGTCAGAGTTTCGCCGGGACGCATTTTCACATCCTTTGGAATTCAATACGGTGAATAGCGACCGATAAGTTTCCGTAAAACACTCAAAGTCGATGAAAAGTGCGGCATGCGAAAAAGTATCGCCGGTGCAAAACTAATTGAATACGGGCCTAAGTATACAATTTTTACCATGCACATGCTACAGATGTGTCCTTACACATCTTTACTGCAGTTACGCTAAAAAGCAACTCTAGGACCGCCAGATCCGCTGAGACTCTGCTAGTGCCGAGCATATTTTTGCCTCTTTGTTGCCAAAACTACATCTAGTTTTTAATTAATTTGATATGCAACACTTGTATATCTGTGTGTCACTGAGAGGTCTATTTACTGCGCAGTGTTAGGAGACAGAGTGAAAAGTGATAAGGTGCCAGTCAATCAGCTCCCAACTGTCATCTCACAGGCTGTGTTTGAAAAATGACAGTTGGGAGCTGATTGGCTGGCACCTTATCACAGACTTATCACTTTTCACTCTGTCTCTTAGCACAGCTTAGTACATAGACCCCTAAGGGGTGAAATCAATTAGCCGCGATAACCCGTTTTTGTGCATTAAAGTTTGTAAAAGTGAATTTCGGGTGAAAAAAAAAAGTTGCGCTATTCAATTAGCCTGCAAGTTAGTGTGTGATAATTCCTCATAGGATTTCATGCAAATTTCTTTTCACTACCTCCAGAGCAGGTGAAAAGTTGGGGAAAAGTGTTGCGACATGCTTCAGAACCAATGGGACACCCTCTATTGCCAATGGGACACCCCTTAATGTCAAATTAGGCAAAAATAATTTTAATGAGCCTAATTTGGACAATAATTACGTAATTTTTGAGGTGAAAATGTGAAGGAAAATGGGTTAATTGATGTGGGACAGGTATATGGGGGTGCTGTATGAATGTGACAGGTGTTTTAAGATTGCAGGTGGGTGTACCCAGTGATGCGACACATGGCAGTCCGTACACACTGGGCGATCCGGTGCCCAACCGCCCGATATACCGCATGGTGCTGCATGGGATCGTCAGCCACATTGCCTGATTTTACTGCATGTACAAAAGATCAGGCGATGCGGCTGACGACCCAAAGGAGCGCACACTACACGATGTAGTGCATACACACTGCACAAAATTAATGATTTGTCGTTCCGATGCGTCAGAATCGGCCAAATCGTTAACAATGTCGTGTAGTGTGTACCCAGCTTTAGAGGTGTATTTAGAAGGTTTTTTTCAAAAGTGTCTTTAAATGACATAAATATATAGTTATAGGCATTTTTTGTACCCCCAATTTAAGTAGAACATTGACTTTGCAAAAAAAACTTGCTTAATCTAATTTTGTTTTAGAAAAATGCTTAGAACCGCCATTTGACACAATTTAAGAACCAAAACACTTTTATCATGGCCACTAATAGACGTCTAGGGGTACATTTACTAAGGTGGGAGTTCTATTAAGAAGTGCTGTTGACCATAGCAACCAATCAGATTCTACTTCTCATTTTATCTAGCACCTTCTAGAAGATAATACCTAGAATCTGATAGGTTGCTATAGGCAACATTACTTCTTAATAGAACTCCCATCTTAGTAAATTTACCCCTATACTGTTATCCTATATAAATTTGCCTAATTGGGGTATAGCCAGATTTCCTCATTTTCACCTATACTTATCGCATGTAAAACCAGCTAGAATTATCTTGCAAATGCGGAAGATGACTTTTCAAATTGAATTGAGGAGAAAACGGCAACGCGCATAGAGACAAAAAGTGAAATTAACGGACAATGGGATGAATAAATTAACACACAAAAAGTTTACTTTTTATCGTGGTTAATTGAATTCCCCCCTAAGTGTTTTATAATTACTTACATTATTTGTAAGCCGCCGCTTCTCGTCAGTTGAAGGTGAAAATTTTAACTGTTGAGTGCCATTTTACATTTTCACCTCTAACCCGCCAGGAAATGATGGCTTTTCATAAATAAAGCCCTGAGGGCCGGATTCAATTAGCCGCGAAAAGCCGAGATCGGCGAAAAGCGCAATGTTTTCACCTCATTTGTGTGTTTTGAGGCAAAGTTTTCACCTGCTTACTCAATGCGCGCACCAGCTTTTAGCCCTATTCAATTGTAAAACAGGCAAAAACACATATGGGCGAATGCAGCAATAGCGGAACTGGCAAAAAGATCCTTTTTTGGGGGGGAAATCAGTCTGTACCCCCCAATAAAGCCTAACTCACCTGGGGAATCAATATAGAAGTGTATTATTAGCCATAATAAAAGTTACTAGGGATCTTATTTTGAGCCAAAGGGCTGTTATATGCATATTTGCATAAGTGTGGAAAAATTATATTTAGCAGTATCGTTTATGAAAAACAATTGCTGGTAGTTAAATTGTGGGGTACCTGCAAATGGCGACTAGTATATTTTTGGGTTTGTAAACTGCAGAATATTTTTTTTTAAAATACACCTGCTGCAACCTCCTGCAATCCAAAAAACACCTGTCCCATCCGTAGAGCACCCCAAAATACCCATCCAAGTACTTTGGCCCCATTTTCCAAAACTTTTTAAATTTTTCGCCCCAAAAATTACGTCTTTTTTTTGGGGTGAATTAAGAACATTTTTTCTTTTTACCTAATTAGTCATTAGGGGGGGTGCCCAATGGGTTCTGAACCAAGGGCCTGATTCAGACCCACTCGCAAGCGGCTGTCCGCTCGCAAGTGGGTCGATGTTGTGTACTGCGCATGCGCACGACGGTGGGAGCTCCGTCGTGCGCATGCGCCAGACACGACGAGCGAAGGACTTTCCTTCGCTCGTTGTGTCTGATCAAAGGGGGCGTGCTGTCGATGTTGATTGACAGCACGCCCCCTTTGGTGGGCGTGCCGGGGGCGTGCCTCCCTGACGGGGGCGTTCCCAAGGGAACGCCTACCGTCAGAAGCCGGCCCACTGACATCACTAGTGATGTCAGTGGGAGTGATTTTGGCTCTGATAGAGCCAAAATCACTCCGGGCCTTGCGGTTGAAAAACTCAACCGCAGGCTCCGGCTCGCAGTGGCGATGGTCGCGATGGTCACGACCATCGCGGCCATCAAACTGCACGCTCGTATAGGCTGTGGGTGGTGACCCACAGCTATACGAGCGTCCAGGAGGACGCTCCATAATTATGGAGGGCAGCCCTCATTCAGAGCGTGCGCTCTGCTCAGAGCGTACGGCTCTGAATGAGGGCCCAAGTCCCCACTTTTTTACTCAAAAATAGGGACTTTGCACTTCTTTTCTCCTGCCTTTTGGTGAAGAAACTTTTTGCCTGCCTTTGCCTATGGAGTTTTCACCTAGGCGAAAACATCGTGGAATTGAATAGGGTGATACTTCGGAAACAGGCAAAAAACGTGCATCGGCGAAAACTTTTCGCTGATCGTGGCTTTTCGCCTCTAATTAAATACGGGCCTAAGTATATATATTTTCTTTTTTTGAATACTACAGCACAATTCAAATCTTTTGCAGCGCACACACATGACATACACCTCCCTACGCTTGCAACAGTAATTTGGTTAAAGGATGGTAATGTTAAAAATATGTTGGCAAGTGTATGACTAAATTGCCCATAGAGCTCACACAGATTTCTATGGAATGCAACCAGACATTCTGCATAATAGTAGTAACATTAATTATAAATGCATAAGGCTATCCAAGATATTCGTTTTGAGCTATGTTAATATAGTTGATCTGTTTACACAGCTCTCAGACAGAAATCTGTCATCACATACAAGAAACTGATTAAATTGGCATTGCACAGAGAAATGTTGCACAATATATTATGAAGAACCATAGGAAACAGCAGGCACTTGTAATAAGATAACTAGCCAGACAAGTTAGATTAATTACAGAAAGACTGATCAACCAATGACTTTCCCGAAAGCCCCATAGACTCTTGGATAACTATTTCTTCTGCAGCATTCAGTAATAAGCATATATAGAGGCTCATTAACATATTGGGCTCACCTATGCACCAACTGTATGTCGGAAAAGATGCATACAAAAATAATAATAATTAAAAAAGCATACTTTTGTGTATATGCACCTCAAGAGGCATACATCTGAAAAATAGCAGTACACTATTAGTGCCAGACGTACATCATTGACACACCAGCTCAGAGATGTGGCTTACCAATGTTAGGCCCAATCTCCTGATTACAACTGCTAGATTTAAAGCAGAAATTAGTTTCAAGGCAAAAGCAATCTTGAAACTAATTGCCACTTTAAATCTAGCGGTTGTATCGCCAGAATTGCGTTAATACCTGTAAATCTAAGCTTATTACATTTGGCCCTTAGTAGTAAATGTAAATTCACATTACCCTATTTGTACACAATATACTAATGTAATTGGAATCTTCACAATGAAGTGTCACAAAACACTAGAGAGAATATTGACTTGAAAGTTATTAATAAATGCAAAAGTCACATTTTCCATATAAAATTAAATTAAAAAACCCTTTTACTGGTCCTGTTTTCTCAATGTAATGATATATTGAGGCAATTACAGTTTTTATCACTGTGACAAGCAGCTGAAATTGCTCACTCAATGTTTTCTATCTCACTATGTCAAGTTTTTTTTAATACAATAACCTGCCTCATAATATATAATATAATTCATGGCTTTATCGTTTTTTTTATCAAAGAGCCTCAAGGTTCTTACATGCTGATATGCAAATGAAAAGACTATGGGCCATATTCAATTGCCGGCGAAAAGTCCCAGACTTTTCGCATGCCGGAGTTTTCGCCGCCATCGCCAGTTTTGCCTCCGGAAAAGTATCGCGCTCGTCACCGCGATTCGCCCTATTCAATTGCAAAGGACGCGAGAACGCATCCCGGCGAAACGGATATCTGTGAAAAGTACTGTCAGACTTGGGGAAATCAGCCTGACACCCCCCTAAAGATGTGCTGACATGGGGGATCACTATGGATACCCCCGAATAGCCCTGCTGAAGGTATTTGGGGTGCTTTAATGCTCTCAATTGGTGCTATTTAGCGTGTTTGCACAAGTGGTGAAGAACACAATTTAGCTGTTTTTATTTTTTTTTAAAATAAGTAGTCCCAGCAAATTTGGGGTACGTGAAAATGGGTGTAAGCATGGTTAAAAATCGCTAAAGTGCGTTTTAAAAAATCCTAAAAAACGCACCTTCAGCAAGTATCTGCAATCAAAAAAACAGGTTGGGCATACTTGGGGGACCCAATGGAGTCTATTTCGCTAGTTTTTAAGTTTGTCCCCCAACTTTTGTTTTTTTCGTCTCCAAAATGAAAGTACTTTTTTGGGCTGTTCTAAAGTATTTTATTAACTTTTTTTGACGCAGTTTACCTTTGGGGGACTGTCCCAAGGCTGCAGGGGTGTTCCTGCAACTTTGCACCCCAAACTCCCAATTCTGCACTTTTTTCCACCTCCGTTCACAGGCGAATCTTTTCCGCTGGTTACAAGGCGCAGACTTTTCGTACCGGCGGAAAGTCTTTGCAATTGAATACAGGGTTAAGTTCCCGCCTGGCGAAATGACGTCACCGGCGAGAACTTATCGCAGATCTTGGCTTTTCGCCAGCAATTGAATATGGCCCTATATTTAAAATGAACTTACAAGGCCGTTTCGGAACACGAAGTCAAAATCATGTGCAAGTTCTTAATATCTCCATTTAGTACACTGACTTTAGTATTTATAATAATGGCTAAAATTAGTAGGTAGGCTAGATAGACAGACAGACAGACAGACAGACACATAGATAGATAGATAGATAGATAGATAGATAGATAGATAGATAGATAGATAGATAGATAGATAGATAGATAGATAGATGTGTATGTACAGTATATAGAAAAATATCATACAGATCCAATGACAATCTGGTAGGCTGCTGCCTTTGTTTCTTTGTTTTTATACAAAAATAAGACTGTTCGTGGTTATGAGATTTATCAATCATATCAATCAACTCAAGTTTCATGAGTTATGTGTATCGTCTGTGCTTTCATACTTTTACTTCTGATTTATGGCTACATTTTCTTTTCTTACAGGAGATCATTTATCAAAAGAAAATATCATTACAGCCTATGGAGTGAAGGAGTTATAACAATACTTAAGGATACAAATTATAAGATCAGCGCTGATATATTTTCTCAAGAGTTCAATTTCTAGCTAAAGAATGTAATAGTTTCCTTCATCATATTATTTTGTAGAAGAACAGTTGTTTCCTGGCTGAATATGTTGGTCCTAAAATGGTAGTAGGTTGAATTACACTCTTTCCACAATAAATTTCTAGTGGTTCTGTAAACGGGATGCAGTCATAATCCCGACCGTGGGGATACCGGCGCTCAGGATGCAAGCACCTGTCTGAAACCTGATGCCGGCATCCCAACCGCCGAAATCCTGAAGGTAAGTAGCGGGGTTATGGAGAGGGTTAGCGTAAGGCACTAGGGGGAGGGTTAAAGTTAGGCACTAAAGAGAGAGGGTTAGGTTTAGGGTAGGGGGAGGTTAGGTTTAGGCACTAGGGGAGGGCTAGGATACCGACCGTCAGGTGTCGGTGTACTAACCCTGTCAGGATGCCAGCTTTGGGATTCTGACCGCCGGGATCCTGAGCGTTGGCATCCCGTACCCAACCCCTGTAAACTGGCAAAGCATAAAGAACATGTTTCCAAAATACATAGAAATACACACGTCTGTGCAAATAAAGAATCAGTGCTGGCCACAATTGTAGTTTGTAGACAAGCCTTACTGTGATGGTTTTCAGCAAAACAAAATCACGTGCACACACCAGGACCGGTGATGTTACTGAGTTTAAAAATTCAGATGATAAATATTTTCATTTCAAGAACCTCGGTGCCTTAATATGTGTGCACTTGGTAACAGCGCATGTTTTATTCCTACATATTACATTGTTTTATTAGCAATGCAAATAAATTCTTTATCTACCATGAACATATAATGATGTTTGTCTTTCCCCTGGCTTTTATGTAACTGCATTTCGGTAATCAGAATTTGACTGACAGGTATGCTATTTTGAATTACAAATGATTGCCTCACAGCTTTGCTCTTTAACAACTACAGTGTTTTAAACAGAATGTAAAAAACAACAACATTTTACTTAAGCTACAGTACTAAAACATTTTGCAGTAACGATATTTATAAAGAAAAACAGCAAATTCATATATAACATGTATATATGAAAACATAGCATTGCAGAAGTTGTGTCTGGTGATTTCTTAGTAAGCAGTTGTCTAAGTATGAATAGCTTTTAAAACAATGAAAGTTTAAATAAGCAATGTTATGTGACAAGCGTTGAATAACATAAGACTATCATTTTGAATACAATTAAGTTCCGGAGGAAGGGACTCTATGTACATGACATCCCTGGGAGTCACTGACCCACCCACTGGTTTGTGAGAAATAACACAACTTTTGCTGACACAGAAAATCAACCTACAGACAGACGCTGCACAATATTGTACAAGTTACAACACATACTATTTCTGACTGCCCATTCAATAAAGCAATTAGGAAAGTCATTTGCCCTTGTTGACACATCGGAAAAGACCATAATTAAGTTAGCAATCCAACAAAAATATTTTTTTTTTTTTTCTTCATACAGTAGAAAGTGAAGTACCTTTTAGGCATGCATCAGATAGACACTGTTCTTAGTTATCCAAGGTATGTCCATCACCAACAACACAACAACACAACTGCTAAAAATACATGTAACTAAAATACATGGTTGCTTTATGGTCGATTGCATATTGTAATTATTTCACTTGATTTTAGTGTATTTTTACACTTTTCACTCATTTTACTCTTTTCCGAACCGTACACATATTGTTGTTTCATCCCTTTAAAATGTAAACTGGGAATGTGATTGTATAGCTGTAGAACTCCATGCTACTCTGGCTGGCAGCATAGATAGTTCAGGCCCTATTGAAACTATGCGCCTCTTCATACTTCTTATAGTGGGTACACACTGGGCGATATATTGGACGATCAATTGATCAGTCAATATATTGTGCCCCCGTCGGCCACTGTGTACAGACGATATGTCTGTGAACTACATCGTTCACAGACATATCGCATTGGCTGTGTTGCACAGCCAATTAACAGATATGTCTGCAGACATACCTGTCCATCGGCAAGTGTGTACAGGCGATCAGCCGATCGCCTGTACACAGGTGCAGAGTGGGGGGGGGAGTCGCGAGCGGGTGCTACTTACCCGGGTTCGGCACAGCTCCCCATCCACAGCAGCCCAGCACACGCTGCTGTGTGCTGGGCTGCACTGGGAGACTGTCCAAAGCTGCAGCAGCCCGAGCAGTCTCCTATGCCAAAGGGGGGGAGCGATCATGCTAATCGCGCCCCCCTTTTTCTGTGCGCCGGGCTGAGGGGCACACGGGTCCCCCCTCCCCAGCGTGCAGCACCGCGCCGCATCGGAAATGGTTTTTTTTCCCCCCGAAGTGGGCGTGGCCACACCTCCCGTGATTAGGCCACGCCCCCTGTCCGCCCCCAGTCCGGCTCAACCCGCTGCAGCAGCAGATGATGGTCATTCAGTGTGTATGAACGACCATCATCTGCAGATACATCTGTCAGGTGTGTACCCACCTTTAGACTGGCTGCAAACTAATTAATAAAGTCAAGTAACAAATAGAGTAGATAGTAAGGGTAAACAAAACACAAGTACAGCTAATGCTGCGTACACACTGGCCAACATATCGGCTGTTCAATTGAACGGCCGATATATCGTGTGTGCGTCGGCCAGTGTGTACCACCGATATGTCTGTGAACGACATCTGTGATGCCCAATATATCGCTGCATATATATTGGTACAACGTGCTGCGTGTACTGGCGGTTAGCCGACCGCCCGTACACTTGCTGCACGGGCCAGCGGTGATTGACAACTCAACTGGGTGGGCGCATGTAAATGCCCGCCCAGTTGCGACGTCAGTCACAACAAATCGCGCAGTCTGTATACAGAACATATGTTTTGCATAGTCTGCACATATATATTGACTGATCTGCAGATATATCGGTCGGGTGTGCACCCACCTTAAGACAACTTGGTCATATTTGTCATAACTGCTAACTGTCCCAATTCAGGATCGGACAGTCCCGAGTTCAGGGGACTGTCCTAAAGGTCGGCACTTTTGTCTGGACTCATACAAATTTTGGGAAGTGCTGTATGTCCACCATCCGGGGCAACTGGTGTGTGTGGTAATTCAGGTTTGTTCTTAGGGGAGGAAGGTGGGTTGAGGACGGCTTAGCGCTTCCAAAGCAATAGATGTCATGGCCATGGGAGAATACGCCTGACGTGATTTACAAATGTGAAATGTTACAAGATATTGTATTGCATATAGTGCACTGATGAAGCAGATCTCAATGCAAGTAATTTATTTAAAAGATAAATAAGTAAAGAAAACTGAATTCCTACATTCTCAAACTGTTTGTAGAACAGAAATTCCCACAGTAAAATAAGTAGTTATGTATAACATGTTGAAGAAATTTTAATAAATACAGATAATATAACATGAAAGGCACTATAAGGTTTAAGTATAGAGTTATAGGGCACATGCAGTGAAAGTACTTTAATAGAGTAATGTCATCTAATGGAAACAGTTACAGGATTTATTGGATATTGAAGAGCTACAGTAGTGAGGCCGCACTGTTGCATTAATATATGCAGGCTGTGTATTACTGAGTTAAATCATATATATAGAAAACACATATTAAGGCTGCCATGTTAGGAATGGACCTTTTCTAACTCAGCAAACATCAGAGTGAACGACAGCTAGGTAGTCTAGCTCTGCAGAGACGCAATCCGTGTGTTGGCGTATTTATACATTGAGGAGAATCGGTATGTTGGCAGCCCGACAGATCGAAATCCCGACTGCAGCAGGTAAGTACCCTAACCCTCTCCCTAGACCTAACTCTCCCTTAGTGGTGTCTAACCATAACCTCCCCCCTAGTGCCTAAGCCTAACCTAACCCCTAGTGCCTAACCCTAGCCTCCCCCCCTAGTGCCTAACCCTAACCTAACCCCTAGTGCCTAACCCTAACCTCCCCCCTAGTGCCTAACCCTAACCTCACCCCCTAGTGCCTAACCCTAACCTCCCCCCTAGTGCCTAAACCTAACCCCCTCTCCCCGCAGCCTAAACCTAACCCTCCAGGGGGGGTGCCTAACCCTAACCTCCCCCCCTAGTGCCTAACCCTAACCTCTCCCCCTAGTGCCTAACCCTAACCTCACCGTTAGTGCCTAAACCTAACCCCCCCTCCCCGCACCCTAACCCCCCCTTTCCCTACCCTAACCCTCCCGGGGGGGTGCCTAACCCTAAGTCTCCCCGGGGGTCCCTAAACCTACCCCCCCCCCTGCGGCTAAACGCTAAGACATCCGGCTTACATTCGTTCTGTATGCCGGTTGTCAGGATTTTGTAGTGGGGCTAATGATAGGCATTGGGATTTCGACACCTATCTTTAATTCGATGTCGGGATGTCAGTGTCAGGATATCGTCGGGAAGGATTGCGCCCGCCGGTATTCTGACTACATCCCATAGAGACAGGGAGAATTAAGTCACAGCAGCTGAAATAACTGAATTCTAAGTTTTTTGGCCTATATCAGATCCCAAAAGGATACTGTCCTAAAGATCTGGAAGGTCCTTTGTCTTTTTAACAGATGTATATTGGTTGGTTAAAACAAACAATAATAATAATAATAATTATTATTATTATTATCCTCTATTTTTATGGTGCTATAAAATCTATTTTATTTTCACAGTTTACATCCAAACTTCAACATTTAAATTTTTGGTGGTCTGTAAAGTAGCACTACCACCTGGATTATTGGGGATGTAGTCAGCATCCCGGCGTGCGGGATGCCCAACGGCCTAAATACCGGCGCCGAAAGATAAGTAATGGGGTTTAGGGGGAGGGTTTAGGGTGCGGGGTTAGGCATTAGGGGGAAGGGTTAGGTTTAGGGTGTGGGGAGGGGGAGGTTAGGTTTAGAAACTTGGGGAGGGGGGGAGGTTAGGTTTAGGCACCGGGGAGGGAGGGTTAGGGGTAAGGGTTAGATTTACCTTGTTCCTTATGGTTATCAGGATTCTGACTATCGGGATGCCACTGTCAGTATTCTGACCAGTGGCATCCTGACCGCCGGGATCTCATACCCAACCCGGATCATTGTAGCTCTATCCCCACTCTAGAACACGGGGGACTGCTTCGTGCAGATGTTTTCCCCAGGGCCAAGTGGTTAGTCTCACATCCCTGGCTGCAATGCAGGGTTATATGATGCACTGGAGGACCAATGAGAAGCTATAATCAGGACACTGCATCTCCTGATTGGGTCTCCAGCTCAATCCTCTATTCTGCAGGCAAATTACAGCAATGAACGAAAATATTCACCAATGTAGTGGGGGTACAAGTTTAATCTAATTCTGCAATGAAGTAAAATATAATTGTGATTATTACAAGTAAATGAACAAGTCTTACCTTCAGTTTTTCAAATCGATCACTCAGTGAAGCCACCTGATGCTCTCTGTGCCTACCAACTAATTTGCATAAGGCACAAATAAGCTGATCATCGGCTGCACAGTACATGTTAACTTTCTCATTTTCGTGCTCCAGGCAAACAAGTCCACG
Organism: Taudactylus pleione; assembly: GCA_031769625.1. Taxonomy (NCBI): domain Eukaryota; kingdom Metazoa; phylum Chordata; class Amphibia; order Anura; family Myobatrachidae; genus Taudactylus; species Taudactylus pleione. The sequence goes on along the minus strand of JAUIMM010000350.1, from coordinate 7,138,271 downwards.
GAAATGCGCATCTGGTACAGGTTCCACCAAACGATGGCTGGTGAAAGGCTTCTTGTTAGGGTGGGTAGCACGTAGACAACGGTCGCAGTAAGATACTTCGCAAGTGATACATGTCTTCACAGCATCTCTTGGTGGCTCCACCTCGCAGAACTGGCATGGAATCCTCTCTGCTGCCATGATTGGCACAGTTTTGTAGATCTTATCTCTAAGGTCGTCACTGGGAGAGCTCGGAACACTTACAGAGGCCTTCTGAAAACGATGAATAATATTCTGCAGAGTAACGTTACGTTTCAACCCTTCCAAGCCACGGTGATTGAGGGAAATGACATATCTGCAGGTTGGACACTGAAAAGCTTTAACAGGTTCCACTATTTCAGTGGAAGAATTTCCAGAAGCCAGTACACGGTGGGCACAGGTGAAACACAGGCTGTGAGCACAAGGAAGCAGAAGTGGATCTTCAAATAACTCCAGACAAATTGGACAGGTTAGTTCTGACTCCAGTGTTTCCATCTTTAGCTAAACCATTCAGATGTAGGATATCGTGGAGTGCATTCATTTACCTAGAGGAAAACCCAGTACACATGGTTAGACTTGTGGCATAAAAAGAGAGAGAGGAAAGAGAGCAAGAGAAATATTGTTAAACATTCATCACAAGGGATGAAAGGGCTTGCAGCTATACACCATGTAACTGTGTAAGGTGCAGGGAAACACACATGAAGACACAAACACTCCCAGCATCCTGCTCTGACACACATGCACACACGCAAGCATGAATCCAATAATTAAGGGTCTGATTCGGAGTCAGAAGAACTTGCGGCCATTTGTGTGTTTGCTCACGGCAGTCTACTTACCACCTCAAGCTTATACACATATCCGCTAGTCTATGCAGAAGGCCATGTGACCATTCTTTTTTTGGTCCACAGCCGTCAATCAGTATAGATACTTAAGCTGGCCACACATCTAAAGATTATCTGTCCAACCAGCCAACTAGTTGATTGGTTGGAATGAAAATCTGGTAAGGAATACAGGCCCTCATTCAGAGCCGTTCGCTATTTGTGGTCGCTCGTTTAAAAACAAGGGGTGGCTATTCAAATGATCCGTACGCACATTGCAGTCTGTTCACACCTCTAAGTCTGAACGAGCGAGCAAAACATACGCTCGTTTATTTGTTAAAAACGCCCCCTGGCCGCTCGCATCCTACGTCATGTCCGCTATTTATTAGATTAATCGAGTACATCGACCAGCGTATGAACTGCTCGCTATTCTTGTGGTTGGTGTTTGCTACCACAAATTTGCGAGCAGTTCTGGCTATAAAATAACCCAGTGACGTGGTCAATGACGCTGCTGTTTTAAATATGCACACCCATAAAACGCCCGTTTTGACCTTTAAGCACGCCTGCGTTCGGATCTCCACTCCCCATTTTCAAGCACCTTCCCCTGTTACCACCCACATACGCCTCATTCTGTCACTCAAAATAGCAGGCCCTCGCTATATTGCGTACCAACGATTTTCGGCCGCACTGACTGGTTCGCGCATGCGTACTAAAAACCGTACGCATGCGCAGATGTGCAAACATCGCTCGGAACGAACGTACTGCCGCTAACGAGCGGCTCTGAATGAGGGCCACAATCAGCAATTTGCTCCCAAACGCTGGAAAATGGACCAAAACTGTTCTTTGAACAAATAGTTTAGATCAAACATTTAACAAACTTGTCTAAACGACCATTTTCATCTGTTTTCTGGCATTTAGGAGCAAATTGCTGATCATCATTTACTTCCATCCGTTACCAGATTTTCATTCCAACCAATCAACAAGTTGGCTGGTTGGATGTAAGTTGGTCTAGTGTGTGGCCAGCTTTACACCCACCATATGCTGAATGCAAAGTATCTATCATAAACAGGCGTTCAATTTCTGTCCGCATGCTCCAAATGAGCACTGGTCATGCTGCATTCCCATGGGACGGATCTGTTCCGTGTGTACATGCAGCAACCGCCCCAGCTGCCACCAGAAATGCCCATTTCACAACTGTGTTTTCTCTCTGCGGCACATACACTGTCTGCGATTGCTTTCTGCGGCGCATGCACAACTTTGTTTTCTATCTGAGGTACATGCACAGTCTGCGATTGCTCTCTGCGGTACATGCACAGACTGTGATTGCTCTCTGTGGTACATGCACAGTTTGTGATTGCTGTCTGCGGCACAAGCCTAGTCTGTGATTGTTCTCTGCGGTACATGCACAGTCTGTGATTGTTCTCTGCGGTACATGCACAGTCTGTGATTGTTCTCTGCGGCACATGCACAGTCTGTGATTGCTCTCTGCGGCACATGCCTAGTCTGTGATTATTCTCTGCGGTACATGCACAGTCTGTGATAGCTCTCTGCGGCACAAGCACAGTCTGTGATTGTTCTCTGCGGTACATGCACAGTCTGTGATTGCTCTCTGCGGCACATGCCTAGTCTGTGATTGTTCTCTGCGGTACATGCACAGTCTGTGATTGCTCTCTGCAGTACATGAACAGTCTGTGATTGCTCTCTGCAGCACATGCACAGTCTGTGATTGTTCTCTGCGGTACATGCACAGTCTGTGATTGCTCTCTGCGGCACATGCACAGTCTGTAATTGTTCTCTGCGGTACATGCACAGTCTGTGATTGCTCTCTGCGGTACATGCACAGACTGTGATTGCTCTCTGTGGTACATGCACAGTTTGTGATTGCTGTCTGCGGCACAAGCCTAGTCTGTGATTGTTCTCTGCGGTACATGCACAGTCTGTGATTGCTCTCTGCGGCACATGCACAGTCTGTGATTGTTCTCTGCGGTACATGCACAGTCTGTGATTGCTCTCTGCGGCACATGCATAGTCTGTGATTGTTCTCTGCAGCACATGGACAGTCTGTGATAGCTCTCTGCAGCACATGCACAGTCTGTGCTTGCTCTCTGCGGCACATGGACAATCTGTGATTGCTCTCTGCGGCACATGCCTAGTCTGTGATTGCTCTCTACGGCACATGCCTAGTCTGTGATTGCTCTCTGCGGCACATGCACAGTCTGAGATTGCTCTCTGCGGCACATGCACAGTCTGTGATTGCTCTCTGCGGCACATGCACAGTCTGAGATTGCTCTCTGCGGCACATGCACAGTCTGCGATTGCTCTCTGCGGCACATGCACAGTCTGCGATTGCTCTCTGCGGCACATGCACAGTCTGCGATTGTTCTCTGTGGTACATGCACAGTCTGCGATTGCTCTCTGCGGCACATGCACAGTCTGCGATTGCTCTCTGCGGCACATGCCTAGTCTGCGATTGCTCTCTGCGGCACATGCCTAGTCTGCGATTCCTTTCTGCAACACATGCACAGTCTGTGATTGCTCTCTGCGGCACATGCACAGTCTGTGATTGCTCTCTGCGGCACATGCACAGACTGTGATTGCTCTCTGTGGTACATGCACAGTTTGTGATTGCTGTCTGCGGCACATGCATAGTCTGTGATTGTTCTCTGCGGTACATTCACAGTCTGCGATTGCTCTCTGCGGCACATGCACAGTCTGTGATTGTTCTCTGCGGTACATGCACAGTCTGTGATTGCTCTCTGCGGCACATGCATAGTCTGTGATAGCTCTCTGCGGCACATGGACAATCTGTGATAGCTCTCTGCGGCACATGCACAGTCTGTGCTTGCTCTCTGCGGCACATGGACAATCTGTGATTGCTCTCTGCGGCACATGCCTAGTCTGTGATTGCTCTCTACGGCACATGCCTATACTGTGATTGCTCTCTACGGCACATGCCTAGTCTGTGATTGCTCTCTGCGGCACATGCACAGTCCGCGATTGCTCTCTGCAGCACATGCACAATCTGTGATTGCTCTCTGCAGCACATGCACAGTCTGTGATTGCTCTCTGCAGCACATGCCTAGTCTGTGATTGCTTTCTGCAGCACATGCACAGTCTGCGATTGCTCTCTGTGGTACATGCACAGTCTGCGATTGCTCTCTGCAGCACATGCCTAGTCTGTGATTGCTTTCTGCAGCATATGCACAGTCTGCAATTGCTCTCTGTAGCACATGCACAATCTGTGATTGCTCTCTGCAGCACATGCACAGTCTGTGATTGCTCTCTGCAGCACATGCCTAGTCTGTGATTGCTTTCTGCAGCACATGCACAGTCTGCGATTGCTCTCTGTGGTACATGCACAGTCTGCGATTGCTCTCTGCGGCACATGCCTAGTCTGTGATTGCTTTCTGCAGCACATGCACAGTCTGCGATTGCTCTCTGCAGCACATGCACAGTCTGTGATTGCTCTCTGCAGCACATGCCTAGTCTTTGATTGCTCTCTGCAGCACATGCACAGTCTGCAATTGCTCTCTGCAGCACATGCACAGTCTGTGATTGCTCTCCACAGCACATGCAGTCTGTGATTGCTTTCTGCAGCACATGCATAGTCTGTGATTTCTCTATACAGCACATGCAGTCTGTGATTGCTCTCTGCAGCACATGCACAGTCTGTGATTGCTCTCTGCAGCACATGCACAGTCTGCAATTGCTCTCTGCAGCACATGCACAGTCAGTGATTGTTTTCTGCAGCACATGCACAGTCTGCGATTAATCTCTGCAGCACATGCACAGTCTGCGATTGCTCTCTGCGGCACATGCACAGTCCGCGATTGCTCTCTGCAGCACATGCACAATCTGTAATTGCTCTCTGCGGCACATGGACAGTCTGTTCTTGCTCTCTGCGGCACATGGACAGTCTGTGATTGCTCTCTGCGGCACATGCACAGTCTGTGATTGCTCTCTGCGGCACATGGACAGTCTGTGATTGCTCTCTGGGGACAGTCTGTGATTGCTTTCTGCGGCACATGCACAGTCTGTAATTGCTCTCTCGGGACAGTCTGTGATTGCTCTCTGCGGCACATGGACAGTCTGTGATTGCTCTCTGCGGCATATGCACAGTCTGTGATTGCTCTCTGCGGCACATGCATAGTCTGTGATTGCTCTCTGCGGCACATGGACAGTCTGTGATTGCTCTCTGGGGACAGTCTGTGATTGCTCTCTGCGGCACATGCATAGTCTGTGATTGCTCTCTGCGGCACATGGACAGACTGTGATTGCTCTCTGCGGCACATGCATAGTCTGTGATTGCTCTCTGCGGCACATGGACAGTCTGTGATTGCTCTCTGGGGACAGTCTGTGATTGCTCTCTGCGGCACATGCATAGTTTGTGATTGCTCTCTGCGGCACATGGACAGTCTGTGATAGCTCTCTGCGGCACATGCATAGTCTGTGATTGCTCTCTGTAGTACAGGGACAGTTTGTGATTGCTCTCTGCGGCACATGCACAGTCTGTGATTGCTCTCTGTAGTACAGGGACAGTTTGTGATAGCTCTCTGCGGCACATGCACAGTCTGTGATTGCTCTCTGCGGCACATGCATAGTCTGTGATTGCTCTCTGCGGCACATGCACAGTCCGCGATTGCTCTCTGCGGCACATGCACAGTCTGTGATTGCTCTCTGCGGCACATGCACAGTCTGTGATTGCTTTCTACGGCACATGCCTAGTCTGTGTTTGCTCTCTGAGGCACATGCACAGTCTGTGATTGCTCTCTACGGCACATGCAGTCTGTGATTGCTCTCTGCGGCACATGCCTAGTCTGTGATTGCTCTCTGCGGCACATGCCTAGTCTGTGATTGCTCTCTGCGGCACATGCACAGTCTGAGATTGCTCTCTGCGGCACATGCACAGTCTGCGATTGCTCTCTGCGGCACATGCACAGTCTGTGATTGCTTTCTACGGCACATGCCTAGTCTGTGTTTGCTCTCTGAGGCACATGCACAGTCTGTGATTGCTCTCTACGGCACATGCAGTCTGTGATTGCTCTCTGCGGCACATGCCTAGTCTGTGATTGCTCTCTGCGGCACATGCCTAGTCTGTGATTGCTCTCTGCGGCACATGCACAGTCTGAGATTGCTCTCTGCGGCACATGCACAGTCTGCGATTGCTCTCTGCGGCACATGCACAGTCTGCGATTGCTCTCTGCGGCACATGCACAGTCTGCGATTGTTCTCTGCGGTACATGCACAGTCTGCGATTGCTCTCTACGGCACATGCACAGTCTGTGATTGCTCTCTGCGGCACATGCACAGTCTGCGATTGCTCTCTGCGGCACATGCACAGTCTGCGATTGCTCTCTGCGGCACATGCACAGTCTGTGATTGCTCTCTGCGGTACATGCACAGTCTGCGATTGCTCTCTGCGGCACATGCACAGTCTGCGATTGCTCTCTGCGGTACATGCACAGTCTGCGATTGCTCTCTGCGGCACATGGACAGTCTGTGATTGCTCTCTACGCACTTGCTTAGTCTGTGATTGCTCTCTGCGGCACTTGCTTATCTGTGATTGCTCTCTGCGGCACATGCACAGTCTGTGATTGCTCTCTGCGGCACATGGACAATCTGTGATTGCGCTCTGCGGCACATGCACAGTCTGTGATTGCGCTCTGCGGCACATGCAAAGTTTATAGATATTCTCAATGTCCATTCACATTAGGACTTGAATCCAAATTAGGATTAGGCCCTAAATGTTTAATTTGGTTTACTCAAATTTAATTAAGTTATAAATAAAACGTAAAGGTATATGTTATCTTATGTACAGCATAGCTAATTTACTAATATTGCATTGAGTTGCACAAATTACAATAAACCATAAGAAAGAGCCAGACACTTGCTTTCATTGTTTTACTTTTACTAGACAGAGAGTAGCTGATGAGATGCTGTGGATGAGATGATGTGGATGAGATGATGTGGATGAGATGATGTGGATGAAATGCTGTGGATGAGATGATGTGGATGAGATGATGTGGATGAGATGCTGTGGATGAGATGATGTGGATGAGATGATGTGGATGAGATGCTGTGGATGAGATGCTGTGGATGAGATGCTGTGGATGAGATGCTGTGGATTAGATGATGTGGTTCAGTATAAAAGTGATGTTATTACATGGCCAATAACGCATGTAGTTGCCACATTTTCTGTGACATCAAATTGTCAGTCTCCTGGAAATTCCAGGACAGTAGGCACATATGTATATAACTCTGGGCCTGATTCAGACCTGTTTGTTAGGTTGTGTTCGCACGTAGCCTGCCGATGTTTGCAATATGCGCATGCGTATAAAACGCAGTGCGCGTGCGCGAACTAGTCCATGCGATCGGGAAGCGTTCGCTCGCTGCACATAGCCACATCACTAGAATGAGTGACAGGACAAGCTGTTTATTGGTGGTGACAGGGGATGGTCGATGAAAACGGGAGTGTGGTGGTGCGATTGCAGGCGTGTCTGTGCGTCTGAACTCCGTTTAAGAGGCGTCATAATACACGTTACATGGGCGAATTACACACTGAAGCACTCGCAGTGCTTGTGATAGGGTATGGTCAGCCACAAGTGCTGCGTATGAGTCAAATGTTACTCAATGTTACCGATTGAGCCAATAAACTTCCTTGAGATGACGTGGGAAAGTGGGTGTCTTAAGACAAACTGGTGGGCGTCTAAATACCGCGATTGCACGCCAAGACATAGTAGGCAAGCTAATGCCTTGCCGTGCGATCACGGGATATGCATACTTTGGCTGCGTGCGAACGCATCTAGCGGGCGGGTCTGAATCGGGCCCTCTATTTCATATGTGTTTATATGTGTTGATGAATGAGATCTGCCTTAGTCATACATGCCTACTCTCCCGGTTTTCGCAGGAGGCTCACGATTTTTCGGGTAACCCCCGGCACCCCCGGAAGGGTAGGCATTTCTCCCGCATTCTGCCCACTTCCTAGTGAAGTGGGCAGAATGAGAATACCCGCGGGCGATCGTGGGTCTCCGTGAAGGGGGCGGGGCTTAAGATGTGATTCTGCATGAATCACAGCGTTTGGCCTCGCCCACTATGTAAACTTTACCAATTGCGGCAGTTTTGCCCGTTAGGGGGCGGGGGCTTAATGACACAAATCGTTAGGCCCCGCCCCCCATCGCCCCCCCTGCTGCTTCTCTTACCCCAGGGCTTCTCCCGGGAAGAGATTATTAAAGGTAGGTAAGTATGGCCTTAGTACTCGCAAATAGGAGGTTAAATGTAATTTTAAATAGAACAGTGTCCTTCAGTCTGTGTCCTAGATAGACACTGGACCTGGGACGAGGTGCATAATTACGCCAAAATATCCATTACTCATCCTAGGTTGAGTAATGTAACCTGTTTGAGCTGCCCCCACAGCATAGTAGCCATCTCCATACTAGTTTTCCAAACTAACTGTCTCTGTTGCATCTTAGGGGATATTGTGGCTATAGTTTCAGGGTAAGCCATTATAAAAAGCCTTGCCCAACTATATGAAAACAGCAGTGCCCCCCAACTCTGGCTCTAAAGATGAAAGAGAGCTTTCTTACTGCTCGTACAGGGCTCTATGTGCAATGAGCACTGGCCCAACTCTCTACGCTTTTGGTTTACCCTTCCTGGCACCTTACCTTTGCACAAGCAGGGGAGAATATACTGGAGTTTTAGAAAGTAGTGTTACACACACACACACTATACTAGTTGTTCACCACTTACAGTTGGCCACAAAAATACTATACATGTGTCCTCATACACTGAAAACAATATTAGTTGTAGTTTTAAGAAATCTTAAAGCTTTAAAAAAAATGAATGCGCTATCGTCTTTACAATGATAGCCTGCTTAACTTTAACCTAAGGCCCAGAGCCCTTCTGTACAACCAGTATATACAAACTGTGACGTACATTATTTTCCTAAAGATCAGTACCCTTGAAATAAAAGAAAAAAATGTACGTAGTAAGAATCTTTCTCTTAGGAGCGAACAGCTACAGGTGAGTGAGAAAATATCACCTCTTCTTATGTCTGCGTTTATGACGACACCTCTCAGATCTGAGGACTGGCTACAAGGCAGCTGTGTAGAGGAAGCACTCTGGACCTCATTCAGAGTCGGTTGTTGCGGCTGCACGGTCGTACGGGAAAAGGGTCCGGATATGCAAATGATGCACTCGCAAGTTGCGTTCTTAATCGAATCGGTAGCTGGCCGACCAAGGGGAGGAAGCGGGCCGGAAGAAAAAAAAATACGCCCCCTTCTCGTACGCCATTACACGTCATCTCGCCGGGCATATAAGGATTAATCAAAACCATCAGGAACCATCGAAACTGGTCGTAGAGCTTAAGGGTTGACCATACCCTCTCTTAAGCACTACGATCAGGTCAGTGTACAAACCACCCATGTCACGTGTGCCATGACACTACTTTGTTAATTATGCACTCCATAAAACGCCGTTCGCATAATTAGGCACGCCTGCGTTCGGATCTCCACTCCCCGTTTTCAAGCACCTTCCCCTGTTACCACCCACAAACGCCTCATTCTGTCACTCAAACTACCGACCTGGCTGTGTTCAAGGAGAGAGAAATTTCTGATCGTAGCAGCTAGTTTTGCGCACGCGCATTGCGAACTTTACGCATGCGCAGTTTAGAGAACATCGGTGGCGTACGACCGTGCGGGCCGCTACGACCGACTCTGAACAGGGGTACAGATGCACATTTTACATGTTTAGATTAATAACACTTGTAGATTAATAACATTGAACATTTTACTCAGTCAGGGCTAAATTAATATATTTATTTTATTGGGGCCATTCCACACTTTGTAACTTTGCTAATATCAATGCCTGGAGGACTAATAAATAGGTGGCCAGAGCATGGATGAATTAACTTTAGCTTTTCCCTTATTCATAATTGCTAGCTAAGTGAAAACGAAGGGAATTGGAAAGCCGATTTCCATCTTAGGGTCCATTATATATAAACTAAAATAACAGGCAACTGACGTTATCATCATATGGGACTGGGAATAAAAAGCTCTGAATGTGGGGACAGTGTTCGCCTTGTTAGAGAGCGGACATGTATCACAGATACTCTTAAGAGCATCCGTAAGAGCATCCTTACTGTGACTGCTTTTGTAAAGACATTAAATTGAAAAATTATTATATATGTCTAAATATAATTTATCTGTGAATTTATCTGTATTTTTGTTTTTATTGTGCTAATAAGCTATGTTGATTGATTGAGCAAGTTCCCATGAGCTAGCTCTCCACTAAATGAATGTACAGTTCTTTTTAGAATTTTTTAGCCTCTTGATATATTATGTATACTAATTCAGCACTGTTTCTTGTTCTTGTGCCTATTAGTGCTGGCAGTAGGACTGTTTATTACCTAAAGTCTACTGTGAACTTTCTAGCTCGCTCACGGTTTATAAATAAGTTAAAAACATCCACTAAACTAACAGGAAATATGAAATTGATTGAATCTTGTGTCTATTTAAAAATAACCATCGAATAAACAAAAAGGGGAAATGTGTATGTATAAACAGGCGGAATCTAATCACCTTCCACCAAAGACAGAAGTTAAAAACAAAACGAACAAGGCAGAATGAATAAATGGAAAGGGGAAGTAGAAGGAAATAGAAACCTGAAAGGAAAGAAGACAGATATCCTGAAGCTCAACTAAGAAGATATAAGGAGAATAAATCTGAAACATATAAACTTAAGATGTTAGTCAGATATTATAGTGAAAGAATGGATGACGGCTATATATATATACAGTCAGGTGCATAAATATTGGGACATTGACAGAATTTTCATATTTTGGCCTCTATTCACCACCACAATGGCTTTGAAATGAAACAAACAAGATATGCTTTAACTGCAGACTTTCAGATTTAATTTGAGGGTAATTACATCCAAATCAGGTGAACGGTGTAGGGAATTACAACGGTTTCTATATGTGCCTCCCACTTTTTAAGGGGCCAAAAGTAATGGGACTATCAACTCAAAAGCTATTTCATGGACAGGTGTGGGCTTCCCTCATTATTTCAATTGAGCAGGTAAGAGGTCTGGAGTTGATTCTAGGTGTGACATTTGCATTTGGAATCAGTTGCTGTCGACTCTCAATATGAGATCCAAAGAGCTGTCACTATCAGTGAAGCAAGCCATCATTAGGCTGAAAAATCAAAACAAACCCATCAGAGAGATAGCAAAAACATTAGGTGTGGCCAAATCAACTGTTTGGAACATTCTTAAAAAGAAAAGAACGGCAACGGAGAGCTCAGCACCACCCAAAAGACCCCGGAAGACCACGGAAAACAACTGGTGAAGAAAAAACCCCTTCACAACAGTTGGCCAAATCAAGAACACTCTCCAGGAGGTAGGTGTATATGTGTCAAAGTCAACAATCAAGAGAAGACTTCACAAGAATGAATATAGAGGGTTCACCCACAAGATGTAAACCATTGGTGAGCCACAAAAACAGGAAGACCAGATTAGAGTTTGCCAAACAACATCTAAAAAAGCCATTACAGTTCTGGAACAACATCCTATGGACAGATGAGACAAAGATCAACTTGTACCAGAGTGATGGGAAGAGAAGAGTATGGAGAAGGAAAGGAGCTGCTCATGATCCAAAACATACCACTTCATCAGTGAAGCATGGTGGTGGTAGTGTCATGGCATGGGCATGTATGGCTGCCAATGGAACTGGTTCCCTTGTATTTATTGATGATGTGACTGCTGACAAAAGCAGAATGAATTCTGAAATGTTTCGGGCAATATTATATGCTCATATTCAGTCAAATGCTTCAGAACTCATTGGACGGCGCTTCACAGTGCAGATGGACAATGACCCGAAGCATACTGCGAAAGCAACCAAAGAGTTTTTTAAGGCTAAAAAGTGGAATGTTATGCAATGGCCAAGTCAATCCCATGACCTGAATCCGATTGAGCATGCATTTCACTTGATGAAGACAAAACTGAAGGGAAAATTGCCCCAAGAACAAGCATGAACTGAAGACATTTGCAGTAGAGGCCTGGCAGAGCATCACCAGGGATGAAACCCAGCGTCTGGTGATGTCTATGCGTTCCAGACTTCAGGCTGTAATTGCCTGCAAAGGATTTGCAACAAAGTATTAAAAAGTGAAAGTTAGATTTAGGATTCTTTAGTTTGCCCCCATTACTTTTGGCCCCTTAAAAAGTGGGAGGCACATATAGAAACCGTTGTAATTCCTACACCGTTCACCTGATTTGGATGTAATTACCCTCAAATTAAATCTGAAAGTCTGCTGGTTAAAGCACATCTTGTTTGTTTCATTTCAAAGCCATTGTGGTGGTGAATAGAGGCCAAAATATGACAATTCTGTCAATGTCCCAATATTTATGCACCTGACTGTATAATTTCTGAAAATGTGGTAAAACCTCAGAAAACTGCTGTTTTCAGTGGTTTAAACGCAATATATATGGCTCTGTATAGGTTTTAAAAAGTCTGGTAAGCTTAACTTTCATGGGCTTGATCCTAATTGGCAATGCCATCTACAAATGGTGTTGCCTGTAAAAATCTATGGGGTACTTTTAATAAAAAGATCCTGGAAATGTATCCTAAGGATTCTTCTCCACTGCCCCTTCCCCACGCGCATTGCACAAGCGCTGGTCAAGGGCGGCATATATGCACTATGAGTCTTGGGCCATAAACCTGAAAGTCAGTACATTCCCCTGGAAGATCTGTCCCAGAAGGTAAGTAAAACCATGCATACCAGCATTAAAAAACACAGGTATATAGTACAGGCGAATAAGGGCAGGATGTATCGCATTATAATAGCCATACATGATACATCCCACTCTTTGGGCCTGATTGAGAGTTGAACGCTAATGCTGTCACAGCTGTGAATTTGTACGCAGCTGCTATGCAAAAATATGCAAATGTCACAGCTGCCCACCTGCCATCTTTGTAAATCCAAGGATCTGCATAACATGTTTGTCTAACTATTTCTGCCTTGGAGTGCCGCTTCTTTTGTGCTTATATATTTGGAGGGGTACATCACCAAAAGGTGAGCACCCCAGCAAGTACCTACTGAGCTCAGACTTTAAGGGGGAATTCAATTCAGCACGCTGTTGAATAGCGACGGGAGAGAACTCCCGAAGCTATTCAATACACCCCGCTGTTTGGGGCGGGCTAAGGATTTTCTTCTCGCACCCCCCTGGGGATGCGAGGAGAAATCCGACCAAAGTACCGGGCGCGCAGCTGTTTTTCTGCTTAGCGCGGTGCTAACAGCCGCGCGTCCCGGCACTTTGATCAGAGAATGACGGTTACCAAGCCTTAACACACCCTTGTTAAGGCGCGATGACCGGCATTCTCCGAACACACAGCGCACTGAATTAAATAGCTCCGGGGTGCTCACTTTCAGCGCTATTCAATTCGCATTGAATTGAATTCCCCAAGAGAGTGCTGGTAAATTTGTTCTCTCTCTCTCTCTCTCTCTCTCTCCTCTCTCTCTCTCTCTCTCTCTCTCTCTCTCTCTCTCTCTCCTCTCTCTCTCTCTCTCTCTCTCTCTCTCTCTCTCTCTCTCTCTCTCTCTCTCTCTCTCTTCTCTCTCTCTCTCTCTCCTCTCTCTCTCTCTCTCTCTCTCTCTCTCTCTCTCTCCTCTCTCTTCCTCTCTCTCTCCTGTAGATAAAGTATATCAAATATTTTATACCTGCCATTTATGATTCTCCACCACAGAGAATAAATAACAGACTAGTTAATTTTAAAAGCTGCCAGCTTGCCCCCACGTACAGTACATGGTTATTGCTTAGCACTGGTGCTTTACATGTATAGGGTGAAAAGCTCCTGTAAAAGACAAGGCTTTTCACCTATTCATTAATCTGCTCTATAGTTTGGAAAGTAAAAGGCAAGAATGAGAATGTCTTATACACTGAAGTACCAAAAGTCATGGAACAGATGCCTAGTATCGTGTAGGACCCCCCTCTAGCCCGGCGAAGTGCAACAACTCGACGTGGCATCGATTACACAAGTGGACGGAAGTCCTCTTGAGAGATGTTGCTGTCTGGATAATTTCCCACAGCTCCCTGATATTTGTAGGTGCAGGATCTTGGGTGCGAGTGGACCTCTCCACCACATCCCATAAATGCTCGTTTGGGTTCATGTCCGGCGAACATGGTGGTCACACCAGCATTCGTTGGGGCGCTCCAGAATACTCGTTGAACCAATTCTGGACAACTTGGGACCGATGACAAGGTGCATTATTCTGCTTGAATATTCCATTGTTGCGGGTTACATGAAGTTCATGAAGGGTTGCAATTGGTCATCAAGCAATGCAACATAGCGGTTACCAGTTAATGACGTTATCAGGCGGACCAGTGGACCTCAACCCATGCCACATGAACACAACCCACACATTAAGGAACCATGGCCTCATGGGGTCTGAGTCACACCTGAAGCCTATCAGCCCAAAACAGCTGAAACTATGACTCATCGGACTATGCCCATATTGCCAGTTCTCCAGGATTAAATTAGTGACATCCCAAGTCCAGGTGAGGTGCTGTGTCCGGTGTCATAGTGTTAACATGGTAGGTCTTCTGCTCCCATATACCATGGAAGCTAAAGAACGCTGCACTGACCTCCTGGTTGTGTATCTGGCACCTCCTGCATTGTGGAATTGAGCCAGTGTCGCTTGTCTGTTACCATGGACAATTCTGGCCAGACGCCACTGGACACGATCATTAAGCACCGGTGGTCGGCCACTGTGCTGTCCACAGTGGGTGGTAATGCCTTCCATGAGGTATTCCCAGTACACGTATGACACCATAAATCGAGGAATGTTGAATGTCCGCACATCTTCGGAAATGGAATATCTCATCCGTCAGCGACCCACTATCATGTCCCGTTTGAACGGCAATAATTAACATCACCTTGCCATGAGCAGCATAGTCAGTGTTCAAACGGACTCACGAGATGTCAGATTACAAATTATGCAGGCCTGGGCAATGTCACAGTACGGTGACGCCACCTACCATTACTTTTACATACTGCTATCCCATGACTTTTATCACTTCAGTGTAACACTTCCATCAGGAATGTGCACAAAGGTCTGGCATAACAAACAGAAATGATGAGGGTTTCTTGCCAAAAAGGCTGTTGGCCCAGGACACAACTACCATACACAAAATATGGTCATTGAGGGTAGCACAATAGTAAGCAAAAATGTTAAATAGTCAGCCATTGTAGGTAGACAACAACATAACTGGAGGACCTAATAAACATATTTAAAAATAAAGCATTTTGAGAAATTGGTGGCATCATAATTACTAATACCCAGATCAAGACAGACTACTAAATCCTCATTCCATGTAATCCATATCCTCATTCCAAGTAATCATCATCATCATCATTCCATGTTATCCTCATTATCATTTCATGTTATCCTCATAGATATTACATGTTACCATCATTCTCATTCTGTTGTCCTCAACAACATTAGATGTCATCCTCATTCCATAATACCGTCATCCTCGCTCTATTTTATCATCATCATCATTCTATGTTATCCTCATCCATATTCCATGTTATCCTCATAGATATTACATGTTACCGTCATTCTCACTCTATGTTATCCTCAACAACATTAGATGTCAACCTAATTCCATAATACCGTCATCCTCACTCTATTTTATCATCATCATCATCATCATCATCATTCTATGTTATCCTCATCCATATTCCATGTTATCCTCATAGATATTACATGTTACCGTCATTCTCACTCTATGTTACCCTCAACAACATTAGATGTCATCCTCATTCCATAATACCGTCATCCTCACTCCATATTATCATCATCATCAGCAAGTTATAATTTGATTCCCCC
The DNA here is from genome assembly GCA_031769625.1 of Taudactylus pleione. NCBI lineage: Eukaryota > Metazoa > Chordata > Amphibia > Anura > Myobatrachidae > Taudactylus > Taudactylus pleione. Next base: position 7,122,556 of record JAUIMM010000350.1, on the reverse strand, counting down.
CCCGTCACAGCCGCTGACACTGTAATGTAGCAATTCACATGCACACAGGCTATAGATAGACAAAGGCAGTGGCTGATGGTCTGACATGGAGCTCTCCACTAGTGTATGGTGGCTTCTCAGGTGCTGGGACGAGGTGTCATGTATTGGGAGGCCATGACGGTACACTCCAGGTACATAGTTATTACAGCCCTAAGTGGGGTGAACATGTTGTGGACAATGGTGGAGGTGCCCCATCAGAACTGGAGCCCGGCGGGCAGGCGCCTCCATTGTCTCCCATAGTTCTGCCCCTGTCACTCCATATTATCATCATCGTCATTCTATGTTATCCTCATTTATAATCCATGTTATCCTCATAGATATTACATGTTACCATCATTCTCACTCTATGTATCCTCAACAACATTAGATGTCATCCTCATTCCATAATACCATCATCCTCACTCCATATTATCATCATCATGCTAAATTATCCTCATCCATAACCCATGTTATTCTCATAGATATTACATTTTACCGTCATTCTCACTGTTACCCTCATCAACATTAGATGTCATCCTCATTCCATAATACTGTCATCCTCACTCCATATTATCATCATCATCATCATTCTATGTTATCCTCATTATCATTCCATGTTATCCTCATACAAATTACATGTTACCATCATTCTCACTCTATGTATCCTCATCAACATTAGATGTCATCCTAATTCCATATTACCGTCATCCTCACTCCATATCATCCACATTCCATGTTATGGTTATTCTCATTCTTGTTATCTTTGGCTATTCATCATGATTAATTATGGTGTGTGTTTTCACCTTTGAAGCAGCACATATTAACTATATTATATATCGGTTTAGGACTTTTAATAATATATGAGTCTACTTATTATAGAGCTGCAGTTATTAAGATTTAGTATTGCCACTTTTTGCAGCAATTACAAAATGCTGTACTGCAGCTATCTGTCATGTCGGGGATGTACTGAGAGCGTGTCCATTCATGTGCAGTTATTTTACCATGCAGGGATCAGGCTAAGCCTCTCCTACGTCACTGGTTCCCGTTGCCTGGTATAGCTATTACATTTAGCTTGCATCTATATATAAGCAAAGCTTTTGGCTGCATGGTAAATTGACCCAGGCTGCCACCCCATAAAGGTCTATGGGGGAGTAGGTACAAAGCACAAAATAGGTAAGCACCGGACAATCCCTGGGGATAACCTCTAGATAAAACGTAAGAAGCAGGGAAAGAGCCTTAGCTGTGTGTAGTTTATATATTGTCCTCATGCTTGCGTGGGTTTCCTCCCACATTTCCAAAAATATACTGGAAGGTTATTTGGCACCCGACAAAAATTAACCCTAGAGTATATATGTGTATGCGTAATCATGTGATAGGGAATATAGGGGGAGATTTATCAAAGCTTGGAGAGAGGTAAAGTAGAGAGAGATAACGTACTAACCAATCAGCTTCATGTTGTCATTTTTCAAACACAGTCTGTAAAATGACAGTAAGAAGCTGATTGGTTAGTACTTCATCTTTCTTGAAGGTTTGATGAATCTCCCTCTAAGTTCATAAATTAGAGTAAATTGTATAATATGTGGACCATTCCCTATAGTATTGTAGCTAACTATGTAAAAAATTAATATAAGCCGTCATAAGAAAATGAAAATTGATGTCTAGTGCAAATGCATTTATTGTGCATTTGTTATTAGTGCTTTTAGCGTCATTTTAAAGGGAATGGAGGTCACTAAAGGCATCATCACATGCTGTAAATATCATGACATGGAATTAGATGAACTCCCATAAAATATAATGCTAGATACTGTAAGATGCGCAAGTGAGTATGGGGTCATTAAAACCACGGGTTGTTAATGACCCCAATGGTTCTATAATTAAGACTTGTTTACATGCATTGTACTAGCATTAAGAAAGGAATCTCATGCATGTACAGTAATTAGTGCCAGTTGATAAGAAGTTAATACTGCTTTGTGTGGCAGATTACCATGGCCATACAGCCTTACAAGAGTACAGTATCCATTTAAATCACATTTTATATTTTTCATAAATCAAAATTAAGTCACTGTTTCATATATTTAATGGCTAATACAATACAACCCTCTATTCACATCATGGAAGTGCTATTTTGAAAAAAAATGTAAAAGATGAAACATTTGAACTGGCATTGTCAGTGTATTATAAAATGATGGATAGTGTATGAGTGAGCCAGTGTCCACTAACTTCAACATAGAGTATAGCAGTGTTGTCTAATGGTTTGGGTGACAACACCATTATAACACTTCATAATGTAAGTATAATGAAAACTGACCTACTATTGCTTACATGTTAATGACATCTAAATATATTCACTTTGTCATTTAATAATACTACTTATATATCCATTGATGGGGCTGCCATTTGTAACAACTAGAAATGTTGTACACTAATCAAAATAATAAATGATCTATACATAGTATAAAATAAAATCCCTGGTAGGTATCGGTCTGTGTGTGGGCTAATCTCAAGAATTTATGGATGGATTCTGAGGTAGTTATCACTATTCTATAGAGCGTTTGTGGAGGAAGATTTAGGTGTATGAAACATTAATTTATGACAAAAGGGAGCCGAGCAGGGACGATTTTAGTGAAGCAAGTCAATGATAAAACAGACATCCGAGCGCTTTCTTGGCTTACGCTGCCTAAACCGCTAAAGATACATCACAACGATGGACTATATTGTATGCCATGTAGAGATTGATACATATTATCCGGTTTCTCCAGAAAAATTGATGGAAGCCCTGTGTACTGATACAATATATTAGTTTTATCCCTTTCATTATCGTTCCTGACATTTATGTAAAAAATTATTCCTTAATTTCAAACGAGTCCAATCGGTAAGAGACTGCTGTTAGCATGACAGTAAATGAAGCACAAAGACAGACCCCTAACGTGGCTGGAGTTGACCTAAGTGGAGACTGTTTTGCTCATGAACAACTTTACGTGGCCCTTTTGCGTGTCACATCTAATCTAAATCTTTTCGTGTTGACGTCAGGAGGAAAAACTACTAATGTAGTCTGCAAGGAAATCTTATAAGACTATCGGCGTAATTCAAAATTGCTCCAGTGCGAAGCAGGGGTGGGTCGCTAGTAAAAAAAATATATAATAAAAATAATAAAACCATATGAAAATGTACATACAGGATGTGTTATAATAGCACAAGATGTATTTCTATTAGACATGTGCGGGTTCGGTTTTACTCAGTTCTTTTCGCCACATTAGCACAAGTTCGGATTTATCTTATTGGCTATCCATAACACGTGAGAGCCGAATAGCCCATAAGATAAATCCGAACTCATCCGAACTTGCGATAATGTGGCGAAATGAACCGAGTAGAACCAAACCCACACATCTCTAGCTTTTATAAATATAAATTGTGTTAATATTACATTACATGATGTAATATTATATACAGCAGAGAGAAAATATCTAAGAAATTAAGAGCAGAGTAAGATAGATGATAAAACAAAGCAGGCCAGTTTACTCACCATATGTGGCACAGTTATTAAATAGCATCTGATTTATCATGAAAAATAATGAGTTCTCCTTTGCTTTGAGGACAGAAAACATAGGTGTGCACTGAGCTGACTTATTAATAATGCCAACAAATAAACATGTTTCTTATCTCTCTCATTCATCTATAGAATGGAGCAAGCACATCATCACAACACACAGTATGTACTACAATAACTAACTTTTATATGATGAAGTATATTAATTGCATATGTCCATACAGTGACCTTTATTGTTTGCTCTAATTAATAGCAATAGAATACAAAACACATACCAATAATAATACAATGCAGAAATAATAATACTAATAATAAGTATAAATAAACTAATTCGCCATTTAGTAAACAGGTTGTAATTTGAATAGATCGGTAGCTAGTTATCTAGACAGAGATAGGGGGGGAGAGAGAGAGAGAGAGAGAGAGAGAGAGAGAGAGAGAGAGAGAGAGAGAATACACATATTTTGGTGTATTCAATACCAATAATAAAATAACATCACTACATATAATACAGGCTCTGCATTTTATTTGCTTGTAAATATACACGATTTGGCACAACACAAAAGTAATTCATATACAACCACCATACAGTGTGTGGCATGTTTATCGTGTGACAGTGTTGATGGTGGTGGGTATGGGGGCAGGTGCACCTTTGGGCACATCTGCATATGGTTTGGGTGAGGATCCTAGTTATACAGAGAATGACACATACATTACCCGTAACTTTCCCAGCGGCGGGCCATGCCTCCTCCGGGCGCCAGGGCGCTGTGCCAGCTTGGTGGGGGTGCAGTGTAGGGGTGAACACAACCCAGATTGTGGAGAGGGAGAAATCCCAGACTGTCAGGTGCAGGTTTCCCTAAAGTAGGACGTTCCCTGGGAGGGGAGCGCCGGGCGCTGAGCACACAGCGAGGGGAGCAGCCTCAGTCACTGCCATGAGTTACTATCAGGATAGGAAGCAGCAGGGGAACATCCATTATACAGCACCGGCGATCTCAGCTCTCTAGTTGTAGTGTGAGTGTGAGTGAGGCCACACACTTGCAGCTGCTACAGCCACTGTCACATCCAACACAGCCAATCAGGGGCAATAATCCAGAGTATGTGGGTGATGCTGCAATTTATCCGGTACACAGGAGCGATCTCCTCAGCTGCTGCTCTACTCCTGGCGTAACTACCTATAGGGCATCGTCCCCTGCCCAGAGTGTCTGACAGTGTGCCAGCAGCAGCCAGGAGACACAGGGCAGGTACAGTAAGTGTCTCTCCCCGGGAGGAGGAGTCATGGTGCCGCCGGAGAAAGTGAAATAAACACTGGAACTGCCAAGCGGGTTGTGGGGTCTGCTCCAGTATAGAGAAGGGATCAGTGGTGTGCCAGGGAGGAGATGACAGAGTCACAGTCATAGGCAGCTACTTCCAGTACTGATCCATCCTCACTCCCACACCCTCTCCCACACACTGGCACATACTGAAGTCAGACATAACCCCGGACAGCAACTGCTGAACCAAGGAGAGAGGGTTCCCCCTGCCCCCAGCGGTGCAGTACTGCAGCCTACTCTCTTACCTGGAATAGATCTCACTCACATAAAGTACATGTCTCCTCCACCTCTACATTTCACATTTATCATTCTGGTTAACTCATTCTTCTGTGGCTATGAATTATGTGCTAGGATTTTGTATGCGTCTGTGGATTTTTACAATATCGTGAGCTTAGGACAGGAAGCTATCTGCCTCTTGGTACTATATTTTCACATCATCATGGTACTCACTCATAATAACTGGCACAGCACCAAGGGGTTGAGAAAATGTGGCCACAGCCCCATTTTTATTTTTTATTACATAATCCTAAAGAGGAGGATTGTAGCCGGAGTGCGCCAAAGGCTTCTTGAAACAATGTCCACAGCTCATACTTGCTGACGTTGTGTACCTCATATCCAGGAGATTATGGGGAAAGTACCGCAGCAAGGTGGATGCATATAGATGGATACATGTACAGGTTGAGTCTCCCATATCCAAATATTCCGAAATACGGAATATTCCGAAATACGGAATAATTTTGGCATGACTGAGATAATCAAACCTTTGATTTTTGATGTTTCAATATGCACAAACTTTGTACAAGGCACAAATTATTAAAAATATTGTATAAAATTACCTTCAGGCTGTGTGTATATGAAACATAAATGAATTTCATTTCTGTACACAAACTTTGCTTGAGCCACAAAATAATTGAAAATCTTGTATAAAATTACCTAGAGGCTGTGTGTATAAGGTGTATATAACACATAAATGCATTCTGTGTGTACATTTGGGTCCCTTTCACAAGATATTTCATTATGATATTCAAATATTCCAAAATACGGAATATTCCGTTATCCAAAATGCCCCTGGTCCCAAGCATTTTGGATATGGGAGACTCAACCTGTATTAACAAATCAATATTATTGTAGCTACAATTAAGGCCAGTACACACTAGACGATGTCTAGTGTGTACTGACATCGTTAGCGAAGGGACCCAGCGGGGTGTCGGCATTGGCAAGTGCGTACACACTCGCCGATGCCGGGAGCCACAGCGGGGGCCATGCTGCGTTCTGCAACATGGACACAGCTAACATCTTCCGTCGGAAATGCTTTCAGGTTCGATGGGCAATGACGCTGATGACAGGCAGGAGCGTGCATCGTCAGCGACACAGTGGGTACACACTAGACGATGTGCCCAATATGTTGGTCCAATCCACCAAATCGGACGACATAATGACTAGTGTGTACCTGGCAGTAGTGATGACCATCAATGGTTCTGCCATCGATGGTTTTCCACTGCCAGTAATTAACTTTCAATGGCGGGCCATCGATGATTAAAATTTGTGCAAAAGCATAGCAAGGCCAGCGCTCACCATCGGAGATTGGCCTCCCATCATTGCTGAAAGCACTCACTATTGCCATCAGACCATCGATGGTTGTTACCCATCAGTGGTCGATGGTCACTTCTAGCTATAATGAGTATGTGTTATTTCTATGGTGCCACCAAATGTCTGTAACGTACAGTACTGGGAGAATTAGAATAGTATAAACAAGCGATATTATATTTTAAAAAAAAACAGTACAATGGCAAAAGTTAAACAGTAAGATAATGATAAAGGGCCTGACTAGATTTGTACGCTATACCGATGTTTACGTAGTTGAGCTATTATCAGTAAACCGAGCATGCATCAAATTGCTCATACACCAAGAACCATTGCCATAGTCACTCGCAGCAACTACAGTCAGGTCCATAAATATTGGGACATTGACAGAATTTTCAGATTTTGGCCTCTATTCACCACCACAATGGCTTTGAAATGAAACAAACAAGATGTGATTTAACTGCAGACTTTCAGATTTAATTTGAGGGTAATTACATCCAAATCAGGTGAACGGTGTAGGAATTACAACGGTTTCTATATGTGCCTCCCACTTTTTAAGGGGCCAAAAGTCATGGGACAAACTAAACAATCCTAAATCTAACATTCACTTTTTAATACTTTATTGCAAATCCTTTGCAGGCAATTACAGCCTGAAGTTTGGAATGCATAGACATCACCAGACGCTGGGTTTCATCCCTGATGATGCTCTGCCATGCCTCTACTGCAAATGTCTTCAGTTCCTGCTTGTTCTTGGGGCATTTTCCCTTCAGTTTTGTCTTCATCAAGTGAAATGCATGCTCAATCGGATTCAGGTCATGGGATTGACTTGGCCATTGCATAACATTCCACTTTTTAGCCTTAAAAAACTGTTTGGTTGCTTTTGCAGTATGCTTCGGGTCATTGTCCATCTGCACTGTGAAGCGCCGTCCAATGAGTTCTGAAGCATTTGACTGAATATGAGCATATAATATTGCCCGAAACACAGCAGTCACATCATCAATAAATACAAGGGAACCAGTTCCATTGGCAGCCATACATGCCCACGCCATGACACTACCACCACCATGCTTCACTGATGAGGTGGTATGTTTTGGATCATGAGCAGTTCCTTTCCTTCTCCATACTCTTCTCTTCCCATCACTCTGGTACAAGTTGATATTTGTCTCATCTGTCCATAGGATGTTGTTCCAGAACTGTAATGGCTTTTTTAGATGTTGTTTGGCAAACTCTAATCTTTTCTTCCTGTTTTTGAGGCTCACCAATGGTTTACATCTTGTGGTGAACCCTCTATATTCACTCTTGTGAAGTTTTCTCTTCATTGTTGACTTTGACACATATACACCTACCTCCTGGAGAGTGTTCTTGATTTGGCCAACTGGTGTGAAGGGGTTTTTCTTCACCAGAGAAATAATTCTTCTGTCATCCACCACAGTTGTTTTCCGTGGTTTTCCGGGTCTTTTGGTGTTGCTGAGCTCTCCGGTGCATTCTTTCTTTTTAAGAATGTTCCAAACAGTTGATTTGGCCACACCTAATGTTTTTGCTATCTCTCTGATTGGTTTGTTTTGATTTTTCAGCCTAATGATGGCTTGCTTCACTGATAGTGACAGCTCTTTGGATCTCATATTGAGAGTCGACAGCAACTGATTCCAAATGCAAATGTCACACCTAGAATCAACTCCAGACCTTTTACCTGCTTAATTGATAATGAAATAATGAGGGAATAGCCCACACCTGTCCATGAAATAGCTTTTGAGTTGATAGTCCCATTACTTTTGGCCCCTTAAAAAGTGGAAGGCACATATAGAAACCGTTGTAATTCCTACACCGTTCACCTGATTTGGATGTAATTACCCTCAAATTAAATCTGAAAGTCTGCAGTTAAACCACATCTTGTTTGATTCATTTCAAAGCCATTGTGGTGGTGAATAGAGGCCAAAATATGAAAATTCTGTCAATGTCCCAATATTTATGCACCTGACTGTATATCCTTCCCATGGATGTAACTGCCATAGGTGCAAGGGGTACAGCTGCAATGGGGCCCTGAGCCGAGGGGGGGACCTATCTTCCTTGTCAAAGTTACATGTGTTATATACATTTTTCACCAATGGGTGGTACATAGGGGTATTAGCACAAAGCTGCACTTGTGAATTCTTCAAGGGCGGCAGTTGTTAAAGTTCACACAGAAAAGACCAGCAGACAAAATACTGTGTCTGAGCAGAAGACCTGTGGTCATAAACAGCTACTGGATTCTCGAGCAGAACGCAGATTGGCAGACCTGTTCACTCCTGAAACAGTCAGCACTGCACACACAGTGGTTACCGGCGGTAGTCCGTATCTCCGGGACCCTCGGAGGGATTACAACTTGGATTAAGGCCTGGAGGCCACACCCCCTACCCACGAGGCCAAGTTGCCTTTTCCCGGCACGCGGCGCTGCAATCACTGTCAAATGCCTCTAGTTTGCTCAGGAAAACAGGAAATGAATAGTAAATGATAGAAAATGAGTCATGTGGTCTGACGAATCATATCTTCAATTACACCATACAGGTGGTAGGGTGAGGCTATGGAGACAACAGCACAAAAGCATGTATCCGTTTTGCATTGTCACGACTCTCCAAGCTGGCGGAGGCAACAGTTGTGTTGTGCGGTGTACTGTATCTCTAATGTCTGCTACAGACATCCAGGGGATGCTTACAAATCTGTTGATATCCCCTCAAAATGGACGTTTGCTGGGGATTTCCTGGAAAAAATGTGTTCAATAAATATGCCACAGACACAGAAAGCTGGGAACAGGAGGCGCCTACCGTTTATGTCATGTTGCATTGTCAAGGTAACCAGACAAAGTTGTGGCTCTCTCTGCTCACCAGTGTCACAGACACACTCTGCAAAAATGGCCAGAAAAAGGGAAAGAATAAAAGGAAATTAGGAAACCACAACTCTGGGGTCTATTTACTAAGCAGTGTTATGAGACAGAGTGAAAAGTGATGTCTGTGATAAGGTGCCAGCCAATAAGCTCCCAACTGTCATTTTTCAAACACAACCTGTGAGATGGTAGCTGGGAGCTGATTGGCTGGCACCTTATCACAGACATCACTTTTTACTCTGTCTCATAACACTGCTTAGTAACTAGACCCCTAAATCACAACAGGATCACCTAAATGATAAATAAAATGTATAAAATTAAACAAAGGTTTCCCCTCCGGAAATTAGTATCCCATAGCCTACAATATAGGTTAATGCCATCTAGAGATGGCGTTATCCCAATGGAGCCAAGCTCCGGAATGCTTCACATTCCAGAGCTTGGCAAGTCCGGCAGCACAGCAGCCCCATAGAAGCCTATGGGGGCTGCATTTGCAGACAAAAATAGAGGGACCATGGTAGATATCGGAGATATCTGCTGTGATCCCTCCATAGTGCTTCTGGGGGCTATTTAATTTTGCAGGTACCCCATAGTATGTTTCAGTCTGCAAATCACCATGAATTAATGTGACATATTTAATAGTCCTACCTTAGGGTGTTCCAAACAATACGTCCAACCAGATTGTTTCAAGATATTTTCTCGTTGAACTCCCTAGATGCAACTGTATCTTGACGGATAATCCATCTAGCTTCCATCTTGAGCAGTTCCTTTCACACAAAGTCAGATTTTAGTTCTGATTTGTCCCTTCCTAAAAGTAGTCATATATATCTATTTTATCTATTTTGGGTGGGTGTTAACACCTGTAAAAAGACACAAATTCAATTGTACCCAAACTTTGTTCCATCGCACCGTGGGATGCTGCAGGGCACTTGCAGGGGTGACATGGTTTGGTGGTCCAGGATCAAATCAAATTAAATTGTTTATGTGCTGTTGACTGCCAATCATTAAATATGTGTCAAATAGAAGCACAACCCTGTTTACCAGCACATAACTGAACATAAGGATGACAGGTAAGCGCAGTTAACGTAATTTAATAATTTTTATCGAATTTCTCCATAACAAACTTTTGGCCTAGGGGTCTTTTCAAGAAAAACACCTCACATCAGGCGTAATTTCATGTAAAACACATTTTAATACACTACCAGTCAAAGTTTTAGAACACCCCTTTTTTCGAGTTTTCACTGAAATTTACACAGGTTAATGTCTCAATGCTCTCTGAAATTAATCCACAGAACAAAACCACTTAGAGATTAAAAAAGAGAAATCACAGAATCATGTTGATTAACAAAATGTAATCTAAATTTTTGGCTCATGAAAGTAGCCACCGATTGCAGATGCCTGTATACCCGCCGAACACACTTGTGTCAATCTTTCTACAATGGAGATGAAATATTGATTGGGAAGTTCTACCCAACACTGTTGCAGAAGTTCCCACAAATGTGTTGCACTTGTAGGTAGCTTTGCCTTTACCATTCTGTTCAATTCATCCCAAACCAGCTTGATGGAGACCATGGGGTATATTTACTAAAGTGTGGGTTTTTAGAAGTGGAGTTGTTGCCCATAGCAACCAATTAGATTGTACTTATTTATCTAGCACCCTCTAGAAGATAATAGCTAGAATCTGATTGGTTGCTATGGGCAACATCTCCACTTCTAAAAACTTGCACTTTAGTAAATATACCCCCATGATGGCATTCCATGATTTGGAGCCTAACTACTTGTGCTTCTCCTCAAAGGTAGTTCTGACATAGACTGGAGGCACGTTTTGGATTATTCTTTTGCTGTAGGATAAACCCTTGGCCAACTAGACGTAGACCTGAAGGTATAGCATGGAACTGCAAAATGCTGTGGTATCCCTTTTAGTTCAGGGTGCCAGTCACCAACTCGGGATGCAGCAGAAGAGTCCCAAACAATCACGATTCCTCCCCCATGTTGCTGTCACAAGGATTTATTTGCTAAGCAAGGTCTAGTAAAAGCCACTGCTTCTTGGCGTGTTTTAGTCTGAAATTTAACAGTGCATTGCTTTTGATAGCAAAACATGGGGTAATTTGCTGTTTAAAGCATTGCCCTTTTATATATTTTTTAGTACATAAAGCTCACATACTGAGGAACCATTCTTTTGCCTACTTGATGGCATACAAAATCCTTGGATGATGAACCAGGGATTTCAAATTTTGATTCATATGTTTATAAGACCTTCATCCAGTCTTCAGTAGTTCCCTGGTGGTGCATCATGGCTCAGGGAAGCCTCTTTCAATTCAGCAGACAGCCAGTGGCAAACGCAGGATTTCTAGAGGGGGGTTTCCAAATGCTTGATTTTAGAGCGAGTGTGGCCAGTCCACGAAGAAGGCATAATTAGCACTTATCCAGCTTTAATATGTTACATACAAAGTATATTGTGTGGCATAATTCCAGCATATACAGGACCAGCGATCACAGTAATCCATTATATGTGTCATACATAATGTATTGTGTGTCATAATTCCAGCATATACAGGACCAGCGATCACAGTATAGCCATTAGATGCAGCAGTAGGTCCATCCTGTCTGAGCAGAATGTTTTTCTTCAGATGTGGGCATCATTCCAGAGCATTGGAGCAAGTCCAGGAGTCTGGAGGAGCGGCAGAAGAACCTAGCACTGCCCTGGACATATATTGTATATGTACATATGGAATCGATATGCATGGCCAGCGGTTCGATTCCCGGCAGCGCCTGGCCAACAAAAGCAGAGTTCCCGGCAGCGGAAGCCCGACAGCGCTGGAAATCCCGATCGTCGCTAAGGTAAGTATAAAGTAACCTAACCCTCCTTAAGGGTGCCTAACCCTAACTTCCCCCCCAAGTGCCTAACCCTAACCCTCCCCCTAGGCTAACCCTCCCGGGGGGGTGCCTAACCCTAAGTCCCCCTAGGCTAACCCTCCCGGGGGGGTGCCTAACCCTAAGTCCCCCCTGGGTGCCCTAAACCTAACCCTCCCTCCCACGGCTGTCCGCTTGCGGCGCCCGGCATCCCTTCGATCGGGATGCCGGGCGCCTGTCTCCTGGCGTCGGGGAAATGACAGGCGTCTAGATATAGACGCCCGGTATTTCACCCTTGCCGGGATATGACAGTCGGGAAGCCGGCTGTCGGTATTAAGGCAGCTGGTTTCCTGATTGTATACCGTACATTTTGGTCTCCTTGTTTACTGGATAGTGTATTATTATACAGTATTAATTAACCCTATTGATGGTCTATAGCAGTGCACCCCTAACAGTGGATGTTTTCCACATCTCCTAGTTGGTGCACAGGTATATTTATTACTGGCTGACACATTTTAAAAGAACCACAGGTGGTGCTAATCATTTCATTTGTGATAATGAGAACAACATGCAGCGCTAGTAACATTCTATTATATTACTATTTCTATTGTGGTCATGGTGTGTGCTGGGTAGGGGGTTTCCAGACAGAACCCCCCCCCCCTGCGTTTGCCTATGACAGCTGTAAGTTCTTGACCCATTAGTTGTTCCCTGAAGAGGAATTTTTTTAAAACTCTGAAATTTGCAGAATTTTTCAGCTTTTGCTAATCTAAACTTAAAAAAAAAAATTCTAGTAGTTTTGTGCTGAATGTACCTTTCTACTATTTCAAACACAAAGTAGCTGATAATAGTTATTTGGCATCTGAGTACTTAGCAGGTGTCAGAGCACTGACATATACCATAATATATGAATATTTTTCGTGACTGAAAATATGGCTATTTGCATTATTCACTACTATGGACAGCTCTGGAAACACTGGGGCAATTTTACATCTAGATGCATAAAAAACAAAAATAGTACTAATGTAGATTAATTACTAGATGTTATCATTTTACCCTCTTACGTACCATAAGCATACAGTATCTCCCTTGCTAATGATGTACCTCAGGAGGAAACACGTTGACATTTCATCATAATCCAACAGCTCTTACTGGGAATTTGAACAATAATAAATGTACTTTTTTTAAAATAGTATCCAATTCACCTTTTGATACTGTAGACACAATTCTTCCATTTTCCCTCTGCTACTCTCTTGTTGGACTGATTCACTATTTTGGCTTCCAGTACCAACTCTAAATTGATGACACCCTCCCTCCCCTACCAACTGTCTCTTTACTGTCTCAACATGGATGTCTCCTAAAGCGCAACATGTGCAAAATAGAGCTTATCATCTTCTCTTCTCCCAGAGCCACCACCTGCCCTTAATCTACACCACAATTTATTCAGCCCCCCCAAGCCTGCTGCCTGCAAAGTCACACTAGACTTTGCCATAGACCTTATTCTGCACATCCAGTCTCTCCCACTTCATTCACCTCCATCTTTAAATATTGGCTAAAATAGATTATTAGCAAAAAATGCTACCAAAACTCTTATTCATTCTCTCATCATTTCCTGCCTTCATTACTGCAGCTGTCTTCTATCTGGCATTCCCTTCACCTATCCATCATTGCTGAAAGCCTGTGGGCTGTCGGGAGTCGGGACGGAGGAAAGAGTACATCCATAGGCAAACGCAGGGGGGGTTTCTGTCTGCCTGGAAACCCCCCTCACCAGCCCACACCATGACTACAATAGAAATAGTAATATAATAGAATTTTACAAGTGCTGCATGTTATTCTCACTATCACAAATGAAATAATTAGCACCACCTATGGATCTTTTAGCATGTATCAGCTAGTAATAAATAACCTGTGCACCAACTAGGAGATCTGGAAAACATTCACTGTTAGGGATGTGCTGCTATAGAGCCCAATATGTACCTATATGTCCAGGGCAGTGCTAGATTGCTCCCAGCCTCCCGGACTTGCTCTAATTCTCTGGAATGGTGCCCACATCTAAAATGAAAACATTCACCTCAGGCAGTATGGCCTTACTGCCGCATTTAATGGCTTATTGTGATTGCAGGTCCTGTACATGCTGGAATTATCACACACAATACACTTTATATGACACATATTAAAGCTGGTTAAGTGCTAATTCTACCCTCTTCATGGACTGGCCACACTCACTCTAAAATCAAGCATTTGGAAACCCCCCTCTAGAAATCCTGCGTTTGCCACTGATATCACACGGCCAGCCAGCTCTCAAAGCCCTATGGGAACTGCCTGGGAGGAGTCAGGGGGTTGGCTAGCAGCAGCCATGCACACAGAGAGGGAAAGTAGCAGCCACGCACACAGCCGGGGGAGGGGGTCGGAGTAGCAGCTATGCATACAGTTTGGAGGGAACAGCAGCAATGCACACTGTAAGTGGGGGGGGGAAGCAGCAGCCATGCACACTGCCAGTGGTGGGAGGGGTAGCAGCAGCCATGCACACCGTCAGAAGGGTAGAGCATCAGCCATGCACATAGTCGGGGGGGGGGGGGGGGAGAGAGCAGCAGCCATGAGTCTTATTCTTTAAAGGGTTTGCAGACATAAAGGGTTAAGCCACTGATGAATGGTATATCCACTATTTAGAAGATTAAAGGAACCTTTACGGGCATGTATTTCACCAGGGACATGCAGTCAGGATAGACAGGGGAGACAGAGCCTCCCCTGTCATGCTCCTGAGATTTGATATAAAAATTATTAGACTAATACAAAGAAGATTTTTATAACTTATGAATATCTTCTGTGTGACTTTTAATAATTTTTATAGTTAACACTCACTGGGACTGTAGGGAGACGAGAGATGAGGCAGCAACAGCTCAGCCTCGCTTCTGTATTGTCAGACACTGCTTGCAGAGCTAGTGGCGGGGCCAAACCATGGGCAGTAAGTTGCACAGAAAGAGAGCTAATAGAGGCATGCCTCTAAGCATGGGGGGGCGTGCCTTGAGCAATGAGGGACACCTTGAAGGTGTCATGTGCCCAGGAAGTGCACTGCAGTGTTTAGAGGTCTGACCTCAGTCAGCAGCAGCAAGAGTAGACACAGTGATGAAGGTAGGATAATCAATGGACACTAAAGCTTAGTGTAGTGAGGGCAGAGTTACAATGAGTAGGGGGTTAGACGGGCTCCCAGCACTCAGACCCATCTCCATGTGTGCCTCCCCAGCCATTGACCTCACCGCACGTCACTGTATTTCACCTATATTGGGTGAGTGGAAAACTATAATGAAAGTGGCTTGTGAAGAAGGTATTATGCTTTTTAATTACCATCTTTTTCTTCTCTTCATTTGAGAGTTGAAAGGAACCACTCATTTTATATTGTGTACTTTGATTTGTAACTACTTAAAGAACGGGATGTAGTAAGGATGTCAACATTTAAAATGTCGACACCATAATGTCGACAAGGTCATTCAGGATGCCGACATGTTCAGAATGTCAACACTGAAATAATCTTGAAGTGTTCCAAATGTCAACATGAATGTGAACAGTCAGAATGTTGACATGTGAAATTAGGGTTAGGGTTTGGCTGCAATTACTGTTAGGCTGCAGTTAAGTTTAGGGTTAATGTTAGGATAATTATGAACAGGTCGAATCTGAATGTTGACATGCCACATATTGACATTATGAACATGTCGATATCCTGAATGTTGGCATTCCAGACCACACCCGAAAGAACAATATCGTTATTGCTTATACTGTGAATGCTGTGCTTACAAATTAACTACATCTTTGTTGCTGTTTAACAATTGTTTTACTGAATTACTCAGAAATAAAACAAAAAAGATTTGGTAACTTTGCAAATAACATCATAATACATTTTTATTAATCTCTTAAAAAGTATTACACAAATTACAGAAATTAACAGTATTTTAAAGTGAAATGTTTGTTTATAAGAAATGTCTTGGTCAGAAGATAGAGGCAAATGGATGTTCATTTAATTAGTGTCTTGTCTTCATTAAACATCTACTAACATCTGGCTGAGTGACCTTCTCTAACATAATGCCAGCTCACAAATGGATTGAGTGCAGAATGTCAGTATTGTCATCTTTCCTTGTAATGACTCTATGCAGTACATCCAGGACCTACAGTACAATAGAAGAAAACAGCTGTTAAACAAAATATACAGGTGAATCTACTAAAAGATTATTTTCTGCCTCTTAAAAAATCACTAGAAGTTGACAAAATACCCAGTAATTCCTGAATCCATTACACAACATTTGTTCTGTGCTATATTTCCATTTAAATAAAAAAGTGCTTTAATTAGCAATGTTTGAAAAATGTTTTTTTTTAAAAAGCATGAGCTTCACATGTAGAAGTCTTAACTTGCCATTCCAGTTAGTATAACAAATTCATGAAAAAAATATAAATACATGGGTGACCCCTGTCCACCTCCTAGTCCCTCACCTCCTAGTCCCTCACCTCCTAGTCCCTCACCTCCTAGTCCCTCACCTCCTAGTCCCTCTCAGTAGTACTGTTGCTTTTATTAAGGGAAACTTTGCAAAGTAAAGGCTGCACCCACCATCTGGAGAACACTGGCCCAGCACTGAATAGCGTTGGGGATTGTTTAGACCATACTGGGCTGGCAGGAGGATGTTGAACTGGATTGAATTACCCTTCATGAATAGCATTGGAGCAGGACACATGAGATGCTTGGTGCTGCTATTTGGATGCAATTACAGTCCAATCTAATTATTTTGATACCTTCAGTTCGGAATAAAGAAAATACGTTAAAAATATACCTACAGTGGTACCTGGCTCAGCAGTGCTTACATAGGATCTTTCCATCTTAATCTGAGTTATGTTGAAGGGGTGCAGTCAGGAGGACACCTTGTACCATATGTTTTAGATCTGTCCACAATTGACACCTATGTCCATCTTATTACTCAGATCACTAGCATCACGGTTCCTTCTTCACCTACTTACTTCTTACTACCCAGGCCTCTTTTGTGTCTTGAAACAGTCAAAAGCTTATCTGGCACACACTGAACCAGGGGCGTATTACTAGTAGATTAGTAATGAAGATAATAAAACTGTTTATCATATATTGTCGGGGAATAGATATTGCAAAGAGTGTAAGAAATGTAAAATATTTTAACCACCAGGAGTACATAGCGGCCATTTGGATCTGGCTGTTGGTGACAAATATTAAAAGGAAGGTTTTTTTCTTTTCATTAGAATGGCCACACCTCGGGATTTAGAATTATAAGAGGCATGAGCAACTATCTTTTGGCCTAAAATAGATAGTTTCCTTGGCTGTTAAATGTGTTTCTTGTAAAAAGGAAATATCAGCCTATTGTAAATTAAGATATGAAATAATTTTACAGCATTTAGCCGGAGTATTAATTCCAGGAACAAAATTTGAAATCATGCATAGTATTGAGAATAGAAACAACATATCACCAGAGTCAGATCCAAATCAGAATAAGAATCAAAATAGAATTTCGTCAAGACATATTGTAACAAAAAATTGTATTGTTCTGATAGAGAATATGTGAAAGACTAATACACAGAAATATTTTCTATGAAAGGTAAACATAAGAGAAAAAATATATAAAAAATATTAAAAAAGGAGAATTGGTAGAGGGATCTCTAACCAGCCCTCCGAATAAAAAAATAGTTAATAGAACATAAAACCAATCAAACAAGTTGGTCAACATGGTAAACAGTGTCAAGTGATTCCTATCCATTAATAGATATCACAGAGATATCTTAGCTAAATATCTCAAGACACCAACCTAAATATATATACAGTAATATTAGATATATAGATTTCTTGAGGAGTGTGGTCTCATATATGATAAGTCCAAATACATAGATAATATATATTGTCCTTAAAGAAAAAGAAATTTAGCAAGACATCAAACATGAAAACATGAGTAGATAAACGATGATAACCATTCGGCTAACCTGGAGACCATGAATATTAAACTGGTCATACAATTAGTAATAACAGCTGAATATAATAATTACGTATAACGATCAGGTAGACAAGTTTGAGGATTCATCCTCCTCCTCCAGAAATGCTAATGCATCTGCAGCAGATGTAAAGTCCTTGTTTCCTGAATCTCAGAAAAGGCGTGGTCTTGCTGGAAACAGTAAAGCAAATTTCTTTTGTGCTTTTATTGGTTTGTAGCATACAGGCGACATTTCTTTGCGGGCATGAGAGACTTCCGTCAAATAGTCTTGAAACATCAATAAACAATGATTATGCCATTCAATTGTGCCTTTTTTACGTGCTGCAGTCCATATTGTGGTCTTATGGGCAAAATTGAGGCATTGGAAGATGACTGTATGTGGGCGTTTGGCATCACGAAATGGGCCTAATCTGTGTGCTCTTTCTATTGCAAAATCAGGTAATCAGAGGAGAGATCCTAAAGCAGTAATAAATCTTTGCTAAAAAATGTATAGAGGTTATTTCGTCGAGAGCGATTTTCAAGATCACCTTATTTAATAGATATTGAGTATTCTTTCGTTCCTGATCCAATTGTTGCTGTAACTCAAAAGGGCCTGTTCATGTTCCTCAATCTTATATTGATTCATAACCACTTGTAGATCTGTGGAATCTAATTGTTCCTTCAGATCTTTAAGTGCATCGGCAAAGTTGTCCGCCTGTGATTCCATTATAGGAGTTATAGTGTCCTTTATAGCTCGGACTACATCCTCATATGTAAGTGGCTTGGCGGAATCCATGATAGTACTAGATGCAGAATGAAGAGTAGAGGCAGCAGGTATCGAGTTCAGGTCAAGGGAGTCAGTTGATGAAAAAATGTCCACTTGCAGAGCTAGCCCTAGGCATATGCATTCCAGGCAAATGCCTAGGGCATTTGAAATGCCTTAGGGGCATCCTCCGGCTCAGTGGCAGGTACCGTGGAACTATCAGCGGTGCAGCCGGTGCATTGCACTGGGGTCAGCAACAATGAAAGGGCCTGCAGCCAGCAGTACTAATAAAGAGTCAAACTGACTTATTATTACAGTACTCTGTGCTGCGGCTGGCCATGGGCCGTACCGAGGAAGGAGGCGGTCTGGCCTCAGTCTGGCCAGAGGAGGTGGGGGGTCCTTATCCTCATTCTACCTGACCAGGCTGTCTGTCTGTCACTAGACCCCCTGAGAACCAGCACCTCCCAGCGAGTCCCCACCCCCTCCTCTCTGTCTATTTTGCATGCACCCTCTTTTCCCTGACTGAGACCCTTCTCCCTTACCAAGAGTCCCCGCCCCTTCCTCTCCAGTCTAGCCCTCTGTCACAGTCTCTCTTCTACTCTCCTATCCTGTGCCATGGAGGAGCCCATCAGGGACTACACATCCTCTTCCAGGACAGGTAAGTGCCAGTGTCATCTAGGGAGGTGGTATCTGTATGCAGTGGGGAGGGGTATATATTTTTTTTTCTAGGAGGGTGGTTGGAGTGTGTTTTTTAATACCGTATGTGGTGGGGTAGTGTATTAATGTAGTGTTCATGTGTGTGTATTAATTTTATGTGTATGTGTGTGTGAGGGGTGTGTTCATCTGTGTTATAAGTTATATGTGGGTCACTGATGTTCTCACTGTAGCGCTCTGCATTATATGGAGCTCATTGCAACGCTCTCTGCTTCATATGGCTGTCACTGCGATGCTCTCTATATTATTATATAACCACTTACTAGTTCTGCCACTGGGCTGCAGCAAGTAAAATGGCCATTGGAGGGCATGCTGCGCATGTCCAACCGCTACCACTCCTCACGGCTCCGCCTCCATCAGCCACCCAGCGCCCACCAAATCCAGCAGGGTCGGTCCAGGAGCTGGAAAAACAAGCAGGGGTGGCCACAACTGCCTCCCTGGCCCTGAAGAGAGTAAGTCTAAGGGCCCAATTTATTAACGGAGCTAAACATCACTGACATTGTTTCGTTTAGTATGGCAGTGATACAAACTGAAATGCCACTGGTGTTTACCAATGCCTACCCCACCCGCCAGGTTACAGTAAAGTCCTTCTTGTCGGCAAGGTCCTCTGCTCAGCAGCTGGCAGCCCTACAATGCCAGCGACGGGCTTCTGTGTAATGCGCATGTGCGATGGTCCGTCTGTGCATGGGCATGGCACTTAACCCGGAGGGGACCCGGCAGAACCTGAAAGGCTTTGCTTAAGCTGATAAGGAAACACTTGGTCCCCATTGCCGGCAATGGGGACAGCATCACTCTCGCCATCTAAAAATCTAAAGATGACGAGAACAATGCTGTGACAAACAGCAGTCATCTTAGATAACCGCTGTTTGTTGAATACAGAAAGGATGAC
Source organism: Taudactylus pleione (assembly GCA_031769625.1). Taxonomy (NCBI): domain Eukaryota; kingdom Metazoa; phylum Chordata; class Amphibia; order Anura; family Myobatrachidae; genus Taudactylus; species Taudactylus pleione. The sequence goes on along the minus strand of JAUIMM010000350.1, from coordinate 7,102,055 downwards.
ATAGCCCCCTTTAGCGAGCGTTAAAGGGGTTATGCATCATTGATAACGGGGCCCTAAGTAAGTTATCTGAGCTCTCAGGGGCACTGCTGGATGACTGAGAGGTGCTGACTGTGCTGGGAAAGGGGTGCATAGATGCCAGCCTGGCCAAGGGTGCTGACTGTGCTGGCTGACTGAGGGGTGTTGTGCTGGGAAAGGGAAGCATAATTAATGAGGCCAAGGGTGCTGTGCTGATTGAGGGGTGTTGTGCTGGATAAGGGGTGCATAATGAAGCCAAGGGTGCTATTCTGGATGAGGGGTGCTGGATGAGGCCAGGGGTGCTCTGCTGGGAAAGGGGTACTGGATGAGGCCAGGGGTGCTGTGCTGAAAGGGGAGAGGGGTACTGTTCAGCGAGGCGGGCAGTGAAGGGGGTAGTATGTGGTGATGTGAGGTGGGCAGCAACTGGATCAGTGTGTGTGCTGTATATGTGTGTGTGTCCATGTAGCTATATATCTATCGAGAGAGAGAGAGAGAGAGAGAGAGAGAGAGAGAGAGGGAGAGAGATGTAATTGATATGTTAAATGAGGGCAGATTAATCACAATTTTATGTCCTCGGCCAGACTCCTAAAGGAAGAAAGAAGAAGAAGAAGAAGAAAGAAAAGGGAGGAACACCTAAGAGGTAAGTGAAAACTGAGTATCATGATTGAAGAGGTGAGGGCGAGTGTCTGTAGAGTGTAGTGTGCTGGGATTATCTGCTAGGGGGCACCAGCCAAAATCTTGCCTAGGGCACCAAATAGGTTAGGGCCGGCTCTGATTGTTTGTATGCAGTTTTGCATACCTTCAAGTTTCTGTTTACCACTGGTTCCAGCCCAGTTCAAGCCTCTGGTTCTAGTCCAATCACTCCTGGTTTTTCTGCATTGCCTGGACTATGTTTTTGTTTCAATAAACAGTTTATATTTCACTATGCTCCTGACTCACAGCTGTCATTACAAGTATCCAGTTACTTTTTGTGGGGCACTCAAACTACTATAATATATAAAACTTAGCTTTTAATATGTATGCTATTAAAATAATGAAATAATGTGACAATCATCTATACGTGAACACTGAAAAAACAAAACAAACACAACATGTAATCTGGGCCGCAGTAGGTCCAGTTATGAGTGACTGATAAGAGATAGGGAAAAAAGTTTTATATATATCCGATCTCTAAATCCCAATATGGGTCAGACACAAAAATTATGACACTGTGGTCAAAAAGGCGAAAATATGTATATATTGAAGGGGATTTATATAAGGAAATATAAAGGATATCTGCCCTTCAATGTAATAGTCGGTGACTACCTAGTTAACTCCCTGTAAATAGGGGTAGTTCCGAAATTGCTGTCTATACTGATAAATTTCATACATGAAGCATCATCATATGGGAACAAATGTATAATACCACAATAAATGATTTATCAAAATAACATGCAAGCAGAAAAATACATAGACCACATAAATTACAGTTGTTCTCCAAATTGCTATCTAAATTGATAAATTTCATACATGGAGCGTCATCATATGGGAACAAGTATATAATACCACAATAAATTAAATATAACGTGCGAGCAGAAAAATAAAGAAATTAACCACATGAATTGTAGTTATTCTCCTGGGCACAGTGTATGTATATACATATAAAAAACTACACACACACACATATATATACACATGTGTATATAGATAGTGCTTTCTGATATATAATATCCGTGATCTTCATAGGCAAACGCAGGGGGGGTTTCCGTCTGCCTGGAAACCCCCCTCACCAGCCCACACCATGACTACAATAGAAATAGTAATATAATAAAATTTTACAAGTGCTGCATGTTATTCTCACTATCACAAATGAAATAATTAGCACTACCTGTGGATCTTTTAGCATGTATCAGCTAGTAATAAGTACACCTGTGCACCAACTAGGAGATCTGGAAAACATTCACTGTTAGGGATGTGCTGCTATAGAGCCCAATATGTACATATATGACCAGGGCAGTGCTAGATTGCTCCTAGCCTCCTGGACTTGCTCTAATTCTCTGGAATGGTGCCCACATCTAAAATGAAAACATTCACCTCAGGCAGGATGGCCTTACTGCCGCATTTAATGGCTTATTGTGATCGCAGGTCCTGTACGTGCTGGAATTATCACACACAATACACTTTATATAACGCATAATAAAGCTGGATAAGTACACATTCTACCCTCTTCATGGACTGGCCACACTCACTCTAAAATCAAGCATTTGGAAACCCCTCTCTAGAAATCCTGCGTTTGCCACTGATCTTAGGACAATTTCATTCCAAGAGTGATAGAAAGCAGAATAGTTTAAAAGAGGAAAGGCTCTCCACTATTGTATGGGAAAAATGGCTGCTGCAGAGAGTCTTGCATAAGCATAGGACACTGTGTGAGCGGATTCCACCCTAAACATGGGGATAGAACAAAAAGAAATAGATATATATAAAGAAAAAACTCTATATATTAAACCTCTGCGCTAATAAAAATCAACTAAAAAATGTGAATTGGCAGATAAATCACAGCAACCATTGCTTGTGCAGAAATTGTTCAGGACTCGATCAACGAAACATAATATATTTAATGATACACATAATAAATAAAAATGAAACAAAAAATTTACATATATCATATAGTACCTCTAAAAATTGTATACTGAGATAGCTTAAAAGTTGATAGCAATTGCTCTCATACAAAGTTCCTTATATAATAATGGTATTATCTCAATCTGTTAAATACCACTATCCCTTAATTGAAAAGTCCTGCTGCCATCCGTGTTTAGGCATATAAGGAAATATAGATGAGGATTTTGTCCTGCTATTGAGATAGATGATGAATTATCCTCATATGTGCATAGAGGTAAAAAATTGCAAATGTCCTGTTTGGATATTCAGTTCGTGAACTGGCCAGACTAAACAGCAGTTAAAGTTAATGCTCACCCTGCTGGTGTGCTCGATAGCCACAAGGCTTCCTGTTTGAGCTCCGGCTGAAAACAAGCCTTGGACCCAGTGTCAGCAACAGCCTGCCTTCCACTGAGGAGGTGTCATGGAAAGTAACAGCGGCCGCGCTGTATAGATACACTGTAGCAGTGGCGTTATCACGTGATTGGCACACCAGCGTCCTGGGCGATCTGGTCAATTGCTGCTCGATATCCTGGACTCAACAAAGTGGCTGGGGATCCCTCTGACACGTTTCGCCCCTATATGCAGCGGGGGCTTTCTAGAAATAATAGGACACAAGTATCTGCTGTTGGACATGGCATTTAGAGGGCGAATCTGATGACAATGCAGTGCAGACTCGCTCTCCTGCACCCCGCACAATAAGAGTACCTATAGCAGATAACAGTGTGAGGAATAGGACACAATAGTGTAAAAGAAATAAAAACAAAAAAAGTGAGAAGGGTTAATATTCCTCAGAATGCTGCTTCCTATGGTATGTGTGTGATACACAGTGAACCATAGGTGAGCGGTTCTGGGGATTCGCTAGTCATCAGGAAGAGTACAGGAGAGAGGGACATCCATGCAGAGAGCTAGCCCTGCTGTGCCCTGATGTAATGAACAGTGCAGGGCAGGAGAGAGGGTGCGCTCTGCACTCTGTTCCCAGAAGGAGATACCTGTTGTGTTTGCAGCTCGTGGTAGTCTGGTGGTTGTAAGGTGTTCCCTGAAGTGCCCAAACACGTCTTTCGCCGGAGGGGGCTTTCTCAATGGGTGGCCTTTTTTTTATATGTATATACATACACTGTGCCCAGGAGAATAACTACAATTCATGTGGTCAATTTTTTTATTTTTTTATTTTTCTGCTCGCACGTTATATTTCATATATTGTGGTATTATACACTTGTTCCCATATGATGATGCTCCATGTATGAAATGTATCAATTTAGGTAGCAATTTGGAGAACAACTGTAATTTATGTGGTCTATGTATTTTTCTGTTCGCATGTTATTTTTATAAATCATGTATTGTGGTATTATACATTTGTTCCCATATGATGATGCTTCATATAGGAAATTTATCAGTATAGACAGCAATTTTGGAACTACCCCTATTTACAGGGAGTTAACTAGGTAGTCACCGACTATTACATTGAAGGGCAGATATCCTTTATATTTCCTTATATAAATCCCCTTCAATATATACATATTTTCGCCTTTTTGACCACAGTGTCATAATTTTTGTGTCTGACCCATATTGGGATTTAGAGATCGGATATATATAAAACTTTTTTCCCTATCTCTTATCAGTCACTCATAACTGGACCTACTGTGGCCCAGATTACATGTTGTGTTTGTTTTGTTTTTTCAGTGTTCACATATAGATGTTTGTCACATTATTTCATTATTTTAATAGCATACATATTAAAAGCTAAGTTTTATATATTATAGTAGTTTGAGTGCCCCACAAAAAGAGAGTATCTTTCTCTTTCTTTTTCTTCTCATATAATACAACTCTCGAGGGACTTCTTGGGATTTTGACCCACATAGTATACTTATTTTGGAATACATCTACTATACAAGTGATTCTGTCAGTAGTCCCACCAGTGCTTAAGATATCATCATCCCCTTCTCCCTATACAAAGTTGAAGTATCCAGTTACATAGTACAAGAATCAATCTCTGCTGTAATTTTTTCCTCACAAAAATTGGAGGATTATATTTCAACTTATGATTTGAAATAACAGTTACCTTTATTTTAGGTACAGATCCAACCTTGAGAACATCAAGTATTCCCATTTCCATCTTGGTGCAATCCACAACAGTAAATTCATATTCAGTATCATGTGCCATGTCAAGCAGGATTCCATCAACCTGATAGGGGAAAGTTTAAATAAATTATAAGTAGTTCAGGCAAAAAATACTACTTGGTTTTTACTAGGTTGGCAGCACAGGACCCGCCTGTCTCTTTAGACCAAGGGTGGGGAACCTTTTTTCTGCTGAGGGCCATTTTGATATACAGTATATAACATTATTTGCGGGCCTGGTGCAGGCCATGCCACCTCCATGTGACGTGACACGGGACGGGATCACAATAGCCAGTGATTACAGCAATGCCCGGAGCATCCTGAGGATGCTCCGGAGAACAGTAAGGGCAGCGGTGTGACTGTCTGAAGCGTCCTAAGGATGCTCCAGACGGCACTGCTGCATAGTTTCTGGATGCAGTTCGCCATTCTAGGCACCCTGCTCTCCAGATGAGGCTAGCATAAAAAAGCTAAGAGGACCAGACTAAATGATTCCTGGGGCCTTATACTGCCCCCGTGCCTGATGTTTCCTATCCCTTCTTTAGATGATTGATTTCAATTATTTATTTTTGGTGTCCCTGGCCCAGAGCTCATGGAACAATGTTTAATGTTTTGCAACCAAGTAAACTGGAAAATGTTTATTTTTATGTGTGATAACAGTGATTGTTTATTTGATGTTCACATTATATTCTTATGTCTCTTGATTACATGGTATTGTTATTAATATGGGCATTCTGTTTTCTCACAAAAAGAATATCGCAATGATACCATGTAATCCTGTTTATTTTGTAGATCTCAATAAAAATATTATATAGAAAAAAAAAAAAAGTTCAGGCAGTAAACTTACTAAACTTACGAGAGAGGGTAATGAAAGAGATTTCCATTTTGTGCTCCTTATCTAAATTAATACAAAAGCAGCTGAATCTAAAGGGTTGTAAGCAAGGGCATAACTAGATATTTGTAGGTCCCATAGCAAAAGTTTGTAAGTGCCGGGTCATTCTGTGTCAAATCAACACACTGATTTTACCTCACCAGCTCAGATTTTGATAAAATTTGGTATATGGAGAGTATTTATGTGATTTAAGAAAAATACAAAATATTATTTAAATATATCATGTCGTTTCCAAAATATGGCTGTAAAGTTTTCAAAAATCTGTCAAAAACATACAACCAGCATATTTTCAAATCGCCATAGCAGCTCTCCTAATTAAGCTAGAGAGGTGGGGTAATTTTTCTGTGTTTTTTATGCCCTCTCCTATGATATACAACACAATAGGTTTTGTGAGGGAAAACTGTTTCCAAATTCAAACTGAAATATTTGATCATGATTATTATCGACAAAAAAGTTAAAAACATTTCTGGAAATAGTCTATACTAATGTTAAATGTTTGAAAAAATTATAAAGTGGGGGGATAATGGGTTCATAGTTAAAAATTATTTTAAGCAGGAGTAGGCGTTTGAAAAAAATCACGGCCTACTTTTAAAACCAATTATATGAGGGAACAACTAATATTAGCCCAACACTCAATATTTGAATTAAATGTATTTTCTCACATGTTGAGATTGTCAAAAAATAATTAAGAGAATTTACAAAAATTAAAATACAAACACAGTAAAATGACCCCACTCCAACCTCTCTAGCTTAATTTGGAGAGCTGCTATGGCGATTTGAAAATATGCTGGTTGTGCATTTTTGACAGATTTTTAAAAAAATACTTAAATTAAATTTTGAAACGGAATGAGATATTTAAATAAAATTTTGTATTTTTCTTAGACTACATATATACTCTCCATATACCAAATACCAAATTTGAACAAAACCTGAGCTTGTGAGTTAAAATTTCAACATAAAGTGTGTTGATTTGACACGAATGGCTCGGCCCCTGTATACCACCCAATAGTGAAAAATGTATATATCACATTTAACTTTGATAAGAAAGATGGACCCCCCTAACTCTGGGTCCCAGAGCAGCTGCACCTATTGCACCTATGGTAGTTACACCCATGGTTGCATGCCCAATATAGGTACACAAAAACTGTACACAGTATTTTCATTTATCCAACACAGAATTGGGTCTTAAATTAAAGCTTACTAAAAGAAGACAATAACATAACATAAAATATATTAAAGCGAACAATAAGTTTGCATACCAAAATAATGATTAGACAATAACGATCTGAGTTTATCAGTCACAAACTCCCTATAACAAACCTCTACAGTACACATAAATTAGCTAACTGCATTCCAAGATCACTCACAGGAAGTACTTCACCAGGAATTTTGTTGTAAAATCAGTTTTACAAGTATATTAGCATAGACAATAGAGATTCATATGTGCAAGGCTAAAATAATCACTCCAGTAAAGAGTGGTAATATTCCAAGGTGATCATTTCATGAGCACCTTAAGCCAGAACTTCCCAACCTTTGCCATTACAGTCCACATTTAAGGATATCCATGCTTAAGCAGAGGTGACTTATTAGTACCTCAGTCAATTTGATTTATCTATCTGGACTCAAACATGGATATATTTAAAACCTGGAATATAATGGTGGCGTTTGGGATCCTCTGCATAAGCAATAGAATATGCCTGGCCTTCCTTTTAATGTCTTACTAGCTCCATGCTGTATCAACGGGATGTAGTCCAGGCCAGAACACTGACACGGGAATCCCAACATCAGTTGAGATGCTGACACCCGAATACCGATACACGGTCCTCCTCCTGAAAAAGTCTGTCCATTTGGCAGTTTGATAAAAAGCGTTGAGGAGTTTCTGGTGTGAGGAGTGGTCCATACCCTGCGTTTGGTGACCTGACTCAGCTAAACTCAAAATTCTGTTCTTAGATGTACGTTTCAGATGCTGTTTTATTAAATGTGATTTTTTTATATATTACTCATTGATACCTATGTTCCCTCCTTTTTACATAACCCACGTGAGTGACAGTGTGGACGTCAGGACAAAAGCCAAGAGTCCTTTCGTACGAGCACATGCACTATATTATGGGTAGGGGTATTTATTGGATATAAGGTATATATTTATTGGAGTTTTTTTGCACAAGCAATGTGCACTTTTTTGCTGTGAACTAAGCAAATATATACTTGTGTGTTTTGTGTGATATGCACTAGTGCACTTTTATACACCAATATAGGTGGTAGTTATATGCACACAACACTTTTGTCATATTTATATGATATTTTACTAATACAATTAATTTTCAGATTTTTCACTATATTCAATCTCCAGAGTTTTACCTTATGCCACACCATACAGTGTAACTGGCTAACATCCACCGGTACTCCAGATCCCGGGGGCGTACCACAATGACGTCATCGCGCATCAGCGTAACGCACGTCACAGCACATCCATCACCATGGTAACCGAACAGTGCACTAGACATAAAAGTAAAGACAAAAGAGGCAGGGCATAATTTAGCCAGCCTCCGGTACCGTATGATCGACCATGTACCCCTTCTGAGGCGTGGAGGTGATAGAAATATGTTTTACTTAGGCGAGAATCTTTATGGATACATTACCTAGATGTCATTGTCCCTAGAGGGTTAAAAAGAGATGCTTCCATTAGCCTGTTTACAAACAATGTTATCGTTACCTATGTTGATGTTATAATATATTATTTCTTTCTGTTAGTTGTTTATTCTTTTACTGTTTTCAGTATGTCTCTGGATATAGCTCTTAACATGCATTTAAGTATCTACTGAGTTATGCCGTGATTATGCAATCTTTTACTTTTATGTCTAGTGCACTGTTCGGGTGGTTACCATGGTGATGGATGTGTTGTGAAGTGCGTCGCGCTGATGCGCGATGACGTCATTGTGGTGCGCCCCCGGGATCTGGAGTTCCGGTGGATGTTAGCCAGTCACTTTGTATGGTGTGGTATAAGGTAAGATGTGTTATTGTTTATTGTGTTATTCCTGACGAAATTCTAGTACAGAATGAAACGTTGACTTTATCAGCGTGTGTGTATCCCATTTTTTATCAGCTCTGAGTGCCGCATCCGTTTGTATATACATGTTGCTTTTTTGCATGACGAGGGCACCTGGCGCAGTTCATTTTGTTGCGTGAGTGCCGGACCATACTGGATTTATATATATATATATATACACATATACACATACAGACACATACAGACACACACATATATATATATATGCACTGTGTATATATATATATATATATATATATACACAGTCAGGTCCATAAATATTGGGACATTGGCAGAATTTTCATATTTTGTCCTCTATTCACCACCACAATGGCTTTGAAATGAAACAAACAAGATGTGATTTAACTGCAAACATTCAGATTTAATTTGAGGGTAATTACATCCAAATCAGGTGAACGGTGTAGGAATTACAACGGTTTCTATATGTGCCTCCCACTTTTTAAGGGGCCAAAAGTCATGGGACAAACTAAACAATCCTAAATCTAACTTTCACTTTTTAATACTTTGTTGCAAATCCTTTGCAGGCAATTACAGCCTGAAGTCTGGAACGCATAGACATCACCAGACGCTGGGTTTCATCCCTGGTGATGCTCTGCCAGGCCTCTACTGCAAATGTCTTCAGTTCCTGCTTGTTCTTGGGGCATTTTCCCTTCAGTTTTGTCTTCATCAAGTGAAATGCATGCTCAATCGGATTCAGGTCAGGGGACTGACTTGGCCATCGCATAACATTCCACTTTTTAGCCTTAAAAAACTGTTTGGTTGCTTTTGCAGTATGCTTCGGGTCATTGTCCATCTGCACTGTGAAGCGCCATCCAATGAGTTCTGAAGCATTTCACTGAATATGAGCATATAATATTGCCCGAAACACTTCAGAATTCATTCTGCTGCTTTTGTCAGCAGTCACATCATCAATAAATACAAGAGAACCAGTTGCATTGGCAGCCATACATGCCCACGCCATGACACAACCACCACCATGCTTCACTGATGAGGTGGTGTTTTGGATCATGAGCAGTTCCTTTCCTTCTCTTTTCTTCCCATCACTCTGGTACAAGTTGATCTTTGTCTCATCTGTCAATAGGATGTTGTTCCAGAACTGTAATGGCTTTTTTAGATGTTGTTTGGCAAACTTTAATGTGGTCTTCCTGTTTTTGTGGCTCACCAATGGTTTGCATCTTGTGGTGAACCCTCTATATTCACTCTTGTGAAGTCTTCTCTTGATTGTTGACTTTGACACATATACATCTACCTCCTGGAGAGTGTTCTTGATTTGGCCAACTGTTGTGAAGGGGTTTTTCTTCACCAGGAAAATAATTATTTTGTCATCCACCACAGTTGTTTTCCATGGTCTTCTGGTGTTGCTGAGCTCTCCGGTGCGTTCTTTCTTTTTAAGAATGTTCCAAACAGTTGATTTGGCCACACCTAATGTTTTTGCGCTCTCTCTGATGGGTTTGTTTTCATTTTTCAGCCTAATGATGGCTTGCTTCACTGATAGTGACAGCTCTTTTGATCTCATATTGACAGTCGACAGCAACTGATTCCAAATGCAAATGTCACACCTAGAATCAACTCCAGACCTTTTATCTGCTTAATTGATAATGAAATAATGAGGGAATAGCCCACACCTGTCCATGAAATAGCTTTTGAGTTGATAGTCCCATTAATTTTGGCCCCTTAAAAAGTGGGAGGCACATATTGAAACTGTTGTAATTCCTACACCGTTCACCCGATTTGGATGTAATTACCCTCAAATTAAATCTGAAAGTCTGCAGTTAAAGCACATCTTGTTTGTTTCATTTCAAAACCATTGTGGTGGTGAATAGAGGCCAAAATCTGAAAATTCTGTCAATGTCCCAATATTTATGGACCTGACTGTATATACAGTATTGTGCTGAAGTTTTAAGCAGGTGTGGAAAAAATGCTGCAAAGTAAAAAAAATTTCAAAAATAGAACTGTTATTAGTTTATTTTTATCAATTAACAAACTGCAAAGTGAATAAACAGAAGAGAAATCTAAATCAACTCAATATTTGGTGTGACCACCCTTGCCTTCAAAACAGCATAAATTCTTCTAGGTACACTTGCACACAGTTTTTGAAGGAACACGGCAGGACGATGTTCCAAATATTTTGGAGAACTAACCACAGATCTTCTGTGGATGTAGGCTTGCTCAAATCCTTCTGTCTCTTCATGTAATCCTAGACAGACTCAATGATGTTGAGATCAGGGCTCTGTGGGGGCCATATCATCACTTCCAGGACTCCTTGTTCTTCTTTACTCTGAAGATAATTCTTAATGACATTGGCTGTATGTTTGGGGTCATTGTCCTGCTGCAGAATAAATTTGGAGCCAATCGGATGCCTCCCTGATGGTATTGTATGATGGATAAGTAATCTGCCTGTATTTCTCAGTATTGAGGACACCATTAATCCTGACCAAATCCCCAACTCCATTTGCTGAAATGCAGCCCCAAACTTGCAAGGAACCTCCACCATGCTTCACTGTTGCCTGTGTACACTCATTATTGTACTGCTCTCCAGCCCTTTGGCTCAGAACTGGCAGAAACCAGTGGGACCCAGGTACAACTATCTACTGTTCCGAAAAGTCTGGCCAGAAGTGTTCTTCATGGAGGAATTGCGGCCAAAAGCCATACCTTCGATGTAGAAACAAGACCAAGGAACTCAACTATGCATGAAAACATAGGAACTGGGATGCAGAAGAATGGCAGCATGTGCTCTGGACTGATGAGTCAAAATTTAAAATATTGGCTGTAACAGAAGTCAGTTTGTTTGCTGAAGGGCTGGAGAGCAGTACAATAATTAGTGTCTGCAGGCAACAGTGAAGCATGGTGGAGGTTCCTTGCAAGTTTAGGGCTGCATTTCAGCAAATGGAGTGCTGCATGTTTTCTCTATAGGAGCCTGCATGCTCATATCCCCACTGGACAGATCATATAGGCTGACACATGATCTTGATGCATTCAATTTCATACAAAAATACTATTCATAGGCATCTGTAGAGTGAAGTGAGAAGCTAATGATAAGAATTTATAGTGAACAAAGCCATTGTACATATTTTAATGTTTGTTTGAAAGTCATTATGTGTTTTTGAGCTGTTACAATTAGAAATGAGCGGATCCGGTTCTCAAAGAACCGGACCCACCCCAACTTCACGATCTGGGCCTGGTTTCCGAGTCCGAACCTCAGGATCCGGGCCGGAATCTGAGTCTGGCTCGGATTTTCCTTCCTGACTCGGATCCCAAAACAAGGCAAAACCTGATCATCCAGCTGTAGGATTCTCGCGGGTTTTGGATTGAATCAGATAATTCCCCTAATTAGACTGTTGGAAAAGCAGCTTGAGAAACTGAAGGAGGCGCTGAAATGAAGTGATTCCGTTAAGTATGTCGGACTTGTACATGAAGCCCCTTATTCGCTTCTCCAGGATCCAAGGGCTGTCAGGCTCTTCGAAGAGCTGTTGGTATGCAAATTGTCAGCTCTAGTGTCAAATGATGCAGCGATGGCTCCTCCTTCGGTTCTCCAGCAAGTGCAGCAGCCAAGAAAAAACTAAACTTTCCCCAAAAAATTACCTACTGGTGAGGCAGGTGAGTCAACACAACCATGTTTTGACATCTGGTCAGGTCTAAAAGAATTGGCTACAATTAATAAGATCTCTACTGTGACTCCATCTGTTATGATCACCATTCAAAGAATGGCTGTGGACTATTTTAATGATAGCATCCAAGTAGGCATGTCAGACAGTCTGTTTGGCTACTGGCAGGAAAAAAAGGCAATTTGGAGGCCCTTGCACAAACTGACTTTGCTTTACTTGAGCTGCCCACACCCCAGTGTGTACTCAGAAAGAGTTTTCAGCACAGCCGGGAACCTTGTCAGCTATCAGCATAGGAGGCTACTTCCTAAAAATGTGAAAAAGATGCTGTTCATCAAAATGAACTACAAATGCCACAAAGAAGTCCTTTACCACCAATTACGTCCAAATATTACAGAGGCACCTGAGGCTGTAATGGTGGATTCCAGTGGGTAGGAATTACTATTGAGTGAAGATGATGTACTGTACACATTTATGAGGGTGAGGAATCGGATTATGATGGCGACAACATCTTACCTCTGTAAAGCCAATTTGTGCACTGAGAGATCATTGCCAGCAATGTCAGCTGCCTGTTGGTAGCTGGCTTTGTGGGGGCCCAAACAAACCAATCTCTTCAGCCCCAATTGGCAGTCCCTGTCGCTGAAGTGATTGGTTTGTTAAACTGTGCATGACAACATAAGGGTGAGTGGAAGGGCCCAAGGACAATTTCATCTTGCACCTCTTTTCTTTGCATTATGTGCTCTTGGTGCATTGCTGCCTGACATTTTTAATTTTATAGTTTATTAAACTGCCATCCTGTTTACCACTGGAGTGCCACGCTGTGCGATGTTGGAAGCTGAACTGCCACATGTTAGTGCTGCCCACAGCTGTCGCTTAGCTTAGTAAGCCAGCTAGCTTGATGCAATCTTTTGGCCTAAACTGGATCAAATCATTATTGTGAGCTGCGAGGTGGTCACAATTGACTGGAAATAAATGTTATTGAGATTAATAATACTGTAGGAACAACAGGCCCAAATTATGTGATTTCAGCAATTTTTATGATTTTTTAGAAAAAATCCAAATCCAAAACCAAAACACGCAAGGATGGTTTTGTAAAACCAAATCCAGATCCAAAACCTTGAGTGAGATACAGATCCAAAACGAAAACTAAAACACGGGGGTCGGTGCGGCGCACATCCCTAGTTACAATGTGGTACTTGGAAGAGAGGTGGGAGAGGGGATGAAAGACAGAGAGAGACAGAGAAAGAGAGACTATCTCAGATAGGAGAAAGAGACCAAGATTGATTAAGATAGGGAGTCAGAGCTCAAACATAGGGGGAGAGAGATAGGAAGACATTTAAAAAAATAAGTTACCTATATAGAGCTAATATTCTATGCATTTTGCTTCCCAGCGAATTATGGGTCCAATATACTAGTAACAAAATATTTAGAACCTCTGTAGAGTACTGTAGTAATAGTAATATGTTAAGTTCACAATGCCACAATTAAATAAATGTCCATGGTAACAATAGTATTGATATTTATACTACTGTAATAATATTTAGAAACATTAAACTAAAGAAATAGTTCATTAGTTTAACAAAAATTATATAATCAACTCATAAAGTAAAACAATACTCGCTAATGATAATAAGTAATGTATTAGATACTAACCAATACCAACGTAACACTATTTCAATATTTAAAAGATGTCTTAATAGTTAAAAGATGTAAACTTTATTATATAGATTAAAGAATCTTAAAGTGTGAATCATATCATTGTAGAATGTGCTGTTATTAACCTTTATCAAAATATTTCAACTATATACCTAAACATACATTAAAGTACTAAAAGAAACAGGACATTTACAATGAGAAAATGTATTACTTGTAAAATCTACTCATTCATAAGTAATGATTACAATAACATGTAATTTTTAATTACTTTACGAATAACCAATCTCATACCGGATATTTATATAATTAAACTTTTCGTATGACTAGTTTACAGACACATATACTGTAATTTGTTCAGCAGTCACATCCTCATTAATAATCTAAATCACTTTCAACCTGACAAAGCAGGTGCATCCATCTATAACCAACTCTATCTATAGCCATCGATCAAATTGAGCTACATAATAACTAACTATAAAGAGCTAAACAACACATTAAGGCCTTAACAATCAAAGCAGTGAGCTGTCTGAAAGAACTACAACTAAAAGAAAAATATTGCTATAATACAGAATTACTCCTTGTTGAGAAACATAATATATAAATATACAGTATGTATAATAATAACAACAACATTACTGTGATTTATTCTGCAACAAACCTAATAGAATTCATACAGTACATCAATACTAATCGTTATATATGTAACACGATATACCACTCTTGTGTGTTCGGTCACCCAAGGTGTGCATTTATCAGAGCGTGACCACACACCAAAGAGTGGTATATATATCCAATAAAATTTTGTATATATCCTATAAAATGTTGTGACAAAAATAGTTCTACGTGGAGCTGATGTAGGGTGAAAATACAGAATAGGAGATAAAAAAGTTCAGAATAGTCAGTTTAATTTGAATTATTTTTAATGATTAAACATGTAACTGGATAACAGTGTGAGTGAATATAACAATTCAACTTTCAGAATTGGCTGTTTAAACGGTTGGGCATTAATGACTACTGTCACTTTAAGGAGTATGATGTTAAATATCGTAGTCTAACTCGTCGTGGACGCCGGAGAAATTCATCATTGCTCCGTTGCGGAGACAGCTTATCTGAAAATAAACTGTCCCCGCGAGCAGCTTCAATGCTCCTTTTGGAGCAGTGACACTAGTCCGCATGTGTGACCTACAGGTCACACATGCGCACAAGAGCCCCGACGTCCGGCAGAAGGACCTGGACAGGGGTGTAAGAATCCGAAAGAATCCCTCTTCGCAACCCAGGACTCCTTCCATTAGGAAAGGAGTGGTTTATGAGCCTGGAGCAGGAGCAAACATTGTATTTTTGGAGCTTGATGAATTCTGTCCCCATACTAGTGTATGGGGGCAGCGGGCTATTCCGTGAGAGGAAGTTAAGTAGGAGATATCTGTGATATCTCCTGCTTTACATTCTTGATTAATTGGCCTGAATACTTAATTTGTACTATTGCATTTTCTCCTGCTTTTGTAGAAATCAAGTGATGATAAATAGAACCCATGAGTGGTTCATTTTGGAAAGAAAGTATGTGTTGAACAGTGAATTGTACTGGCAGGAAGTGCATAATGCTTCTTCAGGTTCAAAAGACACAGGCGCTAGTCAGCATAAAATTTAATAATTAATAAACAGAAAAATAAAATTCAAAACATATTAAAATGGCATAAATATAAGCAGAAAAATGTATAGACACATGGAAAATAAAAAATAATAAATAAATGATAATGCTCAATAAGCACAAAATAGCAGCCAATGCAAAATATGAATAATACTGGCACAGATGTGCCCTTCTGAGTTTAACTCTAGAACATATGATCATAAGAGATAGACACCATTACTCAACTCTTAATAGTTCAATGGTGGCTTGTTTCCATAAGCCGTAAGCCACACTTGAATTTGGATAAACGGTATATATTGCTGCAATAGGAAACAATGGCCCTCATTCAGAGCCACTCGCTAGCGGCAGTACGCTCGTTCCGAGCGATGTTCGCACATCTGCGCATGCGTACGGATCGTTATACGCATGCGCGAACCAGTCAGTGCGGCCGAAATTCATGTGCTCGCAATATAGCGAATGCCTGCTATTTTGAGTGACAGAATGAGGCGTATGTGGGTGGTAACAGGGGAAGGTGCTTGAAAATGGGGAGTGGAGATCCGAACGCAGGCGTGCTTAAAGGTCAAAACGGGCGTTTTATGGGTGTGCATAATTAATACAGCAGCGTCATTGACCACGTCACTGGGTTATTTTATAGCCAGAACTGCTCGCAAGATTGTGGTAGCAAAAACCAACCACAAGAATAGCGAGCAGTTCATACGCTGGTCGATGTACTCGATTAATCTAATAAATAGCGGACATGACATATGGTGCGTGCGGCCAGGGGGCGTTTTTAACAAATAAACGAGCGTATGTTTTGCTCGCTCATTCAGACTTAGAGGTGTGAACAGACTGCAATTTGCGAACTGATCATTTGAATAGCCACCCCTTGTTTTTGAACGAACGACCGCAAATAGCGAACGGCTCTGAATCAGGCCCAATGTCTGTTGCTTCAGAAGAAACAATATTGCCAAAGCTCCGTAATTCCTCAACAGAGGATTAGTACAGCACCGTTCTAGTTTAGGTTATTGTGAGAAATTCTCAGCTCCAAATCTGATAAAACTCCTTTCTAAAACAGGATATAATTAATAATGAAATTGTCCCAAAAAAAGGTGGCCATACGTAGGATAAGCCACTCCAACTAAAGTAAAGACTGCAAAGCCGTGGATTTTGTGCAGTAGCAATATGCTACATGTAGAGAAAAATATATACCAGTTAAGCATGCATGCTAGTTTTAAATGGTATGACTCACAATCCTGCCCGAATCCACCCAGCCAGCTAGGACTTGTCTCTTGGCTCTCTGCGGACACGTGCATATACAATGGTATGAGTAATCCGCCCGATGCGGTCACCCATCGGTGATCTGAGAGCTCAATGATATTTAGCCAGTCCTCGGTGTGCACCGCCAGTAGTCCGGTTGAGTCAGCTAGCAGTCTAATGCTTCTCTACGCGTTTCTCCGCCTGCAGAATATCAGCGGCTTCCTCCTTCCTTCTTCTTCAGGGTCAAGGCTGCCATGACTACTCACTGTTAGCTCTGCTGGATTCTGAAGTGGCTGCTCAGGTAAGTCCTGTTCAAGTTCTTTGACTAGATCATCATTGTACCAATCATCTTTGGTGAGGATTGATGTCAGGTCCTTTGAGTTATGTAGTAATTTTGACATTTCTTGAAATGTTATTGTCAGGTACGTGTATTTATGTCAATGAGACAGTGATGTGTATTTCTGTCAGTAAGGCAGTGATGTGCTGCTGTTCTCTGAGCAGTGTCTCTGTGAGAGATGTTATTGTTTACACTTGTGGAGTGATACTGCTGTGGCTTTGTTATGAGGTTTTGTTAACAGTGGGAAGTATGTGAAGTGTGTGGTCCTTTGAAAATAATGTACGGTCATGTGATCTAGTGTGTCCAATCATGTTGGTGGTAATATATATATATATATATATATAGTGACACAGTCGAGATAGGGGTCCCTCTCCTGGGGTAGATGGACTTCCTCTTTACACACGCTGCAGCTGGAGAAACAGGACACGATTCTGGGGTTCTCATGCAAGCTGGTCGGAGCCAGTCTTTATTGTACCAGGTACATAAATAAAACAAAACACAAACAAAATCAAAGCCCGTCTGGGCTCTAACTAGACAGAAGGTTCCCTCACTATCAGAACACTATAAACAAGTTCACGTCCACAGTACTTACAGGTCTGTATCAAAACAACGTCTCAGAGCAAGCTAGCTTGCGGGCCTGCTCTCCCAGGTGTGAGACACTCAGCCAGAACTAAACCCAGCTTATAACAGCCATTTCCAGGTGCAAGCCCTAATGAGCCTCCTACCAGGCTGACAGGCCCAACACCCGGAGTGGCCTGTGGATGGAACTCTCCCTCTCCTCACATCCACACCCCCAGGACTCATTCCAGCTTTTCACCAAAGCCGACATTCCAATCTGTTCAGCAGAACAGACTTTTCCTGGGGGTTTAAAAGACTTATGTGAGAAATCTAGGACACACATATATGCCATCCACAACTTTTCCAGTGCTTCTATCACATATTCCCCCCCCCCTTTGTTTTGACCTGTGGGGCAGAACAACTGCAGCCCCCAAACAATGAATGCATGACAAAGCATCTGCATTGGCCAGCTGGCTTCCTGGCCTGTGTTCTACCAAACATGTAAAGTTTTGTAATGCCAAGAACCACCTAGTTATTCTCCCATTGGTCTCTTTGTTCTCTGACATCCACTTCAACGGGGCATGGTCAGTGATCAGCCTGAATTTCCTTCCCACCAAATAGTACCTGAGAGTTTCCAATGCCCATTTTATGGCCAACGCTTCCTTCTCAACTGTAGCATAGTTTCTCTCATGTACATTTAATTTCCTGCTTAGGTAAAAAATAGGGTATTCCTCACCTTCCTTGCTCTGGCACAGGACTGCTCCTATACCTACTTCTGACGCATCAGTTTGCACAAACAAACTACCTGACAAAATCAGGAGTCATCAGAACTGGTTGGGAACACAATGCTCTTTTCAACTCCTGAAAAGCCTTCTCTGCTTCAGGGCTCCATTTCACCAGGACTTTCTGTTTGCCTTTGGTAAGGTCAGTCAGTGGGACTGCAATGGTGGCAAAATTGGGTATAAACCTCCTATAATACCCAGTA
This sequence comes from Taudactylus pleione, assembly GCA_031769625.1. Taxonomy (NCBI): domain Eukaryota; kingdom Metazoa; phylum Chordata; class Amphibia; order Anura; family Myobatrachidae; genus Taudactylus; species Taudactylus pleione. Next base: position 7,083,313 of record JAUIMM010000350.1, on the reverse strand, counting down.
ATCCCTAAGAAGGCTCTCACCTGCTTCTTATTCAGAGGTCGTGGACAGTTTTGTATTGCCTCAATCTTATTAAGCTGTGGCTTTATCAAACCTCTGCCAATGGTGTATCCAAGATACTTTCTTCTTCCATCCCTAGACAACACTTTTTTGGGTTGGCTGTCAAACCTGCCTTATAGATGGAGTCGAACACTGCTTGTACTCTGGGCAAGTGAGACTGCCAATCAGGACCATGAATGACCACATCATCCAGATAAGCAGCAGCATACTGTCTATGGGGCCTTAGAATCCTGTCCATCATTCTTTGAAAGGTAGCAGCTGCCCCATGTAGCCCAAAGGGCAACATCTTGTATTGAAACAACCCCTCCGGTGAAGAAAAAGCTGTCTTTTCTTTGGCATTCTCAGTTAACGGCACTTGCCAATAATCTTTGGTGGAGTCAAGAGTGGTTAAATATCTGGCTGTCCCTAGCTTAGTTATCCACCCTAGGCATTCGGTAGGCATCAAACTTTGACACACTGTTCAATTTCTGGAAGTCATTGCAGAAACGCACACTCCCGTCGGGCTTTGGAATAAGCACAATGGGACTTGACCACTCACTATGCGATTCTCCAATTACATCCAACTAACATTTTTTGTATTTTTTTTCGATACTGATTCTCTTTGGGCTTCTGGTAACCTATAAGGCTTTAGGTTAACCTTAACCCCTGGGTCAGTGATTATGTCATGTTTAATGACCGTGGTTTTTCCTGGTATGTCAGAAAAAAGCACCCTATTTCTGATCAGAAATTCCTTAACTTCCTGCTGTTGAACTGCTGACAGGGTTTTTGCCACTGTCACTTCGGGAACCAAGAGCCCTGGGTTTACTGGAGGGGCTCGGACAGCTGCCAGAGCTGCTCTATCCTTCCAGGGTTTTATAAGATTTACATGATATATCTGTTCTGGTTTTCTTTTCTCCGGCTGGTAGACTTTGTAATTAACCTGCCCCACTTTTTCTACAATTTCAAAGGGTCCTTGCCACTTAGCTAAAAGTTTACTTTCTACTGTGGGAACCAACACCAACACTCTGTCCCCAGGAGCAAAGAGGTGTAACCGAGCATTGTGGTTGTATACCCTCTGCTGTGCCTTTTGGGCCTGTTTCAAGTGCTATCTCACTATCGGCACCACAGCAGCAATTCTTTCTTGCATTTGGGAAACATGCTCAATAACGGTTTTATATGGACTGGACTGCCCCTCCCACATCTCTTTGGCAATGTTTAGTAACCCCCTTGGGTGTCTACCATATAACTAATTGAAAGGTGAAAACCTGGTGGAGGATTGAGGAACCTCTCTTATGGCCAACAACAAATAAGGCAACAAGTAATCCCATTCTCTACCATCTTTGTCGACTACTTTTCTTAGCATACGTCTTGTTAAACCTCTCGACTAACCCATCGGTTTGGGGGTGATAGACCGAAGTCCTTATCTATTCGATTTTGAACAGGCGGCACAACTCTTTCATGACTTTTGACATAAATGGGGTAGCTTGGTCAGTCAGTATTTCCTTGGGTATTCCCAACCTGCTAAAGACATGGACTAACTCTCTAGCAATGGTCTTGGTTGACGTATTGCACAACGGTATCGCTTCCGGGTACCTGGGAGCATAATCCATTATCACCAGAATATATTGATAGCCCTGGGCAGACTTCATTAAGGGTCCAACCAAATCCATAGCTATTCTTTGAAATGGCCCCTCAATAATGGGTAATGGGACTAGTGGACTTTTAAAATGTGGTCTTGGAGCATGATACTAACATTCAGAGCACGATGCACAATAGTCAGATACCTCTTTTTGGACCCTGGGCCAGAAAAACCTCTGCAAAATTCACTCAGTGGTTTTCTCTACCCCTAGGTGACCTGCCGTTATATGACCATGACCCAGATCTAACACTGTTCTTCTGTATGCTTTGGGAACTATTAATTGTTCCACAATATCTTCCCCTTTCTTAGTCACCTGATACAAAAAATCCCAACATACTGCCATGTGAGGATATGACAAAGGACTATCAGGGTCTAAGGGTTTACCATTGATCACCTTGACATTCTCCCTGGCTTTTACCAGAGTAGGGTAATTTAACTGCTCCACGGCAAAGACCTCTCTTCTGACCTCTAAATCTGGCAGACAATTAACTGGCTCAACAACACTTCCCATCTCAGTGGGAGGCACATCAGTTGGCGAGCCACCATCATGCTCTGCATTCTCTAGTTCGCCAATCATACTAGAAAAAGGGAACATCTCTGACTCTGAAGAAACTTCCTCTGCAACTATACCAGTAACCTTCTCAAATGGGTCAGGGTGATTTACCTCTGTGCACAATCGGCTTTCCCACAACTTCCAGAAGTGAGCAAAGGGCCTGATTCAGAGCTGAACGCTCTGACCAGAGCGCTCGCTCTGAATCTGGGCCCTCGTACCTTTTTTTGGAGCATCCTCATGGACGCTCGCATAGCTGTGGGTTACCACCCACAGCTTATGCGAGCGTCCATGATGATGGTCGCGATGGTCTTGACCATCGCGACCATCGGGCTTGCGACGGAGACCCTGCAGTAGGGTCTCGCTGCTGCAAGCCCAGGAGTGATTTTGGCTCTATCAGAGCCAAAATCACTCCCACTGACATCACTAGTGATGTCAGTGGGGCCGGCTTGAGACGGTAGGTGTTCCCATGGGAATGCCTCCATCTGGCAGGCACGCCCCCAGCACGCCCACCAAAGGGGGTGTGCTGTCAATCAACATCGACAGCACGCCCCCTTTGGTGCGAGACCCGGAGCGATGGAAAGCCCGTCGCTCCCTGGGTCTCGCACATGCGCACGACGGAGCTCCCTCCATCGTGCGCATGCGCAGTGGGGAACATTGACCTGCTTGCGAGTGTACTGCCGCTCGCGAGCGGGTCTGAATGACCCCCAAAGTCTCTTCCCAATATTGCATCATACATTAAGCCATGTACCAAACCTACAGAGACTATCGTGGAACCACATGGTGTCTCGATGTTCACTTCTGCAGTAATATAATGCATAGTATCCCCATGTATGCAGGTCACACCAACAGTTTTCCCCTTATGCTTCAAGGGGTTCACCAGTTCAGCTTTCATAAGTGTAACCAGGCTACCAGGATCTAACAGAGCCTCTACTCGGTTGCCTTCTAAAGTGAGTACACACATGTGCTTATCTGTCTCAGCCTGCCTATCAGCAGTACAGGCTGGCTGTGCAAAGAAAGACATCCTGCGGTTGATACGAGCAGTATTACATTGCATAGGTTCAGAGGTAAGCGAACAATTAGCCGCAATATGGCCGAAACCAACAAATCGGAAACACTGAATCACATTATAATCTAGTCTTTTGCGGGGTAGGAACCTTCCTGGCCTGGCTGGCCTATCTCCAGGTTCCACACCCTCAGTCTTAAGTAAATTCCATTGCCCAGCACCCTTTTCTCCTGGAACAGTCTTACCAGTGTCGATGGAAGTTCGCCGATGCGCCATCGTGGCTCATGGGGCAGACTCAACAGCTCCTCAGCTGCCATGTACCTCTCCACCAGTTCAACTAGCTGGTCTGCGGACTTAGGGTCTGCATGGCTCACCCACTTGCGCAGAGATGCAGGTAGCGATCGCAGGTACCGGTCCATCACGACTCTTTCCACGATCTGTGGTCCTGTAGCCATTTTGTGGTTAGATGGACGAGGTCATGCATCTGTGAACATTGAGGCTTTTCCATTTGGAACTCCCAGTGGTGGACTCGTTGGGCATGAACAAATGAGGTGACCCCCAAGCGAGTTAGGATCTCCCATTTTAGCTTTTCATAGTCCTTTGCATCAGCCAGGCACAAATCATAGTTGTGGTTCTCCAGACAGGAAGGGTGCCACAAGACTTGCCCACTGTTCCTTGGGCCAACTCTCCCTTTCTGTGGTTCTCTCAAATGCTATGAGACATGCCTACACATCATCACTTTGAGTCACCTTCTGTAAAAAATGACTGGCGTGTATGGAGCGAGTGTGGGTTGGAGGGTCAGTGGATGGATCTCCAGACTGGGCTACTAGGTGTTGTACTACCTCTTTTAAGGCCTGGCAGGTTTCCTCAAGGGTGACTTGTTGTTGCCTCTGGGCTGTCTCCAAGGCCAACAATTGCACATTGGTGGATTCCTGCTGAGCTATGGTAGCTTCCTGCTGAAGTTTGTTCGTTTCCTGCTGAGCTGCCGTAGCTTGGAGCAAGACCTTAACAATGTCCTCCATGTTGTCTTTAGGTGCAGGTTGGAAGCTGAACCTGGCTTCTCTAAGCATCTGCTTATGCCACCTTCATGGATTCCAAAATTACGTGTCTGTTCCTTTAAATTTTAAAGGAAATTTTTTTCCCTTGCTGCACTTTCAGTGTGTGAGTACCCGCATTCTCCACCAAACGTGACACAGTCGGCATAGGGGTCCCTTTCCTGGGGTAGAAGGACTCCCTCTTTACACACACCGCAGCTGAAGAAACAGGACACGATTCTGGAGTTCTTGTGCAAGGTGGTTGGAGCCAGTCTTTATTGTACCAGGTACATAAATAAACAAAACACAAACAAAATCCTAGCCCGTCTGGGCTCTAACTAGACAGTAGGTTCCCTCACTATCAGAACACTATAAACAGGTTCACGTCCACAGTACTTACAGGTCTGTATCAAAACAATGGGGTAGAGAGTTCAGAAGGTGTGCTCGCCCTATGTGTGTGATGCTAAAGTGGTAGTTTGTCGTGGTATGTGTGTGTTCGATGTCATGTGGGGAGTGATGGGGTGTGGGGAGGGAAGGGGGTCGGCTGGACTAGAGGTGGTGGGTGAGGAAATGAAGACAGAGACAGAATTGGGGGCCAAAAAATTTATTGGAAAAGTCACAGTGCTGATCCTGTTCAGTCCCAGGCACCCAGGGGGGGTGAGCGATCCACTGGGGGGTGTTTATGGGTGGAGACTGGGGAGGTGAGTGGACCCTTTTAGGGGGCACCTTTCCGTGCAGTTCAATAGACCGGCACGTTACCCCTGCTGGACCTTTGGTCAACAGTCTTAGGATGTCTCGGGGGGAGGGGGGTGGTGGGTCAGCAGCGGGTGTGGCGGTTGTGGATGTACACCCTGGCGGCGTCCCGCACAGGAGTATAAGTCTCGGAGTCACTTACCTACCGGTAGGGTTTGGTGGTGTAGATAGCGTGGGGTGCTGGTAGCTGGTTCTTGAGTTTTCTTTTCGGTGGTGCTTGGGATGAGTGCTGCAGTGTCAGCGGTATGAGGACTGGGTCTGTATGGGATGGCTGCTTGCTGGTGGACTGTGGGGCTTGGTGCACTGTGTTGCTGGTGTTCTGCTGCCGCTGCCTGGTGGGTGCCTGTTGGTGTGGATTGCTTTGGGATTGCTGCTGGGCGATCAGCTGCAAGTGGAGCTGGTGTTGGTCGCTCTCAGGGGGCGGTACGTGGTCACCTGGGTTCGGCAGGCGGAGTGGCGGTCAGGAGGGCTGTGCAGGGCTTTGCTAGGTGTGATACCTAGCGCGGCCCTGCGGGTGGTTGGTAAAGAGGGGGCTGGAATCAGCAAGGCTCTCCGCGGGGATGAAGAGCTCTGGTGTAAGCTAGCTGTGGTGTAAGGATGTAGGGCATCTCTAACGCGTTTCGGCAGGGGCTCTGCCTTCTTCAAGGAGGTAAGAAGTGTGGCTATGCACGTGTAGGGTTTAAATGTGGAGCTTCCAGGTTCTATGGTTGTTAGGTGGTGGGGATGGCCAATCAGGGCTTGGAGTGGGTGTGGCCTGTGTGTCTGATAAGTCGTGGGTGGTTGTGTCATACTGAGCCTGTTGAAAGGTGATAGCGGCGTCACGAGGTTTGGGCAGCCAATAGTGTACTGCGCTGGTGTGGGTGTGTCTGCTGGGGCTGGTGTACTGGGTTGCGTGTGCGGCTGCTATGGGGATCGTCACCGGCTGTGAATGGTCAGCAGCGGTCACGTGGTGCGGGCAGCCAATTGTGTGCTGTGCTGGTGTGGGTGTGTATGCTGGGGCTGGTGTACTGGGTTGCGTGTGCAGCTGCTATGGGGATCGTGACCAGCTGTGATTGGTCAGCGGTGGTCACGTGGTGCGGGCAGATTAATCGTGTGCTGTGTTGGGGTTTGGTGTGTTTGTATGGATGGAAGTGAGAGGTGGCTCTGGCATGTGTTAAGTTGAATGGGGATATGCGAAGAAACAATGTCTCAGAGCAAGCTAGCCTGCGGGCCTGCTCTCCCAGGTGTGAGACACTCAGCCAGAACTAAACCCAGCTTTTAACAGCCATTTCCAGGTGCAAGCCCTAATGAGCCTGCTACCAGGCTGACAGGCCCAACACCCGGAGTGGCCTGTGGATGGAGCCCTCTCCTCTCCACACCCCCAGGACCCATTCCGGCTTTTCACCAAAACCGAGATTCAAATCTGTTCAGCAGAACAGACTTTTCCTGGGGGTTTAAAAGATGTGAGAAATCTGGGACACACATATATGCCGTCCACAACTTTTCCAGTGCTTCTATCACAATATATATATATATATATATATATAAAAGGTCAATCCATGCTTTCTCATGCACCCCATGTGCAAACTCATTTATATTAACTTGTGTCAGCTGTCCTTTTGGTAGTATGATAGAAGATGTTAGGTGACTGCCTTACCTTTAAAAGCCAGTAGCTGGCAGGTGAGCTTTAAACCAGGTAACATTTTTTCAGTTTAAACTATGTGATAACAGCTACCAGGTTTTCATCAGTGTGACTGATAGTGTAGGACCCGCAGAGAAGTGGGGTCCCGTGATGTGGGCTGCGGGCTTAAAATGCATTGATCAATCCATGAACCAAATCCCCATTATTTATTTATTTATTTAGACATCATTGTGAGTGTTTAAACATGGTGAGTGCTGGGTTTTCTGTTTTTAATTATTTTAGCAATGTGGTCACAGGCCACTTGCACCCCAGTCCTGGGAATGGCGAGTGCAGGTCTGCACCCCAAATCTGGGACTGGCGAGTGCAGTGGGTTTCTGACTTTATATATGTATATATATATATATATATATATATATATATACATATGCACACACACACACATACACATATATACTGTATACATATTTGAATTACTCAATTACTCATCACCAAAATTATTGTGTTGCAAATATAAAAAGAACCAAAAGATAAAAATCACCTAGTTATACAGTATAATCAGATAAAAATTGTGCCCATCCAACAATAATAGAGTAATTGCTTTTTTCTGGTGGTGGTCAGCAGTACCTACAACCATTTTTGTGGTACAATTTCTAATTCTTATAACTAGTTTCAGAACTGGAATTAATTAGTGAGACAGTTTCGGAAATGAATAAAATAAATAACTAAAGACTTAAAGAGTATTGAAGCTATTATAATACCATCATAAAAAAGCACTGAACTTTTGACATAAGGATGAGCAAACATGGAAATTTATGCTCCCCATGCCCAAGTGTTTCTCATGTGCCCTGATGCATCAGATCTCTCCACATGCCCCTTTTGTGCCATCAGACTTTTTCACATGCCTGTTTTGTTCTTACATTTTTTCAAATTTACCTTTCATTCTACTGCTTCCAGTAAAGGGATGTCCTCAAATATCCTTTCCTGATGTAGTGTCTGTGTAGACAATGTGTGCACTCATGCTCCTGGGACAAGCATGGGGACTGACTAGGTGCCAATTTTCATCTTGTCCTGCATCCCCCTGGCTATGCCACTGAAGTCTGTTTGGGCCCCTGACAGTCTACTTGTTCCTTTGCAAGTATATTGGGTACTAAGTTAACTGAGCCAAACACATATCCAAGTGCAAGCAAATTTTTTTAAAAACCTGCGGCACAGTGTTTTTTCCACAGCCGTGAGGTTTTTCCTATTCAATTGCCCTGGAGCCATGGTCATTTTTTTTAGCAATTACCATTGTTTTTTTCTTGGAGCCCCAGAGCAGGTGCAAAAATGGGGAAAAATTACTATTTTCAGCTAAAACTGTTGAGACTTGCTTCAGAACCCAGGTATTGTATGTTACAGTGTGAGGTTACAACCCACTTCTGGGAAGCAGTCCTTCATGGAGGATAGACGCCTTACCACAGTATCCCCGACCACTATTACACTGGGGAACAGTCAATCTGTTACCAGGGATTTAAGAGTCGATTTTGATTAATTTTGTGCTCCTGATCGTGAATACGTCATGCTTATTTTTCAATTGGCTCTAGTTTTTGATATATGCATATGTCTTTAATATTTATGAAAAATTAAATTAAACAATGTTAAAAATAGTTAAAAAGATTATTTTTATTCTGATTAAATTTGATTCGTAAAATGTTATAAAAAGAAACAGGATAATTACATACATAAGTTGTGTTAGGAAGCTATGAGAACCGTTTTTGTAGGATTTTCTTTTGTATTCTTGTTGCGGGCAGTCCCTCTGCAGACTTCAAAAGTAATCGGCCATCATATGACGATCCCACCTTCCTTGATATCTTTCTTCCATTACCTGAATATCTTGGTGGAACCGTTCCCCTTTTCTTCGCTTAAATCTCCTAGATTGGACGGGAAGTGATCTAAATGGCTGTACAAAAAATGTACTTTAATACTCATGTTGGCACCTACTTTCTCTAAACATTTTAGCATGATGTGGACTAGTCAATGATAGTTGTCTGCCTTGTGATAGCCTAACATTTTTTGAATGACAGACACATAACTCAGCCATGCTTCAGATTCAGTTTCAGTCATAGATGTTGGAAAATGTGGATCCTTCACCAGTTTCCATATCTGTGGGCCGTCAAAAACTCCAGGCTTTAATTTTTCACTACTAAGAGATGGAAATGTTCGACAAATATACGTGAAACAATCGCCTGACTTGTCCAATGCTTTTACAAATTGTTTCATTAAACCCAGTTTGCTATGGAGAGGCGGCAGTATGATTTTTTTCCGGTCAAATAAGGGCTCATAAATGATGTTGGCTTCTCCTACAGTTATAACTTCTCTTAGACGCCATATGGTTTGCTGCCAGTGCTTTTGTTTTATACGACTATCCCATAAGCATATGTGACAAGGATACTTAGTATATCCACTTTGCTGCAAAAGAAGAAAGTTTACCATTTTTAAATCAAAACAAACAGATCACTGATGCTGAGAATAAGCTATTTTTTCTAAGACTAATGGAGCATACACACGGTCAGATTTGTCAGACTTGTCAGACTTGTCAGATGAACGATTGAACGATTGAACGATTTGAACGATTTTACCAACGTTTTGAACGATTTGAACGATTTGAACGATTGAACGATTTTTGACTGCATTAAAATGAATGGAATCGTCCAAGTCTGACTGTAAACACATCAGATGTCAGAAATCGTTATCTGACCATCGGGAACGCGCATCGTTGATCGTCCATCATTCAGGTAGGTCTGATATGTCAGATTTTCCTTCAGATATGAACGACTGAACAATTTTTACATCGTTATCGTTCATATCTGAAGGAAAAATCTGACCATGTGTATGCACCATAACAATGTTTTCATACTGTTCTTTAAGTTTTATTGAATGACTTTTAGGAATCAACGCAAATGTATTTCCATTGTGCAGTAATACGCATTTTAAGCTCCTTTTAGAACTATCCAAAAAGAGCAGCCAGTCTTCTGCTCGATATTCTGGTAAACCCATCATCTAGAGAAGATCCGGAATATTGTTGCAATACACAAGATTGTTATCTTGGCTAAATAATGGCAGTATGGCTTGCTCTCTATTTTGATATGACGTTATACAGTAGTAACATCCTGCTCAAGACAGTGCTTTTCTTGAAGTCTGGATGCTAAAAGCTCAGCTCCTTTTTTCGATAAATTCAAGTTTTAAAAAAATGTGTTTTTAGTAGAGGAACTTTCTTCAAACTCTCTTTCATCTGTGTTGTCATTGCAGTGGATGAAATTAACATTTCCACATCAACACATTCAACTTCGCACAAGATACAGGTAAATCTTCGCTATGTGGTATCGGTTGTTTTGCAGAATTCATACTTGGGTATTCCCATTTGCGTTTCAATTCATACCCTTCACATTTATAGCACAAAAATAGCAGTCACTCAAGTGATCTCTTGGCTCACACCACATCATAGGTATGCCGAAATTAAGTCCTTTTCGATCACCTTTAGTTCAATTTTCGGAGTGATTCCAAGCAGGCTTTACAAACTTTGTGAGGCACCCAATCTTGCCTTGCTGGTTTATGTGACATTCAAAATAAGCCTGATACACTTGTTTTATGAATACAGTTACTGTATATATTTTTTTCCTTTTGCAACACTATATTTGCTACAAATATAACAAAAAACATCAGGGTTGTTAGTACACCATCTCCGAAAAGAATTAATTTTTATGGCGAAAACGTTTTGTTTCACACATTCAATGCTAACTCGCATCAAAAGCAGAGGACGTACTGAACAAAATAAGCTCAACCGCCTAGAAATTTGTTGTGGTGGGACAGAGAGGGCCGAACTAGGAACAGGAGTGTGCTAACTGCGTCACTCGGTCCTCTCCGTAGCTCCTCTCTGTATGCTGGGAGGAGACGTGGCTGTGGTCTGAGGATGTCCCAGCAGGCTCAGCAGTGCACTGCCACGCCTCCTCCCAGCGATAGTGAGGAGAATTGAATGTGTTATGTGTTGCTCCTCTCTGTATGCTGGGAGGAGACGTGGCTGTGGTCTGAGGATGTCAGAGCACGGTCGGCAGTGCACTGCCACGCCTCGTCCCAGCGATAGTGAGGAGAATTGAATGTGTTATGTGTCTCAAACGTGACTACCAGCTACATTATCATAAATAAAACAAATGTCATTGTTGAAAGAGGGTAGTTGTTAAAAAAGCAAAACTAAGTTGATTCTGTTAAGTAAAGCAGGCCTAGACTAGTAAGGTACTTCAAATAGAGAAAATAATTGAATTTTATAATTTTTCATTCATTTGAAAACTGGAGCCAATTCAGCTATAGCCAAGATCTAATGCGAAAATAGGACCTGCGAGTACTCTCAAACCGATCTTAAATCCTTGGCAAGAAAAAAAAAATATATTTTTGTTCCCCTGTGTTATTTTACAGCGAGCCATCTCCTGAACACAGGGCCTGATTCAGAGCCGGACACTCTTTAAGAGCGCTCGCTCTGAATCAGTGCCCTCCCTCTCTTTTTTTAGAGCGGCCTCGTGGCCGCTCGCATAGCTGTGGGTGACCACCCACAGCTATAGCGAGCGGCCAAAAAGGTGGTCGCGATGGTCAAGACCATCGCGACCATCGGGCTTGCGACGAGACCCTTGTGGTAGGGTCTCATCTGCTGCAAGCCCTGGAGTGCTTTTGGATCTATCAGAGCCAAAATAACTCCCACTGACATCACTTGTGATGTCAGTGGGGCCGGCCCCAGACAGTAGGCGTTCCCATGAGAACGCCTGCGTCTGGCCAGCCACGCCCCCAGCACGCCCACCTAAGGGGGCGTGCTGTCACTCACCAATGACACCACGCCCCCTTTGTAGCGAGACCCATAGCGACGGCTTGCCTGTCGCTATCCGGGTCTCACGCATGCGCATGCGCACTGGCCCAACATCGACCCACTTGCGAGCACTCAGCTCTCGCGAGCGGGTCTGAATCAGGCCCTCAGTCCGCATATTCAATGGGACCCTCATGGCTCCCTACTGATCCCTACTGCACACACCGCCCACCTGCTGCTAGCACTGTTGTAACAGACCTGCCAATTCCAGGGACACATCTCTGCCAAGGAATACTCCAATCAGGAACTGACGTCAACTATATGTTAGCATTTTTTTTCCTGCAGGTTTTTTCTATCGCTGAGAATCTGATTGGCTGTTTGCTTATTGAACACTCCAGCTGATAGTACTTAGGGCTCGATTCAGAGCCGCTCGCTAGATGCGTTCATACGCAACCAGCGTATGCAAATCCAGCACACACCCAGCATGGCAGGAGATCGCACGGCAAGGCATTAGCACGCCCACTATGTCTTGGCGTGCGATCGCATTGTGTATGCAGATGCCCACCAGCCTGTCTTAAGACGCCCATTTGCGCACATCATCTCCAGGTAGTGAATGCAACCATCGGTACATCGGGCACCATCGGAAGCGAACGCACCGCTTGTGGTTGACTATAAACTACTGCAAGCACTGCGAACACTTTAGTGTAAATTTCTGCCTCTTAATTATGCACCCCTCTGAAAATGGCATTAAGATGCTCGGGCACGTCTGCGTTCGCACCCCCACTCCCCCTGTCACTCATTCTGCTGGGCTGTATATGCGCAGCGAGATTATACTTCCCGATCGCTTGGACTGGTTTGCGCTCACGCACTGTGACGCGTACGCATGCGCAGCATGCAAACATCATCTGCCTGCATGCGAACGCTTACCAGCGAGTGGGTCTGAATCAGGTCCTTTATTAATCTTATGTCTACAGTAAGTTAGGATGTCGCTGCTGTCTATTCAGATTACCTATATCTAATTCTTATTAGAACTATTGCAAAAAAAACATTTCCATTGTTTTTTGTAAAAGTATTTTTATTGCGGTACATTGAAACATAATAAATGTCAAAAAATAGTGAGTGGATTGCTCTGGATTTCTAAAGAGATAATCAGTGAATGTGGGGGTGCAGGGGCATATGCAGGATTTATATTGGGGGGTTCCATTATATATATATATATATATATATATATATATATATATATATATATATATATATAAACTACAAACCCTCCCAGCAAATAATATTTTTATCTCTGTATATATATATATATATTGTGACACAGTTAGGCTAGGGGGTCCCTCTCCTGGGTAGAGGACTCCTTCCTTACACACACACACAGCAGCAGGGAAGCAGCACACCAGTCTGGATGCAAGTACAAGCTGGTCGGCGCCAGTCTTTATTGTACAATGTCAGAAATATAAAGAAAACATAAATATAAATCCTAGCCCTGTCGGGGCACTAACTTCACAGGTAGTTCCCTCACTACCAGAACCTGGCAGGGCCTAATGCCCTCGCCAGCAACAAAGGCACAGCACAACACTCACAGTTAGGTTTCCAAGTGTCTCTGAGCAAACTCCCTGCCTGCTCTCCCAGGTGAGACAATCAGCCCTCAACACACTAGCTTATATTGGCCACCCTCAGGTGGGAACCCAATCAAACCTGTTACCAGGCTGCGAGAACCAAAACCTGGAGTGGCCGTGGGTGGAGCCCTCCCTCTCCTCTCACCCACAACCCCCAGGTCCCAAACCGGCTTTTCAAAAAGCCGAGACTCAAGTCTGCTACACTGCAGACTTTCTCCTGGAGGTTTAAAACACATAAGACAGGAATCTGGGACAAATGTACCTGCCACAGACCACTTTACCAATGATCCTATCACAATATATATACACACACTCGCACACATACAAATATATACACATACGAATACACGCACAAACAGTACACACATACATGCATACAAATACACACACAAATACATACACGTGCATACAAATACACACACACACAAATACTGATAATATCGTGGCTCCACATTACTGAAGCCAGTCGGGGGGGGGGGGGTTCAAGTTACTTAGAACCCCCCTGCGTGTGCTACTGGGGTGTATGTATTTCATTACATTGTATATAAAAAATTCGAATCTATTACCAGGACTCATGCTCTACGCACATCTCTGATGTTGGACCTGCACATGCGCAGAAACCACGCTGAGCATGTGTATTTTTGGGGCTGTGATGTCGCTCGCAGTGCCGCAAACAAAGCAGCATGATTGGCATGCGGATAGCAATTGATGGCAGCACCGGGACGGCAACATGCAGCATTACAAAAAATGGGGGTTGGTGGGGGGTGTTTGCCCTATTTTCTAGGTATGCTGAAGCCAGTGGCTGCGTCCTTGGGATCAAATTCACTGGCTTCAGCTGCATAGATTTCCCGGTGATCATGAGTAACTTGGTGGTGACCAATGTTCACGCAGTTGATCCGATGCTGCATCCTCGGACACAGCGGCGGATCAGAGAAGCCGGCAGGTGGTGTCTATTTACAAAAGACGCCTCCTGCAGCATTAGCATATTATTGCACTGTGTCGCTGTGTACAAAGACGCTGTGGCTGTGTGATATGTGTCCATCTCTGGCTCAGAGTAATAGAGCCTTTCTCCTATGTATACTATAAATGACAGTGCACTGCTTTATTCCATGTATGAATCAGGAAATCAGGCCTTTGACTTTTACATCTGCTACTAACACTGTCAGGCTTCATCTCTACCTTATCGTTGGCTGTGGGTGTCCGCATTTGTATGCCCGGGGAAGAAATACTGCTGTTTTGTAGCTGCACATATCTACACGTAAATACTATATGTTTCTTGTTGCAACAGAATGTTTTTTTTCCGCCTCTGCATCTAAAGTTGTAATAGCATTAATAGTTATTGAAGAGGTTCAGGACAATGGCAAAGTATAAAGCCATCAGCTGATAACAGAACTCCAAGGTGACTTCTCATGTCCTTGTAATCTAAACAAAAGAGTATATGTTATGCTGTGTAGCAGCTTGTAAATACTTGAAATAGTAAGTGAAGGAATTATACTGGTTATAGTGTTGAAGGTCATGAACTTACTATAAAATGTGAATTTAAAATAAATAAAAGTTAAGTGGGGATATCATCAAAAAAGCATGGGAACCGTTGTGTATGTGTACAGTTTCAGATGTGTGTTGCCTAATTCCTTTTCAAACTTGAATGGTTCAGTCAAGGTTCAGTTAATAAATATGCAGGGCCATAACTAGGGGTCTGTGACCTGTACCACACTGTCACTGACTCACAGTACCTGGAACGGCACCTTGCAGCCAGTAGCGCTACTGCAAAGCTCTGGGCAGGCACACTGCAGCATGCAGAACTGCCCGGGCAGTGCTCTACTTCCCAGAGCTGGCGCCATGCCCCCTAGTCATAACGTCACTGGTTTAGGGGGTGGACTCAGCAGAGGGTGCACTGAGACCCTGTTATGGCACTGAAAATATGACTTATTTTGTAATGTACTCTGAAAAATACTTTTTATATACTGTATATGTGTAATTTCCTTAAGCGCATCCCATACATATATTCTTTAGTGTGAAATAGTGGTAAAAGTTCAGCAAAATAAAATATCCATACATGAAATGAAAATCTATAATTAATTTATGTTATAATTAATTCAATTAAAAATTGTACATAATGTTCATATATAAGGTGGCTATTTTAAATGAATTATAAATGAATCCTAATACCAGTATACATTTGACAAAACGACACATAACAAATATGTTCTGGATAAAAAAAAGGATATATAAAAATATATATATATATATATATATATATATATATCCTCTTTTTATATATCCTGGTCAGCTGCTAAGGGGAACATTATCCCCCTGTGTAGTTGTTGGTACCTATGGGGAGACTTCCTTCTGAGTGCACATGTCCCCTGTACAGACGATCCCTCCTCCCCACCATCCTGTAGGTGCAGCAGCTGCTGAGGGCAACAGAAGTAGACTGAGTAAGCCTCCGATCACTTCAGAGGTCAGCGTTCCCAGTAATGCATTGCGCGGGTGACGTCATGACGTCACCCGCGCAGTGAGGAACCAGAGCGGCCGCGTCTGCTGGATCAATTGATCCAGTCTCCGGGATTCCGACTGCTATCGGGATTCCTGCGCTGGTATTCATAACTACATCCCGTCCAGTGGTGGTCTTAGACTCTATGCCAGTGTATTTGGTTGTGCCAATTTCACCCGTTTGCATTTATAATCTATGTGCATGTGTGTATTTTGATACATTCGCTGTCCGGTTTTGAGCTCCAGGGTTATTGTATCTACTTCGTGTTTCTCATTGTACACTGCGCACTGTTCCTACAGTGCCAACACATCTATGCCTCTCACTGGGCCTGATTCAGCATGGATTACAACTGCTAAAGCGTACGCAGGCGGCGGATTGGATTATTGCCTACCGTGCATGCATTGCAGTGCGCATGCACAAAGGCATCAGAGCCATCGCAGAATGGTTGACAGGCAATGAGTGTTTGGGGGTGGTGATGGGGGGGTCGGTGAAATGCAGGCTTGTCTGGCCATTTGAACGCAGTTGCATGGGCGTGCATAAATTAGTCACTGCAACGGCATACGCAGCTTGTGTACTCACTACGTACAACGTGGTTAGCAATTTCTGAGTAGTGTCAGACCTACTATAATTCTGTGCGAGAGGCCGATGTTACTTGATGTTCCCGATGTATACGCAGAACTGCAAGGTATTACGGATGTGAGATATCGGTAGTGGGCGTCACTATGCTGGCTGTGCGGTGGCTTTGTGATTGCATTCATTAGCATATTTTCGCAGCAGACCTATGCACTCTTCCCATAGTGCCAATACCTCCACAGATGTACATTATTGCATGCTACGTGCTGTACAAACAGTGCAAATACCTACGTGTACATTATTACATGATATGTGCCATACAGACAGTGTCAACACCTCTCTGTACCTTATTGCAAGCTATGCACTGTACAAATAGTGCCTACATATTCATGTACCATATGTATCTTATTGCATGCTACAAAACTACCACTTCTCGGAGTATCACAACTATACCCCTTTTGGTGTGTTCCACCATAGAAGCAAAACTCCATGGCTTTACACAAGTACAACTACTTCATATAGTTAGACTAAGGGGCATATCCAATTAGCAGCGGGGTTTACCCCGCAGCTAATTGTTGCGCTGTCTTCGATGAAGGGGCATCTTTAGAGAGGAGGGGGCCCGTGTGCATCCCCCTTTCAGGGGCCCCCTCCTCTCTCCCCGTGGCCAGCAACCGACTGGTGCGGCTGGTCGGCCACCGCAGAATCAGCAGACTCTGGGCACAAGAGTGTAACCAGAGTCTACTGCGCATGCGCAGATTGCCGGAGAAATAGTGCGGCTGACATTTTCCCTGCGATTTCCTCACAGCGCATGCACAAAATGCCGGAAAAGTGTCTGTGGCGGACATTTTCCGGCGTTTTAAGCAGCGCTGAGAGACCCGATGTGGGACCTCAGAGAGGTAAGTTTTAGATAATATGGGTGCAGGGTGTGCGGTGCGGGCCCCCTGAACCCGGGGCCTCGTGTGCACTGCGCACCCAGCCCTCATTATAGATAAACCTCTGCTTTAACGTGGAAACAAAGCCAAGCGACTCAACTATGCACGAAAGCATAGGAACTGGGGTGTAGAAAAATGGCAGCAGGTGCTCTGGACTGAAGAGTCAAAATTTTAAATATTGTAAAAGAAGGCAGTTTGTTCGCCGAAGGGGTGGAGAACGATATAATGAGTGTCTGCAGGCAATAGTGATGCATGGTGGAGGTTCCTTGCAAGTTTGGGGCTGCATTTCAGCAAATGGAGTTGGGGTTTTGGCAAGGATTAATAGTGTTCTCAATGTTGTGTGACTATGCAGGACCCATTCTGCACACTCGCAGAATGGGTCCTGTGTACACACAGATTCCTGATAATCGAGAATCTGCGATCAGCAGTGCACTTGCCTGCACTGATGTATCAGGCCCTATGTTCAGCGTAAAGAAGAACACGGAGTCCTGGAAGTCATGATATTGCCCCCACAGAGCCCTGATCTCAACATCATCGAGTGTGTCTGGAATAACATGATGAGACAGAAGGATTTGAGCAAGCCTACATCCACAGAAGATCTGTGGTTAGTTCTCCAAGATGTTTGGATTGGAACAACTTCCCTGCCAAGTTCCTTCAAAAACTGTGTGCAAGTGTACCTAGAAGTGCTGTTTTGAAGGCAAAGGGTGGTCACACCAAATATTGATTTGATTTAGATTTCTCTTCTGTTCATTCAGTTTGCATTTTGTTAATTGATAAAAATGGATAAAAAGAAACTATTAACACTTCTAATTTTGGTAGCACTCTTAGGGCCGCATTCAATTAGACGCGAAAAGCTGAGATCCGCAGAAAAGTATCGCCGATTGTGACTTTTTCACCTATCGAAAACTTATCTCCGTATTCAATTCCAAGTACTTTTCGCGTACGCGGAAAGTTAATGCAATGTAATAGTCGAAAAAGATTTGCCTCTGAATAGCAGGAGAAAAGAAGTGCATTTTTTTTATTTTGGGGTGCAAAGGTGGGGAAACCACTCAGAACCCTTGGGACATCCCCCAAAGGACAATTGCGTAAAAAAATTCCAGAAAAAAAACTTAACACCCCAAGAAAGTACTTTCAATTACGGGGCGAAAAAGCACAAAGTGAGGGGACAAATTAAAAAACTAGCAACATAAGGTTCTGGGGGTGCCCTAAAAAGGGGCCAAGGGTTTTTGGGGTTGCAGGTGCTTTTATGACAGAGGAATTTCACTTTTATTAAAACTTCACTTTAGCGATATTAAAAGATGCTAGCACCCATTTTCAGGTACCCCAAATTTGACAGGACTACTTATTTTCTCCAAAAAATACTGCTTTATGCCATTCTTCACCACTTGTGCAAAGATGCTAATTAAAGGCAATTGTGCAAACTTAAGTACCCCAAACAGTTTTATTAGGGCTAATCGGGCACTACTACATTGATCCCTGATGTTTCTGCATTTTTTGGGGGGGTTCAGGCTGATTTCTCCGATTCTGATACCACTTTCAGCCTGTTCTGACTTTGCATGTCGGCGTTTTTGCATCTTTTGGAATTGAATACGGCGAATAGCGGGGACGCGCACGAAAAGATTCTGTGGCCAAAAGACGCGATGTAGGTGAAATGTCCGTCAGGCGGAACTTTATTGCGGGTGCAAAACTAATTGAATACGGGCCAAACTTTGCAGCATTTTTCCACGCCTGCCTAAATCTTTTGCACAGTACTATATATATATATATATATATGCATGCAGTCAGGTCCATAAATATTGGGACATTGTCAGAATTTTCATATTTTGGCCTCTATTCACCACCACAATGGCTTTGAAATGAAACAAACAAGATGTGCTTTAACTGCAGACTTTCAGATTTAATTTGAGGGTAATTACATCCAAATCAGGTGAACGGTGTAGGAATTACAATGGTTTCTATATGTGCCTCCCACTTTTTAAGGGGCCAAAAGTAATGGGACTATCAACTCAAAAGCTATTTCATGGACAGGTGTGTGCTATTCCCTTGTTATTTCATTATCAATTAAGCAGGTAGAAGGTCTGGAGTTGATTCTAGGTGTGACATTTGCATTTGGAATCAGTTGCTGTCGACTCTCAATATGAGATCCAAAGAGCTGTCACTATCAGTGAAGCAAGCCATCATTAGGCTGAGAAATCAAAACAAACCCATCAGAGAGATAGCAAAAACACTAGGTGTGGCCAAATCAACTGTTTGGAACATTCTTAAAAAGAAAGAATGCACCGGAGAGCTCAGCAACACCAAAAGACCCGGAAGACCACGGAAAACAACTGTGGTGGATGACAGAAGGATTATTTCCCTGGTGAAGAAAAACCCCTTCACAACAACTGGCCAAATCAAGAACACTATCCAGGAGGTAGGTGTATATGTGTCAAAGTCAACAATCAAGAGAAGACTTCACAAGAGTGAATATAGAGGGTTCACCACAAGATGTAAACCATTGGTGAGCCTCAAAAACAGGAAGACCAGATTAGAGTTTGCCAAACAACATCTAAAAAAGCCATTACAGTTCTGGAACAACATCCTATGGACAGATGAGACAAATATCAACTTGTACCAGAGTGATGGGAAGAGAAGAGTATGGAGAAGGAAAGGAACTGCTCATGATCCAAAACATACCACCTCATCAGTGAAGCATGGTGGTGGTAGTGTCATGGTGTGGGCATGTATGGCTGCCAATTGAACTGGTTCCCTTGTATTTATTATTGATGATGTGACTGCTGACAAAAGCAGCAGAATGAATTCTGAAGTGTTTCGGGCAATATTATATGCTCATATTTAGTCAAATGCTTCAGAACTCATTGGACGGCGCTTCACAGTGCAGATGGACAAATACCCGAAGCATATTGCAAAAGCAACCAAAGAGTTTTTTAAGGCTAAAAAGTGGAATGTTATGCAATGGCCAAGTCAATCCCCTGACCTGAATCCGATTGAGCATGCATTTCACTTGATGAAGACAAAACTGAAGGGAAAATGCCCAAAGAACAAGCAGGAACTGAAGACATTTGCTGCAGAGGACTGGCAGAGCATCACCAGGAATGAAACCCAGCGTCTGGTGATGGTTATGCGTTCCAGACTTCAGGCTGTAATTGCCTGCAAATGATTTGCAACAAAGCATTAAAAAGTGAAAGTTAGATTTAGGATTGTTTAGTTTGTCCCATTACTTTTGGCCCCTTAAAAAGTATGAGGCACATATAGAAACCGTTGTAATTCCTACACCGTTCACCTGATTTGGATGTAATTACCCTCAAATTAAATCTGAAAGTCTGCAGTTAAAGCACATCTTGTTTGTTTCATTTCAAAGCCATTGTGGTAGTGAATAGAGGCCAAAATATGAAAATTCTGACAATGTCCCAATATTTATGGACCTGACTGTATAGGTGCGTACACACTGGGCGATAAAGTGGACGACTGAACGATAACGATATCGTTATCGTTCAGTCGTCCACTTTATCGTCCATTTTTAAGCCCAAAAAGATGAACGATGACGACGACGCGCGTTCCCGCGGGTCGTTCGTCATCGTCGTTCATCGGGCTGACATGCAGGCCAACCTGACGATCTCGTCAGGTTGCTGCATGTCAGGGAATGGGGGAGAGAGCCCGGGGCTGAACGATATCGTTAATGATATCGTTCAGCAGCTGTGCTCAATGTCATAAACGACATTGAGCACAGCCTGCCGGGGACACACTAGACGATATCGCTCAGGGAGCATATCGTCTAGTGTGTACGCACCTTATGTATAAATATATATACACACACACACACACAAACACACACACACATTTTTCAATGCATGTAGTTCAGAGGCAACATTCGCTCAATTCCCATCCATCTCTGCATTCGGCTTGTAATGCCTGTAGTCATAGATGTTTCTTTCAGATGCCCCAAGACTGCTCTCTATGATTTAAGATGGTTAAGCACTAGTGTTCTTTTTACTCTACCCTCTCCACCCAAACAGTCTTGGATAGCAGTTTGATACAGTTTTTAACCATAAATTAAATATACATAATAACATGAACTATTGCACTGTTACCTCTTTTAAAATGTGCCTTTTTATCACAATATGATTATGACATTCAACAGGTGCCTAGAAAAAACACTCATTGATCCCACTGTTTTGTTTCAGCAATTGTACTTTGGCCCCAGGCAATCCTAGTATTGGGGGTGAATGTTCCGGCCCCTACCTCTAAAATGGTGGCTCGTTACACTACACAGCCAATGGTGGGGGCTAAAGCGTTGGTGGTTTCAAGCCTGATGAAAATCGCTGCACAGTAACTGCAATATGCTTTTGCTGAGTATTGAATCAGGTGGTTTTGAGGCCAAAATTTCCATTGATTTTACATTTCCTCTTTCCTGTTTAACATTATTTCACTACATCCTTGAGTATCTTTATGGTCTTTGAACTCATCATTTTTTATATATTACAATTAACAACATGTATATTACAATTAATAACACGTATATTACAATATACCAACATGTATATAACAATTTACAATTAACAACATTAAAAGCTTTGTCAAGAAAATAGTGAATATCTACTTAGATAGGATGAAGTATAAACAGTGAAGACATGAACAGTTAGTGCCGACTTTGGCAGTGTTGACATAATGATTTCTGAACTGCCATATGTGTTCCTACCTGTGTAAGCAATTTTGGAAACATTTGACTTGACAGAATCTGTGTTCCTTTTGTCAGTGAACGAACAGCAATAGGACCCACCTACAATAGAGAATATATGACAAATCAAACACTAGATGACAGTTTTGTATAGCCATTGTATTTATCTGAGGCAGAGTAAGAATTTATTTTCGCCTAATAAGCTATTTGCATTGTGTTTTTACAGTTACATCATTTTAAGTAGCTGCCAACTAGACGTCAATTTTACATCAATTCCAAAATATTGATTTGTGTCATCGGAAATATACTAAATACTACTACTACTACTACTAATAATAATAATAATAATAATAATAATACTCTAATCAATCACTCTCAATTAAAATTAATGGGATGCTACGCTGGTTGACACATAAAAATAGTTTTACAGGATTCGTTTAAACTCTTGATACTGTGGTCTCTGAGTTTTTAGAAATCTTATACTCCATACAGTATGTATGTATAAATATGAGTGTGAATGAGCAACTATTATGTGTTCTATTTATCAAAACTGCAAACTTAATAAATAGTGCAACCATATAGCGTAGCTCTAATGAGGCCACATTGCGTCTGTCTGTCAGTAAAAGTCACACTTAGGAGCGCCGAGTGGGTACTTTATACCCGAACACGGGTCTGTTGGAGGGGAAGCAGCTAGATCCCCTTCCAAAGATTGACCCTGACGTCATCAGCCAGTGTCCAACGTTATTCCCTACCATCCAAGTGGGCATAGAGGGGGAATATAATCATGTGGCGAGCATAGCGAGCCATCGAGCCCGAAGCGTGACGAGCGAAGCGAGCCTGTGAGGGGCCAACTTTCTTTTTTTGCTGGACTGTGTGGGCAGGAAACTTCACCTCCGCCCTCAGTTCACGTCACTTCCAGGTACAGTATCTAAAGGGGAACTATACCTTTTCCGGTTGAAGCGCCCGTGCCCTTCAGGCCCCCATGCCTCTGATCCCGATGCTGTACTTCGGGCAGATAGAGAGGTCTGACTGCTGCAGGAGCCTCTCTCCCTAGCCCAGCACACATGCTTCTATCACACTGTGATGTGCTAGGGAGAAAGATAGGCTGCTGCAGTCATTCTCTCTCCCTGTGTGATGTGCTGGGGGGAGCGATCACACTCACCTTCCTCCCCGGACACCGGCACTCCCACACTGGACACCGCCCCCTCTGTACTGTGAACAGGGCCGGTTCTAGACATTGCGGAGCTCTAGGCGAAAGTTCCCAGTTGCGCCCCCCTCCCAAAAAAACCCAACCTTTTTTTTAGATGGCGTTCCTCTGTGCGCGCGCTTCCGGAAAGGGGGCGTGTCCTTGCGGAACACCCCCAATTCATAACACTGTGGGGCATGCCCAGCACTTACGAAGGTGCTGGGCTTCCCCCAAGCTCTCCCCTCATGGTGAATAATTGCCATGTGCAGTAATGCGCCTTACACAGTATGTCTTACACAGTAATGCTCTTTATAACACATTATGCCACATGCAGTAATGCCCTTTATAACACATTATGCCACATGCAGTAATGCCCTGTATAACACATTATGCCACACGCACTAATGCCCTTTATAACACATTACACCACACGCAGTAATGGCCTTTATAATACATTATGCCATATGCAGTAAGGCCCTTTATAACACATTATGCCACATGCAGTGATGCCCTTTATAACACATTATGCCACATGCAGTAATGCCCTTTATAACACATTTTGCCACATGCAGTAATGCCCCGTATAATACATTATGCCATACACAGTAATATCCTCTATAACACATTATGCCACACGCAGTAATGCCCTGTATAATACATTGTGCCACACACAGTAATTCCCTTTATAATACATTATCCCCAATTCAAATTACGACACACAGTGGTGCCCCTTTACACAATGCCCAAATTAGTGCCATTTATACAGAAGGCCCACAGTAGTAGTGCACCTAATACAATGCCCCAGTAGTAGTACCCCTTATACAATGCCCACAGCAGTGGTGCCCCTTATATAATGGCCCCCCCAAGTGGTGCCCCCCATGCAGTGCCCTCATTAATAGTGCCCGCAGTGGTAATGCCCACAGTAGTAGTGCCCCCATTGGTAATGTCCTCTATAATAGTGCCCCCATTGGTAGTGCCCCCAATAGTAGTGCCCACAGTAGTAATGCCCCTATAATAGTGCCCACATTAGTAGTGCCCCCAGTAGTAATGCCCCTTATAGTAGTACCCACAGTAGTAATGCCTCTATAAAAGTGCCCACAGTTGTAATTCTCACATTAGTAGTGCCCCCAGTAATGCCCCCTATAGTAGTGCCCACAGTTGTAATGCCCCCATTAGTAGTGCCTCCAGTAGTAATGCCCACTATCGTAATGACCCATTAGTAGTGCCCCCAGTAGTAATGTCTCCACTAGTAATGCCCCCTATAGTAGTGCCTCCAGTAGTAATGCCCCCATTAGTAGTGTCCACTGTAATAATGCCCCCTATATTAATGCCCCCATTAGTAGTGACCACTGTTGTAATGTCCCCAGTAGCAATGTCCCCTTATAGTTGTGCCCATAATAGTAATGCCCCCCTATAGCCATGCCCCCAGAAGTAATGCCCCATATAGAAATCCCCCCTATAGCCATGCCCCCAGTGCTGGTGCTTCTGAAAAAAAAATACAATTATAAAACAAACACAATACTTACCTTAAGCCCCGCTCCTCTGTCCGCTGCCATCTGGACCGACCGCAGCTCCACCACGGATCTATGGGAGGGATGTTATGACGTCACGACGTCCCTCTCATAGTGCTCTCTGTGGGAGCCGGAGCTCAGGTGTGAGCTCCGGCTCCTTGGACCTACGGGAGGGACGTCGTGACGTCACGACGTCCTTCCCATAGTGCTCTCTGCCGGAAGCAGGGAGGGCTGCCGCTGCAGGGAAGGTGCCAGGTGCCCTCTGATAACAAATATCAGTGGGCGTCTGGCAAATGGAGTCTCCCTGCAGCGGCTAGCGGGGGAGGGACCGGCGCTGTTTTTTTTTCTAGGATTTATTTTTTTTATCTCCTAGGGACTCAGTGGCGCCCTCTAGGGGCCGGTGCTCCGGGCGACGGCCCTGTTAGCCCGCTCCTAGAACCGCCAATGACTGTGAATATATTATATTTGTTTTCTTTTTCATAAGGAGGGAGTCTAGCCACACCTCCCAAAGTTGGACACAGCCCTGGTTATACCCACCCAAGACACTGTAAGGGGGTCATGCTGAGCTGGATACATTGTCTATTTCCTTTGCATATGATGCACAAATTTCTACTGCACATGAGAGCAAGAAAAAGGATGGATTAACTTCCAGATTTGGTACTTGAGCTTTTGCCCTTCTGCTCCATCCATGGGAGCTGTCTGTTCTTCCACAGCTTGCCTTAGGATACATACATTACAGTTTCACAGGTACTGTATACAACCCCAGGCACACTCCTTACATGACACATTCAGTGGAGATGTAGTACTATAAGGGTTCCATACCTGCCATTTGAGCAGGAATGACATAACACTAAGGGTGAATTGTGGTTGTATACATTTAAAATGTCGACATTTGAAAAGTCGACATTCCATAAGTCCAACATTCACAATGTTCACAATGATAGAATGTTGACATGGCAGAATGCTGACATTCACAATGTCGACATCCAATGTTTGGACAATTTTAGGGTTAGGTTGCAATGAGGGTTAGAATCAGCAATATTCACTTCCACTACAGACATCTGCACTCTCAACATGCCACCCATTCACAATGTTGACATTATGAATGTCGACATGTGACATGTCGAACTCCCGTCCATGTTGACAATCTGAACTTTGACAAATTGTACCCCACCCATTGTACCTCTCAATACCATTTTCTTTGGTAGGAGAAAGTACACACTAATGATGCTGGTCGCCTGCACTAGCTAGTGACGGATTTACCGCTAGGGAATGCAAGCTGCCACTTAGGGCCTGGCGGGGCCCGCCAACAGGGCTGTATAGGCCTTTTTACATCCAGTTCCAGCCTCGGCAGACTGTCAGCACATCTATTGGACAGCTGCTGGGTGCCGCTCTGTCTCACAGCCCTCCTCTCCCCACTCTGTGCTGTGTGCTGCCTGTGACCAGTAACGTCACACCCACAGGAGAGAGGAGCTCTCCATGCAGGGCCGGCTCTAGGGGTGTTCGACCAGTGCAGTTGAACACGGGCGCCACCCATAGAGGGCGCACCCCTCCCCAATACTGTCCCGCTGCTCCATCCGTGGGCTGGGCACGCGGCTGGTCTAATCAGGAGGTTGGGAACCCACACTGCCACAGCTGTGTGGTGGTGTCGGACCCTGGAGTCTGAATGGATGCTGCGCAGATGCACGCGGGATCCATTCAGTGACGGGAGAGGGCTGTGGGAAGCCCAGCTAGTGAGGCTCCTCCCTGCCTGACGTTATTTGGAGGCATGCAATGCGGGCATGCCTCCAAATAACGTCACACAGGGGACATGTTCTATGGTAATTAGACCACGCCCTCATTTTCGGTCCTGCCTCCATGCTGACTGGAAGGTGAGTGCCATTGGTAAGGAAGGGTCGTGGGTGTGTGTGTGGCTATGGGGGGCTCTGATTGTGTGTGGCTATGGGTGCAGTGTGTATATGTGTGGCTATGGGGTCCTGTGTGTCTGCTGGTATGGGGGTCCTTTGTGTGTGTGCAGCTATGGGGTCCTGTGTGTCTGCTGCTATGGGGGTCCTTTGTGTGTGTGCAGCTATGTGGGCCCTGTGTGTGTGCGGATATGTGAGCCCTGTGTTTGTGTTGCTATAGGGGCCCTGTAGTATGTGTGTGGCTATAGGGCAGTGTTTGTGAGGCTATTAGGGCAGTGTGTGTGTGTGTAATATTGCATGCAGTTGAAGGAGTGGGGCCCCTAACTGCTATCTTGCTTAGGGCCCCCTGAGGTCTAAATCTGCCTCTGGCACTAGCTAGTGGCTTCTGATTGGCTGATTGTGGACTGTTCTCTGAAGCTGATACTGTTTTCTTCATTGATCCTGCCCACTGTACTTTGTATGATTTTGTTGGGGTATTCTAGAATGTTTTTTATTTTGCAACTTTTACAGGTATTCACAAATAAAAAAGTTATACTACTATATTGTAGCATTTATTTTTCTATAAACCAAACCTAATACCAAATGCATATTTCACTATCAAAATAAATGTTAGCAAACTTTTCTTGTGCTTATGACCTGGGTGGGTGTAAGTGTGTGTATTTCTGGGGCTGAGCAGATTACTCTGACTCAATAAATGGATGTACAGTAAATATGGTATCTTTATATGCGTTTGGTTTAAGCATTTATTTTAAAACACAAATGAGCCCAACACCTCATCACCCTCATACAGTAAGTGACTAATAAAAGTCTCCAGTAACAGAGACTAGAAACTTCTACACAGCAAATATTAGGGTTTACTACAGATTCATCAAGATGCAGGTTGACATGCATCCAACAGTGAGTCTATAGGTACTGTGAAGATAAATGTATGCTCCAGTCAACATATTTTACATGTTATTTATTCAGGAGGAAACAATTTTCCTGAAACTAATGCAAACATCAGTCAGGCAGAAAGGTGAAGACTTTACATTAGTGATTGACTGTACAGCGTAAATGACTACTTCAAGGGTATGAATTTTGCTGCTAAAATGTATTTTGCTGCCAAGTTATTTTTAACAAAGCATAACCACAAACTGCTGGAAAACATGGCACTGCATCATGGGGCAAAACGCCAAATGGTCACCTGTTAGGCTGGATAGAGATTGCAAGTGTATTATGTGGAGCAAATGTATGATATGGTATGACACCCCCTTTTATAATAGATGCATAAAGCCCTGCAACATGAATGTTATCAATACTTCCATTATATAATTGAATAGTGTTAGTCTTCTTTTTACCATCCTTATGTCAACCTTCTGAAGACTACATAGCTAAAGTAAATTAAGGGGAGGCATTAGCTTTATACTGTATAAACCCTTTGGTGCTTATGGATGGTAAATTATTATATTCATTACAGTTAAGTGTATTAGGAGCCCACGTACTGCAGCAGAGACATCCATTTTCTTACTAGTAAGCAGTAAGGCGTGCCTTTGGATATTTCCAGAATGAGAGATCTGTGGAGAATGAACTGTGGGCCTGATTCAGACCCGGGCGCTATTTGCGTTCGCTCGCTGGCTAAAAGGGGCCGCTATTTAAATCATGTGCTCGCACTGCGTCGCGTAAAGCCGCCCACTTTTTAATAGCGAGCGGACGCACTATGCGCTCGCACCTGTATAAAGAAGACGCCCCTTTGCCACTCGCAACACACGTCATCTCCGGCAGTTGTAGGATTCATCGGGAACATCGAGAGCCATCGGAGCTGCTCGCAGCGCTTGTGGTAGCCTTTTCCCACCACAACATTGCGAGCAGTTCAGGCTAAAATACAGCCCAGTCACATGTGTAATGACGCTACTTTGCTAATTATGCACACCCATTAAACGCCGTTCTGACGGTCAGGCATGCCTGCGTTCGCACATCCACACCCCCGTTTTCAAGCACCTTCCCCTGTTACCACCCACAAAATAGCGGCCCGACTGCGGGCTACGGACGAGCACATCGTAATTACTGGTTCGCGCATGCGCATTGCGACTCATACGCATATGCAGTTTGCGAAAAATCGCTCAATGTGAGCAAGCGCAGCATAGCATCCGGGTCTGAATCAGGCCCTGTGATCACAAACCAAGTACAATTAGCTGCAGGAGTAATGATTGTCCAAACCTGATGAGGATGATTGCTAGCCAAACAGTACAGATGCTTGTCGCAACTGTGCTAACCTTATACATTTAGTATACAATCTATAGGTCACTCACACGATCCATGATTTGACCAGTAACTTCACAGTCTGAAATGTATAAAATCACATTTTTTGAGGAATCCAATAGAGATGAGACGCTTGTCAGTCCAAACCTTTGCAGCCAGTCTCCTAATGGGCACATAAAAATATATACAGTAATGCAGGGACAAAAGTTATATGTTCCTAATGTAACATTGACAGATGAACATTATCCCACCCCCCAAAAAAACAATCCTGCCTTATGTCTGAAAACAACATTTAAACATTAGCTTCTCTCCAGCACTAACTGAAGTCATTACTTTGCAGAGAGCACAAAGGTTGTGTATAAGGAATGGTGGAGATTGGTATGATAAGCCGGTGGCTGACGAGACACCTGCTGAAATCCCGACAGTGGAAGCCTGGCTGGTTGAGAATCCAGGCAGCGGTAAGTAAGTACTTTAACCTACCGCTACACCCCCTGAACCCTCCCTTGGTGACGCCTAACCCTAACCTCTAGAGGGGGTGCCTAATCCTAACCTACCCTCTAGTGGTGCCTAAACCTAACTCACCCTCCCTGCACCCTAAACCTAACCCTCCCAGGGGGTGCCTAGCCCTAACCTCTCTCATAGTGGCGCCTAACCCTAACCCCCCCCTTCCCGTAGCCTGACCCTAACCCTCCCGGGGGGGTTCCTAACCTAACATCCCCCCCTATGTTGCCTAAACCTAACCCCCCCCTTCCTGGGGACTTTGGCGTTACTTACCCATCTGGACGATCGCGATTCTGAGCTTCGAGATGCCGGCGTCAGTACCCTGTTCACTGTCGGGATATCATTGCCAGCATTTTGCCAGGCATCGGGCATCGGGATACGGGCGTCGGGACATGGACGCCCGGCATCCCGTCTGTCGGCAATGTGACTGCATACCGAATGGAAGGTGCTGATGGTTCCTTGACAAATGGAGAAGATGAAGCTGCAATCTCTAACTCACAAGCAGGTGGGTTAGAAACACCTTTAGCTTATTTCTTTATTAACATTTGTTGAAAAGTTGGTAAAAAAAACCAAATTAAAACATTTTATAAATTGGGTCATGCTGATTTATGAAATACAAATGTCTCTGATTTCAAGGTAAATATCAATTAATTTCCATCTATCTACAGTACATTGGGACAGATGTATTAAACTCTGGAAAGTGATAAAGTGGAGAGTGATAAACGACCAACCAATGAGCCCCTAACTGTTACAGGCTAGGAGATAAACTGTCATGTTAGGAGCTGATTGGTTGGTCCTTTATTACTTTCCACTTTATCACTTTCCAGGGGTTAATACATTTGCCCCAGTATCTTGTACTTGCTGCCCCTTGAGCTTAGAGAAGAGGATAAGGTGGGGAGGCTGATACCTGTAATTAAGCATGTCAGTTTGAGATATGCCTTATTTTGAGTTATACATATCCTTACATACAGTAGCTATGTGACATACATTTTGTCTCTACATAATATGAGTGCATGTTTAGGAGTTGATGATGATGATTCTTGTATTGTTGGTGTAGAATCCAGATACATCTATAGGCTATTTTTCAGCCAGTGGATTAAATTTATTTGCACTAACAAATAAAATGTCCAATTTGGCTTAAGCAGTTATACAGATTGTGAGGAATAAAATTTACCTGACTCAGAACTCAGTGACAAATACGCAGATCCCAAACATTTTAACGTGCTTTGATTAAAGTCTGAGGGGAAAATTTGAAGAGAGATAAAGTGATGCAATTGCCCAAAGCAACCAATCAGCTCCTGTCACTTATCTAGCACAGTCTTTGACGTGACAGTTAGAAGCTACTTGGTTGGTTTGGGCGAATTCTCATCTTTATCTCTCTCCAAGGCTTGATACATCTCCCCTTGAGATTCTTATTTAATTCATACTTAATCACTTGCTCAACCAGGATGGCTACAAATATAAGAAGCCAAAAGTGAGATTATTTATTGCGGGGCACATGGGGCTAAGAAAGTTATAAAGATGTTAAATGTTTATTGACACTCTTTAAAATAACAAAATGGATCCTCTGAGCTGAGTGAAATATTTCAAATGTAAGAGATGTGTGAAGAATAGAATGTGAATAAAAGTTACTCTTTGATGTGCTACAATATTACTGGTTATATGTGGTTACGGATTTTCATATGTAGTGATAATTAATGCTACCAGGTGAGGTATGAAATGCTAACAAAACTGACTATACCCCCAATTGCAGCTGAACCCTAAATACAGTCTATCCCTAACTTTAATTACAGCATAACTCTAACCCAAATTACAGCCTAACCCTAATTACAGCCTAACTAACCCTAATTACAGCCTAACTCTAACCCTAATAACAGCCTAACTCTAACCCTAAGTACAGCCTAACCCTAATTACAGCTTAACCCTAATCACAGCCTAACTCTAACCCTAATTACAGCCTAACCCTAACCCTACTTACAGCCTAACCTTAATTACAGCCTAACTCTAACCCTAATTACAGCCTAACTCTAACCCTAATTACAGCCTAACTCTAACCCAAATTACAGCCTAACCCTAATTACAGCCTAACCCTAACCCTACTTACAGCCTAATCCTAATTACAGCCTAACTCTAACCCTAATTACAGCCTAACTCTAACCCTAATTACAGCCTAACCCTAATTACAGCCTAACCCTAAACACAGCCTAACTCTAACCCTAATTGCAGTCTAACTCTAACCCTAATTACAGCCTAACCCTAATTACAGCCTAACTCTAACCCTAATTACAGCCTAACCCTAATTACAGCCTAACTCTAACCCTAATTACAGCCTAACTTTAAAGCTGGCCACACACTAGACCAACTTACATCCAACCAGCCAACTTGTTGATTGGTTGGAATGAAAATCTGGTAAGGAATGGGAGAAACTCATAATCAGCAAGTTGTGCCTAAATGTCAGAAAACAGATGAAAATGGTCGGTCAGACAAGTTTGTTAAATGTTTGATCTAAACAATTTGTTCAAACAACAGTTTTTGTCCATTTTCCGGCATTTGGGAGCAAATTGCTGATTGTCATTTGCTTTCATACCTTACCAGATTTTCATTCCAACCAATCAACTAGTTGGCTGGTTGGACAGATAATCTTTAGATGTGTGGCCATCATAACCCTAATTACAGCCTAACCCTAATTACAGCCTAACTCTAACCCTAATTACAGCCTAACCCTAATTACAGCCTAATCCTAATTACAGCCTAACTCTAACCCTAATTACAGCCTAACCCTAATTACAGCCTAACCCTAATCACAGCCTAACTCTAACCCTAATTGCAGTCTAACTCTAACCCTAATTACAGCCTAACCATAATTACAGCCTAGCTCTAACCCTAATTACAGCCTAGCCCTAATTACAGCCTAACTCTAACCCTAATTACAGCCTAACCCTAATTACAGCCTAACTCTAAAGCTGGCCACACACTAGACCAACTTACATCCAACAAGCCAACTTGTTGATTGGTTGGAATGAAAATCTGGTAAGGAATGGGAGAAACTGATAATCAGCAAGTTGTGCCTAAATGCCAGAAAACAGATGAAAATGGTCGGTCAGACAAGTTTGTTAAATGTTTGATCTAAACAATTTGTTCAAACAACAGTTTTTGTCCATTTTCCGGCATTTGGGAGCAAATTGCTGATTGTCATTTGCTTTCATACCTTACCAGATTTTCATTCCAACCAATCAACTAGTTGGCTGGTTGGACAGATAATCTTTAGATGTGTGGCCATCTTAACCCTAATTACAGCCTAACCCTAATTACAGTCTAACTCTAACCCTAATTACAGCCTAACCCTAATTACAGCCTAACCCTAACCATAATTGCAGCCTAACCCAAATTACAGCCTAAAGCTGGCCACACACTAGACCAATTTACATCCAACCAGCCAACTTGTTGATTGGTTGGAATGAAAATCTGGTAAGGAATGAAAGCAAATGACAATCAGCTATTTTCTTCCAAATGCCGGAAAATGGACAAAAACTGTTGTTTGAACAAATTGTTTAGATCAAACATTTAACAAACTTGTCTGAATGACCATTTTCATCTGTTTTCTGGCATTTAGGAGCAAATTGCTGATCATCATTTACTCCCATACATTGCCAGATTTTCATTCCAACCAATCAACAAGTTGGCTGGTTGGATGTAAGTTGGTCTAGTGTGTGGCCAGCTTTACTCTAACCCTAATTACATCCTAACCCTAATTACAGCCTAACTATAACTCTAGTTACAGCCTAACCCTAATTACAGCCTAACTAACCCTAATTACAGCCTAACCCTAATTACAGCCTAACTCTAACCCTAATTACAGCCTAATTCTAATTACAGCCTAACTCTAACCCTAATTACAACCTAACTCTAACCCTAATTACAGCCTAACACTAACCTTAATTACAGCCTAACCCTAATTACAGCCTAACTGTAACCCTAATTACAGCCTAACCCTAAACCTAATTGTAGCCTAGCCCAAACTACATATGTCGACATTGGGAAATGTTTAAAATGTTTGTATTATGTCAGTGTCGACACCCTGAACATGTTTACATCATATATGACCTATTCACAGTCAGTTTGATTTGCAAAACTAAAACTGTGACTTCCTCCGCTTGGCTGTGCCCTCCTCCTCATGGCTGCCACTCTCTGTCATACCTGGCTGAGATGAAACTGGATTGTGACTGGAGGTGTAGCTTCATTGACAGTACAGAGAATGCAAATAATAGCAGCCTACAATAGAAATATATTGAAGTAAATGGCCGGACTGTGCAGCCAATAAGTACCTAGTTCTTTATTTATGAAAAACGAGGGTTCCTTGCAGTGTAGAATGACTTTTTAACCACTGCTCCTGCTGTTTTACTAAGGTTGATTAAATAAGTGTTTTTTCATAGTTGTGGCCAATCAGATGCAGTCCTTATTATTATTAGCAGCTTTGCAGTCATCACTAACAACTTATACACTTACATAACACCAGGACCAAAGCTGACGTAAGTCAGACCCCTTCAGGGGCTACATTTGAGACTTTCAAAGCCATGTCAGACTCATTTTGGAATTACACACTCAGGCCCTCATTCAGAGGTGCTCGCAAGAAGCGAGCACTCGCTCTGAATGAGGGCGGCCACTTGACTTTTCAAGTGCGGCCTCCTGGTCGCTAGCTAAGCTGTGGGTTACCACCCACAGCTTTAGCGACCGACCAGGTTGATGGTCGCGATGGTCAAGATCATCGCGACCATCGGGGCTTGCGACGAGATCCTAAAGTTGGGTATCGGCAACCGCAAGCCCCAGGGAGCTTCCTGCTCTGATCGAGCAGGAAGCTCCCCACTGACATCACTGCTGATGTCAGTGCGGCCGCCCACAAAACAGCAGGCGTTCCTTAAACCTTCCGTTTGTGAAACCACCCCCCTGCCACGCCTACAAAATGGGTCGAGCTGTCTATCAACATCGACAGCCACCCCTTTTGTAGTGAGCACCAGAGCGAGAGAATTTCTCTCTCGCTCCGGGGCTTGCGCACGTGCAGTACGGCCGCTGTGCATGCGCAGGGCCTAAACATCGTCCCGCTTGCGAGCGCTCAGTGCTTGCGACCAGGTCTGAATGAGGTCCTCAATCCCTTACTGAACTTTTGTTGCAATTTCATACCCACTGCAGTAACATTTATAATCACTTCCTGCAATTTCATGCCCATTCCAGTCCTGTCTCAGCCACCTACAGTAGTTGCAGACAAAAAAAGATGCAGATTCCAAAAATAAAATGAAATTGAGACAGAAAAATCTCAAATTGCAGTAAAGACTGACTGTGAATGAAGCCCACTGTATATATATTAACTTAAGCTGGGTACACACTTATTGATATGTCATTTGAACGATATATCGGTAGTGCATCAGCAGGTGTGTACATTTGATATGTCTGTAAACGATGTCAATCACAGACAAATCAGGTCGGCTCTGCAGCACAGTCAATGCTGATATATCATGCACATATATATCGGTGCATCTGTATGTATGTAAGGGTGACCTGCCATCCGACCCATATGCTGGCCTCATGAACCACTGTCAATGACATCACTTCTGGTTCCTGTGGTCAGGCCTGTCGGGTTGCAGATTGATAAGTATATATGCACATATCATTTGTGCAGAACACTTACCAAATCGTGGATCTATGGGCCCATCGGGTGGCCGATTCATTGCTCAGTTGTGTATGCAGCACTAATGCCTAGCACTTAATATGAGATTTTCTCCTTCTCATAACGGGTTAAATGGAACTTCATGCTAATTTTGTATAGTCAATATAGTGTGCCTTAGATTTAATGTTTATGGTATGTTTTTGGTTTTATAGATACAGTAGGCCTTGAATTTATTTTGTGTCTTTCAGTGCCACAGTAAATTACAATGTTTTTTCTCACTCTTTCAACTTAATGTTCAAATTTGTAATATAATGGATTCTGCACTGGGAGCAAAGCAAAATTGTCATGTTGCACTGCAGATGGGGCAGATTTAAAATGTGCATAGAGATTTAGATTTGAGAAGGGCTCCAATTAGTACTAAAGGCCAGTGAGGATCTTCTAATGGATGTATTATACAGTTCTCCACTGCATTTATATTGTCCATGATTGGAGCAGTCCTCTCAGCAGTCGGGAGGTAAGAGACTTACTTGCCAAACAACTCTTGGTACATTGGGGGGAATTCAATTGAACACGATGATGAATAGCGCTGGGAATGAGTTCCTGGAACTATTCAATTGTTCCCATCACGCCCTGCACTTAAGTCGGGAGATCAGGGGCATTTAAGAGAGGAGGGGGCCCGTGTGCAGGCTCAGTGCAGGCCCCATCCTCTCTCCAGCGGTGCCACGGTGGCTGCGCAGCAGTACATTCTGGCTAAGTGCCAAAATCTACTGCGCATGTTTGGGTCTTCGGGAAAATGGTGTCAGCGCCGTTTTCCTGAGGACAGCAGTACTGCGTATGCACAAGTCACCGGGAAAATGGCCATCACCATTTCCCAGTGATTGTTGCTGCTCTGCAGTGTCAGCCCGGCGGTGCAGAGCAGTACTCTAGGGACAACGGACAGGTAAGTACAAAGTCTACAATGGGTGCAGGGTGTGCGGTATGGGCCACCCTGGACCCATTATAGATACACCCCTACGGGAGATGCAGGTTACAGCGCTTTAAGCCGGGTGTTTAGTCGTGGAAATCGGCATTCTCCGACTTAAGTGCGAGCCTCGATGCTGTCAGCGCACACCAGCATTGTGGCCCTAGTTTAGTCGGATATCTGGGAGGGTGCTAGCAGAAATCCTCCTGTCGGGAATAGCTCAGGGAACTCATTCCTGGCGCTTGTCAACATCACATTTAATTGAATTCCCCCCATTGCATTCCAAACAGCTTGTGTGGAGTGAGGCTGAGAGGAGCGCCGTTACACTGAAGCCTGGAGGGCACAATCTGGAGCAATGAAGTATTTTTAGGTGGATAATCTAAGGATTAGGGCCTCACCTAAACTTTCAGATGCTAGGGGTGGAAAGGGGCTGGACCTTTTCTCCCTGGGAACTTGTTGACAGGAGGGAATAAAACATCCTTCTGCCACTGGGCACAATGTATCCAGGTGTGACACACCACCAGATGGATATGCATGCACAATAGCAAAAAATAGTAAAATGATTATTGCTAACAAGTCTCAAATATATGTTGAAAAAAAAGAGAAAAGTACTGTCTTACTGGGGGCACTCATACTACCCAAATGAAAACTAAAACATAGCTTTTAACAGGGCCAGACCGCCCATCTGGCACTTTTGGCAAATGCCAGGAGGGCCGATGGCCAGATGGACCGGTCCGTTGTCAAACCCCAGTCGAGAAGCTCCACCTCCCGGCGCTCTGCTCGCCACACCTCAGTGACTCGCGGCGCGCCCCCGTGAGGCAAGACCACGCCCCCTTGAGGAGAGTCCAAACCCCTTTTGCGGGCGTGCGCACAAGGGGACTGCCAGAGCTGCTTAGCCAGTCTGTACTTGGCTTTTAATAATACTTGCTAATACACATCCATAGGAGAACGCTGCAGCAAGAAGTCAAGATTCAAAAAATTTAAATCCGACAATAGTAAGATTAAAAACTTATCAAATTAAGAATGGAAAACATTGATCCTGCTATTTATCTACATAGAGAGTGGGTATCAGTAGTCTGTTAGAAACATCTGAGATGTACTGTAATTGATCCAAAGCAATCATGTGAAATCTTTGGGGATGTCTCAATCACCAAAGTTTGGCGAAAATATGTCCAAACAATTATTCAATGTAAGTGGGAGACAAATCCCAAAATAGAGTTGATGCAGAGCATAACTCAGACAAAAATGCTAAGTAAGTCACATATGTCATATACAATATATGCCTAAACTGTCTATTTGCCTATTTTGGAATAATATGCCTTTTTTGGAATTTGTCTCCCACTTACATTGAATAATTGTTTGGATATATTTTCTGCGTGATTTAGGGCTCTATTTATTAACATTATTTTAACTAAAATAAAGTGAAAAAAGGTGTTTTCACACTTTTTTCACATTATTTTAGTATCACCTAAAGTTACTAAGGGCTCTATTTACTGCAATCCGCATTAAAATGCAGATTGTAGCATGATATTACCAACTGAATTCACATTGCGAATTCAGGCAATATCACAGGGGTTTATGAAAAATACCTTGCAGGGACAGAAGTGTGATAAAGCTCTGTCCCTGCGAATCCCCTTCACAGCCTTATCACTGTATTTTTCGGAAAAAAAAACAGTGACAAGGTGCCACGCATGTGCTGACTTGCCGCCGCTACCCCCTCACGATCGAACCCCCCTTCAACTGCCCTCCCCCCTGTCGTCCGCCCGCAACCCCTCCCTTTAAGTTGACTTACCTTCTGTTATCACTGCTCCGGTGATGTCCTCTGTGTCTCCAGTCAGCTGATCTCCCATCCTGCACTGTGACCTGGTCAGCTGACCGGGTCTCAGTGCAGGATGGGAGACCAGCTGACCGGAGACCCGATCACCGGCCCTGGACTGAGGGTAAGTTTTTTTTTTTACTATTTTCTTTTAGCAGTGATCAGCGTGTGGTCTGTTTAGACCACACAGCTGATCACTGGGGCCGGTTCTGGGCTCTGCTCAAATTTTATTTTTAGTAAATCCAAGGCACATCGCATTTCCCATTACAATTATGGGAAATGCGATCTGTTTACTAAAAATATGTGATAATTAGGGCTTAGAGTAGAATTTTATGAATTCTACTCCAATTGCCCTTTAGTAAATTTAGGTGAAACTAAAATAATGTGAAAAGGGTGTGTAAAACACCCTTTTTCACTTTATTTTAGTAAAAATAATGTTAATAAATAGAGCCCTAAAGGGCAATTGGAGTAGAATTCGTATAAATTCTACTCCAAGCCCTAATTATCACATATTTTTAGTAAGCAGATCGCATTTCCCATAATTGTAGTGGGAAATGCGATCTGCCTGGTAGTTACTAAAAATAAATTGTAAAAAAATAGGTGAGAAAGCCCTGTGATAATAATGCCACCTGGAGATGGCGTTATCAGGGCTTCCCCCC
The DNA here is from genome assembly GCA_031769625.1 of Taudactylus pleione. NCBI lineage: Eukaryota > Metazoa > Chordata > Amphibia > Anura > Myobatrachidae > Taudactylus > Taudactylus pleione. The sequence continues at coordinate 7,045,112 of JAUIMM010000350.1, read as the reverse complement.
CCCCGGTTCCCCGACTCCTGTTTATGACAGGCAGAGCAGAGCCGGGAGCTGGGCTACAGTGATCAGCTGTGTGGTCTAAACAGACCACACGCTAATCACTCTAGAAGAAAAAAGGAAAAAAAATCCCTATAGTTTACAGAACCCCACCGCTGTCCTGGCGGCAGCTGGGGGAGATGGAAGGCAACACAGATGCTGACACTTCTCACTTATTGTTTCCGTAAAATAGAGTGAGAAGTATGCAGAGGCGATTCGCTGGAACATAGGGCCTGATTCAGACCCACTCACGAGTGGCTGTCCGCTCGCAAGTGGGTCGATGGTGTGCACTGCGCATGCGCACGACGGAGGGAGCTCCGTCGTGCGCATGCGCGAGACGCAATGAGCGAAGGACTTTCCTTCGCTCGTTGTGTCTGATCAAAGGGGGCGTGCTGTCGATGTTGATTGACAGCATGCCCCCTTTGGTGGGCATGCCGGGGGCGTGCCAGCCAGACAGAGGCGTTCCCAAGGGAACGCCTACCGTCAGAAGCCGGCCCCACTGACATCACTAGTGGTGTCAGTGGGAGTGATTTTGGCTGTGATAGAGCCAAAATCACTCCTGGCCTTGCGGTTGAGAAACTCAACCGCAGGCTTCTGGTCGCACTGGCGATGGTCGCGATGGTCAAGACCATCGCGACCATCATCCTGCACGCTCGTATAGGCTGTGGGTGGTGACCCACAGCTATACGAGCGTCCAGGAGGACGCTCCATATTTATGGAGGTGGGCCCTGATTCAGAGCGAGCGCTCTGGTCAGAGCGTCCGGCTCTGAATCAGGGCCATGGCTTTACCGTGAGCTATGTCACAGGTTGTGGATGTTAATACATCCGTGTGATAAATTACATTATCGCAATGCATTAATCATAGTTATTATCACTTAATAACCGCAAATAAATTGCGGATTTTGATAAATAGAGCCCTTAGTGATTGAGACATCACCAAAGATTTCACATGATTGCTTTGGATCTGAGTTGATTACATCTCAGACTACTGATACCCACTGTCAATCTTAATTTGATAAGGTTTTCATCTACTATTGTTGGTTAGAATTTTTTGAATCTTGACTTCTTGCTACAGCATTCTACTATGGATGTGTTTTAACGAATATTAACAATTGCACTACTTGTATTGAAACAGCTAGTAGTGGTCTGTAAAGAGAAGCTGCTGTTTTGGTAAGCTGACACTGACCGGCTCTGGTGAAGTGGAAGCTTGCATACATGTAACTTCCAGGAGCTGATCATTCTGCATCACCTGTTTTCTCCATGTTGGGCTTCAAGGCAGAGCTGGATGGAACAGTGAGCTTAGATAGCCTCGAAAGTGGCTGCAGGGCTATAAAACAGAGCTAAAGACAGCAGTGGACTCGTTTGTAAGTCCCTGGGCTTTGGAAGTGAGAAATCCATCTCTCAATGAATGAGCATAGTAACTTGCATGCATCCACATGGATCGATTTACAGGGATAGGGTCTTGATTGCCACCAGCTGTGATGTATGTTTGAACAAAAAGAAAAGGTGCTCTGCAAGCTCAGAATCAGAACTTTTAAGAACATCTTTGCTCTGTGCATTCCTGGTACCTTCAACTGGGAATACTGTCCTTTTTAGGACATTTGAGTGGAGCTGATAAACATCTATTACATCCAAGATTCTTGCATCTGCATATATCCTATCAAATACATTAAGCACCAAACACTTATATTTTTTCTGGCTGTCCGGAGTTCCAGCCCAGTGTCTCTGAATTTGCTCTCTGCTTGCTACCAAAGAGAACTGGTCCATAATAATTGGCCAGTGAGGGAATTAGTTGTCACCATCAAGAAGGTACTGTAGCAACGTGACCACACAAGTACCCTGAAATAAGCAGTTACAGGTGCCAGTGCAAGACCCTGGTGTTGGCAGTGACCTCTTATAATACACTAGGAGAAGTCAGTAATAGGCACATGCTGATGATAAGAAGGGAACCACTATACCACATAGGTGGTGAAGTCACCTAGGAATAGTGACACCTGTACCCATCCTGTCCCACTGTAACCTGTGATTATATTAGATGGGGATGGGCTGTAAGTGGTGGGATACTGTGTTAATGTGAGAAGTGGCACAGAGGCAAGTGGAATGACTGAGAATTAGATAGTGAAAGGAGCACAGTCCCCTAACAAAAGAGTAGTATTTGAGGCTCCTGAAGATTGTGACTCTTGGATTTCTCTCCATTTTTGATCTGGAGTGTATAATTTGCTCATAATTAAATTTTCCCTTATATGTTATGTAGTTGTTTCTTGTTAACCTCATTAAATTGAAAAGTAGAGACAAGTTCAAATGCCATAATATTTTTAAAGACTTTGGAAAGTATTTATTATATAACTAGCTGGGATACCTGGTATTGCCCGGGTTGTAGACTGGACTGAAGTACACCTGCAGCCTTTATTTGTTTCAACTGTCCTCGCCTATAATCCCATTCCATTGATTCTGAAAAGGACCCCACTGCGTGCAAACAGTGGCATAACTACCAAGGGTGCAAGAGGTGCGGCTGCTATGGTGCCCGAGCTGCCCCTGTGGCCCACTGCTCCCCCTGAACCAGTCACGCACACAAGATGGGCCGGTCCAGTCAAGGCCATTGAGGGGCCCGGGTGTCAGCGATGTTGATTTGGCGCTGTCCTGCCAGCTGATTAAAGCTGGCGCACTGGCAGGCAGTCATGGAGAGACAGCGCCATGGGTTGCAAGGCAATCAGAGCTCGCAGACCAGTGCCAGATTCAAATTTAGCCAGCACTGTCTGTCTGTTTCTGCCATTACCTGCAGGTGCACCAGCTGTAATTAGCAGGTGGCCCAGCCCCAAATCTACACCTGCTGGCTGCTGATGGCACATAGGGGGAGGAGAGTCTGCTAGCGGGACACAGGGAGGTCAGTTGCTGGGGGGCATAATGTGTAAGGGGCATTACTGTTGTGTGTAATAATGTGTTATATGGGGCACTACTACTATTTGGCATAATCTGCAAAGGTCATTACTGTGTGGTATAATGTGTAAGGGACATTACTGTGTAGTGTAAGGGGCATTACTGTGTGGTATAATGTATAAGGGGTACTTCCACTGTGTGGCATAATGTGTATAAGGGGTACTACTGCGTGTCATAATGTGTATAAGGGGTACTACTGTGTGGCATAACCTGAATGGGCTCTGTGTGGCATAACCTGAATGGCCTCTGTATGGGGGCAAATGTATGTGTTTTTTTTACCTGGGGGGGCCTTAAGATCCTGCTATGTTCCTCACAAAATTCTAGTTATGCCCTTGCTTTCCAACACAGAGGCTGTGGATTTGATAGGAACTTGTCATCAAGTTTCCTCAGACTGAGGATAAAAGGATACTTTAGTAGCTTTCTCACAGGTTTTTGGCAGACGCCAATTTCCACTGGAGCCAGCCCTGGAACCTGTGTAATATAAGAATGTCCCCATTTTAGTGTTTGTGTGAGAATGTGTGGCCCTGACGATGTTCAAACCTAGGCAAAAACCTAATCCTGGTCAAACTACACCACCATGCCAAATTTGGTGGAGCTAGGTCGAAAACTCTGGCCATGCATAAAGGATAAACAGACAAACAGGCTTTCTCGCTTACTATGTAGATGTATCTTTAACATAAAAACCATACAAATAATTATTTTTAAAATTCTGTAAATTCTTACATTATTATTAAAAGTAGTTACATTTACATATATATCTACGGCTCACATAATATATTGTGAATCCATAATTGAAAAACACCTACAGATCACTTACCTATTTTAGGTAGAACAAAACCAACTGGATTTGGCCACAGACCCTCAATGAAATCCCAAACCTCTCTGGTGAATAAATATTTCAAAGGCTGTAGTTGATTTAAACTGTTAATGAAAATGGAAATCTCTTTTTCTGTGCTTTCCAGATGTATTCTGCAATAAAAATAAAATTATTTCAAAAGGGATTTTCAAATGGAAATTCTTTCAGAGTCACGATGTAGATACTTAAACAATACTGTTTTCTATGTAGTTGTGCTTTTTAGTAGAGATGAGCGGTTTGGTTATATTTGATTATGTTCGGATATCATCAACAGCCTCATATTGACTATCTAGCTCTCACATGTTTTGGATAGCCAATCTTTTTAATAAAAAGTAGAAATGAGTGGTTCGGTTTTGACTCGGTTCTTTTCCCCAAATTAATGCAAGTTCAAATTAGTACAGATTTATCTTACTTGGCTATCCTAAACGAGTGAGAGATGGATAGCAAATATGAGGCCATTTTTGAGATCTGGACATAACCTACTTTTTGGTGATGGGTTTCTAAAGGCAAGATCAAGTAACAAGCACATAGATGTTGTTAGGGGGCTGATATAATTACAGGTGTTTACTATTGGAACAGATCTCCATCGCTTTACACAGTGGCATGGTAGTTATTATTATTATCTTTTATTTATATGGTGCCACAAGTGTTCCGCAGCGCCTTACAAAGTACATAGACAAATAAGTGAACAGGAATCCAGTCAATCGCAGTATAACAAAGGACAAAGACAAGGTTTATACACATTGCTGTGTAAACGATTAAAACATTCAAAATAGGGGGCGTGGCTTGGCTGGCAAGAGGAGCAGACGTGCCTCAGGCAAGCTCCTGGGTCTCCACTCATAACTGGGTGGTGTTCTGGTGCTTCCCCAACCCCAGCACACTAATTACAGTGCCGCTACCTGCCTCTACCTGCTCACCTGTAAATAGCCGGGCTCCCGCTGGTTTCCGGTCCCCTGCACGCCAACAATCCCGGTCGCGGCCTACACCATCTCAAAGCCGCGGCCTTGATTTGGTGGCTTCCCGCCGCCGCGACCCGCGGCAATCACCTCGTCTGGCCGCAGATCCTCCTCCTACCTCCCCCCAGCATCTCCGCGGACCCCAGGCTTTATTACCCGGCTGCAGGGAAGGCCTCAGGCTGACGGTTCCCAGCTCTACAGACCCACGAACGGACCCGGCCGCCATCTTGGAGGTGGCACTGGCGCTGACTCCGGCCACAGAGGTAGCTGCTGTTGTCCCTCACCTCTTCATACTGCCTGTATTCTTTGAAAGTGCCCCTTTTTGCCCTAAGAGGATATGGGCTGATACTCCCAAGATATCTGCAGCCCTGTAGTGACACTGGAGTGACTGAGCTATTTCCATTTATCTGCGCCCTCTGGTGGCTGCTCACTGCTATTACACTGGATTATCCAATATAATTTACATGTCTCCACCATATTCTCGAGTTTACTCTTATATGGCCTAGACACTTTCTGCACAGCTACACTCTCCACTTTACGGCTGCAACCGGAGAGTGGTTCACCCCGTGACAACACCTGTACTACATGGAAATGGGCCCCTCCGCATGCTGATGCCAGCTTAGCCATCTTTTAGGGGGAATGGTCTAACGGCAGCCTTGACCGCCATATACTCTGTTCACATATAATTTCCACAGTGCCTATCTTTTTTTTTTGCTTCGCAGTTAATATTTACCTCTTGCCTCATGATGAAAGACAGGAAAAGCTCTCAAAAAGACAGGAAGAGACCCCAAGCAAAGACCTCCACTCGCACGACGGATACCCCTTCTTCCTCCGATTTGCGACAGTTTCTACGACCACAAGAACATGTCCCTTCTGGTGATATCTCATCCCCTTCCTCTCCTAGGTTCTCCTTGGCCTCTGATTCCCCCTCCAGGACAGAGGAACATACCTTGGGCTCGGATCTTACATCAGAGATGGGCGGTATTTCACAGATCCTGCAGCTTCTACGCTCCATGCCGACAAAACAGGATTTTGAACAGGTGGAACGCAGGATCCAGGATACTGTCCGTTCCGAGATTGCATCCATTCAAACGGAGGTGTCTCGGCTGGGCACTCGACTAAATTCTCTAGAAGATTTCACCTCTGAATCTGCTGTTGCTCACAATGCTCTTCGAGCAGCTGTCCTCCGTCAGGCGGTTGAATTTCAGCGTTTTCAAGACCGACTGGATGATTTGGACAATAGAGGGAGGCGAAACAATTTGAGGATTCGAGGTGTTTCGGAAGATGTCCCTCCACAAGGCATCACTGACTTTCTTACCAGCGTTTTTAACGAGCTCCTGGGCCATGACCCCGGCTCTCCGATTGACTTTGATAGAGCCCACTGTGCACTATGGCCTAGAGGAGCACCGTCAGATCGACCGAGAGACATTATATGTCGCCTACACTATTACTCTCAGAAGGAAGATATCCACCGTAAGATCCGTCGTGTGGACGTTCTCAATATTGATGATCAACCGATCCAAATCTTTCAAGACTTATCCTGGATGACCCTCCAAAAACGTAGAGCATTACAACCTCTGACTGCTGAACTCCGCAAACTCGGCATCAAATACAGATGGGGTTTTCCCTTCAGCCTTCAAGTCTCTCACAACGGCAAGCTGTCTATCTTCATGGAACCAGCTGACCTTGCTTCTTTCTGCTCTGCCTTAGACATTCCTCTGGTCTCTCTCCCAGATTGGCAGGAGTCTTTGTTGCAGTCTATCCTGCCAGAGCTTTCTCATCCCAACAATGATTGGCGTCTAGTACAACGCAACCCGAAACCCCCTGCGACTCAATGTACATCCATGGCACCGGCTCCACTATAACGACTCATATTAAGATAGAATTATTAAGCCTAAGATAAATATTAAGCGTAAGATAGAATTCACTAGTGAAGTAGGTATAAAACCAATGTGCCTTACTACGGTCTCAACGGGAGATGTTTACTTTTGTGATTATACATAGGGACTGATGGCCAAAAGCCTCCTTTCTGGCTTTAACTCCCTTCTATTTTCATATATGTTCCATTGTATTGTGAGTTTATATGCTAAATAGGCATTTGGTATTTTTCTACTGACATTTCTGAGTGACGCAATCAAGTATTCGTTTTGCTAATATGGTATAGGCTTTACTCTGTTTCTAATGTTTTATATAGTGTTCAGAGTATACTTTATTCTCTGTTTTATATTTTGTATTCTAATTAAGGTTGTTGTTGTCACAGACCCCCGATGACCCCATAACCGCCTCGTTTTTCTTGGACTCGGTCATGCCCCTCATGCCCGAGCTCCCAAGTGGCGGTAGTGTATTGTTTCTACTCATTTTATTTTATTTCTCTCCCTGTCCACGAATTTAAATTTTTTTAGTTTTCACCATGTGTTGTGTTTTTTTTGTTTTATTTTTCTTTTTTCCTTTTTTCCCTAGTGTGTCCTTTCTTCCCGGCGGAGTTGATGCCCTCCTCCTCAGCTTGTGTTCTGTCCCCTGTATAGTAGATGATGGTGGTTAGCACTCGAGCCTCGACCATTAAATTGGTCTCGCTCAATGCAAAAGGTCTAAATTTGCCTGAGAAACGGTCTAGACTACTTCGAGACCTATTCGCTACTAAAGCTGATGTAGCGTTTATTCAAGAAACTCATTTTAGGTCTGATGCAGCCCCTACACTCAAAGACCATAATTTTCCTGTCTCCTTTTATAATAACAATAGTAAAAGTAAATCTCTCGGAGTTGCTATTCTCCTATCTAAGCGTCACCCATTCCAAGATGTGACTTCTTTGGCTCTGGAGGAGGGCAGAACACTCCTGGTCAAGTGCTCACTGTATGGACAGCTTTATACATTTATCAACCTTTATCTCCCCAACCAGAATCAGCCTGCCTTTCTTTCTACAGTCCTCGATCGGATTGCCCCACTGGTCGTGGGTATACCGGTTGTGGGCGGAGACTTGAATTGGCCTATCCAGCTGGAGGTTGATGTCTCGGGATCCCCCGCCAGGTCCTCATTGGCTGCCCACCGTAGGGTTAGGCGCACCCTCCATGACCACCAGCTGGTTGACACTTGGCGACTTCAACATCCGGGTGACAGGGATTATACATTTTATTCTCGACCTCACGATGTGTACTCCAGGTTGGATTATTTCCTTCTTCCACATAGATTTTTACACCTAATTCAGGCCACCACCATTGGAATAATTACCTGGTCGGACCATGCCCCTATCGCTCTGACCCTCGAGACCTCTTGCCCCCACTTCAAACAATGTGTATGGCGGCTTAATGAGCAAATTCTTGCCAATCCACGCTGTAAGTCTCAAATAATTGAATCAATTAATGACTATTTCTCTATTAATGAGACGCCCGAGGTCTCGGGGGTCACGGTGTGGGAGGCGCACAAATGTGTACTCCGGGGGAAACTCATCCAACTAGGTTCAATGTTAAAGCGAGAGAAATCAAGTAGGAAACTTACCCTGCTCCAACGATTGAAAGATCTCGAGACAACGCATAAGTCTTCCCCCTCCCCTCAGGTTTTGTCTGACCTGATTGAGACTAGAGCTGCCCTGAATGCCTTGCTCTTCGACGATGTAAAAAAGGATTATAGACTCTGTAGGAATCGATTTTTCAAGTGGGGTAACAAGCCGGGGAGATTGTTAGCGAGAGCCCTACGTTCCCAAAGAGCCACTTTATATATTCAAATGGTTAAGGATTCTGGGGGTGTCAGGCGCACGCTTACTCGTGACATAGCTGATGCATTTCGCTCGTACTACACCAAACTTTACAATCTTCAAGACCCTCTGACTCCTGAGTCCCTGGCCTCGTCTCGGGAGCTTGTGGCCCAGTATCTCCGTGATTCTGGCCTGCCCAGACTGTCAGAGGAAGACAGTGCTTGGTTAGATTCTCCTTTTTCCCTTTTAGAACTCGAGACAGCCCTTAAAAACACGCCATCTGGAAAAAGTCCAGGTCCAGATGGATTCACCATTGCATATTATAAACTTTTGCCCAAAATGCTTGATGCCTTTAATACGATTTCAAATGAATGTGGGTTCTCCCCCCCAATCTTTGGAAGCACACATTACAGTCATTCCTAAGGCAGGTAAAGACCCGACTCAATGCGCCAGTTATCGCCCGATATCCCTCCTTAATACTGATGTTAAATTGTTTGCGAAATTGATTGCCAATAGGCTTAAGACCCTGCTTCCTACCCTAATACACTCGGATCAGGTGGGGTTTGTGCCTGGGAGGGAGGCGCGGGACAATACTACTAAAGCCATAGATCTAATACATTTAGCTTCTGGTGGTTCCGTCCCAGTGGTCCTGCTATCCACTGATGCCGAGAAGGCATTTGACAGAGTCAGTTGGATATTTATGGAAGGAATTTTGAAACACATGGGTTTCGGCCCTGTAGGCTTTTATCGAATATTAGCGCTTTATCGTTCTCCCATGGCACGGATTAAAATTAATGGTGCACTCTCGGACCCGGTAAAAATAAATAATGGTACCAGACAGGGGTGCCCTCTCTCACCCCTTATCTTTATACTATGTATGGAAGCCCTTGCATGCACTATTAGACTCAACCCAAACATCACTGGCCTCAAAATTGGGGATGCTGATTACAAATTGGCTCTGTTCGCAGACGACCTGTTAGCCGTCTTATCCAATCCGGTTGTCTCAATACCCAATCTGATGGTCGAATTTCAGAAATTTGGCTCTCTTTCTAATTTTAAGGTGAACTATTCAAAGTCTGTAGCTGTGAATGTGTCAGCTCCACCCCACTCCATAGCTGGGCTCAAGCAATCCTTTTCCTTTTCCTGGCATCCCTCTAGCCTGAAATATCTCGGGGTCACCCTATGCACTGACCTTTCCCGTCTCTTTGCCGATAATTTTAAAAAGCTACTACATACCCTCCACTCTGAATTCAAAGACTAGGGTACCAAAAGGCTTTTGTGGCTTGGTAAAATTAGCGTAGTGAAAATGAATGTACTACCTAGGGTTCTATATCTTCTTCAGACACTACCTATACATATCCCCAAAGCCTGGTTCTGGGAATTACTCATTGTTGTTAGAAATTTTGTATGGGGTAATAAGAGACCGAGGTTTCAGCATGCTATCCTTTTTAGACGTAGACATATGGGAGGGCTTCAACTCCCACACTTCTCAGGTTACTATGACGCAGTGATGCTGGGCAGGATCATGGAGTGGTCCCGGACAACTGACATTAAACAGTGGGTTCACCTTGAAAATGTATCTTTGCCCATACATATAGCACAGTATCCCTGGATGTCTAAGATTCCTGTTGTCTCCCATCCCACTATAGGCCCAACTTTGGCTCGCTGGAATAGATTGCGTAAACTTCCCTGCGTGTCCTCAAAATTTTCCCCCTTGACTCCCTTGTTCAATAATCCTGACTTTCCCCCAGGGGTTGTTACCTCTGCCTTTTCCATTTGGATGCGATGTGGAGTGCAGCGAGTTGGCCAGCTGGTGGAGGAGGGGGGTGTGTCTTCCTTTTCTGTATTGCAGACTAAATGGGACCTCCCCCCATCTGAGATTTGGAGATACCTACAATTAAAGCATTTCATACAGTCCGGGGAATTACGTGCTGCTTCTGTCAGACCCCTGACTCTCTTTGAGGACATGTGCTTGGCACCTTTACGCCCGGCGCATTCCCTCTCGAGAGGATACGGACTTCTGATTGAGCACATGTACTCTGCTCTCCCTAAATATGTTAAAGACTGGGAACGTGACTTACAGCTGGACTTAACGGACTTTGATTGGAACAGAATTTTCCAGAATACATTTGTTAGTTCTGTTAGCTACTCTGTAATTGAAACACAATTTAAGGTTCTATCACGCTGGTATAGGTGCCCCATTACCCTGGCTAAGATGTTTCCTGGGGTGTCCGACAGATGCTGGAGGTGCAATGAGGAAATTGGCTCTCCACTACACATTTGGTGGGAATGTAGGCTTCTACGCCCCTTCTGGGAACAAGTAATATCTATCACCAAGTCGATTGTGGGCTCGGAGACACCCTCTGATCCTTCTTTCTGGCTTCTTAATCTATACCATGGTTCTCCAGCAACATATAAAAAATCCCTCTTAAAGTTCCTCAACAGTGCTGCGAAAGCTGTTATCCCAGTCCACTGGCGGTCTACTTCCCCCCCCACTCTTAAAGAGTGGTTTGCCCGAATAGACATGTACATGTCTATGGAGGACCTCCAAGTGACCCCAGAAAAGAGTCAAGAGTTCATCTCTACTTGGCATCCATGGCTGAACTTTAAATCTTCTGGAACATATCTGACGTCTGTGGCATGATCTTGATCACTTCTCCACTGATGGAGTTCTAATGGTAGATCTTGTTGAGGACAGGATTTAATTAACAACTCTATTTGTATTTTGAGGCATCTAACTCCTCCCCCCCACCCCCCCACACTTCTCCCTCCCCTTTCGTCCCAACCCCTTCCCTTCTCTGTTTGTCTCTAATTAAGTTATTTATTTATTTTTATGTTTACCTATATCTTAATCTTTTATTTTTTATTATATATTTTTTTTTTATAAATATTTTTTCTCATTGGACTAGATACCAACTTTTGGTTACGATTACTATGTTTTGAGTATATTTGAATGATCAGTCTATGTTGTGTGTGATCTTTATTTTGCATTCTGGTGTACTGTTTATTTGTTTTGATAAAAATAATAAACATATATTGGAAAAAAAAAACATTCAAAATAAGCTTTAGGGAGTCAGCATTCAAGTATTAGGTCCCTTTGTGGGGAGAAAGGAGTGGAAGAAAGTATAAGGAGAAGCACATGAGGGAAGATGGCACTGCTTGTAAGAGCTTACATTCTAAAGGGGAGGGGCAGACAAACAGTCATGACACAGATGGGGTATTTAGGGAGGAAAGATCATGTAGTGTATTAGGATGGCAGCTGGAAGGCCATGATGAAGTATTGGGTATTGAGAGCCTGTTTGAAGATTTGAAGAGAGGTGGATAGTCTGATAGGGAGAGGATAGAATTCCATAGGTAGGGAACTGCACATGCAAAATCTTGGAGGCGGGAGTGGTAGGAAGTAATCAGTTGGCAGGAGATACGGCATGCATTTGTTGAGCGAAGTGGATTGGCGGGAGTGTGAAGGGAGATGAGGTTAGAGATGTAAATGGGAGAGGATTGGGTGAGGGCTTTGTAGGTGAGTGTAAGAACCTTGAATTGGGTTCTGAAAGGGAAGGGGAGCCAGTGTAGGGCTTGAAGGAGGGGGGAGGCAGATGTAGAAAGTTTGGAGAGGAAGATGAGCCAAGCAGCAACATTGAGAACACATTGGAGCAGAGACAGATGTGGAGTCTGGGAGGCAAGATTGGAGGAGATTACAGTAGTCAACAGTAGAGGGTTTTCATAGCATCCAGGTTGAGATGTGTGAGAGGTGCTGAATGTGTGGGTTGAAGGAGAGGGAGGAGTCCAGGATAACTCCAATACAGCGCACTTTGAGCTAGAGGAGATAGTTGTGCCATCAATTGATAATGAAATTGTGGGAGCAGCAGGAGAAGTGGTGTCAGAGGGTGAAATCCAGGTTTCAGTAATGGCTAGGAGATGTAGGGAATTGTAGATGAAAAGGTCATGGGTGGAGACTAATTTATTACAGACCGATCTGGAATTCCAGAGGGCACAGGATGGAGGGACAGTGTTAGTGGGGGAGATGTGAATGAGATTATCAGGGTTGCTGTAGCATGGAGGTGAGATTAATTTGAGGGACCAATATGAATAGAGTATACCGATGGTGTGGGCACCTGTAGGAGGTGGGCAGGGAGGGAGTTTAAAGAGATATGAATGGCAGTGGCATGAAGTGACAGGGAGAAATGTGCAGGAGGAGTGTTGGGTAATAAGTTCACTCCCAACGAAAGCCTTATCTGTGTGGAGTTCATCTGGTCCTCTTGTATTTGTGTGAGTACCTTTGGGTGCTCTGGTTTCATTGTACAGTCCAAAAACACAGTGTTAGGTATATTCGCTTTCAACTAAATGGACCTTGGTATGTATGTGTATTTTTCTTTAACCCTCACTTTAAATCTCACACTATTGTGATGCATGGGGTGGTTCTGTTGGGTTGGCCTGGGGGGTCCCGTGCCCTGTATTTGTTCCATAGGAGTGTTAGGGACCTGCCTGATAGAGGTCACCTGGATGCAGTGGGCAGGTCCATAATTATGGCCATTATTATGCCAAGAACCTCTTATGCAATTTAGCAGTATTATTATTAGGTTCAGCATGGTAGAGTGTGTACTTGCATTTGTCTGTTTCTTCTTGCAGCACTACAAGTCTCAGCAGGTAGCACCTCACATTGTGCTTACGGTGTGCAATCTAGGGCCCCTCCCCCTATTTATGTGTGTATTGTAAATAGTTTAAACCGCAAGCTCCAATGTGAATGTGGTAGGGACTGATGTGAATGGCAAATATTTTCTGTAGACACTGAGCAATATGATTGGTGACATATAACCAATAATAATATTCACACAGTGATCGTGTAGAGCACACAAATTGCTTAGGATGGTCCCAGTTTTGCGCTGACATACCATTGTGCTGATATGTCTCAATGAAGAATCATGTCTACTCTAAACACAAGTTTTTCTCTGTAAATTTTGTTGAACAAAGTTAGAATTAGTTGATAATACTGTCTATGTCCTCCATTTAAAGCTGCGCTACCACCTAGTAAGATATTTTAATAAGGTGCCCATTAATGCACATCTATGCAGTCATTTCATTCCAGGGCTCCTCCATTACTCATATTGCCCTAAATGCATTAAAGAAGGTGTGAGCAAGAGAACCAATCACAGGCTGCAACCCAGAGATTAAGAGTTATGATTGGTCCTCTCATTTACAGCCCCATACACTGCCATTTAAAGTTGGTGAATGACCAGAAAACTTAAGGCGAGCATAGGCCCCATTTATCAACGAGTTTTATCACGGGTGATACATTTCACTGTGTATGATAAATGGTGCTCTAGCCAATCAGCTCCCAACTATATATATGCACACTGTATATATATACAGATCTGCTCCACTACATTGTTGTCCATAGTGCAGCGAATCGCACTATGCGTGGTCCGAGATGGACTCCCGCAATCGGAGACGCGCATTCGCATCTCCATAGGATGTAATGGGAGACGCACCTCCGCTATAGGGGATGCGCTTTCGCATTTCCATAGGCTTGAATGGACATGAGCTCCCGCGATTGGGGATGTGCCATAGCGTAGCGCATAGCGCGATTCGTGGGTACGTTTGTGCCATGATCAGCCACAATGAATGTGGGCGCATCTATATATAGTAAAAAAGTAATTTGCAGTAAAGTGGGGTCCCTTGATGGTGGCTGCAAGCTTAAATGCATTGATCAATTCATGAACCAAACCCCACTTTTTATTATTATTATTGTTAGTTATTATGGTGAGTGCAGAGTCCCTGTTATGTCCTTATACGTATTAAAACCCATGGAAAATGTCTGTGATTGCACAACAGACTTGATAGTGTTTGGGCTTTAGTAAAAGCTGGAAAAAGGTTCCTGGTGTTATGGATGGAGAGGGAAGACGGGTTCCATCATTAGGCCCTTTTCGGGTCTTCAGCCTGAGAGCAGGCTAATTAGTACGTGCACCTGTAAGAGGCTGATAAAAGTGTGTCAGGGGTTTTAATCAGTGTCTCACTACCTGCGGAAAGTGGCAGCAGGTTTATTAAGAGACATTGGGGGAAATGTACTAAGCTCTGGAAAGTGATAAATTGGTCAGTGATAAACTACCAGCCACTCAGATCCTAACAGGAGTTACAGGCTGTGTTTGAAAAATGACAGTAAGGAGCTGATTGTCTGGTAGTTTATCACTCTCCAGTTTATCACTTTCCAAAGCTTAGTACATCTGCCCCATTGTGATTTATGACTGTGAGTACTGTGCATATGCCTATGTTTGTGGTAGGGGCATTAGGTCCTACCACTTGAGAGAGAGGGAAACTCTGTGATTAGTTAGAGCCCAGATGGGTTAGGATTTTGTTTAATATTTTTCGTTTTCTGCACAATAAACTAGCTTTGGCTAATTTCATGGAAATCCTGGACTAAAATGTAAGCTTGAAGGTTAAAGTAATTGAGGATTTAATTTATTTAATAATACAGTAGTGAGTGGTGTTGAACCTTAATTTAGGGAGCTCTGATATCTGCTGCAGACCCTTTTCTTACATATGGATATTGATGCAGTAAAACCTCAGAAAACTACAAGTTTAGGAAGTTTTATCACAAAAAGGCTTTCATACATATCGCCCATAGTATGATTTCAGCTTTGTGTGGTGCCCACTTATTTTAAGTACATCCTCTGTATATACTTTGCCTGCACATAGTGCAGGAATTTTTTTGGTTAGATCTACCTGTTTCTTCTCATTACTGCCCCACTGGGTAAATATACTGTTTATACTAACAGATAACACAACCATACAGGACTTTGAGCCATGGTGTACCTATAAATGTGAGCAAGCTAGTTCTAGTACACTTACTGGGAGACTTTCTGCACTGTGTCTGGGGAGTGACAGGCTGATGCGATAACATAGCCTGTATCTGCTGGAATAACACAAACTCCTCCTGCATTCATGATTTCTGAAACACAAATAAAACCACACATTATACTGGATGAATACTATTCGTGAATGTTAAATGACAATTATTTTTTTTATTTAAAGCGAGTAAAAGCAGTAAGACCATCAATCTTAAATCCAAACACAACAACATTTTTTATTAGGTCACGTCACAAGATCATTCACATAAATCATTTGGGTAAAACCAGAAATGCTGCCTCTGATGAGCAGGCTCCTAAACCTGTCACAAAATGCCTGATCTAATCTAGATACACCCAGGTGCAAATCTGTACCCAAAATAATATAAACCCAGTATTCAAATACAATACCTAGGTCACTTTAATTCACTATAATACACTCATAAGCATAAATTGCAAATACACTACCTGTGAAATGTTTCAGAACACCCCTATTTTTCCAGTTTGTATTGAATTATAAGCAAGTAAAGTACAGGTAACAACCTTAAATGGTGCAAAGGCAAAAGTAAACTACTGAAGTTTAAAAAAAAGTATCGGTTGGCATAAACTGAATATAATGTAGATTGCAGAGTTCTATAAAAGGCTTTTTTCAGGGAACAAGTAATGGGTTAAGAACTTAGAGCTGCAGCAATGAAAAAAAGAGTCTTGTCTGGGCCATGAAGCACCACCAGTGGGCTACTGAAGCCTGGAAGAAAACCTTATGGATCCATTAATCTAAATGTAAAATCTGTGATTCATCATGCAGGGTCGATTAGACAAAATGATGGTTTCTCAGTGTTTGGGGTTTATATATTGAAAATGTACGAAGAGCAATACAGCAAAATACCCCACTTTTGCTATTAAAATAATTGCTCTTTTAAAGGACAGGCATAAACACTCCAGGTAGACACCTTTACTCTTAGTAAATAAACCCTTGTAACATAAACTGTGAAATGTGGATGAGGAAGCATGTTGATCTGGATCTCTTTTGCTGGATCCCCAGTAGAGAACTTGCACAGAGTGATTGGCACTATTAACTAAAAGGGTTACCACAGTATTTTGCAGTGCCATACAATACTCTCTGGTATATTATGCATAGTTGGTTAAAGCTTCAGCCTACAGCAAGATAATCCTCCTGGCTATGTCTGAATTACCTTTAAAGAAAAGAACATAACAGTATGAATAGAATGGCCAGCATAGTTTCAGGCCGGGATGTACCAAATGGAATATGTGATAAAAATCCCGTTTTCGGGGTTGTACAGCATTTTCCATATGTGCTATTGGGTGGCTGCCGTGCTCCAACGCGGAGGGTAATGCCACATTTTGCTGGCGTTACCCTATAGAAGTCTATGGGCCGGTATGAGGGATCCAATTGGATTGCTCCCAGCATGCCCCGCGTCCGCCGCGTCACTCTGCGCATGCGCAGATGGACTCCTTTGTTATAAACCCGGAAGTCCAGAGTGCAGTGCTGATTGCAAAGGACAGCTCTGATCAAAAGAGCTGTCCTTTGCTGTACTGATGGCATATGTTAGTACATATGCGATCAGTAGGGATGCGATGTCTGGCAGCATGTAACATACAATGTTAGTACATCCCTCCCTCAGTCTCCAGACTTCAACCCAATTGTGCTGGTTTAGGATGAACCAAATAGAAAGGTGAAAGCAAAGCAATCTACAAGGACAACACATTTATGAGAACTTCTGCAACAGTGTTGGGAAAAACAATATTTGATTTTCTTTGTAGAAAGAATGGCACTGGTGTGTTTGGTGGTTATATCTGCAAAAGGTGACTACTTTTATGAATCAAAATTTATATTAAATGTTGTTAAACAAAATGATTCTATTGTTTAATTTTTACCCTCAATTGTTTATTTGGTCTGTGTTTTAAATGTACATTGAGATATTGGACTTCCTACATTTCAATAAAAACTGTAAAACTGAGGATGTTCTAAAACTTTCGACTAGTTGTGTATTTAGAATTTTTAGTCCTTCTAAAATATAAATAGGTAAAACCTTTAATCCATATTTGTTTATATCCATGCACAGACACTGGTGTATTTGATGCTGATGTCTCCTGGTATAATTAAGTCAGTTCATATGTAATTATTCAATTTCAATCTTAAAACACCCCTACAGTCCCAATCCGGATGTCAGAGAAAAAAAACTGAAAATAGTGTCATTAGTCAATGCTTCTATTTCCATATGTAGACAGTGCAGGACAACTATACAGGTTGGAAATGGAAGACTTTACATTTACAAAAAACTAAGGTACATTAAAACCTATCCCTAGATTGCACTACTAGACTGTGGTTCTTTTTTCTTAACCTGTTCTTTTTCTGCTGACTTTAGGTAAAACAGCTTTGATTCCGTGCATGCCTCAGGTTCAACAAAAAGAAAACAGACCTGTAAAGTGTGGGCTAAAAACTTAATATAGAAATATAAATAATTTTCCCATAGAGGGTTTGTTGAATAAAATGAATAAACAGGTATTGTTATGTTGTTTCTATCTAGCCCATCCCTATGAAAGCTCAGACATGATATTGGGTGTGTCTGTTCATAAAAATCTTAGCTGGGAGACACTAATTATAAATGAATTTACAACTTGTTTTCTGGCAGGAGTCTGTGAGTATGGAATAGGGAGAGTGTGACTCAGGTTATAGACTCAGTTATCCGAGGAGATAAACTGCTGTTGTTTTTAATCTTGCAATCCGAGAGCTTGGTTGTGTGGATCCTAAAGCTGCTGCAGGAACAGTATGCTATGATACTGCTGTATACTGTATTCCTTGTTGTTGTTTTTCTTCTCTTTTAAAGAAGTGTATTTTTATTTTCAGTTTTTAAAAAAAGAGACCTCTGGCTTGTTTACTAGACCTCTTATGACACGCTACGACAAGCACAGTTTGCATTAAAAAATGTTCAGTTTTTTACTGGTGAGAAAAAAAGCTAATAGGTGCAGTTAGGGTTGTCGGAGGGGAGCGATCATCTCCCAAATACTACCACTACTGAAGATCTCCTACTTCTAATTGGAGTCATAGAATACTTTCCAATTGTATTACCATTTTAAATAAAAGAAAATGTGTTCTACCTGGCATCATTTGCAAATTATTTAGTCCTTTTTTGCTTTATTTGCCTCTCCAAATTTGGCCACCAGCCTTCATACAATATGCAGTAGGTTAAACTCTTATTGCCAATTTTTATGACACGTATCAAAAATGGTAAAGAATTTTGTAAATGAGGTCAGTTAGTAGCATTTTCAAATAGTGAAAACTTTTTCCATTTTGGCATAACCAGTTAATAGTTAGTAAAAGTGATGCATAGTTCTACAATGTACAAAAGTACTTATATTCTTCCCTCGTACAAGGACAGTAGGGTCTATTCATCATCACTTAATTTCTACTAAAGTAGGTGACAATTAAGATTTTCACCTATTTTTTAGAAATTAAGTGCCACAGCTATTCATAATTCTTGTAACGCAGGAGATATCACTGATATCTCCTGTGTTACAATTGTCCCCCGATAATTTTCACAGTTCCCATACTATAGTACGGTGTTGTGGAAATTATGAAATTCATCAAGTGCGCAGCTTCAAGACAGGCTGCAAAGAGACAGTGAAGCGAAGTGAAGTGAAATGTCCCCTTATTCCAAAAAGCTGTCACTGCAAAAGGAGCAGCGTTTCGGAAGAGAAAATTAAGTATAGGAGGCTTGATGAATGCCTCCAATACTAGGATTGAACTCACACCGAGTTCAATCCTTAATTATCATAGGGGATATTTTTCCCTTAATGAGTAGACCCCCATGTCACAAACCTCAAGTTATCCCTGGCAGTACTGAGAATCCTTTGTGCATCTATTTACAGCAACTTGTAGATGAAGAAATTAAATGTTATGTTTGCCCCTCATCAACCTCAAAATATGCAGTCACATCATGGGCATTTTGTACAGAAAACATAAATTTGTTTAAGTGGGATCTGAGACTAGAGGGTATATTTACTAAGAGTTGATTTTAAATCTATTTGGTTCGATTTAAAATTGCTAAAAATAAATCAACATCGATGTTGTGTTTCTGCGGATAAATCACACATTTGCTAACAGACAATTTTTGGTTTGTTTTTTAAGTATTAATAAATGTGTAAATTATCCCCAGAAATACATTGATGTTAATCAATTTTAAATTGATTAAAATCGACCTTTAGTAAATATACCCCTAGACATGAAAGAACGAGTTAGACCATTTTAGACATTGTTTGAATTTTGACCATTTCTTGAGTATCAAGATGCAATATAGGAAGTTTATGAAAAAGGAATTATTAGGCGAAAATGCTTAAAATTTAAGTGTAATTTAATTTAATTTTTAAATTCTAGAAAAACATAATTACAAAAAGAAAATGTAAATAGATTTATTTCCGTATAAAACATCTTTTCAAACTTTCAAAAATAGAACCATTAATAATATCACAAACACACTGAAGATCCACTTATCTCTGCTCCAGCACATAGATGTGCAGCTTTAAGGTCTGAATATCTCTCTGGGGTGTTCTTGCGGTTATACTGATAATGTGTCTAAAATACAGAATTAGCCCTTTTGGGATTCTCAGGATGACGGGGAAGAAAGGAATGTATGCGTTACTGGGGTAACAAAAGTCCTGGGTGTAAAGGGTAGGAACAGTCTACAATTGTATTGTATATGTGTTAGTATGATTTAAGGAACTTTGTTATAAATAAAAATCAACTAAAATGACCTGAATAGACTATGGCAATGCACAAAATAACATCTAACTATAACTATATAACATCTACTTTAAATCATAACAATTTAGGAAATGAAATTCCAAAGACAGAAAATGTAATTGAGAAAATATGGTTCATCAATTCTTTTAAAGTTACATAGGGTCTGATTCAGAGCCGCATGCACTGCTGATGTTCAGAGATGAGTGATTCAGAGATGTCTTGGAAAAGTGCTGGACATTCCTGGGCAGTGACTGGGAGGTGGCTATACAGAATCACGACGATGGTCCATTTTATGGGTGTGGTATGGGAGTGTCGCGGGTGTATCACCAAAGTGTTTGCATACTCAGACATTCAATCATTCACTCTGGGGGCCACACTATGAGCACTGAAAGTGGATATGGTAGTCCGTGCACATTCATACGCATGTACACCAGTGAAGCACTTTGTAGTGATATTTGCATAGTCATACACAAGCGACCGCCAGTAGATGCAGCCTCAGTAATCTCTAAACTAGGCCCAGAGTGGTCTACATGTATCATCAATATATAAAGGAAAGAAGAAGAAATAAGTGTTGTAGGGAGGAATGTAATGGTCTGTGATGTGCCACCATGATGTACGACAACACATGTTTCCAAGAATTATGGTAGCCCAACATTGCTAATTTTCCATCGCACCTATATTGGTGATGTTAGTTGCTACAAGTTGCTGGTGTTCTGATGCTGCTCTACTGATATTGCCTGGAATTGAATTCCCTCCATAATGTAGTAATTCACTTAAAGAGAGAAAACGACTGTACACAAAGACTGCAAATTCTCCCCAAGACTTCACGTGCCTTTAAACACCTCCGAACTTGACAAATCCAGTGCCAGTGTTCCCCTTCCATGCTTGTACTCACTTTATTGATGTTCAAACTGGCTACACCTATACTTCTCCACTATGCAAAAGATCTATGCCTCTGCACTCATTTCCTACTCCAGTTACAGGGCTTTTACCAGGTTTCACTCACTCCATAGAATGTCCTCCCTCGCACAACAAGACTTTCTTCTAGCCTCCACACTTTCAAGCAGTCCCTGAAACCTGAGACAAGCTTACCAAAATCCTGAAACACCCAACCACTTTAAGTTATTCTACCCAATAATGGCCCTCTCCACAGTTCACACCAAATTCTCTTTCCATACTCACACAGCCCTATTTGCACATCTTTATGAATGGATTATATAGCCCACCACACACTTGGAAATCTAGCAAGAACTATTAAGCACTTATGCTCATGTATCATACTCTTTTTAACCATAGATTGTAAGCTTGTGAGCAGGGTCTGCTTAGATCAGCGTCTGTTATTACCCAGTTTTATTACTGTGCTCCCAATTGTTAAGCACAATAGAATATACAGTTACTTTATACATAAATGTTAATAAATAAATAATTTATCTTTCAAAATCTTTGTGGATCAAGTCTATACTCAAGGGATGGAATTATCATGTAATATAAATATGAATTTCCGACAATAGCTTTCAATAATGAAAATAATGGGAATCCTATGGCACCTCAGCAACACATTTAGACAGTCTTTTTCAAGTCAATCAAGTCTACAGTTGTAATTTGTTCAGTCTTATCTCCCACCCAAATAATTCAGTGACAACTTCCAAATCTTGTATTCCTTCTAAGGTCAACAGTTGTCTTAGTTCTGTCTTTGGGTATCCTGGGACACTCCTACTTAGAGAACAGATATATATGCTGGCCCTGCTACTACATATACTACTAGCACTACAACTGTGCATATAATTAGTGACAAGAGATGAACTTACCTTGCAAAACAATTTTTGATAATGGGGAAGTCATTTTTTGGTGAATTAATTCCATAATCTATTATTATTAATTCAAACAAATAAAGTAATTGAAAACATTTTTGGGTATACAGAGGTGTTAAAGTGTATTACTGTATCTTAACAGAACTGGCAAGAAAATAATTCTATAAATATTATTGCATTTAAAAATAACAGTATTTTAGGCATTGAACAAACACTGTAGATGTGTCCCAGTTTTCTGTTTCAGATATATGGGACCCTAAGACATTAG
Organism: Taudactylus pleione; assembly: GCA_031769625.1. Lineage (NCBI taxonomy): Eukaryota > Metazoa > Chordata > Amphibia > Anura > Myobatrachidae > Taudactylus > Taudactylus pleione. The sequence goes on along the minus strand of JAUIMM010000350.1, from coordinate 7,022,961 downwards.
GGGGTAAATTTACTAAAGGTCAATTTCAATTGATTTTAATCAATTTTAATTGATTTTAAATTGATCTAAATAAATTTATATCAAAGTTGTGTTTCTGGGGCTGATTTAGCTACAGAAACACAGTATCAATTTAGATTGATTTGAAATCAATTAAAATGTAAGGAAATTGACCTTTATTAAATATATCCCTAGGAGTCCCAATTCTAGGAAAAATCATTATTTAGCAAAATAATTTATTAAGTTGCATATTGTGTTTTTGTATAGCTTCTTTATATATTTAAACCAATTGTTGTTAACAGGGACAGTACACTAGAACAGTGGTTCCCAAACTTTTTTGAATCACGGCGCCCTAGAGTGTCAGCATTATCTTCATGGCACCCCTAAGCCAAAAGTCTTTTATTGAGAAATTCAAAAACAAATCTAGTAAAGTGAAGTAAATTGTGCTGACCTGTCATCCTTAGGGTCAGTTATGTAGTAGGGGACAGGTTTGTGCTTCTGTTTGTCAACATATTTACATTACATTGACCATAAATAATTTGATTTGGTGCTGGAGCATCATCCTGAGGCACCCCTGCAAGTGTCCCAAGGCACCCCAGGGTGCCACGGCACACAGTTTGGGAACCACTGCACTAGAACATTATATTTGATTAACGTATGCATACAATTCCATAAAAAATGTTGGAAAAAACATTATTTTTATGCCATTATAATGTGGTACTAATGAGTGTTAGTTTAGAAGATCTATTGTGCATACGTTACAGAGATGCTGAGGGCATTATTATAAAGGTGTAGGTGTGACTTAACGTCACAACATTCATCATAAAGCCAGCTGATCCCAGTCAGATGATGAAAATTGCTCCATCAAACCCCTGTTTAAGCCGGATGATTCACTGTTTCTCTGTTTGCCCATATTTGGGAGTCAGGGAGATTATGGCCGAGGTTGCCCATGAGTCTATTTGTGGTTCTTGTGGACAACTCATCCTAATCAGATTTATAGTTTTTTCTACCTTTCATGAACTCCATATAAGTTTTGTCCCTTTCCTACTTAGTGTTCGCTGTGTGTCAATTTGATAGATTTCACTTTTTCTTAATAGATTCACTTCTGCTTGTTTTATTACTTTTGTTTATATTATCACCACCCTCTGCTTCTTCTGCCACTCACTTTTTTAATATATCACTTTTTATAATGATCGTACTGCTCAAAAGAATAACAAATCATTTGGATAAGTAAATGAACCCTAGTATATGAAACCAACTATTAAACCAGGAAATGCCCTGAGCCAATGAGGGTTATTTCAGTTTTTTTCTTGATTTTTATTGCAAATTTATTTTTGGACCAATGAAATAACCATTAGGCCACTGTCATATGTCTTGATAGATGAGATGGATAAGGTGCAATTTTGTCTACCAATCTTCTTACTTTTTCTCAATTGCTGGAAAACGTCTAAATAATCTTTTTTTGCTCTAAAGCTAATTGTCAAACCTACGGATCTGTGTCCAGTTTGGCAACACGACACAAGTGATCAAATTTGACAGTGTTAGCCAGATCTCACTGAGGCACATTGGTGCCATTCCTTGAAGACCAGAGGAACAGAGCACCAATAGCCACGGGCAGACTGCAAATTAAGCCATATATGAGGATTCAACATCTTCAGACATTTTTTATGGTAAATTGAAGTCTATTCACATGGCAAATATAAGCTACACTGGCCAGATTGGTTGTTGTAATCACTGTGTGTGCTGCCAGGTTTACGTTGTGTGGGATTATTTAAGCAACTTTAACAAAAATTAAGTATATACAATTGTTACAGACATTTACTTTTTCAAATGAGGCACTTACCTGCTATTGTCTTAATTGATGCCACTTTCTTAGCAGGAAGTGGGCACAGCATACGGCCTTGCTGAAACAGTCCATGTCTAAGGAATGGCTCACCCCATGGCAGATGTGGCATCACCACAGTTCCATTAAGTAAGGTGGTCAGAAAGCAATAGAAGCTTACAATCCCAAAGAAGATGCTAAATGCAATAGTGGTTTCACCAGGCAGAATATTTAGGGTTTGCAGCAAAACATTTATAAGCAGGACCTCAAATGTAAGTGATTTTATGAACCAAACTTTGTTTAGCGTGATTAAACTACCAGTAAAAAAAATATTTAAAATTAAAAAGCAGATAATGTCAATAGCTATATGAAATCTATTCACCGACACGCAAAAAGTCGCGTATTTCATAAGGCCCCAAATAATCCACCAAATCCCATGAAAGATAAAGGCACTGCTTTCAAAGGTTTTACCAGCAGACAGGGAAAATAAACCAGTTACGTATACCATGCTTCCAGTCACCATAACCAGAATAAAGCTAGCATGTGTTTCCACAGTAATTAAAAAGGCTGCAAGAGTGTTAAATGCATGGCCAATTACATCCACGTCATGAAATTGAAAGCTTGCAGAATAAGAACAGCACATTATTTTTGGGGGTTTTATACTAAGATTTCGTAGGCAGGAAAATATTATCTCCTTTAGACCATTTCGTTGTGAAATTTTGAAATCTGTCTTCGACATGTAAAGTCTAGTCAGTACGTAGATGATTGAAGCTAGGAAGATAACCAAATTAACTGCCTGTGGTGCATCATGGGAAATTCCGCTAGGGAGGGTCAAAGTGGCACAATAAACTGCAAATAGTAATATGTATAGACCAAAATACAGATTATGCAAGGACATAATGCAACCTAAAGAGCAAAAAAGGATTGCAAACACAACCATAAATGGGAGAGGAAGTAATGGCATGTTTGACAGATGGGGTTGATTTAAAAGTGAATATCCTTCTGCAAATTTCAGTACAGCCAAGAAGCTGAAAAATGTGGCATGAAATATGTCACATGCCCTAAATGATGCAACAGAGACCATAACTTGGTACATTGCTGATGTGAACATCCAGTGGGCTTGACCAATGAAGAAAATGTTAGATGTTCCAATCAATTTTCCACAGAGTACACTTGATGATACCATATTGGCTATTATTCCTGCAACAATAAGATGGTTCCTTGATATACGGTTTCTGGAATTGACTCTGATCTCCTTCTGGAAAGCAGTTTTATTTTTCAGGATACTTAGAAACCTCATTGCCACAAGATAAATGCTAATAACTGTAACTATCATAAAGTTACACGCAATACCAGATGGACCAAGAGTCACATCATCAAACAAAGCAAGAACATGAACGTTAGCGAGACCCAGTGCAAAAGCCATAAGAGGCAAAGGCCCTTTTTTATGAAGCGTCCCAACACATCCTATTATAAAAAAGGCAGTTGAAATGGCTAGTAAGCCTGGGAATACTGCTGCATGGAACTGCTCTGAGCCTGAGAGGATCTTGTTATCTATTAGGAGGTGTACAATGCCAGAGTTTGACCAGAGGGCTGATACAGTCATACATAATGTTACAGTCAGGGGGTCAGGGCTGAATTTTTTCTGGATTCCTGAAATAAAGCACAAAGATTGTAAGTGTGTTTATAGAATTATTTTAGTAAATTTACATGCATAAATCATTTTACTATAACCTGGTTTTAAGTAAACTAATATTAATATTCACCTGTGTCCAAATACTTAAAAAAAATAAAAAACATTTTCACATTTAGGGGGCAATTCAATTCAGCCCGATTGCCGTTATGTGCAGTTCCAAAATGTCACATCAGGGTCAGCAACATCGGCAGTTTTATCTTGCACACCATAGAGATATGCAGGAAGACTGGTGATGCTGAGGGCAAGACAAAGCCCTAATAGGGCGATAATCAACCCTGTGTCGGCCACTCCCCCTGCATATGTGATGTCACTACCAGGGACATCATGAGCAGGGACAGAGGCTCCAGGACCAGGAAGATGCTCTGGGCACCCTGAAAGCCACAGGCTGATTCTACAGGGGAGTGATTGTACCACTTCCTAAGCTATATGCAGCAGGAGTGGTTTGCCCACCCTCAGTTATGGCCCTGGTTGAGAGTGCCATACAGTATATGGTGAATATGTGTTCAGCCGAACGTTGTGGTCTTTATGATACGTTGCCCTGAATTGAAAACTCCCCTTAATTTTGACTGCAGGATTTTAACACACATTAATACAATCTAAAGTTAACAAATCATACATAATACACATAGTTTCAGGGGTTAATGTATATATTTATCTAAAATAAATTCATCATCATACTCTCCTTCATTTCTCAATGTAAACACTTAAGATAGATAATAGCTCGTAAGATAAAAATAAATGAACCCTATATGCTCATACTAGCACTGATTGGTGTGCAATGAAAGTTTAGTCTTCTTTAAATTTGTGTTAAATTATGTAATTTAACTTTTTTTTTTGAAGGTATAATGATCTTTGAGAGCTCTTGTCCACTAAATAGAGACCCCAGGAATGTGATACTGTAGTTACTACTCATGAGGCAGGGGTGTTTTATGAGAGGAGGGGGCCCGTGTGCAGACTCAGTGCGGGCCCCTCCTCTCTCTAGTGGTGCCACGGCGGGTGCAGTAGATTCTGGCTTAGTGCCCGAATCTAATGGGCACGTGCAGGTCTCTAGGAAAATGGTGCCCGCACTGGTTTCCTGGGGACAGCTGTAAATCACCTGGAAAATGGCCACCACCATGTTCCCAGTGATCTTTTGCTGCTCTGCACTCTGGAGACAATGGACATGTAAGTATAAAGAGTATATGGGTGCAGGGTGTGCAGTGTGTGGCCCCCTGGACCCAATGGTCTGTGTGCACCAAACACCCTGCACCCATTATAGATACGCCCCTGTCATGAAGACACAATCCATCATTACCCAAAGCCCACAACCCCAGGCAGTCTTGAACAGTCATAGCATATTTCAAAGTGGGGCTGATCACATTGTAGGAGTAGGAGTGGTACGAGGGATGGAGGATGGTCACATCCTTTTTTGGCCCACATCTCCTAATAAAGATATACAAGCTTGCACTGACCAGTATAGGAGCTGGTTATCATTATAATAGAGGGTGCCCATGATGCTGTTATAGTTATAATCTACATAGTCCGACTACACCTGGAGCCGGTTATAAAATTAGGATGGACTGCATTTCATATGCAGGGAGTTAATTAAATACCCAAGCCTGTGGGTGTCGGCCTCTGGACAAGAAGGGGCTAGTTGATTAGTGAGGTAGTGTTGTGGGGTGGGGTTAAGTTTGGTTAGCCTATAGGATTGGCAGCCATTTCATAGAAATTTCTCTGGTGGGCTGTTTGAGCAGGTGATGTGCTAGTGACCGGAAAACTTTACTTTATGTAACTTATACTTCTATTTCTTCTCTCTGTCTGTCATCTCCTTCTCTCTGCCCCTCTGCCTGTTTTTCACTGTTCTTATACCCTGTATTCTGCCTTGCTCTCTTCCCATTTATTTCTATATCTGCCTTAATGTCTGTTCTCTCTTCCTTTTTTCCATTGTGTATATACTGTATAACACTGATGGTAGACACACTGCTATGTATAATAGTGCTGAGTATACACAGTGTATAGTGATTACACTGATGGTAGCACACTGTTATGTATAATAGTATTGAGTATACACAGTGTATAGTAATTACACTGATGGTAGATACACTGCTATGTATGATAGTACTGAGTATACACAGTGCACTGTATAGTGATTACACTGATGATGAACAAATTGCTCTGTATAACAGTACTGAGTATGCAGAGTTCATAGTAATAACACTGATGATGTACACAGCTTTGTATAATAGTGCTGAGTATACACAGTGTATAGTAATTACACTGATGGTAGACACACTGCTATGTATGATAGTCTGATAAGTCAACTTTCACACTTTATGCAGATTGGGTGGCGTACTTGGTCAAAGCAACAGCGAAGGCATAAGCCTAGCAGCGATAATTCTTCTGAATTGGAGGACATGGTTGAAGCTGTACATTGTTCTAACATTCCAATTCGGGCCAGGCATGCCCCTGGTGTTAGAACGTGTTTGCATATGCCTTGTCACATTTTGATTAGCTGCGTTACTGCGATTTGGACCTACTAGCCTGTCAGATCTTTTTTTTGTTTGTTTTTTTGCCCTTCTGCTATACAGCATGTTATTAAGCCAGCATGGAGGGGCTAGCATATCGGTCCTTAGCTCCCAGGACCTTGCAAGTTACCAGGCTACTTGGTTGGCATGGCGTTATTTTCGGCCCATAGAGGGAACTGAGACGAGACTAGAAGAAAGCTTATTCTTGCTTTTGAGTAGAGCTTGTTGCATTGGGACAGGTCAGGTGCTATAGTGGTAATGATGTTAGCAGGCCTGTCGCAATTTTTTTTTTGCCTTGGACCTGGAGGACCTTTCAAAGTATTTCTTGGTCAAGAGAGCTTTGAAGGGGTGGGCCAAGTTGGTCCCTGCTCCTCCTGTTGGTCAGCACCCAATCTATTTGTGTCTTCCTGCGTGGTTATTACAAGTTTTTTCGGCAGTTTTTCAATTTTTTCAGTCCGGATTGGTGAAGCTACATTGACTGTTGCAGTGGGTTTTTTCCGTTGATCAGAGTAAGGCCATGAGCTGATGAAAGTCTAGTGCTTATAAATAGACCTTAGACTATAGTAAAATGTTGCTTTATATCCTAGCTTGAGGACTAGCTACTCGTCATATTTGGGGGTCCTGAGGAATTTTGTTTTACCACTAGTTTTTAACTTAGGCTGCATGCCGGCTGGTGGATGTTTTGTGTTTTGCCTCAGATCAAGTTAGGATCCCCCCTTCCAACCCCCCCCTCTCTCCCTGTATTCTTCTGTCTTTGTTATGCTTTTCTTTCATATTTGTGTTCTTCTTGTGTATTTATTTAATATATGGGATTTATTCCCAGTTTTGTAGAGGGTTATATGGTTTAAGGATTTTTGGGGTTCCATTTCAGTTCATTTGGAGACAAGCATTGTCATGTGCCCCTATTGTTTAGTTTTGTGATTTCCTATCATTCCACAGCAGGTCAGGAAAGCTGGTTTTGTCTCCTGGGGCCCTGGAGGTGGTCAGAAGATGGTTAAATCTGGTTGTGAGTTGCAGTGTCCGGGGTTTTGGAGGAGTGGTCGTTTTACATGCTTTGATTAAGTCCAGGGATGTTCATCTTTAAAAGATGGATGGTGCATTGGAATGTCAAATGGTATTTTTGTAGAGTTATTGAGGAGTTAGTTGGAAGAAGTCAAGGTGTTGTAGATTAGGGTATGGTGGTGGTGTGGTCCTTAGCTGGGAACCGCTGTTGGCGGGAAAGAACGGTAGCAGTCACCATCTGTCTTTGGAGCTTGAGATGCTCTCCCTTCCAATACATGGCTTAGGCTGATTCTACCCTACTGGAGTCAGCGGCAACCACCTAACCAGGTGGGCCTCATGTCGTGTCATTGGGGTGGGAGGTGGATACCTTGGGCGTGGTAATGGGCTGGCTGCTTGCCTCCCATTTAGAAGATCGGTGTGAGTATGCAGTTGGTGATCTTGCATTGTGGGGCCGTTCTTTCTGCGCCACCATACTTTGTCTGTCTTTCTTTCTTCTTCTATTAGTTCAGTTATACATTAAATAGTTTAATTAGTTTAAAAATAAATAAAGCTGACCTTCCTTTCCCCTTATACAACTCTCTGTGTCGTTATTTCATTATGATTATGGTTGATGGTTTACCCTGCACTGTTAAAAGGGAACACTCATCAGGCAATGGGGAGTTTAGTAGGACGGAGTGCATTTCATATGCAGGGAGTTAGTTAAATACCCGAGCCTGTGGGTGTCGGCCTCTGGACAAGAATGGGCTAGTTGATTAGTGAGGTAGTGTTGTGGGGTAGGGTTAGGTTTGGCTAGCCATAGGATTGGCAGAGAGTGGGTCAGTGCTATTTCAGAGTTGCTGCTTGGCAGCCATTTCATGGAAATTTCTCTGGTCGGCTGTTTTCCACCCTTCCCCCCTTATTCATTGCATTGTTGTGTATCGGCTTCTCTTGTGGCAGTAAAGAAAGGTAGCAGTCACCATCTGTCTTTGGAGCTTGAGATGCTCTCCCTTCCAATACATGGCTTAGATTGATTCTACCCTACCGGGGTCAGCGGCAACCACCTAACCAGATGGGCCTCACGTCGTGTCATTGGGGTGGGAGGTGGATACCTTGGGCGTGGTACTGGACTGGCTGCTTGCCTCCCATTTAGAAGATCGGTGTGAGTATGCAGTTGGTGATCTTGCATTGTGGGGCTGTTCTTAATGCGCCACCATACTTTGTCTGTCTTTCTTTCTTCTTCTATTAGTTAGTTCAGTTACACATTATATAGTTTAATTAGTTAAAAAATAAATAAATCTGACCTTCCTTTCCCCTTATGCAAGTCTCTGTGTCGTTATTGTATTATGAATATTTTAATGGTTTACACTGCACTGTTAATTGGGAACACTCATCAGGCGATCGGGAGTTTAGTAGGACGGAGTGCATTTCAAATGCAGGGAGTTAATTAAATACCCAAGCCTGTGGGTGTCATCCTTTAGACAAGAAGGGACTAGTTGATTAGTGAGGTAGTGTTGTTGGGTAGGGTTAGGTTTGGTTAGCCTATAGGATTGGCAGAGGGTGGGTCAGTGCTATTTCAGAGTTGCTGCTTGACAGCCATTTCATAGAAATTTCTCTGGTCGGCTGTTTCCCTCCCTCTCTCCCTTATTCATTGAGTTGTTTGGTGTCGGCTTCTCTTGTGGCGGGAAAGAATGGTAGCTGTCGCCATCTGTCTTTGGAGCTTGAGGTGCTCTCCCTTAAAATACATGGCTTAGGCTGATTCTACCCTACTGGGGTCAGAGGCAACCACCTAACCAGTTGGGCCTCATGTCATGTCATTGGGGTGGGAGGTGGATACCTTGGGCGTGGTAATGGGCTGGCTGCTTGCCTCCCATTTAGAAGATCGGTGTGAGTATGCAGTTGGTGATCTTGCATTGTGGGGCCGTTCTTAATGAGCCACCATACTTTGTCTGTCTTTCTTTCTTCTATTAGTTAGTTCAGTTATACATTAAATTGTTTAATTAGTTAAAAAATAAATAAAGTTGACCTTCCTTTCCTCTTATACAAGTCTCTGTGTCGTTATTGTATTATGATTATGGTTAATGGTTTACCCTGCACTGTTACGAGGAAACACTCATCAGGTGATGGGGAGTTTACTTGCAGGTAGATACACCATGTTTTTAAATGTATTATTAATTTAGTTTAAATATCACTACTTTTATTAAACCAAGACCAGCTCTAATCTAATTGGTGTTATTTCAAAGTTTGTTTTTTGTTCTTTAATACAAAGTTGCTCTTTTATCTAGAGTCTCATTTAACTTTTTTTAAGCAATTTACAGATAATGTATTTAGTAATGTGTAGTTGAGTGCCCTGTCTACAATAAATACTGACATACATAACATTAAGTGTCAGGGACCCATACCCCGTATCCCTGATGTGAGGCTTGCACCTCTGCTATAGACAGAGCACCGTAATACAAATACCTTACTTACTAAACTGCCACCACCAATGTAAATGATTCAAAGAGGCCACCGGTCCTCTAATACCCCAATAATTGCACAGGCTTGGCAACAAGATTCCCACGCAGTTAATCTTTTCCTTAACCTATCCCCAATTGCGCAGACTGGGCGTCCCAGACGACCACACAGTTCGCTAAGACCACAATAGGTGTAGCGTCACCCTCTTCAAAGACTAGGTTTCGGAGCATATATGAATTAAACTAATAAAGAACACTTTATTTACAGAAAAAGGAGTACATTGCTTAAAAGAATGTTACAGAGAAAAGAATGGTTACAAAGGTACATACATGTATTGCAATCGAAAATAAAAATTGTAGAAAAAAACTTACAGAAAACAAGCAGCGTTCTGCCCAGAAGGAATGGTAAGAAATGCAAGGAATGCAGGTTAAACTTCAATGTGAAATTGATCCCCCAGTTTGAACACAGAACCCAGGACTTCAATCCTTTTTATCAGAAGAGCATCACACCTCAGGTGATGTCATCCCAGTCCGCTCTGGTGGATTAGATAATTGGAGGACAGGAACCTCCCAGCTAGCTTCTAAATCCTTTTAAACTTAGAACCGGAATAAGCCTAATAACTTCCCCTGCGGATGGATTACCTAAAATATGGGGTGTTCATCTTACTGGTCCTTATTTTTTCTATTATAAAAGTGTAAATAGGATGGGGTTGTGATGTTGCTTTCTTGAGATATCTCATATCTTTAAGACTGTATGTCTCAGTGATCTGGGAATCGCACTCAACCTGGATATGGAGTCCCATTATATGTATATAATTTTCCAAGCTTCCAGCTATCACTGATACATCAATTTTGTCACATAAACCATTCAAATATGATTGCTCTTTGATCTGCTATATCTCATCACACCTGAATGTCAGTCTGGTTACTCTTTGTTGTACACCCCCTATGGTGCTTGCTTCTCGTAGCCACAAACACAATCCACATGTCCTGGTGACAATGTTATTATAATTGAATGAACTGGCAGATGGGCTCTAAGCTAGACAAATCTGTTTTGTATTTCCTGACTTCGTTACCTGAGCTATTCTGACTGACGTTAACCAAAGTCTTCCTGCCTTGTACACTTCCAAGCATAATTAACATGTGAGTCATATGACATTAGCATCTTATTGATCAGTGAGGGGCAAGAGTTCAACAACAACTTATTAGTGGACAACCCATTCATAGAAAATCTATAATTATTCACATTAAGTATTATATTTAGGTATAATATGTACATAAACAACTATTTAGGAATGTGGGCCATTTTTACTGTTTTCTGTTCTCTATGCTGCTTTACACACCAGTCCAGGAGGGACATGCATGGTAATTAAACATAATTAATATGCAACCACATCTTCCATCACACCACTGCTTTAAATAACAATTCTAACATATAGTGCAACTATACTCCAAGCATAGAGCACTGTGAAAGCTCAAGGACTCTATGAACAATAGTACATAGTCAGGTGAAGATGTCCATATACAGTATTAGGATATTTTCCAGTAGGCTACTGGCCACTTGGGGCTGCCTGCTATCTTTTATATATTTTTTTCTCCATATTATGCTTTCTGCATTGTGAATGTTCTATGTAATGCTTGGCAGTTAGTAGAATGCTCTGTGTATTTTGTGGTGGTCTCTGGGATGCTTTGTTTTGTTTAATGATAATTGATATGCTCTATGTATTGTATGGTAATCACCACAATACTCTCTCTATTGGATATCGGTTATGATGAAGCTTTCAGTTTTAAAAATCTACCACTAGCATGCTCTCTATTTCGTATGTCACTAGATTGCTCTCTGTATTGCATATCAATAGGTTGCTCACTGTATTGTGTGGCAATTACTGTGATTATGTCCTCATGCTATTGTGGTCACTAAGATGCTCTTTTTTGTTTGATAGTGACCGCAATGCTCTCTGTGTTGTGCAATGGTCACTAGGATGTTTCTTTACTGAATAAAGTATATGCCACTAGGTCACTATCTGTATTGAAGTTCCTACCCATTTTCCCTTAATTACAATAGTATACATTGCCATCTGTCCACCATACACAGCAAGATAAATTTGCTTAAGTAGGGGAAATTATTAGCAATAGCAACAATTAGTAATTTATATTTAGCAGTTTTTACACATTAGCGACCTCATATAGAGTTTAATTAATTATGTGTTTCGAATGAGCATCTTGCAAAAAATAAGAGTTATGGTAGACTTAACTTTGTTAGCTCTTTTTCTTCAAGGTACATAGGGTCCACAGGGATACCATGGGGAAAATATGGTTGGAGTGATCCAGGCACCAGACAGTTAAGCTTTCAGCTCCCAGGGAGCCTCAGGTCCCCCTCCACATATACTCCACCCCTGAACACAGGCATTCAGTTTTGTAAACAAGCCCAAGGCAGGAGAAGGAAAGGAGAAGGAAGGACAATGTAAACCAGAAACACTATCACACAAGATGAGGGAATCCGTGACTGAAAGAAAAATTACCCAATGCAGCCAGGTGTGTCAGAGTGGGTGCCCTGTGGACCCTATGGACCTTGAAGAAAAAAAGTTAATAAAAGGTAATTCTACCATAACTCTTTTTCTTCTTCAGGGTCCATAGGGATCCACAGGGATACCATGGGAATGTCCCAAAGCATTTCCCCTAAGGGTGAGGACATTCCTGAGCAGAAAGGAGAACCTGCAATCCAAAGGAAGCATCCTGAGAGGCAAAAGTGTCAAAAGCGGAGAACCTAAGAAAAGGACATATGGCTACCTTGCACAATTGTTCAGTAGAGGCACCACGACGAAATGCCCATGATGGTCCCACAGATCAAGTAGAATGTGCTGTCACCAGGTTTGGAACAGGGAGATCAGCCTGCATGTAATCCTGAGAGATAGTCATATGCAAACATCTAGCCAGAGTTTGTTTGTTAGCTGGCCAACCTCGTTTGTGAAAACCATATACAGTAGCACAAAAAGAGCATCTGATTTTCTAATAGAGTTTGTACGATCCACATAGATACAGAGAGCACAAACTACATCCAGGGAGGCTTCACCTACAGAAAGGTCTGAAGACTGAAAAGCTGGAACCACAATCTCTTAGTTCACATGAAAATGGGACACTACCTTAGAAAGATAACCCGCACTTGTAATGAGGACAGCTCTATCCTGGTGGAAAATCAAAAAGGGGGAGCGACAAGAGAGCTCTGCCAAATCATAGAGATAGCGAGGAGAAACAGTATCTTCTACTGAGTCCAGAGGTTCAAATTGGGGAGCTTGTAGCCCCTTGAGAGCCAAAGACAAATCCCATGGTTGGACAAAGGGTGGCTGAACTCCTTTGCTGGAAACAAACTGACAGCACAGAACCTGTACTCTCAGGCTGGCCAGGTGGAGACTTAGGTCTAACCCAGCCTGGAGAAAAGCCGGGAAACCCTAAAAACCTTAGGGTCATACTTTCTGTTGGAACACCATTGACCAAAAGAATGCCAAACTCTGTAATAGATGTGGGCAGAGTAAAGTTTTTGTGTCCTAAGCAATATATGAATCATAGAGCTGGAGAAACCTTTGGCTCTTAAGATGGAAGACTCAAGAGACAAACCGTCAAAGACAGATGAGGAAAGTCCGGATGCAGGGTGGGATCCTGTGCTAACAGATCTGGCCATAGAGGAAGAGGAAACGGAATGTCTATGGATAGATTCCGTATGTCAGTGAACCAATGATGCCTGGGACACGCCAGAGCTTCTAATATTACTGTTTCTCCTTCCTGCTTGAATTTCCTGAGGATCCTTGGGAGGAGGGAAATTGTAGGAAAGAGATACACCAGCTTGATGTCCCATCTCACTGCCAGCGCTTTCACAAAGGCACCTGAGGGATCAATGGTCCTGGACCCATAACTTGGGACCTTGTGGTTGTGATGTGAGGTCTAAGTCTGGTAGGCACCATTTGTTCACCTGCAGTTGAAAAACACCTGGGTGGAGAGCCCTCTCTCCGTTGTGTATGTCCTGACGACTTAAGAAGTCCGCTTCCCAATTGAGGACTCCCAGTATGAATATTGACGAGATAGCCAGAAGATGATGTTCTGCCCAGATCAGAATATTTGTCACTTCCCTCATGGCTGTGTGACTTTGCGTGCCTCCCTGATGATTGAGATAGGCTACTGTGGTCACTTTGCTGGACTACCTGGCCTGCCTTGGTGTAGGTCCTGTGCCTTGATGAGCACTTTGTATACTGTGCGAAGCTCCAGGATGTTTATGGGCAGGTGACTTTCCTGATTTGTCCATCTTCCCTGAAAGGTGTGATGACCTGTCACCACCCCCCATCCACGAAGACTGGCATCTGTGGTGAGGAGCACCCAATTTGGAATCCAAAATGGGTGACCCTTGTCCAGATGAGCCTTTTGTAGCCACCATGAGAGAGATAGCCGAACCTCTGGAGTGAGAAGGATCCTCTGGGACTGTATTTGATTATACTGACCATTCCATCAGGAGAGAATTAATTGTTTCAGAGGTCTGGAGTGGAACTGAGCATATTCCACCATGCTGAAGGTGGATACCAATTACTCCAGGATCTGCATCGCTGATATAATGGATACCCTTCGTTTGTGGGGCAATTTGCATACTCGCAATAATAGTGTTGAAATCTTGCCCCAGATGTACCATCCGCTGTACTGGAGAAAGAGAAGATTTTTTCCAATTGATGATCCAGCCGTGCATCTGTAGGCAGGCAATAGTCAGCTGGAGATGGTGTTGTAGAAGAGCTGGAGACTGTGCCAATATCAGAAGATCATCCAGGTATGGCAGTATTCTGATTCACTGATGCCTGAGGTAGGCTGTCATAGCCACCATTATTTTGGTGAAAACCCGAGGTACCATTGATAGACCAAAGGTGTCAGGTTTGGATTATATTTTGAACCCGGGGTGGATACAAGAGAAGAAACTGGAATGGGTTTGCAGTATTGAAATGCAGAAGGTTTAATAGGAGAATTATAATTCATGAAATGGTGATAAATAAATAAACTGGCAGAAATAAACAAGTCCAAGTGATGTGTGGCTGAAAACAAATGTCTTGCAGGAAAACAAAGTCCAATTAGTGAGCCTGGGAAACAGATGTCAGGCAGAGAAAACAAAGTGCAATGAAGGTGTGACTGAGGAACAGAGGTCTGAAGTACTGAAGTGGGTTCTGAGTCCGGAGAGCTGAGGGTTCACAAACCGTGGGGTGAGTAATGGGGTATAGCAGGGTAGATATGGGTATCCGGGACCCACAGCCTGTGATGGAGACAGAGCAGGAAACGGAGCACTGCTGGGACTGCAAATATCACACCAAGCTAAGAAGCACAGAGAACTCTTACACAGCTTGCACTGTATAAACGTTGCACTGGCAACTAGAGGGCATGCTGAACACCTTTAAGAACCATGGGAAAGTGCATGATAGGCTGCTGAGAGTAAACACAAGATAAGCCAACCTGATTGGCCCATTCAGGTCACATGTCCAAAGCCAAGATAGCGGCGCCCAGCAATCCCAGTGTGGCAGCGCTGCCAGTCTTACCTGTCACCACATGGCTTGTACCCCTCATACATCCACGCGCACCTCACACCAACCTCCAGACACCAGAACCCCCACTGGTATGACTGCGCCAAAGCACTCGCACAGGCAGAGACCGCGATTTACCAGGTACAACAACTCTGGTCGTGACAAAAGGGCAGTGCCTGAAATTGATAATGTTGTTGCAGGACAGCAAACTATAGAAATTGTTGGTGGAATTGCATAATAAGCACAAGCAGATACGCATCCTGAATGTCCAGGGAAGCCATAAAATCCCCAGGTTCCATAGCCAAAATAATTGACCGAAGAGTCTCCATACGGAAAACATGGATAAACTTGTTGACGGTTTTCAGATTTAGAATAGGGCGATGAGACCCATTTTGTTTCTGAACCAATAATAGACTGGAATAATAACCCCTTCCTTGTTGAACCACAGGAACCGGGATTATCACCCCTTCCCACAGCAGGGAGTAAATGACCTCTCCTGGAGGGCCAAGGCCTTGATAAAATCCAATGGGGGAGTCGTACAAAGAAACTTCTGGGGCGGAAAGTGAGGGCATACCCCTGAGAGACCACTTTTCAGACCCAGGCATCTGTTGTTGTTTGATGCCAGTAGTCCGCAAATTGAAAAAGTTGGCCTCCCACCGTGGGATCCCCCAGGAGGAAGCCCGCTCCATCTGGCAGAGGGTTTATCATTCGGCTTAGAAGCTGGACATCTGGCTGGCCAGGACCTCTTAGTATGTTGCTTGGTGGTCCTGCGAGAACTAGACGGTCTGGAGGAAGACTGTCCTTTTGCTCGTCCCTGAAAAGAAGTCTGTCTAGACTTTGATGTAGCTATTGATGGCAGACCTGCAGATTTTGAGGCTGCCAGAGTAGCCACTATCTTATCCAATTCTGCTCCAAAAAGGATATTTCCATAAAAAGGTAAGGATTCTAGAGCCTTCTTGGATCCCACATCTGCTTTCCAGGACCTTAACCAAGGGGCTCTATGAGCAACAACTGAGGCTGCCAATGCTTTAGGAGCCAGGAGCCCAGCATCTATTGCAGCTTCTCCCAAATAGAAGGCCGATTCCTGTATGTGGGAGATATATGTCAGCTGTTCTCTGGTAGCATTTGGTAGAGCATCTTCCAATGCCCCCGTCCATTCTTCCACAGCCTTGGATACCCAAGCTGCAGCCATAGCTGACCCAGTAATAGCTCCAGACAATGAAAACAATGCTTTGAGACATGTTTCAAGTTTTCTATCTGTAGGATCTTTAAGGGCAGATGCTGACAGAATAGGCAATGTAGCACTCCTCAATAAATGTGTCACATGAGCATCCACAGTAGGAGGGACTTCTCACTTAGTACATTCAGTAGGTGGGAAAGGATACAAAGATGCTAATATTTTTATAACATGGAACAGTTTATTCAATTTATTTCATGCTTCTATAAGTTCAGTGAGATGCTCAGAATCAGGAACTCAGCTTTTACCATCTTCTGTTGTTTAAACACTGGAGCCTTATGTCTAGGAGCCGGCTCACCATCCTGTATATTTAGGATTGATTTTCCTGCACCAAAGAAGGGACATCCACTGTAGTAGGGTGGTCCTCGTCTCCCGAGATAAACACTGGAGAAGAACCCGGTGCATCATCTGATTCCTCTGATGATGCGTCTGAACCTACATGCTGAGCAGACTGACAAAATTATATCGTCCGGTTAGGCGCTTTAGTGACTACTGGTCTGTTCGCAGCAGCTGACTGAGCTGACTTGCCCTGGTGGTCTAGTGGGGGAGCGGACACAGCGGTCTCCCCACTACAGCAACCTCCGGCAGGTCTCCAACCACCAGAGGTATGGACTGCCACGTGGTTCCCCACGAGCGGGGAAACACCTTAACTGCAACCCCATGCTTCCGGCTGCAGTCCCAGGTCCCAGCATCGCCGCTAGCCAAGCTCTGCTGGTGCCCGCCGAAGTCACCAGTCCGGTTACTGGTGTTGTGCCGCCGGGTAGGTGGAGCAGCAGCACAGGCGTCTTTTAGGATGCCTAGCGCTGCTTGCACTAACGTAAAAAATAGATAAAATAAATAAAACATAAAATAAAGCTTGGCACTGCCTGAGCAGTCCCCCTGTTATAAAGGTGAGTCTGAATCCTGCCACACCAAACTCAAAATTGAATGCCTGTGGCCAGGGGCGGGGTATATCTGGAGGAGGACCTGAGGCATCCTGGGAGCCGAAAGCTTAACTGTTTTGTGCCTGGATCACTCCAACCACATTTTCCCAATGGTATCCCTGTGGATCCCTATGGACCCTTAAGAAGAAAATTTAGTTTGCATGCGTGTGTGTTTGCATGTTTGGATGCATTTAATGCAGAGATTTGGCGTGACAATTTTACTTATAATCAGTAATGTTGCATCACCCTTTTCATAACATATTATATATGCAATGTAATGTAATAAAGTATCCAATGTACAATACTGAATTATGTCTGGACAGTGTTATTAGTAAATGTGAAAGTCATATTTTCCATTTTAAATACTCTGACACTAGTCCAAATGAAGATGTCAAATAAGAAATCAGAATCACAATTTGACAAACTATAGCTGTGACACTGAATTAATTATTATGAAGTATTATATGGGCAGCACAGATGGTGTAATGGTAGCATTACTGCCTCACAGCACTGAGGTCGTTGGTTCGATACCCACTACGGCCCTAACTGTGTGGAGTTTGTATATTCTCCCTGTGCTTGCGTGGGTTTCCCCCGGGTACTCCGGTTTCCTCCCACACTCCAAAAATATACTGGTAGGTTAATTGGCTCCTAACAAAATTATCCCTAGTGTGTGTATGTGCGCATGTGGTAGGGAATATAGATTGTAAGCTCCACTGGGGCAGGGATGGATGTGAATGGCCGAATATTCTCTGTAAAGCGCTGCGGAATATGTGTGCGCTATATAAATAACTGGAAATAATAATAATAATAATAATAATTATATGCTTCAGGGGCCAAAGTAGCTAGATAGTGCTGCTGTTGTCATAGAAGGGGGTTTCCAAATGCTTGATTTTAGAGTGAGTGTGGCCAGTCCATGAAAAGGGCATAATTAGTACTTATCCTGTTTAATATGGGTCATACAAACAGGGCCGGATTACCAATGGGGCGGGTGGAGCTTCAGCTCCAGGCCGCCCAGTAAAATAGGCCCACAGCATCTGCTGTGCTGCTGCAGACAGGAAAATGTTTTCCTGCTACAGCAGCAGCCTGCCAGTGGTCTTCTGAGGCTCCTCCCACAACCGCAAGCCCCGCCCCCTCCCGCGGGCCGCGACCCCCCCGCCTCCTTCACAGGGAACAGTGGCATCTGCCAGATTATTGGAAGCAAGTAGCATTGGGCCCCCCTGTCACATGCATATCCTCCTCTCAGGTTCCCCCAGCGGACAAGCTTTGCTTGCCTTCTGTCTGCCTCGACAGATGCCCCGCCCCCAGCTTGCCTCTCCTGCTCCCATTGGACAGGCATAGTGTGTGCATTGCACAGAAGATGGCAACGTGGGTGAGAGCGCTGCCATATACAGAGGTGCCTCAGCCCTTCTCTCCTGTCCTGTCATCCTGTTTATCATTCCTACCCCTGCTACTTCCCCATATATGTGCCTCTGCTGCCTACCAATTTCTGTGCCTCACTCAGACTTCCATATTTTTGCCTTTGCCCCCCTCCTTATATGTGCTTCTGTCCTTTTCTCATCTTTCACTGCCCCTTCCCTATACCTGTGCGTTTGCCCCTTCCCAATGTTTTTGCCTCTGTTCTCCTTCATATCTGTGTCTCTGTCTCCTCTCTACTGTATGTACAGTATACCCATGTCGAGCGACTGCCAGGTAAACACAATTTTCAGTTATTAAGCCATTATGGTTTTTTCCCCATTTAAAAAAAAAAAAAATTGCTTTATTTATTAAAAGTTGAAAAAAAATTTTTTAACCCCACTTGCCTGGCGTGGTCCCATCAGATGCAACCACACCGAGCTTGGCTTTCCTTGTCATGGTTGCATCCGATGCGACCAGTCAGAAACGCTTTCTCTCCGCTGCTGGAAGTTAGCTGCCAATCTAAGAGGGACCTTCCGGCCCCTCTGCACCCCCAATTTATCCCGATCACTGCTGGCCACAGTGGCCAAGCAGCTCAGCATCTCCCAGCAGCCGTGGCTCCGCGCCGCCCCCAATCACTGCTGGCCACATTGATCGGGCAGTGTGTGTGTGCGTATATATATATATGTATACATACTAGGGATGTGCAGGCTCGGATAGGTTCGAGTTTGCACGTGGAGTTCGGATTTTTCCCTCCAAAAAAACGGAACTCAGAACGAGGCAAAACGTCATCTTACATGGACGAACATCATCATTCCTGGTCTTTTGTCCAGGAATGATGATGTTCGTCCATGTAAGATGACGTTTTGCCTCGTTCTGAGTTCCGTTTTTTTGGAGGGAAAAATCCGAACTCCACGTGCAAACTCGAACCTATCCGAGCCTGCACATCCCTAATACATACACACACTGGGTATATAGATGTATATTGTATACACTGTTATACTGTGGGTGTGTGTGTACTGTGTGTATATATGCAGTGTTTATCTCTGCCCCCCCATTCCGTCTCCACTCTGTCCAGCCGTGCCCCCCCCACTTTGACAGAGCTCCACCTGCCAACCCCCATCCCCGCCTCTCACCCCGCCCCCTTCTTTCGACCCGCCTCCGTCTCCAATAAATTATTAAATTATTTTGGGCAGGATGTACTAAGGGAAAAATGAGGTAAAAATCCTGTTTTCTGGCTTTTTACCGCATTTTCATATGTACTAAGCCCCGGCCACCCTATTTTCGGAGCGGAGGGTAACACCAGAAAACTTGGCATTACCCTATAGAAGCCTATGGGCTTCTTACCGCAACATGCTCCCGATGCTTCGCTGCCCCGCAGTCGCCCAGCACTGGCCCCACTCACCTCAGTCTCCTGATTGCCGGCCCGTGCTCCTCCTGGGTCCTCCGCCTCCTTCTCCTCCTAATCTTCCGGGTGCAGAAAGAAAAAGGAGGAGGAGCCCGGGACTTCCTACACAGGTCACCAGCAGGAAGCTCCCAGGCATGGAGGGGACGGAGATCCCCTCACCCGGCATCGGCTGATTCGCAAAGGGCAGCTCTTATCGCAAGAGCTGTCCTTTGCGATACTAATGACATGTTAGTACATATGTGATTAGTCATTTTGCGGTGACTGGCGGGATGTACATCACAAGGTTAGTACATCCCGCCCTTGGTTTTTCTTAATCTATAAAACTACCTTTTTCAAAACATAATTTAATAATAAATAAAAAAATCGACAATTTTGGGGAAATTTTTTTTACATTTTTTAGCCAATTAAGTGGTTAAATACTTTAGCTGTTTATTTTTTTGTGTGCGCGCGCGTGCATATATATATTATATTATATGTGTGTGTGGGTTTAGACCAAACCCCCAAAGCACTGGTCACCCTCATCATGCTGGTCATGCCTCCTGCGATAGCACACAATAGGCCCTTCATAAATTTCAGCTCCAGGCCCATGTGGACCATAATCTGGTACTGCATACAAAGTGTATTGTATATCATAATTCCAACATATACAGGACCAGCGATCACAGTAAGCCATTAAATGTGGTAGTATGGCCATCCTGCCTGGATGAATGTTTTTATTTTAGATGTGAGCACCATTCCAGAGCATTGGAGCAAGTCCAGGGGTCTGGTGGAGCAGCAAAAGAACCTAGCACTGCCCTGGTCATATATGTACATATTGGTCTCCTTATGATAGTGTATTATTATACAGTATTAATATTTAAACCTATTGATGGTCTATAGCAGTGCACCCTAACAGTGCATGTTTTATTACTGGCTGACACATGTTAAAACGATCCACAAGTGGTGCTAATTATTTAATTTGTTATCCTGAGAAGAACATGCAGCACTAGTAAAATTCTATTATATTACAATTTCTATTGTAGTCATGGTGTGGACTGGGGAGGGGGTTTTCCAGGCAACCAGAAACCTCCCTCCCCTGTGTTTGCAACATCATAATCATGTACCGTCATGTATCTTTACACTAGTTTCTCAGTAACTGAAGAAGATACAACTCCTAAAAAGCATATCTGTAAAAGTGTCTTACCCCTTTTACACCAGAGCAAAAACCTGGGTTATTGCTGGGTCTACCCAGGTCGCAGCTCAGTGTAAAAGGGTCCCTGAAAAATAACCCAGGTCAAGTGACCCAGCAATCCAACCTAGGTAGCTACCAGGGTTGGACCCAGGATGAACCCGGGTAATGGTGCAGTGTAAACGGTGCAACCCAGGTTATCTGACCTGGATCATACCTAAAATTAGCTGATTGGTGGTTGTGGGGCATTCACCTCCCACTTTTTATGATCTCACAGGTTTAGCAGGGCAGACCTGAGTTCAGTGTGAACAGGGCTGACCTGGGAGTAACCCAGATCGAAGGTGCAGTGTAAATGGGTCTGACCTGGGTCTGACCAGCGTTGGAACTATGTCCAAAAACCCAGGTCGGACCTGGTGGAAAAAAGGTATTAGTCTAATTAGGTCATATCTCAAGGGGTTTGCTATACCTACATGTGCATGGTCTAACTGTACTGAGATTACACGTGTCTGCCCCCATTTTGCATCTCCAGGCAAAAGTGTTCGCAAGTCTAATTTTTTGCGCAAATCTAGATATGGATGTAGATTGGTGTGCAAATGCAGTATGGAAATATTTACAAATCACAAATATACTTACATCCATCTCTAAGTATATTTGTGAGTATATTTGTGAGTATACTTACATCCATCTCTAAATGAGACCCTAATTGAGTAAAATGATATTGGGGTCTATTCATGTAAAACATGAACTGGCTCCTGAAAAATATCACTATATATTGCATCACATCATTGCGATATATAGTACAGTTTTGTAGCCATTCATCATTTACACTTACCTGTCCGGCAACGTCCGCCGGTAAATACAGAGCCCGATATGTCTTCTTTCCACTGCGCATGTGACGTATCTGAGAGCAGCAAGTCACGTCAGACCTGCTGCAAAGGACGCTGGTCTACAGGTGGCGGAGCCAGCGCTAGGTGCCGGGCAGAGAGCAGGAAGTATTCAACTTCCCTTCTCTTTTCATCGCGCAGCACAGATTACACTATCCTGAGATGGCGAATCTGTACACACCAGAGGAACAGAAACTGAGCTTTCCGTTCTTCTATGAATAGCAGTCACCATACAAATGTATGGTGAGGGGATGCATACACAAAGCTGTGGTGCCGCTGGAGAAGAAAAACCTTCTCCACAGTAACCCCCTATGTGAATTGATGAAAGCAGTGAAAAGCTCTGTTTTCAGCTTTTCACTGCTCTATGAATAGGCCCCTTTATTTCTAATTTCCTATCTATTACTATATTGCTATATACCAGATGTAGAAGTAATCTAAGTATATTATACTCTCGTCAGCCGTGAGCCTTCACAAACATGCTGTTCCTGTATCCTTATAATAACTGTTATAGTATTTGCCACAATCACTTAGCTTAAGGGGTATATTTACTAAAGTGAGGGGTTTTAGAAGTGGAGATGTTGCCCATAGCAAACAATCAGATTCTAGCTATTATCTTCTAGAAGGTGCTAGATAAATGTTAAGTATAATCTGATTGGTTGCTATGGGCAACATCTCCACTTCTAAAAACTCTCACTTTAGTAAATATACCTCTAAGTGTTAATGCAGTTTTCATCACACCAATCTGGCCTTCAGGCTGTGCCTAGCCAATACTAGCTTTTAGTTTAGCCATTAAATAGCATTTGGTTTAATAGTATTGCAGACATTTTGTGTATAAATAAAGATGGTAAAAGCATAAGTTGAAGTTATTGGACACAGGATGCTAATGACAGACAAGGGTCCACTAAGGTTGGAATTAATTTGTACAAAATTGAATTTACCTGTATGTGCTAAAATCAGAGCTAAAATAATCAGTACAATTCCCAGAGCTGATCTGGATACAAGGGCTCTAGTTGAGTGGTAGTTATATACGGACAGCACCAAAGTACCTGAAATAAAGAAAAAAGCATTAAAATTAAACAGAAATCAGAATAAAATCAATATTGAGACATATTAAATCTGATAATTTTGGTCTATCTGGTGTAATAAATAAACATATCTAAGGGTAGATTCAATTACAATCGAGTTGCTGTCAACCATCAGCAGCTCACATTGCGCATTTATCAGTTCATTGTGGTAGGCTGATTATCTTCATACAGTACCTCCATAGGCTGCTAGCAGTGTGCCTGACTATACCTTATACTGTTACTGTAAGCATGGCTGTTAGTTTGTCTCCGACCAGGTTTGAAGTTCATCTTATGCTAGGTACACACTAGGCCGATGGGTAAGCACTAGGCCAATCCGTGCCACGTCTCTGCGGCATGTGTACAGGCGATTGGCAGGTCGTCTGTACACAACAGCAGATGCGCTATATATCTGCAGATATATTGGCCATCTGCTGTGCTGCACAGCCAATGTGATATGTCTGTGAACGACGTTGTTCACAGACATATCGGGGGTAAACACCCTCTGACGCTCTAGCGATATATGAAATCGAATGGCCGATATATCGCCCAGTGTATCCCAGCTTAAGAATACTGATCACTCCATTCCTTCTGAGAGTTCTGTCTATCATCATCCGGCAATCACTATCTGGGGATTGCTTATCTGTTTGGTGGATTAGAGCACTATTAACACTATGGAGATTGGAGAACACTCCTAAATGTGGACATCACTATCTGGCTCTGTTTATTACCCCATTAGGATCCCTGTACCGGTAATTGCCCCAGACTATATTTCAATTGGTCATTTGAGACTTTCAAGTTTCTCTACTTTATATTCTGTAGATTTATGCTCATCGTTGCTCCTCATTAATTTTGAATAGCCTAAGGCCCGTCTTAGGCTGCATTTTTATGTTTTGTTTTTTTGTTTTAGATGATCACAATATTGTGTTTCTATAATGAACTAATGTTGTGCGCATTATATGTGGATTGATTCCATTAGTTATTAATGTTGATTAAATAGTAAAGGTTCTGACTCATTATAAATCTGTAGGTTTAATTTAGGTGCCTTTTCCTAGTTTTGGTAGTTTGTGCTGTAAATGTCAGAGATATTTACTCAAGTAGCTGCAACATTATCTGTGGTTACAAATTTTTATCAGTGCCCTAAGGTTTTTTTTGTTCCCCGTTTGTACACAGGACCAAGCAGCTGCTACCCATGCTGTAGGGCCCCATTACCAGATTCTACACCCAGGGCTGCCGAGAGCTGAACGGGGCCTGGGGGGTGTGACCACATCAAAGAGGCGTGGCATAGCAACCTCCGAAAAAAAGAAAATACTGCGTGCCGCACTACCCTGCTAAGGTGGACATTTGTTCCCCTCTGCAGCTGATCTGGGCCCCCGCTGGGCCCCTCCAACAAGCCTGGGCCAGAGTAATCAGTAATCCCCTTCCTCTCGGCCTCCCTTGCTACACCAGCTTCTCAATAGTAACACATGCTTCCAAATGTTCATTAAACTAAGAGTCTATGATTTCTTTAGACATTTATTGCACTCTCCACGTTTGGCATCTCCCCACATGATTTCATTAATTATTTAAGCAAGACTTGGAACTACTAATGCTAACTCAAAACTTTCATCTTTGCATCACATTAATACTTGAATGTTAATTAGATTTTGGATTGATATCTTACCAAAATATTCAACTTCTTATCAGCTACAATTTATTCACATATTCAGGAACATTAGTGTCCAGGATATGTTGATATTTAGTACAATCCATTCCTCCTTCACCTGGACAATATTTCCTATGCTACAAACTGCCACACAACCCCAAAGCATATTAGTTCCACCCCATGCATAATGGTTGCAAAGATGCTCTTTTCGTTAATTGCTTCCCTTGTGTTTATCCAAGTATATCTTCTGTGTTTATTTCTAATGACCAAAACATTCCATTTCAATTAATCAGTTGACAGTAGCACTATCCCGATCCTAATGGACCATCTTGAAGTTGTTGACATTTTTGAATAAACCACGCTGAACTGAGGACTCAGTGGCAGATCATAATTTAGGCATATGTAATATAGAGCTAGTGGAAGAGTCCTGGGCACACTAGGTGTCCCTCCATTTAGAATAACCTGTCCAGGTTCTAAGCTCCCCACTTCTTAAAATGTGCAGAGCAAATGGGAATGTATCAGACAGAGCAGAGGGATATCCTGGCTAGCTCTTCCTGTAGTGCTGCTGGCTGCTGCTCCTACATGTCAGTGACCGGCTGGGAGTGTGAGGTTTGCTTTAATATAAACCATTTGATTAATAGTAAAACTCAAAAAATTGAGTTCTGCCATTAATAATTTTATTAATTCCACATTTCTTACCTTCATGTGGTAATACAAAAGACTAATAATAGGTCTGGAAGAACATCAATAATGAGTTTAAGGGGTGCATCAATTTCTCTAACATAAGTTATTGCAAGTATGATCCTTTACATAACATCACATAACATAACATAACATAACTTAACATAACATAACATAACATAACATAACTTTGTATACACTTTCCTGGGAAGTAATATTCTTATAGACATTTGTTTGTTTTCCTGCTGTGAAACATAGAAACATAGAATTTGACAGCAGATAAGAACCACTTGGCCCATCTAGTCTGCCCTTGATAAATCCTTAGAGCCAGTTGACTTTAACTATAAGGGCCGCCATTCCCAAAAAGCTTTATGAGCTTGCTGGTTCTCTGATGCTACGAGAACTGTAGCGTGGACAGTAACAACTTATCTAAGGCTGTACAGTATATTTGAGTGAGTATAACAGGACGCATTTGGTATGATTTACCGCCGGCCGCATGGCAGAGGCAGCCCGACAGAGGAGGAAATCCCGATCGTCCTAAAGGTAAGTATAAACTAACCTAACTCTACCCCCTAACCCTCCTTTAGGGTGCCTAACCCTAACCTCCCCCCCTGTGCCTAACCCTAATCCCCCCTCTAAGTGCCTAAACCTAACCCCCCCTTCCCCGCCGCCTAGACCTAAGTCCCCCGGGGGGGTGCCTAACCCTAACCTCCCCCCGGGGGTGCCTAACCCTAACCCCCCTTCCCCTAGCCTGACCCTAACCTCCTGGGGGGTGCCTAACCCTAAGTCCTCCCGGGAGCCATAAACCTAACCCTCCCCCCCCCGTGGCTGTCCTTGCTTGCCGCCTGGCATCCCTTCGATCGGATGCCGGGCGCTGGTCTCCCGGCGCCGGTAAAATGACAGGCGTCTAGATTTAGACACCTGTCATTTAACTCTCACAGGGATTAAGCAGTCGGGAAGCCGGCGGTTGGTATTGCGTCCGCCAGTTTCCTGAACATATACCAACAGGACACCTAAAGAGTAAATACTTTTCCAATACTTTCTGCCAGTATAATACAGTTTATAAATAGTTTAGGTGGTAGTAATGTGCTTCATATAAGAGGAATCTAATAGAACAGTGTAACAACTACCAGGAAACATTGAAACGCTTATAAACAGTAACAAAATGCCAATTGTAGCCAGAAAGTACTAGGATAATGTACAATATTCAGTAAACTCAATATTGGAGAAACGGTTAAGATAACCTTATAGTGTAACAAGGTGCAAAAGGTATAAAACCGAGTACATAATTAAAATGGATTGAAGGTCAAGCCAGGTGGCAAACAAAGAACAGAGGCCCTGATTCAGAGCCGGACGCTCTGACCAGAGCGCTCGCTCTGAATCAGGGCCCACCTCCATTAATATGGAGCGTCCTCCTGGACGCTTGTATAGCTGTGGGTCACCACCCACAGCATATACGAGCGTGCAAAATGATGCTCGCGATGGTCTTGACCATCGCGACCATCGGAACTGCGAGTAAAAGCCTGCGGTTGAGTTTCTCAACCGCAAGGCCAGCAGTGATTTTGGCTCTATCAGAGCCAAAATCACTCCCACTGACATCACTAGTGATGTCAGTGGGGCCGGCTTCAGATGGTAGGCGTTCCCTTGGGAACGCCTCCGTCTGGCAGGCACGCCCCCGGCACGCCCACCAAAGGGGGCGTGCTGTCAGTCACCATCGACAGCATGCCCCCTTTGATGAGACACTCCGAGCGAAGGAAAGTCCTTCGCTCGTCGGGTCTCGCACAGGCGCACGACGGAGCTCCCTCCGTCATGCGCATGCGTAGTGGGGAACATCGACCCACTTGCGAGCGTACTGCCGCTCGCGAGTGGGTCTGAATGACCCCCAGAGTTCACAACTGGAGAGCAGATTGATACAATAGCATCTTGGACCATGGATGCACAACTGAGGCAGAATATATTACTGGCAATGAGGCCAAGTCCTGATTGCCTTTTAATTCACAGTGACCCAATCAGAGACTGCCCCATGCAGGAGTGTGTAGTGAAAATCTGTGTGGGGTCATGTCAGCTGCAGTGCATAATGATAAATGTCTCAGTCGCTTAGCATCAGCCAGTGATAAGCAGTGGCCAGTCCCAGATTAAGGTCAACATGGGCTCAAATTTATCCTGGGCCTATTGTGTGATTCCGCAGGGGATGTGATCAGTACTGCAGAGAAGTTCTCCTGGGTGGGCAGGTGCAGTGTGGTGGCACACTATATTACTGCACCACCTCC
Source organism: Taudactylus pleione (assembly GCA_031769625.1). Classification (NCBI taxonomy): domain Eukaryota; kingdom Metazoa; phylum Chordata; class Amphibia; order Anura; family Myobatrachidae; genus Taudactylus; species Taudactylus pleione. Next base: position 6,995,293 of record JAUIMM010000350.1, on the reverse strand, counting down.
CCACACTACATGACTATTTTACCTCCCCACACTACAACCCACACTATATTACTGCACTACCTTCCTAAAACAACCTCCCCATACTTCATCACCATGGTACCTCCCAACACTACACCCATGCACTGCACTACCCCCCCATACTACATCACTACACTAACTTTCCACACTATATCCCTGCACTGCCTCCAAACTTCACCACTATGTACCTCCCAACACTACATCCATACACAATATATTACTGCACTACCTTCCTAAAACAACCTCCCCATACTTCATCACCATGGTACCTCCCAACACTACACCCATGCACTGCACTACCCCCCATACTACATCACTACACTAACTTACCACACTATGGGCCTCATTGAGAGGCGGTCGGAGGATGCAAGCGGTCGCTCAGAAACTGGGCGGCCGCTTGCATCCTGACCGCCCGCCTCTGTTTCGGTCGTTAGGCTCTGGGTTAACACCCACAGCTCTAACGACTGCTCCGGTGATGGTCGCGATGGTCAAAGACCATCGCGACCATCGGGGCTTACGATGAGACCCTAGGGTAGGGTCTCACTTGTCGTAAGCCCCGGAGAGCTTCTGGCTCTGTCAGAGCTGGAAGCTCTCCACTGACATCACTAGTGATGTCAGTGGGGCCTCCCCCAAATGGCAGGCGTTCCCATGGGAATGCCTCCGTTTGGGCTGCCACCCCCCAGGCCCGCCTTCCAAACGGGGCAAGCTGTCAATCAACATTGACAGCTCGCCCCCTTTGGATCGAGACCCGCTACGACCGGCGCTGTCGGTCATAGCGGGTCTCACGCATGCGCACGACGGCGCCGTCGTGCGCATGCTCTGTGGGGGGCCATCGACCCGGTCCGAGCGCATCGGCGCTAACGACCTGGTCTGCATGACCCCCTATATGCCTGCACTGCCTTCAAACTTCATCACTATGTACCTCCCAACACTACATCCATACACAATATATTACTGAAAAAGAATAACAGATAGAGGTAGCGCAGAAAAAATGGTAAACATAAAATATAAAAATAAGTTTCATTTATATTGCACATCTAATGAATTTAAGTCGCAATAATACATAATAATTATTAAGTAATGAATCAATATATAAAAAGTATTATATGCCTCTGTTACCACTGTTAAAAATAATTAATTAAGCATATGTGCCTATCGAAAATTATATAAAAAATATTATAGTTGAAAAAAAGAAAAAAGTTTTCAAATTAAAATTAAAAATGTCACCCAGTTAAGTCTCAATGAAACGCAGTATACTGTTCGCTGTATTACTGTTTGTGGTCTGTTTAGGACTGATAGTAACTTTGTAACTCCTCACATTGAAACTGTATTAATGCAGTAGCTACTATTTGTGAGAGAATCCTCTTTCACCTTCCACAGAATGTCGTTTTAAATAAAGACAGTCAATGCGATATCCTTACATCAGGGATAACATTATATTAAACAATCCGCCTACTGTTGAAGAAAAAACTGGATTCTATTTGAACAACAAAGTCAGTATGTTTTGTTGAATCCCAGTGAAATAAGTATTTTTATGTTGCTTCTGTACATAATATCAAATAGGTTTGGATTGAAATTGTACAGACCTGAATCTTATGTTCTGTCCGGGAGCAGTTCCTTGTATAGAGTGCTTATAGTACCTGTTATTAGTGTTTATCAGGTGGGTAGATGTGAGCTACCTGTATTAGCTGTAACCGGTCCAGACCATGATAAATTTAAACCAGCACCTGCCTTATGCTCTGAGGTATTATATGCAGCCATTCACTGTTCCTGTAGTGAAAGCACGTGTATTGCGGCTGTATTGTCCTGGTGGTGTATTGTCCTGGTGGTGTACCACTACCAAGAGACTTGTGATTATCAGAATGATGGCTATGCACACAATTAACAGTGGTTCAGAGGAAAAAAAAAATTTTTAGAGCAATATTTCTATACCACCGACGCTTTTCTCAACCTCAAAGACTGGCGAAACAACCAGTATTGGAATATTGCTTTACATTTTTTTTTTATCACTCCACTCTACATCACTGAACTACCTACCTACTCCACATACTGCATTACATTCATGCACTAACCCACCCCACCCCCTACAGATAACATTAATGATAACAGGCACTTATCATTAAGGAAGATCTTTGTCTTTTTACTGTGGTCTCTTTATGTGGAGTAGCATTGGAGTAGAATAAAGGGAGGAAGTCTCAGGCAGGAAATGGAGGAAGAAGTATCGGGCTTGGTCCTGGAGGGGAAGGAGTAGAAGAAGAGAGAGATGTAGCTGGGTAGAGGAGCAGGAAGGCAGGGCATGCCTGAAGATTGGTATAGGAGAAGTAGAAGAAGAGAGGAAGGCAGCTGAGTAGAGGAGCAGGAAGGGGGTGGGCCTAGTTCTGGGGATGAGAAGAACTACTTGGTATGTCTCACTCTTCCATGCAGCAGAGCAGCTCATGGGTGGCTGGTCCTGGAGGAGGGGCCAGCCATGGCATGAGAGCACATCAGACTGTGAGCATCAGTGGAGATGGGCAGCTGTCACACGCGGGCCTGGAGACCCCAGAATCAGACCCCGTCGCTTACCTGTGCGGGCGCTGACCCGCGCTGTCTTCCGGCTCCCGCGCTGTACGCTGCTGTCCTCTGGAGGGTCCCGCTGCTGTGCTGCTCCCACACCGGCTCAGCTACCAATGTCTACCCATGGCTATCCAGCCGCTCCTCGTAGCCACTCAGCTACCAACGTCTACCCACGGCTATCCAGCCGCTCCACGTAGCCGCTCAGCTACCAACGCCTACCCACGGCTATCCAGCCGCTCCACGTAGCCGCTCAGCTACCAACGTCTACCCACGGCTATCCAGCCGCTCCACGTAGCCGCTCAGCTACCAACGTCTACCCACGGCTATCCAGCCGCTCCACGTAGCCGCTCAGCTACCAACGTCTACCCACGGCTATCCAGCCGCTCCACGTAGCCGCTCAGCTACCAACGTCTACCCACGGCTATCCAGCCGCTCCACGTAGCCTCTCAGCTACCAACGTCTACCCACGGCTATCCAGCCGCTCCACGTAGCCACTCAGCTACCAACGTCTACCCACGGCTATCCAGCCGCTCCACATAGCCACTCAGCTGCCAACGTCTACCCACGGCTATCCAGCCGCTCCACGTAGCCATTCAGCTGCCAACGTCTACCCACTGCTATCCAGCTGCTCCACGTAGCCTCTCAGCTACCAACGTCTACCCACGGCTATCCAGCCGCTCCACGTAGCCACTCAGCTACCAACGTCTACCCACGGCTATCCAGCCGCTCCACGTAGCCTCTCAGCTACCAACGTCTACCCACGGCTATCCAGCCGCTCTACGTAGCCACTCAGCTACCAACGTCTACCCACGGCTATCCAGCCGCTCTACGTAGCCACTCAGCTACCTACGTCTACCCACTGCTATCCAGCCGCTCCACATAGCCACTCAGCTACCAACGTCTACCCTAGGCTATCCAGCCGCTCCACGCAGCTTCCTAGCTATCTCGTTACTGCCGCATTCCTCAAACCCCTGTCAGTCCGCTGCACCCTCTCATGCGGAGAAACTTCATTAAGCCAAGCCTCCTCCAGCGAGCGTCTGCGCCAAACAATACAGATCCAAGGCCCAGTCCGGGAACACAGCTCCTAAATTCCACGCTTGTGACCGTTTGCACTGGCCCGATGGACTCGGCAAGTGGTCAAGGATCTGGGATAGAAGCCTCGCAGGATGTACTATCCCGTCTGGAACGACAGGAGACCTCTCAGGCTCAGCTGATCCAATTTATCCAAGATATGTCGTCACGCCTGGACAACATCCAGTCCTTACTGGCTCATCCCGCTCCCGCTGGCTCCCAAGCCGCCTCTCCTCCTGTGGTGTCACCTGCTCCTCCGGTTCTACCTCCCGCTCATCTTCAGCTCTCCCCTCCGAGCAAGTTCGATGGCAACCCCAAATTATGCAGGGGTTTTTTAAATCAATGCGAAATCCAATTCGAGCTACAATCCGCCAACTTTCCGACGGCCAGAACCAGGGTGGCATATATCATCTCTCTACTCTCTGGCCAAGCACTCGATTGGGTCTCGCCCCTTTGGGAGAAGTCGGATCCCCTGCTCTCCAACTACCCCGAATTTGTTGCTACATTTCGCAAAATCTTTGATGAACCCGGAAGAACCACCTCCGCATCAGCTGATATTCTACGCCTCCGTCAGGGCAGCAGGACCGTCGGCCAATACGTAGTTCAGTTCCAGACTCTGGCTTCATAAGTCAATTGGAACGAGGATGCCCTCATCGCTGCCTTCTGGAGTGGCCTTTCTGAAAGGCTCAAAGACGACTTAGCTTCCCGTGACCTTCCAACCAGTTTGGATGGGTTAATCTCCCTCTGCAAACAGGTGGATCTCCGTCACAGGGAGCGTGCCTTGGAAAGAGGCAGATTTGATCGTGGAAGGCCACATCCAGTTTCCCGCTTACCCTCTCCTCCTCTGGGCGAAGAACCCATGCAGGTCAACCGCTCTCATTTATCGGCTGAGGAGCGTCAGAAAAGGCGGAGGCAGAACCTCTGTATGTACTGCGGATCTCCTCAACATTTAGTTAAAACTTGTCCCATTCGTCCGGGAAACGCCTCCTCCTAACTTATGAAAGAGAGGTTAAGTTAGGAGTTGCCATTGAATCACAAAGGAAGTCTGATTCCACCATCCAGGCTCATTTAAAGTGTCCTCGAGGTTCCAAAGCTGTATTAGTTCTCCTGGATTCCGGAGCGGCAGAGAACTTTGTCACTACTGAATTTGTCCAGAAGCATCAAATCCCCATGGAAGCATTGCCTCGAGTCATCACTTTAACCGCCATCGATGGTAGTCGCATTTCTAGTGGAACCATCACCCATCGTACAACACCACTTAAACTTACCATTGGGGTGCTCCATTCCGAACAACTATCCTTCCTAGTGATTCCCAAAGCCTCTCATTCTTTAGTCCTCGGATTACCCTGGCTACAGAGACATTCACCTCAAATCAATTGGACCACCATGCAAATAATCTCCTGGGGTTCCAATTGCTTCAAAGGTTGCCTTCAGCGGGTAATACCTATCAGATCTTCCGTTGTACGGGATTCTACAGACCTGCCCAAAGCCTACGATGGGTTTCAGGACGTCTTTTGCAAACAGAGCGCAGACCTGTTACCTCCCCATCGTGATTGGGACTGTCCCACAGATCTGATTCCCGGGAAGAATCCTCCTAGGGGCCGAACCTATCCTCTATCTCTCCCTGAGACTCAGGCCATGTCGGAGTACATTACGGAAAACTTAAATAAAGGCTTCATTCGACCTTCCACGTCTCCAGCAGGGGCTGGATTTTTCTTCGTAAAAAAAAAAGATGGTGGCTTGCGCCCGTTTATTGACTACCGGGGTCTTAATGAAATAACTATTAAGAATCGCTACCCTCTTCCTCTCATCACAGAGTTATTTGATAGAGTCAAGGGAGCTACAGTTTTTTCCAAACTCGACCTAAGAGGAGCCTATAATTTAATTCGTATCCGTCCAGGCGATGAATGGAAAACGGCCTTCAACACCAGGGATGGGAACTACGAGTATCTCGTTATGCCCTTCGGCCTCTGTAATGCTCCGGCCGTCTTCCAGTTTTTCGTCAATGAAATCTTCCGGGACCTCTTGTACAAGTGTGTGGTCGTTTACTTAGACGACATTTTGATTTTTTCTCAAGACCTCCAAACTCATCGAGACCAGGTCAAACAAGTCCTTCTGAGGTTGCGGTCCAATCAACTGTTTTGCAAATTAGAGAAGTGTCTGTTTGAGGTCTCAAGTGTACCATTCCTGGGATACATTATCTCCGGAACAGGCCTTCAAATGGATTCGTCAAAACTACAAGCCATTCTTGATTGGTCTCTTCCTTCTTCCTTAAAATCCATACAAAGATTCCTAGGATTTGCCAATTACTATCGCATGTTTGTAAAAGGTTTCTCGACTCTGGTAGCTCCGATTACAGCCCTCACCCGCAAGGGAGCAGATCCAACTATATGGCCCGTCAAAGCTACCTCTGCATTTCAACTTCTTAAGCAAGCCTTCATCTCCGCTCCCATCTTAAAGCAACCAGACTCCACCCGGCCCTTTATCCTGGAGGTGGACGCATCCTCTGAAGGTGTCGGTGCAGTGCTCTCCCAGCGATTTAAAGATGAAAAACTTCATCCCTGTGGTTTCTTTTCCCGGAAGTTTTTGCCTGCAGAGAAGAACTACACCATTGGAGATCAAGAGTTACTCGCCATGAAACTAGCCCTCGAAGAATGGCGATATCTTCTAGAAGGAGCTCATTACCCCATTACCATTTTTACTGACCATAAGAACCTCCTTTATCTTAAATCTGCAAATTGCTTGAACCCTCGTCAAGCCCGGTGGGCAATGTTTTTCTCCAGATTTAATTTCAAAGTCTCCTATCGCCCCGGTTCACAAAACCTCAAAGCCGACGCACTCTCCCGTTCCATGACGAGCAACCCTGATCTACCCATGGAGCAGCCCCAACCAATCTTGAATTCCGCTTCCTTCGCCTCTACTCAACTATCTTCTATACCCCCGGTTGGGAAGACTTTCGTCGCTCCGGAACTCCGCAAGAGGTTACTGCATTGGGCTCAAGCTTCCCGGTTCTCTGGTCACCTGGGTATGGATAAAACCCTAGAATTTATCCAGCGGTCCTATTGGTGGTCTTCGATGAAAAAGGACGTCAGGTCTTATATGTCTTCATGCATCAAATGTGCCCAACACAAGATACCTCGGCGGGTTCCACACGGTCAACTCCAACCTCTTGCAATTCCATCTAAGCCATGGACTCACCTATCTATGGATTTCATCTCTGATCTTCCTCCATCTCGGGGCCACAACACAATTTGGGTTATCGTGGATCGTTTTTCTAAAATGGCTCATTTCGTACCACTTACTGGGCTTCCATCTGCACCTCTACTCGCCCAGAGCTTTATAAAAGAGATCTTCAAGCTCCACGGCCTTCCTCAAGAGATCATCTCCGACAGGGGAGTACAGTTCGTAGCGAAGTTCTGGAGGTCACTCTGCTCAGCCCTTCAGGTAAAACTCACATTTTCTACCGCTTATCATCCCCAGACCAACGGTCAGACCGAAAGGGTCAATCAAGACCTTGAACAGTTCCTGCGCACTTTTGTCTCCTCCTCCCAAGATGACTGGATTGAACTTCTTCCTTGGGCCGAATTTGCCCACAATAATCATTATCACACATCCACCAGCTCAACTCCTTTTTTTACAGTTTTTGGTCAACATCCTCGAGTGCCAGATTTCCCTCTTCTTCCCACATTAGATGTGCCTGCGGCCAAAATGTCCCTTCAACGATTCTCCAACATCTGGGAAAAGGTTCGTTCCTCTCTGACTAAAACATCAGCCCGGTACAAGAGATTTGCTGACCGCCAAAGACGAGCGATTCCAATTTTCTCCGCGGTTCATTGGTCCATTCCCAATCATCAAAGTCCTGAATCCTGTGGCTTACAAGTTAAAGCTTCCTCCATTTCTTCGCATTCCAAGTTCCTTCCATATTTCTCTTTTAAAACCACTAGTCTTAAACCGATTTCAGAAGGTCCTGCCTAAAGCTTCTAGTGTTCAAACACAGCAGGGAGAGGAGTTCGAAGTTGACAGAATCTTAGATTCCCGTTGTCGATACAACCGTCTTCAATACCTTATCGACTGGAAGAATTATGGTCCGGAGGAACGAATCTGGATAAATGCCTCCGATGTCCATGCACCCCGTCTGGTCAAAGCGTTCCATGTGAAATTTCCTCATAAACCAAGGAAGTGTCCGGTGGCCACTCTTGAAGAAGGGGGTACTGTCACACGCGGGCCTGGAGACCCCAGAATCAGACCCCGTCGCTTACCTGTGCGGGCGCTGACCCGAGCTGTCTTCCGGCTCCCGCGCTGTACGCTGCTGTCCTCTGGAGGGTCCCGCTGCTGTGCTGCTCCCACGCCAGCTCCTGCTCACGGCTGGTCCCCGCTGACTACCTCCAGGAAGCGCTGTCCTCCGGTCCATGGGCGCGGCCATCTTGGATTGCCCATGTGACCCCACTTCCACCAATGAGGAGCCTTCTCCTTCTCTCTCAGCATGTCAGCTCCCAGTGTCCACTATAAAAGGATCCCCAATGCTCACACAAGTTGCCAGTGCAACTAGTTTCTTAGTTTAGCTAAGTAGCCTTCCCACTGCGCTCCAGCTGCTCCACGTAGCCGCTCAGCTACCAACGTCTACCCACAGCTATCCAGCCGCTCCACGTAGCCACTCAGCTACCAACGTCTACCCACGGCTATCCAGCCGCTCCACGTAGCCGCTCAGCTACCAACGCCTACCCACGGCTATCCAGCCGCTCCACGTAGCCGCTCAGCTACCAACGTCTACCCACGGCTATCCAGCCGCTCCACGTAGCCGCTCAGCTACCAACGTCTACCCACGGCTATCCAGCCGCTCCACGTAGCCACTCAGCTACCAACGTCTACCCACGGCTATCCAGCCGCTCCACATAGCCACTCAGCTGCCAACGTCTACCCACGGCTATCCAGCCGCTCCACGTAGCCATTCAGCTGCCAACGTCTACCCACGGCTATCCAGCCGCTCCACGTAGCCTCTCAGCTACCAACGTCTACCCACAGCTATCCAGCCGCTCCACTTAGCCACTCAGCTACCAACGTCTACCCACGGCTATCCAGCCGCTCCACGTAGCCTCTCAGCTACCAACGTCTACCCACGGCTATCCAGCCGCTCCACGTAGCCACTCAGCTACCAACGTCTACCCACGGCTATCCAGCCGCTCTACGTAGCCACTCAGCTACCTACGTCTACCCACTGCTATCCAGCCGCTCCACATAGCCACTCAGCTACCAATGTCTACCCTAAGCTATCCAGCTGCTCCACGCAGCTTCCTAGCTATCTCGTTACTGCCGCATTCCTCAAACCCCTGTCAGTCCGCTGCACCCTCTCATGCGGAGAAACTTCATTAAGCCAAGCCTCCTCCAGCGAGCGTCTGCGCCAAACAATACAGATCCAAGGCCCAGTCCGGGAACACAGCTCCTAAATTCCACGCTTGTGACAGCAGCAGGGCGAGTGGGTGCACTACCTGATATTGCCAGTGCCACCCGCATTAGGATTTTAGATGCTAGACACATTGCACTGCTCATTCAAGATTAACAGCCCTCTGGATGAATCTTTTAATTTCCAGACTGTCCAGAGGAATCCCTGTTATTTGGCAACTTGCAGCAGATATTGTGGGTTTATTTTCATGGGGTGCCTGGAGCTGTAGCTACACAAACCCCATTGCTAATCCAGCCCTGGCAGTGGCTTGCTATTCACAATCATTTCATTGTAACAATTTCTTCCTTCACCTACCTATACAAATCATTATAGATAATAAACTCATGGAGTCTGAACCTCTTAGGGATAAGAGGTAGGAAGGAAGGATCCATTTTAATATGTATGTATCTCTCAAGACTATTAATATGGTATGGCTATTGAAGTAGGGCTTGGTGCTATCCAACTGGTTAATGTTAGATATGCCCACAAGAAGGAGGAGAAAAGTAACTAGTTGTTTGTGGATGCACTCAATTAGGAATTAGTAACAATAATACATAACTTTTAACTTTTATTTATTTAATATTGAAAAAGGAATACAATAATGAGTGTCTACAGGCAACAGTAAACATGGTGGAGGTTCTTTGCAAGTTTGGGGCTGTATTTCAGCAAATGGAGTTGGGAATTTGGTCAGGATTAATGGTGTCCTCAATGCTGAGATATACATTCAGGTACTTATCCATTATGCAATAGCATCAGGGAGGCGTCTGATTGCCTCCAAATTTATTTATGCAGCAGGACAATGACCCCAAACATACAGCCAATGTCATTAAGAGCTATCTTCATTGTAAAGAAGAACAAGGAGACCTGGAAGTGATAATATGGCCCACACAGAGCCATGATCTCAACATCATCAAGTCTGTCTGGGATTACATGAAGAGACAGAAGGATTTCAGCAATCCTACATCCACAGAAGATCTGTGGTTAGTTCTCCTGCCGAGTTCCTTCAAAAAGTGTACCTAGAAGAATCAATGGTATTTTGAAGGCAAAGAGTAGTCACACCAAATATTGATTTGATTTAGATTTCTCTTCTGTTCAATCACTTTGCATTTTGTTAAATTAATAAAAATAAACTAATGTAGCACGGGGTATTACATTATACAGGCAGGTACTCGGTAAAGCAATGTCTTTAATGGCAGCAGACACTGCACTTTAGCATACTCAGGTTTAGGCCTGAAAACAAAGGCACATAAAGAAAATAAATAAACACAAAAGGTCCCAGCACTCCTCCTGCTTAATAGTCAGCAGTGCTTGCAGTCACAATCGGCCATGCTCTCCCAGCATAGCCCTTGGTCCCTGGCACTACAACACTCTCTCTACTAACTGGCCGCTAGTAAAGCATCAGTGCCAAGAGCATCAAGCAGATGAGAGTTTTAAACTCTTCCTGTTCTGCTGACTTCCTGCAGGCTCTGAGCAACCTGGAAAACCACAAATGATGGGTTAGAACTGCGCTCTGCTGTATGGGCAGATGGGATGTGAGATGTATTGTTTGTGTCGGGGTGCTGCACCTTCCTAAAAGCAGGAGTAACGGGTCCTGTGTAACGATATAATGGGGTAGAGGGTGCGGAGGGTGCGCTCGCCCTATGGGTGTAATGCTGGAGTAATAGTGTGTTGTGGTCTTTTGTGTTCGATGTTGTTTGTGGAGTGATGGGGTGTAGGGAGGGAAGGGGGTCTAATGGACTGGAGGTGGTGGGTGAGGAAATGAAGACAGAGGCAGAAATGGGGGCCAAAGGGTTTATTGGAAAAAAACAGTACTAATCCTGTTCGGTCCCAGGCACCCAGGTGGGGTGAGCGATCCACTTGGGGGTATGTGTGGGTGGAGACTGGGGAGGTGAGTGGACCCTTTTAGGGGGCTCCTTTCCATGCAGTTCAATAGACCGGCACGTTACCCCTGCTGGACCTTTGGTCAACAGTCTTAGGATGTCTCGGGGGAGGGGAGTGGTGGGTTGGCAGCGGGTCTGGCGGTTGTGGATGTACACCCTGGCGGCATCCCGCGCAGGGGTATAAGTCTCGTAGTCACTTACCTACCGGTAGTATTTGTTGATGAAAAAGGCTTGGGCTGCTGGTAGCTGGTGTTAGTTTCCTTTTGCAGATGCGGTGTTGGATGGCTGCTGCGGTGTCAGCGGTTGGAGGAAGCTCTGTGTGTGGTAGTGGCTTGCTGGTGCACTGTGGGGCTTGGTGCACTGCGTTGCTGGCGTTCTGTTCCCGCTGCCTGGTGGGTGCCTGCTGGTGTGGATCGCTTAGGGATTGCTGCTGGACGAACAGCTGTGAGTGGAGCTGGTGTTGGTTGCTCCCAGGGGGTGGTGCGTGGTCGCCTGGGTCTAGCAGGTGGAGTGGTGATCAAGAGGGGTGCGAAGGGCTTTGCTAGGTGTGATGCCCAGCGCGGCCCTGCGGGTGGTGGGTAGAGAGGGTTCTGGAAGCAGCAAGGCTCGACCGAGTTCTCTGCAGGAATGAAGAGTTCTGGTGTAAGCTGGCTGTGGTGTCAGAATGTAGGGGGTCTCCAACGCGTTTCGGCAGGGGCTCTGCCTTCTTCAAGCCTTCCCTCCCTACACCCCATCACTCCACAAACAACATCGAACACAAAAGACCACAACACACTATTACTCCAGCATTACACCCATAGGGCGAGCGCACCTCCGCACCAACCTGGAAAACCAGTAGTTCAATATTCTACTGAAGCTGCAGAATGTTACACTCTTGTTTTCCTCTCCCACTGTGACAACCTGGAATTCCATACCTCCACTGTTAATGCAGAACGCACAGGCTTCACTCCAGCCTCCCTTGGAGGGAGCTGATCCCACAAGAATGTGGGCAATTCAGGTGAGAAACAACCCCTCTCATCACACTATTAACACTTCTATTTTTGTAAGGATTCTTACTTTGCAGCATTTTATCCACACCTGCCTAAAACTTTTTCAAAGTACTGTATATGCAGAACAAAAATAATAAAATGAAAGAAGTATTATCAAAGATTAAAATGGTATACATTGGAAGAAAGTAATTGTCCATATGTATTCGTCCATGTGCATTAGAATATTGTTACGAATATGGAGTCTCGCTGAGTCCCTAGTAGTTATTTTGTTGGGATGTAGGGAGGATGAGGAGGATCCCTCAGGGTACCAGGCGGCAGGGACTCCCAGCAGTCAGTTAAAATTATAAATTATACGGATCCTATGTGTTTAATCATATAATATTTATCCAGGGATTGTTAATTGGTATGTGTCAGTAGGGTGTTGTATGATGATATCATAGTAATGGGCCTATTTATCAAATGGAGAAAACCGTGTTTCTAAGAAAGATAGACCATTACCCATATCTATCTAAGCAGCTCCCACAAGAGAAAAGATATGCTGACGAAAGCTTCCCCATGCAGAGCAAGGTGAAATCAATTTAACAAGGATCAATAAATAAGTCTCATAAGATAGCACCACTTTATCATATAATATAGGAACAAATGTAACAAATACACAAGATACATATGGAATATATAATATTAATGCCCTCACTCTAATCATTAGTTAACCTTTTCACTCCCCTAAAAACAGGGAGGGGAAAAAGACAAATTCCTTTAATGCCAAAAAACTGACATGACCAGGTATTGCCTTGCTTATATTCACCTACTCCATAACTATAACTATGGCAGGGGCATTACATGCAACCCACAAGTACTACACCAGTTTATTCATGACATGTAATCAGATGCAGGACACTAATTACGCAGAGCATCATGCTCAGAGACCAGCACAATTAAGACGTGTTTATGCTTTTTTGCCATTTTTTGAAAATGTTATCCAGATTAATCAGTTTCAGGTTCTGAAATATGCCATAATTAAGGCTAAAAAAAAGTCACAGGTACATATAGTATAGAAAATAGATGGAAACAGTATTTTACAAGAACAACTGTATATTGTAGAGCGCTGTTTCCATTTATTTTTTATCCTATTTCTATTATTATTTCTATGTTTTTTATCCTATTTCTATTATTATTTCTATGTGAGGACTGACTATGCTCTTATATATACAGCTGCTCACTATAATATTGGATCTATACACTCCGTGGTAGCGCCTCATTGGTAATTTATTGATTACCATTCCCCATTTTTACAGGTAAAAATAGTGAAGTCTATGTCCATATGTTCTCATTACAAAATGCATCCGAACTTGTACCAACCTAATATGCACCAGATTTACACCAAGTGTAAGAATTGCACATTTATGTCAATATGCTGAGCTCAAAAGATATGTCCAGCTCTGATTTAGTAGCATGTGTGTCATATTTACGACAGGCTTATATTGTTGAAGCTGGAGAGTACTACTGTGTATACTCCATATAGGTTCCTTCAGAGAGACTTCAATCCCTTACCAAGATGGCCGCTGTCTATAGTTCTGCACATGTGCAGCACAATCTTGTCACTGTGTTAGAGGCAGCACAACAGTGAGATAAGGATTTTATCCACTTAGCTCCTCAGAGACACTGCCTAATCAACCCTCGCAGAGAGCTGATACAACTTGCAACCTACACCATTACTGATACAGAGAAACCCATATGACAGGAAAGCAAATGCACAAAACACAATAGATGTAATTTCAGCATCGGATAAAACATAATTGGTGTTTACAGTAAAAACTACCAATATTGTGTCAGATTAGGTAACTTGAATTCACAATAAAATCACATTATAATTAGGGTAGTGGTGCAACCCAAGAGTCAAAATAGTAAAATATGCAACAAAACAGCAGATTGTTAGGGTGTGTAGGGATAGTTACCCAAAAGCTCAGTCCAGCAACAGCCTAGAAGGCTGGGATGAAGCAAAGTAGTGGCCTGTGGGCAAAATGACGAGATGCAACCTTTGGGCTGTGTAGCAGCCTTGAGGGCTGGTAAACTTGGTTAGACGCGGCCTTTGGACCGAATAGCAGCCTTTGGGTTATGTAGCAGCCTTGAGGGCTGGTAACCTTGGCTAGATGATGCCTTTGGGCCAAGTAGCAGCCTAGAGGGCTGGTAGACTTGACTAGATGACGCTGGGATGTGCAAAGTGCCGCTAGGATGACACTAGCGGCAGTACACAGTTTTGCGTAATTAGGACGCTGAGATAACCCGATAAGTGCCGCAGAGATGATACTAGCGGCAGCACAAAAGTTTGCGTATTAAGGACGCTAAGTTGCGCTAAGTCCCGCCGGGATGACACCAGCGGAGGTACACAAGATTGCGTACTCAGGACGCTGATATGCACCAAGTGCCACCAGGATGACACTAGCAGCAGTACACACAATCGTGTATGCTGGAGTGCGACCTGTGCCACTGGGTTGACACAAGCCACTGGACCCTGGGTTGCGCACACTCGGCATTGAGTGCGGCCTGTGCCACCTGGATGACACAAATGGCAGAGAACAGGAATGCAGACAGTGCCACCAAGATGACACTACTGACAGGTAGTATATGTGCGGACCGTGCCGCCTGGATGACACAAATGGCAGGAACAGCAAAGCTGACTAGATACTGGGAACTCAACACTATTACAGGAGACTATGCCAGAACTGGAAACACGTGAAACGCTATCACCGGCATCGGGGAAGAGTTTACACCAGAGGGATATAGAGGCAACTCCCAGAATGATGGACAAGAGGTAGGAGGAGTTTCAGCAAATGCGTGCTCGGCGTTCTGCTCGCCCTGCATTCACAGTGCGTCGGCTTGTGACACAGATGCTGTAAATGGAGACTCATATATGAGGCACTCAGCTGCAAAGAGTATACAAAAGGATAAATCCAGCACATTTGTAGAACAAAATGCATTTTATCCACACACTAAAAATTAACTAGATTGTTACCATTCAGGTGCTAATCACTTCAATATGCCTGTGGTCACACATTAAACCAGGGTAAATTACCATATGGGAACTTATATCTAATTAAGCACAAAATGTATAATTGTTGCGCTAATAAGTACATCACAAATATCATATATTTATCTTGGCTGAAAGGATTTATTCAAAACACGCATGTTGTTGTTAATTGATATAGCTGTGTATTTTATAAAGCTTGATAAGCTCCCTATAGGAATGAAACAGTTATGAGAGGTATTCAAGTGCTACTTTTGCCTGACCGTTAATTGACTGCCGCAACTTATTGAAGTGAGTCTAGGGGATGTGCGGGTTTATAGGAGTGAAGATGTTGCCTATAGCAACCAATCAGATTTTACCTATTATCTTCTATAAGTTGCTAGAAAAATGTTATGTAAAATCTGATCGGTTGTTATGGGCAACATCTCCACTTCTAAAAACCTGCTCTTTAGTAAATATACCCCTAAGTCTGGAGAAGCAGTATATACCGCACCCCAATATATACCACCGCATCAGTGAACTATCGTGCTACACGGCTCTGAGTGATTACAGCCTCAAACTACGGATCCGTGTGTCCAGCCACGGCTATTTTATGCTCAGTAGCTCTGTCGGAGCCGGCCAATCTGGGACACTGAATGCTGTATGTTGACTACATAGGCGTCTTTATAATGGGTTCAAGGTGTCCGGTGCACATGGGCCCCTGAGTCCAAGGGGGCCCACACTGCACACCCAGGTATTTATATTTACCTCTCCTCCATTCCTGAAGTGCTGCTCCGCAGCGCCGGACTGGCACTGTAGAGCAGCAAACACTCACTGGGAAAATGGCGGCAGCCATTTTCCCAGTGATCTGCACATGCTCAGAAAAGATGTCCCTGGGAAAGTAGGCCCGGGCACCATTTTCTCAGGGACCAGCGCATGCACAGTTGATTCTGGCATGAAGCCAGAATCTACAGCACACCTCCTCCCCTGACAGAGAGGAAGGAGGCCAAACTGAGGCTGCATACGGGCCCCTCCTTTCTTAAAACGCCCCCGGTTGACTACTCCTTTGCATATTAAAGACTCACAATTCTAGCTAGATCAGTGGCGGAACTAGCGGCGGTGCAGTCGGTGGCTTGCACTGGGGCCAGCTGTGGTGCAGGGGCCCATAGCCACTGCACCCACCACCAGTGTCCCCTGGGCCCCACAGTATGTAAGTGTAGTGCAGACCGCAGTGAGAGTGGTCCGCACTACACAGTGGCGGCCTTGTGTTTGTTATAGCAGCCAATGAGAGTCAGACAGACTCTCATTGGCTGCTGAGTCCACGGAGGGAGCTGGTTGGAGCCCTTTTCAGGCATCTGGGCTAGAAACATCTGTAGAGGAACCTCACCTGTGAGTGGGGAGAAGAGTGAAGAGCGCTTGATTGTCACCACCCAGTATAACACCAAAGCACCTATTTTTGGCAAGTCTGTCAAAAAACATTGGCAGATAATAGGAAGTGACCCCAACCTGAAAAATCTGAGGAGACCACCACTTGTTGCGTTTAGAAGGGGGCCGAACTTGAAGCAGTTATTAATGAGACCAACTAAAAATTTTAAAAAGGAAGGCGGCTCATCTTGGTTGTAACATAAAAAGGTTGGATGCTTCCGTTGCCTTGGCTGTACCACCTGTGGGGGTATGATAGCAGGCAAGGAATTTGATTGGCATAAAGCACTGGCTTACATGCACGTCAACGCATGTTATTTATGTGCTGATGTGTCCTTGCGGACTCTACTATATTGGTAAAACAGCTTGGAGTTTCCGTGAAAGGATGGCCAATCACAGGAGTTCCATTAAACAGGCTCTGCATGATGGACATAGTGATAAACCAGTGGCACATAATTTTTTGCAAAATGGATATCAGGTGGCTATGTTGAAGTCCATCTTTATTGATCATGTCCATAGACCTGATAGGACAGCCTGAGGGGTGGTGATAGGAATAAAATGTTGCTGCAAAGATAAGCACACTGGATATTCAAATTGGACATGCATGCTTCGAGAGGTTTAAACGAGAACATAAATTTCAAGTGTTTTCTATGATTTATGGCAAGGCTGTCCTTGATTGGTGGTAGTATTGAGATATATATATTTTTTTTTCATTTATTATTTTTTATTATTTATTATTATTTATTATTTTTTTCATTTTCTTTTTTATGTTGAGCATCTCACTTTAAATTTTCATTTTTTATTTTAAATGTTTTATCATAATATTGTTTTCTTAGTTTAATAAGGTTTCTGTTTTGCATTTTTAGTATAAGTCTGTTGAATGTGGGTAATGGGTTATTAATATTATGTTAAGTTGTTTATTCTGTATATGGCACCTTGTTTAAGTTACTTACCCCAAGGGCCAAGCAGATGTGTGCTCTAGAACTTGGCTACCAATCAATCCCTTAATTTTATCTGTGGTATATGAGCTTTATTATGTTGCCAACACGGAACGTTGCATTTAGGTGTATGTGTCCGGCTGGCTTAGTTGATCCTGGCGGGTGCGCATGCACGGAATGAATAGTAGATTTAATTACACAGGTCCCGGAGGTTGCGGCTTACATAGCTGGACCTGTGGAACTCATAGATGGAGCGCATGACGTCATTTCTAGATACTCGGAAGTGCGGGAACTCCTGACTAGTCTGGCTGGAACGCACTCCAGGCGCACCATGAATGCACACAGGTGTGCTTTGATTGCCTCGTGGAGCACATATAGGATGATTTTGGGGTAGGTAATGTTTAGTTTACTTCAGATGCTGAATGTGGAGCTGTTATGCTGCTGGTCTCTGACGACCCAAGGGGGCCGAGGTCGACAGTCTAAATGAGTATCAAATAATTGTCTGAAAAAGCATTATGGATTGTTTACTATTATATTGGCTGCTTTGCTAATGTTTGGTGTTAGCACCATGTTATATTGCTGGAGGATTACTTATCTGCATTGTTGCTATATTATTGGCACTATACCAACATGTGCCAGGAGTCAAAACGTATTTCACACTGGGTGATGATTAGAGATGTGCGCTGACCCCCGTGTTTTGGATTTGGTTTTGGTTTTGGATCTGTTTCTCCTCTGGTTTTGGATATGGATCTGGTTTTGGATCGTTATCCTTGGAGTGTTGTTTCTTGGTTTTGGTTTTGGATCTGTATTTTTTCCAAAAAATTATATAAACAGCTAAAACCACATCATTTGGGCCTGTTTTTGTTACAGTATTATTATTTTTTTTTCTAACGAGTTTATTTGTAGATTTTACAGAAGTAAAGTAATACAACAATACATACTCCAATAAAGAGGTATATGTAATAATCAGATCGACAAAAACAATATGATATCATGTTAGCACATATATCAACAATCCAATCTGATTAGAATAAATCATATAGAGCAATACAGAATATTGGATAAATATACATGGAAAGCAGGACTACGTTGGGGGCAGAGAGATGAAAAAGAAAAAGAAAGAGAAGGAAAGAAGAGAAAGGAGGGGAAAAATATGTTGATGGGGACATGGGAATTAAAGAGGAGACTGAGTCCAGAATTCAACAAATAATAGGTGAAATATAATCATTAAAGTAGAAGGTTCGAAAAGCCTGAGGGTAGAGATCCATGTGGTGTGGTGTTATTATAGAGAAACCAGTCACCCCAAACTATAAGAAACTTATGGGAGGTGTTATGGAGATAAGCTGAAATCTTCTCCATGGCCGCCACATGCCAGATTTTATTTATGAGTTGCTGGCGAGGAGGAGGGTTGATATCTTTCCAATGCTTTGCAACTAAACATCGAGCTGCGTTTATGATATGTGAGGAAAGCTTATCAGCATGTGGATTGAGGCCCTCAAGTGGACAGCCAAGGAGGAAGGACCAGGGAGATTTAGTCAGTGGTATTTTTAGTATGTCCGAAAGGAGGACAGCAACCTCATCCCAAAATTTGGCTATCTTAGGACATGACCACCAAATGTGAATGTAGGTGCTTCCTACAGTATTA
The DNA here is from genome assembly GCA_031769625.1 of Taudactylus pleione. NCBI lineage: Eukaryota > Metazoa > Chordata > Amphibia > Anura > Myobatrachidae > Taudactylus > Taudactylus pleione. The sequence continues at coordinate 6,976,333 of JAUIMM010000350.1, read as the reverse complement.
TTAACCTTAAAGACAATCATTTTCAGGCATTTCCATGCATTTATAACCATCTCACAGCTCACAATATTGATTTCACTATTTTTCACCAATATAGGCCAAAGGCTGTGGTGAGCTGGCTGGCTAAAGTAAGCAACAGAGCAGCGGCACAAGTGCATGGCAATTTAAAAAAATATAGGACATCTATGAAACATTGCCACCCAGCAGTGGCAGACAGGATGGCAGTTTAATAACTATAATAATTTCAGGCGGCAATGCCCCAAATTGTGCAAAATGTAAAGAAAAGAGGTGCAAGATGGAATTGTCCCTCCCACCCACTCTTATGTGGGATATTAAAAAGGACATGCACAGTTTAACAAACCAAGCACTTTAGCGACTAGGACTGACACTTTCGTGGCTGAACTCTTTGGTTTGTATGGGCCCCCACTAAACATATTTTGGAAGAACTACCTTCAATTAGTAAGGAGGAGGTTGATGATGAGGGTGTTGGTGGTGGAGATTGCATGTGCCGGTCCAAACTGCTGGTAGCTGATACTTTACTGCTTGTTATTAATTTACACATTCTTATAATTTTGTTAATTAAATTGCATGAACTCGCTGTAAATGGCGTAACAGGGAGGAGGTGCCTAGATGGTTAATGTCCCTTCCTCTGCTAACTTTTTCTTTACAAATGGAACAGATGCCTTCACAACTGTTTTCAGAATTTAGATTTAAATAATTCCACACCCAAGTCGTGGCTTTTCTGGCTTTTTTTTTTATCATGAGCCAGAACTGCTGCCACTGGTGGCTGATTTACGCAAACAACACCTCAACATCATCATCCTCAATAGCATCAGATAGGACACGAATTTCCCCATCACCCTCCTTTTGCACTTCCTCCATACTATTATCCTAATTTTCTATTATTTCACAATCTAATACTAGCACAGCCGTCATGGCTTCAGTAATCCGCTGTGAAACTGGGTGACAGCTGTTATATTTACTTCCTCTATCAAAGGACTGTTTAATAGTCAATTGTTTTTTTAAATTACTACTAGTAGTAGTCTTCTTTGTCCCTTTCTGGGATGAAGATCCACCCCCAGCAGCAGCAACAGGCATAGCACTCAAGGATCCTTCTGAGGAATTACGGATAGGAGAGGAGTCAGTCATGCTTATGAAAGTGGATGTAGGACTACTTACGATCACGATTGAGGATGTTGATGATGATGCAGGTGTTGGTGGTGGAGATTGCAGGAGCTTGGATCCAGATAGAAGGGAGCAGCTAGGTGACACTTGACTGATTGTTGTTTGTTTTTTTGTCCTCAAAGTTTTCAGCATTTGAAATACCCTTTCCAATTTGATGAATTGCTGCAAGTGACATAACAGAGAGGAGGTTCCTAGATGGTAAAAGTCCTTACCTCTACTCACTGTTACATGGCAATGGTTACAAATGGCTTGGTAAAGGTTGTCTGGATTTGAGTGGAAATAATTCCACACATGAGAAGTAGATTGTTTGGTCCTTTGAACAGGCGAGGCAACAATGGGATTTTTCCCACCATGGGCAACAACTGTTGCCTGATTTACAGTTTTTACATAAACATCCTCACCATCAACATGCTCATCATCATCAACATCCTCATCATCCTTGTTGTTATCACCAACTACGTAAATATCCTCCTCATCCTCCTGGTGCAATTCCGCAGAAGCATCCACGATTTCTTTGTCTGCATGTTGACTTGTGCTGCTCATCCCCACATTTGCAGAGAGCACAAAAATAGTGGAAGGAGGATCCTCTTCAAGTACAATATTATAAAGGTCAGACTCACATATGGTAACAACGGACACACTTGGACTCTCCTCGAGGATCTGTGACTTTTTGGAGACAATTTTTAATTTTTTGTACCTCTTCTACAAGCAGAAGGGCTTAAATCATCACAACTAGAACCACCAATCATAAATAAAGGCCAAAGCCTTATCCTTCCTTGCCACTTCGTGTAGTGAATAGTATATTGGCAAATTTTAGTTTCTCTAAAGGTGACTTAGCTTTAGATTTTTTTTTCTTTAACAGGGTAAAAGTTTTTTTTTTTTACATGGCCTGACTTAAGCCCTGGTGCATCGGCCTTCATAGATGATGTTGATGGCCTTGCATTGGTACTATGACTGCTGCCGGCAGCTACAAGACTGGTATGTGGAACCTACTTTCCTGTCGTGTGACTGTCCTCTATACTAACTGCGCTCTTACAGTAGTGTCGCCAAGCAATTATAGTGAAACTAACGCACACAACCACACACAAAAAAAAAAATTTTAAAACTGGGGAAGAGCACCCCTGAACGAGGCAGCAGCCCGTTGTTAAATGACAAATGCAACAATCCTGAGCAACTAAGTTGCTGATAAGTGTGACTAATGTGCACAAACACACACAGAAAAAAACTTTATTTTTTTTGCAATTGGGGTGAGAGCACCCCTGAATGAGGAACCAGCCCCTTGATAAATGACAGATGCAGCAATCCTGCGCAACTACGTTGCTGATAAGTATGGCTAACACGCACACACACAGAAAAAAACACTACTTTTTATTTTTTTGCACTTGGGGGGGGAGCACCCCTGAACAAGGCAGCAGCCCCTTGTGATGCAGCAATCCTGCGTAGCTACGTTGCTGATAAGTGTGGCTAACGCACACACATATACACAGAAAAAAACACTTTATAATTTTTTTGCACTTGGAGGGAGAGCACCCCTGAATGAGGCACCAGCCACTTGATAAATGACAGATGCAGCAATCCTGCACAATTACGTTGCTGATAAGTGTGGCTAATGCGCACACACACACAGGAATAAAAACTTTAAATTTTTTTTTTTGCATTTCGGGGGTACAGCACCCCTGAGCAAGGCAGCAGCCCCTTGATAAATGACAGATGCAGCTATCCTGCGGAACTACGTTGCTGATAAGTGTGACTAACGCACACACACACAGAAAAAAAACACATTATTTTTAATTTAATTATTATCTGCAAAAGGAAACTAACACCAGCTACCAGCAGCCCAAGCCTTTTTCACCAACAAATACTACCGGTAGGTAAGTGACTACGAGACTTATACCCCTGCGCGGGACGCCGCCAGGGTGTACATCCACAACCGCCAGACCCGCTGCCAACCCACCACTCCCCTCCCCCGAGACATCCTAAGACTGTTGACCAAAGGTCCAGCAGGGGTAACGTGCCGGTCTATTGAACTGCACGGAAAGGAGCCCCCTAAAAGGGTCCACTCACCTCCCCAGTCTCCACCCACACACACCCCCAAGTGGATCGCTCACCCCACCTGGGTGCCTGGGACCGAACAGGATTAGTACTGTTTTTTTCCAATAAACCCTTTGGCCCCCATTTCTGCCTCTGTCTTCATTTCCTCACCCACCACCTCCAGTCCATTAGACCCCCTTCCCTCCCTACACCCCATCACTCCACAAACAACATCGAAAACAAAAGACCACAACACACTATTACTCCAGCATTACACCCATAGGGCAAGCGCACCCTCCGCACCCTCTACCCCATTATATCGTTACACAGGACCCGGTACTCCTGCTTTTAGGAAGGTGCAGCACCCTGACACAAACAATACATCTCACATCCCATCTGCCCATACAGCAGAGCGCAGTTCTAACCCATCATTTACGTTGCTGATAAGTGTGACTAACGCACACACACACAGAAAAAAAACACATTATTTTTAATTTAATTATTATTTTTTTGCACTTGGGGGGGAGCACCCCTGAACAAGACAGCAGCCCCTTGATAAACAACAGATGCCGCAATTCTGTGCAGCTATGTTGCTGATAAGTGTAGATAATGTGCACACACACAGAAATTTTTTAATTTTTTATTTTTTTTGCACTAGGGGGGGAGAGCACCCCTGATGGACATAGCACCACCTGGACAACACATCAGCACCCCTTATGGACTGCAGTGACACAGGAGCCTTCTGTCTGCAGCACAGCTCCTTCTAGTATATAATATAGACAGTGTCAGTAACCACCCTAAGGACAACAGGCACAGCACAGCCCAGCACAGCAGCCAGCCCTAGTAAATGGATATGGACGGAAAGGACAACAGCCAGCCAGCCAGCCAGCCAGTCCCTATGACAAGTGACAACAGCCAGCCCCTATGCAGTATGGACATTAATAAGCCAGTGACAAGTGAAAACAGTAGCCAGCCCCTTAAACATACAGTAAGTTGCAACAGCACAGCACAGCTCCCTCCTTTCTCCTCACTCCCCATAGCCAGAATGAAAATGGCGGCGATCGCGGAACCTTTTATACAATCCAAAACCAGTGAGAAGATGAAGTTTTGCCTCGTTTTGAGATCCGAGTCAGGCTGGAAAACCCGAGCCGACTCAGATCTGGCTCGGATCACCTAATTTTGGATGGGTTCGGATCTCTGAAATCCGAACCCGCTCATCTCTAGTAGTGATGAAGATGTTTTGTCTTTGAAAACATTAAAAGGAATAATTTTTTATATTTCTATTTCTGCCCTCTTAATTCGGATTCTTATTCATGGCTGCAGTCACATTGTTAGCCCTTTTGAGTGAGCACCTTGACGGTGGGAAAATAAGGACGAGTGCATTAATTTTTATTAGAGATGAGCCAAACCCTCCCGAGTTTTAAGATCCAGGGTGAGAACCAAACGTGCGTTCGGTTCCCCCGCCGGGCCGGATCTGAAACCGAGGCAAAACGTCACGGATGAGAATCTTGTGGCTCGCGGGTTTTGGATTCTATAAAAGGTCCCCCCGGCCGGCGCCATTTCACTCCGGCTGTGGAGAGTGAAGTGGGAAGGTGGGAAGGTTTGGTGTTGTCCATCTGGCTAGTGCTGCTGTCCAAGTGTCCATCTGGCTTGTGCTGCTGTCCAAGTGTCCATCTGGCTGGTGTTGTGCTGTTGCTATGTTTCTACTGTACATCTGAGCTGGCTGCTGGTGTTGTCGATCTGGGCTGTGCTGTGTGCTGTTGTCCATACAGAAGAAGAGGGGGACTGCTAGGGCCAGATTAAGTATGGGGGGGTGACAGGGGTGGTCGTCCCTGGGCCCCCACACATAGAGGGGCCCCCACACAGGATTGATGTGACCCTGCCAAGAACAGGTGTCCAGCAGCACCTGTTCCTGGGTGTAGTGGCTGTTCTATTGCATGCAGCACAGACTCAGAGCGGCTCCCGAGTCCCCTCATTAGCATCATGTGACACATATCCATGATGCTGAGGAGGGAACCCAGGAGTAGCTCTGCCGGCCAGGACACATAAGGTAAGAGAGGCTCTGTATGGGGCTGGAGGGGTGTGCGGGACCAGACAGTCACAGGCACCTTGTGGCTGTAGGGGATGGAGGTGGTTGGGTAGGGTAGGCACAGGCGCTGTGTGGCTTGGAGGATGCCCCACAATATAGTTGCCCCAGGGCCCCCACAAGCCTTAATGCGGCCCTGGGGGCTGCAGTGGCTCCTGTGTCACTGGTTGCAGTTCATAAAGGGGTGCTGCTATGTTGTCCAGGGGCTGCTCTGTCCATCAGGGGTGTGTTGTCCAGGGGGTGCTCTGTCCATCAGGGGTGCTCTTCACCCCCAGTGTGAAATTTTTATTTGTTTTTAAAGTATTTTGTTTTCTGTGTGCGTGTTAACAATCCGCACTTATCCGCAATGTAGCTGCACTAGGGGTGTTGCCTGTGTCATTTATCAAGGGGCTACTGCCTAATTCTGGGGTTCTCTCCCCCCAAGTTCCCTTAAAAAATTTCAAATAAAAAAAAGAAGTTTTTTCCTGTGTGTGTGCTTGTTAACATTACACACTTATTCTTAATGTAGCTGCACTAGGGGTGTTGCCTGTGTCCTTTATCAAGGGGCTGCTGCCTAATTCAGGGGTCTTCTCCCCCCCTCCCAAGTGCCTCAAAAAAAAAAAACACTTATTTTTTATATGTGTGCTTTAGCTGCAACTTAACTGCTCTATAATTGCTTGGTGACACTGCTGCAAGACCACAGTGAGTATAGAGGACAGTCACAGGACTGAGAGCAGGATCCACACACCAGTCTTGTAGCTGCCGGCAGCAGTCATGATGATGATGATGCAAGACCATCAACGTCATGTATGAAGGCCGATGCACCATGGCTTAAGTCAGGCCATGTAAAAAACCCAGTAAAATCAACTTTTACCCTGTTAAATTCCAAGAAAAAAAATCTAAAGCTAAGTTAGCTTTAGAGAAACAAAAAAGTTGGCAATATGCCATTCACTACACGAAGTGGCAAGGAAAGGATAAGGCCTTGGCCTTTATTTATGACTGGTGGTTCTAGTGATGATTTAATCTCTTCTGCTTGTAGGAGAGGTACAAAAAAAATGTAAATTGTTAAGATGAGTAAGACACCAGATCCAACTATGTGCTCCGAAAAATCACAAGTCCCCGAGGAGAGCCCAAGTGTGTCCGCTGTGCCATGTGTGAGCCTGACCTTTCTAATACTGTACTTGAAGAGGATCCTCTTTCCACCATTTGTGTGCCCTCTGCAAATGTGGGGATGAGCAGCACAAGTCAACATGCTGATGTAGAAATAGGGGATGCTTCTGTGGAATTGCACCAGGAGGATGAGGAGGATATTTATGTAGTTGGCGATAACAAGGATGATGAGGATGTCGATGATGATGTGGCTGTTGTTGCGGAGGAGGTTTGTGTTAAAAAAAACTGCAAATAATCAGACAACAGTTGTTGCCCATGGTGGAAAAAATCCCATTGTTGCCTAGCCTGGGCAATGGACCAAAAAATCCACTTCACATGTGTGGAATTATTTCCACCCAATCCAGACAACCTTTGCCAAGCCATTTGTAATCGTTGCCATGTAACAGTGAGTAGAGGTAAGGACCTTAGCCATCTAGGAACCTCCTCCCTGCTATGTCACTTGCAGCGCATTCATCAAATTGGAAAGGGTATTTAAAATTCTGAAACTTTGGGGACAAAAAAAGCGAACAACAATCAGTCCAGTGTCACCTATCTGGATCCAAGCACCTGCAATCTCCACCACCTACACCTGCATCATCATCAACATCCTCATTCATGATTGGAAGTATCCTACATCCAATATCATATGGAATGACTCCTCTCCTATCCATTGTTCCTCAGAAGGATCCTTGAGTGCTATGCCTGCTGCTGCTGTTGCTGTGAGTGGACCTTCATCCCAGAAGGGGACCAGGAAGAAGACTACTTTTATTAGTTCAACCAAACAATTGACTTTCAGACAGTCCTTTGCATTGACGAACAAGTATGAAAGCAAACACTCAGTTGCACAGCGGATTACTGACGCCATAACAGCTATGCTGGTATTAGATGTGCGTTCAGTATCCATCTTTAAAGCAGTGGGTTTTAGACAGTTAATGGAGGCCCTATGTCCCCGCTACCATGTCCCTTCTAGATTCCACTTCTCTAGAATAGCAATTCCCAATCTGTACAAGGACATTAAAAGAAACCTTATTAATGTCCTCCGGAATGCCATTGTGCCCACTGTCCACTTAACCTCAGATATGTGGACAAGTGGGACAGGGCAAACTAAAGTTTACATGACTGTGGCAGCCCACTGGGTATGTGTATTGCCTCCAACAGTGCAAACAGCAGCAGCTAACAAATGCCAGCTCATTCTGAGGCAGGCTACTCTGTGTATCACTGGTTCCACTAAGAGGCATACCACTGAGAACCTCTTAGAAAAACTCAGGGAAATCACTGCAAAATGGCTTACCCCACTTGGACTCTCCTCGAGATTTGTGATTTCTGACAATGCCAGCAATATTGTGCAAGCATTACATGTGGGATGTCACGACCCTGTCTAGTTTTCACCTTTTGCCTGGAGACTTACCCATGCCAGCTGTCTCATGGATCTGTGTGTGTAATCTGCCTGGGAGATCTGCTCTGACCATGTTGGCTGCAGCACATCTCTGTGTGCATTCATTTCCACAGTGATTATTCACCTGGACCCTCCTCTGTCTGTGAACACTGCTAGCCTTGATTGGAATCACAGGTGTAGTTCTGACTCTCAGTACTGCAGAGATCATTGCTCCCTCTGCATGTTGTGCCTCCACCACTCAGAGTGCTACTGCCAGACCACCTGACCATATCCTCCAATTCCTGCGAGACCCAGGGTATAAACACCCTCCTCTGATAGCATTCTGGGCCTGAACATCTTGTTACTTCCCGTGGTGTATAGTTGTGCTACTTCTGAGTACAAGTGTATCCCAGGCTCCTTCTGGTTCCTAGACCAGTTCATTCGGTAACCCTGCTAACAGCTATACCTGGTGCATCCTGCAATCCTGTTGGTTCCTAGACCAGTTCATCTGAAAATCCTGCTTACAGCAAGACCTGGCAAATCCAGAAATCCTGCTTACAGCAATACCTGGCAAATCCAGAAATCCTGCTTACAGCAATACCTGGCAATCCAGAAATCCTGCTTACAGCAATACCTGGCAAATCCAGAAGTCCTGCTTACAGCAATACCTGGAGCATCCAGAAACCCTGCTAGTTCCCAGGCCAGTGCAACTCGTGTGTTTCAGCATAAGCTATAAGTGAGTTCCTGCGCTCCTGACCTTAGCCTTGTGCTCCGCTGCTTGCCCTACTCCTGGTTGGTCCCTGGCTCCCTGCAAACCTGCACCATGTTACCCTGCCTTGCTTCCTGCTGTGGATCAACTCCTGCTCCTTCTACCTTCCCACTCCTACATGAAGCTTAAGTTCCCAAACCTACCTATTCCTTCCTGAACCTTTTTCCCAATTACCCAATCCAGCCTGCACCTGAGTTCCAGCCTTTGTCACAGCATTTCCGGAATACCCTGTTTAGCCCTTGTCCCAGCATTACCTGATTTCCCTTTAGCCATTGTCAAATCTCTCCAGTCCGGAGTCAAAGCCCAAGTTCTTCAGTTCAATCCACGTCACTCCAGTCTGGAGTCAAAGCCCAAGTTCTTCAGTTCAATACACGTCACTCCCGTCCGGAGTCAAAGCCCAAGTTCTTCAATTCAATCCACGCTACTCCAGTCCTGAGTCAAGCCCAAGTTCTTCAGTTACCCGTTCCACTCTACTCCAGTCTGGAGTCAGAGTCAAGTTCCAAGTTCACCAGTTCAACTCAGCAAGTCTTCCTGCCGGTCCCAGTCCGGTTCCTCCAAGTTTTCTACTGGTTCCAAGTTCCTGTCATTTATCATCAAAGGCAGTTCTCAGTGCCCCATAAGTCTTTGCAATAGAGCTATTTACCTCATCTATGATTCCTGTCATGCCGGTCTCCGCTGAATCCAGTTCATCACCTGAGTCAGGTAACTCTCAGACACCAAACATGACATGGGAGAATTCAAACACATCCCATGTTTCACACAATTAATTTGGTGGTGCAACATTTTTTTAAAAAATGACAGGGGCGTGAAGGAGATGCTCTCAGTGGCCCGTAAGATTTCTGGAAGTTTTTGACATTCAGCAACTGTGTATCAAAGATTGCAGAACCAGCAAGAACTGTTGAATTTGGCCCCCTGCCATCAGCTGAAGCAAGAGATAGTAATAAGGTGGAATTCTACCCTCTATATGCTTCAGTGGATGGAGGAGCAGCAAAAGACCATCCAAAGCTACACTATGGCCTATGACATAGGGAGAGGAGTGGGAATGCATCTTAGTCAAGAGCAATGGAGAATAATTTCCTGTTGTGCAAATTTCTCAAACCCTTTGAACTTGCCACATGTGAAGTTAGTTCAGACATTGCCACCTTGAGTCAGGTCATTCCCCTAATCAGACTTTTGCAAAAGCAGCTGGAGAAACTGAAGGAGGAGCTGATATGGAGTGATTTCGTTATGTATGTCGGACTGGTAGATCAAGACCTTCATTTGCTTCACCAGGATCCAAGGGTCGTCAATCTCTTGAAATCAGATCACTATATTTTGGCGACCGTACTTGTTCCAAGGTTTAAGTCATACCTTGTGTCTTTCTTTCTGACAGACATAAATCTGAAAAGATGCTGTTGGTGAAAAAATTGTCAGCTGAATTGGCACTTGACAAGGCATCTTCTCCGCCTTTAGTTTCTGCAGCTGCCAGGGAAAAACTACATTTTCCTAAGAGACCCACTGCTGGTGGTGATGCTGATCAGTAAGCAAAAACTAGTGATATCTGGTTGGGTCTGAAAGAACTGCCTACAATGAGTGACATGTGTACCGTGACTTTGTCGGATACGGTCACCATTCAGAGAATGGTGAATGACTATTTTAGGGATAGCACCCAAATAGGCATGTCAGACAGTCCGTTTCACTACTCGCAGGAAAAAGAGGCAATTTGGAGTCCCTTACACAAACTGGCTTTGCTGTACTTAAGTTGCCCACCCTCAAGTGTGTACTCTGAAAGAGTTTTCAGCGCAGCCAGGAACCTTGTCAGTGATCGGCGTAGGAGATTAATTCCCCAGAATGTGGAAAAGATGATGTTCATCAAAATGAATTACAAATTCCACAAGGAAGACCTTTACCAGCAATTAAGTAAAAAAATCTACAGAAGAGTCTGTAATGGTGGATTCCAGCGGGGACAAATTAATATTGTGTGAAGAAGAGGATGTACACACTGATGGGGATGATGATGATGATGATGACAATGTCGACATGTGATCTTACCAATGTTGTAAAGCCAGTTTGTGTATGGGATCATTGCCAACAATGTCCACTGCGCATTGGCAGTTTGTTTTGTGGGGGGTCCAAACAAACCAATCATTTCAGCCACAGGTGGCATCCCTGTCGCTGAAGTAATTGGTTTGTTAAACTGTGAATGTCCTGTTTCATATATACAACATAAGGATGGTTGGGAGGGCCCAAGCACAATTCCATCTTGCACCTTCTTCCTTTCCATTATGTGCTGTTTGGGGCATTGCTGCCTGACATATTTAATGTTATGGTTTATGAATGTCCAGAAACTGTAATGGCCACAGACAGCATCTCCTGTATGCCCCTTTCATTTTTTTTAAAGAAAATTCTGAACCAACTGCTGCTTGTGTCAACCCAGCGGCACAAGTCACACAACAGTGACATTCAGCCCAGGGTTCTGAGCCCTCAAGGCTGCTACACGGCCCAAAGGCCGCATCCTGCTGCACGGTCCAAAGGCCACCTGTAGTCACTCCTCACCAGGCCTTAAGGCTCTAACGGCTGCAACTTGCCAAGAGTTACAGCCCTCAACACCGTTGCAGGACTGGTTCCTAATCATAGCTCTGTATTCCAGTACTGCTCAGCCCAGAGGCTGCATCAGCAATTAACTATCAACTATCAATTCTTACTTCAGTCAGTGGCTGCACCAATTATCAAGTATCAACTCTTCTTACTTCAGTCAGTGGCTGAGCCAACTATCAATTCTTCAGCCAGTGGCTGCACCAATTATGAAGTATCAACTCTTCTTACTTCAGCCAGTGGCTGCGCCAACTATCAGCTATCAATTCCTCCTTCAGTCAATGACTGTATCAATTATCAACTATCAATTCTTCAATCCTCAAGGGGTACCTTAGCCATCATCTTTGCACAGTCCTCAACTCTATTTATCACTCAATTTTGAGCCAGCAAGCTGGATGCAACCTTTTGGCCCTTAACTAGATGAAAAAATCCATATTGTGAGCTGTGAGGTGGTCAAAATTGACTGGACATGAGTGGAAATAAATGTTATTGAGGTTAATAATACTGTAGGAACAAAAACAGGCCCATTTAATGTGATTTTAGCTGTTTTTATGATTTTTTTAAGAAAACATCCAGATCCAAAACCAAAACATGGGGGTCAGCGCACATCCCTCATTTTTAGGACTATAATATATATATATATTAATTACAAACCCCTTGCGTTTGCTCCTGGATGGCTCTGTAGTATTTCTGCTGCATGTTTAGCCTAGGAGTGTAGCAGCGAAAACCAGGGCCATAACTAAGGTACATGGCTGTTCTGATGGATAAATTCTGCTGCAGGTGCAGCTTCACCAGCGCTCTTCTACATCTAGAGCAGGTGAGTTATACTGCCTAATTATTGTGTATCATCACTGAAGCCATTGGATTCACACTATATTTGGCAGTGACACCTGGATAACAGTAGTACACCAGAATCGGTACTTCTTCATTGTACAGGACAAATCAGATTTATCATGCCCCTTCCCCATGAGGTCACATCCGTTTTTCCGATGCTAATCTTATCTACCTATAACAAAATAAAGGGGGGGGGGGGGGAGAGAACCAATGCTCTTTCTGGCACAGGCCACCAAAAAATCTAGTTACAGCTCTGGCGCCACCCCTCCAACTGGTTAAGCCTAGTGTTGGTTTTGGAAAATAAGGTGGACTCCACAACATCACACCCCCTAATTTCAAATACCAGTCTAGGTTTGGAGACCCAGGGCTAGTCATGGAATTCGGGGGTGACCTCACACATTTTTTTTGTTTTTACCATTTATAAACATTTTAAGCAAACAAAGCTTGCTTAACCCAAACTTGCCTGACACAGGCACGTCTATTGTTTGGGTGAGTTTGCTATAATTTTCTGGTCGGTTTTTGGTAGTTTTTCATATATACAACTTGATTCCACACAAGATCAAATAGGACATAATTTATATAATAGATCCCAACATATTAGCTGTTTTGACAAAATACATATAGTACAGCTCTTGGTTGGTGGTGCTCCCAAATTTTAAGTACCTAAACTTTATATTTTTCTATTCTTGCCAGAAAGCAAGGAGAAGACAAAAAGCTGTTTTTTTGCCTTCTCCTTGCTTTGTGGCAAGAATAGAAAAATAAAAAGTTTTGGTAGTTTTTGCAAGCCAATGCATAGTAAATCTGCGATTTGTGTATGTGTCTATGTAAAATAGTTGGTTTGATGTTCTAAAGACGGTCATTTGTCAATTTTTCTGTCAATTTTGCCTTTAGTAAATGGGCAGATTGTAGAACTGATGGAAAAATTACCACAAAAAAAAACTGGACCCTTAGTAAATGTATCCCTAAATGGTCTGGTGTGGAAGAATTTATTTTTCTGATACTTTCCTCTTTCTTTCCAATAATGTAGTTTTTGGTTATACTTAGATGGCTGCACATAATACTAGTATTGATAAAAAATTTGTGTGAGATGCTTAGGTGAAGTAAAAATTGTGAAAAACAGTATTTGTTCTTGCCAATCAGAGACCTTAAGTTGGTTTTAGAGTTCATTGACTAAGGAGGTCAAAGAGGATACTGTAATAAATTATGAATGTAGACACACTCAACACAATCAACCTCCTTTTTGGGTTGATCAGTTGCCATGGAAACCTCTGAGTAGCGAATAAGTGACATCAGATGAACATACTGCTTTTAATCACTGCATAAGGGGGCTTAGATCGCTAGGAGCTTCCTGATTGGCTCCCTTCACTTTACAGTATAGTGCAAGAAGCTTCTGACTGCTTTGCTAAGTATAGGAGCAGCCATGCTGTTCCTGTGTAACACCTGTCTTGATTCTGGCCCTGAGCTGATTGCAAATTATATTGTCACTTGCCCTAATACATGCTTTGGACCAGAGTACTCTCTGGATTGCTGCCTGTCATTATGATCAGCTTTGGAGTAAGACCCTATTACTAGGTACCTAAGACCTGGATGCAACCAAATTTCAGTGACCACCTTCTCTCTTGGGAAATCGGGATGCTAAATGAAAAGTAAATGGTTTGCCTGGTTCTAGGGGCTTATTGCATAAATGTCAATGTCTGGCCTTACATATGCATTGAAACAGTTGCCAATGAAATCAATGATAGTGGAGACAAATAAAGCAAGATCTGTCACCCCTAACTCCTTCCTCTGTAGACTCCCTTAGCTATCTCCTATACCAATTATTGTGTTACCACTTACAGCTTAGCTATCTCCTATACCAATCATTGTGTTACCACTTACAGCTTAGCTATCTCCTATACCAATCATTGTGTTACCACTTACAGCTTAGCTATCTCCTATACCAATCATTGTGTTACCACTTACAGCTTAGCTATCTCCTATACCAATCATTGTGTTACCACTTACAGCATAGCTATCTCCTATACCAATCATTGTGTTACCACTTACAGCTTAGCTATCTCCTATACCAATCATTGTGTTCAGGGCCATAGCTAGGGTAGTACAGCAGGTGTCATCGCACAGGGCACCACAGGTGAGGGGGCGCTATTTGGGCATGTCAAATTTCTGTTTATTATCATTCTTGCTTGTAGCTTCCTCTTATTTCATCCCCAGCATCTCCTGGCCTCTCCTATCTCTTCCCTGGCCCTTCCCCATGAAGCCATGGCCCTTTTTTGGGTGCATTATGTCCCTTTGAAAAATGAGGGGGGGCGCCAATGCTCCTTCTAGCACAGGGCACCAAAATGTCTAGTTACGGCTCTGATTGTGTTACCACTTACAGCTTAGCTATCTCCTATACCAGTCATTGTGTTACCACTTACAGCTTAGCTATCTCCTATACCAATCATTGTGTTACCACTTACAGCTTAGCTATCTCCTATACCAATCATTGTGTTACCACTTACAGCTTAGCTATCTCCTATACCAATCATTGTGTTACCACTTACAGCTTAGCTATCTCTTATACCAATCATTGTATTACCACTTACAGCTTAGCTATCTCCTATACCAATCATTGTGTTACCACTTACAGCTTAGCTATCTCCTATACCAATCATTGTGTTACGACTTACAGCTTAGCTATCTCCTATAGCAATCATTGTGTTACGACTTACAGCTTAGCTATCTCCTATACCAATCATTGTGTTACCACTTACAGCTTAGCTATCTCCTATACCAATCATTGTGTTACATCTTACAGCTTAGCTATCTCCTATACCAATCATTGTGTTACGACTTACAGCTCACCATTTCTTGTGGGATATGGAAATCACCGATCCTTTGGCTTCGTTGGCAACTTTCCTAAGTAAACTTGGGAGGATGTCCTCCTTCCATATCTGTCTCTGCCTTCCGCATTCCCTTCCTCCATGCTCTGTCCGTCACTCTAACTTAACTACACAAAGCCAAATTAATTAAAATGAAAAATGTAATTGTTAAATGACTGAATATGATCTGCATGGATAATATTTAACAAATGTTGTAATTCATCTGCCAGACCTGTATATCTGGGTGTGTTCGCATCATATTAGAAAAAATAATAAGGGAGCACACACTCAGCTGCTGATTTAAAATGTATTTACTTAGATCTGTTTAATAAACAATATATAAAACACAGGTGGAAAAAAAATCATTGTACATAAATTAGCACCAACAACCGATATTGCACATGCTACTTGATATTGTTAGTATAAATAGTCAGTTGGCAAGTAGTAATTAGGCAGCAAAGCACAGATGATTAGATGGTAAATCAGAGTCATGCAGCAATAGCACAGATATTTACGTAGTTCAGAAGTCTATCTTAAAGTGGCACAGTGCCGCGTGTTGTTAGTTATACAGCTTTTACACCTAAATTCCGGGTCCAAACGACCTCCCTAAAGCTTAAATAGAGAAATTGACTATATTGCATGCATGTAAAACAACTTTTCAACTGAGCTTTGCTTTAATCCATCAGATGGCTGCACTGTGCCACTTTTAGATAGACTTCTGAACTAAATATCTAACGATATCAAGTAGAATGTGCAATATCGGTTGTTGGTGCTAATTTCTCTACAATGATTTTTTCCACCTGTGTTTTATAGATTTTTTATTAAAGAGATCTAAGTAAATACATTTAAATCAGCAGCTGAGTGTGTGCACCCTTATTATTTTTTCCAGTTTATTTGACCTATTTTTGTGGAGTAACCAGACCCACATTGTAGGGGTAGCCTGGATCAGACTGCAGTAACACATACATACGTTCTGTATTAATAAGCGCTCACTTTTTCTTTTTGATTTTTTACCTTCATATCATATTATCCTGAAATGAAAGTTTCAAAACATTCTCCAGAAAACAATGCATGAATTATGAATTCATGCATTTTTTTAGTAGCCAGAAGTTCATGCAATTTTGTAGTAGCCAGGAGTAAGGGATTTATCGTAAACATTTAATGCAACAGCGAACCCAACACAAACAAGAACAATGTAAACTCTGGGCTATACTCACTTATTTAGGTATTTATAATTTGTTTGATAAGTACAGTAAGCTCGATTTGCCTGTTCTACAAAATCTTTCACCTGCTGCCAGTTTAGCCCGTATACCAGCATCCAAGCTTATCAGTGAGATCTGCATTTCTGCGGAGATTGCATACATTATGTCTTCTTGAAATACAAAACAGTTTTCAAAGAAAAACAAATGAATAATATGTCCCTAAATATTATTACAACTTTCAAAATACAAATACAGTACGATCCTTTCCAAAAATGCCAGTTCTGTAAAAACAACTTATTTTTATGCCTCAAAATAACAATCATATTAATATAACTACAAGGATAAAATAGATTTACTGCAAAACTACAGAAAAAAACACGCTGAAAAACAGCAGCCTACACCTTATCTAATAATTATTTTTGAAGCACACACTTTCACTATCTTTAAATGTATATAATTAATTATATGTGATAAATTTGAATTTTAGAAGCCATTAATTAAATATCATGTATGAATAACAATGAAAGGGTTGATGCAGCGTTGAACGTTTGCAGGCTGTATATTACATTCTTTTGTAGTGCTCTAGAACTCAGTGTACACAAGTATGGGTGATGCAGAATTGTATGGTCACTAGGGCAGAGCTGGTGCAAGTGTGCACTGGTAATGGTGACTGGTATCAGCACAGGTGTACAGATAGGGTAGGTCTGTACACAACTCAGCACATGGGTGAATATATGCATTAGGTTCATTTAGTTCTGAACATGCAATGTGGGAGCAATTACGGACAATTTGCTTTCAGCTCTGTATCAGCCCCTAAGTGTAAGTGATGCTCCCTACAGCATTCTCTGGACATGCGGTTACATTTTACTCATATTGATATATGCTTTGTAAACTACATTATACTTATTTAATACTTTGAATCCATGTTTCTATCCATCTATAGCGCAAAAGTAAACTTATTACCAGCGGCAGCTCCTACACTCTTAGATAAGAGGGCTGCCGCCGCTGAGTCGCTCACCCTATACGCAGGTCCCGGTGCCTGTTAGATCGATTACACAGCTGGCATTGGGACCAGGCCAGGGCCTAGCCTGGTCCCGGCGTCTGCTGCATAATCGATCTGACAGGCACCAGGACCTGCTCATGCGCAGTAGCGGTGGGGCACCGCTCCGTGCATGCGCATATCACCAACTTCCAAAGGGCTGCATTGACTGCAGCCCCAAGGAGCCGGTTAGGGCTGGTGGAAAAGCAGAGAAGCGGCTTCATACAGGAAGCCGCTCTCTGCTAATAGACAACTCCCCCTGAGACTGCCTGTTGTATATGTGACTGGCAGGTGGTGCTTCCAATAGGAAGCTACTGTCAGTCACAGTCACAGACTGCACTGACTACACTGAGGTGGCGGATTTTACTGGGGGGGGCTGCAACCTCGTAGCCCCTAGGCAAAATCTGCCACTGCTTATTACTATTATTATTTATTAACATTAACTTATAGCAGTGGCATAAGTTCATTCCAGACGCCCGGAGCCAAGTTATAATTTGGTGCTCCCCCCCGTCACAGCCGCTAACACTGTAATGTAACAATTCGCATGCAGACAGGCTATAGATAGATGAAGGCAGCAGTTGATGGTCTGACATGGAGCTCTCCACTAGTCTATGGTGGCTTCTCAGGAGCCGGGAAGGGGTGCCATGTATTGGATGGCCGTGATGGTACACTCCGGGTACATGGTTACAGCCCTAAGTGGGGTGAATATGTTGTGGACAATGGAGGAGGTGTCCCCTCAGAGCTGGAGCCCGGCGGCAGGCGCCTCCATTGTCTCCCATAGTTCTGCCCCTGACATAGCACTTTCCAATCCTGATGTGGGAACAAAACAGTAATAGAACAATAAGACTGGGTAATAACAGACAGGCTAACAAGCAAGAGAGCCCTGCTCGTAAGCTTACAAACTGGAGCAGGCAATTCTTTTCTTCCTCACATTCAGCACAACTACACAAAGTACAGTATATGCATTGTTTCTTTAATGTTTCATTTAAAATATGATATACTGATTTAAAACATTAAGGGGGGAATTCAATTAGCCACAATAAGACGCTTTTCCACAAAAAACAGCTTAGCATGTGAATTTGTACTTATTGCACAATCCAATTAGCCGTGTTTTTTTGCGGGTGGGAATTATCCATACCATTTTCCAGGGCCAAAACTAGGATTTTTGTCACCCCTGGCAATGCAATTAATTGGCGCCTCCCCCAAAAAATACAACATAGAGGACAAAAAAGGGTGTGTGGTATTGTGACACAGTAAAGCCCCTTATAACTAGAGATGTGCACCGACCCCTGTGCTTTGGTTTTGGATCTGGTTCTCCCCTGGTTTTGGATATGAATCTGGTTTTGGATTTTTTTCCTTGGAGTTTTGTTTCTTGGTTTTGTTTTTGGATCTGTATTTTTTCTAGGGATGTGCAGGCTCGGATAGGTTCGAATTTGCACGCCGAGTTCGGATTTTTCCCTCCAAAAAATGGGACTCAGAAAGAGGCAAAATGTCAGGAATGATGATGATAAAAGTCCAGGAATGATGATGTTTGTCCATGCAAGATGACGTTTTGCCTCTTTCTGAGTCCCGTTTTTTGGAGGGAAAAATCCGAACTCGGCGTGCAAATTCGAACCTATCTGAGCCTGCACATCCCTAATTTTTTCCAAACAATTATATAAACAGCTAAAACCACATAATTTTGCCCTGTTTTTGTTCCTACAGTGTTATTAACCTTAATAACAATCATTTTCAGGCATTTCTAGGCATTTTTAACCACCTCACAGCTCACAATATTGATTTCACTATTTTTCACCAGTACAGGCCAAAGGCTGCAGCGAGCTGGCTGGCTAAAGTAAGCAACAGAGCAGCAGCACAAATGCACGGCAGTTTAAAAAAATATAGGACATCTATGAAACATTGCCACACAGCAGTGGCAGACAGGATGGCAGTTTAATAAACTATAACAATGTCAGTCGGCAATGCCCCAAATTGTGCCAAATGTAAAGGAAAGAGGTGCAAGATGGAATTGTCCCTCCCACCCACTCTTATGTGGGAAATTAAAAAGGACATGCACAGTTTAACAAACCAAGCATTTTGGTAACTAGGACTGACACTTTCGTGTCTGAACTCTTTGGTTTGTTTGGGCCCCCACAAAACATTTTTTGGAAGGACTACCTTCAATTATTAAGGAGGAGGTTGATGATGAGGGTGTTGGTGGTGGATATTGCATGTGCTGGTCCAAACTGCTGGTAGCTGATACTGGACTGCTTGTTATTAATTTACAAATTCTTATAATTTTGTTAAACAAACTGCATGAGCTTGCTGCAAATGACGCAACAGTGAGGAGGTGCCTAGATGGTTAACGTCCCTTCCTCTGCTAACTTTGGCTATACAAATGGAACAGATGCCTTCACAACTGTTGTCAGAATTTAGATTAAAATAATTCCACACCCAAGACATTGCTTTTATGGCTTTCTTTTTATCATTAGCAAGAACTGCTGCCACTGGTGGCTGATTTACGCAAACTACATCCTTATCATCAACATCCACATTAGCGTCAGATAGGACACAAATTTCCCCTTCATCCTCCTTTTGCACTTCCTCCACACTGTCATCTTCATTATTTATTATTTCACCATCTAATACTAGCACAGCCGTCATGGCGTCAGTGATCCGCTGTGAAACTAGGTGACAGCTGTTATACTTACTTCCTCTATCAAAGGACTGTTTAATAGTCAGTTGTTTTTTTTACATTACTTCCGATCATGAATGAGGATGTTGATGATGATGCAGGTGTTGGTGTTGGAGATCGAAGGCGCTTGGATCCCACAGAGAGGGAGCAGGTAGGTGACACTGGACTTGTTATGTTTTGAGTTTTGGAACTTGGTGACATACACTTTGATATTTGATGAATGCGCTCCAAGTGACGTTACAAGGACGAGGCTCCTAGGTGGTTTAGGTCCCCCTCTACTCACTCTTGCTTTGCAATGGTTACATATGGCTTGACAACTGTTGTCCGGATTGGGGTGGAAATAATTCCACACTTGAGAAGTGGATTTTATTGTCTTTTGCCCCGGCATGACAACAATGGGCTTTGGCTTTTTCAATCCATGGGCAACAGCTGTTGCCTTACTTACACAAAGGACATCCTTGGCATCAACATCCTCATTACCAACATCTTCATCATCAACATCCTCATCATCCTTAGCACCTTCAACTACCAAAATATCCTCCTCCTCCATGTGCAATTCCATAGAAGCATCCTCACTGACTACGTCTGCAAGATGTTGACTGCCCTTCCCCACATTTACAGAGGGCACACAAATGTTGGATACTCCAGTACACTAATATTTAGGTCTGGCTCACACATGGCAACCGCGGACACACTTGCACTCTCCTCGGGGATTTGTGATTTCAATTTCTCAGGGCACACAGTTGTTTTTCCCGAAGGGCTATCAGAAGAATCAGCAGTCTTCCTAAAGAAAGGGCAAGGCCTTATCCTTTCCTTGCCACTTTGTGAAGTGAAGGGCATATTGACAATTTTTTGTTTATCTAAAGGCAAATTTCCTTTCAATTCTTTTTTCTTAACTTCAGTACAAGTAGCTTTACCATATCGGTGGCATGTCTTAAGCCCTGGGGCATGGGCCTTCTTAGAGGATGAGGACGTTGACGGCCTTGCACTGCTGGCGGCAGCTACAACATGTGGTTCTTGGCCTTGCTCTCCTGTCATGTGACAGCCCTCAATATTTTCTGCTGTCTTGAAGCAGTGCCACAAGCACCAATAGCGTAGCCAAGGTGTGGTTACAAAATTCACACACGTACAGTCGTGCGCACCCAGAAAAAAATTTGACAAAGAAAAGACAATTGATTTTAATTTTTTTTATGCTCAAGAACTTGGGCCCAGAGCAGCGATTGATCACGACTGGAGTCGGGCAGCACTAGGTTGCAACTTGCGTTGCTGGCTGGATCTTTTGCGCTTAAGCCTAACAAGCACACACACGCAGAAAAATATTACACTAAAAGACACTTTTTTTTTGTTTTACTATTTTTTTTTTTTTGGGAGTCCAGAACTTGGGCCCAGATGGACGCTGCACACCAGCCCAGATGTATTCTGCACCAGCCCAGATGGGCCCAGCAGGGCACCAGCCCAGAATGGATCAGCAGTGCACAAGCCCAGGACACAGGACACAGCAGACAGCACAGCACCACTCTCCCAGCCCTACACTACCCACCCTCCCTGTACAGTCTCCACAGCTGAAGTGAAATGGCGTCCGCCGCGTGGTCCCTATATACTACATTGATCATAGAGAAGTAAGCTCGCGAAATGCAAGATTTCCGACTCTATGGTTTTGCCTCGGTTTTGAGATCAGAGTCAGGCAGGACACTCCGAGCCTGCTTGGATCCGACTCGGATCTGCAAAATTCAGGTGGGTTCAGTTCTCTGAGAACCGAACCCGCTCATCCCTACTTATAACATATTATGCCACACATTAATGACCCTTATAACACATTATGCCACAGTAATGTCCCTTACAATTACAACACATTATGCAACACAGTAATGCCCCTTATACATTAAGCCACAGTAATTCCCCTTATACATTATGCCACACTAATGCCCTTTTACATTTATGTCACACTAATGCCCCATATACATTATGCCACAGTAATGCCCCATATACATTATGTCACAGTAATGCCCCATATACATTATGTCACAGTAATGCCCCTTACACATCATGCCACAGTAATGCCCCTTATACATTATGTCACAGTAATGCCCCATATACATTATGTCACAGTAATGCCCCTTACACATCATGCCACAGTAATGCCCCATATACATTATGTCACAGTAATGCCCCATATACATTATGTTACAGTAATGCCCCTTACACATCATGCCACAGTAAAGCTCCTTACACATTATGCCACAGTAAGGCCCCTTACACATCATGCCACAGTAATGCTCCTTACACATTATACCACAGTAAGGCCTCATTTACATTAAGCCACAGTAAGGCCCCATCTCCCTTCTCTTACCTGCCAGGGCCGGGCCGTGCGGTGGGTGCCCCCTTAGCCCCCCATAGTTGCGACCCTGCATTTGCCACAAAAAATTTGGTGAAAAGTTGGGCAAAACTCCTATTTTTAGCTTAAAATGTCAGCACTTGGTTCAGAACCACTGGGACACCCACCTTTATGACTAATTGGGCAAAAAAAATGCTGTTAACTTAATCTGCCCAATAATGACGTCATTTTTGGGGTGAAAGTGTGCAAAGTGCAGGAAAATGGGTTCATTGATGTGAGACAGGTATATGGGGTGCTGTATGAGTGCGTCAGGTATTTTTAAGATTGCAGATGGGTGTTAGAGGAGTATTTTGAAGATTTTTAAAAGTGTGTTTAAATGACACAAATATATAGTAATAAGCATTTTTATGCACCCCCAATTTTAAAAAAACATGTATTTGGCCAAAAATCACTTCCTTTACTTTATATAATTATTTCACTGTTTTAGAAATATGCATATAACAGCCATTGGACACATTTTAAGCCTCAAATACTTTTATTAGTGCCACTAATGTACTTTTATATTGTTATCCAATATCAGTTTTGCTCTTTTCGCGCTAATTGAATTTCCCCTGAATGTGCTAAAATAACTACTGAAGATTTATGAAATATGTATGTTGAATAATAGATCACATTAATTAAATTAACTTACCTGTTATCCTTGTCATTGAGATAGTTAGAAACTCAATAATCTCTCCTTCTGACATCAGCTCTGAGTAAGTGTTCCAATTCTAGTGTAAGAAGATTACTTATTATACAGATGCTTGTACCACTACTGCCAGCAAATGTCTTCTGTCTCTCTTACATTCTTCTTGTGCTTCTAATGTTATGCTGACATCAGAAGAACTACAGACAAAACCTGTTTTAGCAGTCTATGAGAATAATTACTTCATTAAAGGGAGGTGTCTACTTTAATTTGGCCTTACACAGACTGATGTTAAAGGAAAAGAGAAAGTCAAAATTGTCACACATCGGGGTCCAAGTCCCCGTTACCTGGCCCGGCAGTGTCACATCACGGCAGCAGTGTTCCCCCTGGCAGCAGAAAGCGTCTCCTAGGATTTTTGATGCGATCACTGTCGACAGCTATAGCACATGCTCCATCCAGCCGATCAGTTCCAAGGGTGCCCTGCTTAAACCTGGACCTGTGATCGGACCTTTTTCCAGGACGTCTTTCCAGAGATTAGTATCTAGGCTCCTGGTGACTTAGCTTTTCTGCATCGTTCCATTCCATCCACTGCTTCGTGCAGCATGTGTTCATATTTGTTCAAGTTGTCAGCATTGCTACAAGATTCTGCACTTGTTTCTGTTACATGTTCCATCACTGCTAACAGCAAATAGCGTTTGTTTCAGCTACAGATCTCCAAGCAGTCCTACAATTATCTGCACCTGTTTCAGTCACCTGCATTGCAAGAGTAGCCTGCTCCTGATTCAGTTCCAGTTACTTGTGGTTACCAAATGTATTCAACTCTAGTTACAGTACCAGTGGTTACCAAGTGTATTCAACTCTAGTTACCTGTGGTTACCAAGTGTATCTAGCTCCTGTTACCTGCGGTTACCAAGTGTATTCAACTCTAGTTACAGTACCAGTGGTTACCAAGTGTATTCAGCTCCTGTTACTTGTGGTTACCAAATGTATTCAACTCTAGTTACAGTACCAGTTTTTACCAAGTGTATTCAGCTCTAGTTACCTGTGGTTACCAAGTGTATCTAGCTCCTGTTACCTGTGGTTACCAAGTGTATTCAACTCTAGTTACAGTACCAGTTTTTACCAAGTGTATTCAGCTCTAGTTACCTGTGGTTACCAAGTGTATACAGCTCCTGTTACTTGCGGTTACCAAGTGCATCCTGCCGACAGAACGTTATTTGCATTTACTAGTGCACTCCGCTATTGACTCTGCCCTGCATTCGAAAAAGATGGGGCTGGGCTGTACATCTTAATTTAAACATAATAAGAGGTGCTACCATGCTAAGACCTGTAGTTCTAATGCAGAAAAAAGGAAAGGATGCAGATGCATACTCTGAGCATAGGCATCCCTTCCTTAAGTCCTAGATACATTTATCTAGGACTTACCTATAATAGTGCCCATTTAATTAGTATGGGTCCTGCACATTGCAATACACACATGTAATTGGCACTATTATAGGTAAGTCCTAGATAAATTGATATAATGTGTCAGTATTAGGGATGTTAGGGACTCAACTGATGAGGTCACCGTGATGTGGTAGGTGGGCAAACATCTTTGGCCAAACATATACTAAGAACCTTAAGAGAGAACCATGATAGTTTATTATATTTATTTGGATATCTAGTATTCTAAGGGGTCTATTTACTAAGCAGTGTTAGGGGACAGAGTGAAAAGTGTTAAGGTACCAGCCAAGCAGCTCCCAACTGTCATTTTTCAAACACAGCCTGTGAGAGCAGTTAGGAGCTGATTGGCTGGCACCTTATCACTGTTCACTATGTCTACTAACACTGCTTAGTAAGTAGACCCCTTAGTGCTTAGAGTGTGCATCTGCATGCCCCCTTTTTTCACAAGTGCACCCAGCAGCTGATCCAGTTTCCAGCATCAAGTATTTATAAGTGTGTGCTACATCTGTAACAGTATCCACCTGCCTGCATTTATTAGTGCTTTCTGCATCTGCTCCAGTCCACATTCATCTTCAACCAGGGCTGCCCTACAATGCATCTATTCTAGCTGGTATTACACCTCACGCAGCTTCACCTGTGCCCAGGGGTGTCTCTAGGGGTCAGAGCGCACCTGGCAGACTAAGGGACTGGCGCCACTCCTCCAATGATTGCTCCCACTGGAAATAAAATAACACACACTGATTCATTGCCCCCACAGCCAGAAGATAAATAAAAACAAACATTAAATCCCTCCAGCCCCCTACAGTAGTCTGAGTAACCTCACTTGCTGGGCTGTCCCGGATAGCTGCAGTGCTAATTGCAGGAGACCAGCCTCCAGTCACTTCAGAAAGTCCAGACCAGTGAGTGTCTCCCTCCAGAGAGTCCAAATTAGACCAGTGGAACTTGGTCCCACTCCCTTTCTCCATCACCTTCCTCAGCCCCCATCACCTTCCTCAGCCCACAGCCACATCACCTTCCTCAGCCCACAGCCATATCACCTTCCTCAGCCCACAGTCACATCAACTTCCTCAGCCCACAGTCACATCAACTTCCTCAGCCCACAGACATATCACCTTCCTCAGCCCACAGTCACATCAACTTCCTCAGCCCACAGCCATATCACCTTCCTAAGCCCACAGTCACATCACCTTCCTCAGCCCACAGCCATATCACCTTCCTCAGTTCCCATCACCTACATCAGCCCACAGCCACATCACCTTTCTCAGCCAGCTCCCATCCCCACATCACAGACAGATCCCAACTTCTCTGGCCCAAGTCCTCACGCTGCTGTACACTCCTCCTGCCTGCTCAGTCCTCAACCCCGCAGGTCCCGGCCGCTGGAGTCAGCAGTGCAGCATGTGCCCTGACCGCTCCCTGACCTCTGCTGTGAAGGGCATCCAGATGCTGCCATTAGGCCTGTGTCATCTCTATCAAAGCATACATAGTGTGTGATGTCACACGTCACTAAGGGGATCACGTGGTCGCCCAGTGCTGCCAGATCCAGACTGAGTCTGTCACTCTGTAGTGATTGCGACAGTCTCAGTGTGTATGTGTATACTAAGCGCCGGGTAGCCGGGAAATCACTGGGGCCCCTGGTGAAGGGCCATTCTGGCCAATAGGAAGCTACACCCTTGCCTGTGCATACCCCCTGCTTAGAATCATTCACAATACTCTAAGTGTAAACAGCTCCTGTAGGCTTTCACAACTACAGTTACTACAAGCACTTCACAATTGCCATCTGCTGCTTGCACCTTCTGTATTACTTACAAGAAAAAAAAGTTTTTTTTTAGCAATTCCGCACAGAGGGAATAAGGGGTTACTTCAATATTGGATATGAATGTATATCAAATCTCCCAAAACTAACCTATAATAATGACTGAAAGACAATTCTTATAAATTCTACCAGACTACCATATATAGATACCTAGGTATTGTTACTGGTAAGTCAGTGGTGCTCCCCTAAGCCCGACATAGTTAAAGTTTACTCACAAAGAAAAGAGAAGAAAATAGGCTTTGTTTGGAGGCACACTTTCAGGGAGATTGATAGGTTAAAACTTAACTTTTACTAGTATACTAACTAAAATAAAGGAGTTCAATATAGATCTTAAAATGTACTAATGTACATACTTAAAATGTACTAATCAACTGGTAATAGTTGCTGCAAATTGCGAAATATAAGTTTATTTTGTATAAATCTAAACAGTGTCATACTGTAATCCATCCACCAGTAATCCTTTAAACTCTCATACAGTAGGTAGTATAAATGAATGTAATTCTTCTATATTATACCTCCAGATGAAGTGCTAATCTGTTACTAATTAAGGTATCAATATTATTGCAATGAAGTGATACCACTTAATTGTATCATAAATAATTGTAGAAGAAAAAAAGAGAAGAGGTTTTTCTTCAAACGCAGGCAAAGAAAAACAAAAAAATCAGATTTTGAATAATCTCTATAATAATCCCATCCAACAATAAAAGGTACAATTATCTATTGAAACAATTGTGTTATTGTAATAGGCCAATTCCAGTAATGTGTAAAATGAATATGTGGCATATATATACATATATATATATATATATATATATATACATATATATATATTGTGATAGGATCACTGGTAAAGTGGTCTGTGGCAGGTACATTTGTCCCAGATTCCTGTCTTATGTGTTCTAAACCCCCAGGAGAAAGTCTGCAGTGTAGCAGGCTTGAGTCTCAGCTTTTTGAAAAGCCGGTTTGGGACCTGGGGGTTGTGGGTGAGGGGAGAGGGAGGGCTCCACCCACGGCCACTCCAGGTTTTGGTTCTCGCAGCCTGGTAACAGGCTTGTTAGGGTTCCCACCTGAGAGTGGCCAATATAAACCTAGTGTGTTTAGGACTGAGTGTCTCACTTGGGAGAGCAGACAGGGAGTTTGCTCAGAGACACTTGAAAACCTAACTGTGAGTGTTGTGCTGTGCCTTTGTTGCTGGTGAGGGCATTAGGCCCTGCCAGGTTCTGGTAGTGAGGGAACCACCTGTGAAGTTAGTGCCCCGACAGGGCTAGGATTTGTGTTTATGTTTTCTTTATGTTATTTCTGACATTGTACAATAAAGACTGGCGCCGACCAGCTTGTACTCGCATCCAGACTGGTGTGCTGCTTCCCTGCTGCTGTGTGTGTGTGTAAGGAAGGAGTCCCCTACCCAGGAGAAGGACCTCCTAATCTGACTGTGTCACAATATGGTGGAGAATGCGGGCAATCACACACACTGAAGTTGCAGCAAGAGGAAAAATTTCTGTTTAAAAATTAAAGGGACAGACACCCAATTTGTAAGTGTGGAAATAACGCTGTGTCCTTGGAGTCCCATAGAGGAGGCGTCAGCCAATGCTCAGAGAGGCAAGGTTCAGCTTCCAACCTACACCCCAGGACAAAATGGAGGACATAATTAAGGCCTTGCTCCAAGCTACAGCAGCTCAGCAGGAGACGAACAAACTTCAGCAGGAATCTATCAGGCAACAACAGGTCGCTATTGAGGAAACCCACCAGGCCTTAGCGGAAAACAGCCAGGCCATAAGAGAGGTGGTACAGCACCTGGTCGCCCGGCCCAGAGATGTTAATACTGGTCCTCCCACCACCACTCACTCCATACGAGCCAGTCACTTCCTCCAAAAGATGACTTTGGGCGATGATGTGGAGGCCTATGTCGCCGCATTTGAAAGAACGGCCGAAAGGGAGAGTTGGCCCAAGGAGCAGTGGGCAAGTCTGGTGGCACCTTTTTTGTCTGGGGAGCCACAAAAAGCATATTTCGACTTATGCCTGGCTGATGCCAAGGACTATAAAAAACTAAAACAGGAGATCCTAACTCGCTTGGGAGTCACCACCTTTGTTCGTGCCCAATGGGTCCACCGCTGGGAGTTCCATAAGGACAAGCCTCCACGTTCACAGATGCATGACCTCGTCCATCTGTCCTCAAAATGGCTACAACCCGAGACGCTGACGGGACCACAGATCGTGGAAAGGGTCGTGATGGACCGGTACCTGCGATCATTACCTGTGACTCTGCGCAAGTGGGTGAGCCATGCAGACCCTAAGTCCGCGGACCAGTTGGTCGAGCTGGTGGAGAGGTCCATGGCGGCTGAGGAGCTGATGAGTATGCCCCACCGAGCCCCGATGGTGCACCGGCAAACTCCCACAGACACTGGTAAGACTGTTCCAGGGGAGAAGGGTGCTGGGCGGTGGAATGTACCTAAGACTGAGGGTGTAGAACCTGGAGACAGGCCTGCCAGGCCGGGAAGGTTCTTGCCCCGTAAACGACTAGACATTAATATGACTCAGTGTATCTGATGTGGTGACTTCGGCCATATTGCCGCTAATTGTTCACTTACAACTGAACCTATGCAATTTGATACTGCTCATGTCTACCGCAAGGGCTTCTTTCTTTGCACAGACAGCCTGTATGGCTGACCGGCAGGCTGAGACTGATAAGCACATGTGTGTACTCACTGTAGATGGCAACCGTGTAGAGGCACTGTTAGACTCTGGTAGCTTGGTGACACTTATAAAAGCTGAGCTGGTGAACCCCTTGAGGCGTAAGGGGAAAACTGTTGGTGTGACCTGCATACATGGGGATACTCGATATTATGTTACTGCCGAGGTGAACATCGAGACACCATGTGGCTCTGCTATAGTTTCTGTGGGTTTGGTGCATGGTCTGATGTACGATGCAATATTGGGGAGAGACTTTGCTCACTTCTGGAAGTTGTGGGAAAGTCGTTTTGTTCCAGAAGTGAACAACCCCGGTCCATTTGAGAAGGTTGTCGAATGTAGTGGAGGAGGGAGTTTCTTCTGAGTCAGAGTTATTCCCTTTTTCTACTAAGGTTGGTGAACTAGAGAATGCGGAGCGTGACGGTGGCCCGCCAACTGATGTGCCTCCCATTGAGGTGGGAAGTGTTGTTGGGCCAGTTGATCATCTGCCTGATTTAGAGGTCAGAAGAGAGGTCTTTGCCGTGGAGCAGTTGAATGACCCTACTTTGGTATATCCAGGGCCCTTAGTTCCCGAAGTGACAGTGGCAAAAACCCTATCGGCAATTCAACAACAAGAGGTCAAGGAGTTTCTGATCAGAAATAGGGTGCTGTTCTCTGACGTACCTGGGAAAACCTCGGTCATTAAACATGACATCATCACTGACCCAGGGGTTAAAGTTAATCTAAAACCCTATAGGTTACCAGAAGCACAAAGAGAATCGGTGTCGAAAGAAATTAAAAATATGCTAGAGTTAGGGGTTATTGAAGAATCACATAGTGAATGGTCAAGTCCCATTGTGTTGATTCCAAAGCCCGACGGGAGTGTGCGTTTCTGCAATGACTTCCGAAAGTTGAACAGTGTTTCAAAATTCGATGCCTACCCGATGCCAAGAGTGGATGAACTGATTGAGAGACTAGGGACGGCAAGTTATTTAACCACTCTTGACCTAACCAAAGGGTATTGGCAAGTACCGTTAACCGAGAGCGCCAAACAAAAGACAGCTTTTTCAGCGCCAGAGGGCTTATTTCAGTACAAGATGTTGCCCTTCGGGCTACATGGGGCACATGCTACCTTCCAAAGAATGATGGACGTGGTCATTCATAGTCCTGATTGGCAGTCTCACTTACCCAGGGTACAAGCAGTGTTGGACTCCATCTATAAGGCAGGTTTGACAGCCAACCCAAAAAAGTGTTGTCTAGGCATGGAGGAAGTAAAATATCTGGGATACACCATTGGCAGAGGCCTGATAAAGCCTCAGCTCAATAAGGTTGTTGCCATACAAAACTGGCCACGGCCTCTGAATAAGAAGCAGGTGAGAGCCTTCTTGGGAATTACGGGGTACTACAGGAGGTTTATACCCAACTTTGCCACCATGGCAGTCCCACTGACTGACCTGACCAAAGGCAAACAAAAAGTCATGGTAGAATGGAGTCCTGAGGCAGAGAAAGCTATTCAGGAGTTGAAAGTAGCGTTGTGTTCCCAACCAGTCCTGATGACTCCTAATTTTGAAAGGGAATTTATAGTACAAACCGATGCATCAGAAGTAGGTATAGGAGCAGTCCTGTCCCAGAACAAGGAGGGTGAGGAACACCCTATTTTCTATCTAAGTAGAAAGTTGAATGTACATGAGAGAAACTATGCCACAGTGGAGAAGGAGGCGTTGGCCATAAAGTGGGCATTAGAGGCTCTCAGGTACTACTTGGTTGGAAGAAAGTTCAAATTGATCACTGACCATGCCCCTTTGAAGTGGATGTCCGAAAATAAGGACAGTAATGCGAGAATTACGAGATGGTTCTTGGCGTTACAAACTTTTAAATTTGCAGTGGAACACAGGCCAGGAAGCCAGCTGGCCAATGCAGACGCGTTGTCACGCGTTCATTGTTTGGGGGCTTCAGTTGTTCCGGCCCACAGGTCGAAACAAAGGGGAGGGATATGTGATAGGATCACTGGTAAAGTGGTCTGTGGCAGGTACATTTGTCCCAGATTCCTGTCTTATGTGTTCTAAACCCCCAGGGGAAAGTCTGCAGTGTAGCAGGCTTGAGTCTCAGCTTTTTGAAAAGCCGGTTTGGGACCTGGGGGTTGTGGGTGAGAGGAGAGGGAGGGCTCCACCCATGGCCACTCCAGGTTTTGGTTCTCGCAGCCTGGTAACAGGCTTGTTAGGGTTCCCACCTGAGAGTGGCCAATATAAGCCTAGTGTGTTTAGGGCTGAGTGTCTCACCTGGGAGAGCAGACAGGGAGTTTGCTCAGAGACACTTGAAAACCTAACTGTGAGTGTTGTGCTGTGCATTTGTTGCTGGTGAGGGCATTAGGCCCTGCCAGGTTCTGGTAGTGAGGGAACCACCTGTGAAGTTAGTGCCCCGACAGGGCTAGGATTTGTGTTTATGTTTTCTTTATGTTATTTCTGACATTGTACAATAAAGACTGGCGCCGACCAGCTTGTACTCGCATCCAGACTGGTGTGCTGCTTCCCTGCTGCTGTGTGTGTGTGTAAGGAAGGAGTCCCCTACCCAGGAGAAGGACCTCCTAATCTGACTGTGTCACTATATATATATATATATATATATATATATATATATATATATATATATATATATATGTATACTAATATATAGTCCTTTTGAACAAGTGGAAAAAAAACGTAGAAATACAAGTATAAAAGATATTAACACAAGTGAAACAAGGTATAAACAGGTTTTCATTACAGTGTCACATACTGTATATGTGTTCTATCAGGCAATTAAAGAAAAGCACTGGAATACAAACATTCGCATACTGTAAATACAATCCAGTTTCACATAAATTAGCCTGTAAGCAACACTATATACATTCTGGAGACAAGATCTTAAGTGGATGTATGTAAATATATTTTCAACATTGATTGAGCACCCATCCCACTGTGTGACATAATATCCTGCGAATCCACCTTCAATAACAAGTATCAAAACATTCTAAAGCCTTCAATATGCCAAAGATATGGTACACAAATGTTCAAAATGCACCATTGAGAGTATATGGAACAGTTATCATACGGCAAACACAGTACCAATCTGCTCATAAATATCAACACATTCTGTACCGATTAGAGTACAGGCTAATCTCAGTATTGGAGCCTAATACCTGTATTTCCAGCAAGGAGAGGGTTCATTGTATGCTAATGATCTCAGCTGAGATAGGGTTAAGTATACAGATAGAAATGCTGATGTCTAAATAACTAGCCCCCCTCTACTCCTTACCATCATATGATTAAACATAGATGATAATATAGGAGAAGGAGAGCAGTCTGCAGGAAGGAAGATAAACTATCTGACTGAGGTACTCTGATATGAATACTGCCCTACACAATAAACTACACAATAAGGGTTCTCCTTCAGATAAAATAGATTTATACTAACAGTGAGGCAATTGCTGAGGGAAAGATTCCAGATTACAGACTATGGGGTCTATTTACTAAGCAATGTTAGGAGTGAAAAGTGATAAGGTGCCAACCAATCAGCTCCTAACTGCCATCTCACAGGCTATGTTTGAAAAATGACAGTTGGTAGTTGATTGGCTGGCACCTTATCACTTTTCACTCTGTCTCCTAAAGGTGCCAACACACTTGGCAATTTTTTTACACGATTTGCCCGATTCCGACGAATCGTGATGACAACTCGTGTAAAATATGCCCAAATCGTGAGTTTCCACTCACGATCACGATGCCGATGCGCATACCCACTGGTCGTACATCGCATCTTCAGATCTGCCGTGCTGTAGGGCAGATTTGACAATCTCAGTCACGATGCACTGGAATAGTTAGGAGGAACGATAGATCGTTTATCACATTGGACAGTTTTTTAACACCAAATACTGCCCACTACTGCCGAGGAGCTGTTGGGGAGAGTTCAAGGGCAAATTGGACACATCGTCGGATCGTGAGCACATCGCCATGTGTGTAGGCACCTTAACATTGTTTAGTAAATAGACCCCTAAAGAGCTATCCTAATCCCGTCAACTTCACTAATAAATACGGAAAAGGCAGCTCCTATATTAACCACAGTGGAGTCACAGAATATTGAATCCATTAATATCAGAGACCTGCATTCACTGACTTTGTTAACTTAAAAATCTTCAGGAATTAAGCCAAATAGACACAGACAAGCTCAATTCCACAGAGATATAATTATATATATGCCCTAATAATCCACCTTCGCAGCTAGGGATTACCATCTAGACTGAAAACATAGGTAATGAGGAAGCGCTGTATGTTTTACATGAATTAGAGGGTGTAACGTGTATTAGTAAGCGGCAAATGATTGAAAAATGTATATACAATATGTTGTAATTCATGCGTGTAAAAAATGTAAGTGAAACATTGTGTCGAAAAAATGTAAGTAAAACAGGTGTATATAATATATTAATCAAAAAAGGCAGTTATCAAAAAAATAAATGAAATAAGATATAATTCTATCATAAAAACATATAAAACCTACTTGTAAGAATATAAGTGGAAAAAACAAGTTAACCACCGGCAATGTAAGTCCTAAAAAATGTACCATAGGTGTATAATGTCCATGCTCTAATGAGGTTCCTGCTGCTGTAGTGCATTGTCACAGGAGACTATCCCTACCTTACCATAATTCAGGGGTGGGGAACCTTTCTTCTGCAAAGGGCCATTTGGGTATTTATAAAATCATTTGTGGGCCATACAAAATTATCAACTTAAAACTTTGTCTGCTATATTAGGTCAAAAATTGAATTAACTCACCCCTAATGTGATGACTGGAACTGGAATCACACTTACTTCTTTGTGGGCTCCGGCAGCCAAGAGGAGGGGGAGGCTGTCTGTATGTTGCCAGGCAGAGTCTGGAGGGGCAGTCCCCTATGGTCGTATGACAGGCAAGTTGATAAGGCAGCCCTGGGATCCCCTCAGTCCAGCGCTGATGTAACCAACCCGATGACAGCCCTGTACACAGCCCCGCTGCATTGCCTGCTGCTGCTGAGGGGGAGAGAGCCCTGCATGCCCACTGCGCTGCCTGCTGCCGCTGAGGGGGAGAGAGCCCTGCATGCCCGCTGCGCTGCCTGCTGCCGCTGAGGGGGAGAGAGCCCTGCATGCCCGCTGCGCTGTCTGCTGCTGCTGAGGGTGAGAGAGCCCTGCACTCCCGCCATGCTGTCTGCTGCCGAACCCTGCATACCCCCTGCACTGTCTCTGCCAACGCTGAAGGGAAGAGAGCCACAGCCGGTGGGGCCTGATGAAATTATCTCTCGTGCTGTATACGGCCCATGGGCCGGAGGTTCCCCATCCCTGCACTAATTGATGCCTTATCACCTCTGTTAGAGGTATAGCTGGTACTGCTGCCGCTGCTCCGGATCTCTCCCCAGCTTTTGTATATGTGATAGACAGGCTGGTGTGAAGTGTGCTCTCCGTCTTCGGCTCTATAGATGAGACGACAGCAGTACCAGCTATACCGCCAACAAAGGCTATAAGGCATCTATTATGGTAAGTTAGGAATAGTCTTATGCGGCATTGGACTACAGCAGCAGGAACCTCATTGCCCCGCAAAAGAGCTATAACATTATACACCTATGGTACATTTTTAAGGAGTTACATTGCTATGTTTTTCCACTTATATTCTTGTATTGTTTTATTATTATTTGTGTTATTTTTAGAAGTAAGTTTTAGATGTTTTCATGATAGAATTATTGCTCATCTAATTTTTTTTATGACTGACTTTATGTATTGATTAATATATTGTTATATAAAACTCTTTTACTTAAATTTTTAGACACAATTTTTTACTTACATTTTTTACACGCATGAAATACACACTATATATATATATAAATATATATATATATAAAACTCACAAACCCTCAATGCGCTAATGAATGCAAATATTTGTACCAATTAAGAGAAATATAACACCCAAATAAAATGAAAGCTGCTCCTCCTGTACAATCCTTGCCAGAACGGATCTATAAATAAGACATAAAAACAAGATAAGAAGGCGCTAATAGTGTAGTATGTCAGACACTGAATAATTTCAAAAATAAGTAATGTGCGTACATTCAGTATTGTATATTTATGCTTATCTCAACTCTAATCAATGAAATGATGAGTCAGGACACGATTTTCATAAGATATCCGGAAACCCAGCATCAAAAAAACAAAAACCAAGAAAGGATCATGGTGTAGTATATCAAAACTTTATATTCGCAGCATATGGTTATGAACATGTACAGAATAAAAACTTGGTTTGTAGCATTTCATTCAAGCATAATTCACCCAAACCCAGGAGTCCAACGTAATCCAACTGAATGGCACCGAATTCAGAAGATCTCCGTGATACTGCCTCCAAGGTGTGGACGAGTACAACCAGGAACCGCCAACGTGTTTCGTTTGTAGACAAACTTCCTCAGTGACCACCCACAGCTATAGCAAGCGGCCAGGAAGATGGTCGCGATGGTCAAGACCATCGCGACCATCGGGCTTGAGATGAGACCCTTGAGGTAGGGTCTCGTTGCCGCAAGCCCTGGAGTGGTTTCGGCTCAAACAGAGCCGAAAGCACTCCCACTGATATCACTTGTGATGTCAGTGGGGCCGGCCCCAGACGGTAGGCATTCCCATGGGAACGCCTCCATCTGGGCAGCCACGCCCCCGGCACGCCCACCAAAGGGGACGTGCTCTCACTCAACATCGACCACACGCCCCCTTTGGTACGAGACCTGGAGCGACGGTTTGCCCATCTCTATCCGGGTCTCGCGCATGCGCACGACGGAGCCGGCTCCGTCGTGCATATGCACACTGGGCCATCATCGACCCGCTTGGGAGTGCTCAGCGCTCGCGAGCGGGTCTGAATCAGGCCCTCTATTCCCAACTCTGAATCATGCCCTAAGTTACAAGAAATAATAGTAATAAATGCACAGTATAATTATATTCATCGTAGATGTTTATTGCATTAAATTATGTTTACTAGAACTGTTTTGGGAAATAAACCACATCATTTTTATGCTTACATTCATGTATGTAACTGTATCTAAGAGAACCCCTACGTCTCTCAACCATTAGTGCAAATATGATAAAGGGGATAAGAAAAAAAGATGCATTTATTAAGGGACACAACAGGTGTAGTTCACAAAGTCGACATTCGAAATGTCCACACAAGAAT
Organism: Taudactylus pleione; assembly: GCA_031769625.1. NCBI lineage: Eukaryota > Metazoa > Chordata > Amphibia > Anura > Myobatrachidae > Taudactylus > Taudactylus pleione. The sequence continues at coordinate 6,940,429 of JAUIMM010000350.1, read as the reverse complement.
GTTGATATGGTCTGAATGCCAATATTCAGAATGTTGAGATGGACAGGATGCCGACATTGCCAGAATGTTTAAAAAATCTGAATGTCAACAGTATACCGACACAACAATGAAAGTTGAGGTGCATGAGATTGGAAATAATATTAACAGCATACAGTAATAGAACTTCAAACAAAAAAGGAGTGTAAGTAATGGGCAAACTAAGGAGCTGATTCAGAGATTTGCACAATGCCAATATATACGCAGATTAAGCAATTGTTTGCATATGCAAATGTGTGTAAGCCGTACTGCGCAAACACACAGCGATTGGTTTGTGATTATACTCGCACAGAGGATTCACTTGCAAAGTGAGTTACAGGTAGTCAGCGTTTGGGGGAGGTAACGGGGTGGCTAGGTAAATGCAGGTGTGTTGAGACTGTTTAAATTCCGTTCCATGGGCGTGCATAAAGTAGCCATTGCGATCTACTTCACAGTATGAGAGCTCTCAGAGTGTTAGGATCCGCAGGTTGTGGATCATCTTGGTGGCAGGTCCCAGCCACAGTTGTCACTGGGACACTGCATCATGTCCTGTCTTTGTTCCGGCCTATTATTCCTGTCATGTTTTGACTCAGGTTCTCACTAATCATCATCTGTCGGTGTGCAGCTCAGATGCACACTAACCTGTGATTAGGAAAGGCTCTCTGCAGGGAATGGCTCTGATTGGATCCTGCATCTCATAAGTTATAGCCAGTCCTGCACTCCATGCCGGTTATACGGTCTGTTGTCCTGGGAGTATGTTTGTCTGGTCTCACCTTGTACCACAGTTCCTCTTTATTTCCCCAGTGTTCAGTACATGTATGTTTGTTCTGCAGCACCCATGTATCATACCTTGCCGCTGCCTGTGGCAGCTTCATACCTCAGTCCTGCTAAGCTGTGTCTTTTTGTGTCCATTTGAGTCAAGTCTTACCTCAGTCCTGCCTAGCTGTGTTTGTTTGTGTCCACCAGAGTCTGTCTACAGTGTTCTCATCCTTGCTGCTTCCAGTCTATATTCCTGCTTTGACAAGTTCACCTGTTTGCTGTATTGATCCGGACGCACCTCGGCCGCTAGGCTGCATCACGTGGCTTCAGTCACGCCACGGGCCTCAAGCCTGCATCATCCAGTTTCAGATGCACCTTGGCCGCAAGGCCGCATCACCTGGTTCCAGTCATGCCACAGGCCTCAAGTCCGCATGTTCTGCCCGATTCACACATCAGCCCTCAAGGCTGCTTCGTCCTGTCTAAAGTAGCACCTGAGGCCTCAAGGCTGCACCATCCTGTCACAAGTCACATCTCTGTCTTCAAGTCCTGTCTCAAGTTGTACCTCAGCCATCAAGGCTGCACCATCCTGTCTCAAATCGCACCTCAGCCCTCAAGGCTGCACTGTCCTGTCTCCAGTCACATCTCTGTCTTCAAGTACTGTCTCAAGTTGTACCTCAGCCCTCAAGGCTGCACCGTCCTGTCTCAAATCGCAACTCAGCCCTCAAGGCAGTGCCATCTTGTCTCAAGTCGCACCTGAGCCCTCTAGTCCTGTTTTGCCTGTCTTGTCCTTGTTAGTCCAATATTGCCTGTCTTGTCCTTGTCAGTCCAGTCTTGGCTGTCTTGTTTTGTACTCCTGCCTGGCAGCTATAGTCACTGTCCAGTCTCTATTTGTCCGGTGACCCAGCTGCTATATAGTCCCAAGACACTCCTCTGACCATAGTGAACTGTTGCTGCTTGTACCATCTCTCTGCAGCATCACTCCAGTAGTCCTAGTAGCGATCCCATCACTGTGTGGGAATCGTAACAGTTTGAGACAGGTCAGACATCACTCAGAAGCTGCGTGACTGCCCGATGTGCATTGATGTTCCTTATGTATACTTGCCAACTCTCCCATTGGTCAGGGAGACTCCTTGATATAGTAGCAATCTCCCTGACTCCCTGAAGAGTCTAGCAATCTCCCTGATTGCACCTTATCTCCCATTATGAAGCTGTTATACATATAAACAAAATAGAGATATATACATTCAAATGGGATCATTAGTATAATTTCCCTGCATTGGTTATAAGGCACAATGATCTCTATGGCTACATGTATTTTCTGAAAAGTATCAGTGTGTTTTCATCAACAAATATATCTTACTATCTGCTTTGGGTCTCGTTTATATTTGGATGTAAATCAATTTTATGACACTCCCCCCAGATGTAGTAGTACACGTCCACTTTACCGCTGCACTCATAAGTGTTGCTTTCACAACCTCCCTGAAATTCTTTGTCAAAAGTAGGCAAGTATGTTCTGTTGAAACAAGATAATAAATTCTGCGCTCCACAACAGTGAGAATGCTGCTCAGTAAAGTTGTGGTCCACACCACACATAAATAGATAAAATACAAAATACAATATACCAAGCGCAAAAAACTTTTAGGGTACCAAAGATTTAAAATGTCCGTAATAATTGGATTTCCTGGAAGTCAGTCCATAGGTGTATTATAGCAGAATTCAAGTAAATATGTGTCTTTAGCGTACCCAGTGTGACATTCCTTGGCTATGTCATCTCTGGTTCTAGTCTAGAAATGGACCCCAAGAAGATTCAGGCAATCCTGGATTGGTCCCGACCTCAATCTCTGAAAGCCATTCAGAGACTGCTTGGATTTGCCAATTATTACAGACGTTCTATCAAGGGATTTTCTGCTTTGTTGGCTCCCAACACGGCCCTGACTCGTAAAGGCACTAGTCCTGCTCTATGGTCACCTGAGGCAGAGACAGCCTTCCAGCTGTTGAAGCAAGCGTTTATTACAGCCCCAGTTCTAAGACAACCAGACCTGGATAGACCCTTCTTGTTGGAGGTCGATGCTTCATCAGAGGCAGTGGGAGCCGTCCTATCCCAGCGCTACGAAGACAACCGGGTTCACCCTTGTGTAGACTTCTCCCAAAAGAAATGGAGAAAGGTGCCCTGCATGCAAGTTGGAGATCAGGTTTGGTTGTCTACCCAGAACCTGTGGCTCAGAGTACCCTCAATGAAGTTTGCTCCATGTTTTATCGGACCCTTCTCCATCATTGAAATAATTAATCCTGTGGCTTATCGCCTTCAGCTCCCTTCATATTTGAAAATCCCAAACTCCTTCCACATTTCCCTACTCAAACCTCTGATCCTGAACAAATTCCGCAAGGTTCTTCCTGTTCCTCCTCGTGTTCAGACAGAAAGTGGCGTGGAATTTGAAGTCTCCCAGGTCCTGGATTCCCGTGTCCGCAAGGGTCGTTTACAGTATCTCCTGGATTGGAGGGGTTACGGCCTGGAAGAACACTGCTGGACCGATGCCCGAGACATCCATGCTCCCGCAATCATCAGGAAGTTTCATACTGCCCATTCTGAAAAGCCTGGTGAGTGTCCTGAGGCCACCCATAAGGGGGGGGGGAGTACTGTCATGACCAGGGTTTCCCGGCATGGTGCTCGGCAGGTGAAACCTGTGAGGATGCTGTGGTGGGGGGCTCTTGGCAGTGGTGCTGGTGCCTGGCGGGGAGCATTGGCTGTGCGTGGACCTGTTTGGGCATATTGTCACTCTGTGCTGGGTAGGACTGTCGGTGCTTCCATTCTGCTCCTGCATGGGTGCCGTCATCTTGCTTTCAGCCATGTGACCTAGTCGGCCAATCCTGGCATGTCACATGCTTACTCTCTGACCATTCACAGCTTAGCACTACGTATTTAGGGGAGTTCAGAGCTCCCTTGCATTGCCAGTGCAACGTGTTTCTCAGCGCAAGCTGAGAGAGAGTTCCTGAGCTTGTCCGCCTGCCTGTTGGATCTCTGCCTAAGCCTGCTTTACCTGACCTGCTCCACACCCTGCTGGAATCCCCTGCCTCCTCCTATTGCCTCTCCCTTGCCTGAGTACCTGTGTCAGCTGTACCTTGCACCCTGCCTCCTCTTACATTTCCTCTGGACATTATTCCTTTCAGCCTGCAATTCACTTCAGCCTGCAATTCATTTGAGCCTCACAAAACCTGGAATACTGGAATGCCTTCTGTTATCACTACCTGGACTTTTTCCCATTGCTTCACTACAGTTCCCAAGTGCACTTTAGTGCTAAACCCGGACTTTCTGTTTTGCCACATTCATGTCTGTTCAGCCACTCATTAAAAGCTCCACGTTTATTTTTAAATCTGCTTCAGTGTCTGCTCCTATTACCACCCCGGGTCCACAACAAAAGCAGAACCTCACAACGTGGACTTAGCCAATGAGCATCTAATGTATTTACCAGCTGCTGTGCGACCTGAACACTTTGTGCCAGACTCTGTTCCCCCCATGCTGTCCGGGCCATTCAGAACTCCATCATCCACTGGTCCTAAATACACCCCTTCCACCCTTATAAACCCCCCAAAAAAGGTACTTACCATCCGCAATGCAGCATGATCGCTGTGTGCCCTTTCCGTCCAGAACTACATTGTACAGGATCCAAGATGCTGATGTCTGGGGTAAAATTAGTTAAAATTTGCTTTTGTTTTTTTAAAGTTATTTTGATTTCAGATTACCTACCTTATTTTGATGATTAGAGATGTTGTGACATCATACATTAGGAATAGCTTCAATTGTCTTTTGGTTCAGGGTCAGTTAGAGGATGCATCAAATTTTTCCATCTTTCATATTCCATTTGAATCCGATGTCTCAGGTCATGGTCCAATGGTATGGTATGGTATTGTTTGGCGGGGTATGGTATTGTTTCACTTCAGCAGTCTGTGTAGAAGTTTCACCCATGTCCTGCGTTGAAGTTTTGGGCATGTCTTGAGGTGTGGTGGTTGTGAACTGTTGGGATGATCTTCTGATATCTTCTGCCATCTGATAGATGTTGGTGGCAATCAGTGTGGTGTTGACATTCACCTGTTGTTGCCAGCTAAGAATGTGCTTTATCCCAAAATTCATCTGCTCCAACAGATGATTCCACTGAGCCTGTGATGCTGAAATACAATCGATACTTTGACCTATTGTGATCATGAGCTGGGCATGTAGACTCTGCGTTCCTTCCTCTGCAACAGTCTTAAATATTGTTCTTCCATCCTCTGTGACATTGTGGAAACTTCCTGTGACAGTCTTGAGAATTGCTGTTCCATCCATTCCCGATCTGTTGCCTGGCGCTCAATTGGATGAGATTCTGCATTCGTAGGGACAGCAGGTTTAACATTTTCTTCTTGGGTCACATGTAGGAGAATGGCTTCTTCATGTGATGCTTGGACAAATTGTTCTTCAGTTTCCTCTAGGCTTAGTGGTATGTCGCGGTCCTCATTTCTGGTTTCTTGTTCCACTGTGCTGATGCGCTCTTTGACAGGCGTGTCAATTACCTCTTCGACAGGCATGTCAATCACATCTTCAACAGGAGTGTCAATCATCTCTTTGACAGGCATGTCACTCACCTCTTCGACAGGTGTGTCAATCAACTTTTTGACAGGTGTGTCAATCACCTCTTCGACTGGTGTGTCAATCAACTTTTCAACAGGCGTGTCAATCACCTCTTCAACAGGTGTGTCAATCACCTCTTCAACAGGTGTTTCAATCACCACTTCAACAGGTGTGTCAATCACCTCTTCGATAGACGTGTCAATCCGCCCTAAGACACTGACTTTGGCTTGGCCACTTCGCGTATTATCTCTCTTGCCAGTAGAGAAAAGTCTTAGCCTCTTCTTTTGTGTGTTATCTTGCATTTTTCTGGATTCGCCTTTCTTCCGAGGTGTTCTTTTCTTGCATGGCATCATTTTTTGGGGCTCTTCTCGTTGTTGCCAGGAGTTTCTTCTTCCTCGACAAGCTGGAAGTACGCCTTAGTCTTCCTCTCCCACTCCTTTAGTTTCTTTGGTTTGGAGTTGATCTTCAATTGGGTCATCCTCCTACAATCCCGAAGTTTTTCCTTATAGCTGTCAATGTTCCTCTCTATTCCTCCAGTGTCCGTCACGGTTTTTGCAATCTGTTGCCAGGTACAATTATTCATTTGAGCATTCTTTGCCTGTGGACCAAACAGACGAGAACTGTGTATACTTACCGCATCAATGAGCGACTCAGTGAAGTTAAGCGCTCTGCTGCTTGTTCCCTCATCTGAATCTTCCTCTGATTCCCGTGGATTTTCAATGGGTGACTCAGACCCACTCACAGGCTGTAATGATGTCATTGCCTGCTGGTCTTCCTCCACAGTCGAACATTGCTCTCGCTCTTCCTCCACTGAACAAGGAGGCTCTATGTGTTCCCTAGACATTCCTTAAAAACACTGTTAATTAACATAGTAATATTGAGATAAATGAAAAAAAAAAATCAAATATAATAATGTAATCATTTTGCTCAAACATGGCTATCCTGAAAACATGATCAGTAAATTCAAGTAAATTCTCCTTTGGAGGTGGTTTTTCTTTATTTTTTCCTGAAAAAGAAAGAAAGGGACCATTGAATGGATGTAAACAGGTATAATATAAATAAGACTTTTCTCTACTGGCAAGAGAGATAATACGCCAAGTGGCCAAGCCAAAGTCAGTATCTTAGGGCGGATTGACACGTCTATCGAAGAGGTGATTGACACACCTGTTGAAGAGGTGATTGAAACACCTGTTGAAGAGGTGATTGACACACCTGTTGAAGAGGTGATTGACACGCCTGTCGAAAAGTTGATTGACACACCTGTCGAAGAGGTGATTGACATGCCTATCGAAAAGTTGATTGACACACCTGTCAAAGAGGTGAGTGACATGCCTGTCAAAGAGATGATTGACAGTCCTGTCGAAGGTGTGATTGACATGCCTGTCGAAGAGGTAATTGACACGCCTGTCAAAGAGCGCATCAGCACAGTGGAACAAGAAACCAGAAATGAGGACCGCGACATACCACTAAGCCTAGAGGAAACTGAAGAACAATTTGTCCAAGCATCACATGAAGAAGCCATTCTCCTACATGTGACCCAAGAAGAAAATGTTAAACCTGCTGTCCCTACGAATGCAGAATCTCATCCAGTTGAGCGCCAGGCAACAGATCGGGAATGGATGGAACAGCAATTCTCAAGACTGTCACAGGAAGTTTCCACAATGTCACAGAGGATGGAAGAACAATATTTAAGACTGTTGCAGAGGAAGAAACGCAGAGTCTACATGCCCAGCTCATGATCACAATAGGTCAAAGTATCGATTGTATTTCAGCATCACAGGCTCAGTGGAATCATCTGTTGGAGCAGATGAATTTTGGGATAAAGCACATTCTTAGCTGGCAACAACAGTTGAATGTCAACACCACACTGATTGCCACCAACATCTATCAGACATGCAACAACAACATGGCAACAACAGTTCACAACCACCACACCTCAAGACATGCCCAGAACTTCAACGCAGGACATTGGCGAAACTTCTTCGCAGACTGCTGAAGTGGAACGATACCATACCCCGCCATTGGACCTTGACCTGAGACATCGGATTCAAATGGAATATGAAAGATGGAAAAATTTGATGCATCCTCTACCGGACCCTGAACCAAAAGACAATTGAAGCTATTCCTAATGTATGATGTCACAACATCTCTAATCATCAAAATAAGGTAGGTAATCTGAAATCAAATTAACTTTTAAAAAACAAAAGCAAATTTTAACTAATTTTTCGCCAAAATAATTATTTTACCCCAGACATCAGCATCTTGGATCCAGTACAATGTAGTTCTTGATGGAAAGGGCACACAGCAGTCATGCTGCATTGCGGTTGGTAAGTACCTTTTTTGGGGGGGTTTATAAAGGTGGAAGGGGTGTATTTAGGACCAGTGGACGATGGAGTTCTGAATGGCCCGGACAGCATGGGGGGAACAGAGTCTGGTACAAAGCGTTCAGGTCGCACAGCAGCCGGTAAGTACATTAGATGCTCATTGGCTAAGTCCACGTTGTGAGGTTCTGCTTTTGTTGTGGACCCGGGGTGGTAATAGGAGCAGACACTGAAGCAGATTTAAAAATAAACGTGGAGCTTTTAATGAGTGGCTGAACAGACATGAATGTGGCAAAACAGAAAGTCCGGTTTAGTGCTAAAGTGCACTTGGGTACTGTATTGATGCAATGGGAAAAAGTCCAGGTAGTGATAACAGAAGGCATTCCAGTATTCCAGGTTTTGTGAGGCTCAAATGAATTGCAGGCTGAAGTGAATTGCAGGCTGAAAGGAATAATGTCCAGAGGAAATGTAAGAGGAGGCAGGGTTCAGGGTACAGCTGATACAGGTACTCAGGCAAGGGAGAGGCAATAGGAGGAGGCAGGGGATTCCAGCAGGGTGTGGAGCAGGTCAGGTAAAGCAGGCTTAGGCAGAGATCCAACAGGCAGGCGGACAAGCTCAGGAACTCTCTCTCAGCTTGCGCTGAGAAACACGTTGCACTGGCACTGCAAGGGAGCTCTGAACTCCCCTAAATACGCAGTGCTAAGCTGTGACTGGTCAGAGAGTGAGCATGTGACATGCCAGGATTGGCCGACTAGGTCACATGGCCGAAAGCAAGATGGCGGCACCCATGCAGGAGCGGAATGGAAGCACCGACAGGCCTACCCAGCACAGAGTGACAATATTCCCAAACAGGTCCACGCACAGCCAATGCTCCCCGCCAGGCACCAGCACCACTGCCAGATGCCCCCCGCCACAGCATCCTCACAGGTATCACCCGCCGAGCACCATGCCGAGAAACCCTGGTCATGACAGTAAACCCCCCCCCTTATGGGTGGCCTCAGGACACTCACCAGGCTTTTCAGGATGGGCAGTATGAAACTTCCTGATGATTGCGGGAGCATGGATGTCTCGGGCATTGGTCCAGCAGTGTTCTTCCGGGCCGTAACACCTCCAATCCAGGAGATACTGTAAACGACCCTTGCGGACATGTCTGAACATGAGGAGGAACAGGAAGAACCTTGCGGAATTTGTTCAGGATCAGAGGTTTGAGTAGGGAAATGTGGAAGGAGTTTGGGATTTTCAAATATGAAGGGAGCTGAAGGCGATAAACCACAGGATTAATTATTTCAATGATGGAGAAGGGTCCGATAAAACATAGAGCAAACTTCATTGAGGGTACTGTGAGCCACAGGTTCTGGGTAGACAACCAAACCTGATCTCCAACTTGCATGCAGGGCACCTTTCTCCATTTTTTTGGGGAGAAGTCTCCACAAGGGTGAACCCGGTTGTCTTCATAGCGCTGGGATAGGACGGCTCCCACTGCCTCTGATGAAGCATCGACCTCCAACAATAAGGGTCTATCCAGGTCTGGTTGCCTTAGAACTGGGGCTGTAATAAACGCTTGCTTCAACAGCTGGAAGGCTGTCTCTGCCTCAGGTGACCATGGAGCAAGACTAGTGCCTTTACGAGTCAGGGCCGTGATGGGAGCCAACAAAGCAGAAAATCCCTTGATAAAACGTCTGTAATAATTGGCAAATCCAAGCAGTCTCTGAATGGCTTTCAGAGATTGAGGTCGGGACCAATCCAGGATTGCCTGAATCTTCTTGGGGTCCATTTCTAGACTAGAACCAGAGATGACATAGCCAAGGAATGTCACACTGGGTACGCTAAAGACACATTTCTCCAGTTTGCAGTAAACATGATTATTCCTTAATCGAGATAACACCTCCTTCACATGTTTATGATGTTCTTCTGGAGAAGATGAAAAAATCAATATATCGTCCAAATAGACAACTACTGAGATATATAGTAAATCCCAAAAAATTTCATTTACAAATCCTTGAAAGACAGCAGGAGCATTACATAATCTGAAGGGCATCATAAGGTATTCAAAATGACCATCCCTGGTATTAAAAGCGGTTTTCCATTCATCGCCTGCGCGGTTACGGATGAGATTATAGGCCCCTCGCAAATCTAATTTTGAGAATATGACAGATCCTTTGACTCTGTCGAATAACTCTGTGATTAAAGGAAGTGGGTACCGATTCTTGACCGTTTTATCATTAAGACCGCGATAATCTTTACATGGTCTTAGGCCTCCATCCTTCTTAGCAACAAAAAGAACCCAGCTCCGGCAGGGGAGGTGGAAGGATGAATAAACCGCTTCTCCAAATTCTCCTGGATGTACTCTGACATAGCTTTGGTCGCTGGCAAGGATAGAGGATAGGTACAACCACGAGGAGGCATCTTGTCTGGCAATAAATCGATTGGACAATCCCATTCTCTGTGAGGAGGTAAGATGGTGGTGTTAATGAGACTGTTCTCCTTACAGGTCGTATCTTGGGAAGACAGGATATATGACAGTCAGGCCGCCATGAAAGGATTTGCACTGAGCACCAATCTATCCTGGGATTGTGCTGGCGTAACCAGGGTAGCCCTAAAATGATGTCTTAAGAGGCTTCAAGAATCACTAGGAATTTCAGAGACTCAGAATGCAATGCTCCAATATGGACCAGTACTGGCAGAGTTTCTTTGGTAACAACTCCATTAGTCAGAGGGCGCCCATCTACAGCGGTCAAGGAAATCGAATGCTTGAGAGAAGAACAAGGAATCCGTAGTTTGTCAACTAGACTGGAAGTCATGAAATTTCCGGCTGCTCCAGAATCTAACAAAGCAGCAACAAAGACAGGCTTTGACTTGAAATCTAAGGCTAGGTTTAATACAAAATCTTTACTGGTTGGGGACGGACTCATTACTCCTAACTAAATGTCCCCAGGGTCAGTTAGGAATGAGCATTTCTGATTTATGGGAACAGGAGGCCACCAGGTGACCCGCATCTCCACAGTATAGGCAGAGGTTTTTTAATATTCTTCTCTGGCATTCCTCTTTGGAGAGATGGGTGTGATTCACCTCCATAGGCTCTTCATCTGTAGAAGGAGGAGATGGATAGGTAGTAGAAGGAGGAGATGGATGGGTAGTAGAGGGAGGAGATGGACGGGTAGTAGACGGAGGAGTAAATGACCTTTGCCGGTCAGTTCTGTGCTTTTCAGCCTGACGTTCTCTGAAGCGTAGGTCAATCTTATTACAGAGGGAAAGCATATCATTTAGGTTAGCAGGAAGGTCACGGGTGACCAGATCATCCTTTAGTCAATCAGAAAGCCCATACAAAGGAGCAGGTGTAACTCTTGTTGCACTAGGAGTGGATAGAGAAGTTTGCAAATTATCCTGTCATTTAGGTATTTCTTACATGAACTGAGCCATTAGGTTTTCCAAATGGCCTGCCATGCACCAGAATAAATCTGCTCCAGACTCCTGTCCAGTGGCCGAGTCCATTGGGCCAGTGCAAACTGTGAGGTTCTGGTTTTGTTGTGGACCCGGGGTGGTAATAGGAGCAGACACTGAAGCAGATTTAAAAATAAACATGGAGCTTTTAATGAGTGGCTTAACAGACATGAATGTGGCAAAACAGAAAGTCAGGGTTTAGCACTAAAGTGAACTTGGGAACTGTAGTGATGCAATGGGAAAAAGTCCAGGTAGTGATAACAGAAGGCAGTCCAGTATTCCAGGTTTTGTGAGGCTGAAATGAATTGCAGGCTGAAGTGAATTGCAGGCTGAAGGGAATAATGTCCAGAGGAAATGTAAGAGGAGGCATGGTGCAGGGTACAGGTACTCAGGCAAGGGAGAGGCAATAGGAGGAGGCAGGGGATTCCAGCAGGGTGTGGAGCAGGTCAGATAAAGCAGGCTTAGGCAGAGATCCAACAGGCAGGCGGACAAGCTCAGGAACTCTCTCTCAGCTTGTGCTGAGAAACATGTTGCACTGGCAATGCAAGGGAGCTCTGAACTCCTCTAAATACGCAGTGCTAAGCAGTCACTGGTCAGAGAGTGAGCATGTGACACACCAGGATTGGCCGACTAGGTCACATGGCTGAAAGCAAGATGGCGGCATCCATGCCAGAGTGGAACGGAAGCACCGCCAGGCCTACCCAGCACAGAGTGACAATATGCCTAAACAGGTCCACGCACAGCCAATGCTCCCTGCCAGGCACCAGCATCACCTCCAGACGCCACAGCATCCTCACAGGTATCACCTGCCAACCACGATTGGATACTTTACGTTGAGAAGGGGACGTGAACATCTGGGAGCAGGTGAGTATGTATGTGTATGTATGTATGTAATAAAATTTTATTTTCATTGTGTGTGTTGTATTTTTTTACACATTTATTTACAGGTGAACTACACATACCATTGAGCCCTTAAGGCCCCGCATGCTGGTACTTGTGATTCTCCAAGTACCAGCATGCGGTGGAGGCTTGTTGGGACCTGTAGTTCCATTGTATAGACAATGTGAAATATTCTAATTTTTACACAATACACCTACACTATCAACTGACCACCCACCACCCAGGGGTGGGTTAATAGCCCTGGGCTATCAGCCTAGGCCAGGGGTGCCCTGGAGAGCGGGACCCCTTTATTGGGGGGTCCTCAACTCCCCAGGGATCCCTGGCCTGGGTTGACTAGCGGTCATGGCTGATGCTGCGGCTGGGGGGCCCGGTGATAGGGTACCCCTGGCTGTGGCACCAGTCTCACGCTAGAAAGGGTCCAGAGCTGGTTAATTTACGGTGGAACCCCACACATTTTTTCCCTGTAATTTTAAGAACCAGGACAGGCTGACAAGTCCGGAGCTGGTTAGTCTCTTTGGGGGGGACCTCATGTAATTTTTTTAACAATAATTTAAAAACATTTAACAATTTACAAAAGAAAACAAAAACAAAAAAAAATTATTTGAGTATGATTCAGCCAAACTAGCAGATCTGGAGGTGAGTGTTTAAAACGTCAATTTGGCAAACAGTTGCAGGCATCTCACACGAGATTCACAATTAGATTCTTGGTAAATTTGCAAGATTTTTTAGGTGAAAAGTACTTCAGATTTTGGACGATGGTGATAAGATTCGAGTTTGCTAGCTCGCCCGAGTTTTGCAAGTGAGATGAGAGAAATCTCTCTGTAACTCACCCGACTCTTAGTAAATGTACCCCTTATAGCAGGGGCGTATCTACCCATTGGCCAGGATGGCACTCGCCAGGGGCGCCGACCAAAGGGGGGGCGCCTCCCGGCAGTGCCATCAGTAGCCAAGGGGTGGACAAGTCCCCCGGGCCCCACAAGTGTAGGGCAGAACGCAGTGAGAGCGGTCTGCCCTACACAGTTTACAAACAGACAGCCGCCAGCGGGGGATTACTACTAAGGCACTGCATAAGGGGTGTAGGGGGCACCAGTACATTACATTGCCAGGGGCGCTTGGATCCCTAGATACACCCCTGCCTTATAGTTATGGTTAACTTAAATATGCAGTGTGACCATTGGAATATGTTATTATGTAGGAGTCTGATCTTAAAAAGTGGGAAGGTATTTACTGTGGTTAGAGGGGGGTAGGCTGGTTTCCAAACTGAAACTGAGTCAGCATTTTTTTTTCATTGAGGATAACTTCATTTGAATGTGAACACATTAAAATTATCAGTGTTTGTTATGCCTGACTATAAGTTCCTGACATGCTATAACTACATTCCAATACCACAAAGTATAGAAGTTACTTACAGTACATAAATGGTTTTGAATTTGAAAGTGCACTTTATAAATTGTAAATATGGTCTAATTAATACAGTTGTTGAATTTATGGAAATCATTATGGTGGTGGGTTATATAGGTTTCAGGTCCAAAGAACATAGCAGAATCCTTTTTCTTCTGTGTATTTTCATCATTATATAGATCTGTGGAACTGGAAAAAAGAGGTATAACACAAACAGGGGTATTCAATATGGGAGCGAAAAGTCCGTGCTGGACTTTTCGCTCCACATCGGAGATTTTCCTGGGATAAAGTATCGTGCGTGTGCCCGCTTTATCCCCGTATTCAATATAAAACCTACGAAAACGGGAACCTGCGAAGTGGGATCTGCAAAAAAATGAAATTTACCTGAAATAAATTGTAGGACCCCCCCTAAAACTGTAAAAACATGGGGGATCACTATGGGTACCCCCTTTTTAGCCTGCAAATGAAAGTCTGGGATTTAAATAGCCGCAGCAGGTGTTTTTTTTTCCCGACATTGAAGAAATGTTGCAGAAGAGCACTTAAGTTATTTTTTTTGTTTTTGTAAGTGGTCCCATCAAATTTGGGGTACATGAAAATGGGTACTAGCAAATTTTTAAGTCCCTAAAGTAATATTTTAAAAATTCTGCAACTATGCACCTGCCGCTAATAATCTATTCTAGAAAACACCTGCCGCATATTTGCAGAATAGCCCTGAACCTATTTCCCTATTGTTAAACACTTTTTCCATTTTTTTTTTTTTTACCCCAATTTTTAAATTCATTTTTTGGTTGTCCCTATTTTTTTTTTAAAACTTTTTTTGACACAGTTAGTTTTAAAATGTCATTCCCAGGGGTGCAGGCTATTTTTTTTAACCTGCACCCCTAAACCCCAATTCTGCACTTTTTTTCACCACCTATTCAGCTGTGAAAAGTTATCCCCGTTTTTTTTCAAAGACTTTTCGAACCTGCAAAGAGTCTTTGAAATTGAATACGGTGTAAAACCAAAACCAGCGAAAATGACGTCATTGGTGCAAAATTATCGCAAAAAATGACTTTTCGCTCCATATTGAATACCCCTGAAAGACTTTAAAACATGTTTATGTAAAATAATGGACTGTTCATTCTATTATGGAAAAAGTTTGACAGGAACACATGGACAAAACAAGCTGTTGCTCTACAGTTCTTGAGAAATTACAATACACTACATGTCCATTTATATAAAAATAAATTTGGAATACACCATTTTAGTCAATGTTGTAGAGCATGATGAGAGTTATAATAGGATGTTTAGTTTTCAGATTAGATTTTACAGTTGAATTTTAAACCATATATTACAGAGTCAAATATGATGTAAAAAGATACTAAATTATACTGTAGTACTTCAACAATATTCCTACATATGGCTCTAACTATATGCTTCCAACACACTGACAAAGTTGTATTGTTGTACACTATGAAACTATTAATAATACCACTTCAATGTCTATTAGTAACCCTAAACAGTAGTTACGGACTATATAGTCCATTTTATTATTTATGAAAAACTAAGTCAATACCAAAATACACATAAAATTAAAAATAGAATCTTTGTTAAGACAAAAGTCTGATGACTCTAAAGGACTATAAAAGAACAATCACTGTAATGTTGAATATTTTGACTGTAGACACTCAGCCATCTCGAGACAGAACCTATACTGAACTCACCTATAAAGTCCATAACTTACAATTCTTAATTAAAACATAATATCAGATCAACAGTTGTCAAAATATAGGCCTACAAATGGATGTAAGCACAAAATTTTAAAAGGACACACTAATCCGGTTACCAACACCTGTGTTAGTGTTACTCAGCTGGAGATTAAAGTCTAGCAGTTAGCACGTCATATGGGCTACAATTTGAAAACAGAAGCAGGCCTTTATCAGAGATTATAACTATTCATTGATTTTACTTAGGTGTAGTGCAAAGGGTAGGGAAACAGGTTTAATTTGATTTGTGGAGAGTATAAAGGACGGTGGAATAAATTGTGTAAAAACAAATTTAGTACAATAATAAATATTTTTTCATTTTACATAGTAAACAATGAAGTGCTGTATCCATTCTTGATTGTCGGTATGGCCATTCATGAATGTTTTCTGTTTGAATATAATTTGAGCACCATTGTAAAAGAGTATACATAGGACACAAGTTAGGCTAAATGAAGTTTTAGGCTGAGGTATAATCAATAAATTATGGTACACATTTCAACTATGCTGAAAACAAACATAACAATAACATTATACGAGATGCATGAGCTTATATATTTATAAATTATTATTATTATAAATGTATACTTATATATGGTTCCAAAATATAGCATGGAAACTTAACATTCACATATTTAAATATATATATGAAACTGTGAGTGAGGAATGAGATGTGCGTGTGTACATATATATATATGTGTATGTACATGTGTATATATATATATATATATGTGTATATGTTGAGTCCATCATGAATCTCATGCATAAACACTGCACATTTCGCACAGTTGCGCTGCTAACATGACGCTCAGTAGCGAATGCACAATATCCTGCATGCGAACGCTGTTTATTAGCTGCATGCATGCACATCTGCCCCAAATCAGATAAACATAACTAACGTCTTTTCCCATATACCTAATACTTACATAATGTACACTTACACAAAAGGTTCCATAGCTATAAAGTAAAAGATCCACGTTTTATTCATTTATTACAAATGCTGTGAAATAAAGACTATTTTGGTATCTAAGGTTTAATACATGATAAGTAAGCCGTGTTTGATATTATACTGACCCGCACTTTATCCACAGCTTTCCGGTATCAACGGTGTGAAGATCGGAACATTCGTTCGCAACTTATGGACCGTAAAGACATAAAGAACCAAAATGTATTTTTGTGCATGCAGGGGAAATAGAGGAGGCAACAAGCTGTTAGAGGCTGTTCTGTGTCCAATTGAACCAACCTGTTAAATGCCCTGTAACAAATGCACCCGCACTGGGAACCAATGGGATCAGCAACAAACTCCTCTATTGTGTTGTCTATTTCTGGGGGGGTATAAATATGTGTGCTCTGACCCTGGGTTTCTAGTCTTCTTGCTGATTGCTGATTGACGGAGGTTATCTTGCTGATGCCGGGATCTGGTCCAGAGCGCCTGCGTATGTATAACTGTACTTGGGTCTGTATAATTTCTTTGCGCTAAATTGTACTTAGAGAATAGCGTGTAACTGACTGTACTTTTACTTGAATAATACTTTGTGCTTTGGAACCACAGGTTCAAGGTCTGGAGTCTTTATTTACTGTATGACTGCGTTCGCAAAATAGCGTCATCCTTAGAGGTTTATAGGAAGGATATTAGAAGGTATAGGCAGGAGTGTATAGAGGTTAGAATCCAGAATCCTTAGTTGGGGGCTCATAGTGAAGTCACTTACCTGTTCACACGATAAAATATGGTTATCGATATCTCTCCAAAGGGTAGATAGTGGCCACACGCAGTTTTCCTGCAACCACTCTATGCTGAGAGATCGCTATCCGCTATCGTGTGAGTCAAGGTACGCTGACTAGAATCCAGGGACAAGAAAGGAAAAAGTTTGTTTTCCTTTGTTGATAGTATTTTGCATTTAAAAGGGGTGTCGCAGTATTGCGCACGCGGCTAAGTCGCATTTTTGCGCACAATAATGACACACTTTTGCATACGCAGCTAAGGGTACATCATACGGTTGTGTAGTAGTCGCATTATTGTGTATGCGACTGGTCGCACAATAGCGTATACGTATTTCCGGTTGTGCTGCCACGTGTTTAAACAAAGCCATTGAGGTTTACATTTTTCAATTGTTGCTAATATCTGGGTTAACGTGTATTTTTCTGCGCAGGAAAAAAGTGTGTAACTGAGTGTTTGTTTAGGGTGTAACACAGGACCTAAATGTTAAGGGTATCGTAGGACCCTTAAGTGCTAGGCGCAGGAAGGTGGCCTAGTTACTCGGTAGCAGCATACCGTTTACTTTTACACAGAGCAGGTGTATGGGTTGTTATTTTTGTTAGGGTTCGGCCCCCAGCGTGATTATAGTGTTCAGTAATCAATGTGTGTGATCTGTTAGGCTTATTTGAACACTATAATTGAACCGCATAATTTTGGTTAGATTATGATTGTGAGCTGGTGGGAGGGTGGACGAAATCAACTGGAACAAAAAGGGTACTTTGCTGCCTCCTAGCAGTTGAAAGGTAGTCAAAAAGGGATTGCTGAGCGGAAGCGGCCTTTACTTCCGTAGGTGAGTGGAAGCGTCTAGAAGTCCTCCATAGGGTTTGCGGATACACCCTTTTTCCAAGGCGTTCGCAGGTAAGTGAAAGTATCTTAATTGTCTTTCACCAGTTAAAATTTTTATTGAAAAAGTAGGAGTTGTCCCAAGATGGGAGCCACGCAAACAACAGAAATGTTAGACAATGATATGCTGCTAATGGAGGCGCCGCTTGGATCGGCCCGTCCTATTATGCATACTAAGTACGGTACTTATGCAATAAGGTATTGTGACGTATGGTTTAAAATAACGATGAAGAGAGTTAGACCATTTCCCAGAATTGGTAGTTTTGATAAAGATGTATTGGATAATGTCCAGGACCACATCAGTCTGATGCGGTCTCGAGGTAAGAAGGTAAAATATTATGAATGTTTAAAATTGTGGCAGCATGAAGGGGATGCGTGGCTTAAAAATGTGCAAGCGACACAAACTAGCATTGCGAGCGCATTGCCAGCAAATACACCCGTGGTGCTGGATTGCAATGCGTGCGAGCCGCAAAATGGCACGCACGTGCGGCAAGGTAGCGTTGCGGAAGGTATTGCCTGCAGTTCACGCGCACCACCGCCACCTTATGTGGATGGGGGTGCAAGTACAGTTATTGAAAAAAAACCATAAAAATGTAACAAGCAATTTGTACCCTCTCTTATGCAACTATAAAGAAAATGTTCATGATGTGGATGATGAGCCTATTGTAATGTCTGCCATTTCTCATGCTGTACAAATGATAGATGCTGTACCACGACAATCACGAGTGGTGCCGCCATCTCCATCGGTAACAACAAGGGAAGTGCTAACACCCTCTGCACCCGTAGAGGAAGTTGTTAATACCATACGTAGCAGCAACAGATTAAACCCCCAGCCAGGTAACAAAGTCAAAGGTAGCAGCGCTGCCAGTCTGCATCCCATTCGGACAAGAACTGTTCTGAATGGAAATGCAGATGCGAACAGTGTAGTGCCCACGAGGGAAGTGGTAATGCATTGTCCTTGGACAAGGGCAGAACTAAATTCCATCATAAATGATTTCCCCAATCCCAAAAAGGAACTAGCCAAATGTCAAAGATTTTTTTAGGAATTTGGGTAGTTCTCATGAGCCAACTAATAAAGATTGGCGAATGGTGTTTAAGGGCCTGTCTACCACGCAATATCGACGTGACAAAATTATCACGGATTGTGTATTGGATGGTGACGTTCCCTTAACAGACCAAGTAAACCAAGGTAACATTTCCCGCATTGTAACTCAATTGGGTATATATTTTCCAGTAGTAGTTAACTGGAACAAAAATTTTCACCATAAAGCAAAGGAGAGTGAATCTGCAGAAGATTATTGCGACCGGGCTCTGCAGGCTATCACCCAGTACACTGGGATAGAGAATATTAAAGATAACATTCACCACAGGGGAATGATTGTCACCATACTCATGGATGGCCTTAAAGAGAACCTAAAAAACCTAGGTTCAGACCTCACAGCCTGGCTGGAGGGGAGTCACAATAGATACCCTCAAAAGAATCTTCCATAGAACATGATAAAAACATCTCAAACGAGAGAGAGACACAGAGCGAGAAACTAATGGCTGTCAGTATTCAAGCTCTGGAAGGAGTGATGGTAAACATCACAGCCAGCAGACCACACCTGCACCCACACCCACACCTGCACCTGAACAGTTATACGCCCTCACTAATCCTACACCACAGCAAACACAGCCTTATCCCACTTATCCTACACAACCACAAGTCCATACTACCCACAAGCTCCATACCTCCCACAATATCCTTTTCCTCAATATCCTTACCCATACCCACCACTTTTCTCTCCTGCTCAACCCACACAACAATCCTTCCACAAAAGTGTTTTAATTGCAACCAGCCAGGACACATAAGTAAGAGCTGCACGGCAAAGAGGGTAGGACCCCCAAACCAGGCAGTACCTGGATATCCCCATAAGGGATATGCACAGAGACCAGCATATGTCCAACAGGCACCAGCTCCCATTGTGGCCATTAATGCTTTATTGGAGAGTGAGAGCCAATGCTAGGAGTCGGGTCATACTTGTGGTCTGCAGATAGACAGGTTGACGGGAAGTATTAGGGAAAAACTTTTAATGGTAATTGATATAACTGATACCCAATCTCTGTTCTGCTTTCTTCCCTGTGCCCTAACACCCTGACTGTCAGTATTTTTCTTTTCCCACCTAGGGGGAGGTGTACACTACACATGGACACGAGTGTCCCATGGGTTCATAGACAACCCCAGTATCTTCTCCCAGGCCTTATATGATTGTTTACAATCTTTTCAACCTGCCAACGGATCTGTTCTAATGTAAAATGTGGATGATTTATTGTTGTATTTAGGTCATGTTTAAATGATATTAAACTGTTGTGCTTTATCTCTCACACACAGGACACAAGGTCACTAAGGACAAATGGCAGCCATTCCAGGCTAAGGTCAAATACTCGGAATACTGTCCAACCCTGGGGCTCAGGCAATATTTAGAGCAGTAGATATTGATAACAGAATTTAAATTGCAGGAATTTGTGTACAAATACAGTATCCCTAGAATAATTGAATATAGGAGGGATACTAATTTCACAAGTAATGTCTTCTATAACCTGTGTAAGGGGATGGGTATTAATATCAAGATCATCTCAGACCATCTGTCTACCTGTCCTCCTTTGAGATACTGTTTAAAAGGCAGCCTCATGTGAAAATATGATAATGAGGTTACTGTGCAGTGTCTCACGAAGATGAGTAAGAACAACTGAAATTGAAAATGTTATTTTCCAACATATCTGATGCAAACTGTCATGATGTCAAACCTGGGGAATTTGTTATGATCCAAATTTTTTTTTAGCTCAGGTTGTTTGACTGATCGGTGCAAAGGTCTGTATCTGACGTTGTTGACAAAGTACCACATCCTCAATGGGTGGCCAGGGAAGATACGTGGGTCCATTACACTCACTATAGGGAGGTTAACCAACCTGTGGAGATACAAAGCGGAGACGAGGCCGACAACGTGGACCTGTCGATTGCGAGCTTGTGCCGGGAGGATTAAAAAGGTGACAGTGAGAAACCCGAGCTAAAAGAAAACTGTAGATCAGTGTCGCAGCAAGGGATTGTTCTGCTGTGTTCAATTTTGTATTCTTCTTCCAGAGTTTCCCTCATCTTGGTTTGTTTGGGGATACCCTTGTTTCTGTGATGGAGGACCAGGGCCGGATTAAGGTCTGTGGGGGCCCCTGGGCAACAAACATGTGGGGGCCCCTATTAAATGTGGACAAACTAGGGGCATGCACAATGGGGACCTTATGCAGAGGCCACAGTAGTGGTGCCGCTTATGCAGTGCCCCCAGTAATGTCAGTGCTCACAGTTGTAGTCTCCTATATGCAGAGCCCAGAGTAGTAGTGCCCCCAGGAGTGGTGCCCCTTATGCAGTGCCTATTCAATACCCCCATTAGTAGTGCCACTTGTAGTCATGTCCCCAGTAGATATGCCCCCTATTGTAGTGCCCCGAATAGTAATGACACCTTTATAAATGCCCCCAGTAGTAGAGCCCCGAATAGTAATGTCCCCTTTATAAATGCCCCCAGTAGTAGAGCCTCGAATAGTAATGCCCCCCAAGTAGTAATGCCCCTTGTGGTAGTGCCACCAACAGTAATGCCCCCTATAGTGGAGCCCTCTGTATAAATACCCCCAGTAGTAATGGCCCTGTATTAGTGCCCCCAATAGTAATGCTCCTACTGTAATAGTGCCCCCTTTATGTAGTGCCCAAGTAGTAATGCACCGCACCCAAGTAGAGCCCCCAATAGTAATGCCCCCCCTGAGTATTTCCCCCAGTAGTAATGTCCCCCTGAGTATTGCCCCCAGTAGTAATGCCCCCAAGCATTTACCCCAGTAGTAATGCCCCCCAAGCATTGCCCCCAGTAGTAATGCCCCCCAAGCATTTACCCCAGTAGTAATGCCCCCCAAGCATTGCCACCAGTAGTAATGCCCCCCAAGCATTGCCCCCAGTAGTAATGCCCCCCGAGCATTGCCCCTAGTGGTAATGGCTCCCGAGCATTGCCCCCCGTATTAATGTCCCACGAGTATTGCCCCCTGTATTAATGTCCCCCGAGCTTTGTCCCCAGTAATAATGTCCCCCGCATATTGTAATAAAGCTGCTTGTACACACAAAAAAACCAACAACTAATACTTACCTTAAACCCCGCTCCCACGTCTGCTGCTGCCGTCCGGTCCGCTCGGCTGCTCCTCCGCACTATGGGAGAGACGTCATGATGTCTCTCCCATAGTGCACACTGCGTGAGCCGGAAGTCGGAGCTCTCGAGTGAGCTCCGACTCCGGCTGCTGCTGAGGGGAGAGAGCCGGGTGCACGCTGGTTACCAGCGGGCGCCCGGTAAATTGACCCTCTCTGCGGCGCCGGGCTGAGGTGGCCCGGAGGAGGCGGAATTGGTTCCGTCTCCTCCGGCGCACGTTAACCTCGTGTGGGAGCCCTTTACGTGTGGGGGCCCAGGGACGACCGCCCCTGTCGCCCCCCCATTAATCCGGCCCTGTGGAGGACCGATAGAGGAGATGGAAGCTGATGGCAGTGCCGATGGAGTGGAGTCAGGAGGAGTGCAATGCCAATCAGGGGAGTGTCTGACCAATCTTAGTACTGTTATTGTTAAGAGAGCTATAATTCCGGATACTTGGGGACGGTGTGGATGTTTATCATCTGAAGATTCCTGTATTTGTGAGCTTTGTGGGTCCCTAGTTGATGAGAACTGCATTCAACGGTGCTAGCCTAAATATAACCCGTACTGGGGTTGGTATCCTTTAGAGGATTATCATAGCATGGTAGGCAAAGTGTTAAATCAAACCGATTGCTGGGTGTGTTCACATGTGCCACAGGGACAGCATAACGTAGGGCTGTTGCCATTTCTGCTGAATATCACGGAAATTTTAGAATTACAAAAAGGGAAAACATTGGATGGAAAATTCCTCTCATCCAAACCACCTCATTTCAAACTCTATCAATTCCAAGTAGTTAGATCACTTTTGTGTTTAAACATAACCAACCCTAATAAACCTGGGAGTTGGGAAGTGACGGGGAATAATCAGACGATGACCTCACAGAGAGCTGATAATGAGTCCATAAACCATGATCTGTTACGTTCAATTAAATCTAGTGGGAAACATTTTAGGTACCGGTACACATTGAGTTCCACCAAAGAAATTATTGGTAAGGTACCAGATGATTATTGTGCAAAAATAATACAACCAGAGACTTGCATGTACCAGATGGAAGACCCTGAGATAGGATTGTTTGCAAGGGAAATGTGTTTAATGATAATGATGCATACTATTCCTTATGTTCTCCCCGATAATGTGTATTTTATATGTGGAAGAAAGGGGTATAAGTGGCTCTCCCCGAGTTCCGAAGGTTTGTGTTAGCTGGGAAGAGTAGTCCCAGAAGCTATGACCCTCACACATGTTGAAATGCTTGGTATCCATAAAAACACACCATCACCATATCTTCACACGCAGTATGAACACAGAGGCAAACAAAATATGATACCTGGTGACGTGCATAAAGCCACTCAGTTAATTAGTGAGACAACTGGTTTCCAAGTTTTAGTCGCACTGGATCCCACCAGAATCGCTCATTAAATTAAATTTTAGATATATTCGGGAACTTGCTAAATTAATAGATAATATCACCGAGATGTATGATGACACATTCAGGTATACAGGGAGAGAATTGCAAGCATGCAAGAAAGAACTGATGCAACACAGACTAGTGTTAAATTATTTAACTGCTGTTACTGGAGGGTATTGCGTAACTTTTGCCACCCAATTTGGAGTGAAGTGTTGCACCTATGTCACCAATGATACCAGTGACCCTAAAGAGGTGATAGACCGGAAGATGGACGAAATTCTGCAGCTGAAATGGGAGTTTCGTAAGAACCATAATGCTTCAGTGGTTGCAGTAGGGGAGAAAATAGAAGGATGGGTGTCATGGTTGAACCCAGTGAAATGGTTCTCAGGCCTAGGGGAATGGGTCCAGGAAGTGATCGCCAGCATAGGCAAATTCTTGATCCTTATACAGATTGTCATCATAGTAATTGGCCTATGTGTCCGGTATGTTCCTATTGTGTTGAAGTGTGGAAAATGTAAAAATAGAGTAAGACGACAGAACGAAATTATGATGGTGGTCAGTAAGGGCAATATGAATACTGAGGTAAATATAGAACTGCATTACAACCCTGAACTAGGAAATACCATCATCTAATGTATTATATTTAGACATGCATAGAATGTATTATTGAAATGTTACTTTTGAAACACCTCAGATAATGTAAAGTCTCAATTTCCCTTCAAGACTGCCTTTATAAGGACTGGTGCATCCCCACATCTTTCACATGATCTCCCAAGGTCCGCGGTGTGCGTATAATGGTAGTTTTATGTACCCTCCTAGAGACACATTATTGATGGATTAAGAACCACCTTGTGCCATCCCCTAATAAAATTAAGTAATATGTATGCCTAAAATTAATTTTAACATCAGGATGTGATAGCATGTTGTTCGCTAACAGAGGGTGGACTGTCGAAGCTGGATTAGTGGCTGAGACGGAATCAGAGTAAAAATTAGCGTGCGCGACGCCATTTTAGAAACAAGAATCTGCAAGACGCCATTTTAAGTTACAACTCACGAGTTAAGTACAGATGGCAATGTTTTTGATAATCTACCAAAAACAACTAGAAATACAGCCCCTGAGAAAAGTAAATAGAATAGACAATACACCAGAATACTGTGAGTGTTTTACATACAAATTGGGAATCCCTGTATATAGACAAGTATAGTTGTGGCAATTGTAATATAACCCAGACATTGATCTACACAATTGAATTTGTCTGAATCCTAAACAGGTTTCAGTCCCACACCCAGACAGAATGGCCCCGGCTTCACAGCTGGGGGTAACACATTTGCATTGCAGTTTGAAACTGTGAGTGAGGAATGAGATGTGCGTATGTACATATATATATATATATATACATGTATAGTCCATCATAGATAGAATCTCATGCATAAACACCGCACATTACGCACAGTTGAGCTGCTAACATGACACTCAGTAGCGAATGCACAATATCCTGCATGCGAACGCTGTTTATTAGCAGCATGCGTGCACATCTGCCCCAAATCAGATAAACATAACTAGCGTCTTTTCCCATATCCCCAATACTTACATAATGTACACTTACACAAAAGGTTCCATAGCTATAAAGTACAAGATCCAAGTTTTATTCATTTATTACAAATGCTGTGAAATAAAGACCATTTTGGTATCTAAGGTTTAATACATGATAAGTAAGCCATGTTTGATATTATACTGACCCACACTTTATCCACAGCTTTCCGGTATCAACGGTGTGAAGATCGGAACATGCGTTCGCAACTTAGGGACTGTAAAGACATAAAGAACCAAAATGTATTTTTGTGCATGCAGGGGAAATAGAGGAGGCAACAAGCTGTTAGCGGCTGTTCTGAGTCTTTATTTACTGTATGACTGCGTACACAAAATAGCATCATCCTTAGAGGTTTATAGGAAGGCTATTAAAAGGTATAGACAGGGGTGTATAGAGGTTAGAATCCAGAATCCTTAGGATATTTGCAGCTAATGGTTTTTATAGGGTTTCAAATGGGAGGGGTTGAGAGATAGTTTAATAAAAAAATGACCTATTAGAAAACTTTATTTTGAAAAAAGTGAGATTGTTAGAGAGTACGTGTCTGGGAGGTGAGGAGGGTGGCTTGATAGAGACGGGCGTAGCTGCTATTACCGGGGGTACTGAGAGATAACGGGGTGCAGTTTAGATGGATTTCTGCACATGCAGGTTGGATGGTGGCGGATTTAGCTTGAAGCGCAGGCCTGCAAGGGCATTCTGGTACCTGTAGTACCATGTGTAAATATAGTGACGGGCGTAGCCTCTATTACCGGGGAGGGCGGCAGCGCCTAGAGCTGTGTGAAGGCAATGGCTGAGGTGGTAGACAGATGCATCTAGTGCTAGTCAAATCATGGGCTGAGGTTTAAGGTGATAAAGGGGTGCAGGGTAGATGAATGTCTGCATGGGCAGGTTGGATGGTGGTGGATTTAATGAAGGGAGCGCAGGCCTTTAAGGTCATTCTGGTACCTGTAGTACCATGTGTAAAAATAGAGATGGGTGTAGCCGCTACTACTGGGGGGGACGGCTGTGCCTAGAGCTGGGTGGAGGCAATGGCTGGGGTGGTAGACAGATGCGTCTAGTGGTAGTCGATTAGTGGGGTGAGGTTTAACATGATAAAAGGGGTGCAGGGTAGATGAATGTCTGCATGGGCAGGTTGGATGGTGGTGGATTTAATAATAGAGGGAAGCACAGGCCTGCAAGGGCATTCTGGTACCTGTAGTACCATGTGTAAAAATAGAGACGGGCGTAGCCGCTATTACCGGGTGTAGTGAGTGATAACGGGGTGAAGTGTAGATGAATGTCTGCATGGTCAGTTTGGATGGTGGTGGAGTTAATGATAGACGGAAGCGCAGGCCTTCAAAGTCATTCTGGTACCTGTAGTACCATGTGTAAAAATAGACACCGGCGTAGCCGCTATTACTGGGGATAGTGAGTTATAACGGTGTGTAGTGTAGATTAATTTCTGCATGGTCAGGTTCAATGGTGGTGGATTTAATGAGAGAAGGAAGCACAGGTAGCATTTTGTAAAACGAAGAGTGTGAGCTACATACATACATACATATAATTATCGGACATACATATCATTAACGGAAATCCTAGAAATTAGTTTGAAAGTCGATCTTTTAGCTATCAAACTTTTACCTGTCTATCTGTGACTTGTTGTTTAATTGTTTTATTTGTCTATTTTATTATATTCTCTTTTCATGTCGATCTTTCATTTGTCTATGAAATGTCCGTCGATTTTTTTACTGTATCTATCAATTTCTTGTTGATCTTTTTTTGGTGGATTTTTTTCTTGATGATCTTTTGTTTGTCTATCAATAGTCCGTCGATCAATTTTATGTCTATGATTTATGTTGTCAAACTTTCTTCTGTTTGTGTTTTATATTGACGATCATGTATGTGCCAATTTTTGAAATCTATTATATTACTGTCGATCAAAACAATATCTATATATATCTTAGTCGATCTTTTCATTTTTCTATTACATGTGTTGTCGGTAATAAATCTATCTATAAATGTATCTATCAATCTTTGTGTAGTCGATCAACATCTGTAGAAAATTCATTATTGTCGATCTTCTATATGTCTATATTTGTTATGATTACCAGTGACCACTCCTGGTAAGCCGTCTAGAACCCAGGCTACGAGGTCTTCTGCCACTAACAACCGCCTGTTTTTCCCTTACAGATAAATTGCTCATCAGTACTTAGGCGGCCACTTGGACTTACTGTTCGGAGTAGTAGCAGCTTAATGGAGAGTCAACTGGAATCCTGAGATGAAAAGAAGGAGTTTTGTACAGGAAGAGCAGATAATATTGTGGGAGAGCTGCAGCTTGAGATGCGTCTAGTGTGCCGATGGTGTGGCAAATGCCATTGGTAGACAGTCAATGGTAGAGCTGTGGCTTTGGATGCTGATGGTGTGGCAAATGTGCCAATGATATGGCTTGTGTGCTGATGATGCGGCTTGTGTGCCAATGGTGTGGCAATAGCCATTGGTAGACAATGTATGGTAATGCTGTGGCCTTGAGAGCCGATGGTGTGGCAAGTGTGCCGATGATGTGGCTTGTGTGCCGATGGTGTGGCAATAGCCATCAGTAGACAGTAAATGCTTATGCTGTGGCTTTGAGAACTGATGGTGCGGCAAGTGTGCCAATGATGTGGCGAATATGCCGATGATGCGGCTTGTGTGCCGATGGTGCAGCAATAGCCAATAGTTGATAGTTGAAAGTAAATTCTGCGGCTTGGAGAGCCAATGGCAGCACGGAGGTGAAGGTGCGGCTAGGAAGCCATAGAAGAAGCTGGAGACCCAGAAACAGCACAGAAGCTGTAGATGCGGCAAATGTGCTGAAGGTGCGGTAAGAGCTGATGGTAGAGGAGTAAGTAGTTGGTTGTACAGCTTGGGGAGCCGATAGCAGCATGGTGATGTAGGTGCGGCTTGGAAACCATCAGGAAGCTGGAGAGCCGGGAACAGCACAGAAGCTGTAGGTGTGGCAAATGTGCCAAAGGTGCAGCAAGAGCCAATGGTAGAGGAGTAAGTAGTTGGTGCTGTGGCTTGGGTAGCCGATGGCAGCATGGTGGTGTAGGTGCAGCTTGGAAGCCATAGAGAAGCTGGAGAGCCGGATGTAGCACAGAAGACACTTCGGGAAGGTCGAAATCTGCATCACGAGGAGGAACAAAACACTGACCATGCAGCCAAGCCAATGGAACTCAGACACACTATAGTCGGCGAGGCGGCAAAAGTCCAGTGTGTACAAAATAGAGGGAATCACCAATTGATAACTTTGGATAACGCGTCACTTCCTGAGGCGTGCCAATCGCTTAGTGACAGGAGAAACTGGAGTAACTCCATCCTGACTGGGTAACCTGCTTGAAGGAGACAAGTCATGACCGTGACTTGTAACAGTACCCCCCCTTTCACATGGGGTTGAAGAACCCCCAGAACCTGGTTTGTCTGGAAAATCCTGAAACAAATGTCTTCTCAGCCTGGGAGCATGTAGAGCAGTCTCAGGAACCCAGGAGCATTCCATAGCCCATCAAGTGGACTAAGAACTGCAGACAACCCATGGAAATTCTAGAGTCCAAGATCTTCTTCACTACAAACTCGTGTTGGCTGTGGAATACAACAGAAGCAGGCCTGGATGAGAACCTAGGATTGAAATTGGCTGAAGAGAAGATCGGCTTGAGCAAGGAAAAGTGGAAGGTATTGTTGATACAGAGAGAGTAGGGCAATTGAAGTTTGAAGGCTACCGGGTTCACCTGTGAAATGATTCGAAACAGACCAATAAACCTAGAACACAACTTCTGCATAGGTTGGCGGAGCTTGATGTTTTTGGTGGAGAGCCAAACCAAATCCCCCTTCTTAAATCCACATGACCTCCGATGTTTGTCAGCAGAATTTTTGGAGCATACAGATACCTTCCAAAGGCTTTGATGAATCTTACTCCAAATTTGACGGAGCCGAGAGACAGAAGATGAGGCTGGTGAACTGAAGTCAAAAGCGTTTGCCTCAGATGTTGCCCTGCAACACAGAAGAATGGGGATACCGAAGATGCAGAATGGCATGAATTGTTAAAAGCAAACTAAGCAAGCAGTAGATGGGATTCCCAGTCATTATGACACTATGGAAACATAACAGCGTAGATATTGTTCCAGACACAGGTTAACACGCTCAGTTTGTTCATTGGACGGCGGATGGTAACCTGAAGACAGGCTAAGGTCAATACCAAGGGAAGCACAGAATGCTCTCCAGAACTGTGCCACAAATTGTGTTCCTCGGCCCGACACAATATCCATTGGTAAGCCATGTACCTGAAAGATGTGTTGCAGAAACAGGTTGGGGAGTTGTTTGGCAGAAGGAAGCTTCGGCAATAGTATAAAGTGCACCATTTTGCTAAAATGGTCCACCACGGTCCAGAACACGGAACATCGAGCAGACATTGGGAGGATGACGATGAAATCCATGGCGATGTGGGTCCAGGGTTGCCTAGGTATGGAAAGTGGAAGTAACAGATCTGAAGGAGCTGTCTGAGCTGTCTTATTCTGGGCACAGACCTCACATGCCAGAACAAATCAACACACATCTTTGGTCAATGAAGGCCACCAAACAGAGCAGGAGAGCAACTCTAAGGTCTTACTGATGCCTTGGTGACCGAAACTCGACAAGTGAGAAAATCCAGTAGAACTGCTCTTCTAAACTTCTCTGGAACAAAGAAACGACCAGAATGCTTCTCAGGAGGTGCCTCTGATTGACAGGCCAAAATGAGATCAGACAGATTTCGGGTGATGGCACAAAAGAAGGAGTCCAAATGATAGCTTTGTCTGCCCTGGAGACCTGTTGTATACTGTAGGTTCAAAGCTCCTGGATAGGGTGTTAGCCTTGATGTTCTTTGAACCAGGATGGAAGGAGATGAGAAAGTTGAACCGGGTGAAAAATAATGTCCAACATGCTTGCCACGAGTTCAACCTTTTAGCAGACTGAGGACCTCATTCAGAGGCAGTCGTTAGTTGCAAGCGGTTGCTCTGAATCAGGGCGGCCGCTTGCATCCTGAACGACCACCTCCTTGTCGATCGCTAAGCTGTGGGTTAACACCCACATCTCAAGCAACCGACATGGGTGATGGTCGCGATGGTCAATACCATCACAACCATCGGGGCTTAAGATCAGACCCTAAGGTTGGGTCTGGGCACTCGTGAGCCCCAGGGAGCTTCCTGCTCTGATCGAGCAGGAAGCTCCCCACTGACATCAGCAATGATCAGTGGGGCCGCCCCCAAATGGCAAGCGTTCCGGCGGGAACGCTTCCGTTTGGGCAGGCATGCCCCCTGCTGCCTCCCAAATGGGGCGAGCTGTCACTCACCATCAACAGCTTGCCCCGTCTCTAAAGGAGTATCAACTGGAATCCAGAGCAGAAAAGAAGGAGTTTTGTACAGGAAGAGCAGATAATATTGTGGGAGAGTTGCGGCTTGGGAGCTGATGGCGAGAAGTATGCTAAAGGTGCAGCTAGTGTGCCAATGGTGCGGCAATAGCCATTGGTAGACATTCAATGGTAGTGCTGTGGCTTTGAAAGCTGATGGTACGGCAAGTGTGCCGATGGTGCAGAAAATGGGCTGATGGTGCAGCTTGTGTGCTGGTGATGCGGCTTGTATGCCGATGGTACGGAAATAGTCACTGGTAGACAATAAATGGTTATACTGCGGCGAATGTGCTGATGATGTGGCGAATGTGCTGATGATGTGGCTAGCGTGCCGATGGTGCAGCAATAGTTGATAGTTGAAAGTAAATATCTGCGGAGAGCTGTTGGTAGCACGGAGGTGAAGGTGCGGCTAGGAAGCTGTAGAAGAAGCTGGAGACCCAGGAACAGCACGGAAGCTGTAGGTGCAGCAAATGTGCCAAAGGTGCGGCAAGAGCCGATGGTAGAGGAGTAAGTAGTTGGTGCTGTGGCTTGGGGAGCCGATGTTAGCATGGTGGTGTAGGTGCAGCTTGGAAGCCATAGAGAAGCTGGAGAGCCAGAGGTAGCACCACGAGAAGGAACAGTACGCTGACCATGCAGCCAAGCTGATGGAACTCACAGATATGCTATAGTCGGCGAGGCAGCAAAATTTCAGTGTGTACAAATCGAGGGAAGCACAAATCACGCTGCACTGTGGATGACATGTCACTTCCTGAGGCGTAACGATCGCCTAGTGACAGGATAAACTGAAGTAACCCCGTCCTGACTGGGTAACCTGCTCGAAGGAGACAAGTCGTGACCGCGACTTGTAACAATATTTTAGTGTAGTCGATGCTTTGGTTGTCGATTATGTGTTACTGTTGATCGATTGTTAGTTTATCTAATGTTGTTGATCTTTGTATTGTAGATGTTATTGTTGTAGATGAATAGACCGTATACCATTTGTATGCAGTTGCTTAGATTTGCAATGGCACCGGCCGGCATCTACAACATTTACATATTTTTGCTACAGATGAGTGGGTTCGGTTTCCAGGAAACTCAACCCACCCAAACTTCACCTTCCCAACGTAAGATCTTGCATGTTTTGGATCCAACCCACGGTGATTCAGGAGCTATTTTGACCGTCGGATGAGTAGGATACAGCGGAGCTGTGGAGTTCAAGTTCAAGATCACATTCAACTTCAAACTTCAAAGCAACACTTTGATGGGCAATGGCACCCAGGAGTGCTGAGAGGTGGGGGAGCAGGTACTAACTGCCCAGGCCCGGACCTGTTGGAGGGACCCTAGACCTCATTCAGAGTCGGTCACAAGCGCTGAGTGCTCGCAACCGGCTTTATGGTTAGGCCCTGCGCACGTGCAGCGGCCACACTGCGCATGCGCAAGCCCTGGAGCGAGAGAGAAACCCTCTCACTCCAGAGCTCACTACAAAAGGGTCGGCTGTCGATGTTGATAGACAGCTCGGCCCATTTTGTAGGCGGGGTGGGGGGGGTGGTTTCACAAACTGAGGCGTTCCTGACGGAAGCTTGCCATTTTGTGGGTGGCCACACTACCATCAGCAGTGATGTCAGTGGGGAGCTTCCTGCTTGATCAGAGCAGGAAGCTCGCTGGGTCTTACGGTTGCCGAGATCCAACTTTAGGGTCTCGTCGCAAGCCCCGATGGTCACGATGGTCTTGTGCAGCTTAGCTAGCGACCAGGAGGCCGCACTTAAAAAAGCGTCCGCCTTCATTCAGAACGAGTGGTCGCTTCTTGCGACCGCCTCTGAATGAGGGCCCCTGTCCGATGCCACCCCTCCCTCCTTTTTACCTGTCAGCAGCCCAGCACACACTGCTGTGTGCTGGGCTGTAGTGGAAGACTACTCACTGCTGCTGAGCAGCAGCAGCAGAAGACTCCTCTGCCTGTGGGGGGGAGCATTCACATTGATTGCACCCACCTGGATTTGTGCTGGGCTGAGGGGCTCATGGTGCACCCCTACCCAGTGCTCAACTCTGCTTCGGTCACTGCAAAAAGGTTTTTTTATCCCCCCCCCCAAGGGGGCATGACCATGCTCCCCCTTTCCTCAAGAGCTGGTTGCACCCACATGTCCCTGACTCCCCAAGAATAAATACTGGCCAAGCTAGTTTTTTCTGATAGGCAGTCAGCAAAACATGTTTTTTTTTTTTAATATAGTACAGGAACATCTATATTGTATATTATTAGTACTTGTGTAAGGTATTTATACAAATTAGTGTGTGTTGAAAAGACATCAGGCCGTGATACTGTGTTTAAAAAGTCTAACACTAATGGTCAGTAGGTCAAGGGTCACCGCCTTAATATTATTTGCACAGTGCATCACAGTCAGTGGTCAGTTTGTTGTTATAAATAAAAATTAGTGTGTGTTGAAAAAACTTCAGGCCATGATACTGTATAAATGTCAATAGGTACACTATCAGTCAGTAGGTCAAGAGCCACCACCTTAAAATTATCTGTTCAGTGTCTCGCAGTCAGTGGGCAGTTTGCTGTTATTAAAAAAAAAAATGTGTGGAAAAAACTTCAGGCCGTGATACGTGTATCAGTCATTAGGTCAAGGACCACCGGCTTAAATAATATCTTTCTGCACAGTGCTTTGCTTGCAGTTGGTGGGCACTGGGCAGTTGTTGATTTTCTAATAAGTCAAAGTCTTTTTGGTATGTGGTGTGTTCAAAAAACTTCAGGCTGTGATGCAGTGTGTAAGTCAGTTGGTCAAGGGCATCAGCTTATA
The DNA here is from genome assembly GCA_031769625.1 of Taudactylus pleione. Taxonomy (NCBI): domain Eukaryota; kingdom Metazoa; phylum Chordata; class Amphibia; order Anura; family Myobatrachidae; genus Taudactylus; species Taudactylus pleione. The sequence continues at coordinate 6,907,294 of JAUIMM010000350.1, read as the reverse complement.
TTATATATCTCTGTGCAGTGCTTCGCTTGCAGTTGGGGGCAGTTGTTGCTTTCAAAATAAAATCAAACTCTTTTTGGTGTGTGTTCAAAAAACTTCAGGTGTCAATATGGATCACAACGATCAATCGATAGAACAGCAGGAGCAGCAACCAAGTACTGGCATTGCAGCTTGCTGCCACAAGTCATGACAATACTAGTCCTTCAACTTCATCTACTAAAGCGGGTGTTCAAGGGCATAAATGGTTTAAGTCAGGGCATCTGAAGTCAGAACAATATTTTCAATTGCTCAAAAAAACATCACCTCTAATAAAGGAAAAAAGTTTCCTGCAGAAAAACATAAAATTGCCAAACTGCCATACGCAGTGGCAAGGAAAGGTTCACGCCTTGGCCTATATTTCTGAGTGGTGCCTATGCAACTGCTGTCAGTCAGGCATCTTGTTCTGCCTCACATAATGATGTAAGACCATCTCACTCTAGAAGAGGTGTCCAATAAATGAAAACAGGAAAGTCAGTGCTTCAAAACACAAAGGATGAAGAACCAACTGTGTGTTCAGGAATGTCACAAATCCCTAAGGAGAAAAAAAAGGAAAAAATCTGCGCTGTCTATAATTTGTACTGGTGTTAATATTGTATGTAAACTAAACCACAGATGATACTAAAAACATAAAATACCATATATTTAATACATATGGTATTTTATGTTTTTAGTATCATCTGTGGTTTAGTTTACATACAATATTAACACCAGTACAAATTATAGACAGCACAGATTTTTTCCTTTTTTTGTTCTTTTTGATCTTCTCTTCAAACCCACACAGAGTTTGATATCTGCAGCAGTCTTTATTATATTGATTATCGTTTTAGCGCCAGAATTGTTTCTTTCTTCTTAATCCCTAAGGAGAGTTTAAGTGTGTCCGCGAGTGCTATGTGTGAGCCTTACCTTTCTGGTTCAGGATATGTAAAGAAGCCTCCTTCCACCATTTCTGCACCCTCTACCAATGTGAAGATGAGCTGCACAAGTAAAGATACCGACCTAATATTTGAGGATGCTACCGAGGAAATGTAATAGGATGAGGGAGATATTTGTGTAGATGATGCCATAACAAGGATGTTGATGATGAGGATGTTGTTTGTGTAAGTCAGGCACGAGTGGATGCAGTTCTTGTCCATGATAAAAAGAAGGCCATTGCCATGCCTGGCATAAAACCAAAAAGTCTACCTCTTATGTGTGGAATAATTTTTACCCAAAACCTGACAACATCTGTGGCGTATGCAAAGCCTTAATAAGTAGAGGTAGTGAAATTAACCATCTAGGAACCTCCTCCATGTTACATAATTTGCAAAGCGTTCATGAAAATTTTTTGGCAAAATCTGAAAACTCTGCTAAGGTAATAACAATAAGCAGTTCAGTGTCAGTTTGCTCTCATCTCCCAGCACCTGTAACCTCCACTACCAACACCTTCATCATCAATCTCCTTATTAATGATCGGAGTTAGTCCTGTAACCAATATGCTAAGGCTAATTTATTCAGGATTCCTTAGAAGAATCATTGCGTGCTAGACCTGATGCTGCTGGGGGTGGATCTTCATCTCAGAAGGGGACCAAGAATACTAGTAGTGGTTTCAAAAACAATTACCTGTTAAACAAGCCTTTCCAAGAAGAATCAAGTGTGACAGCTGTTACCCAGCTGCACAGCAGATCACTGAAGCCATGACAGCTATGCTAGTATTAGATCTATTGCATCTGGTTTTAGACAGTTAACTGAGGTCCTGTGTCCCCGCTACCAAAATTCCATCTCGGTTCCAATTTACCAGAAAAGCAATTCCTCGCCTGTACTAGGACATTAAACATAATTAATTCTTGGCCTACACAAATACCATTGTACCCACTTTCCTCTTAACCACAGATATGTGGACAAGTGGTACTGGGCAAATTTAAGTTTTCATTACTGTGACAGCCCACTGGGTGTGTGAATTGCCTTTAGCAGCAGCAACAGATAACACAAAATGCCAGCTCATTCCCAGGCAGGCTACCCTCTGTATCACTGGCTTCACTAAGAGGCATACTGGTGTCAACCTGTTCTAGGGAAAATTAAGGGATGTCATAGCAAAATGGCTTATTCCACTTGGACTCTCCTCAGGATTTGTCATGTCTGACAATGCCACAAATATTGTGAGAGCATTATAGCTGGGTGAATTTGAACACATCTCATGTTTTGCTCACACAATCAACTTGGTGGTGCAGAAAAAAAAAAAAAAAATGACAGGCATGCAGGAGATGCTGTGTGTGGCCTGAAAAATTTCCAACAGTTTTTCCATTCAGCAACTGCAGCGGCAGCTGCAAGAAAAGTTAATTTTGCCATGCCATCAACTGAAGCAAGAGGTAGTAACAAGGTGGAATTCCAACCTTTATATGCTTCAGTGAATAGAGGAACAGCAACAAACCATATGAACCTACACAACAAGCCATAGGGAGAGGAGGGGTAATGTACCCTAGTACAATGCAGTGGAGAATACTTTCTGTGTTGTGCAAGATGCTGAACCCATTTGAAGTGTGACTGGGTAGCGCTGAACGTCTTTTTGTGCGTCTCTGAGCAAGTGTGGATGTGTCTGCATGCAAAATGCTACGTTACAATGTCAGTGGCTGTAACACTGTAATGTAGAGTTTAGCATGCAGATACACCCGCAGACGCACACAGGGCCTAATTCAGAGATAAACGCAACTGCAATTTGCATGCAGATAGAGCGATTGTTTGCCATTGTGCATTCGTATGCCTCGCAGTGCACGTGCACGAAGGCAGCAGTGCGTCCACTGTGCATTCATGCAGACCACGGAGGCCCATTGCAGATTAATAAGAAGTGACCATTTGGGGGTGGAGACGGGGTGGTTATCGAAACGCAGGTGCGCCTGGCTGTTTGAACGCCGTTACGTGGGTGTGCATAAATTAGCCACTACAATTGCATATGCAGCTATGCGTGGCAGAAGAGCTCCCTGGCCTGCATCAGGTCAGAACTTCTGCAAGAGTAAAATGGCCTCTGATGTACTTTGATGGTACCGATGTTTACGTAGGTATGCATAGTTGTACACATGTGAGAAGGCAGTAGTGGGCGTCTTTATGCTTAGGTGATCTTTGCTAACATTTGCATATTTTTGCAACTGCATCCTGTACGGAGACGCAGTTGCGGTTGCTTTAGCGTACATCTCTGAAACTAGCCCACAGAACATACTCATGCTGCATATCATTTTAATCAGCAGAAGCTGCTTGTGCAATCTATATGCATCGTTAAAAAAAGGTAAAGAGATACATGAAACGACACTCTGCACTACAGCATGGCATGACTATAAAGGCTGTTAAATGCACCAGGAGGCTAGATGTATGTTTGAAAAATCAGCTCAAGAAACTAAAGGAGGAGATGCAGTAAAGCGATTCTGCTAGGTATGTTGGATTTGTAGATCAAGTCCTTTATTCGCTTCGCCAAGATCCAAGGGTTGACAGCATCTTCAAATTGGATCACTAAATTTTTGTGACTGCGCTTGATCCAAGGTTTAAGTCATATGTCATGTCTTTCTTTGCAACTGACACAGATCGTAAGAGATGCAAAGAGCTCCTGGTGAGCAAGTTGTCAGCTCAAGTGGCACATGGCACGATGATGTCTCCTTCTTTAGTATCTCTGGCATCTGGGGCCGCCAGGAAAAAAACTAAGCTCTCTGAAGAGAACCACTGGTGATGATGAGTCAACACAACATTTTGACATCTCATTAGGTCTAAAAGAGTTGCCCAAAATTATTGACACCTCTGCTGTAATGCAATCTAATATGATCACCATCCTTTGAATGGTGGAGGAGTATTTTAATGACAGTGTACAAACAGACATGTCAGACAGTCCCTTTGACTACTGGGAGGAAAAAAAGGCAATTTGGAGGCCCTTGCACAAACTTGCTTTGCTGTACTTAAGCTGCCCACCCTCCAGTGTGTACTCAGAAAGAGTTTTCAGCATAGCCAGGATCCTTGTCAGTGAAATGCATAGGAGATTACTTCCTCAAAATCTGGAAAAGATGATGTTCATCAACATTAACTATAAATTTAAACCTTTACCACCAATTACATCAAAGTACAGAGACTTCTGTAAGGTATGCAATCGGGAAGCTGGCACACGTAAGCCCGACAGCCGGATTCCCGACTGCTTTATCCCGGCGAGGGTTAAATGACAGGCGTCTAATTCTAGACGCCTGTCATTTTGCCAACGCCGGGAGACCGGCGCCCGGCATCCCGATCAAAGTGATGCCGGGCGCCGCTGTGGACAGCTTCGGGAGGGAGGGTTAGGTTTAGGGCTCCTGGGGCGGACTTAGGGTTAAGCATCCCCCTGGAGGTTAGGGTTAGGCTAGGGGGAGGGAGGGTTATGGTTAGGCACCCCCAGGGGGGACATAGGGTTAGACACCCCCCAGGGGACTTAGGTTTAGGTGGCAGGGAAGGGGGGGTTAGGATTAGGCACTTAGAGGGGGGATTAGGGTTAGGCACTGGGGGGAAGGTTAGGGTTAGGCTTCCCTAAGGAGGGTTAGGGTTAGGGGGTTATTTTAGGTTAAAACTTACTTACCTGCGGACGATCGGGATTTTCAGCCATGTCGGCCTGCCGCTGCCGGGATTTGAACCGCCGGACACAAGTTGTATGTATTCCTTCAGTAATTGTAGATTCCAGCAGGGATGAATTAATATTGTGTGAAGATGATGTAAACACTGATGAGGGTGATAATGATGATGACATCTTGCCATTGTAGACATCACTGACAGCACTTTTAGCTTAGCCACTTTAAGACTGTCATTAACAACAACACAGTTAGCTGCCCATCGGTAGCTTGTTTTGTGGGGGCCCAAACAAACCAATCACTTCAGTCACAAAAGTAACAATCCCTGTCACTGAAGTGATTGGTTTTTAAATTGTGCCAAAGGCGTAACTAGGGGTGGTCGAGCAGGGCTCCTGCCTTGGGCACCATCTGACTGGCAGCACCCCCGTGCCACAGTCCAGGACACTGGTGGCCAGTGTAGTGAGGACTGCATGGAGTGTAGTCTGCACTACACTGTAACAAACACCATTGCCGGCTAGTACACTTGTACTACCCAGCCACAATGTGTTTGTTTTGGCAGCCAATGAAAGACTCTCATTGGCTGCTGCACCCACTGCCAGAGTCGGTCTGGAGCTCACTCATGAGCTCCATCTTCCGGCTTCCACAGTGGGTGATGGGAGAGATGTCATGATGTCTCTCCCATAGTGCAGAGTGGACTGGCCCAGGAGGATGGAGGAGCAGACTGCGGCGGCCGCAGGAGCAGGGATTCAGGTGTTTTTTTGTTTCTGTTTTTATGTTTGTCTTTGTCTGGCACTGCTGGGGGGGACTACTACTGGGGGCACTATATAAGGGGTACTACTACTGGGGGCACTATATAAGGGACACTACTGGGGTCACTGCATAGGGGGGCACTACTGGGGGGGTACTGCATAGGGGGGACCACTACCGGGGGTACTGCATAGGGGGGACCACTACTGGGGGCACTGCATAGGGAAGACCACTACTGGGGGCACTATATAAGGTGCACTACTGGGGGCAATGCATAGGAGGACTACTACTGGGGTCACTGCATATGGGGGACTACTACTGGGGCACTGTAAAAGGGGCACTGCATAGGGGGGACCACTACTGGGGACACTGTATAAGGGGCACTACTGGGAGCACTGCATAAAGGTGACCACTATGAGGGTCACTGTATAAGGGGCACTACTGGGAGCACTGCATAGGGGGACCACTACTGGGGACAATATATAAGGGCACTGCATAGGGGGAACCATTACTGGGGGCACTGCATATGGGGGACTACTACTGGGGCACTGTAAAAGGGGCACTGCATAGGGGAGACCACTATTGGGGGCACTGTATTAGGGGCACTACTGGGAACACTGCATAGGGGGGCACTACTGGGGTCACTGCATAAGGGGGACCACTACTGGGGGCACTGTATAAGGGGCACTACTGGGGGCACTGCATAGAGTGACCACTACTGGGGGCACTGTATAGGGGGACCACTACTACTGTCACTGGATAAGGGACATTACTGGGGGCAATGTATAAGTGGTACTACTGTGGGACACTACAGGGTGCACTGCATAAGGGGCACTGTATAAGGGAGCACTACTGGGGGAACTGTATAAGGGTGCACTACTAGGGCTCTGTATAGGGGCACTACTACAGGAGGCACTGCATAAGGGGCACTGCTACTGGGGGCATTACAAAAGGGGCACTACTACTTGGAGAATTAAGGTGCATATGGAATGGAAAGTTCCCAGAATGACGAGAAATGGTGGTGTGTTATATTGACATGCCCCCAAATTCCTGTGACCATGCCCCTTCTGGCATGTTACCACGCCCACTTTTCCGGTGCTCGACTATGGCGCACGCACCTACTGGAAGAGGGGGGCTCCATTTTTAACTTGCACATGGCTCCGAATACTCTAGTTTCACCAATAAACTGTGCATGTCCTTTTTACTAATCAACATAATTTTGGGTGGGAGGACCCAAGGACAATTCCATTTTGCACCCGTTTGTTTGTAATATGTGCTATTTGGGGCATTGGTTACTGTCTTTTTGCATAGACGACAAACATTTTTATAGCTTATTAAACTGTCATCCTGTCTGCCACTGCTGTGTGGCATTGTGTGGTGTATATTACACCACAGTGTAATATACACATATCGTGACACTAAGTACAAAGGCAGTGTAATATTCAACACATATTGTGTGACACTATAAGTGGTAGCACAGAGTATTCATAAAAAATATTTTGATACTGTAAGTGGAAACGCAGTGTAATATTCAACACGTATTATGAGTCACTGTAAGTGGTAGCACAGTGTATTCATAAAAAAATCTTGTACCACTGTAAGTGGTAGCGCAGTGTGTTATTATTTTCTTGTTCATAAAAATCTTGTGACACTGTAAGTGGTTGCACAGTGTTTTACTCTTAAAAAAATCTTGTGACACTGTAAGTGGTAGCGCAGTGTTTTATTCTTTTCTTATTCATAAAAATTTTTGTGACACTCAAGGTGCATATACACGCAACAATTTTTTTAACGATTATCGTTAACGATATTGTTTATCATTCAATCATTGAAAAAATCGGTCACTTTCTGAGTTAAAACGAAAGATTATCGTTCATGCGCGTTCACGTTTGTAGTTTATAGTTCAGTCAGACTGACCAACTCAACAATTTTTATTAAGGTAATATGCAAAAATCGTTTGTAGTTCAAAAAAATTGTTCATTACATTTAGTTAATGAACGATTTTCATTCATCTGCCGTGGAGCAGAAGGGAGGTTTCTGTCCTCCCTGAGCTTGCCTTAGGACACCTGCGTTACGGTTTGACAGGTGTACCGCTGGATTACAGGGAAACATTTGCGTATGGTCTCCCTGTAAATCACAGAACCAGCCCTGGACCCTTTCTAACAGGGGACTGATGCCACAGCCAGGGAAGCCCTATCACTGGCCCCCCCCCCCCAGCCACAGCATCAGCCCTGACTGCTAGTCAGCCCAGGCTAGGGATCCCTGGGGAGTTGGAGACCCCTTCAAAAAAAGGGGTCTCCCTCTCCAGGGCACCCCTAGCCTAGGCGGGTTGATTGTGTGAGTGATGTATAAAATTAGAAGTACTAAAACATTGTCTTTCCAGTAGAACTGCAGGTCCCAGCAAACCACCCCCACAATGAAAGGCTCCTCCATTAAACTCAATGGTGGGAGCCACAGGATAAACTTTAGTTACCCTGCGGCTCCCACCATTGAGCACAATGGAGGAGCCGTTCATTGGCTGAGGCGGGGCCTGACCTCTCTCAGCCAATGAACGCACAGACACGGAGATTCAAAGGAGGAAGCCGCGTCTGTGCGCTTCATTCGGGAAGGAATAATCATTCTGGTTAGAATGATTATTCCTTAATGCGATGGTCGACAAGGGGACCACTGGAGGTAATATAGGTGAGTATGTGTGAGTGTATATGTATGTATGTATTAAACTTATACTGTGTAAGGTATATGTGCATTTCTTTCAACATTTCTTTACAGGTAAACTACAGGTCCCAGTGGGCCCTTAATGCCCCGCATGCTGGTACTTGTGGTTCTCCAAGTTCAAACATGTGGGGGAGGCTTGCTGGGACCTGCAGTTCTACTGTAAAGACAATGTTGTTAATTCAAGTTTTAACACTACACCTACACTATCAACCTGCCACCCCCCGCCCAGGGGTGGCGGGGATAGCCCCAGGCTAGGCCAGGGGTGCCCTGGAGAGGGGGACCCCTTTATTGGAGGGCCTGGCTGACTAGCGGTCAGGGCTGATGCTGCGGCTGGGGCACCCGGTGAAAAGGCACCCCTGGCTGTGGCATCAGTCCTCCACTTGAAAGGGTCTGGAGCTGGTTTTAAATATAGGGAGAACCTCACGCCATTTTTTATCACCCTATATTTAAAACCAGCTATTTTTCCCTGTACATCCAGAACCAGTCCTGCTTCCCATAGCCCAGTGCTGTTTGTACTGAGTACAGGGAGACCCTAAGTAATTTTTTCCCTGTACTTAGTCAACCAGACCTGGGTTTCAGCAGTCCGGGGCTGGTTCTGTTTTGGGCGGGGACCTCATGTTTTTTTTTTCTTAATTTTAACTCTTTAGACACTTTTCCAGGCAGATACATGCAGGCATCTCACTGATGTCTGCATGTATCTGTGTGAGAACAAACTGCTCATGCTGAAAGTGAAAGCATGAAGCAGTTCTATCATGTCAGGGATTTGCAGGTCATTTTGAAGGGTGATTTGCCGTCCGATTTGGACATGAACATGCCAAATCGAACAGCAAATCACTGTTCAAAACCGACTCAAATCGAATTTGCTTTGCAAATCGCAAAACAAATCGAATAATAGTAAATGCAGTTAAAAAACAGTTTTCACTGCATTCGATTTGAGTCGATCTGAAAAGAGCTAAATCACTCCTCAAATTGACCTGCAAATTGACCTTTTGTAAATTTACCCCTATATCTCTATTAAACACACTTGCCAGTTATGACCCAAGGTTGATGCCTAACGAAACCTCTTTATCTGGATTTATATTAAGTGCTGGATTCCATTAACTTATTCACAGCACATGCAATCTATTAATCCTTGAATCGATACTTTTACATTTGCATGGGACATTGTTGCAATTTGAATCCCCACTGGATACAATTGCTTTTAATACTACATCAATTTTGCTACTACAGAAATGAGATCCATTGTGGTGTATTAGATAGAACCTTTTTATAGTAACAGGTTTACTGTTGGTGCTCAGTCCAATTGTTGCTGTACAGTTTTTTTTATATATATTATTTATTTAGTATTATACAGTATGATTAATTTTAATTAAAAAGAAATTGTGTATATATTTGTTGCTTTAACACCAGCGCAGTATTTCTTGATTTATTCACCGTAAGTGGTAGCGCAGTGTTTACTCTTAAAAAATCTTGTGACACTGTAAGTGGTAGTGCAGTTTGTCATTCTTTTCTTATACATGAAAAATGTTGAGACACTGTAAGTGGTAGCGCAGTGTGTTATTCTTTTCTTATTCATAAAAATATTGTAACACTAAGTGGTAGCACAGTGTGTTATTCTTTTCTTATTCATAAAAAATCTTGTGACACTGTAAGTGCTAGCGCAAATATTCAACTTTTCACTTCTTTCCTCAATCGTAAATAAATTATTAGTTTACATGTTGACTACAAGACCACAACAAAGTGCTAAATAACATGCAGAATATATAAAACATAATGACATCACTGTAAGTGGCAGCATAGTGTGTTATTCTTTTCTTATTTATAAAAAATATTGTAACACTGTAGTAAAACGCAGTGTTTTACTCTTAAAAATCTTGTAACTGTAAGTGGTAGCGCAGTGTGTTATTCTTTTCTTATTCATAAAAAATAGTGACACTGTAGGTCATTGATACAGCAGTATAATATTTAAAATTGGTACAAATTGACATGTGTGCTGTAACCCACTTCATACGTGATTGTTGATATGGAGAATGACCAGTTGAGAGGAGAGCAGGAACCGCATACTAGGGCTGGAGCTGCTGCCAGTGCCACCAGTCATGACGACACTAGTCCGTCTACGTCATCTACTAAAGCCGATGCACAAGGGCATACAAGGCTTAAGTCAGGGCATCTAAAATCAATGAACCAATCTTTTGCATTGGTTTAAAAAAAATCAAAGGGAAAATTATCTGCAGAAAGACATAAAATTGGCAATATGCCTTTCACCACACAAAGTGGCAAGGAAAGGGTATGACCTTTATTTATTATGATTATTATGATGATGTAAGCCTTTTTCCCTGTAGACATTTAAAAAAAATAAAAATCGTTAAGGCTCAGGAACCAACTGTGTGCTCAGAAATGTCACAAATCCCTGAGAAGAGTCTAAGGGGGTAAATTTACTAAGGATCTAGTTTGTGTGAGTTTGCAAACTCACGTGAGTTTAGGCATTTTTTTCATCTCGCAATTTACTAAAGACAAACTCGAGTGAGTTTGAAGTGAGTTATCTTTTTTCACTGTTAAAACTCATGTGAGATTACAAACTCGAAAAAACTCACCATCAGCAAAAATAGGGAGTACTTTGTGATTTGTGTATGTTTTTTTTTTAACTTGTTTAAGTAGGGTTAATTATTTAAAAAAAAATTATGTGAGGTCCCCCCCCAAAAGACTAACCAGCGCCGGGCTTGCCAGCCAGTCCTGGTTCTGTGTATGGTTCTACTGTAATTTAAGAACCAGCACCAGGCAGCAGGCATAAAGCTGATTTTAAATAGAGGGTGATAAAAAATGGCGTGAGGTTCTCCCTATATTTAAAACCAGCTCCAGACCCTTTCTAGTGGGTGACTGATGCCACAGCCAGGGGTGCCTTTTCACCGGGTGCCACAGCATCAGCCATGACTGCTAGTCAGCCCAGCCCTCCAATAAAGGGGTCCCCTCTCCAGGGCACCCCTGGCCTAGGCTGATAGCCCGGGGCTATCCCCGCCACCCATGGGCGGTGGGTGGCGGGTTGATAGTGTAGGTGTAGTGTTAAAACTTGAATTAACAACACTGTCTTTACAGTAGAACTGCAGATCCCAGCAAGCCTCCCCTGCATGCTGGTACTTGGAGAACCACAAGTACCAGCATGCAGGGCATTAAGGGCCCACTGGTACCTGTGGATCACCTGTAACAAAATGTGTAAAAAAAAACAAGACACACACACCATGAAAATAATGTTTTATTACATACATACGCATGCATAGAACGCAATAATCGGCTGGTCGCGTGCGTAATCGCAGTTGCGATCGGTAGTGAATCAAGTCCTAAATCCTAGTGGATTATCACATTGAGTAAGCTCAATTAATCCAGATATTGACAGTAATGGCAATATACCAGGGGGCCAGTTGCCCTATTGGTAAAATCAAAAAGATTATCTAAAAGCCAGACTTTGTGATATGCTATGATGTCTTGTGTGCCCCGCTTTAGAAGCACTTGTCAAACCTATTTGTGTTTCTGAATATATACTTGGAACCAAATAGGTTATACCAATAATTTTGAGAAGAGATGCAGAGGAGTTTTGCAGTATGCTCATAATGTACTCCACCTGGTAAACATACCATACTATCTTACAAAATGAACAAATGATAGGGGGTGATGACTTCTTCCAGGCAACAGCCTATACTACCATGCACATAATATCTGATGGAACTGAGCACCAGAGAGCCAATTCCATTCTATGTGAAATGGGGCTGCCATAGCTGGTGACAAAAAGTAAATACTAGATGTTTACAGGAAGCACAGCTCCATGAAATGTACCTACCCAGTATGGGGCATTGTCTTTCTCATGGGCAATACTGGCAGGGCCACAAGAGCGCATTTGAATAGAATCAGTGTGGGTTGCCATCTTTTCTATAGCTGTGATCGACGGCCCTACTTTCCCCTTTATAAACTCTGGTCAGGTGATCAGTTCAGCCAATGACATCCTCACTCTCTCTAGCAGGCGTGCTATTTAAATTTACTTAGTTGGCAATCCATGATGAGATCTTTTCTCAGCTTCCTAGGCTGCTGAATATATATTTATAGTCATTGCTTTTTTTAAGTAAAGTACAGAGGTTATTCAACACAGATTTAACAGATCTTTATTTGTGAGTGCCGCCGCTATCCTGGACTATCATTGAATTCTGCGGCGGAAGAGTGCCGAGCCTATGCTGCATTATATAATATATATATATATTAGGGGTGTTCACTGTCCACTTTTCGTGTTTTGTGTTTTGGTTTTGGTTTTGGATCTTTCTTCAACTTTTGGATCTGGATTGGTTTTGCCAAAATCACCCTTCTGTGTTTTGGGTTCTGGGTTTTGTGTTTTGGATCTGTATTTTTTTTTTAAAAAGCATAAAAACAGCTAAAATCAAAGAATTTGTTTTTTTTTCTTCCCCTACGCTATTATTAACCACAATAACATTCATTTCCACTCATTTCCAGTCTATTCTGAACACCTCACACCTCACAATAGTGTTTTTATGTCCAAAAGGTTGCACCGAGGTAGCTGGATGACTATGCTAAGTTACACAAGTGGGCGGCACAATCACAATGCCCATCTAAGAGTGACACTGTAGTGGCAGACAGGATGGCAGTTTGAAAAACTAGGCCCCAAAGAGTACATACTGCAAAGAAAAAAAAAGAGATGCAAGATGGAATTGTCCTTCTGCCCTCCCACCCACCCTTATGTTGAATAAACAGGACATGCATACTTTAACAAACCAATCATTTCAGCGCCAGGGTCTGCCACACGACTGTGGCTAAAATGATTGGTTTGTTTGGGCCCCCACAAAACAAGCTAGCAATTAATCTGTCCCTGCACAAACTGGAACTGCACAAGATGTCGTCCTCATCCTCCTCATCCACCGATTCCTCACCCTCTTCAGTGTTGTCCTCATCCTCACAGAGTATTAATTCGTCCCCGCTGGAATCCACCACCACAGGTCCCTCTGTACTTTCTAGAGGCTGGTCTCCCTGGAAGAATTAATAATTCATTTTTATGAACATCATCTTCTCCACATTTTGTGGAAGAAACCTCCTACGCCTTTCGCTGACAAGGTTCCCGGCTGCACTGAAAACTCTTTCGGAGTACGCACTGGAGGGGCGCAACTTAGGTAAAATAGAGCCAGTTTGTACAGGGATCACCAAATTGCCTCTTTTTCTGACATGCCTACTTGGATGCTGTCACCGATGTAATCCTCCACCATTTTGTCAATGGTGACAGTATCATATGCAGTGACAGTAGACATCTCAGAAATTGTTGGCAGGTCCTTCAGTCCGGACCAGATGTCCAAACTTGGTCCTGTCTGCCCTACATCACTGCCAGTGGGTTGCTTAGGATACCTAAGTTGTTTCCTGGCAGCCCCAGTTGCGGGAGAAAATGAAGAAGGAGCTTTAGCTGACAGTGTTTTCGCCAGCAGGTCTTTGCACCTCCGCCGGAAAGAGAGACACCATGTAGGCTTTAAAACTAAGATCGAGCATGGTGGCCAAAATGTAGTGGTCTGATTTCAACAGATTGACCACCCTCGAATCCTGGCAAAGCGAATGAAGAGTTTCATCCACAAGTCCCACATACCTAGTGGAATCGCTCTATCTTAGCTCCTCCTTCACTTTCTCCAGCTGCTTCTGCAAAATCCTGACGAGGGGAATGACCTGATTCAAGATGGCAGTGTCTGAACTGACTTCACGTGTGGCAAGTTTGAAGGGCTGGAGAACCTTGCACAATACGGAAATCATTCTCCACTGCGCTTGAGTCAGATGCATACCCCTTCCTTTGCCTCTGTCATAGGTGGATGTATAGGCTTAAATGGCCTTTTGCTGCTCCTCCATCCTCTAAAGCATATAGAGGGTTGAGTTCCACCGCATCACAACCTCTTGCTTCAGGTGATGGAAGGACAGGTTCAAGAGTGTTTGCTGGCGCTCCAGTCTTTGGCACACAGACACTGAATGGCGAAAGTGCCAGAAATTGTTCGGGCCACCTAATTTATTGTGTGAGCAAAACAGGGGACGTGCTGGAATTTGCCCAGATGTAATGCTTGTACAATATTGGTGGCATTATCAGATATCACAAATCCCCAGGAGAGTCTGAGTGGGGTAAGCCATTGGGCGATGATTTCCCTCAGTTTCTCTAAGAGGTTGTTGGTGGTGTGCCTCTTACTGAAAACCAGTGATACACAGTGTAGCCTGCCTTGGAACGAGCTAGCGTTTCTGAGATGCTGTTACTGGTGACGCTGCTGTTGTTGCTGCATAAGGCGATACATCTACCCAGTGGGCTGTCACAGTCATATAGTCCTTAGTCTGCCCTGTTCCACTTGTCCACATGTCCACATGTCCACATGTCCGTGGCTAAGTGGACATTGGATACAACTGCATCTTTTAGGACACTGAGGACACTTTTTCAGACGTCTCTGTACATTCTCGGTATCGCCTGCCTAGTGAAGTGGAATCTAGACGGGATTTGGTACCAGGGACACACTACCTCCATCAATTGTCTAAATTCCACTGCACTAATGGTGGATACCGGACGCATGTCTAACACCAACATAACTGTCAAGTCCTCAGTTATCGGCTTTGCAACAGGATGACTGCTGTCATACTTCATCCTCCTCGCTAAGGACTGTTGGAGTGTCAATTGCTTAGTAAAAGAAGTAGTGGTGTTCAAACTTCCTCTCTGGGAAGATGAATGACTCCCAGCAGCAACAGCAGCAGCAGCAGCGGCAGCAGTAGGCGTAGCAATGCGGGATCCTCCGGAGGAATCCCGGACAGAAGAGTCAGTCATGCCAGTGACATGGCCTGCAGGACTACTTCCGATCCTCACTGAGGGGGAAATTGAGAAGGAGGGAGTTGACGGTCTGGTTTGCAGGCACTTGGATACAACAGGACAAAGGGATTTAGGTGTACCTGGACTGCTTAAGGTCTTAGCCACAGTTTCTGAACTTGACAGTAACTTTTTATGAAGGCACTGCAGGTGACGTATAAGTGAGGATGTTCCTAGGTGGTTAACGTCCCTACCCCTACTTATTTCACCTTTACATATGGTACATATGGCAAGACAGTTGCTGTCCGGATTTGAATAGAAATATTTCCAGACCAAAGAGGTGGAATGTTTGGTCTTCTGCCCAGGCATGACCGTGATGGGCTTTTTCATCCCACAGACAACAACTGTCTCCCCCAGTGCCTGATTTAAACAAACCACATCACCATCAGAATCCTCCTCATCAACTTCCTCCTCAGCGCCAGCTACACCAATATCCTCATCCTGTTGTACTTCAACAGTGACATATTCAACTTGAATATCAGCAACGGGGCTGTGGGTGATCCTTCCAGCACATGCAGAGGGAGTGCAAATGTTCGAAGGAGCCACCTCTTCCCGTCCAGTGTTGGGAAGGTCAGGCATCACAACCGCTGCCACACTTGGACTCTCCTTGGGGATTTGTGATATTCTCTTAGAATTAGAAAATACAGTTCTTCTCTGTGCTTTTGCCAGTTTGACTCGTTTCATTTGTCTGGGAGGAGGAGGGCTTCTATTGTCATTTGAAGCTGAACCACTAGTCATGAACATAGGGAAGGACCTCAGCCGTTCCTTGCCACTCCGTGTAGTAAATGGCATATTGGCAAGTTTACGTTTCTCCTCAGACGATTTAAATTAATTTTTTAAGGTCACTTTACTGAACTTTGGCTTTTTGGATTTTACATGCCCTCTACTATGACATTGGGCATCTACCTTGGCAGACGACATTGATGGCATGCCATCATCCTTGTCATGACTAGTGGCAGCAGCTTCAGCACTAGGAGGAAGTGGTTCTTAATCTTTCCCTATTTTATCCTCCAATTTTTTGTCCTACATTATTTTAATGGAGTTAATCACCCCTATTAAAATATTTTTTTGGGGGAGCAGCAGCTCTCCTTGACAGACAGCAGCACAGGACCCCTGCGCAGCTGTGACAGTGACAGATACACCGATGACAGTGACAGGTGTTTTCTTTATGACAATGACAGCTACACCGACGACAGTGACTGGTGTTTTTTTATGACTGACAGCGACAGCTACACCGATGACAGTGACTGGTGTTTTTTTATGACAATGACAGCGACAGCTACACCGATGACAGTGACAGCTACACTGATGGCAGTGACAGCTACACCGATGGCAGTGACAGCGACAGCTACGCTGGTGACAGTGACAGCTACACCGATGACAGTGACAGGTATTTTTTATGACAGTGACAGCTACACCGATGACAGGGCCGCAACTAGGGGGGGGCTGGAGGTGCACGTGCACCGGGTGAGCCGCTGTACCTGGTGCCAGTGACCTCCAGCCCGGCGCTGCAGAGAGGCTCCAAGCCGGACGTCCGCTGGTAATATTTATTACCAGCGGGCACCCGGCTCCTTCTCTGCAGCGACGCGGTGTAGCCGGAGCCGGAGGCTGGAGTTCTCTCCCGAACTCCAGCTTCCGGCTCTTCCCACGGGCACTATGGGGGAGACGTCATGACATCTCCCCCATAGTTCCAAGGATTAGCCGGCGGACCGGACGCGACGCTGGATGCAGGAGCGGGGTTCAAGGTAAGTATTTTTTTTTTTAATAAGCTGCACTACAGGGGCATTATTATGGGGGCAGGGGCATTACCACAGGGGCATTACTATGGGGGCATAGGCAATAAGGGGCATTACTAATGGGGCATGAGCACTACAGGGGCATTACTATTGGGGCATGGGCACTACAGGGGCATTACCACAGGGGCATTACTGTGGGGGCATGAGCACTACAGGGGCATTACTGTAAGGGCACTACAGGGATATTACTATGGGACATGGGCAATACAGGGGCATTACTATGAGAGCATGGGCACTACAGGGGCATTACTATGAAAGCATGGGCACTACAGGGGCATTAATATGGGAGCATGGGCACTACAGGGGCATTACTGTATGGTGGGCACTACAGGGGCATTACTATGGGGGTATTAACATATGGGCATTACTATGGGGGCATTACAATATGGGCACTACTGCAGGGGGAATTACATGGAGGGTGCCAAATTACTGTCTTGCCCCTGGTGACAAAAATCCTAGTTTCGGCCCTGCCGATGACAGTGACAGCGACAGCTACGCTGATGACAGTGACAGCTACACCAATGACAGTGACAGCGACAGCTACGCTGATGACAGTGACAGCTACACCCATGACAGTGACAGCTACGCTGATGACAGTGACAGCTACACCGATGACAGTGACAGGTGTTTTTAATGACAGTGACAGCTACGCCGATGACAGTGACGGCAACAGCTACACTGATGACAGTGACAGCTACACAAATGACAGTGACAGATACGCTGATGACAGTGACAGCTACACCGATGACTGTGACAGGTGTTTTTTTTATGATAGTGACAGTGACAGCTACACCGATGACAGTGACAGCTATGCTAATGACAGTGACAGATATTTTTTTATGACAGTGACAGCTACACCGATGACAGTGACAGGTGTTTTTTTATGACAGAGACAGCGACAGCTACGCCGATGACAGTGATGGCAACCTCTTGGAATTAGTTTTTGTCGATGATAATCCGATAGAGATGTCCATGAAGCAGATAGTCAATCTCCCGTTTCTTAAGTCTTAACAATTGGTGGTATAGGTCTTCTATATTAATGCACTGACTGTCTTACTCTTGGTCCAATTCAAACAATATTTTACTAGCATCCAAATCTGTAAATGACAGTGTGCCACCTGTGATAAGCTTAATTCCAGTGGTGCCAGTATCGTTAGGCATAAGTGCACCTGCACCAAGTTCAATGTTAGATTCCATATTAGAAGTTGTAATCGTACATACAATGGATGGTGGTAAGCGAATTTACCAATTATTTACTTTGGGTGCACGGACACTTCTGAAGTGCAAATCGCACAACAATGTATATATGTGCAATGGTCCAGCACTCCTTTTGTATTCCAAGTCAACCACCTGGGTGCTCCCGTTATGATAAATGTAGAGATGCTGTGGAAAGTACTTATAAACAAGTACAAAACCAAACGGGTCACTCCGGGACTTCTTACAAATAATCCTTTATGAAAATGTCATGTTGTTAGATCAACGTTTCGGGACTGTGCAGAGTCCCGTCCTCAAGATCACAGACACAATAAAAACAACAACAAAGTGCGCTTACCTTATATCCCTTATCCCACTCTTTCAAGCTGCCAACGGAGGGGAGCGGCGTCCACGTCCATCCAGAGTCGAACACTGGTGACGTCATCGCCAATACCATCCATTTCTTGGATGTACAAATTTGCTTGAATCAAGGTCAGATCAGTACATCGGTGTTCTATAAGCCTACGGACAGGAACACACTTTTGGAGTCAAGTAGCCATCATCCAAGAGCTTTAAAACAGGCCCTTCCTTATTCCCAAATGCACAGAATAGCACGAATAACCAGTAATAAAGAAGATCTTCCTAAAGCTCTGGACTTAGCAGTGGATAAATTTAGAAGCAGGGGCTACAAATTAAAACATCTTTTGAGTATAAAGGACAAAATCTTAAAAACAGAGAGATCAGTGCTGTTGGAGAGTAAAAAATCGAATAAAAGCATAGCTAAAAGTGACAGGTTTATTTGGTCTACCAAATATTTTACGGCAAGTCCGGTTATACCATGAGTATCAAGAGCAACCTGGCCTATCGTGTCTAGTGACCATGATTTACCTGTGTTCAAAAACACTAGACCTATGGTCAGTTATAGAAGAGGCCGCAACTTGCGGGACATTTTAGTAAAAGCCGATGTCACCAATCATTCACAACAACCAGGACTCTTTGGACAGGTTAAGAAAACCAGGGTGCTACAAATGCCCATCGTGTACTACCTGTGGCTATTTGAAAACTGGGTCTCAATTCAATCACCCACATTCGAACGTAATATATAAAATCAGGCATGTTTTAACTTGCAGCACACAATTTGTCATATACTTCATACTCTGTCCGTGTAGCAAATACTACGTTGGGATGACCACTCGTGCGTTTAAGGAATGCATGGCTCTACACCGCTCGGCCATCAGACAATCGATAGCGGGAAAGGATATAGAACAGCCAGTGGCTAAACATTTCAAACAACAGAACCATACACTTGCTTCCCTAATTTATACACACCCCTGCAACGCCATTGAAACGCACTGACACGCCTGTGTTCGCTCGACCAGCACCCCGTCACCACTCACAAATGGCACTTCCTGTCAATCACTCTGCCATGGGTCTTCGTAGCCTCTGCGATCGTAGTCCTGATTGCAGAGGTTAATTCGCGTATGCGCACTGCGATGCATGCGCTGTGCACAACAATCAGCTGTATAAGCAACTGCGTTCTTTGTGGAATAAGACCCTATGTTGGCACCTGTCTTGGCACTTTATTTGTAATTGTATTATGCACATGTTTTTTTACATGCACTGATATAACGTTTTACCTGTTTTAGCCTTTCCCCGCCTGGTCAGGGTGCCGGGATGTATTGATCTTGTTTGTGTCCGTGGTAGCTATGGGACACTGTAGCTGATCTTCCTTGGATACTGTCCTAGAGTTCCCCGTGTCTGTAGGACGCTGGTTGATGACGCCTCTTATTTACGGCACCCGGAGCACGAAGAGGGGAGAATGGACACGATACCTCATTCGTTAGTGTATTTGATTTAAGCTAAGCACTCGCACTTTACTCTGATGAAAAGGCCCTTCTACATGTGACTATAAGTTTATAATATATATATATATATATATATATAGAAAAACCGCCAGGTTTACCAGAAAAGCCAGCACATCACCATCACTGGTGTGTCCCATATTAAAAAGTATGCCTTGCCGTGGCTGGAGGTTTACCATATGTTTGCAAATGTATGTAACTGAGATCTCTATACATTGCTTTTATCATATAGGATATAAGGGTCTGATTCAGCAAGGAACGCTGTTGCTTATATGCACACAATCGGTCGATTGTTGCGTACTGCGCATGCGTATGCATTGCAGTGCGCATGGGCAAACTAGCTACTGCGACCGGGACAGTGATCGCAGAGGATACGCAGACCCATGGCAGAGTGATTGACAGGAAGTGCTGTTTTCGGGTGATAACAGGGGGTGGTCGGGTCAGCGCAGGCATGCCAATGCAATGCAACGCCGTTGCATGGGTGTGCATAAATTAGCCACTGCGGTACCAGATGCCACCTGAGGCCTCATAACGTGTGATGAAGTAAGCAATTCCTGAGTAAGGTCTGGGCTTCATTAATTGTCCGATGTTACAGATTGTTTCTCTATGTTGGCCAATTATACGGATGTGAGTAAGGGGAAGTGGGCATCCTCATGTCAGGCTGTGATCGCAATGCGAATGCAAACATTTACATGTCACCGCTGATTTTAGCAAATGTGTTGTGTGCGCATAAGCAGAATAGCGATCCGTAGTGAATCAGGCCCTAAGTCTCTTTTGCTGGTCCACTGCAGTGTGCAAGGGGAACTTGTTTTGTTTTTTTCTTTTTTAAACTCCCCATCACCAGATGCATGTCTTCCCACTCCCAGTGTAATGTAAAACCAGTACACAATAACATAATGAAATAATGACACTGAGACTTGCTTAAGGGGAAAGGAAGGTCAGATTTTATTTATGTTACCTTTTTAAACTATTAATAACTAATTAAACTAGCAGAATACTAAAACATTAAATAATCTTATAAAAAGGAAAAGACAGACAAAGAATGGTGGCACTAAAAGAATTGTCCCACAATGCAAGATCCACAATCTGTCACTCCATACTCCACCACTACCAAAATGGGAGGCAACCCATTACCCATTACCGTGCCCAAGGTATCCACCTCCTGCCCCAATGACACAACATAAGCTCACCTATAGTGATGGTACTGCTGACCCCAGTAGGGAAGAATCAGCCTAAGCTATGTATTGGGGGAGAGCTCTTGAAGCTCCATAGACAGATGGTGACTGCAACCGTTCTTTCCCGCCAACCAGGGACCTCAGCCGAGGACCGTGCCACCACCATAACCTAATCCATAACCTCTAAAATACCCATAACTAGATCCTCAACAAACAAGAAACAACCCTCATCATTCAAATGCACACCATCTGAATGGAATAAATGAGAATCCCGAAAACAAATTAAAAGATGTGAGATCACACCTCCTCTAAGACTGCATACTGGCTAACCACCAAATTCACTAGACTCCTAGCCGCATCCAGGGCCCCTGAAGACACATCACCACGCCACGTACAGGTTGGAATAATTTCTGACCATATTAGCACACAAAATGGCCACATGGCCGCAATGTTCACCTAACCAGTCATCATGGAACACCGCAGTTCCAACCCCATTCAGAAAGTCATATCATTTCCACCTAAATTAATGATGAGGACCAATGGGAAACCAAACGAACTAACAGACCAGGACAACAAATCATACAGAGTATCCTAATGCATACCCCTAACCCAACCATCTAACTTTTTCTAAGACAGGGAACTGACAAGGACCATGCACAAAACAAGACCGTCTGGCCCAATGCACAAAGGAATGCCCAACAATCCACACAGGAGACAAATCCACTTGAGCAGCTGTAAGATAAACTGTGAGACTGTTGAAGACAAAAGAGAAAGACCAGAAAGAAAGAGACCTAGGCCTTTAAGAAAAATAACAAAATGGGGGGGCGGGGAAGGGTTCCCAACTTGACCTGAGGCAAAAACACAAAACAACATGGGTTAAAAGCCAGTGGTAAAACAAAAATTCCTCAAGACTCCCTCTAGAGTGACGAGTAGCTAGTCATTCAAGTTGGGATGCCATACTTACCGAGAGCAGATATACTGCCTGTAGGCATTGAAATTCCAGCACCTCATGCTTTTATCTACTCCACCGAGGAGCCTGAAACAGCGGCCAACGTGGCTGCCCCGATACGGAAGGAATGAGTCCCAAACTCTCTTGCTGGGAGACCAACCGCCTCCAAGCATCATTTAACAACCCAAACAAATTGAAAAACAGGTTATTGGAGATCCATCAGCATGCATTAATCAAGCCCCTCCTTTCACTGAAGGACGAAGGTCTTCGTATCTCCTTGCCCAAACCACTGGACACATTGCAGCATCTGAGCAAGTCGGCATGGAAACGGAATGACCCCTTCCCACCTGATCGGTCTTAGACTGATGAATTCTGCACAGCAATGCGGAGTCATCTACAAAAACATGTGAAGAGAGCAGCGCAGGGAGCCACCAGTTTGAGGGTGCCCCAAGCTCCGAAACCCCGAAATCCCCGTGATACGCCATCACGAACGCCATACTAAACAACCACACCTCGAGATCAGATGAACAAACAGATAACAAGGCCTGCAACAATCGTGCCAACAGTTGCAAATTGATAGGATGCGAACTGGAGCCAAACGCGCCCAACCCTTCAAAGCCTTCTGCAGCAAGAAGTTCTTTGAAAGGTGCTTCAACCCCTTCACCCAGAAAAAAATGGGACAACCCAGCCAAGGCTTGTGCATCGTGCAGCCGATCCACCTTTTCTTGTGGAAGACAGCACACCCCCATCAGACTCACACTCCCATCCCTAAAAAGGAAATGACCGGCGAGGGCCCTTTCGTCTTATCGAGGACGACGAGTACACCGAACTCCGCGAACAATGAAAGAGCCCCCACCAACATGTTAGCACAACGTGAAGATTCAGGGAGACCCACTAGCAGGAAATCATCCAAATAGTGAGCCACTTCCTGCTCCCTCACAGGTAAATAAGAGACACAAGTGCGATAACATGCTGAACCCCTCAAAATATGCGCATGAAATGGATCAACTCATAGGAAAGCATCTATCTAGATAAAACCTATCCTCCAGTCAAAAACCCATAAACCGAAAATAATCCGGATGCAGGGGCAACAACAGGAAAACGGACTCAACATCTATCTTGGCCATGAGGGCCCTGGCCCCAAAGGACTGGACCATATCAAACGCCTTTTTAAATGACTGATAAGTCACCCGACAAAGGTCCTCTGGTATTGCATTAATTTAGGACCCCCCCCGACCAAGACAGATGCCCGATAAGCCAAAATTTCCCTGGGACCCTCTCTGGGACCACCCCCACCGGAGACAGAACTAAATCCGGTAGAGGGGACCCACCATACAACCCAAACTGACCTCCTTCATGACCTTCTCCCTAACTGCAGAAGGAAACTAGCCTGCCGAATGTAAGTTCTGCGGCGAGCCTGTGCGAACTTCACCTAATACCAGTAACCCGAAAACCATGAAGGAAACCAGTCCACAAAAACCCAGCCTCATTGCACTGTGGGTAAACGTCATTCCAGCGCAACAAGGCAGTGATTCCGACTGGTGTGGAGGCCCTACTTTGCACCAGGACCCCCAGGCTCTCCTCCTGATGAGGGGCCACCACCCTTGACTCCCGGGACATGACTATAATCCCTTCCGCATCGAAGACATTGGTGACAAAAATTACACTTAGCGCCATAGGGGCACCTTCCGCTGTTGAACACAAAGCACTTTCCCTTAGACCCAGCCACCACCCGGAGAGCACCGCCCCTTTGTCAGCCACCTGCCTGCGCTTAACGCCCATAAGCTCTGCACATGTCCATTAGGGGTTAGTTGGTTGCCTCAAGCCAAACCTCAACGTCTTTGGAGCCAAACTTCATGACAGTTGGGCCATGCTGCTTACAATGAAATTCCTCATCGTAAGTACGCCACACATAACCCTGTGCTGACCGGTACAGACTATGGATCAAATGTAAATAACAAACCATATTCATGTATTCATCGGGGTGCGTATGTAAATAATATGCCATGAACACGCAAAATCCACTCACCCAATTTGTATAGGATTTATACGAGTCAAGTGCCTTCTCTGTCTTCGCTACCACCAGCACCTTACTGGCTTTAGAAGTAAGCATAAAAATGTCACTCCCGGACTCTAGGCTGGATATCTCTAAGCACCGCCATATTTGCACAATGCATAGCCTCCTCGGGGTCCTCCAAACCAGAAGAGCTAATACTACTAGACCTGCGCCAGCGACACTTTGCAACCCCTTTGTCATCACAGGATGATTCTGATGAAGTCAAATTTGTGGACGACGTGGAAGACTCACCCCACTGACTCCTCCCAGAGTGCCGTCGCTGCTTGCGTGACCTGTCCGCAGAGTTATGTCTCAAAGTCTCAACTTTTGAAACCTGTGAACTATCACCTGCACTGGAAGCACTTTCTAAGGAGACCATATCCGCCTGCCAATCCCCATCAGAAGTGGTACCTAAATCACCAGAGCTGCCAGCCTGTTCCCTGACACCAGACACCACATCTCCGACCTCCAGACTCACAGCAGCACCATCTGGGGAAGAAACAGATAAAGAAGCAGGAGGAGGCACTACAATAAGACCACCAGAGCCCGTTGCATCAGAGAAAGAAGACATAGCTGTAACATTCGTATTCGGCGGATTACTAGAAACCCCTCCCAGTGCATTCACCCCTGGACCCACGCAGGAGGAGGGGGCCCCCACACCACCAAGCACTGGTGTCAAAATTTGTAGAAACTGCACCACCAGATGAATTAACTGAGCCCCCAGCTGCTGTAAATCAACAGGCGGTGCTTGAACCCCAGACGCCATAGCACCGAGACCATGACAGTAACAGAGTCATGGCGGAAGCCATGACTGTCATTAATGACGCTAGCGGGGATACAGCTACGCTGGACACAGCGCTACCCTCCAGGGCCAGCGGCGCAAATGCCGATGCCACAACCGGAGGGCTGGGGCAGGAGCCAAGGGGCCAGAGTGAGCCGTGGGCAGTACCCCAGCCAACACCTGAGTGTATGTCATGGCTCCCTCTCCAAATGGTTTGCCTGACCCACCTCTGGAAAACAGCAGTGCCAAAAGCCCCCCTCCTGTAACCTACTAGACTGTGGAGCCTGCAGCTACCTACCAGACAGCACCTGTACGTTTTGCTGGTGCTGTGCCCTGCCACCCCCAAGAGGATCCCAGCCAGGACTCAGAGCCAGTGTCGCCATGATAAACAAGAGACAAGCATGAGGGGAAGGAGGCATATGCGCCCCGCAGCGGAAATCTGCAGCAGAACTGCCCACTGGGCGATTGGCCTCCCTATGGTACTTCCCAGACCCCCTTTGGCCATTATCACCTAACGGAGTCCCCGGCCGATCGCCTTATGTACTGATTAGCAGCACCGCCAGGTGCACTCGTCTGGCGCGAAGGCAGGAAGTCGTTGCTGATGCCTGACCTTGTTGCAAGCCGTACCCAGCATCCATATACCGAGCGGGGACGGACACACTGCGACGGGGGTGAGGCATAGTTAAGTTGCGGGGTTGGGGGATACACTCTGCAATGACAAAAAACAGCATGCGCTGCACTGCAGGGCTAGGAAGGAAGGCAGAGCTAGATGGAGAACAAGTGTGATGGAGAACAGAGGAAAGAGGGAGAGCGACTGAAAATAAAAGTGAAAGAAATGGAGAGTGAGAAAAAAGAGGGAGACAACTATGAAGATAGCAGGAATAAAACGTAGGAAAGGAGACAGAAGTACCAGCAAAATACCACAAAGCACAAATTAGCTTATAAACTTATGAGACACACTGCAGCAAAACAAATCGAAAAGGAAGATATCCTGAAATGGCTGCTACAGCAATCTCCCTGAAACCCCACATCCCTCCTATAGGCTGACCCAACTCCCCCCATCCCATAATACTATGTAATAACTAAAACATTAACCCTCTCTAGCCCATAGTCAGACATTCACTGGCTCAGGTGTTTAATTTTACTCCTTGCATATGAAATGCACTCCGTCTTAAATATAAAATACATGATGTGGTTTATATATATATATATATATATATATATATATATATACCAATTCAATCAGTAATGCATAAGTATTTGATATCCAAAGTGGGAGGAAAAAATTAAAAAACAATTATCAGAGATGTGCGCCGACCCCCGTGTTTTGGTTTTGGTTTTGGATTTGTATCTCCTCTTGTTTTGGATCTGGATTAGTTTTGCCAAAACCGCCCTTGCGTGTTTTGTTTTTTGATCTGTATTTTTTCTAAAAAAAATCATAAAAACAGCTAAAATCACATAATTTGGGCTCGTTTTTGTTCCTACAGTATTATTAACCTCAATAGCATTTATTTCCAGTCATTTCCAATCAATTTTGACCACCTCACAATATTGATTTTTTTCATCTAGTTTAGGGCCAAAAGGTTGCATCCAGCTAGCTGGCTGACTAAGTGACAGCAGTGGGCGGCACTAACATGTGGCAGTTCAGCTTCCAACACGCATACAATGTGTTATACAGTGTGGGTAAGATACAGCAATAGTGCACTTACTGTGACAGCAGTGCGGGGTGCTGGTGGTGTCCTCAATGCGAGTGTGCCAGTGGTGTCCTCAATGCAGAAGTGCCGGTGGTGTTGGAAGTGTGGCGGTGTTGGCAGAGTGGGGGTCCTACAGTGTCCTGAGTGCATAGTGTCGGCAGAGCGGGGGTGCCAGGGTGTCCTCAGTGCAGGAGTGCTGACAGTGTTGGCTGTGCCCTCAGTGTGGGAGTAGCGGCAGTGCGGGGGTCGCTGACGGCATCCTCAATACGTGGGGTGGTAGTGCGGGGGTGCTGGGCAGTTCAGCTTCCAACATGGATACAATGTATTATATAGTGTGGGTTGGATACACCAATAGTGCACTTACTGTAGCAGCAGTGTCGGCAGTGCGGGGTGCTGGCGGTGTCCTCAGTGCAATCCAAAACACACAAGATCTGTTTTTCAAATCCGAGTTCTGAATTGCGAAAAGACCCAGTTCAACTCGGAACCTAAAAGTGATTCTGAACTGAGGCTCGGTTCAGGTATGCTTGGTTTTCTCAAAAAACGAGCTGCTCATCTCAAGTATATATTAGATAGTAGATAGATAGATAGATAGATAGAAATGCAATTGTTTGGGCATCTATTTGATCTGCCTATTAGTTTTCATGACTTTCTCGCTTGACCAATCAGAATGGCATTGCGCAATTCAATTCTTTCTGTTACGCCACCTAATGGGTGTGCATAGTGATGGTCGTCTAGGCAAGGCAGTGTAGTATTTGTTGTATTATCAGTACTATTTTTTTTTGCATAGGTTCACATATTAGTTTATATTCAGTTTACTTATATTTCTTTGTTTTTGTTTGTTTTTTTAGTAAAAGTAGTTTCTGAGGGTTAGTTTGTAATTTTTTAGCAGGTCACTTAGTATGAGGGCTTTTTTGTTTTTACATTTTATTTTCTTAACTTTCTGCTGAGTTTCAGTTTGCACAAGTTTTACCAGTGTTTCAGGTTGAATAGACTGTTCAGTTTATATAAATAAATGTGGACCGAAACACTGGCAACTATTTCTACAAATGCTAATAAAGCTTATGTATTATTTAAACAAGCCTGGAGAGTGCCTTAATCTCCATAACCCGTGGAGTTACTTTTGGTTTGGGTTTATATATATATATATATATATATATACACACACATCCGGTATATGATATGACAGGGGAAACAAGCAATCCATATGATCAGAGACAAAAAGGGACATCAGTACTTACCATAGCCAACAATAGGAGCTCCATGATGTCCACATGCCCATAGCGTTCAGGGAAAGCCCCGACAGCAGTTTCGTTAGCAGTTCATCAGGAGGCCACTACCACAATAGCAAACCCAACAAGTTAGTTACCCCCTTAAAACAAACAATTACATTCACCTGTGTGTAACACCTGGTACGCACCACGACACATCCTTCAGCGCACACAAAACTCCCGCCACACGGGTTGCACATCAACACCGTCATGCCATGTCGCAAAGACTTGCAGCAGACAGAACAGAAGTGATGTGCCCAACCGCACGGAAGATCTAAGAGTTCTGGTGCGCCGGAAGGACGGTCACGGTGATGCTGCGAACAACACCGCGTGACACAGCCACCATAGTCTCCTAGGCAACGTCGCTCCACAGGAAGTGAAGCAGTGTTGCCCAGTAACCGAAGTAAATAAACAAAAGCGCAAAAATACATATTGGGACTCAAACAAATAACCATCAAGAACATATAATAATGTATCACATAGAGAAATTAACTCTAGGTTATGTTTATATAAACTATTAATGGTATTAAGCTACAATTTTGTAAGAAACAATGTAAAGATGAAACACAATCTAATAAATTTTGTAACAACACAGTCAAATGTATGCAGGCTAGTTTGTAAAGTCCAACAACTCTACTATTTATCCCAAAAAGGGGGAAAAGGAAAATTCCCCATTCAGGCCATGAGGACTCATGGTACCTAGAAGATGAATCCATTTACACTCCTTCTGTAACAATAATTTATGTCTATTACCTCCCCTCCTTAATGGTTGCATATGGTCTTTTGGCATGAAGACAAAATCTTTGATTGTATGATCACTTGTTACGAAATGCTTAGCCACTGGTGGTGTTATAGATTCAAGTTTCACACTCGCTTTTTAATGGATGATCTGTGCATGGAGATTCTTTCCTTTACCATTCTAATTGTTTTGCCAACATAATATTTGTTGCAAGGACAAAGAATAAAATAAATTATAAACTTATGTTCACAATTCATCCAATGTTTCAGATGGAATACTGTACCCTTCGTAGGGTTTATAAACGAAAGACCTGTCTTCATGTACTGGCAATTTGTACAACCAGTACATTTAAAGGTTCCTTTAGTGGATTTAAGCCAACTCGTTGAGGTAAAAAAAGTACCAAAGCTTATGTCAGAAAACACTATTTGGTCCTTTAAATTGGAGCTCCTTTTAAAAGCGTTGTGTTTTGACAATATTCCCGAAATATCGGGTCAGTTAGAATTATGTGCCAGTGTCTGAGGATGGCTTGTTTTATGTACTTAGATGCAATTGAATAGATGCTCGAAAAAACCAGCTGTTCATTTTCATTCATATTGCGTTGTTTAGGCATAAGTAAATCTCCTCTGTTCAACTTTTTGCATCTTTGTATGGCATTGCTCACTTCTTTGTGATCATATCCTCTATCAAGAAAATGTTGTCCCATAGAGTCTAATGCTTCTGACAATCTCTTGTGATCCGATGTAATTCTGGCCACTCTAATTAGTTGTGAGAAGGGAAGGCCTCTCATAAGACGTTGGGGATGGAAATTAGTTGCCAACAGAAGAGTCATTTTATCCATAGGTTTTGTGTAGAGTTCAGTAGAAAAGTGATCTTTGTCTATTTTAATGCGCACACCCAGATACACAATCACTTTTGGACTGTACACATAAGAAATAAATGAATAGAACCTGGCAATACATTCAAGCTATCTACAAACTCCTTAAGCATCATCTCGCCACCAGTCCATAACAAGAAAAGGTCATCTATAAACCGAACGTAAAATCCAATAAATTGAGAATATATGGAATTACCCATAATATGTTTGTTCTCAAAATGATACATATAAAGCATTGAATTGAACATCTGTTCTTTTCTAAAAATTAGTTCCTGCCTTCCAAGGGCGTATATTAGACTGACCAACCAACCAGGGATAGACCCTCAATTCTCTTTTCACCTTGCGATGCTTAGACTTCTTAAACAACAACAATTCAGATCTAAAGTTGTTGACTGTTTCATCTAGTTTTGCTAACCAATCTAAACTTGTATCATTCTTACACACATCTATGCCTGTACTTTCTGAGGTAGAAATCTCTTTCTTAATGTTGTCAATATCTGTATTGATCTGTTGAACTATTAAGACCATCAGGTCAAAACTACATTGATTTAGAATTAGACACCATTGCCTACAAAATTCTTTGTTGTTTTTGCCCAACGTGGGCTGGTTTCTAATCCTAAATCCTCTTGGTATAAGTCCTTCTTTATGATATTGAGAAATAGTAAGCCCATACAGTTCCAATTTGACCAGTCTTTTGCGCAATTCAATAAACAAGTAATGGGTCCCTTGCGCACTGGATAACTTACACTAGTTGTTGCGGGGTGTGCTGCGAGTAGAACAGAGGTGCCTCATCCTCTTAGGTTTGCAAATAGAAGAGAGTGGTTACCGCGCTCAACCCTTGGATGGTATATTTTGCATAATTCAACAAGTCCTCAAAAACCTCAGACGGGCTATCTGTGTCAAAATTCAGTTGTGAAGTGTTAGCAAATAAAATTTTGGATGCATCCTTCTCTAAAAATATCTTCATGACCATAAAGTCCACAGCATCAGGTTCCATGATGAATGTAATCCTTTAGTCAAGAAATGTATATTTGCAAGTAGATCAAAAAATAGCACAAAAAAATTTGTTTAAATCACTTAGATCTTGTATTAAACATCTGTGGTGCCAGAATCAAAAAACCATAGAAGGTACATGTAATAGGACAAAAGAATCTACACACACTTTGTTAGTATAGTGAAAATGAAAATATCAGGTCCAGGTAAATAATGTAGAAAAATATTCAACGCAATGTGGAATATAGACCAGCACACTAAAGTATAAATAGTTCATTTAATATCCATTATATAACAGGGGAAACAAGCCATCCATATAATCAGACACAAAAAGGGACATCGTCACTTATCATAGTCAACAATTTAAAGGACCAAATAGTGTTTTCTGATATAAGCTCTGGTACTTTTTTTTACCTCAATGAGTTGGCTTAAATCCACTACAGGAGCCTTAAAATGTACTGGTTGTACAAATTGCCAGTACATGAAGACAGGTCCTTCGTTTATACACATCAGATGAATTGTGAAACTAAGTTTATAATTTATATTATTCTTTGTCCTTGCAACAAATATTATGTTGGCAAGACAATTAGGAAAGAATTTCCATGCACAGATCATCCATTAAAAAGCAAGTGTGAAACTTGAATCTATAACACCACCAGTGGCTAAGCATTTCGTAACAAGTGATCATACAATCAAAGATTTTGTCTTCATGCCAAAAGACCATGTGCCACCATTAAGGAGGGGAGGTGATAGACATAAATTATTGTTGCAGAAGGAGTGTAAATGGATTAATCTTCTAGGTACCATGAGTCCTCATGGCCTGAATGGGGAATTTTCCTTTTCCCCCTTTTTGGGAGTTGTTGGACTTTACAAACTTGCCTGCATACATTTGACTCTGTGTTGTTACAACATTTATTAGATTGTGTTTCATCTTTAAATTGTAGTTAACATATTTCCATAGCGAAGGTTCCATTTTTAGTGGAACATGCGGGTTCACAGTGGGCTCATTGTTATTGGTTAATGGGTATTATTGTTATATAGATGCAGAGGAGTAGCGTGGTAACGGCGCCCGGAGAAAGTGCATGTCATACCGCCCTCCCCCCTGTACTGAACTGTGACATTGGGGTATGGCCAGCAAATAGTGGCAGTATCGAGCTGGGCATTGAGGTCCCATTGGGGTGATAGAATGCTTCGGAGTGAAAAGGAGAGAATACGGGCAAAGAGCCAATCACAGGGTAGAGAGGAGAGGGAATTAAAGAGGTGAGAACGTGATCGTAATCAATCTGACATGTAAGGGGAGGTGACAGAAGATGGTTACAGAGGAGGGAGGGCCGTAGGGGAGGTGACAGAAGATGATCACAGAGGAGGGAGGGCCGGAGGGGAGGTGACAGAAGATGATCACAGAGGAGGGAGGGCCGGAGGGGAGGTGACAGAAGATGATCACAGAGGAGGGAGGGCCGGAGGGGAGGTGACAGAAGTTGATTACAGAGGAGGGGGGGCCGAAGGGGAGGTGACAGAAGATGATCACAGAGGAGGGAGGGCCGGAGGGGAGGTGACAGAAGATGATTACAGAGGAGGGAGGGCCGGAGGGGAGGTGACAGAAGATGATTACAGAGGAGGGAGGGCCGGAGGGGAGGTGACAGAAGTTGATTACAGAGGAGGGGGGGCCGAAGGGGAGGTGACAGAAGATGATCACAGAGGAGGGAGGGCCGGAGGGGAGGTGACAGAAGATGATTACAGAGGAGGGAGGGCCGGAGGGGAGGTGACAGAAGATGATTACAGAGGAGGGGGGGCCGAAGGGGAGGTGACAGAAGATGATCACAGAGGAGGGAGGGCTGGAGGAGAGGCAATCTGGGCTGCTTGAAATGTAGAAACGGATCTTAGATCTGTAACTTATTTAGGATATAGAGCAAACAAACTGAGATAAAAATAACAGGCGGCCGTCACACTGTGCAGCACCCCATGAATTCCGGAACCCTGGATGGCGTTCTCTGTCCATTTTAGCGCCCGGAGCACATGCTCCACTGGAACCACCCTCGCTACACCCCTGTATAGATGTTAGTCGTGACTCTTTTTTAGAAAGCTTAATACCATTAATAGTTTACATAAAAATAACCTAGAGTTAATTTCTCTATGTGATACATTATTATATGTTTGTGATGATTATTTGTTTGAGTCCTGATATATATTTTTGCACTTTTGTTTATTTACTTCGGTTACTGGGCAACGCTGATTCACTTCCTGTGGTGCGACGTTGCCTAGGAGACTATGGTGGCTGTGTCACGTGGTGTTGGTTGCGGCGTCAACGTTACCGTCCTTCCGGCGCACCGGAACTCTTAGATTTTCCGCGCGGTTGGGCACATCACTTTTGTTCTGTCTGCTGCAAGTCTTTGTGGCATGGCGTGACGGTGTTGATGTGCAACCCGTGTGGCGTGGGTTTTGTGTGCGCTGAAGGATGTGTCGTGGTGCGTACCAGGTGTTACACACAGGTGAATATAATTGTTTGTTTTAAGGGGGTAGTTAACTTGCTGGATTTGCTATTGTGGTAGTTGCCTCCTGATGAACTGCTAACGAAACAGCTGTCGGGGCTTTCCCTGCACACTATGGGCATGTGGTCATCATGGAGCTTCTATTATTGGCTATGATATGTACTGATGTCCCTTTTTGTGTCTGATTATATGGATGGCTTGTTTCCCCTGTTATATCATGGATATTAAATGAACTATTTGTACTTTAGTGTGCTGGTCTATATTCCACACTGAGTTGGATATTTTTCTATATTATTTACCTGGACCTGGCACCTTAATTTTCACTACACTAACTGAATGTGTGCAGATTCTTTTGTTTTATATATATATATATATATATATATATATATTTATTGTGTATATATTATATATTGTGGCAGTATCACCAGAGACGGCGCTGGTGAGCACCAGATTCTGTGTGGGGCAGGAGAGATCTGCCCACACAGAGAAGAAAAGGATTTTGGGAAGAGGTGTACGGGTTGCCGAGTGAACTCAGTCCAGGGAGGACTGAGGCAGAGCAGTCCAACTCTGGGACTGAGCTATGGTACCTGCAAGGGAGCAGGCCAGACTGTGAGAGGCAGCAGCCAACAAGCTAAGGAAGCTATACTAGGCAAGGAGGTCAGTGTCCAGTCCTGCATGTGGCAGGAAGGACCACCAATCTCAGAGACTGTGAGAGACTTTCATGCAGAGTAGCTGCTTCTGTAGAGAGGGTTCAAAAAGTGAGCTAGTGCCCTAAGAAAGGGCTAGGCGTTTATTATTTTCTGTTTGTTCCTGATTATGCTGGAAGTAAAGCACCACGTTCATTTGTTTTACTGGAATGCCATGTGTGGAGTCTGATTCTGCACCTAATCACTGCACCGCTGACACTAGTCTACCAAGCTAATTACCACAAGTATCACATATGGTGGAGAATGTGGACATAAAGATTCTACGCACACAGGTCTACGCAACAAGATCTGCACAGAAAGTGGATTACAGCAGCTAATGGAAATATGGATGCTTACTGCACCTGCATAGTGGACTCAACAGTGCAAAGCTCATCAGGTTGGTGAGTGAAGATAAAATCTGTTTTGAAATATTTAATGGAAAAGTTGTATGCATGTCTGAAAAATGTGCTACAAAGTTTGCTAAAAGTTGTGCACTTTCTTCAGCATTGGAAAGATTAAAATAACTTGTGTGGTTTATTCTGTTGAAATCAAGCTCATTAAGACAAGATGTGTCTAATTATGTGGCCTAGACATTTCTTTTGCAAAGAAAAGAGCAAGTGCTATGTTGATTGCTGGACTTTGTAGTTCCACAGAAGTGAAAGCAGGTGCTGTGTTATATTGTGCTGTAAATACAATAGAAAGTCAAGTGTTGTTACAAGTGAAAGAAGAACTGTGCTAAAAAACAAAAAAGTGTTTAAAATTTAAAGGGACAGACACCCAATTTATTTTGGGGAGAAAAGACTGTGGTTCTAGGCTCTAGATGGTGCTGACATCTATTCAAGCCTGAACCCTGCCTCACTTCTAAATCACCAGACAACATGGATTACATGCTGAATGCCTTGTGGATGGCTACAGCAGCTCCGCAAGAAGCCAACAAGCAGCAGTGGGCAAAGATCAAGGCCCAAAAAGAAAGTGGTCAGGGTATGGTGCAAGGTCCGTCCAGAAAGGACTATATCAGCCTGGAAATGTTTTGACAATATGCATAAAGTTTTGAATGAAGGTAATGCGTATTTTGCTGGGAAGGTTGATGACTTAATGGAGCAATTAGCTGATGAGAGAAATGTTCATGAACAAGCTGAAAAGAAATTACGGAGTGAATTGTCCACTTTGAAAATGGCATTTGAGCAGCAAGAAATAAAAAAACGTGAAGTTCTTAAAGAGACAGACCTAAAATTGGCAGCTATGTCTGAACGCCTTGAGGAAGCTAAATTTTTCCAATGTGTTACAAAGTATGAGAATGATGTGCTCCTAGCAAAGAATGACGTATTAGAGCAGGATGTTGTGGAATTGCAGCAAAAGTGTGTGGTACTTCAGCAGGAAGTGGAAGAATTGAAAGAAGGTGTCCAGAGACATCAGAGTGATGCAGAGCGTACGCAAGTGAAAGTGGCAGATCTGGCTCTGGTGTTAAAAGGAAAAGACTCTTTAATTGTTTCCACACAAGTAAAACTTAAAGATTGTGAATTGGAGAAAAGTTCTCTGGCTGAAGAGTTCTCTGAAGTACAAGATAAGTATCTCCAGATGCTGCAGACTAGCGCTCAGTGGGAAACTGACAGTAAAGGAAAAGAGATGGAGATGGTCCGTCTTGAAGTAAACTGTAAAGAGCAAGTACAAACTCTCCAATCCGATTTAGCTGCAGCTAGAGCAGTTTCAGAATGTTTGACGGGAAGAAATGCATACCTGGTGGAAAGTTTGCATAAAGCTGCAAAGCAAAATTAATCTTTGGAGAGAGACCTTAACCTTGCCCATGGCAAGGCTTGGAAGTAGCAAGAACAGAAGCAGAACCTTGAAAAGTGTCTGCTAAGTACACAGGACCAGTTGCAAAGATTCCAAGCGGAGAGGAGTACCAAAGAACTGGAGTTGCAATGTGTATTAAAAGTGGCAGCGTCTGAAATAGTTTTATCAAAGTTGGGAAATTCCCTAAAAGTATGTCTTGGATAAGTGGATGAGAGTCCTTGCAGTGACTTCCAGCTCACACTGATAGCTGAGGGTGTGAAGTCCCCCCAAAGAAACATGGGTCCAGATGGCAAAACCTTGTCTGAAGTTGATGATAAAGAACTGATGTATACAGATGGTGATCGCATGACCTGTCACGCAAAGGTACAGCACGTACAGAAGTCTACGTAGATAGTGATGGCTTCAAAGGATGAGACTCTCTTGTTGCCGTGGATTCAGAGTGATGTGAATGTGACGCAAGCACACAGTTTTGCAGTGCAAAGCAGAACCTTAAAGAAGGTTAATTCTGAGAGTCTTGTGAAGAATAATACTCAGGTGTGTGAAACAATGCCTTCATGCAAGCATGATGGAACTTGCAATTCTGCTGAATTTGTCTATGAGGAAGTAGGGCACTACGGGAAAATGTGCCTGAAATCCTTAAAGCTTGACATGCTCAAGAATGAATCTCAAGTGCTTCATATAGAAAGCAAGAAGTACCACAAAGTGAGGAAAATAAATTCTGGAGGATGAGACTCCCAGAGGTCACAAGAGTTTGTATGACCATGAATGCGGTGGATTTCCCTCATGAGGAGAGTGAAGAGGGACATCGTCATGAGAATGCCTCATCCCATGTCGCTGAACCCACGGGTTTCAAGCTGGGGAGAGGGATATGTGGCAGTATCACCAGAGATGGCACTGGTGAGCAGCAGATTCTGTGTGGGGCAGGAGAGATCATCCCAATCAGAGAAGAAAAGGATTCTGGGAAGAAGTGTAAGGGCTGCCGAGTGAACTAAGTCCAGGGAGGACTGAGGCAGACCAGTCAGACAGAGCTCACTGTGCTAGCAAGCCAGTGAGGGCCAGGAGACCTGAGCCTAGACCTGTGAGATACAGGGAAGGCTGTCCAACTCTGGGACTGAGCTATGGTACCTGCAAGGAAGCAGGCCAGACTGTGAGAGGCGGCAATCAACAAGCTAAGAAAGCTATACTAGGCCAGGAGGCCAGTGTCCAGTCCTGCATGTGGCAGGAAGGACCACCAATCTCAGATACTGTGAGAGAGACTTTCAGGCAGAGTAGCTGCTTCTGTAGAGAGGGTTCAAGAAGTGAGCTAGTGCCCTAAGAAAGGGCCAGGCATTTATTATTTTCTGTTTGTTCCTGATTATGCTGGAAGTAAAGCACCACGTTCATTTGTTTTACTGGAATGCCATGTGTGGAGTCTGATTCTGCACCTAATCACTGCACCACTGACACTAGCATACCAAGCTAATTACCCCAAGTATCACAATATATATATATATATATATATATATATATATATATATATATATATATATTAGGGGTGAGCGGGTTCGGACTTCTGAAATCCGAACCCCCCCGATCCAAGTCGTATCCGAGTCAGGCTCGACTTTTCCCGCCTGACTCGGATCTGAAATCGGGGCAAAAAGTCATCATCATGCTGTCAGATCTCGCGGGTTTTGGATTCTATAAAAAGGTACCCGCGTCGGCGCCATTTTCTCACTCTGCTGTGGACAGTGAAGAGGGAGGGTGGGAGTTAGGGTTGGCTGGGCTGTGTAGTGTAGTGTAGTGTAGTGCTGTGCTGCGCTGTGCTGCTGTTGTCCATAGGGGCTGTGTCCACTCCTCCAATGTCCATAGGGGCTGGCTAGGCTGTGTTGTGCAGTTTGTTGTCCATAATGGCTGGCTGGGCTGTGTAGTGCAGTCAGTTGTCCATAGGGGCTGTGTCCACTCCAAAGTCTATAGGGGCTGACTGGGCTGTGTTGTGTAGTGCAGTGTCCCAGTCCTAAAGGGATGCTGTAGTGTTGTCCAGGGGGTGCTCTGTCCATCAGGGGTGCTCCCCACAAGTGCAAAAAAATATATATATTTTTTCTGTGTTTGTGAATTGTGTGCGCAGTAGCCGCACGTGCATCAACAAAGTAGCGCCAAGCGTGCGCCTGTGTCATAAGTAAAGGGCCAGCTGGCTCGTCCATTAAAGGGTGCTGTAACCCCCAAAGTGCACTCCAAAAAATATATTTTTTTCTGTGTTTGTGAATTGTGTGCACTGTACGTGCATCCTCAAAGCAGCAGCGCCAAGCATGCGTCTGTCTGTTAAAGGGTGGTGTAACCCCCAAAGTGCACTCCAACAAAAATAAAAAATTCTTCTTTTCTGTGTTGTGAATTGTGTGCGCAGTAGCCGCACGTGCATCAACAAAGCAGCAGCGCCAAGCATGCACCTGTGTCCCATAAGTCTGTTAAAGGGTGGTGTACCCCCCAAAGTGCACTCCAACAAACATAAAAAGTTATTTTTGGTGTTTGTGAATTGTGTGCACTGTGGCTGCACATGCATCAACAAAGGAGCAGCGCCAAGCATGCATCTGTGTCCCATAAGTAAAGGACCGGCTGGCTCATCTCTTAAAGGGTGGTGTAACCCCCAAAGTGCACTCCAACAAAATAAAAAATTCTTATTTTCTGTATTGTGAATTGCGTGCGCTGTAGCCGCACGTGCATCAACAAAGGAGCAGCGCCAAGCGTGCGCCTGTGTCCCATAAGTCTGTTAAAGGGAGGTGTAACCCCCAAAGTGCGCTCCACAAAATAAACAATTCTTCTTTTTTTTCTGTGTTTGTGTGTGAAATGTATGCGCAGTAGCCACACGTGCATCAACAAAGGAGCAGTGCCAAGCGTGCGCCTGTGTCATAAATCAAGGGTCAGTTGGCTCGTCTGTTGAAGGGTGGTGTAACCCCAAAGTGCTCCAAAAAATAAAAAACAATTTTTTTTCTGTGTTTGTGACTTATGTGCGTTGTAGCTGCACGAGAATCAACACAGTAGCAGCGCCAAGTGTGCGCCTGTGTCATAAGTCAAGGGTCGGTTTGGACATCTGGTCCGGACTGAAGGACGTGCCTACAATTTCTGACATGTCTGCTGTCACTGCATATGATACTGGCCCTGATTCACAGCCGGACACTCTGACAGAGCGCTCGCTCTGAATCAGGGCCATCCCTGCTCCTTTTAAGAGCGGCCTCCTGGCCGCTCGCATAGCTGTGGATGACAACCCACAGCTGTAGCGAGCGGCCAAAATGGTCGCGATGGTCAAGACCATTGGGCTTGCGACGAGATCCTTGCGGTAGGGTCTCGCTGCCACAAGCCCTGGAGTGCTTTTGGCTCTATCATAGCCAAAAGCACTCCCAATGACATCACTAGTGATGTCAGTGGGGCCGGCCTCAGACGGTAGGCGTTCCCATGGGAATGCCTCCGTCTGGGCAGCAACGCCCCCAGCACGCCCACCACAGGGGGCTTGCTGTCAATCACCATCGACAGCACGCCCCCTTAGGTGCGAGACCCATAACGACGGCTTCGCTGTCATTCGGGTCTCGCGCATGCGCACGACAGACCCGGGTCCATAGTGCGCATGCGCACTCGGGCAACATCGTCCCAGCGCTCACGAGCGGGTCTGAATCAGGCCCTCTGTCACCATTGACAGAATGGTGGAGGAATACATCGGTGAAAGCATCCAAGTAGGGATGTCAGCCGTACCTGTACTGGCAGGAAAAAGAGGCAATTTGGAGGCCCCTGTACAAACTGGCTCTATTTTACCTGAGTTGCCCCCCTCCAGTGTGTACTCCAAAAGAGTGTTTAGTGCAGCCGGGAACCTTGTCAGCGAAAGGCGTAGGAGGTTGCTTCCACAAAATGTGGAGAAGATGATGTTCATAAAAATGAATTATCAACTCTTCCAGGGAGACCAGCCTCCAGAACGTACAGGGGGACCTGTGGTGGTGGATTCCAGCAGGGACGAATTAATACTCTGAGGAGGATGAGGACGACATCTTGCCTCCGTAGAGCCAGTTTGTGCAGGGACAGATTAATTGCCAGCTTGTTTTGTGGGGGCCCAAACGAATCAATCATTTCAGCCACAGTCATGTGGCAGACCCTGGCGCTGAAATGATTGGTTTGTTAAAGTGTGCATGTCCTGTTTATACAACATAAGGGTGGGTGGGAGGGCCCAAGGACAATTCCATCTTGCACCTCTTTTTTTTCTTTGCATTATGTACTGTTTGGGGCCTAGTTTTTCAAACTGCCATCCAGTCTGCCACTGCAGTGTCACTCCTAGATGGGCCACGTGTTTGTGCCGCCCACTCGTCTCGCTTAGCATTAGGGGTGTGCACCAGCCACTTTTCGTGTTTTGTGTTCTGGTTTTGGATCTGGATCTTTCTTCATGTTTTGGATCTGGATTGGTTTTGCCAAAACCACCCTTCCTTGTTTTCGATTCTGGGTTTTGTGTTTTGGATCTGGATTTTTTCTTAAAAAATAAAAAAAATGCTAAAATCACATAAAATGGGCCTTTTTTTGTTCCTACGCTATTAATAACCCCAATAACATTAATTTCCACTCATTTGCACTCTATTCTGAACACCTCACAATATTGTTTTTAGGCCAAAAGGTTGCACCGAGGTAGCTGGATGACTATGCTAAGCGACACAAGTGGTCGGCACAAACACGTGGCCCATCTAGGAGTGGCACTGCAGTGGCAGACAGGAAGCCAATCAGCATTATGGTGCCCATTTGCATGTAGCACGGACCCGGGAGATCCATGCTACATGCATCTGTGTGATTGGCATAGAGCAATGACAGGTCCGTGAGACCCGTCTGTGCTGCTGTGGTAAAAAAAAAAAAAACCTGTATAAAAAAATGGTGTGCCCCCCCCCCCCCCAAAAAAAGAGCAACCAGCCCCGGG
Organism: Taudactylus pleione; assembly: GCA_031769625.1. Taxonomy (NCBI): domain Eukaryota; kingdom Metazoa; phylum Chordata; class Amphibia; order Anura; family Myobatrachidae; genus Taudactylus; species Taudactylus pleione. The sequence goes on along the minus strand of JAUIMM010000350.1, from coordinate 6,867,116 downwards.
CATTAGTGACCCAGTGCTGGGTGTGCTTAAATACAGGGGACAAACGACGTAGGAGTCCCCTGTACTTAAGCACAACCAGCACCGGGCTAATCAGAACCAGCGCTGGTTGCCAAAATACGGGGGGACAAACGACGTAGGGGTCCCCCGTATTCTGCGCAACCAGCTCTGGGCTCTGATCTGGTCCTGGTTCTGGAAATACAGGGGAAAAAAATGAGTAGGGTTCCCCTGTATGTTCCAGAACCAGCACTGGACTTTTTCTAGCGGGGGCTGATGCCACAGCCAGGGGAGCCCTTTCACCAGGCCCCCCAGCCGCAGCATCAGCCCTGACCACTAGTCAGCCCAGGCCGGGGATCCCTGGAGAGCTGGGGACCCCCCCAATAAAGGGGTCACCCTCTCCAGGGCACCCCAGGCCCAGGCTGATGCATGGCGGGTTGATAGTGTGGTGTGGTGTAAATAAATAATATCAAACATTGTCTTTAGAAGTAGAACTGCAAGTCCCAGCAAGCCTGCCCCGCATGCTGGTACTTGGAGAACCACAAGTACCAGCATGCAGGGCATTAAGGGCCCACTAGTACCTGTAGTTCACCTGTAAAAAAATGTTTAAAAAAAACCCAGGACACACACACCGTGACAGTATAAGTTTATTAAACATACATACACATGTACACATACTCACCTATGTAACCCTGTAGCATCGGTCCACTTGTCCGGTACAGTATCCATAGGGGACCTGTGAAAAAAAACATACTCACCATCTCCTATGCGAGGTTCTGTCCTCTTCGTTCCAAAGTAGGCATCCCCGGCCAGGCAAAAAAAAAAACGAAAACCCGATCCACGAACTTAGTACCGTTCTATAGAACGGTACTTCCCGAATTTGAGCTTAGCGGCGGTGGTCACCATGGAAACCCCGCTGCTAAACATTCATTCAGAGGTCATCTCTCGTTTCTCAGCCAATGAACGGCTCCCTCCATTGTAGTCAATGGTGGGAGCCGCAAGGTTATTAAAGTTTACCCTGCGGTTCCCACCATTGACTACAATGGAGGGAGCCGTTCATTGGCTGAGAGTCGGGAGATGACCTCTCTCAGCCAATGAACGCTTAGCAGCGGGGTTTCCATGGTGATACCCTGCCGCTAAGCTCTCATTCGGGTTTTCGGGTTTTCTAAGTTCGTGGATCGGGTTTTCGTTTTTTTTTTTTGCCAAGTCTGGGGATGCCTACTTTGGAACGAAGAGGACAGAACCTCACACAGGAGATGGTGAGTATGTTCTTTTTTCACAGGTCCCCTATGGATACTTTACTGGACGAGAGGACTGATGCTACAGGGTTACATAGGTGTGTGTGTATGTATGTTTAATAAAATTATACTGTCACGGTGTGTGTGTCCTGTGTTTTTTTTAAACTTTTTTTACAAGTGAACTACAGGTACTAGTGGGCCCTTAATGCCCTGCATGCTGGTACTTGTGGTTCTCCAAGTACCAGCATGCGGGGCAGGCTTGCTGGGACTTGCAGTTCTACTTGTAAAGACAATGTTTGATATTCTTTATTTACACCACACCACACTATCAACCCACCGCACCAGGGGTGGCAGGGATAGCCCCGGGCTATCAGCCTGGGCCTGGGGTGCCCTGGAGAGGGTGACCCCTTTATTGGGGGGGGTCCCCAGCTCTCCAGGGATCCCCAGCCTGGACTGACTAGCGGTCAGGGCTGATGCTGCGGCTGGGGGGCCCGGTGAAAGGGCTCCCCTGGCTGTGGCATCAGCCCCCCGCTAGAAAAAGTCCAGTGCTGGTTCTGGAACATACAGGGGAACCCTACTCATTTTTTTCCCCTGTATTTCCAGAACCAGGACCGGATCAGAGCCCAGAGCTGGTTGCGCAGAATACGGGTGACCCCTGCATCGTTTGTCCCCCGTATTTTGGCAACCAGCGCTGATTCTGACTAGCCCGGTGCTGGTTGTGCTTAACTACAGGGGACCCCTATGTCGTTTGTCCCCTGTATTTAAGCACACCCAGCACTGGGTCACTAAAGCCCGGGGCTGGTTGCTATTTCTTGGGGGGGTGCACGCCATTTTTTTCTTTTTTTACACAGGTTTTTTTATTTTTTTACCACAGCAGCACAGACGGGTCTCCCGGACCTGTCAGTGCTCTGTGTCAATGACACAGATGCAAGTAGCACGGATCTCACAAGTCCATGCTACATGCAAATGAGCACCATAATGCTTATTGGCTGAGAGCCATGACAGACGGCTCTGTCAGCCAATCAGCACTTTGCCCATTAAAGACAAAGGCATTTTTTTTAAATGGCCGCTCGAGGCAAAACCTCGAGATCCGACAGCGGATCTCGAGGTTTTGCCTCGGGAGAGGGATCCGTGGCAGACAGGGAGATCCGAGCTTGGGCTCGGATCGCCCCGGATCCCCGAAGTTCTGGTGGGTTTGGTTCTCAGGGAACCGAACCCGCTCATCCCTACTTAGCATAGTCATTCAGCTACCTTGGTGCAACCTTTTGGACTAAAAACAATATTGTGAGGTGTTCAGAATAGACTGGAAATGAGTGAAAATTCATGTTATTGAGGTTATTAATAGCATAGGAGCAGAAAAACCCACAAATTCTGTGATTTTAGCTGTTTTTATGCTTTTTTTCAAAAAAATAGAGTCACAAAACCCAGAACCCAAAACACGGAAGGGTGGTTTTGGCAAAACCAATCCAGATCCAAAACACAAAGAAAGATCCAGATCCAAAACCAAAACATGAAAAGTGGCCGGTGCACATCCCTAATAAATAAATATATATATATATATATATATATATATATATATATATATATATATATATATATATATATATAAATAAAGAGAGGGCACACAACAATTCCATAGAAAAGTAGATAAAGATTTTTTATATTGAGACTCATGTCATATAAAACGGTTGACATTTCGGTTTCAAGGACCTTTGTCAGGACAGCCAATCCTTTCCATAGTACAACAAAAAAGTGTCACCAGAATCCAAAGGTAAAAACAACCACTTACCTAGGGATGTTGTGCCAATGTTGTGGATGTATACCGGATACAGACGCTGTGTAGCCGGAAGTGGTCTACTATAACGGGAAGTGCAATCGCATCAAACTGGCCCACATTTAAATAAAGGGGCTGTACTGTTCTCAGTTTCGGGAACTAACAGTGCATTAGAGCCGGCCAAGCTGCAAAAACAACCAGCACAAGTGCAATATTCCACAATGTATAAAGCTGAGTACACACTGACAGATTGGCCGATCAATTGATCCGCCAATGTATCTGCTGCCCTTCGGGCAGTGTGTACCCGCAATATGTCGGCGAATGCCGCCATTCACCGACATATCGCATTGGCTGTGCTGCACAGCGATGGACAGATATGTCAGTACACACACAGCGGCATCCACAAGGAGGGGGGCGGGACACGCCCCCCGGTCACCCCCGCCCACCGGGACATGCCCCTTGGTCGCCGGAACCTGCGGGCAGACACAGATGATGGTAGTTCAGTGTGTACGAACAACCATCATCTGCAGATCACTCGATCTGCAGATATATCTGTATAGTGTGTATCCACTATAAGTGCACTAATAATAATGCACTGCATCAGATACCAACTAGCCATAAAGTGATAGATAACAAAAAGAGCCTCAGGAGGTCCCTGACTGATTGAGTTGTTTTGGTGCCGGGGTGTCCAATTTATAGATCCAATTAGTCTCAAATTTCTGCAGTATCAGTTTACAAACTCCAACTCTTATCAGTTTCAAAAATCAAGTAATCTGCATTTCAGGTTTGTGACTTGATGGCCCATGCATAAAAAATGTTGGGCTACAGGTTTATCTGTACTCCCCATTATAAGGGCCTTGACGTATGTGTCAGGATTCAAGTGGGGTTTCCCCTGTATGATCATACTTGCAGTAAACAATGCTTGATTTAGATGAGCAAACAGGTAACAATATTCACATAGGCATTTCTGAGTAACTGGTATGCAATGGTAATACAGTCCAGGATAATGCAGGGAATAGAAACAAACTTTTAGGATGAAGACAAATGCTGGATGAAGTATATGGATACACAAAGGACCTCATTCAGAGGCGGTCGTTAGTTGCAAGCTGTCGCACTGAATCAGGGCTGCCACTTGCTTCCTGAATGACCATCTCCTTGTCGATCGCTAAGCTGTGGGTGATGGTCGCGATGGTCAAGACCATCGCGACCATCAGGGGCTCATGACCAGACCCTAAGGTTGGGTCTGGGCACTCGTAAGCCCCAGGGAGCTTCCTGCTCTGATCGAGCAGGAAGCTCTCCACTGACATCAGCAATGATGTCAGTGGGGCCGCCCCCAAATGGCAAGCGTTCCGGCGGGAACGCCTCCGTTTGGGCAGGCATGGCCCCTGCTCGTCTCCCAAATGGGGTGAGCTGTCACTCACTGTCAACAGCTCGCCCCGTCTGCTGCGAGACCCCTAGCGACAGAGCGTCTGTCGTTAGACGGGTCTCGCGCATGCGCATGACGGAGCCGGCTCCGTCATGTGCATGCCCAGTGGCAACATCGAGTCGGTTGCAAGCGCTCTGCGCTTGCGACCGACTCTGAATGACCCTCAAAGTCCTGGTTGACAAATAAATAGCAGTGTTGACTGAAATGTCCAGAATGTACTATAAAGTGCTGGTACACTAAGAACTTGATTATGCACAGGTGAAAACAGATGATTGAAGTCTCTGATCTAGAATGCTGCAGAGCAGTGCAGAGAATCTGGAAGGCACTAATAGTTCTGAAGAATATGCCTTGGCAAACACACTGAATACCAACACAACACAGTCCCGGGTTGTAATTGCAGTTTGACAAGCAGGTGAAATAATAACTGGACAAGTCCTGGATAGTGGAGCTCTGGTAAAGCAGATAAATGTCCCAGACAACTCACATGAGACTCAAAGAGGATATCAGGTAGCAGGGACCAGGCTCTGGAACAACAGGAAACACAAGGAATACTAGCTGGTAGTATAATCCGGAGTGCAGACACTGAGGCAGACTTGACTTGATGAACTGGCACCAGGGAACTTGGTGGCTGGTCTATATAGGAAGTTCAGGTGCAGCTCACAGCTGCTGCATCAACTAATTGCTCAGGTGATACTAGACCAGAGTGCTGAAGTACCAGGGAAGAGAGCAACATCCCAGGCAGGGAAGAGAAACTGCACAGATCGATCAGGAAACATCCGCATGGTCATCCCCACATATGCAATCCCACAGGGGCATGTCATTAGGTATACCACATGATCCATGGTACAGTGTAATTTTCATCCAATTTTAATGTTCACTCCACTTTGTGGATAAGGAAATGTAGGGCCACTTTGCATAGATCTGCAAGTAACACATCTGGTACAACAAAAATGGCCTGGTTTCTATTTCTGCAACAATGTAGTGTCATGATGGAATCTAGGATGTGCCATAAGGCAAATCAGCATTTGTTTCAGTTTAGGCCCTCTGTGGTATGCCATCACTGGAGGTTTTCTTCCATTCATACCCAAAGTAGGGTCTCTATTTTCAACCTTCCAATGTTTATTAAGGGATTTTTTTCATAAAATGTGAGTAATTGTCATAATTAGTCATAAATATTAGTCTGTGATTAGATATATCATTATTAGTTGATCTCCTATTCTTCAGAAGAGATCTGGCTCTAACACAGCAAGTATCCAGATCCATGTTGGTGTAACCCCTCTCTTTAAAGTGAGTTTTCATCTCCTCTAGCTGTTCTTCAGCCATATAATTCTTTGGTATTGTTCCTCAGGACTCTCATAAACTGTGATATGGGGAAACTTTTTTCAATATCAGAGAATGATGATTAATTGCATAGAGCAATGTATTGCAATTCCAGAACAAGGTAGTGCCTAATTTTGGACCTTTATGAGAAATGGTAATGTCCAGAAAATCCATTTTACACATGTCTAATTTGTACATAATGGGTTAGCCAGTCCAGTAAAATTTAAGTGTCCTGACTATATTAGATAAACCCTCATACGTGCTATTCCAGATTAAGAAGATATCATCAATGAATACTATATCAGTCCTAAAAATTGGTGCAATTTGGGTGTACTCAAGTTCACACATATACAGATAGGCATAAGATGGTGCCAAATTCAGAACCCACTGCAGTCCCTGATGTCTGCATATAATATTCACTCCCATACATAAAGTGATTTTATTTAAGGACAAGCTCAACCAGTTCCATCAAGCATTTCACTGGTGGACCACTCCAATAGCCTCCAGAAAGATGCTTCCAGATTGCATCTAGACGTGAACCATGAGTAATAATGGTGTGCAACGAGTTGACATCTTGACAACACAACCATTGTCACAAGTAAAGCAGTGTCAGGTAAATTATCAAGACAAACAACTTTGTCAAGAAATCCCCAGTATCTCTTAGGTAACTGGCCATCTCTCTAACCAATGGTAGCAAGAACTATATTCTGAGGAGAGACTGCAGATATTATTGATTATTGGACTATATATATATATATATATATATATTAATATATATATATATATATAATGTGTGTGTGTGTTACTACGGACGCCACTTAAACAAAGAGAGGCAACAGTGGAACTACCCAAGAACTGGTACTCAGCATCTTTATACAACAGCCACAGGCTGTGTAATAACCAGACAAGGTAATGAGACAATCTTGTTGAAAAAAATGCTGCTTACACAAGAAGGGGTAGATGTACTAAGATCCGGAAAGTGATAAATTGGATAGTGAAAAACTACCAGCCACTCAGCTCCTAATTGTTGGGCAAGATGCATCAATAGGAAAAATGCAGTCAAACCCCAAAAATGCAGGTTTAACCGCATTTTTCATATGCACTAAACCCCAGAGTGCGATACACTCTGAAACTTAGTTGCGGTTGGTAACGCCATCCTCCTGACATTACCCATAGAAACCTATGGGCTTCTTTCTGCAGAATACTGATAGAGGGATCCCTCCCAGCACCCCATGAGCCACACACATCCTTCTGCGCATTCACAGACCCGGAAGTCCCAGCATCGCAAAGGCCGCTCTTACCGACAGATCGGTCCTTTGCGGTGATCGTCCTGCTTACCGGCGTTACCAACGCCGGCATGCATGCGATGACTGGCGGAATGCATCACATTGCGAGTGCGATGCGTCGTGCATCCCGCCCCAGTGATGTTACAGGCTGTTTTGAAAAATTACAGTTAGGAGCTGATTGGTTGGTAGTTTATCGCTCTCCACTTTATCACTTTCTAGAGCTTAGTACATCTGCCCCTAAGACCAGGGGCAGAGCTATGGGAGACAATGGAGGCACCTGCCACCGGGTTCCAGCACTGAAGGGGCACCTCCTCCATTGCTCACAATATATTCACTGCACTTAGGGCTGTAACTATGTACCCGGAGTGTACCGTCACGGCCACCCAAGACATAGAACCCCTTCCCGGCACCTGAGAAGCCACCATTCACTAGTGGAGAGCTCCATGTGAAACCATCAGCTGCCACCTCGTCTATTTATAGCCTGTCCCTACTCACTGGTGTCGCTGCTCCTCAGCAGCTTCATTTGTCAGTGTGACACATCCGGTGACACGTCCGGAGCCCTCCTCACCCACAACTCTTTGTCTCACTCCTCCCTGGCAGATGTATCTGCATGAAAAATGCTCCATTACAGTGTCAGCGGCGGTGACGGGGACCACCAAATTATAACTTGCCTCCGGGCATCTGGGATGAACTTATGCCACATTATATAGGGGATGAATATTAGTGCAATAATGTAAATTGGTGTGCATACTCATGTGGAAAAAGCAGCAGTATATTGACAAGAATGTTATTACCATTAATCTGTTGCTTCTCTACTAACCATCTAATTAATGTGGAAAATTGACTGGAATTATTATCACTAATTTGCTGCTTCTCTACTAACCATCTAATAGCTACTAACCATCTAATAGCTACTAACTAACTTGAAATTATAATGGTTTACTCTATGTGGATATCATAAGTACCAACACATGGTTATAGAGATAAAAATATATTTCTCATTTGGTTACATATGAACTGTGATTTAAACATCTATTAAAGAAAGCAGATTTTATGGATTGTGGATTTTGAAAAGAATGTGAACGTCCTATTATATTGTATTTGTATGCATTTTTATTTGTTTTGTATTTATTTTTAATATATTTACATTTTTTAATATGTTTATTTTATTTGGATTATAATAAATTGCACTTCTTATTTTCCCTACACCAAGACCGCTCCATATTTCTTTCCTTGTTATAAACCACACAATCTGACTGACTCTGAATGTGAAATGATTGTAGCCACTCATACTGTAGCAGCATTAATCCAGCAGACAAAAAACTGGGTCTGAGGGCCTGATTCAGAGCCGGACGCTCTGACCAGAGCACTCGCTCTGAATCAGTGCCCTCCTCCCTAAAAATGGAGCGGCCTCTTGGTTACCACCCACAGCTTATGCGAGCGTCCATGATGATGGTCGCGATAGTCAAGAGTCTTGACCATCGTGACCATCGGGCTTGCGACGAGACCCTGCGGTAGACCGCAAGCCCTGGAGTGATTTTGGCTCTATCAGAGCCAAAATCACTTCCACTGACATCACTAGTGATGTCAGTGGGGCCGGATCCAGACGGTAGGCGTTCCCATGGGAACGCCTCCGTCTGGCAGCCACGCCCCCGGCAGGCCCACCAAAGGGGGCGTGCTGTCAGTCACCATCGACAGCACGCCCCCTTTGGTGCGAGACCCCGAGCGACGTATTCCTCATCGCTCGCCGGGTCTCGCGCATGTGCACGACGGAGCTCCCTCCGGCACAGATCACAGCACAGCACCCCTCTCCCAGCAAAGCACAGATCACAGCACCCATCACCCCTCTCCTGGCAGATCACCCAGCACCCCAGTCCTCATCCTGCAGAGCACCCTCTTCTACCAGCACAGCATGGTGGCACCCCTCACCTGACCCAGCATCCTAGCTCTCACCCAGCTCCCCGGCCCTTACCCAGCACAGCACCCTCCTCTCCAAACATGGAGTCAGCACCCACCCTCACCCAGCACCCCGGCCCTCACACAGCACAGCAGCACCCTATCCTAACACAGCATGATGCCAGCACCCACCTTCCCCCAGCACCCCTATCCCAGCAGAGCACCCCTCTCCCAACAGTGAGTACCACAGCACCCTGGCCTTCTCCCTTTTCCATACTTGCTTGTCCTGAGCGCAGCCTGCAGAGCTGCTCGACTGGAGGTACAACAAGCCGTGGCAGGCAGCAGCAGTATGTGATTGCTGGAGGCAGAGTCTGTAGCCGTGAGGTGTGACTCACTACTCCGAGCTCTGTAAAGGCCCTTGGGCAGCATGCACAGGGATTGTGGCCATTTACTTATAGTTCTAAATGAGCCTCTGCCCATGTGCAGAAGCTGATTCTGATGACAGTAGCAGACGCTGCCAGCCACTAATGTAACTATCCCAGTGCATGCTGCCCCAGAGCCGACACGGCGCTAATCATTATCTGCCGTCCAGGTGCACCACCGCCTCAGACCACTATTGGCTGTTCCTCCGCTACCTGCTCACTGTTTGCTGCTGCCGGGCCCGATTGGAGCTGTCAGCTGAGTTCCGATCATGGATGCTGTCAGAGTCTCTGCCCAGCCGGCAGCAGGTGCCCTGGCCGTACCTGCCCCAAACCTTGGATGCCCCTTGACATTTGCTCATTTACCTATGCCTATGGCTGGCTCTGTCTTCGTGCGTGCATCTGAATCTGTACTGCAACTCTGTATGAACACCATTGGGATGTATGCGCAGTGTAAGTATCCACTAGACGATTAAGTTGAACGATTGTTCAATCGTTTGCAAATCGTTTGCACATGTGTCTAAAACGACCAGCGATGCGCGTGCCCGCTGGTCGTTTAGACATCTATCATTTTTCCAACATGCTGGTCAACCTGACGATATCGTCAGGTTCAGCATGTTTCCAGATGACCCTGCACTGAACGTCTGCTCGTTCAGTGCAGGCTTATCACACGACTGACAAACGACTGAACGATTACAATGTCATAATCGTGCAGTCGTTTTCAGATCTTGTAGTGGATACCTGCCTTAACTCAGACACATATACGCATATGAAAAACATCTCAGAAGAAATAATTAAAACACATTGGCCCCTACAGGAAAACAACACACATATTGTCCCTCACAGGGAAAAATAAAACACATTTGCTCCCACAAGAAAAAATAAAACATATTAGCCCCCACAAGAAAAAATAAAAACACATTGGCCTCCACATTAATTGCACAGAAGACTGACCTGTCAGGTGCTGCAAGATGAATCGGGCTGGACCTAATTGCCTTGCGGGCCCAATCTGTCCCGCCGGTCAATATCATAGAGGTTACTGCAGGACATCATTCAGGGGGAAGCTGTACACATGCCAAGGTGCCTACCTGTAGTGTCCAAAGTACACTACATATGGCACTGCGGCAGAGATACTGACTGTAGGTTGTTGTTCCAGGCACCCTGCTAGCCAAAATCAAAGGCTGTGGGGCAATGATGGTGCCACCCACAAAGTCCTTCACTCTGTGAGGCACAATTGGACACACACACCAGCTTTGGCCCTGCTGCAGGGCTCCCAAGTGGTTCATCTCCCAGCTAACGGCATCCGTAACTGCCTGCTAGCCGGAGCGGATGATTGCTTCCGGTTTGAGTTCCACATTGGAGTGCGAATCCTGGAAATGCAGCAGCCGGCAGCTAGTATGAATCGACCAGGCAGGTGGGAGAGCCAGGGGCTGTGGCAATCAATTGAGGGGAGCACGGGACTGGCTCAGTGGGAGCTGTCTCGTACTCCTGGTGGCTCAACTCATGGATGGATAGTAGATGCTAACCCATACTTCAGGATTGGCGAGACCCAGTACTGAGTCTAACATGCCAGCAGTATTCATCAGGGACCCCCGCAAGGAGGGTGCTGGTGTACTCTCGATAATAGCAGAGTATGATGAAGGCGTACAAACGTAGTTGACAAGCCATGTCAGAATCAAACGGACAAGAAGGTACCAGGGATCAGGCGTAACCAGGTCATGGAGAATAGCCAAACTCAAAACCGGAATACCAAGTACAGTACCAGGGAGGAGATGGATTCAGGTCACGAGCAAGCCAAGGTTAGGAACGAGCAGTAGGGATCACTAGGAACCCTGGAGTATGGTTTGTAGCCTATATTCTGGCACAGGAGTGGCCTCAGGAACCTCTTAGACTTGGAGGAGACTTGAATTTGGCACCCATGTGACGTCCACTATGGTGCGCCTGGCACTTTAAAACTACTGCTAAGAGGCCCGCGCAGCCGAATGGAATCCGCAGCTACTATATACGGAAAGTAGAGGAACAAGTCATCGCGACCGCACTGCCGCATAACCCGAGCGACTGGACATTGTAGCAGTGGGCGCCGGGGACCACCCGCCCGCTGCCCCATAGGAGACCAGCGCTGCCGGACCCGGAAAGTAGTTGCCGGGATCTGGAATGCTGTTACAAGCGGAATGGAAAGTGGACAGACTTGTTCAGTGCCTGAGATGGGCAATAGTGCACCAAATTACTAGATTTGTATTAAGGGCAAAAGGTGGCCCAACTAACCTGTTAGTGTATATATATATATATATATATATATATATATATATATATTAGGGGTGTGCACCGGCCACTTTTCGTGTTTTGTGTTTTGGTTTTGGATCTGGATCTTTCTTCGTGTTTTGGATCTGGATTGGTTTTGCCAAAACCACCCTTCCGTGTTTTGGGTTCTGGGTTTTGTGTTTTGGATCTGTATTTTTTTGAAAAAAAGCATAAAAACAGCTAAAATCACAGAATTTGTAGGTTTTTCTGCTCCTATGCTATTATTAACCTCAATAACCTTAATTTCCACTCATTTCCAGTCTATTCTGAACACCTCACACCTCACAATAGTGTTTTTATGTCCAAAAGGTTGCACCGAGGTAGCTGGATGACTATGCTAAGCGACACGAGTGGGCGGCACAAACACGTGACCCATCTAGGAGTGACACTGCAGTGGCAGACAGGATGGCAGTTAGAAAAACTAGGCCCCAAACTGTACATAATGCAAAGAAAAAAAGAGGTGCAAGATGGAATTGTCCTTGGGCCCTCCCACCCACCCTTATGTTGTATAAACAGGACATGCACACTTTAACAAATCAATCATTTCAGCGCCAGGGTCTGCCACACAACTGTGGCTGAAATGATTGGTTCGTTTGGGCCCCCACAAAACAAGCTGGCAATTAATGTGTCCCTGCACAAACTGGCTCTACGGAGGCAAGATGTCATCCTCATCCTCCTCATCCACCGATTCCTCACCCTCTTCAGTGTGTACATCCTCATCCTCACAAAGTATTAACTCGTCCCCACTTGAATCCACCACCACAGGTCCCTCTGTACGTTCTGGAGGCTGGTCTCCCTGGAAGAGCTGATAATTCATTTTGATGAACATCATCTTCTCCACATTCTGTGGAAGCAACCTCCTACGCCTTTCGCTGACAAGGTTCCCGGCTGCACTAAACACTCTTTCGGAGTACACACTGGAGGGGGGGCAACTCAGGTAAAATAGAGCCAGTTTGTACAGGGGCCTCCAAATTGCCTCTTTTTCCTGCCAGTACAGGTATGGACTGTCTGACATGCCTACTTGGATGCTGTCACCGATGTAATCCTCCACCATTCTGTCAATGGTGACAGTATCATATGCAGTGACAGTAGACATGTCAGAAATTGTTGCCAGGTCCTTCAGTCCGGACCAGATGTCCAAACTTGGTCCTGCCTGCCCTGCATCACCGCCAGCGGGTTGCTTAGGATACCTAAGTTTTTTCCTGGCAGCCCCAGTTGCGGGAGAAAATGAAGAAGGAGCCGTTGACGTGTCACGTTCCGCTTCAGCTGACAGTGTGTTCACCAGCAGGTCTTTGCACCTCTGCAGGCTTGTGTCGGCCGGAAAGAGAGACACCACATAGGCTTTAAACCTAGGATCGAGCACGGTGGCCAAAATGTAGTGGTCTGATTTCAACAGATTGACCACCCTGGAATCCTGGCAAAGCGAATGAAGGGCTTCATCCACAAGTCCCACATGCCGAGCTGAATCGCTCCGTCTTAGCTCCTCCTTCACTTTCTCCAGCTGCTTCTGCAAAAGCCTGATGAGGGGAATGACCTGACTCAAGCTGGCAGTGTCTGAACTGACTTCACGTGTGGCAAGTTCGAAGGGCTGAAGAACCTTGCACAACACGGAAATCATTCTCCACTGCGCTTGAGTCAGGTGCATACCCCCTCCTTTGCCTATGTCATAGGTGGATGTATAGGCTTGTATGGCCTTTTGCTGCTCCTCCATCCTCTGAAGCATATAGAGGGTTGAGTTCCACCGCGTCACAACCTCTTGCTTCAGGTGATGGCGGGGCAGGTTCAAGAGTGTTTGCTGGCGCTCCAGTCTTCGGCACGCAGTCGCTGAATGGCGAAAGTGGCCAGAAATTTTTCGGGCCACCCAAAGCGTCTCCTGCACGCCCCTGTCGCTTTTCAGAAAATTCTGCACCACCAAGTTTATTGTGTGAGCAAAACATGGGACGTGCTGGAATTTGCCCAGATGTAATGCCCGCACAATATTGGTGGCGTTGTCAGATATCACAAATCCCCAGGAGAGTCTAAGTGGGGTAAGCCACTGGGCGATGATTTCCCTCAGTTTCTCTAAGAGGTTGTCGGCGGTGTGCCTCTTACTGAAACCGGTGATACACAGCGTAGCCTGCCTTGTAACGAGCTGGCGTTTCTGAGATGCTGCTACTGGTGACGCTGCTGCTGTTGCTGCGTAAGGTGATACATCTACCCAGTGGGCTGTCACAGTCATATAGTCCTTAGTCTGCCCTGTTCCACTTGTCCACATGTCCGTGGTTAAGTGGACATTGTGTACAACGGCATTTTTCAGGACACTGAGGACACTTTTTCTGACGTTTCTGTACAGTCTCGGTATCGCCTGCCTAGTGAAGTGGAATCTAGACGGGATTTGGAACTGGGGACACAGTACCTCCATCAATTGTCTAAATCCCACTGCACTAATGGCGGATACCGGACGCACGTCTAACACCAACATAGCAGTCAAGGCCTCAGTTATACGTTTTGCTTCAGGATGACTGCTGTCGTACTTCATCCTCCTCGCTAAGGACTGTTGGAGGGTCAATTGTTTAGTAAAAGTAGTGGTGTTCCTACTTCCTCTCTGGGATGATGAACGACTCCCAGCAGCAGCAGCAACAGCAGCAGCGGCAGCAGTAGGCGTAGCAATGCAGGATCCTCCGGAGGAATCCCGGATAGGAGAGTCAGTCATGCCAGTGATATGGCCTGCAGGACTACTTCCGATCCTGACTAAGGAGGAAATTGACGAGGAGGGAGTTGACGGTGTGGTTTGCAGGCGCTTGGATACAACAGGACAACGGGATTTAGGTGTCCCTGGACTGCTTACGGTCTGAGCCAAAGTTTCTGAACTTGACAGTAACTTTTTATGAACGCGCTGCAGGTGCCGTATAAGGGAGGATGTTCCTAGGTGGTTGACGTCCCTACCCCTACTTATTTCACCTTTACATATGGTACATATGGCAAGACAGTTGTTGTCCGGATTTGGATAGAAATATTGCCAGACCAAAGAGGTGGAATGTTTGGTCTTCTGCCCAGGCATGACCGTGATGGGCTTTTTCATCCCACGGACAACAACTGTCTCCCCCGGAGCCTGATTTAAACAAACCACATCACCATCAGAATCCTCCTCGCCAACTTCCTCCTCAGCGCCAGCTACACCAGTATCCTCATCCTGTTGTACTTCAACAGTGACATCTTCAATTTGCATATCAGCAAGTGGACTGTGGGTGCTCCTTTCAGCACTTGCAGGGGGCGTGCAAATGGTGGAAAGAGCCACCTCTTCCCGTCCAGTGCTGGGAAGGTCAGGCATCGCAACCACCACCACACTTGGACTCTCCTTGGGGATTTGTGATATCTTCTTAGAAAGCACAGTTCTTCGCTGTGCTTTTGCCAGCTTAACTCTTTTGATTTTTTTAGTGGGAGGAGTGCTTCCATCGTCATGTGAAGCTGAACCACTAGTCATGAACATACTAGGGATCGACCTTAGCCGTTCCTTGCCACTCCGTGTCGTAAATGGCATATTGGCAAGTTTACGTTTCTCTTCAGCTGATTTAAATGTCTTTTTCAAGGTCATTTTCCTGAACTTTGCCATTTGGGATTGTATGTGCCCTCTACTATGACATTGGGCATCGGCCTTGGCAGACGACGTTGATGGCATGTTATCGTCTATGTCATGACTAGTGGCAGCAGCTTCAGCACTAGGAGGAAGTGGTTCTTGATCTTTCTCTATTTTATTTTTATCGGAGAAAGTTTGGTCCTCCATTTATGTTATATCGATTTGATATATACGTGCGGCTAAACACAGAAAATAATTTTTTTTTTGGTTTGGACTGGAGTGTACTTTGTGGGTTACAGCACCCTTTAACGGTCAAGCCAGCCGGCCCTTTACTTATGACACAGGCGCACGCTTGGCACTACTTTGTTGATGCACGTGCGGCTACTGCGCACACAATTCACAAACACAGAAAATAATTTTTTTTTAGGTTTGGACTGGAGTGTACTTTCGGGGGTTACAGCACCCTTAACGGTCAAGCCAGCCGGCCCTTTACTTATGACACAGGCGCACGCTTGGCACTACTTTGTTGATGCACGTGCGGCTACTGCGCACACAATTCACAAACACAGAAAATAATTTTTTTTGGGGTTTGGACTGGAGTGTACTTTCGGGGGTTACAGCACCCTTAACGGTCAAGCCAGCCGGCCCTTTACTTATGACACAGGCGCACGCTTGGCACTACTTTGTTGATGCACGTGCGGCTACTGCGCACACAATTCACAAACACAGAAAATAATTTTTTTTGGGGTTTGGACTGGAGTGTACTTTCGGGGGTTACAGCACCCTTAACGGTCAAGCCAGCCGGCCCTTTACTTATGACACAGGCGCACGTTTGGCACTACTTTGTTGATGCACGTGCGGCTACTGCGCACACAATTCACAAACACAGAAAATAATTTTTTTTTTGGTTTGGACTGGAGTGTACTTTCGGGGGTTACAGCACCCTTAACGGTCAAGCCAGCCGGCCCTTTACTTATGACACAGGCGCACGCTTGGCACTACTTTGTTGATGCACGTGCGGCTACTGCGCACACAATTCACAAACACAGAAAATAATTTTTTTTTTGGTTTGGACTGGAGTGTACTTTCGGGGGTTACAGCACCCTTAACGGTCAAGCCAGCCGGCCCTTTACTTATGACACAGGCGCACGCTTGGCACTACTTTGTTGATGCACGTGCGGCTACTGCGCACACAATTCACAAACACAGAAAATAATTTTTTTTTAGGTTTGGACTGGAGTGTACTTTCAGGGGTTACAGCACCCTTAACGGTCAAGCCAGCCGGCCCTTTACTTATGACACAGGCGCACGCTTGGCACTACTTTGTTGATGCACGTGCGGCTACTGCGCACACAATTCACAAACACAGAAAATAATTTTTTTTTGGTTTGGACTGGAGTGTACTTTCGGGGGTTACAGCACCCTTTAATGGTCAAGCCAGCTGGCCCTTTACTTATGACACAGGCGCACGCTTGGCACTACTTTGTTGATGCACGTGCGGCTACTGCGCACACAATTCACAAACACAGAAAATAATTTTTTTTTAGGTTTGGACTGGAGTGTACTTTCGGGGGTTACAGCACCCTTAACGGTCAAGCCAGCCGGCCCTTTACTTATGACACAGGCGCACGCTTGGCACTACTTTGTTGATGCACGTGCGGCTACTGCGCACACAATTCACAAACACAGAAAATAATTTTTTTTTTGGTTTGGACTGGAGTGTACTTTTGGGGGTTACAGCACCCTTAACGGTCAAGCCAGCCGGCCCTTTACTTATGACACAGGCGCACGCTTGGCACTACTTTGTTGATGCACGTGCGGCTACTGCGCACACAATTCACAAACACAGAAAATAATTTTTTTTTTGGTTTGGACTGGAGTGTACTTTCGGGGGTTACAGCACCCTTAACTGTCAAGCCAGCCGGCCCTTTACTTATGACACAGGCGCACGCTTGGCACTACTTTGTTGATGCACGTGCGGCTACTGCGCACACAATTCACAAACACAGAAAATAATTTTTTTTTGGGTTTGGACTGGAGTGTACTTTCGGGGGTTACAGCACCCTTAACGGTCAAGCCAGCCGGCCCTTTACTTATGACACAGGCGCACGTTTGGCACTACTTTGTTGATGCACGTGCGGCTACTGCGCACACAATTCACAAACACAGAAAATAATTTTTTTTTTGGTTTGGACTGGAGTGTACTTTCGGGGGTTACAGCACCCTTAACGGTCAAGCCAGCCGGCCCTTTACTTATGACACAGGCGCACGTTTGGCACTACTTTGTTGATGCACGTGCGGCTACTGCGCACACAATTCACAAACACAGAAAATAATTTTTTTTTTGGTTTGGACTGGAGTGTACTTTCGGGGGTTACAGCACCCTTAACGATCAAGCCAGCCGGCCCTTTACTTATGACACAGGCGCACGCTTGGCACTACTTTGTTGATGCACGTGCGGCTACTGCGCACACAATTCACAAACACAGAAAATAATTTTTTTTTTGGTTTGGACTGGAGTGTACTTTCGGGGGTTACAGCACCCTTAACGGTCAAGCCAGCCGGCCCTTTACTTATGACACAGGCGCACGCTTGGCACTACTTTGTTGATGCACGTGCGGCTACTGCGCACACAATTCACAAACACAGAAAATATATTATTTTTTTAGCACTTGGGGGGAGCACCCCTGATGGACAGAGCACCCCCTGGACAACACTACAGCACCCCTTTAGGACTGGGACACTGCACAGGACTTTGGAGTGGACACAGCCCCTATGGAGAACTGACTGCACAACACAGTCCAGCCAGCCCCTATGGACTTTGAAGTAGTGGACACAGCCCCTATTAACAACAGCAGCACAGCACAACACAGCCAGCCCCTATGGACTTTGAAGTAGTGGACAACAGCAGCACTACACTACACTACACTACACAGCACTAACTCCCACCCTCCCTCTTCACTGTCCACAGCCGAGTGAGAAAATGGCGCCGACGCGGGTACCTTATATAGGATCCAAAACCCGCGAGACTCGGAAGGCGGGATGATGACGTTTTGCCTCGATGTCAGATCCGAGTCAGGCGGGAAAAGTCGAGCCTGACTCGGATCGGACTCGGATCGGGGGGGCTCGGGGGGGTTTGGATTTCAGAAATCCGAACCCGCTCACCCCTAATATATATATATATATATATTAGGGATGTGCAGGCTCGGTTCTACTCGGTTCCGTTCGGTTCTTTTTACCGAATCTTATTGGCTATCCAAAACTCGTGACAGCTGAAACCCAATAAGATTCAGGAAAAAAATCCGAACGGAACCGAGTAGAACCGAGCCTGCACATCCCTAATAAATATATATATATATATATATATATATACATATATATATCTGTATATAAATAGTTCCAAAATTGATCCGGCACTCACTGTTTTAGATGAAAAATACTTGCTCCGGTGACCTCCTATTACAGGGAACCTTCAGTTTTTCCGATGTTCAAGCTGAAGGGATTTTGCATAAGGACCCAGTTTTTGATTCCTCTGTGGATACCTCTAATGAGGATATATACAAAGAGCTGTTCAAATTAAAGAAACGTGAATTGGATTTCCTACTACATAGCCGTACATTATCCGATTATTATAGAGCCAAACAAATACCAAGGGGTCTTCGTATCCACAACACTCCTACTATCGGAAGATATAGTATTCCCTTTTGTAAACGTTGGATCTCTATTTTAAATAAATGTTCTATGGACTTGATTTTATTGATTATAGAAGAATCCACATGGGAATTCAATGCAGTTAAAGAAAGAATTGCGGTATTAGAAAGAGTACATCAAGAGTACAACATGAATTAAAGTCCAACAAGATTATGAATTTCATAGGGTATATCCATGGTTGGCGTTCAGTACTAATATCCAGAGGCCAGGCCGTTCCTATTCTCAACGTACACAAAGATCATTCAAAACATTTTCCAGTACTTCTGCCAGTGACACGGAAGATTCTAGTTATCAACAAAAACCCTCTCAACAAGGAGAGTCCCCTTTAGGCAGGAGTACTGTGGTAGGCATGACCACCAGAACAAAAAAACAACCAGGAGGGGTGGCCAGACCTGGAGTTGATACTTATTTGCAACCTTGCATCCAAGACACCTTTACCTATTTAAAAGACAAAATCCAGTGATTTCCGAGCAGATTTTTTTGTATTATCGATACATCGATGATCTGTTAATATTCTGGAAAGGAGACATACAAGAGCTGTTATTAATTGTCTCTGCACAAAATGCTTACTCCAGCCCAATCAAATTAACCACTCAATATAGTTGTAGTGAGATTAATTTCTTGGATGTTAACATCAAAATCAACAACTCTACAATTAGTACATCGGTGTATGTAAAGCCTACAGACAGGAACACTTTGTTGCAATATGATAGCTTTCATCCACGAACTACTGTGTTTGGCCTACCATACTCTCAATTGTTAAGGGTCTGTAGGATCACCAGTGATAAAAATTAAACTGAGATACAATTAGATTTGATGATGAAAAAATGTTTGCATCGAAGGTATCCTATAAAGCTACTTCAAAAAGCTAAGCATAAAGCAGACAGCAGTTGTTAGTACCTAAAGAAAATAAACAACTTCAAAGGGTGATACCATGGATCAATGAATTTAATGTAAAAAGTGGTTCTATGTCCACACATGTTAAAAAATGGTGGCCTGTAATTGCCACTGATCCAGATATTTCCCTTTTACATGACACTCGAGTCATGGCAAGTTACACACGCAGCCGTAACATCAAAGACTATGTAATGAAAACAGACATTACCTCTTTTAAGTCATCGTCTGTTATTAATTTTTTAAGCAGGAAAAACGGATGTTTTAAATGTCTTGGCTGCAGCTATATGCAGATAGGGATTTATGTTGTTCATCCCTATTCAGGGAAGAAATTCAGTATTAACTGGCCCCTTACATGCAGTACGCGGTTTGTGGTGTATGTTCTGTCTTGCCCATGTGGGTTTATTTTACGTGAGCCAGACAGATCGTCAGTTCAAAGATAGAATGGCCCAACATCGAGCCGCCATCAGAGCTGCGCTTTCGTCAGGCAGCAGTGAACAAACGGTGGCCGGGCATTTTGCCCTTTTGAAGCACAACATAGCCACAGTGCTTTATAAGATTATAGACCATGTTCCAGATTCAATAAGAGGGGGTGACAGGTCCAAAAAATTGTTGAAGCTCGAAGCTTCATGGATTTTTAGGTTAGACACTATGGCTCCCCGCGGTTTAAATGAAACGCTGGGGTTGAGCTGCTATCTTTGAATATGCCTTTATGATAGATGCTTTTGCAATATTTTTCATGATGTTTTTGTTTTTTCTTACCTACAGTTTGTTAAAACTGTTGTTCTTTTTTGGATTTATTTAATTAATTTAAAATTGCTGTTTTTCAGTTGATGTCTATTACAACACCAACTTATGTGTGGCTTTTATGCTATATTGGATTAATTTGATGTTCATCTATTTGTTATAGAACATAATGTCCATATGATAGTTGTGTGTTTTTTCCATTTGAGTAAGAGTATTCATATCCTTCTCAAATTTGAAGTATTTTTCCATATATGGGGGCATGGCAAATTGTTGCTATGCCTGCAGAGTATTCACACGGTGATTTGATGTATGAGATGCATGTTTTCACATGATGTTTACAAGATGTATATTGAATTGTTTCTGCTATATGAGTACAGTAGTAATGGGTAACATCTTTATGTGATTACAATTTATAGTAGCCCATTATTGGATTAGTAATACACATGAAATTTGATTCATATTGTTTATATACATACATCATCTTTATGATTTATTTATGCTATCTATTGACACTCTTTGTTTATTTTAATTTCATTTTAGCATTTTTTTATGTATATGGGTAATTTTTACACATGTAGTGATTGGTGTTTTCAAAAGTCTGGCAATGATATAGGATTTTAGATATTTATTAGAGTTACATGCATTGTCATTATATATTTATTGGCCAGAGTTGTGGGTAACCTGGCATTGTAATAATATTATTTATTACACATTTTTCACATTCACATTATATAGTCTTATGTTTCACTAATTTTATATAGATTGATTTAAGCACATTCATCATCACAGATTTTTTCATATTTTTACACATATTGTTTCTTTTTACACAAAATTGATTCAGATTGATTTGATTTTTTACATATTGATTGGCTGTTTTTATATGTAACCACGTGTGTTTTTTGTAAAGTACAGTTGTATTTATATGTGTCATTATGTTTGTTATACAGCGTTGCCATGACTACTGAATTACCACCCATCATGTATCGTGATCCTGTGCGCCCGGCGTGGCCGTGTGACCAACAGCTGCACACAGTGATTACCTGTGTGCTTGTTGACTGAATTCTGGGACCCGGCGCGGCGCAGAGGGTTGGTGCATATTGTTACGTCCGGTGGGATGAGTTATATAAGCATGTTTTATTATCAATGCTATCATTTATGACATCCTGATAAAGGAGCAGATGGCCCTGAGACGTTGATGAGATGAAGATGTAAATTAAAGCATAGCACTGCTCCACTTGTTTCACAAGACTTCTGAGTGCCGCCTTCTTCGTTTGTATATATATATAATATATATATATATATATATATATATATAAAATATTGATAAATCTTTCTCTCTCACACTATAAGTGTGCTGCTAAAAAATAATCCACAAATATAAATATAAAATATAAATAAAGGCTGCTGGGAATGCAACACTTGTGTTATTGTCAGTGCAAATTCCAAATGACATGTTGTTACGTACACCAATATACTTAAGAACTGTCCACAGAATTCTGGACCTTGATCAGGGCAGCACAAATAAGAATTTTTTTTAAGCAATCCTCTATCAAGTTGTGTACAATAAATGGCAAATGTACTTGCTGGTTTTGCAGCCCTATAGCATACTAGCAATATGCAGTGATAGTATGGAAGTTGTTTTGTTGTAAACAACCACTAGATGACAGCATTCACTATGATAGACACAACAAACTGTAACATTCTATCTCAGAAACATGCATTAAATTCAGGGCCTGATTCAGACCCGCTCGCGAGAGCTATGCGCTCGCAAGCGGGTCGATGGTGGCCCAGTGCGCATGCGCGGGTCGATGGTGGCCCAGCCGGCTCCGTCGTACGCATGTGCGAGACCCGGATAGCGACGTGCAATCTGTGGCTCCGGGTCTCGTACCAAAGGGGGCGTGCTGTCGATGTTGAGTGACAGCACGCCCCCTTTGGTGGGCGGGCCGGAGGTGTGGCTGCCCAGAAAGAGGCGTTCCCATGGGAACGCCTACCGTCTGGATTTGGCCCCACTGACATCACTAGTGATGTCAGTGGGAGTGCTTTCGGCTCTGGTAGAGCCGAAAGCACTCTAGGGCTTGCGGCAACGAGACCCTACCACAAGGGTCTCTTCGCTAGCCTGATGGTCGCGATGGTCTTGATCATCGTCATGTGGTCACCCACAGCTATGCGAGCGGCCAGGAGGCCGCTCTGAAAAACAAGAAGGACGGCCTTGATTCAGAGCGAGCGCTCTGTCAGAGCGTCCGGCTCTGAATCAGGCCCTCAGTTCAGAATGATGGGC
The DNA here is from genome assembly GCA_031769625.1 of Taudactylus pleione. Lineage (NCBI taxonomy): Eukaryota > Metazoa > Chordata > Amphibia > Anura > Myobatrachidae > Taudactylus > Taudactylus pleione. The sequence goes on along the minus strand of JAUIMM010000350.1, from coordinate 6,844,276 downwards.
CTCATTCATCACGGATCACAATTGTGATCGCAGCTGTGTAACGCTACAGCTCAGCCAGCATAGAGACGCGCACTACTGCTTTCTCACATCCATAATACCTCGCAGTCCTGTGTATATATTGGTACCATCGGAGAACATCGGCCCATCACGCAGAATTACAGCAGGTCTGACCTGTCTCTGAAATTGCAGGTCTCGACGGTCACAGTGAGTACACAAGCTGCGTAGTCAATCGCAGTGGCTAATCTCTGTACACCCATGCAACAGCGTTCAAACGGACAGGCATGCCTGCGATTCTCCGACCACTCACCCGTGACCCCCCCCCAAAACGCTCACGGCCTGTCCCTTACTGTGCAATGGGTTTCTGCCTGCATGCTTAATTTCAGTGCGATCGCCGTGCATGCTCAGTGCAGTGCATACGCATACACAATAATTGGCCGATCTGCGTATGCGGTTGCAATTGCGATCCGTGCTGAATCAGGCCCTATATGTGCAGATGCTGGGCCTGATTCAGACCCGGCAGTTGTAGGATTAATCGGGAACATCGAGAACTATCGGAGCTGCTCGCAGCGCTTGTGGTAGCCTTTTCCCACCACAACATTGCGAGCAGTTCAGGCTAAAATACAACCCAGTCATGTGTGTAATGAGTGACGCTACTTTGCTAACTATGCACACCCATTAAACACCGTTCTGACGTTCGGGAACGCCTGCGTTCGCACATCCACACCCCCGTTTACAAGCACCTTTCCCTGTTACAACCCACAAACGGCACTATCTGTCACTCAAAATAGCGGCCCGACTGCGGGCTACGGTCGAGCACTCTCCCATCGCAATGACTGGTTTGCACACGCGCATTGCGACTCATATGCATGCGCAGATTGCGAAAAATCACTCAATGCGAGCGAGCGCAGCATAGCATCCAGGTCTGAATCAGACCCACTATGTTTGCACATCATGTATTAAAGGGCAAAGGATAAGATTACATTAACCTAATCTTAAATTATATATTTGGATTCTATATATAGACTGTTCTGTATTCACAACAGTAAAGCTCTGCTGCATACAAGAACTCATCTCTAGTCTTGATATGACAATAGAATGCATTGAAAATGTTCTAGACTAGTAGCTTGGCTATTTGTATTTGTTATATAGAACACTCAGTTAAACTACAAAATAAGAAAGAGATAAAAGAGGGCACATTTCATTTGTTCTATCTAATTGTATTCTTTCTTATTACAGTACAGCGCTCTGCACACAAGGGCAGTCCGGCTCTCTATATAAACTATGCCGCACAGACATCTTTTATGTGTAATTTTAGCCTTATGCCAACTCTGTCTGACTTTGATAGTTTTTTTCAACATTTTAAGGTTAGGTTTAGGGGTTAGTGTTTAGCACTTGAGGGATGGTTAGGGTTAGGCTGCCGAGGGAGGATGGTTAGGGTTAGGCACTAGGGGGACAGCTAGGCCAGGGTTAGGCACCAAGGGGGAGGGTTAGGATTAGGGTTACATAAAAAATCTGTAGACTTTTTAACCATCTCGACCTTTTGAAATGTCATCCTTTTGTCAGTAAACCTTTTGTACATGTGGACCTTTGTGAATCCTGACTCCTCCCATCTCTACTTATTACTCCTCCCACTTCCATTTCTGGCCCCTCCCATTGTATTGTTATATTTATTTAATTATTCCCTCCCCAACTCTTCACTTATATGTATATTTAATAATTTTTTTGTTGCTCCCCTTACCAGTTCACTACCGTTCATGATCCACCATCACTTATATATATTTAATGATTCTCATCACCCTTTACTTATATGTATGTGTGTATTTGTTTTGTGTAATACTGTTTTTTCCCTCTCCCCCCCTTTCACTTAAATATTTTGGCCTCTCTTCACTTGTACTGTACAGTATATATTTTAAGATTGTGTCACTATGTGGGTCTGATTCAGCAAGGATTGCAAGTAAGAATTCGCTCGCAGTATGCCGATGTTGCATTTCTGCGCATGTGTGTGTGTCTTAATGCACGTGTGTGAACAAGTCATTGCGATCTCCGATGTTGATTGACAGGAAGTGTCGTTTGTGGGTGGTGGCGGGGAGTGGTCATGCAAACGCAGGCATGCCTGTGCGTTTGAACGGCTTTACAGGGGCGTGCTTAATTAAGCTTGTGTGACGGCATACACAGCCTTATGTCTCGATGTACAAAGGAAGCTGCCACAATCCTGCGGCAGGTCAGGGCTACCACAGTTGTGCGTATGGGTTTGATGGTTCTCAATTACCGATGTTTTTGCAAACCTGCGTACTGATCAAGCATAGAGTAAAGGGAGGTGGGCTGGCTTTATGTAGTGCTGGGCATCTTGTGTTGCGATTGCCGTGCATATGCATTCATTAGCATTCTCGCAGTGGCCAGGTACATGCAATCTCTTACTTACGATCCTTGCTGAATCAGGCCCTGTATGTATATATATATATATATATTTACTGGCTTTCTTCTTCCTATCCTCTTCTGTCTTTTTTTCTGTATGGACTGCTGGAGGCGGAGCTGGACTCAATCTGACAGGGCGGCTTTAGCACTTCTAGGTGCACACTGCCTCTGGCTGCTGCTGTGCTTGGATGCTCCTCTTCGAGTCAAGGATGAGATGTGATGATGTCATTACCTCATTCCCCTGTCACAGCACAAACGGCAGCACTGCCCGTCCACCATGTGGCCGCTTCAGGAAGGACAGCACGGCCGGGAGATAATCTTGCGAACTATCCTTTGCAGCGGGTGCTCGGTACCCCATTACTGTCGACAGCGGAGCGTGTGTGCGTTACTAGGGTGGCATTGCTGGGCAAGTGTATTCCTGGCCAAGGGGAAGATACGCACCTGCAGTCAATCTTTAATATCACACCCATTGATTCAATAAGGACCATTTATAGGTATGGTGTGTCTTGTGTCTCAGGGGTCTATTCATGAAGTCTTGGAGAGTGATAACAAGAATGGAGATAACCTGCCAAGGCAAAATAGCAAAACCATTGGTACAATCGAGTACCATCGCAGCCTCACGCACACTTGCACAAGCTCTGACCTTACTCAGAAATTGCTACCAACCACGCACACTATGAGACCTCACACTGCGTAGGCTATCGCAGTGGATAATTTATGCACGCCCCTGCAACAGCGTGCGAATGCCCTGGCACACCTTTGTTTCCCCAACCTCCCCCCTGTCACCACCCACAAACAGCACTTCTTGTCAATCACCCTGCAATGGGTCTGCATAACCTCTGCGATCGCAGTCTCGATTGCAATAGCTAGTGCGCGCACACGCGCTGCAATGCATGCGCAGAACACAACAATCCGCCAACTGCATGCGTATTAACAACTGCGATCCTTGCTGAATCAGGCCCTGAATCAGGCTCTGTGTGTGAGGCAGGGCTGAGAGCTCTGACTCCAAGTCCAGCGTGACAGCTTTTTCATTCTATGCATAATGCTGCTTTGTGCAGCATCAGCATGACTGAGTCACACTGCACGGCCACCCAGCAGCACTCCTCAGGCTGAGGGGTTGATCACGGATGGTCGGTGCCTTATTCAGAAGAACCTCCTTGCGGGCTGTGATTGGCCCTTTACCCAGCCCTGTGAGGTTTTGTGGCATTTGGCCCACTGTGACTTTATCCCACCCTGGCTGAATGGCTAAGTTCTATCTAGTAGTAGGCTGAGTGTGTCCTCCTGCACATCATTCAGGGCCTGATTCAGCTTTGGGAATAGAGTAAGATATAGAAAGTAACTGTGAACCTGGACAAACCGGAATCAGTATGATTTACCACCGGCCGCAACTCCCGACAGCCGAAGCCCGGCAGTGAAGATCCCGACAGGTGAGTATTTTTTCTATTTACTAATCAAACCTCCCCCCCCTAACCCTAACCCTCCATTAGGGGTGCCTAACCCTAACCCCCCTCTAAGTGCCTAAACCTAACCCCCCCTTCCCTGCAGCCTAACCCTAAGTCTCCCAGGGGGGTGCCTAACCCTAACCTCCCCCTGGGGGTGCCTAACCCCAAACCCCCCTTCCCCTAGCCTAACCCTAACCTCCCAGGGGGGTGCCTAACCCTAAGTCCCCCCCAGGAGCCCCTAACCTAACCCTCCCCCCCCCACGGCTTACCTTCGATCGGCAAGCTGGGTGTTGGGCTCCTGGTGTTGGTCAGTCGGGATTTCAACGCCGGTCATTAGACACTTGCCGGGCTTAGAGAGTCGGGATACCGACAGTCGGCATTTAGACCGTCGGCATCCCGACTGCATCCCGGACAAACCATGTTGCAATGCAAGGGGTGCAAATATATAATTTTTTTTGCATGTAGGGTTTTTACTGGCTGCTTTTGCATGTAGCCCACAATACTGCACATCTTTATTTTTACACTGCAATTTACATTTCAGTTTGGAATTGGATACACTCCTTCCTAATCTAAATCACTCTGCACATTTTACATCTGCCTCACCTGCAGTGCAACATGGTTTTACACAATTACTTGCTATCTTAATCTATTCCCAAAGCTGAATTGAACCCTCAATTCTTCCTTGGCATGATCCATTCCTTTCCTGGCTCTGCTTGCAGGAGGTGAGATCCCTTAATAGTAGGGGTGTGCACCGGCCACTTTTCGTGTTTTGTGTTTTGGTTTCGGATCTGGATCTTTCTTCGTGTTTTGGATCTGGATTGGTTTTGCCAAAACCACCCTTCCGTGTTTTGGGTTCTGGGTTTTGTGTTTTGGATCTGTATTTTTTTGAAAAAAAGCATAAAAACAGCTAAAATCACAGAATTTGTAGGTTTTTCTGCTCCTATGCTATTATTAACCTCAATAACCTTAATTTCCACTAATTTCCAGTCTATTCTGAACACCTCACACCTCACAATAGTGTTTTTATGTCCAAAAGGTTGCACCGAGGTAGCTGGATGACTATGCTAAGCGACACGAGTGGGCGGCACAAACACGTGACCCATCTAGGAGTGACACTGCAGTGGCAGACAGGATGGCAGTTAGAAAAACTTGGCCCCAAACTGTACATAATGCAAAGAAAAAAAAGAGGTGCAAGATGGAATTGTCCTTGGGCCCTCCCACCCACCCTTATGTTGTATAAACAGGACATGCACACTTTAACAAACCAATCATTTCAGCGCCAGGGTCTGCCACACAACTGTGGCTGAAATGATTGGTTCGTTTGGGCCCCCACAAAACAAGCTGGCAATTAATGTGTCCCTGCACAAACTGGCTCTACGGAGGCAAGATGTCATCCTCATCCTCCTCATCCACTGATTCCTCACCCTCTTCAGTGTGTACATCCTCATCCTCACAAAGTATTAACTCGTCCCCACTTGAATCCACCACCACAGGTCCCTCTGTACCTTCTGGAGGCTGGTCTCCCTGGAAGAGCTGATAATTCATTTTTATGAGCATCATCTTCTCCACATTCTGTGGAAGCAACCTCCTACGCCTTTCGTTGACAAGGTTCCCGGCTGCACTAAACACTCTTTCGGAGTACACACTGGAGGGGGGGCAACTCAGGTAAAATAGAGCCAGTTTGTACAGGGGCCTCCAAATTGCCTCTTTTTCCTGCCAGTACAGGTATGGACTGTCTGACATGCCTACTTGGATGCTGTCACTGATGTAATCCTCCACCATTCTGTCAATGGTGACAGTATCATATGCAGTGACAGTAGACATGTCAGAAATTGTTGCCAGGTCCTTCAGTCCGGACCAGATGTCCAAACTTGGTCCGGCCTGCCCTGCATCACCACCAGCGGGTTGCTTAGGATACCTAAGTTTTTTCCTGGCAGCCCCAGTTGCGGGAGAAAATGAAGAAGGAGCCGTTGACGTGTCACATTCCGCTTCAGCTGACAGTGTGTTCACCAGCAGGTCTTTGCACCTCTGCAGGCTTGTGTCGGCCGGAAAGAGAGACACCACATAGGCTTTAAACCTAGGATCGAGCACGGTGGCCAAAATGTAGTGGTCTGATTTCAACAGATTGACCACCCTGGAATCCTGGCAAAAGCGAATGAAGGGCTTTATCCACAAGTCCCACATGCCAAGCGGAATCGCTCCGTCTTAGCTCCTCCTTCACTTTCTCCAGCTGCTTGTGCAAAAGCCTGATGAGGGGAATGACCTGACTCAAGCTGGCAGTGTCTGAACTGACTTCACGTGTGGCAAGTTCGAAGGGCTGGAGAACCTTGCACAACACGGAAATCATTCTCCACTGCGCTTGAGTCAGGTGCATACCCCCTCCTTTGCCTATGTCATAGGTGGATGTATAGGCTTGTATGGCCTTTTGCTGCTCCTCCATCCTCTGAAGCATATAGAGGGTTGAGTTCCACCGCGTCACAACCTCTTGCTTCAGGTGATGGCGGGGCAGGTTCAAGAGTGTTTGCTGGTGCTCCAGTCTTCAGCACGCAGTCGCTGAATGGCGAAAGTGGGCAGAAATTTTTCGGGCCACCCAAAGCATCTCCTGCACGCCCCTGTCGCTTTTCAGAAAATTCTGCACCACCAAGTTTATTGTGTGAGCAAAACATGGGACGTGCTGGAATTTGCCCAGATGTAATGCCCGCACAATATTGGTGGCGTTGTCAGATATCACAAATCCCCAGGAGAGTCTAAGTGGGGTAAGCCACTGGGCGATGATTTCCCTCAGTTTCTCTAAGAGGTTGTCGGCGGTGTGCCTCTTACTGAAACCGGTGATACACAGCGTAGCCTGCCTTGTAACGAGCTGGCGTTTCTGAGATGCTTCTACTGGTGACGCTGCTGCTGTTGCTGCGTAAGGTGATACATCTACCCAGTGGGCTGTCACAGTCATATAGTCCTTAGTCTGCCCTGTTCCACTTGTCCACATGTCCGTGGTTAAGTGGACATTGTGTACAACGGCATTTTTCAGGACACTGAGGACACTTTTTCTGATGTTTCTGTACAGTCTCGGTATCGCCTGCCTAGTGAAGTGGAATCTAGACGGGATTTGGAACTGGGGACACAGTACCTCCATCAATTGTCTAAATCCCACTGCACTAATGGCCGATACCGGACGCACGTCTAACACCAACATAGCAGTCAAGGCCTCAGTTATACGTTTTGCTTCAGGATGACTGCTGTCGTACTTCATCCTCCTCGCTAAGGACTGTTGGAGGGTCAATTGTTTAGTAAAAGTAGTGGTGTTCCTACTTCCTCTCTGGGATGATGAACGACTCCCAGCAGCAGCAACAGCAGCAGCAGCAGCAGTAGGCGTAGCAATGCAGGATCCTCCGGAGGAATCCCGGATAGGAGAGTCAGTCATGCCAGTGACATGGCCTGCAGGACTACTTCCGATCCTGACTAAGGAGGAAATTGACGAGGAGGGAGTTGACGGTGTGGTTTGCAGGCGCTTGGCTACAACAGGACAACGGGATTTAGGTGTCCCTGGACTGCTTACGGTCTTAGCCAAAGTTTCTGAACTTGACAGTAACTTTTTATGAACGCGCTGCAGGTGCCGTATAAGGGAGGATGTTCCTAGGTGGTTGACGTCCCTACCCCTACTTATTTCACCTTTACATATGGTACATATGGCAAGACAGTTGTTGTCCGGATTTGGATAGAAATATTGCCAGACCAAAGAGGTGGAATGTTTGGTCTTCTGCCCAGGCATGACCGTGATGGGCTTTTTCATCCCACGGACAACAACTGTCTCCCCCGGAGCCTGATTTAAACAAACCACATCACCATCAGAATCCTCCTCGCCAACTTCCTCCTCAGCGCCAGCTACACCAGTATCCTCATCCTGTTGTACTTCAACAGTGACATCTTCAATTTGCATATCAGCAAGTGGACTGTGGGTGCTCCTTTCAGCACTTGCAGGGGGCGTGCAAATGGTGGAAAGAGCCACCTCTTCCTGTCCAGTGCTGGGAAGGTCAGGCATCGCAACCACCACCACACTTGGACTCTCCTTGGGGATTTGTGATATCTTCTTAGAAAGCACAGTTCTTCGCTGTGCTTTTGCCAGCTTAACTCTTTTGATTTTTTTAGTGGGAGGAGGGCTTCCATCGTCATGTGAAGCTGAACCACTAGTCATGAACATACTAGGGATCGACCTTAGCCGCTCCTTGCCACTCCGTGTCGTAAATGGCATATTGGCAAGTTTACGTTTCTCTTCAGCTGATTTAAATGTTTTTTTCAAGGTCATTTTCCTGAACTTTGTCATTTGGGATTGTGTGTGCCCTCTACTATGACATTGGGCATCGGCCTTGGCAGACGACGTTGATGGCATGTTATCGTCTATGTCATGACTAGTGGCAGCAGCTTCAGCACTAGGAGGAAGTGGTTCTTGATCTTTCTCTATTTTATTTTTATCGGAGAAAGTTTGGTCCTCCATTTATGTTATATCGATTTGATATATACGTGCGGCTAAACACAGAAAATAATTTTTTTTTTGGTTTGGACTGGAGTGTACTTCGGGGGTTACAGCACCCTTTAACGGTCAAGCCAGCCGGCCCTTTACTTATGACACAGGCGCACGCTTGGCACTACTTTGTTGATGCACGTGCGGCTACTGCGCACACAATTCACAAACACAGAAAATAATTTTTTTTTTGGTTTGGACTGGAGTGTACTTTGGGGGTTACAGCACCCTTTAACGGTCAAGCCAGCCGGCCCTTTACTTATGACACAGGCGCACGCTTGGCACTACTTTGTTGATGCACGTGCGGCTACTGCGCACACAATTCACTAACACAGAAAATATATAATTTTTTTAGCACTTGGGGGGAGCACCCCTGATGGACAGAGCACCCCCTGGACAACACTACAGCACCCCTTTAGGACTGGGACACTGCACAGGACTTTGGAGTGGACACAGCCTCTATGGAGAACTGACTGCACAACACAGTCCAGCCAGCCCCTATGGACTTTGAAGTAGTGGACACAGCCCCTATTAACAACAGCAGCACAGCACAACACAGCCAGCCCCTATGGACTTTGAAGTAGTGGACAACAGCAGCACTACGCTACACTACACTACACAGCCCTAACTCCCACCCTCCCTCTTCACTGTCCACAGCCGAGTGAGAAAAGGGCGCCGACGTGGGTACCTTATATAGGATCCAAAACCCGCGAGACTCGGAAGGCGGGATGATGACGTTTTGCCTCGATTTCAGATCCGAGTCAGGCGGGAAATGTTGAGCCTGACTCGGATTGGACCCGGATCGGGCGGGCTCGGGGGGGTTCGGATTTCAGAAATCCGAACCTGCTCACCCCTACTTAATAGGAGTGAATGTGTGTGAGACTGACAGCAAACATTCTGACACAAAATGATTATTCTACTGCACCAGGGCCTGTACAAGGTTCCTGGGCACCCTAGGCAACATTTCACCCACTGACCCTGCTCCCCCTAATTCATACTATGCCACACACTGAAACCGGTGATACACAGCGTAGCCTGCCTTGTAACGAGCTGGCGTTTCTGAGATGCTGCTACAGGTGACGCTGCTGCTGTTGCTGCGTAAGGTGATACATCTACCCAGTGGGCTGTCACAGTCATATAGTCCTTAGTCTGCCCTGTTCCACTTGTCCACATGTCCGTGGTTAAGTGGACATTGTGTACAACGGCATTTTTCAGGACACTGAGGACACTTTTTCTGACGTTTCTGTACAGTCTCGGTATCGCCTGCCTAGTGAAGTGGAATCTAGACGGGATTTGGAACCGGGGACACACTACCTCCATCAATTGTCTAAATCCCACTGCACTAATGGCGGATACCGGACGCACGTCTAACACCAACATAGCAGTCAAGGCCTCAGTTATACGTTTTGCTTCAGGATGACTGCTGTCGTACTTCATCCTCCTCGCTAAGGACTGTTGGAGGGTCAATTATTTAGTAAAAGTAGTGGTGTTCCTACTTCCTCTCTGGGATGATGAACGACTCCCAGCAGCAGCAACAGCAGCAGCGGCAGCAGTAGGCGTAGCAATGCAGGATCCTCCGGAGGAATCCCGGATAGGAGAGTCAGTCATGCCAGTGACATGGCCTGCAGGACTACTTCCGATCCTGACTAAGGAGGAAATTGACGAGGAGGGAGTTGACGGTGTGGTTTGCAGGCGCTTGGATACAACAAGTGCAACAGGTTTGCAGGCGCTTGGATACAACAAGCGCCTGCAAACCACACCGGGGGGGCTCGGGGGGGTTCGGATTTCAGAAATCCAAACCCGCTCACCCCTACTTAATAGGAGTGAATGTGTGTGAGACTGACAGCAAACATTCTGACACAAAATGATTATTCTACTGCACCAGGGCCTGTACAAGGTTCCTGGGCACCCTAGGCAACATTTCACCCACTGACCCTGCTCCCCCTAATTCATACTATGCCACACATTAGTGACCCCAATTTGTAATATGCCACAGGGCAGTGTCCTAAATTCATAATATACTATATAGAAATGCTCCAACTAATATGCTACACAGCATAGCTCCAACATCATAATGTACCTCATAACATTGCCCCAATTCATAAAATGACACACATCAATTCCAGAAATTCATTATATGCCACACAGCTATATTCCCATTTCATAATTATGCTGCACATCAATGTCTCCAACATATAAAACATGCCACACATTTGTACTCCCAATACATAATATGCCACACATTTGTGCCCCAGTACATATGCCATGCAGCTCTGGTCCAAATTTATTGTATGCCACATAGCCATTAATTATGCCACACATGTCACACGTGCCCCAAATTCTTTATTTGCAATGCAGCTCTGTCCCCAATATATTATGCCACACATCCGTGCCCCAATACATATTTATGCCACACATTTCTACCACAATATATGTCATTACCCATTAATACCCCCACACACACACTAACCATTTTAGCACTCATTAACACACATACACATGCTGCCATCACTCATTAACACACACAAACATGTTGCCATCACTTGTTAACGCACACACACATTGTCAGTCCTAATTACCTCACACACACCCTGCCAGCACTCATTAACACGCCACACACACTAACCCTGTAAGCACTCAATAAAGCCACCCTACACACACACACACACACACAGGACCTCATTCAGAGTCAGTCGTTGTGGCTGCACGGTCGTAAGGTAAAAGGGGCCGGATATGCAAATGAAGCGCTCGCAAGTTGCGTCGTTAAGATGGGATCGTTAGCTGGACAAGCGAGGGGAGGAGGCGGCCGTAAGACCAAAAATACGCCCTCTTCTCGTTCCCATTACACGTCATCTCCGGGCATATAAGGATTAATCGAGACCATCGGGAACCATCGGAGCTGGTCGTAGACCTTAAGGTTGACCATACCCTCTCTTAAGCACTACGATCAAGTCAGTGTAAAAACCTCCCTTGTCACATGTGCCATGACACTACTTAGTTAATTATGCACTCCCATAAAACGCTGTTTGCATAGTCAGGCACGCCTGCGTTCGGATTTCCACTCCCCCGTTCACAAGCACCTTCCCCTGTTACCACCCACAAACGCCTCATCCTGTCACTCAAACTAACGACCTGGCCAAGTTGAAGGAGAGAGCAATTTCTGATCGTAATAGCTAGTTTGTGCACGCGCATTGCGAATTTTACGCATGCGCAGTTTGGCGAACATCGGTGGCGTACGACTGTGCGGCCGCAATGACAGACTCTGAATGAGGTTCTCACTCACTAACCCTGTCTGCACTCATTAACCCACACACAAGCAACCCACTCCTTAAACACACACTAACCCACCCATTAATCCTTTCATCTCGCTAGGGGCTGGGGAAGTTCCTGCGTCAGCCTTAGTCACCAGTAGTCCCAGCCGGGACTGAAAGAGACATCCTTAATTTTTTTGTGGACCCAGTAGTGCCCACTAGTGGCTGGTGCCCTTATCAGCTGCCTAATGGTAGCACTGGCCCTGTACTGCACATTGTGAATTTGTGCACTGGATGGGGTTGCACACTGGTTATATTGTGTGTATACTGCAGGGCCAGTTCTAGACATTGTGGAGCTCAGGGCGAAAGTTCCAAGTTGCGCCCCATCCCCCCCCCCCCCCAAAAAAAGAAGAAATAAATAACTTTTTTTTAGATAACACGCAGTAATGGCCTTTATAACACATTATGCCACACGCAGTAATGCCCTTTATAACACATTATGCCACACGCAGTAATGCCCTTTATAACACACTATGCCACACGCAGTAATGCCCTTTATAACACATTATGCCACACGCAGTAATGCCCTTTATAACACATTATAACACACACAGTAATGCCCTTTATAACACATTATGCCACACGCAGTAATGCCCTTTATAACACATTATGCCACATGCAGTAATGCCCTTTATAACACATTATGCGACACACAGAATGCCCTGTATAACACATTATGCTATATGCAGTAATAACCTGTATAACACATTATGCCACATGCTGTAATGCCCTGTATAATACATTGTGCCACACACAGTAATTACCTTTATAATACATTATCCCCAATTCAAATGACACCACACAGTAGTCCCTTATGTTATGGCACAAAGTGGTGCCCCTTTTACATAATGCCAAAATTAGTGTACCTTATACACAATGCCCACAGTAGTACTGCCCCTAATACAATGCCCACTGCAGTGGTGCCCCTTACACAATGGCCCCAGTAGTGGTGCCCGCCATGCAGTGCCCCCATTAGTAGTACCCCCAGTGGTAATGCCCCCTATAGTAGTTCCCCCAGTAGTAAAGCTCCACAGTAGTAACCCCCCAATTAGTAATGCCCCTATAGTAGTGCCCACAGTAGTAATGCCCCATTAGTAATGCTCCCCAGTAGTAATGCTCCCATTAGTAGTGCCCACAGTAGTAATGCCCCCAGTAGTAATGTCCCTTATAGTAGTTCCCCCTGTAGTAATGCCCCCCATTAGTAATGCTCCCCAGTAGTAATCCCCCCATTAGTAGAGCCCCCATTAGTAATGCTCCCCAGTAGTAATCCCCCCCATTAGTAATGCCCCCATTAGTAGAGCCCCCATTAGTAATGCTCCCCAGTAGTAATCCCCCCATAAGTAATGCCCCCTATTGTAGTGCCCCCATTAGTAATGCTCCCCAGTAGTACTGCCCCCATTAGTAATCCCCCCCTATAGTAGTGCCCACTGTAGTAATGTCCCCAGTAGTAGTGCCCCCAGATATAATGCCTCCTGTAGTTGTGCCCACCTGTAGTTGTGCCCACTAGTAGTAATGCCCCCAATAGTCGTCCCCCCATAGTACTGCCCCCCAGTAGTAATGCCCCTATAATCGTGCCCCCAGTGCTTCCGATTGAAAACAAAACAATACTTACCTTTAGCCCTGCTCCTGCTTCCGCTGCCGCTGCCTTCTGGTCCGACCGCGGCTCCTCGGATCTATGGGGAGACGTCATGACAACATGACGTCCCTCCCATAGTACTCTCTCTTCTGGAAGCCGGAGCTCAGAAGTGAGCTCCGGCTTTCGGCTGCCCTGCAGGGAGGGAGCCGGGTGCCTGCTGATAACAAATACCAGCGGGCGCCCGGCAAATGCAGCCTCCTGGCGGCGGCGGCTGGGGGGGGGTTTGGGATTGGTGTATTTTTAAAAATTTTTTATTATCCTTCTAGGGTTTTTTTCAGGGGGGGGGGACTCAGTGGCGCCCTCTAGGTGTTATCTGTTAGCCCGCACCTAGAACCGTCACTGGTATACTGCTACTCGTTACACCTTATACTCCTTTGCAAACAACCCACATTATCCATAGGGTAATATACTGGTAGAATGCACAGTGTATGTTGCAGTCAGACTGACTCCATAGGGTATTACACTGCCAGTATATTACCCTATGGATCCAAAGTGCAGTATTTGCAGTATTTTACCCTATGGATAAAGAGTGCAGTATATCCACTGTATAATCAGTCTGCAGCATACAATGTACTGTATATCTAAAAACTTGGATATACTGCACATTGGATCAATAGGACAATGCTTTGGGCATAATGCACACAGGAGTCTGGATCCATCAGGAAACACACTGGACACACTGCCCACATGATCCATAGTAGAGATGAGCGGGTTCATCCTAGTCGGACCCAAGCGGGCTCGGATTGTTCCCACCGACTCGGATCTTCAAATCGAGGCAAACTATAGAGATAAAATCTCACGGCTCACAAGCTTTCGTCTCTTCTGGGCTGTTGCTGCTGATCCATCAGGGCTGGTGCTGTGTTGACTGCTGTGTCCATCTGGGCTGTTGCTGATCCATCTGGGCTGGTGCTGTCTGCTGCGTCCATCTGGGCACAAGTTCTGGACCCAAATAAAGTTTTTTGTTGTGTAATATATATTTGTCTGTGTGCGTGTTAGGCTTAACCGCACAAAATACAGCAAGTCAGCAATGCAAACTAGTGCTGCCCGACTCCAGTCCAAAGTTGTGGAGCAGGAAAAAAAAATTGTCTTTTTTTTCTAATAATAAATAATTATCTGTGCGTGTTAGGCTTAGCCACACAAGATCTATCAAGTCGGCAACGCAAGCTAGTGCTGCCCGACTCCAGTCCAAAGTTCTGGAGCAGAAAACATAAAAAAAACTTGTCTGTGTTTTCTAATAATTGTCTGTGCATGTTAGGCTTAGCCACACAAGATCTATCAAGTCGGCAATGCAACGCAACTGCTTCAAGACCGCAGAAAATATGGAGGGCTGTCACATGATAGGAGAGCAAGGCCAAGAACCGCATGTTGTAGCTGCCGCCAAAAGTGCAAGGCCGTCAACTTCCTCGTCCTCTATGAAGGCCCATGCCCCGGGGCTAAAGTCACGCCATCGATATGGTAAAGCTACTTTTACAGAAGTAAAGAAAAAAAATCAAAAGGCAAGTTGCCTTTAGATAAACAAAACATTGCCAATATGCCCTTCACTACACAAAGTGGCAAGGAAAGGATAAGGCCTTGGACTTTCTTTAGGAAGACTGCTGATTCTGATAGCCCTTCAGAAAAAACAACTGTGTGTCCTGAGAAATCAAAATCACAAATCCCGGAGGAGAGTGCAAGTGTGTCCGCATTTGCCATGTGTGAGCCAGACCTAAATACTAGTGTACTGGATGATCCTCCAAGTTCCAACATTTGTGTGCCCTCTGTAAATGTGGGGAAGGGCAGTCAACATCTTGCAGACATAGTCATTGAGGATGCTTCTGTGGAATTGCACATGGGGGAGGAGGATATTTTGGTAGTTGAAGGCGCTAATGATGATGAGGATGTTGATGATGAAGATGTTGGTGATGAGGATGTTGATGTCGAGCTGTTGCCCATGGATTGAAAAAGCCAAAGCCCATTGTTGTCATGCTGGGACAAAACACAAAAAAATCCACTTCTCACTTGTGGAATTATTTCCACCCCGATCCGGCAACAGATGTCAAGCCATATGTGCCCGTTGCCATGCAAGAGTGAGCAGAGGGAGGGACATAAACCACCTAGGAACCTCCTCCTTGTTACATCACTTGGAGTGCATTCATCAAATATCAAAGTGTACGTCGCCAAGTTCCAAAACTCGAAACATAAAAAGTCCAGTGTCATCTACCTGCTCCCTCTCTGTGAGATCCAAGCGCCTTCGATCTCCAACACCAACACCTGCATCATCAACATCCTCATTCATCATCTGGAGCAGTCCTGCTACATCCAATGTTGTTATTCGAAGCATGTTTGACTCCTCTCCTATCTGTGATTCCTCAGAAGGATCCTTGATGACTACGCCTGTTGCTGCTGCTGTTGCTGTCAGTGGATCTTCATCCCAGAAGGGGACCAGGAGGAAGACTACTTGTAGCGTGTCCTCCAAAAAACAATTAACTGTCAAACAATCGTTTGCAAGGGCAAACAAGTATGACAGCAAACACACAGTTTCACAGCGGATTACTGATGCCATAATAGCTATGCTGGTATTAGATGTGCATCCAGTATCCGCCATTATTGCAGTGGGTTTTCAACAGTTAATTCAGGTCCTGTGTCCTCGCTACCAGATCCCTTCTAGATTGCACTTCGCTAGAAGAGCAATTCCAAATCTGTACAAGGACATTAAAAAAAACCTTATTAATGTCCTCAGAAATGCCGTTGTACCCACTGTCCAATTGACCACTGATATGTGGACAAGTGGGACAGGGCAAACTAAGGATTACATGACTGTGACAGCCTACTGGATAGGTGTATTGCCTACAACAGCAGCAGCAACATCTACCAAAACACAGCTGATACAGAGGCAGGCTACTCTTTGTCTAACTGGTTTCACTAAGAGGCATACCACTGTGAACCTCTTAGAAAAACTCAGGGAAATCATTGCTAAATGACTTACCCCACTTGGACTCTCCTCAGGATTTGTGATTTCGGACAATGCCAGCAATATTGTGAGAGCATTACATGTGGGCGTCCCATGTTTTGCTCACACAATTAATTTGGTGGTACAACGTTTTTTAAATACTGACACGGTCATGCAGGAGATGCTCTTGGTGGCCTGCAAAATATCTGGATATTTTAGACATTCGGCAACCGCTTGTCGAAGATTGCATGACCAGCAGGTACTGTTAAATTTGTTTCATCAGCTGAAGCAAGAGGTAGTAACTCCGTGGAATTCTACCCTCTATATGCTTCAGCGGATGGAGGAACAGCAAAAGGCCATCCAGGCCTATACAATGGACTATGACATAGGCCATGGAGGGGGAATGCACCTTACTCAAGCGCAGGGGCGAATAATTTCCGTGTTGTGCAAGGTTCTAAAACCCTTTGAACTTGCCACATGTGAAGTTAGTTCAGACACTGCCAGCTTGAGTCAGGTCATTCCCCTCATCAGACTTTTGCAACACAGCTGGAGAAACTGAAGGAGGAGGTGAAACGGAGCGATTGCGCAAAGTATGTCGGACTGGTGGATCAAGCCCTTGATTCACTTCACCAGGATTCAAGAGTCGTCAATCTATTGATATCTGAAAAATATATTTTGGCGACCATTCTGGATCCTAGGTTTAGGTCCTACCTTGTGAGTTTTTTTCCAACAGACAACAATCTAAAACTGTGCAAAGAGATGTTGGTAAAAAAATTGTCAGCTGCAGCCAAACGTGAAACGCCATCATTTCCTCCAGTTTCTGCAGCTGCAAGGAAAAGACTCAATTTTCCTTACAGAATGCCTGCTGGTTATGCAGATCAGTCACCAAAATAATGACATCTGGTCGGACCTGAGAGAACTGCCTACTAGTGATGTTTTCTACCATGACTATGTGTGATACGGTCTCCATTCACAGAATGGTGGAGGACTATTTCAGAGATAACATCCTAATAGGCATGTCAGACAGTCCCTTTCAGTACGGGTAGGAAAAAGAGGCAATTTGGAGGCCCATACATAAACTGGCTTTGCATTACTGAAGTTGCCCACCCTCGATTGTGTACTCCGAAGGAGTTTTCAGTGCAGCTGGCAACCTTGTCAGTGATCGGCATAGGAGGTTACTTCCTCAAAATGTGGAAAAGATAATGTTCATTAAAATGCTTTACAAATTCCACGAGGAAGACCTCTACATACAATGACATCAAAAAATGACAGAGGCACATATGGTGGAATCCAGCAGGGATGAATTAATATTGTGTGAAGAAGAGGATGTACACACTGATGTGGATGACGAGGACGATAACGACAACATCTGATGTTGTAATGTAAAGCCAGTTTGTGTATGGGATCACTTCCATGTCCAATGCACATTGGCAGCTTGTTTTATGGGGGTCCAAACAAACCAATAATTTCAGCCACAATTGGCAGTCCTTGTTGCTGAAATGATTGGTTTGTTAAACTGTCCTGTTGCATATACAACATAAGGGTGGGTGGGAGGGCCCAAGGACTATTCCATCTTGCACCTTTTACTATTCCATTATGTGCTGATTGGGGCATTGCTGCCTGACATTTTAAATTAATGTTATGGTTGGTTTAGGAACCAATGATTTATTTTTAAATTAATTTATTATCAAGTTAACAGCCAGGGACTGTTCTAATGAATTTCTTTTTATTAATTATTCAGCCAGGGGCTGCACCCAATTAATTGTTTTTTAAATAATTTATTATCAATTTTACAGCCAGTGGCTGCACCCAATGAATTGTTTTCAATTAATTTATTATCTATATAACAGCAGGGGCTGCACCGATGAATTTCTTTTTATTAATTATTCAGCCAGGGGCTGCACCCAATAAATTGTTTTTTAATTAATTTATTATCAATTTTACAGCCAGGGGCTGCACAAATGAATTTATTTTATTAATTATTCAGCCAGAGGCTGCACCCAATGAATTTTTTTTTGATTAATTTATCAATTTTACAGCCAGGAGCTGCACAAATGAATTTGTTTTTATTAATTATTCAGCAAGGAGCTGCACCCAATAAATTGTTTTTTACTTTTTTAATTAAATTATTATTAATTATTCAGCCCAGGGCTGCACAAATGAATTGTTTTTTAATTAATGTATTATCAATTTTACAGCCAGGGGCTGCACCAACTATCAACTATCAATTCTTCAATCCTCAAGGGTATCCCAACCATCATCTTTGCACAGTCCACAACTCTATTAATAATTATATCAATAAGTTTTGAGCCAGCAAGCTGGATGCAACCTTTTGGCCCTATAACTAGATGAACAAATCAATATTGTGAGCTGTGAGGTGGTCAACATTGACTGGAAACGAATGGAAATAAATGTTATTGAGGTTATTAAGACTGTTGGAACAAAAAAGGCCCATTTTGTGTGATTTTAGCTGTTTTTTTTATTTTGTAAGAAAAAATCCAGATCCAAAACCAAAACATGAAAACAAAACACGGAGGTGAGGTTTTGGCAAAACCAATCCAGATCCAAAACCAGGGGAGATCCAGATCCAAAACCAAAACACAGGGGTCGGCGCACATCTCTAATCTACAGGGTAATATACTAGGTATACTGCACACTGGATCCATAGGGTAATGCACATTGTTTGTTAGATACACACTGTATATACTGCTCATTGTGTAAATAGGATATACTGCCAGCATTAATCTGCTCATATGTCTGAAATTCCAAGTGTGATTAAGAACACAACAGCCTCATCTTCTATACAGTACAAAGGGCCTGATTCAGAGCCGAACGCTCTGACCAGAACATTCGCTCTGAATCAGGGCCCTCCTACCTAAAAATGGAGCGGCCACTTGGACGCTCGCATAGCTGTTGGTTACCACCCACAGCTTATGCGAGTGTCCATGATTATGGTCACGATGGTCAAGACCATCACAACCATCGGGCTTGCGACGAGACCCTGCGGTAGGGTCTCGGTGACCGCAAGCCCAGGAGTGATTTTGGCTCAGAGCCAAAATCACTCCCACTGACATCACTAGTGATGTCAGTGGGGCCGGACTCAGACGGTAGGCGTTCCCATGGGAATGCCTCCGTCTGGCAGCCATGCCCCCGGCACGCCCACCAAAGGGGGCGTGCTGTCAGTCACCATCGACAGCACGCCCCCTTTGGTGCGAGACCCCGAGCGACGTATTCCTCATCGTTCGCTGGGTCTCGCGCATGCGCACGACGGAGCTCCCTCCGTCGTGCGCATGCGCATTCGGCCAACATCGACCCGCTTGCGAGCGTCCTTCGCTCGCGAGCGGGTCTGAATCAGGCCCAAAGTTCATGTCCAGATTTTGTTAGTTAAACATTCCCACTGATACATCACGTGCAAGTCCGACACCGATGTCCACATGTTCTCTGCCTACACGATGACCAAACCCATAAAATCCATTACTTCTATTTAAGTTTAAAATACAGTAGGGTAAACAGTAATTGGAAACTATCCCAATGTATTGTATGTTATTAACAAAGGGGCAGATTCGGAGTTGCACACAGGAAGGATGTAATTCCACCCACATTTTCCCATATGCAGAGTTGTATCCATCCATAGGCTTGGTCTTATAGCCATCAACATCATTATCAGTGCACACTGCACCAGACCTATCCTTGGTACAGAGATCCATCTAAAAACAGGTGGATCTCTGCATTTGCACAACCCTGTATAGCCTGTAATTCCATAGACACGCCCTCGCTAAACTTTGCCCATTACCGCTCAGTCACACCCCTTTAGCCACAAGCTGCATACAACTATCCTGCAGAATTATATCATATGGTCCTTGAGTATAAAGCTGTTTTTTCTTCATTTGTGGGTGTGTAAGCTGCTAGTCTAGTGTTTTGCGCAAAAAGTTTACCAGATTATTTTGTATCCTCTGTCCTGGAAGTGACAAACCTGGTGCCCTGGAACAGAACGGTTCTGAAGCACGTCAGTGACTGTCAAATTAACATTGCTGCCTCATTGATGATTGCCGCCTTCGGGATTCGTGAAGTGCTTTTTACAATGTCTGCAAGAGGCAGAGGGTCCCTGAAACGTAAGAGTCAATCAAGACCATAAATGTTTTGATTTTTCCAACAGCAACTGGCCTTCAGTCACAAGCACACTGGATATGGATGAGTTGTATGATGAGAGAACTATGGCCAAATGCTTTCTGGAGCAACTTCAGACTGATGATCAAAGGAAGAGCAAAGGTGTCTCTGCAAGGTGGATGACTGCATTTAAAACGTTTGATCTACCAAATATTCTGTCAGTCATCTCCGCCATTCTGAGCAATATCTCACAGCGTATTGGCCCCGATATCTATGCTCCGCCTTCGGGGAGGAGACATTCCTTCACGGGGAAGGAGCAGGAGAAATGTTCGTCTGTCGGCAGACCGACAGTTAACTTGCAAAATATCGTATTGGACGGGCATGCTGGACAATCCGGCATGCCTGACCGATCCATATTTTACCCTTGGTTGCCCGCACACACAGTTCAATTATCAGGGCGATCCACTGATATCTGACAGATCACCCCGATAATTATATAGTATATGCCCAGCATAACTGACTGAACACTTTCAACAGAAACGAAGAGGTTATTTTTGTTGTATTTCCTTTCAAGATTGTTGTGTTGGAAATTGGAATGTTTGCACTTACTGATTTCCACTTGATTAGGATGGACTGTTCACAGTGTTCAATCGCAAGTCACTCTGTGTTGCTTTTTCTAAAACTCAACATAGTCTACAAACTGGTTGTTCAACACAAACACCAAAGAACCAGATCAGTGAGTTTCCAACTTGAAGTGATCAGTTTGTTTATGCACTGTCCAAACTGCTGGATTAGAGAACAATCTAGGGCTCTTGCAAGTCATGGATCAATTTACTACCTTAGTCAATTATTGTTTCTTAATTTGGTGGAATTTACCAGTTTGACTAATGCAAATTGTACAGCACGTGGGTAAATTTTTTTTTTAAATGCAACTTAAATATAAATTGAAAAAGAGAACTCTCTGGATTCTGGGATATCACACATAAGGAAAGAGCACTCTTTTTCCATGACAGTCCTAGACAGGGCCGTAGCTAAGGTAATGCGGCCGGTGCCATCGCAGAGGGCACCACCATGGGCGCCGAGAGGGGGGGAGTGGGTACAGTTTACCCGGGCCCAGGCTTGCTAGAGGGGCTCGGCGGGGCCCGGGTCCGGCGTCGCCCCCCCCTCCCCCTCACAGCAGCTCAGCACACAGCTTGTGCTGGGTTGCTGCGTAAGATTGCTCGCGGCTGCTGCAGCCGGAGCAGTCTCCTATGGCTGTGGGGGGGAGCCATAGGAGACTGCTGATCGCGCCCACTGATCGCGCCCGCCCCCCTTCTTAGCACCGGGCTGGGGGGCTTACGGCGCCCCCCTCCACGGCGCTGAAAAAGTGATGTTTTTTTTTAAAAGGGGGCGTGGCCACGCCTCCCACGATAAGGCCATGCCCCCTCCATTACCCTGGCCCGGCCAGGCTCTTAACACCCCTGGGCACCACAGGTCAGGGGGCGCTGTTTGGGCCTGTCAAATTTCTGTTTATTATCATTCTCACTTGCAGCTTCCTCTTATTTCATCCCCAGCATCTCCTGGCCTCTCCTATCTCTTCCCTGGCCCTTCCCCATGAGGCCATTCCCCTTTGTTGGGTGCATTATGCACCTTTGAAAAATGAGGGGGGCGCCAATGCTCTTTCTGGCACCAAAAAGTCTAGTTACGGCTCTGGTCCTAGATTGTCCCACTGATTGTTTTCTCATATGACATCTCCTAGTAGAAATAAAAGGATAACAAATTCATAAAACAGACAAGCAATATAAAAAATCTAATTATGTTAAATTGTTTGCCTAGAGGATTATATTATAAAATAGTGAAAAACGTAGGTAGCAATTGTCGCTAAAAAAAAAAATCAGAAACATTTACAAAGTTCCTGTAAAAAAGATCATAAGCAAATCCGAATAGAAAAAAAATAATGTATTTATTATTTTGTCACATAGATGGAATGGTCGTATCTGCCACCAGTCTAAGTAAATCCATGTAAAGATCAGCTATGTACAGTAGAGGTTAGCAAAGGGATCTGCTGTTTATAATATTCTTAATATTATAGGATGATAAGGCCTCTTCTATACCTATAAGTAGTATTTCATAAAACTCTTTACATACCAGTAATTTTATATTGCCTTGTATCTATCTGCTCCTGATTTGCCATTGTTCACAATAAATTAGATGTTACACTTTAGAAAATTAGAGCACATTAAACTGTGTTCAGGAAATGTCATTTAATTCTGACAGCAGAGGGTGCTAAAAGGGCATTACCGTATATGCAACTTACAAAGCAGTGATGGTGCCCATGCCCAGCCAGCCCCAACAGCTAAAACCTGGGTAGCATTTGATATCAGCACACTTGTTACAGCAAAGGGGGTAGCCTGAGATTGTGCCAGAGCACCACATTAATAAAAATGACATTACTGCACCACCTACTTCATTGGCAGAAGCCAATTACTATGCTGCGGTGTCCAGCTGTAACCCTGGGTATCAGTTCCAATCAGCACACTTGTCAACCATATGGGTACAATATTAGATTGCACAAGACAGAAGTGTCCCCCCAGTGAGGTCCATAATACAGAGGAGAAATAGTGTAAAGGTAATTTAGCCACACTGCGTTCCAGCTTCATGCTACCTGCATGTTAAAGGAAATTTTCTGCTGAGTTGCCCAATCAGATGTATGTCCTGGCCTTTTATATACTATTTGCCCATTAGGAAGTATGCATCTAGATGTTATTGATTTCTACAACCAAAGTAAAAAAACAAAAAACTTCTGCTACATTGAGATCAGTTTGTTCTAAATGGATTATCATCAAGGATTAGCTCTCTAGCAAAGATGACTAATATTACATGAACCTTAATTTGGCAGTCCCTGAACCCTCCAAAGCCATAATATACAATGCTGGGGCTCAGTTTATACTATTTCTGATCAGTTTAATGTTATGTTTTGGTTTTTTTTGTTATTATATTTCCAATTTTGAGGTCCTGCTAATTATTGCTTATTTGTTATCTTTTGTAGTTATCATTGATAGTAAAATGTATTATCGTGGATTGTATTTTTGGGTATTCAGTAATTTAAAATTTCTGGTCTCCTATAATTTAGAGTTAAATAATAAAATACTGGTGCTAAAAGGTTATACAATATTAATTTTTGTTAATAATTTAGTTTATTTATTTAGCCAGCATTAGAAATGTTGTGACCCATTATGAAGAGAGAGTGCTGTCATGGTGTGTTAAAGTAAACTACATTGGGACTTTTGGGGTTTCATCCACAGAGCCATAGAATGGTGCATGTGCACACCCTTTGGCAGGCCTGACCCCAGATATATCCATGCCCTGTTACTTTTGTTGGAGAGGAGTGTCACAGTGCTGCCTGGCTATGCATGACATTCATAAAATTGAGAGGTTCAGAGAATTATGCTACTTGGAAGTTTGTTATGGGGATGGAGATGAAGCAGGAAAGCTGTGAAAAATCACAGATGATCCAGGTGACAATCCAAATCCTGATGAACTGGAAAAGGCCAAGGGGCCCATAGCCCTATCTGTGGAACAGCACGTGTATACCATAATTCACAGGAAAATATCAGCACATGACATGTGGATGTCCTGCGGGCAGCGTATAATGATAAATCCTGATGAGGATAAACTGGAGGCGTGCACTGTACGGTACCAAACTGAGTGCATGCAGAGACATAAATGAGTACAATGACAATATTTTGTCCATATCTTAGCAACTGACATCTGTAGGAGTCCAGTTGAATGATGCTACATCGCAATGGCAATGCTACAGAACTTAACGCTGGAATTTGATTTCTTGGTGGTGGATTTGTAGTCAGTGCAACTAAGTTATCAGGAAAGATCAAGAGGGCTAAACTACTGCAGTTCCAGGAATGCATACCAGTTGAGACAAACGCTGATAGTTTTGCTTTGCTCACAAAGAACAATAAGCCCAATAGGCCTAAGTACAACTGTTTTTTATGTCCTAAAGCGGGACATAAAGCCTCTAAATGCAGACTGAGATTTAAGTGGTGTGCAGAAGAAACATTCTAAAAGGAACAAGTCAGCTTTAAATATCATAGACAGTCACAGGAAGTATTGCTGGTACATGGACTCAGGAGCCACGAGGCACTTCAGTTGTAATCAATAATAGTTTACATTGAGCATGTGTGACCCTATAACAGTCAGACGGATGGAGACAAAGACCTTACAGCCACAAATATTGGGACAATCACGGTGTGCCTCAGAATTAAAGGAGAACCATAGTCACATTGTCAAAGCCAGATGATTGGCTGAGGCAGAATCTGTTTACAATCGGAAGCTGCATGACGCCATTTTGCGAATGGCCGTCCAGCACCATTTTAAGTTACAACTCACGAGCTAAGTACAGATGGCAATGTTTTTGGTAATCCTTTTAGAAGCCATGACAAGCCTATTCTGGGGACAACCTTGCATAGAAAAATACCAAAACAACTAGGAAAACAGCTTCCTGAGAAAAGTAATTAGAAAAGACAATACACCAGGAACTGTGGGTGTTTTTCCATGTAAATGGAGAGACCCCACATGTGGACAGGTGTAGCTGTGGCAATTGTAATATGGTCTAGACACTTGAATTTGACTTTATGTACAATGGTAAGAAATCTGCTTGAAAAGAACTGACACAGGTATCCTAATTAAGCAGAAGAAAACTTTGAAACATCCTGTCTGACAGGATGGCTGGTGCCATCCTGTCAGACAGGATGGCACCAGCAATCGGCTAGGGGTCTCCACCCTGCTTGAGAGTGAAGCTCACTGCCCATAACACATTGCATTGCAGTTTAAAAATGTTAGTAAGGGAAGATATGTATATGTGTATATATATATATATATATATATATATATTATTATTATTATCATTTATTTATATGGCGCCACAAGTGTTCAGCAGCGCCTTACAAGGTACATATCCAAAAAGTGACTTACAGTAAAATACAATACAATGAAGGACAAGGACATGGATAATATACATTGATACATAGGTGGCCATAACACCCACATAAGCAGCAAAGCATAGGCACCAAGTGTTAGGTGTCCTAGGGCTCTATTTATTAACATTATTTTTACTAAAATAAAGTGAAAAAGGGTGTTTTCACACCCTTTTCACAATATTTTAGTATCACCTGTAGTTATTACAGGGCAATTGGAGTAGAATTAGTAAAATTCTACTCCAACCCCCAGTATCACTTATTTTTAGTAAAGCAGATCGCATTTCCCATAACTGTAATGGGAAATGTGATCCAACCACAGTTACTAAAAATAAATTGTAAAAAAATACCGGGGGAAGCCCTGTGATAATAACGCCACCTGGAGGTGGCGTTATCCAGGGTCTCCCCCGGTTACCGGGCTCCCACTCTGCTCTAACAGGGAGAGCAGAGGCGGGAGCCGGTACCAGTAATCAGCTATGTGGTCTAAGCAGACCGCAAGCTGATTACTGTAAAAAAAAGAAAAAAAAAATTAAACATTTTTTTTTTACTTACCTGAATCCAGGGACCGGTGATCGGGCCTCTGGTGATGGCTCCTCTCCGGTCAGCTGGTCTCCCACAGTGCACTGCTGCCCGGTCATCAGGTGATTGGGCCCCAGTGCAGTATAGGAGATCACCTGATCGGGAAGCCCGGAGATCACCGGAGGCCAGGAGGATGCAGGTAAGTGTAATGAAGGGAGGGGGGGTCGCGGGGGTCCATGATCGCAGGGGGTGGGGCTTAGCACCGGGGGCAGGGCTTAGCGTTGGTGGGGGGGTAGTAGCGGTGGTCGGTCGGCGCATGCGCGGGCTTAGTCGCGGTATTTTTTCCAAAAATACCACGACTAGAGTGCGGATGGGATCCGCAGGGACAGAGCTTTATCGCAAGCTCTGTCCCTGCAAGGGATTTATAGTAAATCCCTGTGATATTGCCTGAATTCGCAATGCGAATTCACTCGGTAATATCACACTACAATCCGCATTCAATATGCGGATTGTAGTAAATAGAGCCCCTAGTGGTGAGTAAGAAGTAGATGAACATATAGTAAGGAGAAGCACAAGAGGGTAGAGGGCCCTGCTCGCAAGAGCTTACATTCTCAAGGGGAGGGGCAGACAGATGGGTGTGATACAGATGGGGAAGACAGGGAGGAGGGAGCATGTAGTAGCAAGTTAGGATGAGAGCTGGAAAGCGGTGATGAAGTAGTGGGTCTTGAGAGCCCGTTTGAAGGATTGTAGAGAGGTGGAGAGTCTGATGGGGAGAGGGAGAGAGTTCCAGAGGTGGGGAGCGGCACGGGCAAAGTCTTGGAGGCGGGAGTGGGAGGAAGTAATCAGCTGGCATGAGAGGAGGTGTGCATTTGTTGAACATAGAGGGCGGACAGGAAAGTGAAGCGAGATGAGGTCAGAGATGTAAATGGAAGATGAGTGTGTGAGGGCTTTGTAAGTGAGTGTGAGAACCTTGAATTGGGCTCTGAAGGGGAAAGGGAGCCAGTGGAGGGCTTGTAGGAGAGGGGAGGCAGATGTAGAGCGTTTGGAGAGGAAGATAAGCCATGCAGCAGCATTAAGGATAGACTGGAGAGGAGCGAGATGGGATTTGGGGAGGCCTGATAGGAGAAGGTTACAGTAATCCAATCTTGAGATGACCAGTGAGTGTATTAACGTCTTAGTTGCATCCTGGGTGAGAAAGGGTCTGATCCTGGAAATATTTTTAAGATGGAAATGACAGGACTGTGAGAGGTTCTGGATATGTGGTTTAAAGGAGAGGGAGGAGTCCAGGATAACTCCAAGACAGCGCAATTTGGGGCTAGAGGAGATAGTTGTGCCGTCAATTGATAAAGAAATAGTGGGAGGTGAGGTTATGTGGGAGGGTGGGAAGATGATCATCTCAGTCTTAGACATATTAAGTTTAAGAAATCGCTGGGACATCCAGGAAGATATAGCAGAAAGACAGTTGGAGATCCGAGTGAGGAGAGAGGGAGAGATGTCAGGGGAGGAAAGGTAGATCTGAGTGTCGTCAGTATAGAGATGATAATGGAGGTCAAAAGAGCTGATGAGTTCACCTAGAGAGGATGTATAGAGGGAGAAAAGGAGTGGTCCAAGAACAGAACCTTGGGGGAACACCTACTGTGAGAGGATGTGGGGGGGAAGATAGGCCATGAGAGGAGACAGAGAAGGATTGATCAGAAAGGTAGAAGGATAGCCAGGAGAGGGCAGTGTCATGTAGACCAAGGGAGTGAAGGATTTGCAGCAGGAGAGGGTGGTCCACAGTGTCAAAAGCAGCAGAAAGGTCAAGGAGAATGAGTAGAGAGTAGTGGCCTTTGGATTTGGCAGCAAGGAGGTCATTGCTGATATATATATATTAAATCCATCATAAATAGACTCACATGCATAAACAACGCACATTACACACAGTTGCACTGTTAACATAACGCACATTAGCGAATGAATGATATCCTGCATGTGAATGCTGTTTATTAGCTTCATGTGTACGCATCTGCCACAAGTTAACTAGCGTTTTTTCCCAAACCCATAATACTTACACACTGCACACTCACGTAAAAGGTTACATGGCTTCAAAGTGTAATATCCAGGGTTTATTCATTTATTGCTAATGTTGTGAAATAAAAGATTATTTGGTATCTAAGATTTAGTACATGATAAGCAAACAGTGTTTGGTGTTGTACTGATCGACTCTTTCTCAACAGCTTTCCGGTATCATCGGTGAGAAGATCGCAACCTGCATTCTCAATTTATGAACAGTAGAGAGTTAAAACACTAAAATGTACTTTGTAAAATTAACATCTTAGATTTGCATGCAGGGGGAATAGAGGAGACAATAGGCTGTTGACCTGTGTCCATTTGAATCAACCTGTTAAATATCCTGTAACAGATGCACCCGCACTGGGAACCAATGAAACCATGCCTACCTTTTCTATTGTATAGCTTATCCCTGTAAGGGTATAAATGTGCTTACAGACTCCAATCTGGAGTCTTCATGCTGATGCTGTTGATGGAGGTTTATTAAGGATGCCGGTAACTGGTCCCAGTGCGCGTGCGTATGTATAACTGTACTTTGGATCTGTATAATTTCTTTGCGCTAAATTGTCTTTAGATCACAGCGTGTAACCTACTGTTTTTATGTTGAATAATATACTTTGTGCTTTGGAAACACATTTTCAAGGTCTGAAGGCTTTTATTTTACTGTATGACTGCGTATGCAAATAGCGTCAATTTTAGAATGTATAGGCAGGTTTTAACATACATCCAGGATGAGTTTTAGTAGCAGATTTGGGGTCCAACCTCATTGCCATAAGTGTTCTAGAAGACAAATGATTCAAGGTCGAGTTTACAGAGGGCAAGTATGTTATGCAAAATTAAAAAGGGACTGTGATAGCAACAGCAAATTCAGCAACCCGGTTCCAGCAACTATATGTCCTAGACATGGAGGAGTGTTCTGCAATGGTGGCCTATGATTAAAGTCAAACTATGGAGCTGTGGCACATGCATCTAGGCCATCTGGGATATGATAATGTCCAGAAACTCCTTGATGGGATGGTGATGGGAATAGCCATGAATGATACTCACTTTGTGGCCCTGATGTGGGAGCCAAATAAGGAGTGAGCAGCCAGGGCGTGCAAGGGTAACCACTGTCTCCTGTGAAAAAACAAATACAACAATCAGGATCATTGTGTATCAAGCTTTGCATTGGTTTCAACTAAAGGTGTCCACTTACCCAGAAGCCATGCATCACCAGCTTGTAGGTTGTCTAATTTAGGCCAAATCCCTGATTGCCGGATGACGAAGGAATCATGTGCACTCCTGGGGAATTTGGCATTCAGGGACAGGATCTGGAGGGAGGCATCACATACCACCATTACATTCAGTGAATGATAGTGCTTGCGGTTCCTAAATATAGCCTCCAGCCTTGCTGGAGGCTGAAGTGGTATGTGAGTGCCATCCACAACCCCTATGATGTGTGGGAAGCCAGCTATTTGGTAAAAATTGGCCTTCGCCACACTAAGGGAACCCATATCCAATGGCATTTTAATAAAATGATGGAGGTGTTTGAAAAGGGCCTCCATCACTGCCCTCAGGATCCTTGAAAAGGAGGATTGGGATATTCCGGCAACTATTTCCACCGTGGTTTGAAAGGATCCTGAGGCACAGAAATGTAACACCGACATTAATTGTGTAAGTGGTGGTATTGCTGTAGGAATGTCAATTTGCCGTTCAAGATCACTCTCTATTAATGAGAGAGTGTCTATGATGATTTGTGGAGAAAGACGGTATCGTCTTAAAACCTCATCATCAGGCAGTCCAAAAAGGGTGACACATGTTCTATATATCTGGGGCCTTGCACGCCTATGATACCTATGCCTGGGACGAGGTTGAGGTTGGTCGGGTTCCGGAAGCAAGGCCAAGATAATACGACCAACATCAACCTGAAATGGAAAGCCAGGTAGTTAATGTTTGAGTCAAATGTGAAACAAAAAAACGACTTATCTTTTGCCAAAAAGCCAAATATGCTTACAGGCTGGGGTATTGTCATGAGTCCAACAACCTACATTTCCAAAATAGAAAATCGTTTTAGAATTTTTGTTTGTCAGATTTGAATCCAAACACTTTTTTAAATGCGTTAAAAGATAGAAGGGAGCACACATTAGTTAGGAAATGCACGCTACATTTAGTGGACAAACAAGAATGTCCAAATTTTAT
Organism: Taudactylus pleione; assembly: GCA_031769625.1. NCBI lineage: Eukaryota > Metazoa > Chordata > Amphibia > Anura > Myobatrachidae > Taudactylus > Taudactylus pleione. Next base: position 6,814,204 of record JAUIMM010000350.1, on the reverse strand, counting down.
GCAAAAAACACATTAGTGCGCTAAATAGTTTGCATTTTAACATGGGGAATAAGGAGACATTAGTGCGCTAAATAGTTTGCATTTTTACCTGGGGAATAAGGAGACATTAGTGCGCTAAATAGTTCGCATTTTTACATGGGGAATAAGGAGACATTAGTGCGCTAATTTTTTAAGGAGGTCAAAATTACATACAACTCAAACAATATTACGCCAAAGAGTACGCTATATTTCGTGTTAAGACAGGATTGGTTAAAGAAACAATTACAAATTACTTAGCCAAACATATGCGAACACCAACACATCGAAACTGTAACTTCCGGCATTAAAAATGACTTACAAAAAACTGACAAATAAACCAAAGTCCAAAAACTTCACGGGGGCAATGCCAAAATAACTGGTAAAATAAAAAAAAATAAAAAAAAAGTACTAACATTTTTTTAAAAAATACGATTATTTTTAAAGGAGTTTTTGGAAAATACTTACTCAAATAAGAAAAAAATGAAAATCCAAAAAACAAAAAGCGTACGTAAAGAAAAAGAAAGTGTACCGAAAAAAAAAAAAAAAAAATCAGAAACTTCTCCCAAAAACTCCAACAAACTCCAACTAACGCCAAATCCACAAGCACAATCCACCATTAACCACCCGCCACCACGACTCCAGTCACCCAAAGCCATAAATAGTGTTTATTTTCCCGCTCAAATTAAGGACGGACAATAGGAGCGCACAATCAATGATGCGGACGAGTAATGCGGACGCAGGTATAAATACGTCACGGAAATCCCAAAACGGTCTGCTGTAGTGAGACTTGAAAGACAAAAATGTCTAATGAGCAGCAAAGCACGGGCCAAGAGGCGCACGGTAAGTATTGGGATTTTTGGGGTAAAAGGATTATTTTAAACCTTACTTTTGTGAACGTTTGACATCACAAATTAAAATCTGTTTTATACACAAGGAGTGGAGGATGCCATGTCAGAGGCTGCTGGGCCTAGTAGGCCAACAAAAGCTACCCCCAAAAAAAGGCAGCCACAATTCACAAGAAAGGAGATGGAGGTTTTAGTCTAAAGGTGCACTGACATCCTGCCACAGGCAGATAGGAATATGGGTGCAAGCCAAAAGTGGAAAATGTGGGATGATATAGCCAGTGCTGTCAATAGGGTGGGTGAGTTGGTCCGTACAACCCCGGAGGTCAAACGCCGGTACGTAAAAACGACATTAAAAAAAAATTGGTTACAGGGCCAAATACTGCAGGAATAACGCCAACTTTGTCACCCACAGATGGAGCGACTTATTGGCTGAAGCAAAAACTGTCTGATAGGGCTAGGCATGCAAGGGGGACAGGTGGGGGTCCCACCCCTGTGTCATTGGAGCTTAATGATTTGGAGGAGCTGGCACAGAGGTGTGTGCAGGCTGAGGAGGTGTTTGGCGTGTCCAACATGGATACGGACATGCCAGACTTTGCGGCTCCTCATGTTGTCCCAGGTAAATGTTGTAATGTTACCAACTCAGAAATGTGTTTGTGACACTATGTAGATTGTAATGTTACTCTTTTAATTTTTCCAACAGAGACACAGGCGAATGAGTCTGCTCCAGAGGGGAGCGTTGGCCGCAGAATTTCTGCTGGCTCTGCAGGGGAGGAAGCAGTAGATCAGGCTGGGGACCCTGCAGAAGCCAGTCCAGGGCAATCCCCCTCGCAGGCAGTGGCCCTCCTCACGGATCTCAATTTTAAATCGGATCACCACACGGAGATTCTGCAGAGGATGGACAGCAGTCTGCTACGGGTGGTGGAGGCCATGGAGCAAAATGCTGCGGCCAACGTGACCATTGCTCAGGCCCTGGCTGACAATGCTGGGGCTAACATCAGGATTGCAAATGCCCTGGAGCAGCTCGTTCGCCAGCACATGTTGGAGCCGGCCTCCCTTCCTGCCGGAACATCAGGACCCTCCCCCTCGGGCACAACAACAGCCATCCCTCCAAATGTGCCTAGCCCTATGCCTAGTCCAGAGGCCACAACATCTGCCTCTGGACAGGCCAGCCGAAGGACCTCCCGGACACGGTCCGGCTCCCTCCCTACCCCGGCCAAACGTGGCAATAGGCGATGACAGCACTGGCTAATTTTCCCACAATCCTTCTGTGCTTGCCCTATATTCCTTAAGGGCCAAAACTTCCCTCTCCTTTCTTGTGAATTGTTTTTAATTTGTGTTATTTTGTGTTGGCCAACTGCCACTATTTGTGTTTGTGTGTTTTGTTATTATTTTTTATCTTTATTTACGTTATTCAGATGTGAAATATGCAAATTACACATAAAAAAAAAATGTGTATCAAAAATAAAACATCTGTAAAATCTGCTCAATTGTATTGTGAAATTTTTCAAAAACTGATTAATAGGTAATCCTGCATAAAAATTAAAAAACAATAGAAGGGAAATCTAAACATTATTTTGGATTTAGAAACCAAAGGGCAAAAATCTATTTATTAGTTTTAAAGAACACTTTGCAAACCTAAAAAAAAAAAACATTTTCCTTGGCCCCTTAAAAATGAAGCAATAACCTAAACATGCTGACAATATTGTTGCATAAAAATAAATAAAAAAAAACACATATTTTACACAAAATTTGGTAAGCTAATTGATTGTCTAATCCAGAAATTAGCAGCTGAGTAGTTCACCTGCGTACGGTTTTGTGCTAGAAAAAAAAAAGCGATTTGCTAAACACATTACAAGCTTGTTTGCAATTCTAAGTTGATTGTTTTTGTGGTCTCAATTGATAAATCGGAAAACCATCGATGAGACTCAGGAGGAACGAAGAGACCATCGCCATTGTGGTAGAGAATACCAGACCACAAGCTGAGCGAGCAGTTTGAATGGAAAGTGGATCAGACAGTGACGTATGACTTTTTCCGTTCACATTGGCCATTCGCATGAGATAATTTATGAACGCCCAAAAAACGCCTCGACATGCCTGCGTTTTCCCATCTCCACCCCCGTCACCGCCCCAAAACGGACTGTTCTGTCAATCACATTTGACATGTCACTTCCTGTTCGCTATTCGACGAACGACTGGAAAAATGATCGCAATCAGCCGTACGCACATGCGCACTGTTACACCGACGCATGCGTGGTTTGACAACATCGGACCGCTACGAGCGTACGGCCGCTTACGAGCGGCTCTGAATGAGGGCCATGCTTCCTTCATCTGGTGTACATGCTTGCTTTATTGGGCGGACATGTTTCCTTGATCGAGCGTACATGCTTCCTTCAATCAGACATTTACAAATGTGTTGATTTTTTAAAGTGGGGCAATTCTTTTGTGTCAGTTTGGCAGTGTGTCCAGAAAGCAAGCAAAGTAGCAAACAAGAAAGATAATACTGAAGGAGTAGCTCACACATACAGTGGAAACATACTGGACACTGTTGTGTATGCTGCCTCACCAGCTAATTTGTCTCCAAATAAATGACATTTTATTGACTAGAGTTTATAAAAATAATTTAATCCAATATCCAGGAAGGACCAGCACATGAATAAATCTGCTTTCACCAAGGCATAAGTGAGTAAATCTACATCTGTTTAATCTGAATATTACACCAATTTATACAGAGTAAACTATATTTTGTTCTCTGCTCTAGTCATACATGTGCCACAGCGATTCTCCTACTGAATGCTTTAATTATTTTACTGTGGTGCAAATTCCTAATGACATTTTATTATGTAGACCAATAAACCATAGAACAGTACACACATTTTGGGATCTCGAACAAGGCAGCTCAGATACAATTATTAGTTTTACGCAATACTCTATCCAGAATAAATGCTGAATTTATGTGCAGCTACTACTGTCCCATAGGTTATTCAACATTAGTGACATGTAATGTTGGTATGGGGGATGCTTTGTTGTAAACAACCACTAGGTGACAGCATTCCCTATGATAGAGAGAAAAGACTGGTGTAACATGACATTCTGGGGTTTATTCATCATCACTTGATTTCTACAAAAGCAGGTTAAAATGAACATTTTCACCTACTTTTGTAGAAATTAATTTTTGGGGCCATTCATAATAAAGGTACCGTTAGAGATATCACAGATATCTCCTGCTTACATTTCACTCCCAATAGCGTTTGCTCCCATACACCTGCTCCTTCCCTATGTGAAGGAGTCCCAGGTTGCACAGAGGGATCCTTTTGGATCCCTCCACCCTGTCTGGCTCCTTCCGCCAGGCCCCTGCGTGAACTTTAGTTCACGCAGGCACAATGGCGCTGCCAAGCTAGACTTGGCAGTGCTAAAATTTCACTGCTACGAAAGTAGCAGTGAAAACATTCGGGGAGACAGCTGATTTTTGGTTCAGCAGTGTCCGTGCTGGAGCAATGATGAATTGCTCCAGTGCTCAGCGCAAGTTAGAATGTTAATTATTTGGGTCTTGACAAAGGGACTACATAGTCCCTAAATGTTGGTGTCACATCATTTTTATGTATTCCTAAATACACGTTTTTGATATTTCTAAACAAATCTCCGAGTGCCGCCGCCTGTTTGTACTGGTACAGTGGATGGAGTCTTTCCAGATGGCACCGGAGCGATTGAATCACCTTAGGGTGAGTGCCAGTCCGATTTGGTTGGTTGTGTGTATATATATATATATATATATATATATATATGTGTATATATATATATATATATATATATATATATATTGTTTATAGCACAGGAGATGATTGAATAAGAAATTATTACAAAGTAATAGCACTGCAACAGAAAGCAGTAGAAATTAAAATAAAGTAAAATGCACAAAATAACGAATAGCATAAAGGTAAAAAAATTTGCAATTTAGATTCTTATCATTTAGGAGAGGTGCAGTCTGGGGAAGTATGGTACAATGCCTGTAATTAACAACGTCCCAGACCCAGATACTAATACAATGCCTGCAGTTACCAATGTTCCAGAGCAAGAAACTAGTACTATAGATGTCAACTTTCCAGAGCCAGAACCTAGCATAGTGCCTGTATTTGCATACTTCCCAGTGCAGAACCTAAAACAATATGTGTACTCTAACTACCAACCAGAACCAGAAAACAAGTATTGTACCAGCAATTATCAACTCGTCGGATCCAGGAACTAGTACAATGCCTATAATTACCAACTTCCCAGAGCTAGTAACTAGCAATGTACCAAAACCTTGCCCAATGTTTGCAATTGCCAATTTCCTAGAACCAGAAACTAGCACGATGCTTGTAATTACCATCTTCCCAGAGGCAGAAACTAATACTGTATCTGTAATAACCAACTTCCCAGTGCCAGAACTAGTATTGTACCTGCAATGACCAACTTCCCAGAGCCAGAATTAATATTGTACCTGCAATGATCAACTTCCCAGAGCCAGAAACTAGTATTGTACCTGCAATGACCAACTTCCCAAAGCCAGAACTAGTATTGTAACTGCAATGACCAATTTCCCAGAGCCAGAACTAGTATTTTACCTGCAATTGCCAACTTCCCAGAGCCAGAAACTAGTATTGTACCTGCAATGACCAACTTCCCAGAGCCAGAAACTAGTATTGTACCTGCAATGACCAATTTCCCAGAGCCAGAACTAGTATTGTACCTGCAATGACCCACTTCCCAGAGCCAGAAACTAGTACTGTACCTGCAATAACCAACTTCCCAGAGCCAGAAACTAGTACTGTACCTGCAATGACCAACTTCCCAGAGCCAGAACTAGTATTGTACCTGCAATGACCAATTTCCCAGAGCCAGAATTAGTATTGTACCTGCAATGACCAACTTCTCAGAGCCAGAAACTAGTATTGTACCTGCAATGACCAACTTCCCAGAGCCAGAACTAGTATTGTACCTGCAATGACCAACTTCCCAGAGCCAGAACTAGTATTGTACCTGCAATGACCAACTTCCCATAGCCAGAACTAGTATTGTAACTGCAATGACCAATTTCCCAGAGCCAGAACTAGTATTTTATATGCAATTGCCAACTTCCCAGAGCCATAAACTATTATTGTACCTGCAATGACCAATTTCCCAGAGCCAGAACTAGTATTGTACCTGCAATTACCAATTTCCCAGAGCCAGAACTAGTATTGTACCAGCAATGACCAACTTCCCAGAGCCAGAAACTAGTACTGTACCTGCAATGACCAACTTCCCAGAGCCAGAACTAGTAATGTACCTGCAATGACCAACTTCCCAGAGCCAGAACTAGTATTGTACCTGCAATGACCAACTTCCCAGAGCCAGAAACTAGTATTGTACCTGCAATGACCAACTTCCCAGAGCCAGTACTAGTATTGTGCCTGCAATGACCAACTTCCCAGAGCCAGAAACTAGTACTGTACCTGCAATGACCAACTTCCCAGAGCCAGGACTAGTATTGTACCTGCAATGACCAACTTCCCAGAGCCAGAACTAGTATTGTACCTGCAATGACCAACTTCCCAGGGCCAGAACTAGTATTGGACCTGCAATGACCAACTTCCAAGAGCCAGAAACTAGTACTGTACCTGCAATGACCAACTTCCCAGAGCCAGAACTAGTATTGTACCTGCAATGACCAATTTCCCAGAGCGAGAACTAGTATTGTACCTGCAATGACCAACTTCTCAGAGCCAGAAACTAATATTGTACCTGCAATGACCAACTTCCCAGAGCCAGAACTAGTATTGTACCTGCAATGACCAACTTCCCATAGCCAGAACTAGTATTGTAACTGTAATGACCAATTTCCCAGAGCCAGAACTAGTATTTTATATGCAATTGCCAACTTCCCAGAGCCATAAACTATTATTGTACCTGCAATGACCAATTTCCCAGAGCCAGAACTAGTATTGTAACTGCAATGACCAATTTCCCAGAGCCAGAACTAGTATTTTATATGCAATTGCAAACTTCCCAGAGCCAGAAATTAGTATTGTACCTGCAATGACCAATTTCCCAGAGCCAGAACTAGTATTGTACGTGCAATGACCAACTTCCCAGAGCCAGAACTTGTATTGTACCTGCAATGACCAATTTCCCAGAGCCAGAATTAGTATTGTACCTGCAATGACCAACTTCTCAGAGCCAGAAACTAGTATTGTACCTGCAATGACCAACTTCCCAGAGCCAGAACTAGTATTGTACCTGCAATGACCAACTTCCCATAGCCAGAACTAGTATTGTAACTGCAATGACCAATTTCCCAGAGCCAGAACTAGTATTTTATATGCAATTGCCAACTTCCCAGAGCCATAAACTATTATTGTACCTGCAATGACCAATTTCCCAGAGCCAGAACTAGTATTGTACCTGCAATGACCATTTTCCCAGAGCCAGAACTAGTATTGTACCTGCAATGACCAACTTCCCAGAGCCAGAAACTAGTACTGTACCTGCAATGACCAACTTCCCAGAGCCAGAACTAGTATTGTACCTGCAATAACCAACTTCCCAGAGCCAGAAACTAGTATTGTACCTGCAATGACCAACTTCCCAGAGCCAGAACTAGTATTGTACCTGCAATGACCAACTTCCCAGAGCCAGAACTAGTATTGTACCTGCAATGACCAACTTCCCAGAGCCAGAAACTAGTACTGTATCTGCAATTACCAACTTCCCAGAACCAGAACTAGCATTGTACCTGCAATGACCAACTTCCCAGAGCCAGAAACTAGTATTGTACCTGCAATGACCAACTTCCCAGAGCCAGAACTAGTATTGCACCTGCAATGACCAACTTCCCAGAGCCAGAACTAGAATTGTAACTGCAATGACCAACTTCCCAGAGCCAGAAACTAGTATTGTACCTGCAATGACCAACTTCCCAGAGCCAGAAACTAGTACTGTATCTGCAATGACCAACTTCCCAGAACCAGAACTAGTATTGTACCTGCAATGACCAACTTCCCAGAACCAGAACCTGGCACAATGCCTGTAATTACCCACTTTCCAGCATCACTTCCCAGCACCAGAAACTAGTATTGTACCTGTAATTTCTCACTGCCAGGAACTGCTTTGCTATCTGTTGTTATCAATTACCCAGAGCCAGGTCTAACACTTTACTTATATCTACCAACAGCCTGGAGCCACAATTTCACACAGTGGTTGTATCCAAGAGCAGCTACAATTATTATTCTACTACAGTACTTTACATATCAAGAGTTTCCCCACCACTTGGATTGTAAGCTCATTTGGGCAGGTTCATGTTTAACTTCTGTTTCATGTCACTGTATGTTAGTTGTTTGGATCACAATGTACTGTACAGCGCTGAGTACTATGTTAGAGTGTTAGAAATAAAAAAATAATAAGAATTGTTCAGTAAATATTATTACATCATTATATAGTATAAGCAGTGCTTTTTTCTGTGAAAAAAAGAGCCAATTACCACCTAAAGATACAAGTTGATCCAAGAACCATACTAGTATCCACTCCCTGCTAAATGTGCAGATACTTTTGTTATTCATTTCTGATATCATTTCACATTATATATTATATCCCCCCTATAAAAGGTGGATGAAGTCAGGAAGTCGTCGGTCGAAATGCCGACCGCTGGCTTCCCAACTGTCTAATCCCGTCAGGGGTCTAATGACAGGCGTCGAAATCCTGACGCCTGTCATTTAACCTATGCCAGGAGCCCGACGCCCGGCATACCGATCGAAGGTAAGCCGGGCGGCCGGGCGAGGTCAGCCGCGGGGGGGGAGGGTTAGGTTAAGGGCTCCCGAGGGGGCTTATGGCTAGGCACCCCCCAGGGAGGATTACGTCTAGGCTAGGGGAAGGGGGGGTTAGGGTTAGGCACCCCCGGGGGGGAGGTTAGGGTTAGGCACTGGGGAAGCGGGGGTTAGGTTTAAGCACTTACAGGGGGGGTTTGGGTTAGGCAATTCGGGGGGAGGTTAGGGTTAGGTACCCCTAAAGGATGGTTACGGTAAGGGGAGGGGGTTAGTTAGCACTTACCAAAACAGCTGTCGGGATCTTCACTGGTGCCGGTCTTCCGGCATCGGGATTAGAACCACCGGACATGCCTCCGATGGTATTGCATACCGATCCCCCAGAAAAAGGTGCTGGTACTGCGTACCCATGTGTATTGCATACCCATGAGTACCACCACAAGAAAAGCACTGAGTATAATAGACAGGGAACAAGGAACAACATTTTGTCTTAATACTTCTAATTCTGCAGATATTAATTTAATGTTCTAATTATTGTTTCTATGTTACATGGTAGTTGTGATTTCTAACAAGGTTTATTTATGCAACATTAAACATTTTAGGCTAGGAAATTAGGTTAGGAAATTAAAGAAAAAGTTTGATATTAAAAATAAAGCCATCATTGACTCAGGTAATTGTTGTCCCTCCCAGAATAGAACTATAAAATTATAAATAACTCCTGATATCGGTGATATCATACATTATCATAGTCACACAGTATGAGGAAGTCACTGGAAATACTATATATCACTGAGTAAGGTTATCTGTAACAGGAAACAAAAACACTTTGGAAATTCTAAAGACTTAAGAAAGTCTCCACCCTTAGAGGTGGCAGATACTATAAAACCTGTCTCTCAGAGCACAATCACAGCAAGCAGTGGATGCTGCTACAGAGATCCGAGCAGCTGTTCCCTGAAAAACAGGTCTTATATACATTTCTGCATCTTGCATTTTAAGGTAGGATTTTTGTCATTGTTATGTATATATGTAGAATTTTCAATTTATATTACTGCAATGTTTCCTGATAAATAGTTTGTGTGACTTGGTATGTTTTATGATTTGGGGACTGTTTTTATCTCTAATTACCAGTAATAATGACAAAGAGCATGTATAGTGTGGGAGAAACCAAATACTGTGCCTCATTTTCAGACAGTGGGCCTGATTCAGAGATTTACAGGAATCCGATATTTATGTAGCTGTTAATGATCTGCGCTGAGATCTGGTCCTTCGATGTTGGTCGCAGTGCCCCTAAAGCCGCAGCATGATTGATTTGCTGCTGGCGTTTGGTGTTGTTGATGGGGAGCGTTCCAGAAAACAGGTGCGTGTCGCCGCCTTTTTCTCTTCGTGCCAAAGCCAGTGGCTGCATCCATAGACGCGGCTTCACTGGGCTCCGGCAATGTGATTTTGCTGGACATCCTGAGTAACCAGATGACCGATGTTCACGCATTTGATCTAATACTGCGTCTTCGGACACAGCGGTCGCTGTCTTTTTACTTAAGACTCCTCTTGTGGCTTTTGCATAAGTTGGTATAACGGCTGCATGCAAATACGCAGTGGCGGCTAAATTAGCATACTGTACATCTCTGTATCAGGCCCAGTGTGACATGACAGTGATGCACTTGTGATCAAGGCCCCTCCAATACTTTCATGGGTCTAAGGCAAGTGTGATATTATTTTCCCCATTAGGGTCCCAGAAAGGTCTACAGCTTCAGTTAAGTTTAGGTATATTTCTGTTTAGGTTACAACTTAACGTAGATTTAGACCTATGATATTGGGCTACTTTTAGGGCAATGTAGGTGTCATTTAAATGGTCCTGTTTTTCTCAGATGAGAATAAAGAAATGTACTGTAGGTAAAGCAAGTGAAAAAGTAATTCTGCTATTTCAGTGTAAATAATTCAAAAATATGTAATTAAGTTTACTATCTCCTTATCAAGACCTTTATTATACCTTTATTGTACAATTGCATTTTCTATATTCAACTAGCAAATTAAGAGGAAATAATTTCACTGTTTCTTTCTATGGCCCTGTGTGGATATTTGCTTTTTCTGGTGCACAGTGCAGGCAATGGCTTCGGCAATTCATTTAAAACCAAATCATGTAACTGAAAGCTAAAGTAAAATAACTGTTTGGAATATCACACATATTTCCAAATTGTCCTGGATTTTCTCACAGGTTATGTTCTACTTTTCATGTTCAGTTATAGAAGAAGATAAAAGGAGAAGTGAATTCATAAAACTGAAATATACATGAGAATACTAGCCAAGATAAATAAATGTAATTAATGGCTGCTAACGTATGTGGCTGGAGGCTGTATATGATAAATAGCTATAAAAAACATTGGGCCTAATTCAGAGCCGAATGCTCTGACCAGAGCGCTCGCTCTGAATCAGTGCCCTCCTCCATGAATATGGAGCGGCCTCCTGGCCGTTCGCATAGCTGTGGGTGACCACCCACAGCATATGCGAGCGTCCATGATGATGGTCGCGATGGTCTTGACCATCGCGACCATCGGGCTTGCGACAGAGACCCTGCGGTAGGGTCTCGCTGCCGCAAGCCCTGGAGTGATTTTGGCTCTATCAGAGCCAAAATCACTCCCACTGACATCACTAGTGATGTCAGTGGGGCCGGCTTCAGACGGTAGGCGTTCCCATGGGAACGCCTTCGTCTGGCAGGCACGCCCCCGCACGCCCACCAAAGGGGGCGTGCTGTCAATCAACATCGACAGCACACCCCCTTTGGTGCGAGACTCGGAGCGAGGGAGAGCCCGTCGCTCGCCGGGTCTCGCGCATGCGCACGACGGAGCTCCCTCCATCGTGCGCATGCACAGTGGGGGAATATCGACCCGCTTGCGAGTGTCCTGCGCTCGCGAGCGGGTATGAATGACCCCCATTGATCACTAACAATAATAACTGCTCACAAAGTACTGCTATAAAAAGGTGACCAGCAAACATAGAATAGATATAAGAACCTTCATTTATTTATTAATTAGTCACACAGAATAGTGACGACTGCTGTCAGTCTCTAAAGCTGGGTACACATTGGAGCGACAATGGGCCGAATTGCCATTCCATAACAGTAAATCGCCTACATCGCTCAGTGTGTACGGCCAATGTGCTGCACATCAAACCTGGTATGTTACTAAAGGACGGAACATTGATTGTTCCGTAGTTCATTAACTCGTTCAAGTGTGTATGGGCAATCCCCGTTCAAGAGAATTCGAATGCCCATTGCTCCAGTGTGATTCCATGGATACCTATGCTGTGACAGATTACTGATACAGTATTTATTCATGATTGCTTGCACATAAACACATTTCTATACAAAAGCTAATATTTAATGCTGACTTATGGATAAAATGATGGATCAAAACTTTTTTTTCCAGGACATTTTATGAGAGTACATATTTGGATGAATACATATATTGGAGAAGAGTAGTTTTCAGCAAGTCATTTCTATAGAGCACATTACCATGGAGGGATTTCCTGCAGTGTTTTACAGTGAACCTGCCGTGCTGGGGCTTCTTGCAAATGCCGTCAGTGCTTTCCTCGTTTGTATGCAAAACTTCTCTCTGTTTAATACCTCTATCACTGCTGGAGGAGTGGAAAACATTCTCGCAGGTAAGATTCATTTTGTTTTATTTCTGTGTTTTCCTACAGTAATATAGAATTTTATGTCTCTTGTATTTGGCTGTCTCTTATAGTGAGTAGAGTCCTTCTAGGCTACTTTATTATTTTGTAAAAGTACTATTATAATATTTATTTTAAGTACGGTGTATTGTATGGAGAGACCTATTAACTATGTCTCCTGATGTAGCTCAGCCTATATAGTAAAGGACAAGGATATCATCATGGGCACAGTCTGTTGTGGATGTACTAATTACCAGCTAATGAATAAAGGAATTCCCATACACTAAAGACCCTACACACTACACGATATCTTTAACGATTTGGCCGATTCCGACACACAGGAAAGACAAATCATTAAAATATCTGTAGTATGTATTCCCTATATCGTGCAGTGCGCGCTCCCGTGGGGTTGTCAACCTCATCGCCTGATCTTATGTGCAGCAAGTAAGATCAGGTGATGCTGCTGACGATCCCATGCAGCTCTATATGGAGAAGGCGGCATATCGGGCGGTTGGGCACCAGATCGCCCAGTGTGTGTACGGACCGCCCGATATGTTGGCCCTGGGATCGTCAGCGACATCGCTGGTAAACACATTGTTTAGTGTGTACACAGTTTAACTTTTATTGCAGAACTGATTAATTTCATAGTATCATCAGTTCAGTATGCTCAGTAAAGAAGTGACCATGTCCATTGTCTTTAGAACAGACACAAGAAGAATTTACAGTTTGGCCCTTATTTTACCACATTAAAGCGAGCTCTAAACCCATCAGTGGAGATGTTTAAAACTGTTTCAAATTGGTTGTTAAACCACTTCAAATGTACAAAAAGAAATTAAAATTAATTAGATTAAATGCTTACATTTGAGCTAAGATTTGAGCAAGGAGAATAGGTTCAACATGTTTGAGTTGGTTTGAATAATTTTTGCGGCTCAAAATTATTTTTTTTTGCAAATGGATCATAAAATGTAACTATGTAAGTTTAAACATGAAAGATTTTACAATTTGTTTAATGTGTTTAACCTGCCAGCTGGGAACACAAACTCTGAACTCAAACAGTTTAAGAAAAAAAATCATAATGGTCAAACCAAACTTGAATTTCTGGGCAGCTTTCAATCAAATTTTAAACTGGCCTAAAAAGTTTGAGCATCTATACTTTGTATCATTGTTTAGAGACTTTTAAGCTTAGATAGACTGGGCCACATTTCATGTGGGTACACTATAGACATCTTCCACATCCAGATAGTATAATATTTACAGTGTCACTATAATCATATCCAAGTGATAAAACTGGCACTGAAATAAAGCAGATAAAGTGCAGACTTTTGAATAAAAATATGGTGTATTATGTTTTCATGATCAATAATACTGCTGCAGCTTCAATAAAAATTCCTTAGTTAAGTAAGAAAGGCTTAAGATAGCTGTAGGTATTTAATATAATGTTATTTATTTTCTCATTTAAACATTGCAGGTGTTCATCTGATTCTAATTGGAGGTGTAACTCAGCTCATTGCTGGATTTCTGTCCTTTCGAAAGTATGACCATCTAAGTGGCACCTCATTCCTGGCCTTCTCTGCTCTGTGGAGCAGCTATGGTGCGACTCGTATCATTGTGGGCTCAGAATCAGTTTCCCAAAATAGCTCAGCTGTGCCAGCCCTTCCTCAGATTCCAGTTAATGAGGGTGCAGTGGCCGGGCTGGTAGCTTATATTTTCATTGCATTCATCCTGGCTTTCTGCTCAGCAACGGTCAACTATATAATGCCTTTTGTATTTGGGGCCCTAACACTAACTCTAATCTTTGAGGCAATAGGGCTGTTTGGTCGATGGGCCCTGGTAGTCTCTGGTGTCCTGGAGTTAATAATAGTGTTGTGCGGACTTTATGGTGCAGGAGCTCTTCTACTGAAAGGCATCACTCAGAAATATGTTCTTCCAGGCTTTGGTAACTCTCTTTTCAATGTCCTGCTACTGGGTTCTGCCAATCGCAACTCTTCAAAGACTACCGGAGAAGAGAAGAAAAAAAATACAAAGTATGCTGAACCCATGGCACTGGGTTACCTGTGTGACACCATTTCTCCTTTCATTATGGCTTTCTACTGCTTTGGATACATGAAAATATTCTATGTAGGTTCCATATGGATCAGCATCAATGTTATATCTCAATTGTGTTCTAGCTACTACAGTTATCTACGGGATGACGTTTACCATGCCACAAAATTTGCGTTCCACGGAACCTTCTGGCTGGTCAAGGCATGGGAAGAGTTTACCGTTACAGTTATTCTCACACCCGGAAACGTCTCCTACAGCAGACACCTGATGGTTGGTGACTGGTTCTTTTTGGCTGTGGCATGTGTGTTCTGCTTTTTATCATTAAATAAAGACATTCTAGAAGTCATTAACAATACTGCATTTGCCCTCATTACTATATCCACAATCCAGCAGATACCAAGCACTGCTGCTTACATATTCTTTGGAGTGACTTGCAGCATATTTACTGTAGTTTCCCTTTACACAACATTTGCCAGTCTTGTTAATTCAATTGCAGAGAAAGTACTAATACCCATTGGGAACATAGTGATCTCAAGTGCCAAGTTTCAGGATGCCTTGTTATGGGGCAGACGAAGCCTGCAAAAGTCTGGACAGGAATTGGACATCAAGGAAAATCTCAGCTCCCGCTCCTCAGATCCCCTATTCTACATCTGCAATGGATTAGCAGCACTGGCTGCTATCCAGAGTTCATTGGACAATACAATCCAAGCACATTTGTCTATTCCTTGGGTGCTTATACCTGGTGCTATTATGCAACTATACGTCTGTAGAATTGATGTCAAAGGAGGTCGAAGATTTGGCTCAATTCTGCCATTTTGTTATGCGGCTATCTGGGCTACATGGGTATGGCTGCGTTTTGCAGGTAAGAAGTCTATAAGTACAGGCACAATTAGACATTGCTTTGTCAATGTAATCAGATTAGACTAGGGGTGGGCAATAAGCTGCCTCCCAACTGTTGTAGAACTACACATCCCAGCATGCCTTACCACAGTTTTGCTATTTTGGCCATGCTAAAACTGTCGGAAGGCATGCTGGTAATTGTAGTTCAGCAACAGCTAGAGGCCGCTTATTGCCCACTCCTGGATTAGACTGTTCTTCTATATATAAACAGACCATGGTGTAATGAATAAATACTATAATATTTATACAGTATGCTGCAATTATACTATAAAATCAGTTCCTGTAAGTACTGTATGATTGATAAAGAGTTCCTCATCCATAGTAGCCAGTTTATCAACTTCCTATGGAGAATTAAGCACTTACATCAAATTGCTTTTCCATATTGAATTCAGAATGAAAATATCATCTTGGTTTTTACATTTCACTGTAAATTTGTTGAAAAATTGAAAAAAGCAGTTTACTGGAATTCATGTAGTATTTATGAGTAGAATACAGATAACACTGGCAAGGACTTACTAAAATTATATTTCTCTGTCAATTATGAAGACTACTTTATAATATTTCCCCTAGGTTCTTTGCTAGGAATCGCTACAAATAATGATGGAGGATTCACAGTTGGTGCAATCGCTTTTTTGATAGTCAACATATTTTTAGTTGCCTTTGGTAAGTACAATTTAAATATCATTTGCATCTGCAAAATTGTAAATTGGGGATAAGTTTAGGACTAAGCAGAATATATTTTCAGGCAAAGCTTGGATGGTGGAGGGAGATATTTTACTGCACACCGCAGACTTCCTGTCCATGGGAGTTCATTGCAGTCAGTGTCTTCAGACTTTTTGGATTTCAACTCTGGGAGGTCCTAGTGGCAACTTGTGAAGGGGCATAGCAACATGATTTCAGTGATTCTAACTTTGCCCCAAGCCATAATACTGTGTGTCTTGTCATCATGATGCTGGGGAGGGGCCTTTATGTTGCGATTTGTAGTGTATCATGTCATCAAACACCCACTCCAACCACTTCACTAGGGAAAGGGGACGGGTAGAATGTGAGAAAGTTTTCTGTTGCCCGAAGAGTTGAGCAGAGGAGGCAAATATAATATAAATACTATAAATAGCTTCTCTATGAAAAACAATTTGTGTTTCAGTTTTAATGACCATCATATTAGCCTGTCTCCATAACAACCAAATTTGAAGGTTTTATTTTTCACTTTATCCAGCCACTTATGCTAATACAGTCCTGCTGCTTCTAACCCTTATAATGGAGGCCGTGATTGTCAGTTTTCTTCTCTTCACATTGGAAAGACTTCCTCTTGAACTTGAAAGTAAGTGTTGAGTATTTCCATGGACTAATAATAATTGTCAACATTTGAAGTATAAATTCCAAAATGTTGCACGTGAGCACATTATGCCAGTGTGGTGCAATCATGTAGCTCTCAGCCATCCAGATTTCAGCAGAACGGTCTTGTTTTTGCATTCCTGTCTAGGAGTCTCAGGAGTCCTTGGTTCCTCTGTATGTGTCCCACATTGCCCCTGGGACTCATGACTCGCTGTACTTGGATACTAGACTAGTGTAATGTGGAGCTCTTAGGTTATGCACAACAATTTCCACATATTAGAATTTGGCTTTATATATGATTAGATACATTTTCAAATAATTTTTTTTTTTTTTTAAATGATCACATGAAAACAATTGCTTCACACATTACAGTTAGGCTAAACTTTTGATGTGTACTTAGAACTCAAAAGACACACTCATAAGAACTTAGATCACTTTAGATTAACATGTTTCAGTATTGCCCATTGTATTATCGATTATCAATAAATTCAGACAGTGACATGTGATTGTATCCAGTCTGCTGTATCTAATCTGTCAGTCACTTGTAAATCATTCAATGTTTTAGGCTCCACTTAAGTACTGGTGCCCTAAGTTTGCATAATGGTAGTGTTACCACAGTCTACAAATAAAAATAATTGTCTATAAAGAGGCTTTATTTAATGTTGATTTTTTATACAAAATAAATGGCCTTACCTATTCATTTACTCCTTCTCTAGTAACGGTGCTGTCCATCTTTAGCATCATTTGTCTCTATGGCTTATTGGCATCGCTGACAAACTGTTTGTTCAACAAAGAGCTAATCCCACTGGGGCCTTCAGTGTTCAAGGTAAAGTAAATATATATATATATAGCTTTAATAATACAACTATTTACAGACAAATATCTAAAATAAATAATCTAAATCTTCAACTGTATACAGAAACTCATATAATAATGACTCGTAAGCTTTGTGGAGCTACAAGTCCCAGCATCCCTTGACAGCCTCTGGCCGCCATGAAATTCTTGGTCTTAGAGGTCTACAATAGGTGGAACGTTACATATGACCTACTGGTGCTGTACAGTACATCAAGATGTTTTCAGTTTGCAGTTATCACAACACAGTCAATGCACTTGTCACATCCAGTGTATATAAGAATCAGTACACATAAACAGACTGCTCAATATTACATTAACATCTTAAGAATCAGCAAGTACAGAAGAATATAATTTAATTTGTGATCACTTTCACCATAGAAGGTGGAGCCAGAGAAGGAAGAAGTCTCCAGCTCATGTCTCCTTCCTGAGTCTCGACGTACAAGCGGTTTGAGAACGATAGTGAAAATACTGGAGAGTGGAGGTGTGTGTGGAATTCCCACAGACACAGTCTATGCACTGGCTGCTTCTTGCAAACACCCAGAAGCCATCAAGAGGATTTATACTATAAAGGTGAGACTAACATGTTCTATGCTAGATTTATCTGTGCCACCCAGGAAATGAAAATGCTAATAAATTGAAACTACACGGATGTAATGATGTGATGGCATGTAATGTGGTGCTCAGGAGAATATTGTGTCAGCCTATCTATATCTTTATTTATACAAGTGGAAATTGAATTTGACAAGTACTTAAAAGAAATGTAACACATAGAAATCCAGATGCAGTAATCAGAGCTGTGGCAGACACCCTTTTATAATTTTGTCACATGGCCCAGTATATTCTAGCTGCACCTCTGAAACGATGTATATTTCCTACATTTGTGCAATTTTGTTCCCTCAGATTGGGCTGTTACCCAATTTCTGGTGAGGGTTTTTAGAAGTGGAGATAGCAACCAAGCCCATAGCAACCAATCAGATTCTAGGTATTATCTTCTAGAAGGTGCTAGATGAATGAAATGTAGAATCTGATTGGTTGCTTGCTATGGGCAACAACTCCACTTCTAAAAACCCGGACTTTAGTAAATATACCCCTAAGAGTCACCAGAAATTGTGTAACAGCCCAATCTGAGGGAACAAAATTGCACAAATATAGTAAATATACCCCTAAGAACTCTTTGCCTGCTAGTGGAAGCAGAGAGATTAGCTGCTCTCTCTGAGCATAGGACAGTGAGGAATTTAAAGTTCACTCCTGAAATATCTGTAATTGAAAAAATATAAGATTTGGGTTACCTCTTTTATTTTAGAAAATATATGGAATTTATTAAGGAAAGTATATGAAATATCAAAATAAATGTTGTTTTGTTTCCGTTTTTTAATCTGTATTGAATTGTACATGGAGTTAGTAGAAATAACAACGACCGGCATGATAGATTTACTGCATTTATAATATTGTTATGTACCTCTTGTGCTGCAGGAACGACCATCAGAGAAACCCATCTGCATCTGTATTTCTAACTTGGAGCAGCTGCGGGTAATAAATCCTCCTTTCAGTCCTCTGTTGTGGAGGTTCATGGACTCAGTCTATCCTGGAGGAATAAGCTGCATTGTGAAGAAGGGTGAATGGCTTAAAAGATTAGGTAAGTAATGTATGTAGTACACTGCTATACTATCACTTATTATGCATCAGAGACATAACAAGCATAAGAACAATATAATATCCAAGGACACATTGCTGCAGGTAGGTGCACCTCACCACTTCTTACATGGTACAGTATAGACGGGCTTTAGGACATTACAATTTCAAATATACTATATTATTTATTTAGTACATTGCAACAAGTATTATATATCTTGCTGTCGTGAGAAAGGTCAGGCCCTGATAATATAGGGGGAGATCAAACATTCGGGGACATGGCTATGCCTCATTGTGAACATAGGACACCCTCTGCTGACACTGAAGGTGGCTTAGTAAACACCTCTTGGAAACATGGCTGCACCTCCAGCGGGCCAAGGCCCTCTTCTAAGTCACCACGCTGGCCTAAGTACTTTGAACTCCATTTTGACGCACCTTATTGCCTTAATACATTTTGAGAACAAGAGGAGGTTATAATTAGTATGTCCATTTTGAATTATGAATGTATATTTTACACATATTTAAGTGTTGAGATTTATCAAGAATTAGAGAAGCTACATTACACTTTTCCAGGTTTGTCCATTATATTTATCCCTCCCTCCTGCCCCTTCCCTCCCTGTCTCATTATGCTTTTATTTATCAAATTAAGCCTCATTTTACCTCATTGAAATTTGTGAATGAATCTGATATTTTGCATTTAGGGCCTGATTCACCATGAAACGCAATGTGAATGCAATAGCGATTCCGCACGCAGTTCAACTGCGATAGTATGCTAATCCACTGCAATCGCAATGCCACCACTGCACTACATAAGGACGCCCACTTTACCTTACACACATCCGTAATGTTTAGCAAGACTGCGAAAACATCGGTACAATTGAGTACTATCGCAGCCTCATGCACACTTGCACAAGCCCTGACCTTACTCAGAAATTGCTAACTTCAGCGCACGCTATCCGGCCTCAGGCTGCATAGGGAATCACAGTTGATAATTTATGCACACCCCTGCAACAGCATTCAAACGCATTGGAACGCCTGCATTTCCCCGACCACCCCCCCATCACCACCCACAAACGGCACTTCCTGTCAATCACTCTGCGATGAGTCTGCATAGTCTCTACGATCACAGTCCCGATTGCAGTGGCCGGTTTGCTGCACACACTGCAATGCATGCGCAGAACACAACAATCGGCTGATTGCGTGCGAATTAGCAACTGTGTTCCTTGCTGAATCAGGCCCTTAGTTAGAAATCCTTAAAATGCTGCTTGTCACACCCTGGGAGAGCAGAAACAAAACATAATTTCTCTAAGTAATTTGACAGTCACATTTCACAGTAATACTGTGAAGAGAATGATGGTAGACATTTTGCTAATGTAATTAGAAATGAAATGGACTAATCGTTACATGAATACAATACAATGGTTTCAGAAGGCTATGTCCATACTCCAGAGAGAAGTCTACTCTTCATACAAAGTTTTAATGGTAAAACGTTAACAATGGCTTTACCAGGTTTTCTTTGTGTTCTAGGTGTGGGGCCTGCCTATGAATATGTTGGAACCCAAGACTCCATTATGATCAGAGTTCCTGATCACTCTGTCACAGCCCATCTTACTGACATGACAGGACCTTTAGCAATCACCTCTGCCAATCCAAGTGGAGAAAGCGATAGTACTCACCATGACCACGTGATAACGTAAGTAACGTATACAGGGATAGATGTACAAAGCTTTGGAGAGAGTAAAGTGGAGAGAAATATTGTCTCAAAATCAACCAGCCTTTCATAGCAAAATAAATTAGAAGAAATGTTTTAATAATAATTCTAATAATAAATCATTCATCTACTTTGCATCTTTCTGGCAGTAGATACTGTCTGCACTTGTTCATACCAGCTCTTTCTAAGAATAGCCTCCCATCACATATTGTTACATATTGTAATGTTTAGTTTCATTTAATGAGACACTTCTTTCTTCTTACAACTCCCATCATCTCAGTCACTGGAGGGAATTCTCTTGTTTTGCCTCAGTAGGGGGCGAGCAGAAATGTGTGAGAAACCCCCTGGTTAGGACGCACTAACCGCAGTTAGCGCGCCCTAACCAGAACTTTGGACGTGTTTAGCCGTTTTACACAGCTAAACCCGGGGCGAAGACGGCGATAAATAATGATCGCCCACAACAATTGAATTGCAACACTGGGCGCTCATTAACTATCACGCCATAAAAAACAATTGAATCGCCCCCACTGACTGTAACACCATCTCCACATTGCACTCTCCAGAGCTGACTTGTTCTGTACTATGTACAGCTCCGTAATGAGATGTCATGGTATTTCTGGTCTATTTCTTGTATTTGGCAAGATATGATATGATTTTTAAAGTGATTCTAAACCTACTTTTTCTTTTTACATATTTATTTTATTGAAATTTACAAAAATTAGTTATAAACAAATGTAATATAAAGGTCTCTAAAATCATAATGGTAATCAATGCACACAATCCATACACACAAACTCTATATTTTGTATGTTTATTTTGTATGTGTTTAATATAAATATTTGGGATGAATGTAAAATATAACAAAACAACATTCTTGTTATAGGACATTAGTTTTAAAGATAGTGCTAGTACTCAGAGTGATATATCCTCACAAATCTCCCCTCTGAGCCAGACCCACTCCTTTTGCCCCATCAGTGCAGGGCCCTCCCTACTCTTTGTTTTCACGTTTACATTGCTTTTGTCTACCTTATATTAGGGATGAGCGGGTTCGGTTCCCTGAGAACCGAACCCACCCGAACTTCGGGGATCCGGGGCGATCCGAGCCCAAGCTCGGATCTCCATGTCTGCCCCGGATCCCTCTCCCGAGGCAAAACCTCGAGATCTGCTGTCGGATCTCGAGGTTTTGCCTCGAGCGGCCATTTAAAAAAAAATGCCTTTGCCTTTAATGGGCAAAGTGCTGATTGGCTGACAGAGCCGTCTGTCACGGCTCTCAGCCAATCAGCATTATGGTGCTCATTTGCATGTAGCACGGACTCGTGAGATCCGTGCTACATGCATCTGTGTGACTGACAGTGACACAGAGCACAGATGGGTCAGTGAGACCCGTCTGTGCTACTGTGTATTTCAATGACACAGATGCACGCACGGACCAGGAGATCCATGCTACTTGCATCTGTGTCATTGACACAGAGCACTGACGGGTCCGTGAGACCCGTCTGTGCTGCTGTGGTAAAAAAAAAAAAAAGACCTGTGTAAAAAAAAAAAAAATGGCGTGCCCCCCCCCCCCAAAAAAGAGCAACCAGCCCCGGGCATTAGTGACCCAGTGCTGGGTGTGCTTAAATACAGGGGACAAACGACGTAGGGGTCCCCTGTACTTAAGCACAACCAGCACCGGGCTAGTCAGAACCAGCGCTGGTTGCCAAAATACGGGGGACAAACGACGTAGGGGTCCCCCGTATTCTGCGCAACCAGCTCTGGGCTCTGATCCGGTCCTGGTTCTGGAAATACAGGGGAAAAAAATTTGTAGGGTTCCCCTGTATGTTCCAGAACCAGCACTGGACTTTTTCTAGCGGGGGGCCAGGGGAGCCCTTTCACCGGGCCCCCCAGCCGCAGCATCAGCCCTGACCGCTAGACAGCCCAGGCCGGGGATCCCTGGAGAGCTGGGGACCCCCCCAATAAAGGGGTCACCCTCTCCAGGGCACCCCAGGCCCAGACTGATAGCCCGGGGCTATCCCCGCCACCCATGGTGGCGGTGGGTGGCGGGTTGATTGTGTGGTGTGGTGTAAATAAAGAATATCAAACTTTGTCTTTATTAAAGTTTACCCTGCGGTTCCCACCATTGACTACAATGGAGGGAGCCGTTCATTGGCTGAGAGACGGGAGATGACCTCTCTCAGCCAATGAACGCTTAGCAGCGGGGTTTCCATGGTGATACCCCGCCGCTAAGCTCTCATTCGGGAAGTACCGTTCTATAAAACGGTACTAAGTTCGTGGATCGCGTTTTCGTTTTGTTTTTTTGCCAAGTCCGGGGATGCCTACTTTGGAATGAAGAGGACAGAACCTCGCATAGGAGATGGTGAGTATGTTTTTTTTCACAGGTCCCCTATGGATACTTTACCGGACAAGTGGACGATGTTACATAGGTGAGTATGTGTACATGTATGTGTGTGTGTGTATGTATGTTTAATAAACTTATACTGTCACGGTGTGTGTGTCCTGTGTTTTTTTTAACATTTTTTTTACAGGTGAACTACAGGTACTAGTGGGCCCTTAATGCCCTGCATGCTGGTACTTGTGGTTCTCCAAGTACCAGCATGCGGGGCAGGCTAGCTGGGACTTGCAGTTCTACTTGTAAAGACAATGTTTGATATTCTTTATTTACACCACACCACACAATCAACCCGCTACCCACCGCCACCAGGGGTGACGGGGATAGCCCCGGGCTATCAGCCTGGGCCTGGGGTGCCCTGGAGAGGGTGACCCCTTTATTGGGGGGGTCCCCAGCTCTCCAGGGATCCCCGGCCTGGGCTGACTAGCGGTCAGGGCTGATGCTGCGGCTGGGGGGCCCGGTGAAAGGGCTCCCCTGGCTGTGGCATCAGCCCCCCGCTAGAAAAAGTCCAGTGCTGGTTCTGGAACATACAGGGGAACCCTACTAATTTTTTTCCCCTGTATTTCCAGAACCAGGACCGGATCAGAGCCCAGAGCTGGTTGCGTAGAATACGGGGGACCCCTACGTCATTTGTCCCCCGTATTTTGGCAACCAGCGCTGGTTCTGACTAGCCCGGTGCTGGTTGTGCTTCAGTACATGGGACCCCTACGTTGTTTGTCCCCTGTATTTAAGCACACCCAGCACTGGGTTACTAATGCCCGGGGCTGGTTGCTCTTTTTTGGGGGGGTGCACGCCATTTTTTTCTTTTTTTACACAGGTTTTTTTTTTTTTTTTACCACAGCAGCACAGACGGGTCTCACGGACCTGTCATTGCTCTGTGCCAATCACACAGATGCATGTAGCACGGATCTCCCGGGTTCGTGCTACATGCAAATGGGCACCATAACGCTGATTGGCTTCCTGTCTGCCACTGCAGTGTCACTCCTAGACTGGCCACGTGTTTGTGCCGCCCACTTGTGTCGCTTAGCATAGTCATCCAGCTACCTCGGTGCAACCTTTTGGCCTAAAAACAATATTGTGAGGTGTGAGGTGTTCAGAATAGAGTGGAAATGAGTGGAAATTAATGTTATTGGGGTTATTAATAGTGTAGGAACAAAAAAAGGCCCATTTTATGTGATTTTAGCGTTTTTTTTTATTTTTTAAGAAAAAGTCCAGATCCAAAACACAAAACACAGAACCCAAAACACGGAAGGGTGGTTTTGGCAAAACCAATCCAGATCCAAAACACAAAGAAAGATCCAGATCCAAAACCAAAACACAAAACACGAAAAGTGGCCGGTGCACACCCCTACCTTATATGTCCCACATGTATGTACAGTGTGCCCTGTTTTCCACACTATCTGGTGATGTGGCACATTACAAGTCAACGATGATGATAATAATAATAATAATAATAATAATAATAATAATAATAATAATAATAATAATAATAATAATAATAATAAGTCTTATTGAAGGCTTCAACAATTACTGCAGTTCCACTTTTATCTCCTCCCAGAGTTTTGTTAATCTAATGTGTGATAATCTTTTCACAATACTGTACAATAGTTTGGGAGTGAGAGCGCTTGCAAAGACGTGGCAGACACAAAGCCCGAAATTTGCCCATACAGATAACATAAAATGATGTCAGAGATATATATTGGCTTGTGCTAAGCACAATTAAACACAGGTAGTTTAGTGACCCTTACAGTGATGCCTACAGTATATTAGTTAGAGATAAGAGAGACTACCATTATATTGTATCATGTGTAATGCAGAGAACAATATTTCCTCAATAGAGTTCAATTATAATACTGTAAATGTCATTTTTTTTTACAGACGTCTGAACCATAAACTGGATGCGATTCTGTGTGACGGTTATTCCAATGAGCTTGTGGGATCAACTGTAGTGATTTGCACCAAAATAGATGAAGGTAAATATTTTTATCTCTCACAGCCTTCAAATATCTTAAACCCTCTCTGAAAACCCATAACTGTATTACAGCTTACTGTATATTTCTGCATTAAATCAACAAGGCAAACCAGCAGAACAACTTCAATGATTTCAATGCATGATATCTACCATATGAATACAAAATACTCTTCCAAATCTCAGTCTGTCTGGTAACTTACACTGGATCATCATCACTTAATTTATTTATGTTATTTACTAACATATCTCATTATTCCTTTTCAGGGACCATCAGTATATTACGGGAGGGTTGTGTACCCGCTGCCAGGATTATGCAGCTGTTTGAGCGTGCCAAGAACATGGAACAAAATGTGCTGTAGCAACATGGAAATAAATGTAATTGACCACCTACCTATTTACATAAACTACAAGTCCCGCAGGCGGGACCCAGATTTATGCCTTGTGTAAATATATTTATATATGTGTGAAATGATTGTGAGCTTAATGTATCTATTGTTCAACTGTAAATTGGAAAATGAAGAATTGTTTTAGTGATACTTGTTTTGCTATGTAGGCTACTGTCAAAACTATAATAAAACAGTAACGTCAAATGTATATCACTTATTATCATTGTCCCAACTATTCTTTCTAAGGTACATACCATGAAGTATGGCGGCTTATCAGCAGTTGCTCCACAGCTGTATATTATTATATAATGACTATCCAGCATCAGAAGAGAGATAGTTTATACTTACATGTATTAATGTATTTGCTGTTAAGATATCATGACATTTGAAATACAACTAAATTCTGACTCCTATTTCAAAAATCTAATGTTTTCAAAATGATTTATTTTGTTCCTCCTTAGTATGATACTAAATGAAGTGCAATATCTTATTCTACTGTCCTGATTTTGCAATGTGCATTATACAAATTAAATAAACTTAGCCAAAACCTGGTGTTTCCCTATACACACTAGCTAAGGAGATTTTATGGACACTAGTGTATGGTTAATGCTTTACACACTAACTCACTTGAGAGGTGAGAGACAGGATCTGAATCTGGCAGCGGAGCATATCGCACCAAAAGGTGGCCAAGGATGGAGGAAATTATGTACTATACATCCAACACAATGTACGTACATACAGACAGATACATGATACATTTTAGGTTGAGAAACTATTTTAAAATGCGACAACATTGTTATTAGTTTTTTCTAACTGTATGGCCTGCTAAAAATTACAAAGGTGAAAAGTTAAATCCATGTGTAACATATCTTTACATATATAGAGACACTGATAATGGATACAGTACTGTATATAAATGTATACTCAATATAAATAACCATTAAAAGTTAAACATATTAAAAAGCATATAATAAAACAATTTAACAACTGCATAAGGTGCACTACTGGGGGGGCACTACTACTGGGGCATTGGATAAGGGGCACTACTACAGTGGGTACTGCATAAGGGGCACTACTTCTGGAGGCATTGCATAAGGGGCACTACTACTGGAGGCATTGCATAAGGGGCACTACTGCTGGAGGCACTGCATAAAGGGTACTACTACTGGGGGCACTGCATACGGGGCACTACTATAGGGGGCACTGCATAAGGGGCACTGCTACTGGGGGCATTAAGGTGCATATGGAATGGAAAGGAATGTTCCCAGAGTGAAGAGAAATGGTGGCGTGTTCACACCCCCCCATATTTCAGTGGCCACGCCCCTTGTGCCATGTCACGACCACTTTTTTGGCACCATTTTTTTTTTCTCACCCTGGGTGCCAAATATCATAGTTACACTCCTGCTCTTAAGTAAAACAAATAATAACCAGTACGGCCCTCTGAGCTGTTTTCTAGCATTGTATGCTTGGGAGTGACTAAGAAAGGTCAGGGCATATGTCGAGATCAATACACGTAAATACAAGGAGTAGCCACATGAGGAATTAAACTGGGTCAAATACAGGAGTTAGGATCAAAGTGTTGGAGGAAGTTTAGGTGCCAAACAAACTCAACAGGTTACTGAAGAAATGTTATCCAGATGTCAAAGACATATCCATGGATTTCCATCTAAAAAGGGACTTGACTTTAATGTAAAATTACTTCTGAGTCTATGTGGGGAATTGAATTTTTTATTATATCATTTTAATTATTTTATTGTACTAAAAAAAGGTAATATTCCGGACTCTTTTTTCTCGTTGTCCTTCTCTTACTCTCCAAGCTATATAATAAGAACATTTTTCTAATAGAGAGGTGACAAGTGATATGTGACATAGGAAGTATTTCTATAATTTGACTGCCTCATAAATTCAAGTGAACTCTATTATTGGTATTTGGTCAGAATGTCGACATGTACAATGTCAACATGGAGACATTATGTCGACATGTAGCATGTCAACGTACATAAATGTTAACATGTTCATTATGTTGACATTGTGCATAACATTTTAGTGCTAGATTTAGGTTTAGTATTAGGTTTAGGGTTAGGCTAAAATAGTGAAAAATCATACATTATGTCAACATCTTGACTGTCGATATGCATAATGTCAGCATAATGAACATGCTGACATTAAGACCATGTTGATGTTTTTGGATGTCGACATATAACGGTAGTGCTTTCCTCTCAGCATCTTGGGAGACATATGCAGTGTCTGTTAGGAGATTTCATTCTGCAGCACGAAACACTGCCTATTATCACCATAAGGATTTACTTTATAAGTATTCAGCACATCATTTATTCAGCGCCATTTACTCAATTTTTTCCAATATTATCATTTTCAAGCTTATGGAGTTGGCTGCATAATAAATAAGGAAGAACAGCTCAGTTACTACCCATATCATTATCCGCAACTGTTTTGGATGGCAAACTGTGAGTGTTGAACAGGAATTGCCATATGAGAACTGTTGATTACTTATTACTTATTATTTAAATACTTTTTAATAAGAAAAATATTTACAAATAGATTTTTTAAAGTGCAGCACTAACATCCAATGAAGAACACTAGCTAAAATTTCTGTACCACAAAACTGGATCAGGGTTTAGTGTAAATTGTATTATGAACATGTTCACTGCCATCAAACTGGTAACATTTGATTGAATTTTTAACCAGTTCAACATTTTCTATCACCTCGATGACTGATGTTGCACTTTATAGGAAAATATCCACTGTCGAAATCTGTTCTGTCAGTTCCAACAATATGACATAAATTCACTAAGCAGCACTTTACAAAGCTGGATGTAAAGGGACAATAATATTAAATACAAACCACACCTGGTTTAGTACTTAATATTGCCCCTTTAAATCCAGCATCCTAAACCGCAGCAGACAAAGAGGCTTTGAAAAGTGATGCTTAGTAAATTTGGGATGGGTACGGTCATGTACCGACGGCTCCCGGCATGGGTAGAATACGACACTTTGTCAGTCTGTATTCTAACCCTCCCCCTCTCCCTAACCTAACCCTAACTCTCCCTCCCTGATGCCTGACCCTAACCCCCCTCCTAGTGACTAAACCTAACCTCTCCCTCCCAGCACCCTAAACCAAACTCTCCCCCTTCAGTGCCTAACCCTAGCCCTCCCCCAGTATCTAACCCTCCCCCCAACCACGCTACTTATCTTTGGTATTCTGGTGGTCCGGATGCCGGCATCGGGATTCTGACAAGTGTCGGGATACCAGCGTCGGCATGCTGAGCGCCGGAATCTCCGCGCTCGGGATATTGACTGCATCTTGTAAATTTACCTCTACATATCTAAGTCTACAGATCATTCTGAAGTACTCAGGGGTTTTGGGGTGTTTTGAATATGACTAGGAAATTCTACTTTGGTCAATTATAAAAATTAAATATTAACTTAGTATTTTATATACATATATTCTGTACAACTACTATATATGTTCTCACAGCACTGAGGTCCTGGGTTGAAATCCTGGTCATGTCCTATCTGTGTTGAGTTTGTATGTTCTCTTGTGTCTCCTTGCGATTCCTTACACATTCCATAAAGATACTGGTAGGTTAATTGGCTTCTGATAAAAAATAAACCCTAATTTATTTGAGTGTGTACATGTGGTAGGGAATATAGATTGGAAGTTACAATAGGGCAGAGAGTGATATGAATGGCTAAATATTCTCTCTTAGGGGCCTATTCATGATGTTAATTATAGGGATCCGAACGGACCCCGATAATTAACTTCTAACTCGCCGCGGCCACCGGAGCAATTCAGCATTGCTCCGGCGCAGTGGCAGCTGATGTGAATTCAGCTGCCCCTTGTGAGCGGTTTCATTGCTCCTTTTCGGAGCAGTGAATCTTTTCACTGCTCCTGTTGGAGCAGTGATGGTGGTGCACATGCATGACCTACAGGTCACGCATGCACACAAGAGAAGGAGCTGGACAGGGGCGGAGGGATCCGAATGGGAAAGAGCAGGTAGCGATACACAAGCGGGGGTATTCGCTATCTGAAGATTGTGAATGCTCCCACAGTCAAGCTCCGAAAATATAATATTTTCGGAGCTTGATGAATTCTGTCCCCATACTAGTGTATGGGGACAGCGGGTCATTCTGCAAACGGAAGGTACAGTAAGTAGGACATATCTGTGATATCTCCTGCTTCACCTTCTTAATGAATGGCCCGAATACTTAATTTTCACAATTACAGGTGAAAATTTGCTTTTTCACCTGCTTTTGTGAAAATTAAGTGATGATGAATAGGTCACTAAAGTACTGCAGGACATATGTACACTATACAAACAACTGTTTTATATAGGATGTTCCATATTATACCCCCCTTCCTACAAGTACTTTGTTGCAGAGCATTTCTGCAGGTGAGCCACAGTAACAAATAAAAGAAAGATAGGCAATAAGAAAAGACAGTGAAACGAGAATAGGATGTCATATAATGAGAGGTGTGTTAAATTACACAAACTGAACTGGTTAAACCTGCCACACTAAAATTCTCCATAAATTCACGAAATAAATTATGCCAATTTCCTCCTGCGTGGGGATTGCCTGATGGGAGGGACACGTAAATAAATAGATGGATACACTTCGGTAGCTTGTAAAAGTTTTGCAATGTGTAAGTTATTTATTAAGCTTGCAAACAGATACTGTACATGACATACTTTCCTGGTGCTTACTTTTGTAAACAAAGGACTATGCAAGCGCAGATTGTTCTAGGCGGGTGTGGAAAGATCTACAGTAAAAAGGTAGACAATGTCTAGAGACACCAGGGGTCAAATGTAATAGGGTGAGAGTTTAGAAAATTCACATTGGTCGAGTTTTGTCTTCAAAATGGGAAACATGTGGATAAGAGTTTAAATCGTGAGAGTTTTTTGAGTCTAAAAACATGCGAGTTTGCATGTTCTCGGACTCTATTACATTGGGCGAGTTCAGAGCCAGCCCTAGGCATAGGCATTATAAGCAAATGCCTAGGGGCGACTGGAAACCCAGGTGCATCCGACGGTTCTGCTGCATCATACCCGCACCGCACCGCCCGCTCTCCGCTCCCCCCCCCCCGCGCCATAACCATTTTTCCCTGACTGACGAGAATATCTGTGAGTGTGCATGACTTGAGCAGCCGGCTAGTGCTGGGGCTGACTGTAGGGGGAGCTGCAGCAAAAGCGCACAGCCCCTCCAAGGCAGTCTTCCTATCATTCTGCAACATGCTGCTGATCCTGAGGGCTTGCTGACAGCATCGGGTGACACCTGTCAGAGAGTGAGTCCTTCTCCTTCCCCAGCGCCCTGGAGCTGCAATGCAAGTGAGTACCAGTGTGTAGTGCCAGTGGGCGTGGAAGGTGCCTGCGGGGGTAGGAGATGACTTTTACATCTGTTGTATTTATTTGGCTCAGGCTGGCTGTGTTTGAAAGAGGTGTATGTGTGTGTGTGTCTGTATAGGCTTTGTCTGCGTGTGTGCGTCTGTGTCAGCGTGTGTGCATGTGTGCGTATGTGTCTGCGTGTGTGCATCTGTGTTAGCGTAGGTGCATGTGTGTGTCTGTGTCAGCTTGTGTGCATGTGTGCATATGTGTCTGCGTGTGTGCATCTGTGTCAGCGTGTGTGCGTGTGTGCATCTGTGTCTGCGTGTGTGCGTCTGTGTCAGCGTGTGTGCATGTGTGCGTATGTGTCTGCGTGTGTGCGTCTGTGTCAGCGTGGGTGCATGTGTGCATATGTGTCTGCGTGTGGGCGTCTGTGTCAGCGTGTGCGTATGTGTCTGCGTGTGTGCATCTGTGTCAGCGTGTGTGCATGTGTGCGTATGTGTCTGCGTGTGTGCATCTGTCAACGTGTGTGCATGTGTGCGTCTGTGTCAGCGTGTGTGCATGTGTGTGTATGTGTCTGCGTGTGTGCATCTGTATCAGCGTGTGTGCGTCTGTGTCAGCGTGTGTGCGTCTGTGTCAGTGTGGGTGTGTCTGTGTCAGCGTGTGTGCGTCTGTGTCAGCGTGGGTGCGTATGTGTCAGCGTGGGTGCGTATGTGTCAGCGTGGGTGCGTATGTGTCAGCGTGGGTGTGTCTGTGTCAGCTTGGGCGCGTCTGTCAGCGTGTGTGTATATGTGTCAGCGTGGGTGTATATGTGTCAGCGTGGGTGCGCCTGTCAGCATGTGTGTGTATATCAGTGTGGGTGCGTCTGTGTCAGCGTGTGTGGGTATATGTCAGCGTGTGTGCGTATATCAGCGTGTGTGCTTATATGTCAGTGCGTATGTGTCAGCGTGTGTGGGTATATGTCAGCGTGGGTGTATCTGTGTCAGTGTGTGTGTATGTGTCTGTGTGCATGTCTGTGTCCATCAAATACGCAGGGTAGTGTATAGATCCCCTTCAGTATTTGTACCTGGGAGTGACAGTGGAAGTACAGTACCATGCCTATACTGTCCACAAAAAGAAGAAATTTGTTCGCTCGCCACAGGTTTTCATTCCCCCTCTGTGGCCACGTGGATATTAGGGAATGACGTTGACATCAGGGTACAAGTACCGAGAGATGACGTGGGGGGGAGCAGATGATGCAGGAGGGGAAAGCGATGGTGTGCTAACAAATGACTCAGGGGGAGAATGTGTGGCTGAGAGACACAGGGGGCAGGAAATTACACAAGGGACACACATCTGGGTGAACCGCTGTTGTATGATGATGACCTTATTAATATTCCTACACAAACAGGCATCTTCCGGACGATGTGACCTACATGAATAGTGAATACCGACTGAAGACACCGTTTTCTCAGGGAAGATACATTTCTTCAGGGTTTCCACATTGTGAGAAACCACCATATAGGTAAGGTGCATATGGAAATATTTTTGCCTTGTCTATGTGTGTTTGTGGGGGGGGGCGCCGTTCTTCTTCTTGTCCTGGGCTCCGAAGACCCTAGTTACGCCACTGCTATGGGGTTATTACTACTGTATATGGGCACTACTACAGGGGCATTACTATGGGAGTACTACTATAGAAGCATCACTATGGGGGTATTACTGCTATATATGGGCACTACTACAGGGGCATTACTATGGGAGTACTACTATAGAAGCATTACTATGGGGGTATTACTGCTATATATGGGCACTACTACAGGGGCATTACTATGTACGTATATATGTATATATATATATA
Organism: Taudactylus pleione; assembly: GCA_031769625.1. Taxonomy (NCBI): domain Eukaryota; kingdom Metazoa; phylum Chordata; class Amphibia; order Anura; family Myobatrachidae; genus Taudactylus; species Taudactylus pleione. The sequence goes on along the minus strand of JAUIMM010000350.1, from coordinate 6,781,501 downwards.
TATATATATATATGTGTAGGGGGCACCAGTCAAAATTTTGCCTAGGGCACCAAATTGGCTTTGGCCGGCTCTGGGCGAGTTTAAAAAGTGTGAATGTTTACTGCTAGACTCTCACATTTTCTAACCTCTCACTCTATTACATTTGGCCCCAGCTGTTAGACAGTCAATACTGTAGGTCGACAGGGACAAAAGGTCGACATGGACAAAAAGTCGACACTCTAAAGATCGACATGTAAAAAAGGTCAACATGTACAAATGGTCGACAGAGTCAAAAGGTTGACACAAAAATGGTCAACACATGTTGTTTTGCTAACCGTAATCTTCACCCTAACCCTCCCCTTGGTGCCTTATCCTAACTGTCCCTTCTAGTTCCTAACCCTAACATTCCGGTAAGTGCCTAACCCTAACCCTCCCTCCTTGTGCCTAACTGTAACCGTCGGGGTAAGTGCATAACCCTAACCGTCAGGGTAAGTGCTTAACCCTAACTCTAAAAAAAAGTGTCGACCATTTTGTGTCAACCATTTTTGTGATGACCTTTGACCATGTCAAGCATTTATACCTGTCGACCTTAATGTGTCAACCTTTTGTCCCTGTCTACCTTTTATCCTGTCGACCTATTGACTGTCTAACATCTATCATAGACATTGTCGACCTTTTTACTGTAGATCTTTAGGATCCCGTTCTAGGCAATCAATTCAAGATTGACCATTTCTCCATTCCTTGTTATTGTGTAAGGTGGTCAGACACAGGCTGACTTCAGTCATCTTCAGATCACACTTACTGATTGTATTTTCAGACTTCCCTTGTTGTTTTAAACTTATTTTTTCTGTAGTATTACTGTAGAAGGTGGGTTATGTGACATTGTGATGACAATAGGCCTGATTGAGATAACTTTACTGATTCAGAGTAAAGGCCCGTTCATACTGGCCGATGTTGATGAACGATTTGAAGGATAATGATTTAGTTCAACGATATATCATTCAAATCGTCCAGTGTGTATGAAGTGAACAATGAACGATGCACACTCCCATGGGTCGTTAACAGCGGCGGATTGGGCCGCCGGGAAACTGGGGTACTTCCTGCTGGGCCGGACATCTCTCTCATTAATAGCCCCTTCAGAGCCTTCACTGCTGTGGCCGCGCATGTGAGAAGCGGTAGTGGAGAAAGCCGGAGATGTCAGACAGCCTGGCCGTGCAGAGACAGCATGGCTGGCAGTAACACGGCTGCAAGTAACACTGCCTTGCAGTTACCTCTCCCCACCACCAGGTGTCTCACTCCAGTGTGGCCTCCTCAGACAGTACAGCTTGAGCGTCGTCACTGGCTGAACTCCTGCTCTTCGATCGGATAACACGGCGGCAGAGACACAGAGGAGTGTCTCACTGGTGGTTCCCGAAACTTCAAAAGGAAGCAGGCACCACCCCTCTTTCACCAAGGCCATGATGTGACTGTGGGTGCAGTGAGACCAGCACTGGAAAAAGGCTGGTAAGTGACCCTCTAGGGGGGCTGAACACAGCTGCCAGCACACACTGATATGTGACATTGTTATTATATAGGGGAGAGGAAACAGTACAGTGACATATGAGGGGGAATAACACAGCCCCCAGCACACTGCTATGTCACATTGCTATTATATAGGGAAGAGGGAACAGTATAGTGACATATGAGAGGGAATAACACAGCTGCCAGCACATTGCCATGTGACATTGTTATTATATAGGGTATAGGGAACAGTACAGTGACATATCAGGGGGAATAACACAGCTGCCAGCACACTGCTATGTGACATTGTTATTATATAGGGGAGAGGGAACAGTACAGTGACATATGAGGGGGAAAACACAGTTGCCAGCACACACTGATATGTGACATTGTTATTATATAGGGGACAGGGAACAGTACAGTGACATATGAGGGGGAATTACACAGCCCCCAGCACACTGCTATGTGACACTGTTATTATATAGGGGATAGGGAACAGTACAGTGACATATGAGGGGGAATTACACAGCCCCCAGCACACTGCTATGTGACATTGGTATTATATAGGGGAGAGGGAACAGTACAGAGACATATGAGGGGGAATTACACAGCTGCCAGCACACTGCTATGTGACATTGTTATTATATAGGGGACAGGGAACAGTACAGTGACATATGAGGGGGAATAACACAGTTGCCAGCACACACTGATATGTGACATTGTAATTATATAGGGGAGAGGGAACAGTACAGTGACATATGAGGGTGACTTACACAGCTCCCAGCACACTGCTATGTGACATTGTTATTATATAGGGGAGAGGGAACAGTACAGTGACATATGAGGGGAAATAACACAGCTCCCAGCACATTGCTATGTGACATTGTTATTATATAGGGGATAGGAAACAGTACAGTGACATATGAGGGGGAATAACACAGTTGCCAGCACACACTGATATGTGACATTGTATTTATATAGGGGAGAGGAAACAGTACAGTGACATATGAGGGTGACTTACACAGCTCCCAGCACACTGCTATGTGACATTGTTATTATATAGGGGATAGGGAACAGTACAGTGACATATGAGGGAGAATAACACAGCTCCCAGCACACTGCTATGTGACATTTTTATTATATAGGGGAGAGGGAACAGTACAGTGACATATGAGGGGGAATAACACAGCTCCCAGCACCAGGGTTGCCTACCTTTAATATTCTCTTCCCGGGAGAAGCCCGGGTAAGAGAATCAGCAGGGAGTCGGCGGGGGCGGGGCTTGACGATTTGCGTCATTAAGCCCCGCCCCCTCGCGGTAAAATAGCCGCGATTGGGCACAATTTACATAGGGGGCGGGGCCAAATACTGTGATTCATGCAGAATCACAGCTTAAGCCCCGCCCCCTTCACGGAGACCCGCAATTGCCGCGGGTTTTCTCCAAATTCTGCCCACTTCACTAGGAAGTGGGCAGAATGCGGGAGAAATGCCTATCCTTCCGGGGGTGCGGGGGGTTACCCGAAAAATCGGGAGCCTCCCGCGAAAACCGGGAGGGTAGGCATGTATGCCCAGCACACTGCTATGTGACATTGTTATTATATAGAGGAGAGGGAACAGTACAGTGACATATGAGGGGGAATTACACAGCTCCCAGCACACTGCTATGTGACATTGTTATTATATAGGGGAGAGGGAATAGTACAGTGACATATGAGGGGAAATAACACAGCTGCCAGCACACTGATATGTGGTATTATATAGGGGAGAGGGGACCATAAAGTTATATATGATGAGATAACACAGCCCCCAGCACACACTGATATGTGGTATTATTATATAGGGGAGAGGGAACAGTACAGTGACATATGAGGGGGAATAACACAGCTGCCAGCACACTGCTATGTGACATTGCTATTATATAGGGGAGAGGGAACAGTATAGTGACATATGAGGGGAAATAACACAGCCCCCAGCCAGTAGCGGCTCTAGGCCCGGGCAAGCCGGGCCGTCGCCCGGACAATTGAAAACGTCCAGCCCCCAGCACACTGCTATGTGACATTGCTATTATATAGGGGAGAGAGAACAGTACAGTGACATATGAGGGGAAATAACCCTGCTGCCAGCACACTGATATGTGGTATTATATATTGGAGAGGGGACCATAAAGTTATATATGTTGAGACATATGATGAGCACACACTGATATGTTGTATTATTATTATTATATAGAGGAGAGGGAACAGTACAGTGATATATGAGGGGGAATAACATAGCTCCCTGCACACTGATATGTGGTACCAGTATTATTATTCTATTGGTGAGATGGGGCAGTACAGTGATATAGAAGGGGGAATAACACAGCCACCAGCACACACTGATATGTGGTATTATTCTATAGGGGGGAGAGGACAGTACAGTGATATATGAGGGGGAATAGCACAGCTCCCAGCACACTGATATGTGGTAGTGTTATTATATAGAGGAGAGGAGATCGTACAGTGATATATGAGGAGGATTAACAAAGCTCCCAGCACACACTTAAATATGTTATTATTCTTATATCTAGGTGAAGACACTATACAGTGATATGAGGGGGAATAAAACAGCCTCCAGCATACACTGATATATGGCATTATTATTATTATTATATAGAGGAGATGGGATTGCACATTGATAAGTGATGAAGAAAAAAACAGCTTTCATCTCTCTATCTTTCTATTTCTCTCGTTTGTTTCTCTCACTCCCCCATCTCTCTCTGACATTTCTTGCTGTCTCTCCTCCACTTGCCCCCTATATACCATCAGATGCTTTTAGATATGTCATCAGATCCTGCCCCTTCACAGACTCCACCTCCTCCCATTTAGGGCTGCTGCAGAAATTTCCCGGGCTGGTTTTCCATCCCAATCTACCCCTGGTCATTAACGATATCCCCAGTCGGCAGTACATGCGGCCCAATCCGGGGAAATTGTTAGCGATGCCATGCTGCCTAATGCAGCATGGCCCCGTTTCCCCCCCCCCCCCGGCGTCGTTCGCCACTGTCGGCATCGGCAAGTGTGTATGCACTTGCCAATGATGCCGAAGCCACCCCCGCCGCTGATGACATCTCCATGTACACACATCGTCCAGTGTGTATGGGCCTTAAGAAAGAGCAAGTAACTGTGCATCTTGGTAAAAACATTCTACACTGCAGGTGGGGCAGATGCAAAATGTGCAGAGAGATTTAGGGCCTAATTCAGCAAGGATTGCTACTGCGATCGCAATAGCGATTTTGCACGCAGTCTCACTGCGAAGATATGCTAATGATTGCAATCGCGATGCCATACGCAGCCTAACATAAGGACTACCCCTTTACCTTACACACATCCGTAATGTTTAACAAGACTGTGAAACCATCTGTAACATTGAGTACCATTGGAGCCTCACGCACACTTGCACAAGGTCTGACCTTACTCGGGAATTGCTAACCTCATCGCACGCAGTGAAAGGCCGAGCTGCATATGGCATCACAGTGGCTAATTTATACACGCCTCTGCAACCACGTTCAAATGTACTGGCACACCTGCATTTTTCCGACCACCCCCCATCACCACCCCCAAACAGTACTTTGGGTCAATCATTCTGCGATGGGTCTGCGCAGTCCCGATCGCAGTGGAGTCTTCGTACATGTGTGCTGCATTGCATATGCATGCGCAGACCGTAACAATCGTAACCGATATGGGCGGATCGCCGCGATAATTGTAGCGTGTGGGGGGGCAACTGAGGGTTAAATATTACTCGGTCGGGCATGCCGGATTGTCCAGCATGCCCGTCCGATGTGATATTTCCCGGTAAATTGTCGGCCGCCTCGGGCAGTGTAGGCCCAGCGCAGCCGACAGACAGACATTTCCTGTGTTCCTTACTACGAAGGAACAGGGAAATGTCTCCTCCCCCGGGGGCGGAGCGCAGATGTCTGCCGAATACACTGTGAGAGAAATCTCACAGTGTATGCCGGCGACTTCTGCGGCTGACAGCCGGCCAGATAAAATGTCTGTCGGTCTGACAGACATTTTATCTGGTAGTGTATGCCCAGCATAAGTTGCAGTGTAAAAATGAAGCTGTCCAGTATTTGTGGGCTACACGCAAAAACAGCCAGTATTTACCCTGCATGCAAATAAAATGTATAATTTAAGATGCATTGGCTTTATTGTAAAAATAAAAAAGAGAGAGGGAGATATATTTGTTATCTTAATTTAGGCTTCACAGATCCTAAATTATCTGAACCATTATTAGAGTACATGTAATCACCATTACATTTTCTACATATATGACTTAAAGAGAAGTGCAAGGGAGGCTGGATTAACTGGTTATTAAGTTTTGTTTTTTGTTTTTTTTCAAAAACCATGCATAAACTATATGGTTAGTATCAAGGGCATTCATCAAACTTTTAACACAGTATATAGCTGAGATATCTCCACCATTCAGTACAAAATAGAATTCAGCATCTATCCCCATAGTAACATTGGCCCTTCCTGATGATTAGCAGGGTGTAAAAAAACAATGTGTACCCACTATTATTTAATATAGAATATACAGTATATTCTTTCTTATGACTACTATAAATAATACAATAATAGATTTTTACAGTATAGTATTCAGGAGTCACCATCATCATGCCTGTTACAAACAACTTTTAATTTTACTTTTAATTTAAGGTTTTCCTATGAATTGTGTAACTACAGGGTAATATATCCAGTTTGGTAAAATCACTGCTTGATATATTCACCCCCAATGTGTCATAGTGGTTAACAATTAAACAGAGTCACAGCAAATGTAAAATACTCTATACAATCTGCTTCTAAAAAATAATAAAGTTGTTATTGCGTTAGAAAGGACAGCTGGCTTAGACTGACTACTATCCATAAATGATACAAAAATGAAAATATTGTTATGTTAGAAGTACAAGCTTTTTCCTTCTCCCATAGGTGTGCAAGCTGTATAATACATAGTATTGTATCACTTTTACCTTTGTACTGTGACAGAGGCTGATTGGGAACTTTGGCCCTATAAAAAAAAAGTGAAAGTAGCCTAACATAGGCAGTATCAAATCACCTGTATGCAGGACCAACAATAAAGCTAACAGTGTTAACACAATGTTATCCAGGGAAAGATGTTTTCTTTGGGTACAGGTGTACCAAGAAAAGAAAACTTGAGGTGGGATGTACTAACACTAAAATATGGTCAGACCTCTAAATACTGCCGTTCTCAGAGGTTGTGTGATACCCCGCCAGATTGTATAGGGTGATGTTGTAGTGTTCAGGTATCTTACCAGAGGGAATAGATGGTCACACTCCACATCAAAGGTAAAGGAGTAATCCCGCTACAGTAACTGATGATGACTGTTGTCAAGTAAGTTTCTATTTACCAGAAGAGGTAAATCTTCAAACAAGTTGGAACAGTGTAATTTGTCTTATGCTGCATAAACAATTAATGATTTTGTTAATGAACGACTTTCATTCGATTTTCCCTTGAAAGTGTAATGAACTATTTTTTTGAACGATTTTTTCAACGATGAACGAAAAATGTTCCTTCCCTTAATGAAAATCGTTAAGTTGGACAGTCTGAAATGGACGATGAACTACAAACTACAAACGGGAGCGTGCTTGAACGATTATCGTTCATCGTTGTAACTCAGAAAGTGAACAATTTTTTGAACGACTGAACGATAACGACGTCGTTATCGTTAAATCATTCAAAAAATCGTTACGTGTGTATGCACCTTTAGTTTTAATTAAGTTTAAGAGAATAATACATTCATAAACATTCTCAGGTTAGTAATATAAACAAAAAGATGGAATTATTTAATTTACTGGAACTTAACAATATCTGCAGTTTTCTTCAATTAACACCTGTTAATTACATTACCAAATACAATAAAGCTAACACTTAAATTAACAAGGACAATTTACATAGTCTTAAACACTATAAACATTATGATATCAGGAAAATATAGTGAGATAAATCACCTTAAATATACTCTAAATGTAGAAATAATTCAGTGCTTTCTCTAGTACGGTTGTCCTGCTGGATCTGTAGAGGTGGTGCACATATGATATACTCTTACGGTCTTTTAATACCACCAGGCGTAAATAACCAGTCTCCTAGCTTTCAATTCTGGTTGAACATACAGTATATATATTTTGGAGTAGTAATGATAGTGAAGGCCGGTCCTTACTAACTAGCTCCACTGAGGGAAAGGAAGCTCCAAAATTGCAGGCTCAGTTTGTGACTAAAATATTTTCTTTTAAAAACAGTTTATAGCTTCTCTTTTGCCACTGTATATATCTGTCTGCAGAGTATTTCAGCTGTCCGCTGGTCACTGCAGGGTGCATACACACGGGACGATCTGTACCACCAACGACATGAAAAATATCTTTCAGTGAGTCATCCTGCCACATCTCTGAACATGCAAAGTTAACGATATCGTCCAGATTGGCCTGCATGTACGGATGATCATAGATATCATTATCGTTCATGCGGGAACGCACATCGTTGGTCGTTCACTGAATAAAAATGAACGATATGAATGATATATCGTTGAACGATATCGTTATCGTTCATATCGTAACTATATATCTGTCCATGTGTATGCACCTTTAGGGCTGAGTAACGGGAGGTGGCTGTAGTAAGTCACTTATTATGGGATGGCTAGCTGCTCTGTTACAGCAGTAGGTGTATGGAGGTGTGCAGCTGTGCTAATAAGCAGGGAGTGAGAGGTGGGGAGGTGAGAGGAGCGATTCCCTGCAGCTGATGTGTAATGCAGTTTAATAGGACTGTGTATCTTACAGATCTCTTCTGACGTTTTCACCTGTGTACTGGAGGAGTAATTTAAGAAGAGGCTCACCGCCCTTCTTCCAACCAGCTTCTTCACTGGGTCTCTGGATGCAGCACCTTGCCCGCCTCCCCGGCTGTCAGCGCTGTCAATCACTAGGTTCCAGCTGCACCGAGAGGGAGCTCCGGGGAACATCTCACACACAGCATTCCCATTGTGCAGCGCCGGTCTCTGGTCATGGCAGAGCTTCAGGAGAGCGGCACAGCGCAGGTCCTCTCCTCAGCACATTTACCTCCGGGCTCCCTGTAACTGGCTCTGTGTAACTGTCCCCCTCAGCCACCTGCAGGTTCTGAGTCATGTGACCGGCTGCTGACTCCCCACATACTACCTGCACCAGTACTATGCATATGGTCATTTACAATATGGATCCATATTACCCATTGGGGTAGATGTATTATAGCGGCACTTAACGTGCCGCTATAATGCTTCCTGCTTCACCTCTTTACCGAGGCGAAGCAGGAAGCACTACCGATGAGATGTATAAACATCTCATTGGACGGAGAGGGGGAGCGTTAACACCACCCTCCAGCGCTACCCGCTAGAGACAGCAGCGCATCAGCCTAGTGTTGATGCGCTGTGTCTCTTCCCGGCCGGCTCCACTGAGCAAGCGCGGGATCTCGCAAGTATCGCGAGATCCCCGCGTGGAGCCCTGGAGCCAGCAGCCGCCGCAGCAGGGGACAGCGCTGTCCCTGCTGTGGGGATAGGCTAGCGCCAGGCTGTAGCTGTCGATAACGACAGCTACAGCCAGCCGAACGGTCATGCATTATGACCGTTCGTACATGGCCCTGCTGTCGGCGCTGCTATCTCGTAGATCGCAGCGCCGATAATGACAGGGGCGCATAGCGCCCCTGTCATTTACCGCCCAGACCCCCGATCATACATCGGGGAGAAGCGGTATCAGCGCACATAACGTGCGCTGATACCGCTTCAGGGCTTCATACATCTCCCCCATTCTGTGCTATATACACAGTGCGCAATTTATTTATTTATTTATTACCAGTTATTTATATAGCGCACACATATTCCGCAGCGCTTTACAGAGCATATTTGGCCACTCACATCAGTCCCTGGCCCAGTGGAGCTTACAATCTATATTCCCTATCCCACACATACAAACTAGGGTTAATTTTTTGGTAGGAGCCAATTAACCTACCAGTATATTTTTGGAGTTTACATGTTCTAATTACAGTATTTACATATATTCATTTATAATACATCTCTAGCTTTAGTGGTGTACCACAGTTAGACTGCATTTCCCATATGTACCAAGGTCCGGAAAGTGAAACTTTCCAGAGCTTGCACCCAATAGGCAATGTCATCTATAGAAGCCTATGGACTTATTTTCGAATAAGTCCCAGGGAAAGATCCAATAAGATCCAATAGCAAAAGTGCAGCTTTATCCAGGTGAGAGCAGACTGCCCAGCGCCCTGCTCTCCCTTTGCCCCTGGGTGAAACTTTAATACAATTTTTTTAAAAGTTTGTATTTGTAATAAAAAAATAGGCAATCTCCAAGCAGCCCCATGAGGCCACTTGTCTAACAGGAAAAGTTATGAATAAGCACCTGCAAATTCCACTCCTGCTTTTCGCACCAGGGGGTCTATTCACTAAGCCTTGGAGAGAGATATAATGGAGAAAGATAAGTCACAGCCAATCAGCTCCTGTCACTTTACTGCACATGCTGTGTTTGAAGAATGACAGTTAGGAGCTGATTGGCTGGGAAGTATCTTTCTCCATTTTATCTCTCTGTAAAGGTGCGTACACATGGGTCGATTTTTTTGGATGACTAAACGATACCGATGTCGTTATCGTTCAGTCCAAAAAATTGTCCAGTTTCAGCCAGAAAACGATGAATGATAACTACCAATGTGCGCTCCCGTTTGTAGTTGGTAGTTGCCGTTCATCGCCCGAACCTCCTGTCCAACCTGATGATATTGTCAGGTTGAACATGTTTGGAGATGAGGGAGGGAGCCCGGCACTGAACAAAATCGTTCTTGATTTCGTTCAGTGTTTGTGCTCAGTGTCGTTAACAACACTAAGCACACCCCTGCCGGGGACACACAGGACAATTTCGTTCGGGGAGAAAAATGTCCCATGTGTACGCACCTTAAGGCTTAGTGAATAGACCCCCAAATGAGTACTGCAAGGGTAGAGACAATGCAATTAGTATCATTATGCTACAACCCTCTGTTTGCATAATGACACGGCTTGCATCATTATGTGGCCATAATTACACATTCTCACTGAACTGTCAACAAGACCCCACTCACTTCAGAGGACACGGGATCTGGTACAACAACCTACTCAGACTGAATTGTTTCAACTGGGAACTCCCATTTCAGGCTACCAGAATATATCTACACTGTATATATCTTGCACCTTATGAATTCCTAATGATCTGTATACCTAAATGTCACTATTTAGCATTTTAAGTCACCCAAGAAATAATTGCTTTTCAGATTTTGAGTGTGGCTCCAATGCACAAAAAGATATTATTCACATAAAAAGCATTTAGTTACACGCTGTGATCTAAATACAATTAGCGCAAAAGGTTATACATAAACAAGGCATAGTCGATACATTACGCAAGCGCACTGGTCACAGTTACAGTCATCAATCCAGAGGTCTGTGGTCATCCAAGAGAATGGCTACTAACTGGGACCGGGACACAGGCTATGTACCCTAACAGATCATGATAACAACAATGTAGACAAACATAATTCCATTGGTTCTTGCTCTTGGTCTTTGTAGTACACTGTAGTTCATAGGACAGTTCACTAAGGGTATGTCCCAATTCTCCAGATTACATTGTCATTCTTTAATTGATTTAAATTAGATAGAGATAGATTTTTAGAATAGGATCAAAGAGCGCTCCTGATAACTAGAAACAGGCAAATAATATTCCAAATATCCAAAAAAAGTTCTTACAAAGTTCCTTTATCTTTTTCTTTTCTTTATGCTTCTTTCACTCAAAGTTTTTTCAATATGAAAAAGAAAACAAGAAAAGACAAAATCTGTATAAACTCTTTAAACGTTCTTAGTCACTTCAAAAAGACATATGTGGAAATAGGTATCTTCAAAATTAGCACTCAATGTGTATCCACCCAACAAAATTTATATCCATCAAAAAAGTAATAATTGTGAAATGTAATATACTTTACTCACTTAGTAACTACATATACACCTGCTCATCAAGGTATGTTTACTCTATAGACGACACAATCTAGTCAAGGGAAAGCATACCTTACTCACATTATTGATATGTATCTTCCTCCTGTAAAGGTATCTTTATTTGGGTTTTCTCCACAGGATCTCATATGCAAAAGTCACGTTATTATTTTGTAATGACAAATTTATTTACTTTAAAAACATGAAGAATGCCTTGAGAAAGACTTGTTCGAAACGCGTTGGTTGCTGGGAACTGTGCAATTGAAAAGGACCAGAATTTCTGAACTCTTGAACTATTGGAGGTATTTTTAGGTGACTGTACTGTTGATCCGGACAGCTGTACAAACTTACCATCTATGTTACCACTATATAACTCCCTCCCTGTCTCTTGGAGAACAATAATCTGTGGACTTTCTTGGAATTGTGGTGTTTTTTATGAAGAAGAAAAATTCCTCATGTTTTTAAAGTAAATAAATTTGTCATTGCAAAATAACAACGTGACTTTTGCATATGAGATCCTGTGAAGAAATTTATTTAAGATGTTTAAAATAACATTTCATAATACATTTTATGCATGGCTAAATCTATACATCATCTGATGGTACACTCTAATTCAGGATTGTAATACAGTTCTTCCTTGACCTTGGTATCCATAATATCATTGCTCATCACAATCATCTCGGTTTCTCTGTTTGCCCTTGTACATTTTCCACACTTCAATACATTATGAACACACCTGACACATAAGCCAATTACTAACATGACAATCAGTATAAGGATCAGGAGTTTACCCACAGTAGTAACCAGTTCCTGGACCCACTCTCCTAGACCGGAGAACCATTTCACAGGGTTCAACCAAGTGAACCACTCTTCTACCTTTTCCTCAACTTCAATCAGTGAAGCATTATGGTTCTTTCGAAATTCCCATTTCAGCTGCAGAATTTCATCCATCTTCCGGTCTATCACCTCCCTGGGGTCACTAGTGTTCATAATGCGTATGAAGATATGGAGATGGTGTATTTTTATGGATACCAAGCATTTCACCATGTATAAGGGTCATAACCTCTGGAAGTATCCTTCCCAAATAACATAAACCTTCAGAACTTGAAGAGAGCTACTTATACACTTTCCTACCACATATAAAATATACATCATCGGGGAGAGCATAAGGGATAGAAAACGTCATAATCGTTAAACACACTTCCCTAGCAAGTGCTCCTATTTCTGGTTCTCCCATCTGATCAATACATGTTTTTGATTTTAATACCTTGGCACAATATCCTTCTGGTACCCTACCAACCATTTCTTTGGTGGAATTTAGTGTATATTTATATCGGAAGTGTCTTCCACCTAGTCTAATTGTGTGTAAAAGTTCAACATTTATAGGTTCATTATCAGCTCTTAGTGAGAAGGTCATCATCTGGTTATTCTCCATCACTTCCCAACTTCCTGATTTACTGAAGTTGGTGATGTTCAAACATAAAAGTGATCTATCTACTTGGTACTGGTGGAGTTTAAAATGAGGTGGTTTGGACTTAAGGAATTTTCCGTCCAGTGCATCCCCTCTTTGCAATTCTAAAACCTCAGAGACATTCAATGGGAATGGCACTAACCCTACATTATGTTGTCCTTGAGGCACGTGACAGCATTCCAACAGTCAGTTTGGTTTAGAACTTTGCCCACCATGATATGATAATCTTCTAAAGGATACCCACCCCAATATGGGTTCTACTTAGGCTGGCACCATTGGATGCATCTCTCATCGACTAGGGACCCACAAAACTCACACATACAATAATCCTCAGATGATAGACCTTCACACTGTCTCCAAGTTTCAGGAATAACAGATCTCTTAGCAATTACTGTACTGGGTTTGGTCAGATACTCCCCCGATTGGTTTAGAGCTCCTTCTCCCAACTCCACTCCATCGATATCGATATTAGCTCCCCTCTCCATTTATCTGTCCTCCGTCACAGAAACCAGAATCCCGAAACAACCCAGGATGATGAAAACTCTGGGAGAAAACACAAAGATAACCACAGCAGGCCACTCCATTGCTGAAAACAGTGATCTACAAATTTCTTTAGCTCAGGTATCTCACTGTAACCTTTAACCCTCCCGGAACAGACTCGCAATTGACAGGTCTACATTATCTGCCTCGATTCCATCTTGTCTCATCACCGGTTGGTTGTCCTAACAGTGAGTGGAATGGACCAAGGTATCTCTCTGCCACTTTCAAGGAAGTGGTACTCATCAGCAACACTTGATACGGACCTTCCCACCGATCTGTCAAACAACCTGAATGCAAGAAATTTCTGATCATAACAAATTCTCCAGGTTCAACATCTTGACAGTTTGTTTCTGGCATATCATGTGACAACAATTTCAGTTTCTGCTGTTGCTGCTTCAACTGTTTACTCATTGTTATAAGATACCTTACAGTAACCTCATTGTTACTTTTCAAATCTTCCTGCTGACTTATAATCAAATGAGGTTGTCTACCAAACAGTACTTCAAAGGGTGACAGATTAAGAGGGAGTCTGGGAGTTGCCCTGATGCTATGAAGGACTAGTGGTAATGCTTCTGGCCACCCCAGTCCAGTTTCTGCCATGATCTTACTTAATTTTTTTTAATAGTACCGTTCATCCTCTCCACATTGGCACTGGCTTGCTGTTGGCAAGGGGTGTGAAATCTACTATTACTACCCATCAACTTACACATGTTCTGGAAGACATCACCTGTGAAATGAGTACCCCTATCACTTTCAATAATTCTAGGGATACCGTATCTGCAAACAAACTCCTGAACAATCTTTTAGGCAGTGAACGTAACAGTATTAGTGGCAGCTGGGTATGCCTCTACCCAGTTAGAAAATACATCTGTACAAACTAATACATACTTGAAATTCCTGCAGAGTGGTAATTGGATGAAATCAATTTGTATTACCTGAAAAGGTCCATCTGTCGGAGGAACGTGGGATGGCTCGGTTGGTATTGTTTTTCCAACGTTCTTCCTCAAGCATGTCAAACAGGACATTGCCATCTTTTCGACTTGGGAAGAGAAACCTGGTGCACACCAATACGCCCTGACCAACTTGCACATACCTTGCTTTCCCAGGTGAGTCAGACCGTGTGCTGCCTCAGCCAAGCTTGGGTAGTATGCCTTGGGTGCCACCGGCTTACCTTGTCCATCTCTCCAGAGTCCAGAGGACTCTTGCCTACATCCCTTAGATCTCCAGACTGCCTTTTCCTGAATGGAACACAAATTTTGCATCTCAATTAATTTCTGCATATCAATTGTTTGGAAAACCATCATCATTTGATTAATTGGCATATTCACTATTAAACCTGCTGCCCATTTGGCAGCTTCGTCTGTCCTGTTATTGCCCAGTGATACCAAATCATCTTCACTTGTATGGGCTTTACACTTAATGGCGGCTACTGCCTTAGGCATTTGGACAGCTGTGAATAGTCCTTTTATATGTTTTTAGTGTGCGACTGGTGTGCCTGTTGCTGTCATAAAATTTCTTAGATGCCATAGAGCACCAAAATCATGTACTACCCCGAAGGCATACCTAGAGTCAGTGAAGATATTAGCAGATTTGCCTTTTGCTAATTCACATGCTCTCCTTAGTGCCACCAGCTCCGCCACTTGGGCCGAGTGAGGTGGACCAAGGGGTTTGGCTTCTATGATGTCTTCGTCATTTACAACAGCATAACCTGTACATAACTCTCCAGTGTCAGTTTGTCTATGACAACTCCCATCCGTGTAAAATGTCACATCTACATTTTCTAAAGGTGTATCACGTATGTCAGGTCTTGCAGTAAAGGTCTGATTTAAATATTCCATACAATCATTTGCATCAGTATACCTGCAAAACTTACCTTCTGCCAGCAACTCACCTCTCTCCTCCCTTTGTGCATCCTGAGGCACATATGGTAAATACGTTGCTGGGTTTAACGAACTGCACCGTTTAATGGTGATGTTTGCAGGTGCTACTAGAGCTAGTTCCCATTTCGTGAACCTTGCTGAGGAAACATGTCTGGTTTGGGCAGAATTCAGCAAAGCAGATACAGCATGGGGTGTATAAACAATCATATCATGGCCTAATACTACATCCTCACTCTTACTGACCAATAGCGCAGTTGCTGTTACACTTCTTAAACATGTTGGGAGTGATCTTGCCACAGTGTCCAATTGTGTACTGTAGTATGCTATGGGCCTACTGGTATCACCATGTTTTTGTGTGAGGACACCTGCTGCACAACCATCAGTTTCCATACAATACAAATCAAAAGGTTTTTCATAATCAGGTATTCCCAATGCTGATGCTCTTGTCAGACTTTCCTTAAGATTAAGGAAAGCCTGCTCTGTTTCCTCTGTGTGTCTGACACAATCGGGCTTTGAGGAAGAGACTAAGGCCCTCATTAATAGCCGTACGCTCTGAGCAGAGCGCACGCTCTGAATGAGGGCCGCCCTCCATGAAAATGGAGCGTCCTCCTGGATGCTCGTATAGCTGTGGGTCACCACCCACAGCCTATATGAGCGTGCATTTTGATGGCCGCGATGGTCGTGACCATCGCGACCATCGAAACTGCGAGCCGGAGCCTGCGGTTGAGGTTTTCAACCGCAAGCTCCGGAGTGATTTTGGCTCTATCAGAGCCAAAATCACTCCCACTGACATCACTAGTGATGTCAGTGGGCCGGCTTCTGACGGGAGGCGTTCCCGTGGGAATGCCCCCGTCAGGGAGGCACGCCCCCGGCACGCCCACCAAAGGGGGCATGCTGTCAATCAACATCGACAGCACGCCCCCTTTGATCAGACACAACGAGCGAAGGACTTTCCTTCGCTCGTCGCGTCTGGCGCATGCGCACGACGGAGCTCCCTCCGTCGTGCGCATGCTCAGTGCATAACATCGACCCACTTGCGAGCGGACAGCCGCTCGCGAGTGGGTCTGAATCAGGCCCTAAGTCCTGTAATGGCAAGGCCAAAATAGAAAAACCTGGGATCCACATTCTGCAGTATCCACACATTCCCAAGAAGGTATGGATTTGCTGTTGGTTACGTGGCAGTGTCATGCTCTGTATGGCCTGGATTCGGTCAGTAGTCAGATGTCATAACTCCTGCGTTAGACAGTGTCCTAAGTATTTAACCCTGGACTGACATGGCTGTAGTTTGTCCTTAGCAACCTTGTGTCCTGTTTGTGAGAGATGAAGAAATAAAGGTTTAGTATCATTTAAACATGACATAAACGAATCAGAACACAACAATAAATCGTCCACATATTGTATTAGACAGATACATTGGCAGGTTGAAAAGATTGTAAACAGTCGTGTAAGGCCTGGGAGAAGATACTGGGGCTGTCTATGAAGCCCTGGGGCAATCGTGTCCATGTGTATTGTACCCCCCTGTATGTAAAGGCAAATAGGTACTGACAGTCAGGATGAAGAGGGACAGAGAAGAAGGCAGAACAGAGGTCAATGTCAGTAAAATGGGTGGCATTTGGTGGGATCTGCATTAGAATGACAGCTGGATTCGGCACTACGGGGAATTGGCTCTCTACTACCTTACTAACCCCTCTAAGGTCCTGTACCAGCCTATAACCCCTCCCACCACTCTTCACAGAAAAGATGGGACTGTTGGCTACACTTGCTGTACGGACTAAAATTCCCTGTTGTAATAACCGCTCAATTATGGGATAAACCCCTATCTCTACCTCCTGTTTTAATGGGTATTGGGGAGTTTTTGGAGCTTGCCTACCACTTTTTAGATTTACCATTATGGGAGCTACATTTGCCATCAATCCAGTGTCCTGTCCATCTTTGGTACAAAGTGAACCTGGTATTTGAGATAACATCTGCTGTACCTGAGATGGATTCTTATCTGAAAGAGTAGAGTGAAACATTAACCTTTGGGGAGTATCCAATATATCCCTCACCTCGTACGCAACTCTCTCTGGGATATCTAAAAATATACCATCAGGGGTACAATAAGTGACACATCCCATTTTACATAACAAATCCCTTCCCAGTAGGTTAGTAGGGACCGCTGCTGCCAGGAGAAAGGAATGCCTGGTATGCAATGGACCGATAGTAACCTCTGCAGATTTGGTTAAAGGATAATATTGCACTTTACCCGTTACTCCCATTGCTGGTACTGTTTTGCTGGTCACCTGTAAATTATATGGAGATTTTATCACTGATCTGGTCGCCCCTGTGTCTACAAGAAAATAATGTTTAGTACCAGCTACATCAACTATCATTACAGGTTCTTCTCTACTATCCCCAGTTAACCTGACTGGCTGTAGACTACAGGTGTGACCTGACCACTAGAGCTGCCTATCTTCTTCCAGCAAAGCATTCACTGCTGTGACGTGAGCAGGTGATGGCTGGAATTGTGAAGAATTCTGTGGGTGCCCCTGCTGTGGGTATCTCGGTGTTCCCTGGTTTGGCGTTTCCCACTCTTTGGCTTTACAGAACTTACTTATGTGGCACTCCTTGTTACATCTGTAACACCTTCGTGATTGATGTGTTGTGAAAGGTTATTGTTGTGTGGGTTGGGGAATGAGGAAAGATTGTGGATGTATGTAGGGATAAGGGTTTGGAAGTTGTATGGGATGAGTGTATTGTGGCTGTGTGTGATAAGAGTGCTGCGGTGTTGTTTGCATTCCTTTCAGAGCTTGAATACTAACAGCCATTAGTTTCTCGCTCTGCATTTCTCTCTTCCTAAAGATGTTTTTGTCATGTTCAATTGCATAATTCCCTGAGTGTGTCTACCGTAACTCCCCTCCAACCAGGAAGTGATTTCTGAACCCTGGACTTTAGAGTGTCCTTAAGACCATCCATAAGCACTGTGATTGTCCTTTCACTGTGATGGGTGTTATCTTTTATATCCTCTATGCCTGTGTATTGGGTAATAGTCTGCAGCGTTCTGGAAAAATAATTAAAACACTAGAACTAGGCGCAATCTCCTATATTAGAGACTATATACATGAAAATGATAATAAAGCAGCCACCCAATGTGTAAATCTGAAATTACACTATAGAAATAGAAGAAACTGTTAGATATGTCACCCTGACATATCAAGGGGGCGCTAGCAAATTAATAACTGAGCACATAAATTCCAATAATTATAATATTAAAATTACAAACATATAAAACAAACTGACAATAAATTACTTAAGAGCATTACAGAACATATATACCAAAAATTCCACTGAAGATTCCGTGATGCCAAATGTAGCGATTGAAACAGTATAGTTAGTGAGGATTAATGTCCCATACAATAAATTGGTCTATGGCAATATAGGGTTAAAGATGTCCCAATAAGGTTAGCTTAGTCAACAGCAACATAGGATATATAATGTCCAGCTATATAGTCCCAGCTGTCTTCAAAAAATCTGGGGTATCGCTGGTCCAGTATTTACCTTGTTCCAGCTGTGACCAATGCTCCAGGCAAGTTGTCCGGTAACAGATGTAAAACCCCACAAGCCGTTTGCCTTGCTCAAGCTGCAATCACTTGACTCCGGGCAGTAATAATAAAGACACTGGCCCTGATTCAGAGCCAGACGCTCTGACAGAGCGCTCGCTCTGAATCAGGGCCGGGTTGTTTTTTTTTAGATCGGCCTCCTGGCCGCTCGCATAGCTGTGGGTGAAAACCCACAGCTACAGCGAGCGGCCATGATGATGGTCGCGATGGTCTGGGCTTGCGACGAGACCCTTGTGGTAGGGTCTCGTGGCCGCAAGCCCCAGAGAGATTTCGGCTCTAACAGAGCCAGAATCTCTCCACTGACATCACTCGTGATGTCAGTGGGGCCGCCCCCAAACGACAGGCGTTCTCATGGGAACGCCTCCGTTTGGGCAGCCACCCCCCGGCCCGCTCACCAAAGGGAGCGAGCTATCACTCAACATCGACAGCTCGCCCCCTTTGGTGCGAGACCTGGAGCGATGGAGTGCACGTCGCTATCCGAGCCTCGCGCATGCGCAAGATGGAGCCGGCTTCCGTTGTGCGCATGCGCTCTGGGCCACCATCGACCCGGTTGCGAGCGCTCAGCACTTGCGACCTGGTCTGAATAAGGCCCACTGTCTCCTCCGGTCAGTTTAACAGCACAACATGTACTCACTTGGATTGTTTAGGTGGGAGTTAGGTTTGAATTAGATTCCAATTGTAAATGTCCAGTGGAAGGTATGTGATGGTAATAGCTGTCCTTTACGCGTTTATATATATACATTCACATATACATTTCCACGTATATATATCCTCAAACTGGTTATTATTTATTTTACTTCTGTCTGAACTAAAAGAATAGAAAAGAGAGAAAAAAGAACTCTTGGTGGGGGCACACAATAGGTATTGAGATATGGCTGTTATAAAAATTTACGTTTAATAGGCAAAGTTTAAAAAAAATATTTTAGCAACTAACAATCAAACAAACAAATAAACAATACATATGCATAAATCAAGGGAGAAACTCTCCACTATGGATTGTAGAGAGCCAGGCGAGATAATACTACAATGATATGAATATTTATATGTGCCTTTGGCACCAATAAATTCAATAAATTCACAGTATAGGCATATAACTCCACCTTTGATACTACTATCTATAATAGGAAACATTTCCATTCATTTGTAGGAGAGATAATTATATATATATATATATATATATATATGTAAATATAAATGCCTGCATTCATTTTGAAGTTGATATAGAGAAATATCATCAAATAGATTGTACACTGTGTGTATAGTAAAATTAAGTGGTTGATTAAAATGTAATATGTACCATTAGATATTATGAATAGACCCCACACAGAGTAAACTTCAAAAAACTAGACACAACAAAGCACAAAAAACACCAGAATGGACCTAATTAATATATTCCCAATTGAATTTATGATACACATGAAATGTCAATTAGCATAGTATAATGGTATATAGATGGCAATTATAAAAAGCAGTCAATCGCTTGTCCCTCTTATTAGATAAATAATATGCTGCAGATAGAAAAAGAGGGGGGTCCAGCACAATGTATGTAAGTAATAGTTAAATAAGCTGGCAGGTTAGGTGGCCGTCTGCCCTGATGCGCTGGGCAGTGCAGGGGGTATATGCCACTTACCTGTTCAGCATGCGGTCCTGGTTTGTAGTCTGCAGTGCTGTCAGTGGTGCTAGTGCATGCCGCTGTGTATAGTTGGAAAACCGGAGTCACGTGTGCGCATCACGTGACCCGGAAGTGTCAGTCTGATGCGCGTTTCGCAGATACAAGGCTTGCTCACAGTCCCAACCCTGTAGACTTAGCAGAGGGTCCACCTTCTTGTACCCGTTGCTGACCAATTACATCATCTCATTTGTAAGTGATAGACCAAATGGCCTATCAGTAACGTGCATCTATCTGTCTACTCATTACTGGATCAGCCTGTGATGGGCATATATACTAGCCAATCAGAAGGCTAGAAAAGCAACAATGTGCAGAATATGATGGACATGTGTATAAGCCAATCAGGAGGCTGGAAAAACGGCAATGTGTAAAAGAGAATCTTTCTTAATACATGACAGCCTACTGATGACACAGATTATCAATAAGAATGATGGTTAGTGCCACAGGGAGGGGAGGTTAACATATAGCAATACATATAAAATTTTATTAAGTAAATTAAACATAAAAAAGACATTGGTTATAATGTATATAAGCTGACTCAGAGGAGCACCACAAACTTCCTTATCGATAGGTCTGTTAGACTGTGGTCGTATGATCCATGATAGGAGCATTATTACATGTGTGTGTGTATATATTTAGTTTGTTATAGGTATTTTTAAGAGATAATATAAATCATATAACAGCAGAAATCTTTTCAGTGCGGTTTCAATCTTTTCCCTTTGTGAACTAAAAGAATGACAGACAATGGGGTTTTGTCCTGTTCATGGATGGAGCAAGCTATGGCAAACAATCTGATCATTTTAACAAAAGGCTCTGCTAATACAACTGTTAGTTCTACTTAACTACATCAGCATTGGATACAAGGCCTACATTTGTTAACAATAGCTACACGTCTGGCAATTGTTCATAAATCCACATGCTGGACACTTCAATTGTGCATATCAGTGTCTGGGTTACATTTCAATTGACACAGACATACTGTGTATATATTTGAAGTAAACACTCACAGTATCTTTGTGTATTCTTGATTATTTGTCAAAGATATGTCTACAAGACAAGTCTGTCATCACTGAATATATGAAGTCTTTAAATATATATAATTATATGTGTATCCGTGCGTATGGGGTATGATAGGATTTTAAACAGTATGCAGTGGTAATGCGATCGCACAATGCTAATAATAGCATATTAGCATCACACACCATGGTTTCATGCTGACGACGCAAGATGGCGTCATCAGAGGCAACCTAAAATGGCGTAGCTCAATATTAATTTTAAGATCTGGTCTCAGCCAATCATCTGGCTTCGACAACCTAAATAAGCAAACTTTATTACTATTATTATTACAATTGTTGTTTATTTATTCTAAATTGAATAAATTAGATCAATTCACTCTTTATTCTAATATTTCTGAACTAGATGAAAGAATAAAAAGGAGATTTCTTAACAGGTGTGGTTCTGTGTGCCTTTCAGCTGGCATATTAGATAATTTTATATTTTAGTAAAATATTGTTTAAATGACATCAGACAAATATTAGTCTTGTTTATAATTTTATGCTTATTGTGGGGTTTTAGCAATGTAAAGTAGGTTTATAAAAGAGCCTACAGTATTTCTACTGTTAGATACAAATAAACTTGAATTTGTTTCTGTGTCATCCCAGTGCTATGTAGCAAGGTCCCATGGAGGCACCAAGCAGCGTGGCGGTCCTGAATCCAAAGAGATTCAGGCCCCATACTCCCATGCAATGGGGCCAGGCAGAGGCATTCAGCATGTTGGCAGGCCTGAGTCCCCATCACTGCCCCACAAGGTCGATGGCACGCCGGAATCTGAACAGTTTCAGGCCCAGCCAGTCACAGTGACGCATTTTAAAATGCATTATCATACATTATCTGCCAGTTTGTTGGCAGAGAGGGAGCAGTGAAGAGCTCCTAAAGTCTAAGGAAGAGAGAAGACGCCAAAGACACCAGAAGCCTTGAGAATCAGCGGTCATTTTAAAGAGCTTAACCAGGCCTCCACCCAACAGTTGAAGAGAGAATAGCCAATTCCTGACAGAAGAGGGGTCAGAGAAAACGTCGAAAGTCCTGGGGCAGATTTGTACTACGCAAAAGAGCTTAAGCAGGCCACTGCTCTTCAGCATGCACACACCAAAAATTCAGGGTCGGCGAGTATTGGTCGCCTCAGGTGAACACTGCCAGAAGTCTTCAGATGGTGGGAGTTGGCCCACCTAAGAGAAACACCATGAGTAAGACCCTGCCTAAACCAGGACTGGTTCAGCCAAAGACACAGGAACGGGTAGGACCCCAGTGGGGACCCTGTATTTATTTTACTTATATTGTATTTCCATTGTCGGACATTAGGACAATGTCCAATGGTGGCACTAGGCCCTAATCATCAGGGACTAGCCCCACGGTTAACAGGCCAAGCCACTGAGCACTGTAATCACTATAGCATCTGTATCAGGCCACTTGTTAGGTGGGCACTAGGCCCGAGCCACTGAGGGCACTAGCTCCTATAGGAATTGTATCAGGCTCCTTTGCTGTGGGGGCACTAAGCCCGTACTAGGTGTTCATTACATTATATGTAACTGTATTGTAATTGTATTGGTGGGGAATACAGTAGAAGTGTGTTGTCGATGTTACAAGTCCAGTCCAGGTCTTGTCTCCTGCCAGTATTCCTCCTGCTCCTGACCATGCTTCTAGGTTGCCGGTTGCTAGGAGACCCAGACGTCAGAGGATTTCACATGTTTCCTCCCAGTGTTGCCTGATTGGCAGCTGATCCTATTTGAACTTCCTGGACTGTCACCACCCTGTCAGCTATAGAGTTTTCATGTGGAACTTTTGGTTATGCACCTGCTCTCTGTGCATCCAGACTTCCAGCTATAATTTGTACGTGCTGCGTGTATTCTACTTACCTGCTTCTAAGTGATCCAAGTGCCCTGGGTCCAAGCAACGCTGTCTCCAGGGCCCTCCAGGCCATACAGCTATCCTGCTTCTATACCACGTTTCAAGTAACGCTGTCTGCAGGGCCCTCCAGGCCATACAGCTATCCTGCTTCTATACCACGGTTCAAGCATCGCTGTCTACTGAGCTTCAAGGCCATACAGCTATCCTGCTTCTATACCACGGTTCAAGCATTGCTGTCTACAGAGCCTTCCAGGCCATACAGCTATCCTGCTTCTATACCACGGTTCAAGCATCACTGTCTACAGAGCCTCCAGGCCATACAGCTATCCTGCTTCTATACCACGGTTCAAGCATCGCTGTCTACTGAGCCCTCCAGGCCATACCGCTATCCTGCTTCTATACCACGGTTCAAGCATCGCTGTCTACAGAGCCCTCCAGGCCATACAGCTATCCTGCTTCTATACCACGGTTCAAGCATCGCTGTCTACAGAGCCTCCAGGCCATACAGCTATCCTGCTTCTATACCACGGTTCAAGCATCGCTGTCTACTGAGCCCTCCAGGCCATACCGCTATCCTGCTTCTATACCACGGTTCAAGCATCGCTGTCTACAGAGCCCTCCAGGCCATACAGCTATCCTGCTTCTATACCACGGTTCAAGCATCGCTGTCTACAGAGCCCTCCAGGCTATACTGCTATCCAGCTTCTAAACCACGTTTCAAGCAACGCTGTCTACTAGGCCCTCCAGGCTATACAGCAATCCTGCTTCAACATCACGCTTCAAGCAACGCTGTCTACTAGGCCCTCCAGGCCATACAGCAATCCTGCTTCAACATCACGTTTCAAGCACCACTGTCTACTAGGCCCTCCAGGCCATACAGCAATCCTGCTTTAACACCACGTTTCAAGCATCGCTGTCTACTAGGCCCTTCAGGCCATACAGCAATCCACGTTCTCAACACCACGTTTCAAGCACTGCTGTCTACAAGGCCCTCCAGGCCATACAGCAATCCTGCTTCAACACCATGTTTCAAGCAACGCTGTCTAATAGGCCCTCCAGGCCATACAGCAATCCTGCTTCAACATCACGTTTCAAGCACCACTGTCCACTAGGCCCTCCAGGCCATGCAGCAATCCTGCTTTAACACCACGTTTCAAGCATCGCTGTCTACTAGGCCCTTCAGGCCATACAGCAATCCACGTTCAATACCACGTTTCAAGCATCGCTGTCTACTAGGCCCTTCAGGCCATACAGCAATCCTGCTTCAAAACCACGTTTCAAGCACCGCTGTCTACTAGGCCCTCCAGGCCATCCAGCAATCCTGCTTCTACACCAGGTTTCAAGCATCGCTGTCTGCAAGGCCATCCAGCAATCCTGCTTCTTCACCACGTTTCAAGCATTGCTGTCTACTAGGCCTCCTGGCCATTTAACAACTTTAGTTTGGGCTGTAAACCTACAGTATATTCTATTGACTGTCCTATGGTTTCAGCTCCTTATTGCACCATTGACAAGTTGCGTTTTCACTGGTCCATCATATCATTTATTTAGTAAACTGCCATGATTTAAATATTCTTCTTGTGTCTGTTCTTCGATGTGCCACGTATTTCCAACACCTCCATCTCGGTCCTAGCAATTGCTAGAGGATCGTAACAGTCGATAGATTAGTCCACTACACCCAGCCAATAGTTTTCATTATTGCTTCACCGGGTAAGTCAGATATTTAGGGTCCAGATATCTTCTCTGTAGTCAGGCTATTGTCATTGTAGTACAGCCGTGGGAATGTGCTGTTGCATTGAGATTAATTTTAAGTATTGTGACTATGCATCCATCAAAGTGACTAGAGTACCTCAGTGAGTGTAATCCGTGTCTTGTGTGTTATCCCTACCCTCTTCATTTCCCGAGTAGTCACACCATGGTGCTTGGCACCAGGATGTTACTAAGGCTGAGGCCAAGCCTACCGATGATGACCATTCAGATTTAGCGCATCTGCCTTACTTTGCAGGGATCTGGATTTTCCTCACTCACTCTTCGCATTCAACTTACATTCCATGACAAGTCACTTTCGATGGCGGCCTGAAGGGGAGAGCAATGGAGCAAGGTAAGTACCCGACTACACCTGCATGACAGCAGGCTTACACACCTCACATTTACCTAATATAGTGTGCTGTGATCTTATACGTTTCTTTTCTCTGCTGTTACTTAGAATCATCAGAAAATGCTGTATAGCAGAGTTTGTCATTACTCTGTTATATCCTTTGTTATATCAATTTAGTAGCATTTAAATTAATTCAGTCCTAAGATAAACTTGACAGAAGTTACCAATTCTGCTGCAAAGATAAATTCATATATAGAAAGTTTTAGTGTACTATCATTCAACAAACATTTGTACCATACCCAATTATTGTGTCGTAAATATATAATTCAGTCATAATAACTAACTTTTGTGGTCCTTCTATCCCCTGGCTACTCATACCCTCAGAACCATCCCTTACATTCTCTACATTTGAAGTTCATGCTATACGCCTCTCCCAACCAGTACACCTCAGAGAAGCTATCATTTACCGTCCCCCTGGCCCTCCCTCCAAATTCCTTGACAACTTTGCATCCTGGCTCACTCACTTTCTCTCCTCAGACCTTCCCTTTATTATCCTAGGTGACTTCAATATTCTAATTGATAGCCCCACAGAATCCACTGCCTCCAAACTCCTCACCCTCACTTCTTCATTTGGCCTCTCCCAATGGACCTCCTCACCCTCCCATGCGAGTGGGCATTTGCTTGATCAGGTATTCACTCACCGTTGTGATATTTCTGCCTACTGTAATTCCCCATTCCCCCTCTCTGATCATCATCTTCTCTCTTTTAACCTATCCCTCTCTCCTTCCCCCTCCTCTACCTCCGAAAGCCACCATCACTAAGCGTAACATTGAAGTTATTTACACTGCTTTCTTTTCTTCCCTACTTGACTCTCCCCTATCCTCTCTTTTTCCTGCCCTGAACAAGCTGCTTCCCTATACAATGCCTCCCTTACTTCTGCTCTTGACTCTGTTGCTCTGGCGATCATTACTCACCCTCGAAAATCCACACATCAACCCTGGCATTCCAAATGCACCAGATACCTGCAAAAATGTTCACGAACTGTGGAGCGACAGTGGAGAAGATCACGCTCTAAGGCAGATTTTTTCCATTTAAAATTTCTGCTGTCATCCTACAGTGCTGCCCTTTCCCTCACTAAACAGTCATATTTCAATAATCTCATCTCCTCCCAGTCCTCAAATCCCCAGCATCTCTTTTCCACCTTCAACTTCCTCCTCTGCCCACCCCCTCCTTGTCTCCCCTCCTTGCTCTCTGCCATTAACTTTGCTAACTATTTTACATCTAAAATTGTTTCCATACATCAGGACATCCTATCCAACCAGTCCCCCAGCTCTCCACCTCCTCCTTTCCTGGATCACCCCACCCCATCTACTTTACCGACTTTGACATCCTTCTCCCCTGTATCTGGAGAGGAAGTAATGGCCCTCATCCAGTCCTCCCCCCTTCCACATCCCCCCTTGACCCCATTCCCTCCCGCCTCCTCCACTACCTCTCTCCTTCGGCCTGCTCCCATCTTGCCAACCTCATTAATCTCTCCCTCTCATCTGGCACTGTCCCTTCTGCATTTAAGCATGCTCTTGTCTCCCCCATTTTTAAAAAACCTACCCTTGATCCTAATATTCTCTCTAACTACCGTCCCATCTCTCTCTACCCTTTTGCCTCCAAACTCCTTGAGCATATTGTTTACAACTGCCTTACCACATTTCTTTCCTCCCACTTCCTCCTTTACCCTTTTCAGTCTGGCTTCCATTCTCTCCACTCCACTGAAACTGCCCTCATGAAAGTCAGCAATGACCTCCTTGCTGCCAAATCCAAGGGCCACTACTCCCTGCTCATTCTCCTTGACCTCTCTGCTGCTTTTGACACAGTGGACCACCCTCTCCTGCTGCATATCCTTCACTCCCTTGGTCTACATGACACTGCTCTCTCCTGGCTGTCCTCCTACCTCTCTTACCATTCTTTCTCTGTTTCCTCTCATGACTCCTCCCCCCACTGCCTCTTACAGTAGGTGTTCCCCAAGGTTCTGTTCTTGGACCTTTCCTATTTTCTCTCTATACGTCCTCTTTAGGTAAACTCATCCGCTCTTTGACCTCCATTATCATCTCTAAGCTGATGATATTCAGATCTACCTTTCCTCACCTGATCTTTCCCCCTCTCTACTGACTCGTATCTCCAACTGTCTCTCTGCCATCTCTTCCTGGATGTCCCAGTGATTTCTCAAACTTAATATGTCTAAGACTGAGCTGATTGTCTTCCCACCTTCCCACATAACTTCATTTCCCACTATTTCTCTATCAATAGATGGCATCACTATCTCATCTAGTCCCAAAGTGCGTTGTCTTGGAGTCATCCTGGACTCTGCCCTTTCCTTCAAACCACATATTCAGAACCTCTCACAGTCCTCTCATTTCCATCTCAAGAATATTTCCAAGATCAGACCCTTTCTCACCCAGGATGCCACCAAAACCCTCATACATTCACTTCTCATCTCCAGATTGGACTACTGTAATGGTATCTGGCCTCCCCAAATCCCATCTCTCTCCTCTCCAGTCTGTCCTCAATACTGGTGCTCGGATCATATTCCTCTCCAAATGCTCTACATCTGCCTCCCCTCTCCTACAAGCCCTCCACTGGCTCCCTGTCCCTTTCAGAATCCAATTCAAGGTTCTCACACTAACTTACAAAGCCCTCACCTATTCCTCTCCTATTTACATCTATGATCTCATCTCCCTTCACTCTTCTGTCTGCCCTCTTCGTTCACTTAATACACGCCACCTTTCATGCCAATTGATTACTTCCTCCCACTCCAGCCTCCCAAGATTTTGCCCTTGCTGCTCCCCACCTTTGGAACTCCTTCCCTCTCCCCATCAGACTCTGCACCTCTACAATCATTCACGAGCTATTAAGACCCACTACTTCATTAAAGCCTTCCAGCTCTCATCCTAACTTGCTGCTACATCTTCCTTCCTCCTCGCCTACCCCATCTGTGTCACTCCTGTTTGTCTGCCACTCTATTTTAGAATGTAAGCTCTTTCGAGCAGGGCCCTCTACCCTCTTGTGCTTCTCCCTACTGTATTTTCATTTATCTCTTACTCCCCACTAGGGCAACTAACACTTGGCTGCTTATGTGGGTGCAAAGGTCGCTAATATAGCTATGTTTATTATCCATGCCCGTGTCCTGCTTTATATTGTATTATATTGTAAGTCGCTGGTTACTTATCTGTTTATGTACTTTATAAGGCACTGCGGAACACTTGTGGCGCCATATAAATAAATTATAATAATAATAATAACTTAAAAAGCAAACACTTCAGTGCATATAAGTCTCTCAAGTCTGTGTTCAAAATCTTCTGTATCTTTGGCAATATATGAAAATGTACAAGCCCAAATGTAATAGCCTGTGAGTTGCAGGCATGGAACGATTTTGGTGAGTGGCTAGATTTAGAGACGCAGTCATCAAAAAGACAAAACCAGGTTGGTTTTGCTGTATAAATTATTGCAGCTTGAAATCTAGCCACCAAATAGATTAAATAGTGCATGTGCTGCAATGTGCAGGCTATTAGATTTGAACGACAGGGACTTTGAACACTGTAGAGCAGAGATAGAAGTACTGATATATACTGGATTTTCTGCTTATTAAGTTATTAATTAAGACTGATGTATATACTGTATGTAGAACACAATAATTGAGTTTTATGTAGTAGAACATTA
Organism: Taudactylus pleione; assembly: GCA_031769625.1. NCBI lineage: Eukaryota > Metazoa > Chordata > Amphibia > Anura > Myobatrachidae > Taudactylus > Taudactylus pleione. Next base: position 6,752,123 of record JAUIMM010000350.1, on the reverse strand, counting down.
AAACCTTCCATTGCAGATTTTATAGCTTCAGCAGTGCTTTGCTTAGACACTGAAGTATACGGTTGTAATATTTATGTGGATAAAAGCGTTGCTGTTTATTTTGTATATTTAAGATATAATTGTGTTTCCAGCTGTTCTCTAGTGTTGCTATATTCAATTATTTTCCATTTATGCTGCTATAGTATTTAGCATTAATTAGTTTGCTTTTCAACTGCTATAGTATTTACAACAACACTCATTCAGTACTTTTGTTTCTGCTAATATGTGTATAGCATTCATTACATACAGAGGCGTTTCTAGAGAGGAGGGAGAGGGGAAGATGATCGTGAGGGGGGAAGAAGGAACGTTTGCAGTGCGTCACTGGTCCCCAAAGTTTGCCGGCAAACTACCTCCATCAACAGAACCATCAACGGAACCACTGGATTCAGTCTGGAATAGTGAGACTGTTCTAATTTCACTGGTGATTCAGTGATATTGAATGCGGACTGCACCTCAGATGAGTTCATTCATTTAGAGACGATAATTTATCACTGGACTAATTATTATGTATCTCAGAGACATTTGAACAAGTATTTACAGAGTAAAACGCTCAGAGGCGTGTCTGACATACTCTTTTTATATAGGATTGCACTGTCTTATGTTATATGTTGTTTGTGTATATGTTTGTACCGGTATTTACCAGTTTTATTGTTGCATATGGATTCCCATTGCTTTACATATTAAATTCTTTTTAATTTAACTTGAATTGTGTTTCTGCATATTATTTTATATATATAACATAGAGTTGACATGGGAAGCGCCAGAGGTTCTGTCCTTTATTGATTTATCTAGAGAGGAGGGGGACCCGTGTGCAGTCTCCGTCACGGGCCCGCTCCTGCCCACACACATACCGATGTGCTCACAATCCGATTTCTTGTCCAATTTCCTCATGAACTTTCACGGGAGCTCCCTTGCCGTCGTGATCACGATTTTGCAAAAAAGACACCCAATCTGTTTTACGATCTCACGATCTATCAGATCGCACGCATCGTGAGATTGGCCATAACAAATCGTGAGTTTAAAAAAAAAAAAAAAACAGGCTCTTGACTATTGGTGGGAAATTTAAATAGCCATAACAATGGGAGGGGCTATCTAGGGAGTATAAAAAGCAGGCACCCTTTAAAATGTGTGTACATTCTGCTCTGCTACTAGATGAGGCTAGGTGTATTCCTGCTGAATCCTGTACATTTCTACTGTGCTCTTTGTATTTGGCTTGCCTTTTACAAAGTGTGTTCTAACTGCAAGTGTGTGCTACCTACCTGCATTCTATCCTGTTCCTGAATTCTGTACTGATGCATTCCTATCGGTCTAGAGTGTTGGTCGCTGAAGCCGGGGTCCGAGAGATTAGGAAGAGGGCCCAGCGAAGAAGGACGAGAGCATGCTGGACCAAGGAGTGGCTTCTACAAAGGGATACCCGCTCTCACATGTCCCTGCTGATGGAGATCAAGGAGAACAACCCGGATGACTATCGGAACTACCTGTGCATGGCTGACGCCACCTTCCAGGAATTGCTGCATCTGGTGACCCCCCACATCCAGAGACAGGGCACAAGGTAGCGGAGGGCAATCCCTGCTGAAGAGAGACTGGTGGCTACCCTGAGGTACCTGGCTACAGGAAGGTCATTTGAAGACCTGAAGTTTGGAACACTCATCTCACCTCAGTCCTTGGGTGTTATCATTCCGCACATTGGTTTCTTGTGTAAAGAAATTTTTTTTTTTACTCAATATAAAGCAAAAAATAGCCTTCATTTAGTACAATGTGCACTGACCTGCAGGCAACTGAAAGTGTGCACTAAACTGTGTGCAATATACTTTTTTTTTATAACAATTTCACAAAAGAACATTATCACCAAATTTTATGAATCCCATTAGTTTGAACAGTCCAATACACACATGGCACAAGTACACATTGTGGCCCTGACTTCCACCAATGTTTACTTGTGCCATGTGCGTAGTGACCTTGTCCAAATGGCGTCATCACTACCCTATCCCATGCAGCAAGCACCTATTAGAATTCATAAAATTTGGTGATATTAAAAGCAAGACAAAAAAACAACCAAATCAAATATCACCAAATTTTATGAATCCTAATAGGTAGCCGACTGTATGTGATAGGGTGGATCAGACGCCAGTTTGAACAGGCCAATACACACATGGCACAAGTACACATTGTGGCCCCGGCTTCCAGCAATGTGTACTTGTGCCATGTGCGTAGTGACCTTGTCCAAATGGAGTCATCACCACCCTATCCCATGCAGCAAGCACCTATTAGAAATCATAAAATTGGGTGATATTAAAAGCAAGAAAAAATGTACATCTCTGTATATTGGGGTGACTCATCTGCTGCATCCAGCAGAGCATTATACAAGGTCGTGCTGGTGCTTGGGGTACTTGGAGGGGGAGTAATGTCTAACTGGGCAGGGGGGGGATGGACATACCTATTTGGGGCAGGGGAAAATAGCATTGGGTCTGCTATGTATGTAGAATTTGAGATATTATTGCTCATACATCGATTCAACAGGTCGTAGTTTAACCTTAGAAAATTTCTTTGGATATCTGTATCCATATTTCTCAATGTGCTGTTGACATGAGCTGTGAAATCATCTATTGCATCTGGGGATTTCTGCAGCAGCCGTTCTGCATTTTGGAAAAAATTGTCCTCACGTTCAGTAAGGTTCTCCTTTCTCCCTTGTTTTTTTTAATTTTATTTTGGGTTGTTGAGAAGATGAGGGTCCAGGTGGAAGTGGAGTTTCCACTTGTGTGGTATTCTCCGGCTCACTGTCACCACCGAGCAGACTGAGGTCCAGTGTGGATGCTAAATCAGGGTCTTGGGTGGGAGTCTATATAGGGAAAAAAGATATAAAAAATATTATAGTCATATTTTAACCCCTTTTTTTACTATTTTTACAGTTTCCTAACACCGTGGAGGAGTGGACCAGCATCGCGAAAGATTTTGAACAACGTTGGAATTTCCCTAACTGCGGAGGAGCCATTGATGGGAAACACATCTGCATCAACCCACCTGCCAACACCGGATCATATTACTACAACTACAAAGGATTCTTCAGCATAGTTCTCATGGCAGTGGTGAATGCCAACTACGAATTTCTGTTTGTGGATGTCGGCAAGAATGGCCGTGCTTCGGATGGTGGGTCCTTCAAAAAGACAGCTTTCTACCAGAGACTCGCCAACAAAACCCTCAACTTGCCCTCACTGGACCAGACAAAGCACGGCCTAAGTTACATTTTCATCGCAGACGAGGCTTTTGCATTACATGAACATGTGATGAAGCCATTTGCACAGAGGGGCCTGACCAGAGAGAAAAGGATCTACAACTACCGTCTATCCCGGGTACGGCGCATTGTGGAAAATGCGTTTGGAATTAATGAGCAACCGCTTCCACATTTTCCACACCACCATCAATCTACGTGTGGAGAAGATAGACTGGGTCGTGATGGCGTGCTGTGTGCTGCACAACTTTCTGCAAAGAAAATCTACTCAACGAGGACCAGTCCCAACTAGACCAGAAGATGTAGGACCCCTGGAGGACATTGAACATCTGACATCTGTCTGCACCACCAACTACAACAACATCCACCACACGTGCCGAAGAAGTGAGGGAGGAGTACATGACCTATTTTAATGGACCAGGTGCTGTACCATGGCAGGAGGACTGTCTGTGAACTACTGACTAAATTGGACATTTGGGATTTAACAACAAACACATTAAGAATTTTGGTTTAAACTGTGTCACTACTTACCAAGACTTCTGCAACCTCCTCTTCTCCCTCACGCTCAGCCATCAAGATGATAGATTCCCTTTGAGGCTCTTGTTCACTGATGAATTACATCATATGGTAGTACCACAGCGCAGGACTATATATTTCATCTGTGCCCGCTCCTGATTTTTTGGAGTCATCCACCTTCTTTTTTTCTTTGATGTACACTGACCTGAGATTTTGAATCTTTTGCCGTACAGTTTTCTGGCCTGCATCAGATATGTATTTTTTCGTATACTCCAAAAGTTCCTCCAGTGTGGCCAACTTGTGCAACTTCGTTGTGGTACTTCCGAGAACTGATCTTCAACAGACACTCTTTCGAGTGCAGGATTTCAATGAATCCTGTAACGAATTCACGTTCAGAATCCATGGACATTATCTATGAAGAAGAAAAAAAAAGACATTTAAATATTTGTGTATATAGTTTTGTTAAATGTAATGTTGTTATAGTTCACATTTTTAATGTTTTAATATTTTCTTTTTTTACAGGTTTTAAAAATGTAACGTTGTTATAGTTCACATTTTTAGTGTTTTAATATTTTCTTTTTTACAGGTTTTTAAAGGTTTGGTATGGTATTGTAATTGTGTTTTCTTTAACAGGAATGTCATGTGTTCATTTATTGGTAATATAAAGTTTTTCTTTGTTTGACAGCATGGGTCTTCCACTTTTGGGCCTGTCGCTGTTGTAGAACTACAGATCCCAGGATGCCCTAAAAACAATTTTAACATGCTGTTATTTCCCAAGGGTGGGTGGCAGGGCATCCTGGGATCTGTAGTTCCACAACAGCTGTAGACCAAAAGGTAGAAGACCCCAGCTTTAAATGATGTGTGTTTTTAAATATAATGTATGGTGATTATTTTGTTAAATACGTGTTTATTTTTTACTTTTTTGTAATATTACTTAAAATGTTTTTATTTTCTGTATTGAATTGATTTTATACATGTTTTTTATTAATATAATGTTATTTCAATATGAATAATCTTCCTGGAATGTATTTGTTTATCTTGATTAAATATTTTTGGCTATTAATTTTAAAAAAATTTGATTGGTTTTCTAATTAATTATTAGGTGGCCCCATTACATTGTTTGCAAGTTAGTGGTTAGGTAGGGGGCACACATTGGTGGGTAGTGGGAGCTTAATGCATGACCCAGCCACCGCCCGCCTTATTCCAGTGGGCGGTGGCTGGGTCATGCATTTATTACCTGGGGGCACACATTGGTGGGCAGTGGGAGCTTAATGCATGACTCAGCCACTGCCCGCCTCATTTCGGCGGGCGGTGGCTGGGTCATGCATTAATTACCTGGGGGCACCCATTGGTGGCCAGTGGGAGCTTATTGCATGACCCAGCCACCGCCCGCCTCATTACGGCGGGCGGTTGCTGGGTCATGCATTTATTACCTGGGGGCACACATTGGTGGGCAGTGGGGAGCACATATTGGTGGTCAGTGTGGTTGTATTTAAACTGTACCAATACTCACCAAAAATTGTCCAAAACAAGAATCCAGTGTGCAGGCTCCTCAATGTGCGACTGTCTTGCTCCATACATGATGCTGAACAAGATGGCGATGGGGCGTATCCAGGCTCCTGTCAGTGAAATACTGCATTGTGCGATGAATCGTACGATTCGTCGTGAGGGAAAAAAACCCTCACGATCGGCTTCTATCGTGTTCATGGTTGGCTAATCTGCCCTACAGCATGGCAGATCAGAAGATGTGATGTACGATGAGCGGGGACGCGCATCGGCATCGTGCTCCTGAGTATAAACTCTTGATTTGTACTTTTTTTGCCCAATTTGTCGTCACGATTCGTCGAAATCGCCCAAATTGGATGAAAAGTCGGTATGTGTGTGCGCACCTTCAGTCTGGTGGCCGGCAGCACACTGAGCGCAGCGCGGCCAACGCCGCACTAATAGACTCTGGGCACTAGAGTGTGCCCAGAGTCTATCGTGCATTCACAGGTCACCGGGAAAATGGCAGCGGTGGCCATTTTCCCTGTACTGCGCATGAGCAAAACAATGGGATGTTTTCACTGGCACCGGCGCATTGTACTTATTTACTATTTAATACTGACACCGGCGCCAACGTGGGACTCCAGAGAGGTAAGTATAATATGGGTGCAAGGTGTGTGGTGCGGGCCCCCCCTGGACCCAGGGGCCTGTACGCACCGCACACCCGGCACCCATTATAAATACGCCCCTGATTACATACTGTATAGCTTCAGCAGCGTTGCAGTTAGATACTGAAAAATACTGTTGTGATATCCATACAAATTATAATGCTGATCATTATTTTTTTTGAATTGGAGCACATCCACTGCGCAGACTCCATGCTACTGCTCCTCCAGGGAACCTTTGTTCTCTCTACCAAGATGTTCGCTGCCATAAGTACTGCGCATGTATGGTGCCATCTTGTCACTTTGTAAAAATGACTTAGTGGTAAACAGATGTGTATCACTTAGCTAAAGTGAGACCTGGTATTATCCACTATCCACAGTAGTGTAACTATAGAGGGTGCAACGGGTGTGCTTGCTATGGGGCCCAGCAGCTTTGGGGGCCCACCGGCCCAGCAAGCAACCCCCTGAACCCTGCCGGGCAAGCAGCCCAACATGTTATGTAATGTAGTCTGTCATGCCGGGCTGACAGAAGGGGTGCGGTGGCAAGCAGTGAGCACTCCTCTAGGAGTGGGAATAGCATGAATGTGTAGGTGGAGTTGGAGCTTCGGCACCAATAATGTCAGGGGGTGGGAAGTAAGCTGTTTACCGGGAGCCAGCAAGTTTGGCTCAGTGCCGATATCCACTGTCACTTATCAGCAGGAGACCGATGGCAGAAGACCTCCGATGGGGAGGCAGTTATTATACCGGCGGACTGTATGCCACCAGTCTAAATACTGACGCCTAAAGCCCGACACGAGACTTAAGATAGGAGTTGAAATACTGACGCCTATCTTAATCCCGACGCTAGAAGACAGACGCCGGACCGATCGGGATAAGTCTGGCGCATCTTAACTGTTAGCCGTGGGGATGGAGGGTTAGATTTAGGCACCAAGGGAGGGTTAGAGTTGGAGGGGGGAGAGGGGAGGGTTAGAATACTTACCAGCTCCAGGCGGGATATCATCCTGTCGGACTTGTGCAGTTGGGATTTGAACTGGCCGCCAGTATTTCAATCCCATTCCCCCCGATGTGCTATCTGACTGAACAGACCAGAGGAGGGACACTGAAGAGGCCATGCTGCACTACAGGAGCAGGTTAGCAGAGCAAAGGGGAAGCTGCATTCAACAGGCAGCGGGGTATCCAGCGGGATGTGTAATAAATGGGGTAGAGATAGAGGCAGAGGAAGGCACAGAGAGGGAATTGCATTATGTTGAAAACATACACAAGTATATGTAGTGTAGAAATATCATGCATTGTGATGTCACTGAAATATTGCAGTTACCTAGATAATGATGAAGATGGCGGCTGTGCTCTTTTCTGTAGATTGCAAACTGAGGGTCCATTTTCTGCATAGCCGGGCACAATGTGTGATACCCCTGAAATGGTTACTGTCCAATTTCTAAAATATGTATGTATTCAATTCATGTTGCCCACTGTATATAAATAACTAAAATTGCTAATTCATGTATTTACACAGTTAGTAGGGCAGTGAAGCTTGGAACTTGGAACAAGGGGAACTTGGAACGGACTACCCACACTGGGCTATGGATACTAAGGGGCATGCGGCCAAGGACAGGGCATTACAGCTGCAGCATAGGGGAAACCTTCCCCCTAGAGTAACATAGGTGGCCAGTGAGTAGAGCAGCGCGTGCGTTCGGCGGGAATGTGACCGGCATGGAACTGCTGATATAACCCACGAGGGTCACTGGGTAGAGCCGCCTGAGGTGAGAGGAGAACGGGACTCACCGGAGCGCGCTGAGAGGATAATTCTAAGCCAGAAGGAGAGAGCCTATTGCGGAGCAGCCGGGAAGCTGGCAGAGCACTGCCGGGAGGAAGCAGCGTCAGCGGGGGCTGCCCCCGAGCCTTCTCCTTCAAGGAGATTGACAGCTGGAGAGTGCCGGGTGCTGAGGTGCGGTTTCCACAGGATAGGACGGAGCAGCTGGTGATGGAGGTGGAGCAGTGAGTACTCTGACCCACCCCTAACACGGTCTCTGTCAGCCAAATACATTCCCTGTCATAGTTAGTGCATCACAGCTAGGGGATAAATTCTAGCAGGCTCTAAGCAGCCCGGATCCTTAGTGACTCTAGTGTAAGCTATATGCGAAATGTACTGAATCCAGCAGAAGGCAGAGGGCCTGATTCAGAGCCGGACGCTCTGACCAGAGCTCTCGCTCTGAATCAGGGCCCTCCTACCTAACATTGGAGGGGCCTCATGGACGCTCGCATAGCTGTGGGTTACCACCCATAGCTATAGCGAGCGTCCATGATGATGGTCGCGATGGTCAAGACCATCGCGACCATCGGGCTTGCGACGAGACCCTGCAGTAGGGTCTCGCTGCAGCAAGCCCTGGAGTGATTTTGGCTCTATCAGAGCCAAAATCACTCCCACTGACATCACTACTGATGTCAGTGGGGCCGGACTCAGACGGTAGGCGTTCCCATGGGAACGCCTCCGTCTGGCAGCCACGCCCCCGGCACGCCCACCAAAGGGGAGGTGCTGTCACTCACCATCGACAGCACGCCCCCTTTGCTGTGAGACCCCGAGCGACGGATTCCCCGTCGCTCGCCGGGTCTCGCGCATGCGCACGACGGAGCTCCCACCGTCGTGCGCATGCACACTTTGGCACCATCGACCCGCTTGCGAGCGTACAGCGCTCGCGAGCGGGTCAGAATCAGGCCCAGAGTCCCATACAGTGACAGTTCCTCATCCTTCAGGGAGAATACAGTGTACAAATCTCATTAGTATCTGTCAGTGTGTACCCAGCTTAAGTGAGCAGCAGTACTCTCAGTCAGGACTCAGGGAGTCTAGCCAGGAGAAATTGCAATTAGATTGCTACAATTAACTTTAATTGAGCCTAATCAGATACAATTCAGCTAATACTAAAGCGATAGTGTTGCATGAAACATTGGGCCTGATTCAGAGCCGTTCGCTATTTGTGGTCGTTCGTTTAAAAACAAGGGGTGGCTATTCAAATGATCCGTACGCACATTGCAGTCTGTTCACACCTCTAAGTCTGAACGAGCGTGCAAAACATACGCTCGTTTATTTGTTAAAAACGCCCCCTGGCCGCTCGCACCATACGTCATGTCCGCTATTTATTAGATTAATCGAGTACATCGACCAGCGTATGAACTGCTCGCTATTCTTGTGGTTGGTGTTTGCTACCACAAATTTGCGAGCAGTTCTGGCTATAAAATAACCCAGTGACGTGGTCAATGACGCTGCTGTTTTAAATATGCACACCCATAAAACGCCCGTTTTGACCTTTAAGCACGCCTGCGTTCGGATCTCCACTCCCCATTTTCAAGCACCTTCCCCTGTTACCACCCACATACGCCTCATTCTGTCACTCAAAATAGCAGGCCCTCGCTATATTGCGTACCAACGATTTTCGGCCGCACTGACTGGTTCGCGCATGCGTACTAAAAACCGTACGCATGCGCAGATGTGCAAACATCGCTCGGAACGAGCGTACTGCCGCTAACGAGCGGCTCTTAATGAGGGCCATTGTACCCAGGCAAGTTACCAATATTATTCAGCAGGAGAAGCAGAGAGGATTACATTGTGAACATTAATATCCACGACAAGTAACTATAAAGGTGCATACACACACAATGATTTTTTGAACGATTATCGTTAAACGATATCGTTTAACGATAATCGTTTGAAAAAATCGTTCACTTTCTGAGTCAAACGATGAACGATTATTGTTCATGCGCGTTCACGTTTGTAGTTTGTAGTTCAGTCAGACTTGTCAACTCAACGATTTTCATTAAGTTAATATGCAAAAATCATTTGTAGTTCATAAAAATCGTTCATTACATTTAAATGAACATAGAAAATGATTTTAGTTAATTTTTTCAAGGTAGAAAATCGTTTACTAAAATCGTTCATTAACTCAATCGTTGTGTGTGTATGCACCTTAACTGCTTAAATAGCATCAGTGCAGGATTTTGCATAGAGGACACTTTGTCTCATCCTCCAAAAAAAATTATCCTTCAACTCAGGCAACGTTTGCAAATACTGACTACTAGATAGACAATCTCTTGCATGCAGTGAAAGAATTAGAGACTATTGTATTTTTTTTTTTGGTGCACCAAGTAACCATTGGTCATAGGGCCTGATTCAGAGCTGAACTCTCTGACCAGAGCGCTCGCTCTGAATCAGGGCCGTCCCAGCTAAATTTGGAGCGGCCTCTTGGCCGCTCGCATAGCTGTTGGTGACCACCCACAGCTTATGTGAGCGGCCAAAAAGATGGTCGCGATGGTCAAAGACCATCGGGCTTGCGATGAGACCCTGCGGTAGGGTCTCGCTTCCGCAAGCCCAGGAGTGATTTTGGCTCTATCAGAGACAAAAATCACTCCCACTGACATCATTACTGATGTCAGCGGGGCCGGACTCAGACAGTAGGCTTTCCCATGGGAATGTCTCCGTCTGGCAGTCACGCCCCCGGCATGCCCACCAAAGGGGGCATGCTGTCACTCAACATCGACAGCACGCCCCCTTTGGTGCGAGACCCCGAGCGACGTATTTCTCATCGCTCGCCGAACTTCCCTCGCGAGCGGGTCTGAATGACCCCCATAGTTTCTTCATTTATGCAATTATGCCTGAATGTGGTGCTATATGTATGTTTGCTGTTAACTTATTTTTCCGCTGTTGGATCGAGAATCCAGAGTTCCCGTTTAATAAATTTCACCAATCCAAGTATAATTTATTTGCTTAAAGTGTGTTGAGCCAATCGTATTGTATTAATGTATTATAATGTTTGTGTGAAAATTGCTTCTTGTTACCTGAATACAATGAAATACTTCATTTAATTGTACCCTATTGCCTGTATCTAATCATCACATTCCGGAAGATTTCAGGACTATCCAGGGCTGTGAATTGATAAGGAAATATTCTGTTACACCACACCTAGGACTTACTTTAGAACTGATTTTGTGGTGGGTGCAACAAATGTATACACTCTAGTTGAGACCTGAGTTGGAGGGGCCCTTAAAAATATTGCTATGGGGCCTACAAAGTTCTAGATACATCCCCGGCTATCCAGACACTGTTCCAGCATCCTGCACTGCTTCCCGCATCCAGCATACACTCACCGGCTGGTGAGATACTGTATATGACACCCGCTCCACACAAGCTCCACTCCATCCTGACCAGAGTGCGTGTAACTGTGAGTACTGCTGTACACTGTGTAACATCAATAAACCACTCTACTAGTTAAGCAACCAGACTGTTCATAGTTTTCAGACATCCGCTGGTGTGTTCAAGAACTTTGCTAATTCCTCAAGTGTGTATACATATACTGTATTTCCAACAATTTTGTTCATCTATAATAATTGCAGTACCCCTTAGTTCAGAGATATGCCTCTTCATGGATCTCAGTATATTGGCACCTATGTTATATTCTGATCTCAAGGATATTCATTAATTATTTACATATTTTGATTATAATATAACAGCTTACTGCTGTTTGCTAAATACTGACATAACCCCATAGTGAGTGCTAAAGGGGTTATGTCTTGTTCTTCAATGGAGCCCAAGGTCACTACACTGCTGCACGATCTCAGATTCTGATTTTCCTTTATAACGTACACATCCATTATTTTGATCATTTGTAACCATTTGTGGTGCATGCCAAAATGCAATATAGATATTTTAAATGTTGGCTTTAACAAGACCAGAGGTAGTGAGAAAGTCAGGAGACTCCCAAACAGTATATAATAAAGAGGAAGGGGGAGGGGACGGGGTCAGATGAATAAAACATAATTTTTTCTGTGTTAGGTTAGTGATTTGCAATGTTCTATTTGTTTTTTATTTGCAAACAGTTTGCTACATGAATAAATCTCAACAAATGTCAAAATACTATTGTATAAGTAGTTATTAAATAATATACATAAAAAAGATCTGAATGTGGCACTCCCTATGACGGTAGAAGATGGGAATTTCACCCTTAGTTTCTTTGATAAATGACCCTCATGCTCTTATTCTCTTTCTCTGAAAAATAGCCTGAAGTGTCATAATCATCCAGAGTTTCTGCATTCCTTAAGCAGCACAATGTGATCACAAACAGACTATGCAAATCTCAATGTCCTCAAACTGTGACGAGTCATATTCCTTGGATCAGTAACAAGATAAGAGTTCAAGATAAGAAAGGATTGGAACTGGCTACATACCTGTTACACTGCTTTTACTGGAAACATAGACAGTGAAAGAAAACTCAAACATTCTCAGTTGGTTAGAATTGAAGATGGCTTTGTTGTGTTATAAAGGGTAATGCCTATTCTGTGATTTTAAAGTTACTAGGTCATTTATCATATATATGTTATAACTTCAATCTCACAGTCACTTAATTACCTACTAAACAATATTATTGTGCTGTTTAATAAATATGCTAGTAAAATCATTTTGTGTTAGTCCCTTGATATTTATATTATAGTTATAGTTTGGTGTTTTGCACTGTTTATTTTTATTTTTTAAAGGTATGTAGTAGTTCCTGTGTGAGAGTATGAACACAATGCTTTGGGTTGGGACAGGTTGCAACTTAAGGGGCACCAGCCATGTTTAGGGCAGCAAGTTGGTCTGGACCAACTTTGGGAGTGTGGAACCTCTTTATGGGATTAAGGCACACGCACTACATTGGCTGGATCAGGGCCAGATTAATAATGGGGTGGGTGGAGCTACAGCTCCAGGCCCACTATGAAAATAGGCCCACAGGATCCGCTGCAGTGCAGACAGTGTTGAGAAAAAAATAAAAATTCCCTGTCAACACTATCTGCACTGCAGTGGATCCGGCAACACTGTCTGAAGAATCCAAAGCACCAACCATTCATTCACCCTTCCTGTTCCACCGCTGGCTGGGCCATCCGAATAGCTTCAGCTTGTAGTATGAAGCCCATCCTGTGCAAAGCTCCACTCACATAACAGAAGCTAGGTCATGCTAAAGAGCTCCCCTGGGCTCTCCACAATTGTGTCCCCCCAGGGTAACCAGAAGCGCACCCATTCACCCTCCCACCAGCCAATTTCGGCAACTGAGTTCACAGCTGGGCATAGAAATTATGAGTAGTCAGCCCTGCGACTGGAGGGTAGAAGCTGAGCTGCCTAGCACAGGGGTAGGAGCAGCTGTCACCGGCCGAGCACCATGTATAACCAAAGTACCTTCCCACAGGTCTGTGTAATGTCTGTCACATAAGTATGTTTGCATTTTTGTGTATATGTGTGTATGTTGTCGAAGCTGGATAATTGGCTGAGACAAGATCAGCTTAAAATTAGATCGTAAAGACGCCATCTTGCGACTGGCCGCAAGACGCCATTTTAGAAAATGAGATCGCAAGATGCCATTTTGCGAATGGCCGCCCAAGCGCCATTTTAGGTAAACTCACACTTAAGTTCATATGGCGATATTACTATTAGCATCATGCGATTGCATCCTTCACCAATTCTCACACACACATTAATACGCACAATTGCGCTATTAACTAGTAGCATATTAGCGAATGCATAAGATCCTGTATGAAAACGCTGTCTATTAGCTTCATCCGCACACACTAGCGTCTTTATATCAAACCCCAAATACTTGCACAGTACATATTCACATTAAAGGTCTCATAAGTTTTAAAGTATAAGATTCAAGTTTGTTCATTTATTATAATTGCTGAGAAATAAAGGTTATTTGGTAGCTAAGGTTTAATACATGATAAGTAAGTCATGTTTGATATTATACCGATCTGCACTCTTTCAACAGCATTTTGATATCGTCAGTGTGAAGATCGCAACATGCATTCTCAACTTAGGGACCGCAGAGACTTCTAGCACCGAAATGTACATTATATGACCAACTGTTAGGATTTGCATGAACAGGAAACCAGAGACAGCCAGTTGTTAGAGGCAGGATAGTAAAAGGTATAGGCAGGAGTGTATAGAGGTTCTAATTCAATATCCTTAGTTGGGGGCTCATAGTGAAGTCACTTACCTACTCACACGATACATACGGTTATCGATATCTCACCAAAGGGTGGAGTGGCCACATGCAGGGTTTACCTGCAACCGCTCGGTGCTGAGAAATCGCTACCCATTTTTGTGTGAGCCAGGGACGCTGACTAGAATCCAGGGACAAGAGAGGAAAAAGTTTGTTTTCCTTTGTTGATAGAACCTTATGTTTAGAAGTGTGCCACAGTATTGAGCACGCAGCTGAGTCTCAGTTTTGCACACAGTCAAGACGCACTTTTGTGTACGCAGCTAAAGGTTGTCATACGGATGTGTGGTAGTCGCATTATTGTGTATGCGACTGGTCGCACAATAATGTATACGTACTTCCGGTTGTGCTGCCACGTGTTTGAACAAAGCTGTTGAGGTTTACATTTTTCAATTGTTATCAATATCTGGGTTAACGTGTATTTTTCTGCGCAGGAAAAAAAGTGTGTAACAGTGAGTATTTGTTGGTAGGGGTAACTTGTTCCCTAAAGTTAGAGGTACCGTTTGACCTTTAAGGGCTAAGTGCTAGCCGCTCGGTAAGCAGCTTACCTTTCTATACACAGTAGTAGGTGTACATGTTGTCTTTGTTGTAGAGAGGTGCATGGAAGTAGCCGACTTAAACTTCCATAGGTGTGGAAGTTGCCTTCTTAAATCTTATCCGGGTGTGTGGAGTAGCCTTCTTCAAATCTTCACAGGTGTGTGGGCGCTGCCGTTTAAATCGTCCACAGGTAAGTGAAAGTATCTTGACTGTCTTTCACCAGTTTAAATCTTTATTGAAAAACGTAGGAGTTGTCTCAGAATGGGAGCCATGCAAACAATAGAAATGTTAGACAATGATGTGCTGCTAATGGAAGCGCCCTTTGGATTGGCCCATCGTATTATGCAGACTAAGTATGGTACTTATGCAATAAGGTATTGTGATGTATGGTTTAAGATGACGATGAAGAGTGTTAGACCGTTTCCCAGAATTGGTAGTTTTGATAAAGATGTATTAGATAATGTCCGGGATCACATCAGTCTGATGCGCTCCCGAGAGAAAAAGGTCAAATATTATAAATGCTTAAAGTTGTGGCAGCATGAAGGGGATGCGTGGCTTAAAAATGCGCAAACGACGCAAACTAGCGTTGCGAGTGGATGGTCAGAGAATACATCTGCAACGCTAAATTGCAATGCGGGCGAGCCGCAAAATGGTGCGCACATACAGCAAGGTAGCATTGTGGAAAGTATTGCCAGCAGTTCACGCGCACAACCTCCACCTTATGCGGATGGAGGTGCAAGCACAGTTATCAAAAATACCCATAAAAATGTAACAAGCAATTTGTACCCTCTCTTAAGCAACCATAAAGAAAATGTTCATGATGTGGATGATGAGCCTATCGTAATGTCTGCCATTTCCCATGCTGTGCAGATGATAGATGCTGAACCACAACAATCACGAGTGGTGCCGCCATCTCCATCGGTAACAGTAAGGGAAGTGCTGGCCTCCGCTGCACCCGTAGAGGAAATCGTTAATACCATACGTAGCAGCAGCAGATTAAACCCCCAGCCAGGTAACAAGGTCAAAGGTAGCAGCACTACCGGTCTGCATCCCATTCGGACAATAACTGTTCTGAATGGAAATGCAGATGCGAATGGTGTAGTGCCCACGAGGGAAGTGGTAATGCATTGTCCTTGGACAAGAGCAGAACTGAATTCCATCATAAATGATTTCCCCAATCCCAAAAAGGAACTAGCCAAATGTCAAAGATTTTTGAGGATTTTGGGTAGTTCTCATGAGCCAACTAATAAAGATTGGCATGTGGTGTTAACGGCCTGTCTACCACGCAACATGACAAAATCTATCACGGATTGTGTATTGGATGGTGACGTTCCC
The DNA here is from genome assembly GCA_031769625.1 of Taudactylus pleione. Lineage (NCBI taxonomy): Eukaryota > Metazoa > Chordata > Amphibia > Anura > Myobatrachidae > Taudactylus > Taudactylus pleione. The sequence goes on along the minus strand of JAUIMM010000350.1, from coordinate 6,736,308 downwards.
TTAACAGACCAAGTAAACCAAGGTAACATTTCCCGCATTGTAACTCAATTGGGTATATATTTTCCGGTAGTAGTTAACTGGAACAAAATTTTCACTATAAAGCAAAAGGAGAGTGAATCTGCAGAAGATTATTGCGACCGGGCTCTGCAGGCTATCACCCAGTACACTGGGATAGAAGATATTCAAGATAGCACTCACCACAGGGAAATGATAGTCACGGTATTCATGGACGGTCTTAAAGAAAACTTAAAGACTCGAGTTCAGACCTCACAACCTGGCTGGAGGGGAGTCACAATAGATACCCTCATAGAATCTGCCATAGAACATGATAAGAACATCTCAAAGAAGAGAGAGACCCAGAGCGAAAAACTAATGGCTGTCAGTATCCAGGCTCTGGAAGGAATGACGGTAACATCACAGCCAGCAGACACACTTGCATCTACACACACACTTACACCTGAACAGTTATATGCCCTCACTAATCCCACGCAACAGCAAACACAGCTCTATTCTACTAATCCTACACATCCACAGGTCCCATACTAACAAACTTCATACCCCCCACAATACCCTTATCCTCCATATCCCTACCCATATCCATCACCTTTTCCCCCTGCTCAAACCTCACAACAACCCGTGTCTTCATCCGATCCACAAACATGTTTTAATTGTAACCAGCAAGGACATTTAATTAGAAACTGCAGAGTAAAAAGGGCAGGACCCTCAAATCAGGGAAAACCTGCATATCCCCATAAGGGATATGCACAGAGGCCAGCAAATATCCAGCAAGCACCAGCTCCAATTGTGGCCGTTAATGCTTTATTGGAGAATGGTAGCCAATGCTAGGGGTCAGGTCATACCTGTAGTCTACAGATAGGTTAACGGGAAGTACTAGGGAAGAACCGGTCATGATGGTTGATGTAGCTGGTACTGAATATCCTTTTCTTGTAGACACAGGGGCGACCAGGTCAGTGATAAAATCTCCCGTTAATTTACAGGTGACCAACGAGACAGTACCAACAATGGATGTAACAGGTAAAGTGCAACATTATCCTTTAACAAAGTCCACAGAGGTTACTATTGGGCCGTTGCATACCAGGCATTCTTTCCTTCTGGCTGCTGCGGCAACTACTAACCTGCTGGGTAGAGATTTGTTATGTAAGATGGGATGTGTCATATATTGCACCCCTGATGGTATATTTCTAGATATCCCAGAAAGAGTTGCGCACGAGGTGCGGGATATGTTAGACACTCCCCAAAGGATAATGTATCACTCTACCAGTTTAAATGAAAATCCATCTCAGGTAGATCAAATGTCCCAAATTCCAGATTCCCTTTGGACTAAGGATGGACAGGACACTGGATTAATGGCAAACGTAAGCCCCGTAATGGTAAATTTAAAAGGCGGTAGGCAAGCTCCAAAAATTCCCCAGTACCCACTAAAACAGGAGGTAGAATTAGGGGTTTTTCCAATAATTGAGCGATTATTACAACAGGGAATTTTAATTCGTACAGCTAGTGTAGCCAACAGTACCATCTTCCTGGTGAAGAAGAGTGGTGGTAGGGGTTATAGGCTGGTACAGGACCTTAGAGGTGTTAATAAGGTAGTAGAGAGCCAATTCCCCGTAGTGCCAAATCCAGCTGTCATTCTTATGCAGATCCCTCCAAACGCAACCCATTTCACTGTCATTGACCTCTGTTCTGCTTTCTTCTCTGTGCCTCTCCACCCTGACTGTCAGAATTTATTCGCATTCACATACAGAGGTGTACAATATACATGGACATGATTACCCCAAGGTTTCATAGACAGCCCCAGTATCTTTTCCCAGGCATTGCACGACTGTTTACAATATTTTCAACCTGCCATTGGATCTGTTCTAATTCAATATGTGTACGATTTATTGCTATGTTCTGATTCATTTATGTCATGTTTGAATGATACTAAACTATTGTTGCTTCATCTCTCGCATACAGGACACAAGGTTGCTAAGGACAAACTACAGCCGTGCCAATCCAGAGTAAAATATTTGGGACACTGCCTAACCCAGGGGTTACGACATCTCACAAATGATAGAATCCAGGCCATACAGAACATGACACTGCAGCAGAATTAACAGCAAATTCGTACCTTCTTGGGAATATGTGGATACTGTAGAATGTGGATCCCAGGTTTTTCTATTTTGGCCTTGCCTTTGCAGGACTTAGGACCTCATCCAGAGTTGGTCGAAGTGGCCGCACGGTCGTATGGGAAAAGGGTCCGGATATGCAAATGATTCCCTCGCAAGTTGCGTCCCTAAGTTCGGATCGGCTGCTGGCCGACCAAGGGGAGGAAGCGGCCGGAAGACAAAAAAATACGCCCCCTTCTCGTACGCATTACACGTCATCTCCGGGAATATAAGGATTAATCGAGACCATCGGGAACCATTGGAACTGGTCATAGAGCTTAAGGTTGACCATACCCTCTCTTAAGCTCTACGATCATGTCAGTGTAAAAATCTCCCATGTCACATGTGCCATGATGCTACTTTGTTAATTATGCACTCCCATAAACCGTATGCACTCCCATAAAACGCTGTTTGCATAATTAGGCACGCCTGCGTTTGGATCTCCACTCTCCCGTTTTCAAGCACCTTCCCCTGTTACCACCCACAAACGCCTCAATCTGTCACTCAAACTACCGACCTGGCTGTGTTCAAGGAGAGATAAATTTCTGATCGTAGCGGCTAGTTTGCGCACACACATTGCGAACTTTACGCATGCGCAGTATAGCGAACATCGGTGGCGTATGACCGTGTGGCCGCTTCGACCGACTCTGAATGAGGTCCCTAGTCTCTTCCTCATAGCCCGATCGTGTCATACACACAGAGGAATCAGAGCAGGCTTTCCTTAATCTTAAGGATAGTCTGACAAAAGCACCTGCATTGGGAATACCTGATTATGAAAAACCTTTTGGTTTGTATTGTACGGAAGCCGATGGTTGTGCTGCAGGTGTCCTCACACAAAAACATGGTGATGCCAGTAGGCCCGTAGCATACTACAGTGCCCAATTGGACACTGTGGCAAGATCACTCCCCACCTGTTTGAGAAGTGTAGCAGCTACTGCTCTATTGGTGAGTAAAAGTGAGGACGTAGTATTGGGTCATGATATGATTGTCTATACTCCCCACGCTGTATCTGCTCTGCTGATCTCTGCTCAAACCAGACACGTCTCTTCAGCTAGGTTTACCAAATGGGAACTAGCTCTATTCGCACCTGCAAACATCACTGTTAAACGTTGCAGCACGCTGAACCCAGCAACGTATTTACCATATGTACAACATGATGTACAAAGGGTGGAAGGAGACGAGTTGCTGGCGGGAGGTGAGTTCATCGGACATAATGATGCACATGATTGTATAGAATATCTAAATCAGACCTTTACTGCTAGACCTGACATACGTGACACACCTTTAGAGAATGTAGATGTGACTTCTTACATGGATGGGAGTTGTCATAGACAAACAGACACAGGTGAGTTATGTACAGGTTATGCTGTTGTAAATGACACAGACATCATAGAAGCTGAACCTCTTGGTCCTCCTCACTCAGCTCAGGTGGCAGAGTTAGTAGCACTAACAAGGGTGTGTGAACTGGCAGCAGGCAAGTCTGCTAACATTTACACTGACTCGAGGTACGCGTTCGGGGTGGTGCATGATTTCGGGGCTCTATGGCATCTGAGAAATTTTATGACAGCAGCAGGCACACCAGTTGCACATTCCCAACACATAAAACATCTTTTAGAAGTAATCCAACTGCCCAAACCAGTGGAAGTACTTAAGTGTAAAGCCCATACATGTGAGGATGATCCGGTGTCACTGGGCAACAACAGAGCCGGTGAAGCTGCAAAATGGGCAGCAGGGTTAAAAATATTTTCTCCAACTGAACAAATTATGTCTTTCCAAACAATTGATATGCTGAAATTAATTCAGATGCAAAATTTGTGTTCAATCCAGGAAAAGTCCATCTGGAAGTTTAAGGCATGTGGGCAAGAGTCCTCCGGTCTCTGGAGGGATGGACAAGGTAAACCAGTAGCCCCCAAGGCATATTACCCCAGCCTGGCTGAGGGAGCACATGGTCTGACTCATCTGGGAAAACAAGGTATGTGTAAATTGGTGAGGGCATACTAGTGCGCACCAGGTTTTTCTTCCCAAGCAGAAAAGAGCAATTTCCTGTCTGACCTGCTTGAGGAAGAACATAGGGAAAGCGATCCCTACCGAACCATCCCACATTCCACCAACTGATGGACCTTTCCAGGTGATACAAATTTATTTCATCCAATTACCACCCTGCAGGAATCTCAAGTATGTATTGGTGTGCACTGACGTATTTTCTAATTGGGTTGAGGCCTACCCAGCGGCCACTAATACTGCTGCGTTTACTGCCAAGAAAATAGTTCAGGAATTTGTATGCAGATACGGTATCCCTAAAATCATCGAGAGTGACAGGGGTACTCATTTCACAGGTGATATTTTCCAAAATATGTGTAAGCTGATGGGTATTAATAGCCGACTTCACACCCCCTACCGACCGCAAGCCAGGCCAGTGCCAAGATAGAGAGGATGAACTGGACTATTAAAAATAAGTTAAGTAAAATCATGGCAGAGACTGGACTAGGTTGGCCAGAAGCATTACCGTTGGTCCTGCATTGTATAAGGACCACTCCCAGACCCCCTCTAAATCTGTTTCCCTTTGAAATACTGTTCGGTAGACAACCTCATTTGATTATAAGTCCAAAGGAAGACTTGAAAGGTAACAACGAGGTAACTGTAAGGTATCATATCAATGAGTAAGCAATTAAAACAGCAACAGCAGAAACTGAAATTGTTGTCCCATTATATGCCTGAAACTAACTGTCATGATGTTGAACCAGGAGAATATGTTATGATCAGAAATTTATTGCGTTCAGGTTGTTTGACTGATCGGTGGGAAGATCCGTACCAGGTGCTGCTGACAAGTACTACATCTTTGAAGGTGGCAGAGAGAGATACCTGGGTCCATTCTACTAATTGCAAAAAGGTCAATCAGCCGGTGGAGAAACAAGTCGGAGACAAGGCTGATAGCGTGGACCTGTCGATCGCGAACTTGTTCCGGGAGGATTGAAAAGGTCGTAGTGAGATACCTGAACTAAAAGAAATTTGAAGGTCTTGTTGTGGCAATGGACGGGCCTGCTGTGTTCATTTTCATATTCTCTTTTAGAGTGTTCACCATTCTGGTTGGTTCTGGGATATCCAATTTCTGTGATGGGGGACCGATTGAGGAGATGGGAGCTGATGGCAGTGCGGATGGAGTGGAATCAGGAGGAGTGCTATGCCTATCAGGGGAGTGTCTGACCAATCTTAGTACTGTTATTGTTAAGAGAGCTGTTATTCCGGATACTCGGGGATGGTGTGGAGGTTTATTGTCTGAAGATTCCTGTATTTGTGAGCTTTGTGGGTCCCTAGTTGATGAGAACTGTATTCAATGGTGCCAGCCTAAATGTAACCCAAATTGGGGTGGGTATCCTTTAGAGGATTATCATAGCATGGTAGGCAAAGTATTACATCAAACTGATTGCTGGGTGTGTTCACATGTGCCACAGGGACAGCATAATGTAGGGTTGGTGCCATTTCCACTGAATATCATGGAAATTTTAGAATTGCAAAAAGGGAAAACATTGGATGGAAAATTCCTCTCATCCAAACCACCTCATTTTAAACTCTATCAATTCCAAGTAGATAGATTACTTTTGTGTTTGAACATAACCAACCCCAATAAACCCGGGAGTTAGGAAGTGACAGGGAATAATCAGACGATGACCTTTTCACAAAGAGCTGATAATGAGTCCATAAATCATGATCTGTTACGTTCAATTAAATCTAGTGGGAGACATTTTAGGTACCGGTATACATTGAGTTCCACCAAAGAAATTATTGGTAAGGTACCAGATGGTTATTGTGCTAAAATAATACAACCAGAAACTTGCATATACCAGATGGAAGAGCCTGAGATAGGATTGTTTGCAAGGGAAATGTGTTTAATGATAATGATGCATACCATCCCTTATGTTCTCCCCGATAATGTGTATTTTATATGTGGAAGAAAGGCGTATAAGTGTCTCTCCCCGAGTTCCGAAGGTTTGTGTTACCTGGGAAGAGTAGTTCCAGAAGTTATGACCCTCACACATGTTGAAATGCTTGGTATCCATAAAAACACAGCATCACCATATCTTCACATGCAGTATGAACACAGAGGCAAATGAAATATGATACCTGGTGACGTGCATAAAGCCACTCAGTTAATTAGTGAGACAATTGGCTTTAGGTTTTAGTCACACTGGATCCCACCAGGATCGCTCGGGGTACATTAAATTTTAGATATATTCAGGAACTTGCTAAATTGATAGATAATATCACCGAGATGTATGATGAGACTGGTGCAACACAGGCTAGTGTTAAATTATTTAACTGCTGTTACTGGAGGGTATTGCGTAACATTGGCCACTCAATTTGGAGTAAAGTGTTGCACCTATGTCACCAATGATACCTACAACCCCAAAGAGGTGATAGACCGGAAGATGGACGAAATTCTGCAGCTAAAATGGGAGTTTCATAAGAACCATAATGCTTCAGTGGCTGAAGTAGGGGAGAAGATAGAAGGATGGGTCTCATGGTTGAACCCAGTGAAATGGTTCTCAGGCCTAGGGGAATGGGTCCAGGAAGTGATCGCCAGCATAGGCAAATTCTTGATCCTTATACTGATTGTCATCATAATAATTGGCCTATGTGTCCGGTGTGTTCCTATTGTGTTGAAGTGTGGAAAATGTAAAAATAGAGTAAAACGAAAGAACGAAATTATGATGGTGGTCAGTAATGACAATATGAATACTGAGGTAAATATAGAACTGCATTACAACCCTGAACTAGGAAATACCATCATTTAATGTATTATATTTAGACATGCATAGAATGCATTATTGAAATGTTATTTTTAAAACACCTCAGATAATGTAAAGTCTCAAATTCCCCTTCAAGACTACCTTTATAGGACTGGTGTATCCCCACACCTTTCACATGATCTTCCGCGGTGTGTGTATAATAGTAGTTTTATGTCCCCACTCAGAGACACATTATTGATGGATTAAGAACCACCTTGTGCCATCCCATAATAACACTAAATAATATATAAATGTAAGCCTAAATTAATTTTTAAAATCAGATTGTGATAGCATGTTGTTCGCTATCAAAGGGTGGACTGCACCATGTATAACCAAAGTACCTTCCCACAGGTCTGTGTAATGTCTGTCACATAAATATGTTTGCATTTTTGTGTATATGTGTGTCTGTTGTCGAAGCTGGATAATTGGCTGAGACAAGATCATCTTAAAATTAAATCGTAAAGACGCCACCTTGTGACTGGCCGCAAGATGCCATTTTAGAAAATGAGATCGCAAGACGCCATTTTGCGAATGGCCGCCCAAGCGCCATTTTAGGTAAACTCACACTTAAGTACATATGGCGATATTACTATTAGCATCATGCGATTGCATCTTTCACCATTTCTCAAACACACATTAATACGCACAATTGCGCTATTAACTAGTAGCATATTAGCGAATGCATAAGATCCTGTATGAAAACGCTGTTTATTAGCTTCATGCGCACGCATCTGCCCCAAGTTAACTAGCGTCTTTATATCAAACACCAAATACTTACACAGTACATATTCACATTAAAGGTCTCATAAGCTTTAAAGTATAAGATTCACGTTTGTTCATTTATTATAATTGCTGAGAAATAAAGGTTATTTGGTAGCTAAGGTTTAATACATGATAAGTAAGTCATGTTTGATATTATACCGATCTGCACTCTTTCAACAGCATTTTGATGTCATCAGTGTGAAGATCGCAACATGCATTCTCAACTTAGGGACCGCAGAGACTTCTAGCACCGAAATGTACATTATATGACCAACTGTTAGGATGTGCATGAACAGGAAACCAGAGACTACCAGTTGTTAGAGGCTGGACTGTGTCTATTTGAATCAACTTGTTAAATGCTCTGCAACAGATGCATCCTCCTGGGAACCAATGGAATCAGTGACAAGCCTCTCTATTGTGTTGTCTGTTTCTGTGAGAGTATAAACATGTGTGTTTTGACCCCAGTCTGAGTCTTCTTGCTAAATGCTGATAGACGGGGGTTTCTTGCTGAAGCCTACATCTGGCCCAGAGCGCTGCGTATGTATAACTGTACTTGGGACTGTATAATTCTTTGCGCTAAATTATACTTAGATCATAGCGTGCAACTGACTGTACTTTTACTTGAAATATCACTTTGTGCTTTGGAACCACAGGTAAAAGGTCTGGAGTCTTTATTTACTATATGACTGCGTACGCAAAATAGCGTCATCCTTAGAGGTTTATAGGAAGGATATTAGAAGGTATAGGCAGGATATTAGAAGGTATAGGCAGAAGTGTATAGAGGTTCTAATTCAATATCCTTACTGTATATGAATATAAAAGTATATGTATGTGTATATACTGTGTGTGTATGCATGTGTCTGTATGTATGTGTGCATAAATATGTATAAATATATATATATGTGTGTGTGTGTGTGTGTGTGTGTGTATGTGTATATAGGGAGCTGCTGAGGCTGGATCAATGAAGGGTGATGATGATCAATAATCATCACCCTTAAGCATTGTCGCAGGCTGCAGACTGCAGTTGTGTTGGCCTCCTACCTTGGCTCTGCTTTACTACAGCGCAGCCGCAGGCTGCACTGTATTATAGATATAGATCTTCCAGCATCTTGCTATCCAATTTATTTCATTTCATGGACCATAGTATGTGGCTGTGATGTCCTCTGTATTTTGTGGTGATTGTTGGAGTTATGGCCGGCACTGATGCTCTGTGTTATGGCACTCACTACGACGCTCTCTATATTATACAGTGGTCACTGTAATGCTCTCTGTTTTATATGGCACTCATTGTGATGGTCTCTGTATTATATGGCAGTGACTGTGACGTTCCCTGCATTATCTGGTAGTGACTGCAATGTTCTCTCCATTATATGGTGGCCACTGCGATGCTCTCTATATTATATAAAAACAAAAAAAGAAAGGGCGCGGGTCTCAACAGTGACCAACAAATTAGATGTACTGCTGCTCTCTAAAAGGTATTGTCAACCTTTAATCAGAAAGAAAAATATATAATTTAATGAAGATTTGACCCTTCAAAAAATGATGAGAGCGCTGTACATCTAACAGGAATGAATATTAATAATTTATTAGAATGAAAATTCATATATATATTTCCATAATAAACAATAACAAATATAACATATAATAACATAGACACAAATAGATAATTATTAATCACACAAATATAAAACTCCAATCAATCAGACTGAGGAATATCCAAGGATTTTAGTATATAAATATATTGCACTTCATATGGAAATCATTAGTCCTTAGATTTTCCTTCTATTAGTAAAAAAATGTGAGTAGAAAGCATTCATTTTTATGTTAGTATGCTCCTTACATCCAATTTAGAGGAGGTTCCTTAGAAGCTTTGATAGTAGGATTAGTAGTTTCTAATCAGCCAAAAAATAGGATAGTCACTTACATCACCTGGGTAGTGGGTAGATTGAATTCCCTTTTATTGTAATCAATATTCTCCTCAGGTGGATGTCCTTGTAGTGAATCCTCTCTTAAAAGATAAATCCGCTATATATGTTTGAATGGATCCAGCAACCCAATATTCAATATGCCATGTCCTTACTCCCGACCCTGAATGGATTCAATCAGGAGTATGCTGTATCCTCCAATCGGGACAGCCTGGTATTAAAGTCAGACAGGCATAAATGACCAACAGTTCTCACCAGACTCCTAACTGGTTCCAATGGTGCTGGATCTGGTCAAGCGGTAAGGTATCCAAAAGCAGTCCAGTTTATTTCATTTCACAGGCCAAAGTATGTGTCTGTGATGTCCTTTGTATTTTGTGGTGATTGCTGGAGTTATGGCCGGCACTGATGCTCTGCGTTATGGCTTTCACTGCGACGCTCTCTATATTATACAGTGGTCACTGTAATGCTCTCTGTTTTCTATGGCACTCATTGGGATAGTCTCTGTATTATACGGCAGTGACTGTGACGCTCTCTGCATTATCTGGTAGTTACTGCAATGTTCTCTCCATTATATGGTGGCCACTGAGATGCTCTCTATATTATATAGTAGTCAGTGTGATGTTCTATGCATTATCTAGTGGTCACTGTGATGTTCTCTGATGAGGATGATATCTCACATGCAATATATAAAAGTGATGAAATATACACCTATCCAAATTCCTTATGTGTCAGGGTGTAATTACCCTATATAGTGTGTGAGAACACACTACAGATCGATGTTGTTGCTGGCTTGTAAGTAAGTATTGGTAGTTGGGGTAGAAATACAGGTACTAGGGAGCGTGATGTAGTATGGACTGGGATGAGTTTAGCACTGACTGCGGACGTCCTGTTAGTCAGTGTCTAGCTGCTGCAGGATGATTGATGTGAATATGGATCTTCCTGGGGCAAGATTGTTTAATGAAACAAAAGCAATATGGAGATGGCAAGCTGTGAGACTCCTGTCCCCGGAGGAATCGGGGACAGGGGTCCCACAGCTAGCCATCTGCATATTAGCTTTGTTTCATTAATCTAACTAACTTTGCCACAGTATTACTGTTATTGATACTGTATTTATTGCATCTATGTATATTCATCCATTTATGTACACATTTTAATTGTTTATACTTTTTGTGAACAAGTCACAAGTAAATTCTTTTCATTTGCTATTTCATTGATATCGACTATACTTCTTCTGAATTCCATCCATCACATACAACACCAAGGGGGTCACAGAGCGTAATTACTACCTATGATTTAATAATTACTGCCAGAAGGCCAGACACCCTTTTCTGTAAATGCAGCCCCCCGCTCATTAGGACACAGTCCAGTGCGCAAATAACTTCCATACCTCTTATTATATTAAGCTACACACTCACATAACCATTTACAGTATGTACTCCCCCCAACTGCTGTGTGACTTGTTATGTTTTCCTATATATGTGTATGTTCCACCTACTGACAGGCTCCACCTGACATTACCTGACATGAATTCCACTGATCATTGCATGTTACACTGGCCTCACATACCACCAATGTGGCTAGGGCTAATGATGTGCTATCCCTGCCTCCTTATGTGTTTTGGTATTGTCTACAATACATGAGGCCACTTTGAGATTCTTTTCCAGGTATACTTTAAATCCCCCATCCACCCCTGGATTTGTTTCTGTTTGTGTAGGTCAGTGAGTGAGGAGTATGCTGGAAACAATTAAGTTTATGGGTGCAGACAAGTGTGAAGGTAAATTAATAATTTGTGGAGAAAATAGGATGCTGGAGAGTGGAGAGAAACACAAGTGCATACATCCATCTTCATTTATATACTCTCCACATAAACAAGGGAAACTGTATTACACAGCTGCATACATCCATCTTCATTTATATACTCTCCACATAAACAAGGGAAACTGTATTACACACCTGCATACATCCATCTTCATTTATATACTCTCCACATAAACCAGGAAAACTGTATTACACAAGTGCATACATCCATCTTCATTTATATACTCTCCACATAAACCAGGAAAACTGTATCACACAAGTGCATACATCCATCTTCATTTATATACTCTCCACATAAACCAGGAAAACTGTATCACACAAGTGCATACATCCTTCTTCATTTATATACTCTCCACATAAACCAGGAAAACTGTATCACACAAGTGCATACATCCATCTTCATTTATATACTCTCCACATAAACCAGGAAAACTGTATCACACAAGTGCATACATCCATCTTCATTTATATACTCTCCACATAAACCAGGAAAACTGTATCACACAAGTGCATACATCCATCTTCATTTATATACTCTCCACATAAACCAGGAAAACTGTATCACACAAGTGCATACATCCATCTTCATTTATATACTCTCCACATAAACCAGGAAAACTGTATCACACAAGTGCATACATCCATCTTCATCTATATACTCTCCACATAAACCAGGAAAACTGTATCACACAAGTGCATACATCCATCTTCATTTATATACTCTCCACATAAACCAGGAAAACTGTATGACACAAGTGCATACATCCATCTTCATTTATATACTCTCCACATAAACCAGGAAACTGTATGACACAAGTGCATACATCCATCTTCATTTATATACTCTCCACATAAACCAGGAAAACTGTATGACACAAGTGCATACATCCATCTTCATTTATATACTCTCCACATAAACCAGGAAACTGTATTACACAGCTGCATACATCCATCTTCATTTATATACTCTCAACATAAACCAGGAAACTGTATTACACAAGTGCATACATCCATCTTCATTTATATACTCTCCACATAAACCAGGAAACTGTATTACACAAGTGCACACATCCATCTTCATTTATATACTCTCCACATAAACCAGGAAAACTGTATTACACAAGTGTCTACATCCATCTTCATTTATATACTCTCCACATAAACCAGGAAAACTGTATTACACAAGTGCATACATCCATCTTCATTTATATACTCTCCACATAAACCAGGAAAAATGTTTTACACAAGTGCATACATCCATCTTCATTTATATACTCTCCACATAAACCAGGAAACTGTATTACACAAGTGCATACATCCATCTCCATTTATATACTCTCCACATAAACCAGGAAACTGTATTACACAAGTGCATACATCCATCTTCATTTATATACTCTCCACATAAACCAGGAAACTGTATTACACAAGTGCAGACATCCATCTTCATTTATATACTCTCCACATAAACCAGGAAACTGTATTACACAAGTGTACACATCCATCTTCATTTATATACTCTCCACATCAACCAGGAAAACTGTATTACACAAGTGCATACATCATCTTCATTTATATACTCTCCACATAAACCAGGAAAACTGTATCACACAAGTGCATACATCATCTTCATTTATATACTCTCCACATAAACCAGGAAAACTGTATCACACAAGTGCATCCATCCATCTTCATTTATATACTCTCCACATAAACCAGGAAACTGTATTACACAAGTGCACACATCCATCTTCATTTATATACTCTCCACATAAACCAGGAAAACTGTATTACACAAGTGCACACATCCATCTTCATTTATATACTCTCCACATAAACCAGGAAAACTGTATTACACAAGTGCACAAATCCATCTTCATTTATATACTCTCCACATAAACCAGGAAACTGTATTACACAAGTGCATACATCCATCTTCATTTATATACTCTCCACATAAACCAGGAAAACTGTATTACACAAGTGCATACATCCATCTTCATTTATATACTCTCCACATAAACCAGGAAAACTGTATTACACAAGTGCACACATCCATCTTCATTTATATACTCTCCACATAAACCAGGAAAACTGTATTACACAAGTGCACACATCCATCTTCATTTATGTACTCTCCACATAAACAAGGAAACTGTATTACACAGCTGCATACATCCATCTTCATTTATGTACTCTCCACATAAACCAGGAAAACTGTATTATACAAGTGCATACATCCCTCTTCATTTATATACTCTCCACATAAACCAGGAAAACTGTATTACACAAGTGCATACATCCATCTTCATTTATATACTCTCCACATAAACAAGGAAAACTGTATTACACAGCTGCATACATCCATCTTCATTTATATACTCTCCACATAAACAAGGAAAACTGTATCACAAGTGCATACATCCATCTTCATTTATATACTCTCCACATAAACAAGGAAAACTGTATTACACAAGTGCACACATCCATCTTTATTTATATACTCTCCACATAAACCAGGAAAACTGTATTACACAAGTGCATAAATCCATCTTCATTTATATACTCTCCACATAAACAAGGAAAACTGTATTACACAGCTGCATACATCCATCTTCATTTATATACTCTCCACATAAACAAGGAAAACTGTATTACACAGCTGCATACATCCATCTTCATTTTTATACTCTCCACATAAACAAGGAAAACTGTATCACAAGTGCACACATCCATCTTCATTTATATACTCTCCACATAAACCAGGAAAACTGTATTACACAGGTGCATACATCCATCTTCATTTATATACTCTCCACATAAACAAGGAAAACTGTATTACACAAGTGCATACATCCATCTTCATTTATATACTCTCCACATAATCCAGGAAAACTGTATTACACAAGTGCATACATCCATCTTCATTTATATTCTCTCCACATAAACCAGGAAAACTGTATTACACAGCTGCATACATCCATCTTCATTTATATTCTCTCCACATAAACAAGGAAAACTGTATTACACAAGTGCACACATCCATCTTCATTTATATACTCTCCACATAAACCAGGAAACTGTATTACACAAGTGCATACATCCATCTTCATTTATATACTCTCCACATAAACCAGGAAAACTGTATTACACAGCTGCATACATCCATCTTCATTTATATACTCTCCACATAAACCAGGAAAACTGTATTACACAAGTGCATACATCCATCTTCATTTATATACTCTCCACATAAACCAGGAAAACTGTATTACACAAGTGCATACATCCATCTTCATTTATATACTCTCCACATAAACAAAGAAAACTGTATTACACAAGTGCATACATCCATCTTCATTTATATACTCTCCACATAAACAAGGAAAACTGTATTACACAAGTGCATACATCCATCTTCATTTATATACTCTCCACATAAACAAGGAAAACTGTATTACACAAGTGCATACATCCATCTTCATTTAAATACTCTCCACATAAACCAGGAAAACTGTATCACACAAGTGCATACATCTATCTTCATTTATATACTCTCCACATAAACCAGGAAAACTGTATTACACAAGTGCATACATCCATCTTCATTTATATACTCTCCACATAAACCAGGAAAACTGTATTACACAAGTGCATACATCCATCTTCATTTATATACTCTCCACATAAACCAGGAAAACTGTATTAAACAAGTGCATACATCCATCTTCATTTATATACTCTCCACATAAACAAAGAAAACTGTATTACACAAGTGCATACATCCATCTTCATTTATATACTCTCCACATAAACAAGGAAAACTGTATTACACAAGTGCATACATCCATCTTCATTTATATACTCTCCACATAAACAAGGAAAACTGTATTACACAAGTGCATACATCCATCTTCATTTATATACTCTCCACATAAACCAGGAAAACTGTATCACACAAGTGCACACATCCATCTTCATTTATATACTCTCCACATAAACCAGGAAACTGTATTACACAAGTGTACACATCCATCTTCATTTATATACTCTCCACATCAACCAGGAAAACTGTATTACACAAGTGCATACATCATCTTCATTTATATACTCTCCACATAAACCAGGAAAACTGTATCACACAAGTGCATACATCATCTTCATTTATATACTCTCCACATAAACCAGGAAAACTGTATCACACAAGTGCATCCATCCATCTTCATTTATATACTCTCCACATAAACCAGGAAACTGTATTACACAAGTGCACACATCCATCTTCATTTATATACTCTCCACATAAACCAGGAAAACTGTATTACACAAGTGCACACATCCATCTTCATTTATATACTCTCCACATAAACCAGGAAAACTGTATTACACAAGTGCACACATCCATCTTCATTTATATACTCTCCACATAAACCAGGAAACTGTATTACACAAGTGCATACATCCATCTTCATTTATATACTCTCCACATAAACCAGGAAAACTGTATTACACAAGTGCATACATCCATCTTCATTTATATACTCTCCACATAAACCAGGAAAACTGTATTACACAAGTGCACACATCCATCTTCATTTATATACTCTCCACATAAACCAGGAAAACTGTATTACACAAGTGCACACATCCATCTTCATTTATGTACTCTCCACATAAACAAGGAAACTGTATTACACAGCTGCATACATCCATCTTCATTTATGTACTCTCCACATAAACCAGGAAAACTGTATTATACAAGTGCATACATCCCTCTTCATTTATATACTCTCCACATAAACCAGGAAAACTGTATTACACAAGTGCATACATCCATCTTCATTTATATACTCTCCACATAAACAAGGAAAACTGTATTACACAGCTGCATACATCCATCTTCATTTATATACTCTCCACATAAACAAGGAAAACTGTATCACAAGTGCATACATCCATCTTCATTTATATACTCTCCACATAAACAAGGAAAACTGTATTACACAAGTGCACACATCCATCTTTATTTATATACTCTCCACATAAACCAGGAAAACTGTATTACACAAGTGCATAAATCCATCTTCATTTATATACTCTCCACATAAACAAGGAAAACTGTATTACACAGCTGCATACATCCATCTTCATTTATATACTCTCCACATAAACAAGGAAAACTGTATTACACAGCTGCATACATCCATCTTCATTTTTATACTCTCCACATAAACAAGGAAAACTGTATCACAAGTGCACACATCCATCTTCATTTATATACTCTCCACATAAACCAGGAAAACTGTATTACACAGGTGCATACATCCATCTTCATTTATATACTCTCCACATAAACAAGGAAAACTGTATTACACAAGTGCATACATCCATCTTCATTTAAATACTCTCCACATAAACCAGGAAAACTGTATCACACAAGTGCATACATCTATCTTCATTTATATACTCTCCACATAAACCAGGAAAACTGTATTACACAAGTGCATACATCCATCTTCATTTATATACTCTCCACATAAACCAGGAAAACTGTATTACACAAGTGCATACATCCATCTTCATTTATATACTCTCCACATAAACCAGGAAAACTGTATTAAACAAGTGCATACATCCATCTTCATTTATATACTCTCCACATAAACAAAGAAAACTGTATTACACAAGTGCATACATCCATCTTCATTTATATACTCTCCACATAAACAAGGAAAACTGTATTACACAAGTGCATACATCCATCTTCATTTATATACTCTCCACATAAACAAGGAAAACTGTATTACACAAGTGCATACATCCATCTTCATTTATATACTCTCCACATAAACCAGGAAAACTGTATCACACAAGTGCACACATCCATCTTCATTTATATACTCTCCACATAAACCAGGAAAACTGTATTACACAAGTGCACACATCCATCTTCATTTATATACTCTCCACATAAACCAGGAAAACTGTATTACACAAGTGCACACATCCATCTTCATTTATATACTCTCCACATAAACCAGGAAACTGTATTACACAAGTGCATACATCCATCTTCATTTATATACTCTCCACATAAACCAGGAAAACTGTATTACACAAGTGCATACATCCATCTTCATTTTTATACTCTCCACATAAACAAGGAAAACTGTATCACAAGTGCACACATCCATCTTCATTTATATACTCTCCACATAAACCAGGAAAACTGTATTACACAGGTGCATACATCCATCTTCATTTATATACTCTCCACATAAACAAGGAAAACTGTATTACACAAGTGCATACATCCATCTTCATTTATATACTCTCCACATAATCCAGGAAAACTGTATTACACAAGTGCATACATCCATCTTCATTTATATTCTCTCCACATAAACCAGGAAAACTGTATTACACAGCTGCATACATCCATCTTCATTTATATTCTCTCCACATAAACAAGGAAAACTGTATTACACAAGTGCACACATCCATCTTCATTTATATACTCTCCACATAAACCAGGAAACTGTATTACACAAGTGCATACATCCATCTTCATTTATATACTCTCCACATAAACCAGGAAAACTGTATTACACAGCTGCATACATCCATCTTCATTTATATACTCTCCACATAAACCAGGAAAACTGTATTACACAAGTGCATACATCCATCTTCATTTATATACTCTCCACATAAACCAGGAAAACTGTATTACACAAGTGCATACATCCATCTTCATTTATATACTCTCCACATAAACAAAGAAAACTGTATTACACAAGTGCATACATCCATCTTCATTTATATACTCTCCACATAAACAAGGAAAACTGTATTACACAAGTGCATACATCCATCTTCATTTATATACTCTCCACATAAACAAGGAAAACTGTATTACACAAGTGCATACATCCATCTTCATTTAAATACTCTCCACATAAACCAGGAAAACTGTATCACACAAGTGCATACATCTATCTTAATTTATATACTCTCCACATAAACCAGGAAAACTGTATTACACAAGTGCATACATCCATCTTCATTTATATACTCTCCACATAAACCAGGAAAACTGTATTACACAAGTGCATACATCCATCTTCATTTATATACTCTCCACATAAACCAGGAAAACTGTATTAAACAAGTGCATACATCCATCTTCATTTATATACTCTCCACATAAACAAAGAAAACTGTATTACACAAGTGCATACATCCATCTTCATTTATATACTCTCCACATAAACAAGGAAAACTGTATTACACAAGTGCATACATCCATCTTCATTTATATACTCTCCACATAAACAAGGAAAACTGTATTACACAAGTGCATACATCCATCTTCATTTATATACTCTCCACATAAACCAGGAAAACTGTATCACACAAGTGCACACATCCATCTTCATTTATATACTCTCCACATAAACCAGGAAACTGTATTACACAAGTGTACACATCCATCTTCATTTATATACTCTCCACATCAACCAGGAAAACTGTATTACACAAGTGCATACATCATCTTCATTTATATACTCTCCACATAAACCAGGAAAACTGTATCACACAAGTGCATACATCATCTTCATTTATATACTCTCCACATAAACCAGGAAAACTGTATCACACAAGTGCATCCATCCATCTTCATTTATATACTCTCCACATAAACCAGGAAACTGTATTACACAAGTGCACACATCCATCTTCATTTATATACTCTCCACATAAACCAGGAAAACTGTATTACACAAGTGCACACATCCATCTTCATTTATATACTCTCCACATAAACCAGGAAAACTGTATTACACAAGTGCACACATCCATCTTCATTTATATACTCTCCACATAAACCAGGAAACTGTATTACACAAGTGCATACATCCATCTTCATTTATATACTCTCCACATAAACCAGGAAAACTGTATTACACAAGTGCATACATCCATCTTCATTTATATACTCTCCACATAAACCAGGAAAACTGTATTACACAAGTGCACACATCCATCTTCATTTATATACTCTCCACATAAACCAGGAAAACTGTATTACACAAGTGCACACATCCATCTTCATTTATGTACTCTCCACATAAACAAGGAAACTGTATTACACAGCTGCATACATCCATCTTCATTTATGTACTCTCCACATAAACCAGGAAAACTGTATTATACAAGTGCATACATCCCTCTTCATTTATATACTCTCCACATAAACCAGGAAAACTGTATTACACAAGTGCATACATCCATCTTCATTTATATACTCTCCACATAAACAAGGAAAACTGTATTACACAGCTGCATACATCCATCTTCATTTATATACTCTCCACATAAACAAGGAAAACTGTATCACAAGTGCATACATCCATCTTCATTTATATACTCTCCACATAAACAAGGAAAACTGTATTACACAAGTGCACACATCCATCTTTATTTATATACTCTCCACATAAACCAGGAAAACTGTATTACACAAGTGCATAAATCCATCTTCATTTATATACTCTCCACATAAACAAGGAAAACTGTATTACACAGCTGCATACATCCATCTTCATTTATATACTCTCCACATAAACAAGGAAAACTGTATTACACAGCTGCATACATCCATCTTCATTTTTATACTCTCCACATAAACAAGGAAAACTGTATCACAAGTGCACACATCCATCTTCATTTATATACTCTCCACATAAACCAGGAAAACTGTATTACACAGGTGCATACATCCATCTTCATTTATATACTCTCCACATAAACAAGGAAAACTGTATTACACAAGTGCATACATCCATCTTCATTTAAATACTCTCCACATAAACCAGGAAAACTGTATCACACAAGTGCATACATCTATCTTCATTTATATACTCTCCACATAAACCAGGAAAACTGTATTACACAAGTGCATACATCCATCTTCATTTATATACTCTCCACATAAACCAGGAAAACTGTATTACACAAGTGCATACATCCATCTTCATTTATATACTCTCCACATAAACCAGGAAAACTGTATTAAACAAGTGCATACATCCATCTTCATTTATATACTCTCCACATAAACAAAGAAAACTGTATTACACAAGTGCATACATCCATCTTCATTTATATACTCTCCACATAAACAAGGAAAACTGTATTACACAAGTGCATACATCCATCTTCATTTATATACTCTCCACATAAACAAGGAAAACTGTATTACACAAGTGCATACATCCATCTTCATTTATATACTCTCCACATAAACCAGGAAAACTGTATCACACAAGTGCACACATCCATCTTCATTTATATACTCTCCACATAAACCAGGAAAACTGTATTACACAAGTGCACACATCCATCTTCATTTATATACTCTCCACATAAACCAGGAAAACTGTATTACACAAGTGCACACATCCATCTTCATTTATATACTCTCCACATAAACCAGGAAACTGTATTACACAAGTGCATACATCCATCTTCATTTATATACTCTCCACATAAACCAGGAAAACTGTATTACACAAGTGCATACATCCATCTTCATTTATATACTCTCCACATAAACCAGGAAAACTGTATTACACAAGTGCACACATCCATCTTCATTTATATACTCTCCACATAAACCAGGAAAACTGTATTACACAAGTGCACACATCCATCTTCATTTATGTACTCTCCACATAAACAAGGAAACTGTATTACACAGCTGCATACATCCATCTTCATTTATGTACTCTCCACATAAACCAGGAAAACTGTATTATACAAGTGCATACATCCCTCTTCATTTATATACTCTCCACATAAACCAGGAAAACTGTATTACACAAGTGCATACATCCATCTTCATTTATATACTCTCCACATAAACAAGGAAAACTGTATTACACAGCTGCATACATCCATCTTCATTTATATACTCTCCACATAAACAAGGAAAACTGTATCACAAGTGCATACATCCATCTTCATTTATATACTCTCCACATAAACAAGGAAAACTGTATTACACAAGTGCACACATCCATCTTTATTTATATACTCTCCACATAAACCAGGAAAACTGTATTACACAAGTGCATAAATCCATCTTCATTTATATACTCTCCACATAAACAAGGAAAACTGTATTACACAGCTGCATACATCCATCTTCATTTATATACTCTCCACATAAACAAGGAAAACTGTATTACACAGCTGCATACATCCATCTTCATTTATATACTCTCCACATAAACAAGGAAAACTGTATCACAAGTGCACACATCCATCTTCATTTATATACTCTCCACATAAACCAGGAAAACTGTATTACACAGGTGCATACATCCATCTTCATTTATATACTCTCCACATAAACAAGGAAAACTGTATTACACAAGTGCATACATCCATCTTCATTTATATACTCTCCACATAATCCAGGAAAACTGTATTACACAAGTGCATACATCCATCTTCATTTATATTCTCTCCACATAAACCAGGAAAACTGTATTACACAGCTGCATACATCCATCTTCATTTATATTCTCTCCACATAAACAAGGAAAACTGTATTACACAAGTGCACACATCCATCTTCATTTATATACTCTCCACATAAACCAGGAAACTGTATTACACAAGTGCATACATCCATCTTCATTTATATACTCTCCACATAAACCAGGAAAACTGTATTACACAGCTGCATACATCCATCTTCATTTATATACTCTCCACATAAACCAGGAAAACTGTATTACACAAGTGCATACATCCATCTTCATTTATATACTCTCCACATAAACCAGGAAAACTGTATTACACAAGTGCATACATCCATCTTCATTTATATACTCTCCACATAAACAAAGAAAACTGTATTACACAAGTGCATACATCCATCTTCATTTATATACTCTCCACATAAACAAGGAAAACTGTATTACACAAGTGCATACATCCATCTTCATTTATATACTCTCCACATAAACAAGGAAAACTGTATTACACAAGTGCATACATCCATCTTCATTTAAATACTCTCCACATAAACCAGGAAAACTGTATCACACAAGTGCATACATCTATCTTCATTTATATACTCTCCACATAAACCAGGAAAACTGTATTACACAAGTGCATACATCCATCTTCATTTATATACTCTCCACATAAACCAGGAAAACTGTATTACACAAGTGCATACATCCATCTTCATTTATATACTCTCCACATAAACCAGGAAAACTGTATTAAACAAGTGCATACATCCATCTTCATTTATATACTCTCCACATAAACAAAGAAAACTGTATTACACAAGTGCATACATCCATCTTCATTTATATACTCTCCACATAAACCAGGAAAACTGTATTACACAAGTGCATACATCCATCTTCATTTATATACTCTCCACATAAACAAGGAAAACTGTATTACACAAGTGCATACATCCATCTTCATTTATATACTCTCCACATAAACAAAGAAAACTGTATTAAACAAGTGCATACATCCATCTTCATTTATATACTCTCCACATAAACAAAGAAAACTGTATTACACAAGTGCATACATCCATCTTCATTTATATACTCTCCACATAAACCATGGAAACTGTATTACACAGCTGCATACATCCATCTTCATTTATATACTCTCCACATAAACAAGGAAAACTGTATTACACAAGTGCATACATCCATCTTCATTTATATACTCTATACATAAACCAGGAAAACTGTATTACACAAGTGCATACATCCATCTTCATTTATATACTCTCCACATAAACCAGGAAAACTGTATTACACAAGTGCATACATCCATCTTCATTTATATACTCTCCACATAAACAAAGAAAACTGTATTACACAAGTGCATACATCCATCTTCATTTATATACTCTCCACATAAACAAGGAAAACTGTATTACACAGCTGCATACATCCATCTTCATTTATATACTCTCCACATAAACCAGGAAAAATGTATTACACAAGTGCATACATCCATCTTCATTTATATACTCTCCACATATACAAGGAAAACTGCATTACACAAGTGCATACATCCATCTTCATTTATATACTCTCCACATAAACCAGGAAAACTGTATTACACAAGTGCATACATCCATCTTCATTTATATACTCTCCACATAAACCAGGAAAACTGTATTACACAAGTGCACACATCCATCTTCATTTATGTACTCTCCACATAAACAAGGAAACTGTATTACACAGCTGCATACATCCATCTTCATTTATGTACTCTCCACATAAACCAGGAAAACTGTATTATACAAGTGCATACATCCCTCTTCATTTATATACTCTCCACATAAACCAGGAAAACTGTATTACACAAGTGCATACATCCATCTTCATTTATATACTCTCCACATAAACAAGGAAAACTGTATTACACAGCTGCATACATCCATCTTCATTTATATACTCTCCACATAAACAAGGAAAACTGTATCACAAGTGCACACATCCATCTTCATTTATATACTCTCCACATAAACCAGGAAAACTGTATTACACAGGTGCATACATCCATCTTCATTTATATACTCTCCACATAAACAAGGAAAACTGTATTACACAAGTGCATACATCCATCTTCATTTATATACTCTCCACATAATCCAGGAAAACTGTATTACACAAGTGCATACATCCATCTTCATTTATATTCTCTCCACATAAACCAGGAAAACTGTATTACACAGCTGCATACATCCATCTTCATTTATATTCTCTCCACATAAACAAGGAAAACTGTATTACACAAGTGCACACATCCATCTTCATTTATATACTCTCCACATAAACCAGGAAACTGTATTACACAAGTGCATACATCCATCTTCATTTATATACTCTCCACATAAACCAGGAAAACTGTATTACACAGCTGCATACATCCATCTTCATTTATATACTCTCCACATAAACCAGGAAAACTGTATTACACAAGTGCATACATCCATCTTCATTTATATACTCTCCACATAAACCAGGAAAACTGTATTACACAAGTGCATACATCCATCTTCATTTATATACTCTCCACATAAACAAAGAAAACTGTATTACACAAGTGCATACATCCATCTTCATTTATATACTCTCCACATAAACAAGGAAAACTGTATTACACAAGTGCATACATCCATCTTCATTTATATACTCTCCACATAAACAAGGAAAACTGTATTACACAAGTGCATACATCCATCTTCATTTAAATACTCTCCACATAAACCAGGAAAACTGTATCACACAAGTGCATACATCTATCTTCATTTATATACTCTCCACATAAACCAGGAAAACTGTATTACACAAGTGCATACATCCATCTTCATTTATATACTCTCCACATAAACCAGGAAAACTGTATTACACAAGTGCATACATCCATCTTCATTTATATACTCTCCACATAAACCAGGAAAACTGTATTAAACAAGTGCATACATCCATCTTCATTTATATACTCTCCACATAAACAAAGAAAACTGTATTACACAAGTGCATACATCCATCTTCATTTATATACTCTCCACATAAACCAGGAAAACTGTATTACACAAGTGCATACATCCATCTTCATTTATATACTCTCCACATAAACAAGGAAAACTGTATTACACAAGTGCATACATCCATCTTCATTTATATACTCTCCACATAAACCAGGAAAACTGTATCACACAAGTGCATACATCTATCTTCATTTATATACTCTCCACATAAACCAGGAAAACTGTATTACACAAGTGCATACATCCATCTTCATTTATATACTCTCCACATAAACAAGGAAAACTGTATTACACAGCTGCATACATCCATCTTCATTTATATACTCTCCACATAAACCAGGAAAACTGTATTACACAGCTGCATACATCCATCTTCATTTATATACTCTCCACATAAACCAGGAAAACTGTATTACACAAGTGCATACATCCATCTTCATTTATATACTCTCCACATAAACAAGGAAAACTGTATTACACAGCTGCATACATCCATCTTCATTTATATACTCTCCACATAAACCATGGAAACTGTATTACACAGCTGCATACATCCATCTTCATTTATATACTCTCCACATAAACAAGGAAAACTGTATTACACAAGTGCATACATCCATCTTCATTTATATACTCTATACATAAACCAGGAAAACTGTATTACACAAGTGCATACATCCATCTTCATTTATATACTCTCCACATAAACCAGGAAAACTGTATTACACAAGTGCATACATCCATCTTCATTTATATACTCTCCACATAAACAAAGAAAACTGTATTACACAAGTGCATACATCCATCTTCATTTATATACTCTCCACATAAACAAGGAAAACTGTATTACACAGCTGCATACATCCATCTTCATTTATATACTCTCCACATAAACCAGGAAAAATGTATTACACAAGTGCATACATCCATCTTCATTTATATACTCTCCACATATACAAGGAAAACTGCATTACACAAGTGCATACATCCATCTTCATTTATATACTCTCCACATAAACCAGGAAAACTGTATTACACAAGTGCATACATCCATCTTCATTTATATACTCTCCACATAAACCAGGAAAACTGTATTACACAAGTGCATACATCCATCTTCATTTATATACTCTCCACATAAACAAAGAAAACTGTATTACACAACTGCATACATCCATCTTCATTTATATACTCTGCACATAAACAAGGAAAACTGTATTACACAAGTGCATACATCCATCTTCATTTATATACTCTCCACATAAACCAGGAAAACTGTATTACACAAGTGCATACATCCATCTTCATTTATATACTCTCCACATAAACCAGGAAAACTGTATTACACAAGTGCATACATCCATCTTCATTTATATACTCTCCACATAAACCAGGAAAACTGTATTACACAAGTGCATACATCCATCTTCATTTGTATACTCTCCACATAAACCAGGAAAACTGTATTACACAAGTGCATACATCCATCTTCATTAATATACTCTCCACATAAACAAGGAAAACTGTATTACACAGCTGCATACATCCATCTTCATTTATATACTCTCCACATAAACCAGGGAAACTGTATTACACAGCTGCATACATCCATCTTCATTTATATACTCTCCACATAAACAAGGAAAACTGTATTACACAAGTGCATACATCCATCTTCATTTATATACTCTCCACATAAACCAGGAAAACTGTATTACACAAGTGCATACATCCATCTTCATTTATATACTCTCCACATAAACCAGGAAAACTGTATCACACAAGTGCATACATCCATCTTCATTTATATACTCTCCACATAAACCAGGGAAACAGTATGACACAAGTGCATACATCCATCTTCATTTATATACTCTCCACATAAACCAGGAAAACTGTATGACACAAGTGCATACATCCATCTTCATTTATATACTCTCCACATAAACCAGGAAACTGTATTACACAGCTGCATACATCCATCTTCATTTATATACTCTCCACATAAACCAGGAAACTGTATTACACAAGTGCATACATCCATCTTCATTTATATACTCTCCACATAAACCAGGAAACTGTATTACACACGTGCACACATCCATCTTCATTTATATACTCTCCACATAAACCAGGAAAACTGTATTACACAATTGTCTACATCCATCTTCATTTATATACTCTCCACATAAACCAGGAAAACTGTATTACACAAGTGCATACATCCATCTTCATTTATATACTCTCCACATAAACCAGGAAAAATGTTTTACACAAGTGCATACATCCATCTTCATTTATATACTCTCCACATAAACCAGGAATCTGTATTACACAAGTGCATACATTCATCTCCATTTATATACTCTCCACATAAACCAGGAAACTGTATTACACAAGTGCATACATCCATCTTCATTTATATACTCTCCACATAAACCAGGAAACTGTATTACACAAGTGCAGACATCCATCTTCATTTATATACTCTCCACATAAACCAGGAAACTGTATTACACAAGTGTACACATCCATCTTCATTTATATACTCTCCACATCAACCAGGAAAACTGTATTACACAAGTGCATACATCATCTTCATTTATATACTCTCCACATAAACCAGGAAAACTGTATCACACAAGTGCATACATCATCTTCATTTATATACTCTCCACATAAACCAGGAAAACTGTATCACACAAGTGCATCCATCCATCTTCATTTATATACTCTCCACATAAACCAGGAAACTGTATTACACAAGTGCACACATCCATCTTCATTTATATACTCTCCACATAAACCAGGAAAACTGTATTACACAAGTGCACATATCCATCTTCATTTATATACTCTCCACATAAACCAGGAAAACTGTATTACACAAGTGCACACATCCATCTTCATTTATATACTCTCCACATAAACCAGGAAACTGTATTACACAAGTGCATACATCCATCTTCATTTATATACTCTCCACATAAACCAGGAAAACTGTATTACACAAGTGCATACATCCATCTTCATTTATATACTCTCCACATAAACCAGGAAAACTGTATTACACAAGTGCACACATCCATCTTCATTTATGTACTCTCCACATAAACCAGGAAAACTGTATTACACAAGTGCACACATCCATCTTCATTTATGTACTCTCCACATAAACAAGGAAACTGTATGACACAGCTGCATACATCCATCTTCATTTATGTACTCTCCACATAAACCAGGAAAACTGTATTATACAAGTGCATACATCCATCTTCATTTATATACTCTCCACATAAACCAGGAAAACTGTATTACACAAGTGCATACATCCATCTTCATTTATATACTCTCCACATAAACAAGGAAAACTGTATTACACAAGTGCATACATCCATCTTCATTTATATACTCTCCACATAAACAAGGAAAACTGTATTACACAAGTGCATACATCCATCTTCATTTATATACTCTCCACATAAACCAGGAAAACTGTATCACACAAGTGCATACATCTATCTTCATTTATATACTCTCCACATAAACCAGGAAAACTGTATTACACAAGTGCATACATCCATCTTCATTTATATACTCTCCACATAAACAAGGAAAACTGTATTACACAGCTGCATACATCCATCTTCATTTATATACTCTCCATATAAACCAGGAAAACTGTATTACAAAGCTGCATACATCCATTTTCATTTATATACTCTCCACATAAACCAGGAAAACTGTATTACCCAAGTGCATACATCCATCTTCATTTATATACTCTCCACATAAAAATGGAAAACTGTATTACACAGCTGCATACATCCATCTTCATTTATATACTCTCCACATAAACCAGGGAAACTGTATTACACAGCTGCATACATCCATCTTCATTTATATACTCTCCACATAAACAAGGAAAACTGTATTACACAAGTGCATACATCCATCTTCATTTATATACTCTATACATAAACCAGGAAAACTGTATTACACAAGTGCATACATCCATCTTCATTTATATACTCTCCACATAAACCAGGAAAACTGTATTACACAAGTGCATACATCCATCTTCATTTATATACTCTCCACATAAACAAAGAAAACTGTATTACACAAGTGCATACATCCATCTTCATTTATATACTCTCCACATAAACAAGGAAAACTGTATTACACAGCTGCATACATCCATCTTCATTTATATACTCTCCACATAAACCAGGAAAAATGTATTACACAAGTGCATACATCCATCTTCATTTATATACTCTCCACATAAACAAGGAAAACTGTATTACACAAGTGCATACATCCATCTTCATTTATATACTCTCCACATAAACCAGGAAAACTGTATTACACAAGTGCATACATCCATCTTCATTTATATACTCTCCACATAAACCAGGAAAACTGTATTACACAAGTGCATACATCCATCTTCATTTATTTACTCTCCACATAAACAAAGAAAACTGTATTACACAGCTGCATACATCCATCTTCATTTATATACTCTCCACATAAACCAGGGAAACTGTATTACACAGCTGCATACATCCATCTTCATTTATAT
Organism: Taudactylus pleione; assembly: GCA_031769625.1. Lineage (NCBI taxonomy): Eukaryota > Metazoa > Chordata > Amphibia > Anura > Myobatrachidae > Taudactylus > Taudactylus pleione. The sequence goes on along the minus strand of JAUIMM010000350.1, from coordinate 6,706,651 downwards.
ACTCTCCACATAAACAAGGAAAACTGTATTACACAAGTGCTTACATCCATCTTCATTTATATACTCTCCACATAAACAAGGAAAACTGTATTACACAGCTGCATACATCCATCTTCATTTATATACTCTCCACATAAACCAGGGAAACTGTATTACACAGCTGCATACATCCATCTTCATTTATATACTCTCCACATAAACAAGGAAAACTGTATTACACAAGTGCTTACATCCATCTTCATTTATATACTCTCCACATAAACCAGGAAAACTGTATTACACAAGTGCATACATCCATCTTGATTTATATACTCTCCACATAAACCAGGAAAACTGTATTACACAGCTGCATACATCCATCTTCATTTATATACTCTCCACATAAACAAAGAAAACTGTATTACACAAGTGCATACATCCATCTTCATTTATATACTCTCCACATAAACAAGGAAAACTGTATTACACAGCTGCATACATCCATCTTCATTTATATACTCTCCACATAAACCAGGAAAAATGTATTACACAAGTGCATACATCCATCTTCATTTATATACTCTCCACATAAACCAGGAAAACTGTATTACACAAGTGCATACATCCATCTTCATTTATATACTCTCCACATAAACCAGGAAAACTGTATTACACAAGTGCATACATCCATCTTCATTTATATACTCTCCACATAAACCAGGAAAACTGTATTACACAAGTGCATACATCCATCTTCATTTATATACTCTCCACATAAACCAGGGAAACTGTATTACACAGGTGCATACATCCATCTTCATTTATATACTCTCCACATAAACAAGGAAAACTGTATTACACAAGTGCATACATCCATCTTCATTTATATACTCTCCACATAAACCAGGAAAACTGTAATACACAAGTGCATACATCCATCTTCATTTATATACTCTCCACATAAACCAGGAAAACTGTATTACACAGTTGCATACATCCATCTTCATTTATATTCTCTCCACATAAACCAGGAAAACTGTATTACACAGCTGCATCCATCTTCATTTACATACTCTCCACATAAACAAGGAAAACTGTATTACACAGCTGCATACATCCATCTTCATTTATATACTCTCCAGATAAACCAGGAAAACTGTATTACACAGCTGCATACATCCATCTTCATTTATATACTCTCCACATAAACCAGGAAAACTGTATTACACAAGAGCATACATCCATCTTCATTTATATACTCTCCACATAAACAAGGAAAACTGTATTACACAGCTGCATACATCCATCTTCATTTATATACTCTCCACATAAACCAGGGAAACTGTATTACACAGCTGCATACATCCATCTTCATTTATATACTCTCCACATAAACAAGGAAAACTGTATTACACAAGTGCATACATCCATCTTCATTTATATACTCTCAACAAAAACCAGGAAAACTGTATTACACAAGTACATACATCCATCTTCATTTATATACTCTCCACATAAACCAGGAAAACTGTATTACACAAGTGCATACATCCATATTCATTTATATACTCTCCACATAAACAAAGAAAACTGTATTACACAAGTGCATACATCCATCTTCATTTATATACTCTCCACATAAACAAGGAAAACTGTATTACACAGCTGCATACATCCATCTTCATTTATATACTCTCCACATAAACAAGGAAAACTGTATTACACAAGTGCATACATCCATCTTCATTTATATACTCTCCACATAAACCAGGAAAACTGTATTACACAAGTCCATACATCCATCTTCATTTATATACTCTCCACATAAACTAGGAAAACTGTATTACACAAGTGCATACATCCATCTTCATTTATATACTCTCCACATAAACAAGGAAAACTGTATTACACAAGTGCATACATCCATCTTCATTTATATACTCTCCACATAAACCAGGAAAACTGTATTACACATGTGCATACATCCATCTTCATTTATATACTCTCCACATAAACAAAGAAAACTGTATTACACAGCTGCATACATCCATCTTCATTTATATACTCTCCACATAAACAAGGAAAACTGTATCACAAGTGCATACATCCATCTTCATTTATATACTCTCCACATAAACAAGGAAAACTGTATCACAAGTGAATACATCCATCTTCATTTATATACTCTCCACATAAACCAGGAAAACTGTATTACACAGCTGCATACATCCATCTTCATTTATATACTCTCCACATAAACAAGGAAAACTGTATTACACAAGTGCATACATCCATCTTCATTTATATACTCTCCACATAAACCAGGAAACTGTAATACACAGCTGCATACATCCATCTTCATTTATATACTCTCCACATAAACATGGAAAACTGTATTACACAGCTGCACACATCCATCTCCATTTATATACTCTCCACATAAACAAGGAAAACTGTATTAAACAAGTGCATACATCCATCTTCATTTATATACTCTCCACATAAACCAGGAAATCTGTATTACACAAGTGCATACATCCATCTTCATTTATATTCTCTCCACATAAACCAGGAAAACTGTATTACACAGGAGCATACATCCATCTTCATTTATATACTCTCCACATAAACAAGGAAAACTGTATTAAACAAGTGCATACATCCATCTTCATTTATATACTCTCCACATAAACCAGGAAAACTGTATTACACAAGTGCATACATCCATCTTCATTTATATACTCTCCACATAAAACAGTAAAACTGTATTACACAGCTGCATACATCCATCTTCATTTATATTCTCTCCACATAAACAAGGAAAACTGTATTACACAGCTGCATCCATCTTCATTTATATACTCTCCACATAAACAAGGAAAACTGAATTACACAGCTGCATACATCCATCTTCATTTAAATACTCTCCACATAAACAAGGAAAACTGTATTACACAAGAGCACACATCCATCTTCATTTATATACTCTCCACATAAACAAGGAAAACTGTATTACACAGCTGCATACATCCATCTTCATTTATTTACTCTCCACAAAAACCAGGAAAACTGTATTACACAGCTGCATACATCCACCTTCATTTATATACTCTCCACATAAAGCAGGAAAACTGTATTACACAAGTGCATACATCCATCTTCATTTATACACTCTCCACATAAACAAGGAAAACTGTATTATACAGCTGCATACATCCATCTTCATTTATATACTCTCCACATAAACCAGGGAAACTGTATTACACAGCTGCATACATCCATCTTCATTTATATACTCTCCACATAAACAAGGAAAACTGTTTTACACAAGTGCATACATCCATCTTCATTTATATACTCTCCACATAAACAAGGAAAACTGTATTACACAAGTGCATACATCCATCTTCATTTATATACTCTCCACATAAACCAGGAAAACTGTATTACACAAGTGCATACATCCATCTTCATTTATATACTCTCCACATAAACCAGGAAAACTGTATTACACAAGTGCATACATCCATCTTCATTTATATACTCTCCACATAAACAAAGAAAACTGTATTACACAAGTGCATACATCCATCTTCATTTATATACTCTCCACATAAACAAGGAAAACTGTATTACACAGCTGCATACATCCATCTTCATTTATATACTCTCCACATAAACCAGGAAAAATGTATTACACAAGTGCATACATCCATCTTCATTTATATACTCTCCACATAAACAAGGAAAACTGTATTACACAAGTGCATACATCCATCTTCATTTATATACTCTCCACATAAACCAGGAAAACTGTATTACACAAGTGCATACATCCATCTTCATTTATATACTCTCCACATAAACCAGGAAAACTGTATTACACAAGTGCATACATCCATCTTCATTTATTTACTCTCCACATAAACAAAGAAAACTGTATTACACAGCTGCATACATCCATCTTCATTTATATACTCTCCACATAAACAAGGAAAACTGTATTACACAAGTGCATACATCCATCTTCATTTATATACTCTCCACATAAACAAGGAAAACTGTATTACACAGCTGCATACATCCATCTTCATTTATATACTCTCCACATAAACCAGGGAAACTGTATTACACAGCTGCATACATCCATCTTCATTTATATACTCTCCACATAAACAAGGAAAACTGTATTACACAAGTGCTTACATCCATCTTCATTTATATACTCTCCACATAAACCAGGAAAACTGTATTACACAAGTGCATACATCCATCTTGATTTATATACTCTCCACATAAACCAGGAAAACTGTATTACACAGCTGCATACATCCATCTTCATTTATATACTCTCCACATAAACAAAGAAAACTGTATTACACAAGTGCATACATCCATCTTCATTTATATACTCTCCACATAAACAAGGAAAACTGTATTACACAGCTGCATACATCCATCTTCATTTATATACTCTCCACATAAACCAGGAAAAATGTATTACACAAGTGCATACATCCATCTTCATTTATATACTCTCCACATAAACCAGGAAAACTGTATTACACAAGTGCATACATCCATCTTCATTTATATACTCTCCACATAAACCAGGAAAACTGTATTACACAAGTGCATACATCCATCTTCATTTATATACTCTCCACATAAACCAGGAAAACTGTATTACACAAGTGCATACATCCATCTTCATTTATATACTCTCCACATAAACCAGGGAAACTGTATTACACAGGTGCATACATCCATCTTCATTTATATACTCTCCACATAAACAAGGAAAACTGTATTACACAAGTGCATACATCCATCTTCATTTATATACTCTCCACATAAACCAGGAAAACTGTAATACACAAGTGCATACATCCATCTTCATTTATATACTCTCCACATAAACCAGGAAAACTGTATTACACAGTTGCATACATCCATCTTCATTTATATTCTCTCCACATAAACCAGGAAAACTGTATTACACAGCTGCATCCATCTTCATTTACATACTCTCCACATAAACAAGGAAAACTGTATTACACAGCTGCATACATCCATCTTCATTTATATACTCTCCAGATAAACCAGGAAAACTGTATTACACAGCTGCATACATCCATCTTCATTTATATACTCTCCACATAAACCAGGAAAACTGTATTACACAAGAGCATACATCCATCTTCATTTATATACTCTCCACATAAACAAGGAAAACTGTATTACACAGCTGCATACATCCATCTTCATTTATATACTCTCCACATAAACCAGGGAAACTGTATTACACAGCTGCATACATCCATCTTCATTTATATACTCTCCACATAAACAAGGAAAACTGTATTACACAAGTGCATACATCCATCTTCATTTATATACTCTCAACAAAAACCAGGAAAACTGTATTACACAAGTACATACATCCATCTTCATTTATATACTCTCCACATAAACCAGGAAAACTGTATTACACAAGTGCATACATCCATATTCATTTATATACTCTCCACATAAACAAAGAAAACTGTATTACACAAGTGCATACATCCATCTTCATTTATATACTCTCCACATAAACAAGGAAAACTGTATTACACAGCTGCATACATCCATCTTCATTTATATACTCTCCACATAAACAAGGAAAACTGTATTACACAAGTGCATACATCCATCTTCATTTATATACTCTCCACATAAACCAGGAAAACTGTATTACACAAGTCCATACATCCATCTTCATTTATATACTCTCCACATAAACTAGGAAAACTGTATTACACAAGTGCATACATCCATCTTCATTTATATACTCTCCACATAAACAAGGAAAACTGTATTACACAAGTGCATACATCCATCTTCATTTATATACTCTCCACATAAACCAGGAAAACTGTATTACACATGTGCATACATCCATCTTCATTTATATACTCTCCACATAAACAAAGAAAACTGTATTACACAGCTGCATACATCCATCTTCATTTATATACTCTCCACATAAACAAGGAAAACTGTATCACAAGTGCATACATCCATCTTCATTTATATACTCTCCACATAAACAAGGAAAACTGTATCACAAGTGAATACATCCATCTTCATTTATATACTCTCCACATAAACCAGGAAAACTGTATTACACAGCTGCATACATCCATCTTCATTTATATACTCTCCACATAAACAAGGAAAACTGTATTACACAAGTGCATACATCCATCTTCATTTATATACTCTCCACATAAACCAGGAAACTGTAATACACAGCTGCATACATCCATCTTCATTTATATACTCTCCACATAAACATGGAAAACTGTATTACACAGCTGCACACATCCATCTCCATTTATATACTCTCCACATAAACAAGGAAAACTGTATTAAACAAGTGCATACATCCATCTTCATTTATATTCTCTCCACATAAACCAGGAAAACTGTATTACACAGGAGCATACATCCATCTTCATTTATATACTCTCCACATAAACAAGGAAAACTGTATTAAACAAGTGCATACATCCATCTTCATTTATATACTCTCCACATAAACCAGGAAAACTGTATTACACAAGTGCATACATCCATCTTCATTTATATACTCTCCACATAAAACAGTAAAACTGTATTACACAGCTGCATACATCCATCTTCATTTATATTCTCTCCACATAAACAAGGAAAACTGTATTACACAGCTGCATCCATCTTCATTTATATACTCTCCACATAAACAAGGAAAACTGAATTACACAGCTGCATACATCCATCTTCATTTAAATACTCTCCACATAAACAAGGAAAACTGTATTACACAAGAGCACACATCCATCTTCATTTATATACTCTCCACATAAACAAGGAAAACTGTATTACACAGCTGCATACATCCATCTTCATTTATTTACTCTCCACAAAAACCAGGAAAACTGTATTACACAGCTGCATACATCCACCTTCATTTATATACTCTCCACATAAAGCAGGAAAACTGTATTACACAAGTGCATACATCCATCTTCATTTATACACTCTCCACATAAACAAGGAAAACTGTATTATACAGCTGCATACATCCATCTTCATTTATATACTCTCCACATAAACCAGGGAAACTGTATTACACAGCTGCATACATCCATCTTCATTTATATACTCTCCACATAAACAAGGAAAACTGTTTTACACAAGTGCATACATCCATCTTCATTTATATACTCTCCACATAAACAAGGAAAACTGTATTACACAAGTGCATACATCCATCTTCATTTATATACTCTCCACATAAACCAGGAAAACTGTATTACACAAGTGCATACATCCATCTTCATTTATATACTCTCCACATAAACCAGGAAAACTGTATTACACAAGTGCATACATCCATCTTCATTTATATACTCTCCACATAAACAAAGAAAACTGTATTACACAAGTGCATACATCCATCTTCATTTATATACTCTCCACATAAACAAGGAAAACTGTATTACACAGCTGCATACATCCATCTTCATTTATATACTCTCCACATAAACCAGGAAAAATGTATTACACAAGTGCATACATCCATCTTCATTTATATACTCTCCACATAAACAAGGAAAACTGTATTACACAAGTGCATACATCCATCTTCATTTATATACTCTCCACATAAACCAGGAAAACTGTATTACACAAGTGCATACATCCATCTTCATTTATATACTCTCCACATAAACCAGGAAAACTGTATTACACAAGTGCATACATCCATCTTCATTTATTTACTCTCCACATAAACAAAGAAAACTGTATTACACAGCTGCATACATCCATCTTCATTTATATACTCTCCACATAAACAAGGAAAACTGTATTACACAAGTGCATACATCCATCTTCATTTATATACTCTCCACATAAACAAGGAAAACTGTATTACACAGCTGCATACATCCATCTTCATTTATATACTCTCCACATAAACCAGGGAAACTGTATTACACAGCTGCATACATCCATCTTCATTTATATACTCTCCACATAAACAAGGAAAACTGTATTACACAAGTGCTTACATCCATCTTCATTTATATACTCTCCACATAAACCAGGAAAACTGTATTACACAAGTGCATACATCCATCTTGATTTATATACTCTCCACATAAACCAGGAAAACTGTATTACACAAGTGCATACATCCATCTTCATTTATATACTCTCCACATAAACAAAGAAAACTGTATTACACAAGTGCATACATCCATCTTCATTTATATACTCTCCACATAAACAAGGAAAACTGTATTACACAGCTGCATACATCCATCTTCATTTATATACTCTCCACATAAACCAGGAAAAATGTATTACACAAGTGCATACATCCATCTTCATTTATATACTCTCCACATAAACCAGGAAAACTGTATTACACAAGTGCATACATCCATCTTCATTTATATACTCTCCACATAAACCAGGAAAACTGTATTACACAAGTGCATACATCCATCTTCATTTATATACTCTCCACATAAACCAGGGAAACTGTATTACACAGGTGCATACATCCATCTTCATTTATATACTCTCCACATAAACAAGGAAAACTGTATTACGCAAGTGCATACATCCATCTTCATTTATATACTCTCCACATAAACCAGGAAAACTGTAATACACAAGTGCATACATCCATCTTCATTTATATACTCTCCACATAAACCAGGAAAACTGTATTACACAGTTGCATACATCCATCTTCATTTATATTCTCTCCACATAAACCAGGAAAACTGTATTACACAGCTGCATCCATCTTCATTTACATACTCTCCACATAAACAAGGAAAACTGTATTACACAGCTGCATACATCCATCTTCATTTATATACTCTCCAGATAAACCAGGAAAACTGTATTACACAGCTGCATACATCCATCTTCATTTATATTCTCTCCACATAAACAAGGAAAACTGTATTACACAGCTGCATCCATCTTCATTTATATACTCTCCACATAAACAAGGAAAACTGAATTACACAGCTGCATACATCCATCTTCATTTAAATACTCTCCACATAAACAAGGAAAACTGTATTACACAAGAGCACACATCCATCTTCATTTATATACTCTCCACATAAACAAGGAAAACTGTATTACACAGCTGCATACATCCATCTTCATTTATTTACTCTCCACAAAAACCAGGAAAACTGTATTACACAGCTGCATACATCCACCTTCATTTATATACTCTCCACATAAAGCAGGAAAACTGTATTACACAAGTGCATACATCCATCTTCATTTATACACTCTCCACATAAACAAGGAAAACTGTATTATACAGCTGCATACATCCATCTTCATTTATATACTCTCCACATAAACCAGGGAAACTGTATTACACAGCTGCATACATCCATCTTCATTTATATACTCTCCACATAAACAAGGAAAACTGTTTTACACAAGTGCATACATCCATCTTCATTTATATACTCTCCACATAAACAAGGAAAACTGTATTACACAAGTGCATACATCCATCTTCATTTATATACTCTCCACATAAACCAGGAAAACTGTATTACACAAGTGCATACATCCATCTTCATTTATATACTCTCCACATAAACCAGGAAAACTGTATTACACAAGTGCATACATCCATCTTCATTTATATACTCTCCACATAAACAAAGAAAACTGTATTACACAAGTGCATACATCCATCTTCATTTATATACTCTCCACATAAACAAGGAAAACTGTATTACACAGCTGCATACATCCATCTTCATTTATATACTCTCCACATAAACCAGGAAAAATGTATTACACAAGTGCATACATCCATCTTCATTTATATACTCTCCACATAAACAAGGAAAACTGTATTACACAAGTGCATACATCCATCTTCATTTATATACTCTCCACATAAACCAGGAAAACTGTATTACACAAGTGCATACATCCATCTTCATTTATATACTCTCCACATAAACCAGGAAAACTGTATTACACAAGTGCATACATCCATCTTCATTTATTTACTCTCCACATAAACAAAGAAAACTGTATTACACAGCTGCATACATCCATCTTCATTTATATACTCTCCACATAAACAAGGAAAACTGTATTACACAAGTGCATACATCCATCTTCATTTATATACTCTCCACATAAACAAGGAAAACTGTATTACACAGCTGCATACATCCATCTTCATTTATATACTCTCCACATAAACCAGGGAAACTGTATTACACAGCTGCATACATCCATCTTCATTTATATACTCTCCACATAAACAAGGAAAACTGTATTACACAAGTGCTTACATCCATCTTCATTTATATACTCTCCACATAAACCAGGAAAACTGTATTACACAAGTGCATACATCCATCTTGATTTATATACTCTCCACATAAACCAGGAAAACTGTATTACACAAGTGCATACATCCATCTTCATTTATATACTCTCCACATAAACAAAGAAAACTGTATTACACAAGTGCATACATCCATCTTCATTTATATACTCTCCACATAAACAAGGAAAACTGTATTACACAGCTGCATACATCCATCTTCATTTATATACTCTCCACATAAACCAGGAAAAATGTATTACACAAGTGCATACATCCATCTTCATTTATATACTCTCCACATAAACCAGGAAAACTGTATTACACAAGTGCATACATCCATCTTCATTTATATACTCTCCACATAAACCAGGAAAACTGTATTACACAAGTGCATACATCCATCTTCATTTATATACTCTCCACATAAACAAGGAAAACTGTATTACACAAGTGCATACATCCATCTTCATTTATATACTCTCCACATAAACCAGGAAAACTGTATTACACAAGTGCATACATCCATCTTCATTTATATACTCTCCACATAAACCAGGGAAACTGTATTACACAGGTGCATACATCCATCTTCATTTATATACTCTCCACATAAACAAGGAAAACTGTATTACGCAAGTGCATACATCCATCTTCATTTATATACTCTCCACATAAACCAGGAAAACTGTAATACACAAGTGCATACATCCATCTTCATTTATATACTCTCCACATAAACCAGGAAAACTGTATTACACAGTTGCATACATCCATCTTCATTTATATTCTCTCCACATAAACCAGGAAAACTGTATTACACAGCTGCATCCATCTTCATTTACATACTCTCCACATAAACAAGGAAAACTGTATTACACAGCTGCATACATCCATCTTCATTTATATACTCTCCAGATAAACCAGGAAAACTGTATTACACAGCTGCATACATCCATCTTCATTTATATACTCTCCACATAAACCAGGAAAACTGTATTACACAAGAGCATACATCCATCTTCATTTATATACTCTCCACATAAACAAGGAAAACTGTATTACACAGCTGCATACATCCATCTTCATTTATATACTCTCCACATAAACCAGGGAAACTGTATTACACAGCTGCATACATCCATCTTCATTTATATACTCTCCACATAAACAAGGAAAACTGTATTACACAAGTGCATACATCCATCTTCATTTATATACTCTCAACAAAAACCAGGAAAACTGTATTACACAAGTACATACATCCATCTTCATTTATATACTCTCCACATAAACCAGGAAAACTGTATTACACAAGTGCATACATCCATGTTCATTTATATACTCTCCACATAAACAAAGAAAACTGTATTACACAAGTGCATACATCCATCTTCATTTATATACTCTCCACATAAACAAGGAAAACTGTATTACACAGCTGCATACATCCATCTTCATTTATATACTCTCCACATAAACAAGGAAAACTGTATTACACAAGTGCATACATCCATCTTCATTTATATACTCTCCACATAAACCAGGAAAACTGTATTACACAAGTCCATACATCCATCTTCATTTATATACTCTCCACATAAACTAGGAAAACTGTATTACACAAGTGCATACATCCATCTTCATTTATATACTCTCCACATAAACAAGGAAAACTGTATTACACAAGTGCATACATCCATCTTCATTTATATACTCTCCACATAAACCAGGAAAACTGTATTACACATGTGCATACATCCATCTTCATTTATATACTCTCCACATAAACAAAGAAAACTGTATTACACAGCTGCATACATCCATCTTCATTTATATACTCTCCACATAAACAAGGAAAACTGTATCACAAGTGCATACATCCATCTTCATTTATATACTCTCCACATAAACCAGGAAAACTGTATCACAAGTGAATACATCCATCTTCATTTATATACTCTCCACATAAACCAGGAAAACTGTATTACACAGCTGCATACATCCATCTTCATTTATATACTCTCCACATAAACAAGGAAAACTGTATTACACAAGTGCATACATCCATCTTCATTTATATACTCTCCACATAAACCAGGAAACTGTAATACACAGCTGCATACATCCATCTTCATTTATATACTCTCCACATAAACATGGAAAACTGTATTACACAGCTGCACACATCCATCTCCATTTATATACTCTCCACATAAACAAGGAAAACTGTATTAAACAAGTGCATACATCCATCTTCATTTATATACTCTCCACATAAACCAGGAAATCTGTATTACACAAGTGCATACATCCATCTTCATTTATATTCTCTCCACATAAACCAGGAAAACTTTATTACACAGGAGCATACATCCATCTTCATTTATATACTCTCCACATAAACAAGGAAAACTGTATTAAACAAGTGCATACATCCATCTTCATTTATATACTCTCCACATAAACCAGGAAAACTGTATTACACAAGTGCATACATCCATCTTCATTTATATACTCTCCACATAAACCAGTAAAACTGTATTACACAGCTGCATACATCCATCTTCATTTATATTCTCTCCACATAAACAAGGAAAACTGTATTACACAGCTGCATCCATCTTCATTTATATACTCTCCACATAAACAAGGAAAACTGAATTACACAGCTGCATACATCCATCTTCATTTAAATACTCTCCACATAAACAAGGAAAACTGTATTACACAAGTGCACACATCCATCTTCATTTATATACTCTCCACATAAATAAGGAAAACTGTATTACACAGCTGCATACATCCATCTTCATTTATTTACTCTCCACAAAAACCAGGAAAACTGTATTACACAGCTGCATACATCCATCTTCATTTATATACTCTCCACATAAAGCAGGAAAACTGTATTACACAAGTGCATACATCCATCTTCATTTATACACTCTCCACATAAACAAGGAAAACTGTATTATACAGCTGCATACATCCATCTTCATTTATATACTCTCCACATAAACCAGGGAAACTGTATTACACAGCTGCATACATCCATCTTCATTTATATACTCTCCACATAAACAAGGAAAACTGTATTACACAAGTGCATACATCCATCTTCATTTATATACTCTCCACATAAACAAGGAAAACTGTATTACACAAGTGCATACATCCATCTTCATTTATATACTCTCCACATAAACCAGGAAAACTGTATTACACAAGTGCATACATCCATCTTCATTTATATACTCTCCACATAAACAAAGAAAACTGTATTACACAAGTGCATACATCCATCTTCATTTATATACTCTCCACATAAACAAGGAAAACTGTATTACACAAGTGCATACATCCATCTTCATTTATATACTCTCCACATAAACCAGGAAAAATGTATTACACAAGTGCATACATCCATCTTCAATTATATACTCTCCACATAAACAAAGAAAACTGTATTACACAGCTGCATACATCCATCTTCATTTATATACTCTCCACATAAACCAGGAAAACTGTATTGTACAAGTGCATACATCCATCTTCATTTATATACTCTCCACATAAACAAGGAAAACTGTATCACAGGTGCATACATCCATCTTCATTTTTATACTCTCCACATAAACCTGGAAAACTGTATCACAAGTGCATACATCCATCTTCATTTATATACTCTCCACATAAACCCGGAAAACTGTATTACACAGCTGCATACACCCATCTTCATTTATATACTCTCCACATAAACAAGGAAAACTGTATTACACAAGTGCATACATCCATCTTCATTTATAAACTCTCCACATAAACCAGGAAACTGTAATACACAGCTGCATACATCCATCTTCATTTATATACTCTTCACATAAACCAGGAAAACTGTATCACAAGTGCATACATCCATCTTCATTTATATACTCTCCACATAAACAAGGAAAACTGCATTACACAAGTGCATACATCCATCTTTATTTATATACTCTCCACATAAACAAGGAAAACTGTATTACAAGTGCACACATCCATCTTCATTTATATACTCTCCACATAAACCAGGAAAACTGTATCACAAGTACATACATCCATCTTCATTTATATACTCTCCACATAAACCAGGAAAACTGTATCGCAAGTGCACACATCCATCTTCATTTATATACTCTCCACATAAACCAGGAGAACCGTATCACAAGTGCACCCATCCATCTTCTTTTATATACTCTCCACATAAACTAGGAAACTGTAATACACAGCTGCATACATCCATCTTCATTTATATACTCTCCACATAAACAAGGAAAACTGTATTACACAGCTGCATACATCCATCTTCATTTATATACTCTCCACATAAACCAGGAAAACTGTATCACAAGTGCATACATCCATCTTCATTTATATACTCTCCACATAAACAAGGAAAACTGTATTACACAGCTGCATACATCCATCTTCATTTATATACTCTCCACATAAACAAGGAAAACTGCATTACACAAGTGCATACATCCATCTTCATTTATATACTCTCCACATAAACAAGGAAAACTGTATTACAAGTGCACACATCCATCTTCATTTATATACTCTCCACATAAACCAGGAAAACTGTATCACAAGTGCATACATCCATCTTCATTTATATACTCTCCACATAAACCAGGAAAACTGTATCGCAAATGCACACATCCATCTTCATTTATATACTCTCCACATAAACCATGAAAACCGTATCACAAGTGCATACATCCATCTTCATTTATATACTCTCCACATAAACCAGGAAAACTGTATCACAAGTGCACACATCCATCTTCATTTATATACTCCCCACATAAACAAGGAAAACTATTACACAAGTGCATACATCCATCTTCATTTATATACTCTCCACATAAACCAGGAAAACTGTATCACACAAGTGCATACATCCATCTTCATTTATATACTCTCCACATAAACAAGGAAAACTGTATTACACAAGTGCATACATCCATCTTCATTTATATACTCCCCACATAAACAAGGAAAACAGTATTACACAAGTGCATACATCCATCTTCATTTATATACTCTCCACAAAAACAAGGAAAACTGTATTACACAGCTGCATACATCCATCTTCATTTATATACTCTCCACATAAACCAGGAAAACTGTATTACACAAGTGCATACATCTTTCTTCATTTATATACTCTCCACATAAACCAGGAAAACTGTATTACACAAATGCATACATCCATCTTCATTTATATACTCTCCACATAAACAAGGAAAACGGTATTACACAAGTGCATACATCCATCTTCATTTATATACTCTCCACATAAACAAGGAAAACTGTATTACACAAGTGCATACATCCATCTTCATTTATATACTCTCCACATAAACAAGGAAAACTGTATCACAAGTGCACACATCTATCTTCATTTATATACTCTCCACATAAACAAGGAAAACTGTATCACAAGTGCATACATCCGTCTTCAATTATATACTCTCCACATAAACAAGGGAAACTGTATTACACAGCTGCATACATCCATCTTCATTTATATACTCTCCACATAAACAAGGGAAACTGTATTACATAGCTGCATACATCCTTCTTCATTTATATACTCTCCACATAAACAAGGAAAACTGTATTACACAAGTGCATACATCCATCTTCATTTATATACTCTCCACATAAACCAGGAAACTGTAATACACAGCTGCATACATCCATCTTCATTTATATACTCTCCACATAAACAAGGAAAACTGTATTACACAGCTGCACACATCCATCTCCATTTATATACTCTCCACATAAACCAGGAAAACTGTATCACAAGTGCATACATCCATCTTCATTTATATACTCTCCACATAAACAAGGAAAACTGTATTACACAGCTGCATACATCCATCTTCATTTATATACTCTCCACATAAACAAGGAAAACTGTATTACACAAGTGCATACATCCATCTTCATTTATATACTCTCCACATAAACAAGGAAAACTGTATTACAAGTGCACACATCCATCTTCATTTATATACTCTCCACATAAACCAGGAAAACTGTATCACAAGTGCATACATCCATCTTCATTTATTTACTCTCCACATAAAACAGGAAAACTGTATCGCAAGTGCACACATCCATCTTCATTTATATACTCTCCACATAAACCATGAAAACCGTATCACAAGTGCATACATCCATCTTCATTTATATACTCTCCACATAAACCAGGAAAACTGTATCACAAGTGCACACATCCATCTTCATTTATATACTCTCCACATAAACAAGGAAAACTATTACACAAGTGCATACATCCATCTTCATTTATATACTCTCCACATAAACCAGGAAAACTGTATCACACAATTGCATACATCCATCTTCATTTATATACTCTCCACATAAACAAGGAAAACTGTATTACACAAGTGCATACATCCATCTTCATTTATATACTCTCCACATAAACAAGGAAAACAGTATTACACAAGTGCATACATCCACCTTCATTTATATACTCTCCACATAAACAAGGAAAACTGTATTACACAGCTGCATACATCCATCTTCATTTATATACTCTCCACATAAACCAGGAAAACTGTATTACACAAGTGCATACATCTTTCTTCATTTATATACTCTCCACATAAACCAGGAAAACTGTATTACACAAATGCATACATCCATCTTCATTTATATACTCTCCACATAAACAAGGAAAACGGTATTACACAAGTGCATACATCCATCTTCATTTATATACTCTCCACATAAACAAGGAAAACTGTATTACACAAGTGCATACATCCATCTTCATTTATATACTCTCCACATAAACAAGGAAAACTGTATTACAAGTCCACACATCCATCTTCATTTATATACTCTCCACATAAACAAGGAAAACTGTATTACACAAGTGCATAGATCCATCTTTATTTATATACTCTCCTCATAAACCAGGAAAACTGTATTACACAAGTGCACACATCCATCTACATTTATATAGTCTCCACATAAACAAGGAAAACTTTATTACACAGCTGCATACATCCATCTTGATTTATATACTCTCCACATAAACCAGGAAAACTGTATTACACAGCTGCATCCATCCATCTTCATTTATATACTCTCCACATAAACCAGGAAAACTGTATTACACAAGTGCATACATCCATCTTCATTTATATACTCTCCACATAAACAAGGAAAACTGTATTACACAGCTGCATACATCCATCTTCATTTATATACTCTCCACATAAACCAGGGAAACTGTATTACACAGCTGCATCCATCCATCTTCATTTATATACTCTCCACATAAACAAGGAAAACTGTATTACACAAGTGCATACATCCATCTTCATTTATATACTCTCCACATAAACCAGGAAAACTGTATTACACAAGTGCATACATCCATCTTCATTTATATACTCTCCACATAAACCAGGAAAACTGTGTTACACAAGTGCATACATCCATCTTCATTTATATACTCTCCACATAAACAAGGAAAACTGTATTACACAGCTGCATACATCCATCTTCATATATATACTCTCCACATAAACAAGGAAAACTGTATTACACAAGTGCATACATCCATCTTCATTTATATACTCTCCACATAAACCAGGAAAACTGTATTACACAAGTGCATACATCCATCTTCATTTATATACTCTCCACATAAACAAGGAAAACTGTATTACAAGTGCACACATCCATCTTCATTTATATACTCTCCACATAAACAAGGAAAACTGTATCACAAGTGCATACATCCATCTTCATTTATATACTCTCCACATAAACCAGGAAAACTGTATCGCAAATGCACACATCCATCTTCAATTATATACTCTCCACATAAACCATGAAAACCGTATCACAAGTGCATACATCCATCTTCATTTATATACTCTCCACATAAACCAGGAAAACTGTATCACAAGTGCACACATCCATCTTCATTTATATACTCCCCACATAAACAAGGAAAACTATTACACAAGTGCATACATCCATCTTCATTTATATACTCTCCACATAAACAAGGAAAACTGTATTACACAGCTGCATACATCCATCTTCATTTATATACTCTCCACATAAACCAGGGAAACTGTATTACACAGCTGCATCCATTCATCTTCATTTATATACTCTCCACATAAACAAGGAAAACTGTATTACACAAGTGCATACATCCATCTTCATTTATATACTCTCCACATAAACAAGGAAAACTGTATTACAAGTGCACACATCCATCTTCATTTATATACTCTCCACATAAACCAGGAAAACTGTATCACAAGTGCATACATCCATCTTCATTTATATACTCTCCACATAAACCAGGAAAACTGTATCGCAAATGCACACATCCATCTTCAATTATATACTCTCCACATAAACCATGAAAACCGTATCACAAGTGCATACATCCATCTTCATTTATATACTCTCCACATAAACCAGGAAAACTGTATCACAAGTGCACACATCCATCTTCATTTATATACTCCCCACATAAACAAGGAAAACTATTACACAAGTGCATACATCCATCTTCATTTATATACTCTCCACATAAACAAGGAAAACTGTATTACACAGCTGCATACATCCATCTTCATTTATATACTCTCCACATAGACCAGGGAAACTGTATTACACAGCTGCATCATTCATCTTCATTTATATACTCTCCACATAAACAAGGAAAACTGTATTACACAAGTGCATACATCCATCTTCATTTATATACTCTCCACATAAACCAAAAAAACTGTATTACACAAGTGCATACATCCATCTTCATTTATATACTCTCCACATAAACCAGGAAAACTGTGTTACACAAGTGCATACATCCATCTTCATTTATATACTCTCCTCATAAACAAGGAAAACTGTATTACACAGCTGCATACATCCATCTTCATATATATACTCTCCACATAAACAAGGAAAACTGTATTACACAAGTGCATACATCCATCTTCATTTATATACTCTCCACATAAACCAGGAAAACTGTATTACACAAGTGCATACATCCATCTTCATTTATATACTCTCCACATAAACAAGGAAAACTGTATTACAAGTGCACACATCCATCTTCATTTATATACTCTCCACATAAACTAGGAAAACTGTATCACAAGTGCATACATCCATCTTCATTTATATACTCTCCACATAAACCAGGAAAACTGTATCGCAAATGCACACATCCATCTTCAATTATATACTCTCCACATAAACCATGAAAACCGTATCACAAGTGCATACATCCATCTTCATTTATATACTCTCCACATAAACCAGGAAAACTGTATCACAAGTGCACACATCCATCTTCATTTATATACTCCCCACATAAACAAGGAAAACTATTACACAAGTGCATACATCCATCTTCATTTATATACTCTCCACATAAACCAGGAAAACTGTATCACATAAGTGCATACATCCATCTTCATTTATATACTCTCCACATAAACAAGGAAAACTGTATTACACAAGTGCATACATCCATCTTCATTTATATACTCTCCACATAAACAAGAAAACAGTATTACACAAGTGCATACATCCATCTTCATTTATATACTCTCCACAAAAACAAGGAAAACTGTATTACACAGCTGCATACATCCATCTTCATTTATATACTCTCCACATAAACCAGGAAAACTGTATTACACAAGTGCATACATCTTTCTTCATTTATATACTCTCCACATAAACCAGGAAAACTGTATTACACAAATGCATACATCCATCTTCATTTATATACTCTCCACATAAACAAGGAAAACGGTATTACACAAGTGCATACATCCATCTTCATTTATATACTCTCCACATAAACAAGGAAAACTGTATTACACAAGTGCATACATCCATCTTCATTTATATACTCTCCACACAAACAAGGAAAACTGTATCACAAGTGCACACATCCGTCTTCATTTATATACTCTCCACATAAACAAGGAAAACTGTATCACAAGTGCATACATCCGTCTTCAATTATATACTCTCCACATAAACAAGGGAAACTGTATTACACAGCTGCATACATCCATCTTCATTTATATACTCTCCACATAAACAAGGGAAACTGTATTACATAGCTGCATACATCCTTCTTCATTTATATACTCTCCACATAAACAAGGAAAACTGTATTACACAAGTGCATACATCCATCTTCATTTATATACTCTCCACATAAACCAGGAAACTGTAATACACAGCTGCATACATCCATCTTCATTTATATACTCTCCACATAAACAAGGAAAACTGTATTACACAGCTGCACACATCCATCTCCATTTATATACTCTCCACATAAACCAGGAAAACTGTATCACAAGTGCATACATCCATCTTCATTTATATACTCTCCACATAAACAAGGAAAACTGTATTACACAGCTGCATACATCCATCTTCATTTATATACTCTCCACATAAACAAGGAAAACTGCATTACACAAGTGCATACATCCATCTTCATTTATATACTCTCCACATAAACAAGGAAAACTGTATTACAAGTGCACACATCCATCTTCATTTATATACTCTCCACATAAACCAGGAAAACTGTATCACAAGTGCATACATCCATCTTCATTTATATACTCTCCACATAAACAAGGAAAACTATTACACAAGTGCATACATCCATTTTCATTTATATACTCTCCACATAAACCAAGAAAACTGTATCACACAAGTGCATACATCCATCTTCATTTATATACTCTCCACATAAACAAGGAAAACTGTATCACAAGTGCATACATCCGTCTTCAATTATATACTCTCCACATAAACAAGGGAAACTGTATTACACAGCTGCATACATCCATCTTCATTTATATACTCTCCACATAAACAAGGGAAACTGTATTACAGAGCTGCATACATCCATCTTCATTCATATACTCTCCACATAAACAAGGAAAACTGTATTACACAAGTGCATACATCCATCTTCATTTATATACTCTCCACATAAACAAGGAAAACTGTATTACGCAAGTGCATACATCCATCTTCATTCATATACTCTCGACATAAACCAGGAAAACTGTATTACACAAGTGCATACATCCATCTTCATTTATATACTCTCCACATAAACAAGGAAAACTGTATTACACAGCTGCATACATCCATCTTCATTTATATACTCTCCACATAAACAAGGAAAACTGTATTACACAGCTGCATACATCCATCTTCATTTATATACTCTCCACATAAACAAGGAAAACTGTATTACACAAGTCCACACATCCATCTTCATTTATTTACTCTCCACATAAACAAGGAAACTGTATTACACAAGTGCATAGATCCATCATCATTTATATACTCTCCACATAAACCAGGAAAACTGTATTACACAAGTGCACAGATCCATCTTTATTTATATACTCTCCTCATAAACCAGGAAAACTGTATTACACAAGTGCACACATCCATCTACATTTATATAGTCTCCACATAAACAAGGAAAACTTTATTACACAGCTGCATACATCCATCTTGATTTATATACTCTCCACATAAACCAGGAAAACTGTATTACACAGCTGCATCCAGCCATCTTCATTTATATACTCTCCACATAAACCAGGAAAACTGTATTACACAAGTGCATACATCCATCTTCATTTATATACTCTCCACATAAACAAGGAAAACTGTATTACACAGCTGCATACATCCATCTTCATTTATATACTCTCCACATAAACCAGGGAAACTGTATTACACAGCTGCATCCATCCATCTTCATTTATATACTCTCCACATAAACAAGGAAAACTGTATTACACAAGTGCATACATCCATCTTCATTTATATACTCTCCACATAAACCAGGAAAACTGTATTACACAAGTGCATACATCCATCTTCATTTATATACTCTCCACATAAACCAGGAAAACTGTGTTACACAAGTGCATACATCCATCTTCATTTATATACTCTCCACATAAACAAGGAAAACTGTATTACACAGCTGCATACATCCATCTTCATATATATACTCTCCACATAAACAAGGAAAACTGTATTACACAAGTGCATACATCCATCTTCATTTATATACTCTCCACATAAACCAGGAAAACTGTATTACACAAGTGCATACATCCATCTTCATTTATATACTCTCCACATAAACAAGGAAAACTGTATTACAAGTGCACACATCCATCTTCATTTATATACTCTCCACATAAACAAGGAAAACTGTATCACAAGTGCATACATCCATCTTCATTTATATACTCTCCACATAAACCAGGAAAACTGTATCGCAAATGCACACATCCATCTTCAATTATATACTCTCCACATAAACCATGAAAACCGTATCACAAGTGCATACATCCATCTTCATTTATATACTCTCCACATAAACCAGGAAAACTGTATCACAAGTGCACACATCCATCTTCATTTATATACTCCCCACATAAACAAGGAAAACTATTACACAAGTGCATACATCCATCTTCATTTATATACTCTCCACATAAACAAGGAAAACTGTATTACACAGCTGCATACATCCATCTTCATTTATATACTCTCCACATAAACCAGGGAAACTGTATTACACAGCTGCATCCATCCATCTTCATTTATATACTCTCCACATAAACAAGGAAAACTGTATTACACAAGTGCATACATCCATCTTCATTTATATACTCTCCACATAAACAAGGAAAACTGTATTACAAGTGCACACATCCATCTTCATTTATATACTCTCCACATAAACCAGGAAAACTGTATCACAAGTGCATACATCCATCTTCATTTATATACTCTCCACATAAACCAGGAAAACTGTATCGCAAATGCACACATCCATCTTCAATTATATACTCTCCACATAAACCATGAAAACCGTATCACAAGTGCATACATCCATCTTCATTTATATACTCTCCACATAAACCAGGAAAACTGTATCACAAGTGCACACATCCATCTTCATTTATATACTCCCCACATAAACAAGGAAAACTATTACACAAGTGCATACATCCATCTTCATTTATATACTCTCCACATAAACAAGGAAAACTGTATTACACAGCTGCATACATCCATCTTCATTTATATACTCTCCACATAGACCAGGGAAACTGTATTACACAGCTGCATCCATCCATCTTCATTTATATACTCTCCACATAAACAAGGAAAACTGTATTACACAAGTGCATACATCCATCTTCATTTATATACTCTCCACATAAACCAGAAAAACTGTATTACACAAGTGCATACATCCATCTTCATTTATATACTCTCCACATAAACCAGGAAAACTGTGTTACACAAGTGCATACATCCATCTTCATTTATATACTCTCCTCATAAACAAGGAAAACTGTATTACACAGCTGCATACATCCATCTTCATATATATACTCTCCACATAAACAAGGAAAACTGTATTACACAAGTGCATACATCCATCTTCATTTATATACTCTCCACATAAACCAGGAAAACTGTATTACACAAGTGCATACATCCATCTTCATTTATATACTCTCCACATAAACAAGGAAAACTGTATTACAAGTGCACACATCCATCTTCATTTATATACTCTCCACATAAACCAGGAAAACTGTATCACAAGTGCATACATCCATCTTCATTTATATACTCTCCACATAAACCAGGAAAACTGTATCGCAAATGCACACATCCATCTTCAATTATATACTCTCCACATAAACCATGAAAACCGTATCACAAGTGCATACATCCATCTTCATTTATATACTCTCCACATAAACCAGGAAAACTGTATCACAAGTGCACACATCCATCTTCATTTATATACTCCCCACATAAACAAGGAAAACTATTACACAAGTGCATACATCCATCTTCATTTATATACTCTCCACATAAACCAGGAAAACTGTATCACATAAGTGCATACATCCATCTTCATTTATATACTCTCCACATAAACAAGGAAAGCTGTATTACACAAGTGCATACATCCATCTTCATTTATATACTCTCCACATAAACAAGAAAACAGTATTACACAAGTGCATACATCCATCTTCATTTATATACTCTCCACAAAAACAAGGAAAACTGTATTACACAGCTGCATACATCCATCTTCATTTATATACTCTCCACATAAACCAGGAAAACTGTATTACACAAGTGCATACATCTTTCTTCATTTATATACTCTCCACATAAACCAGGAAAACTGTATTACACAAATGCATACATCCATCTTCATTTATATACTCTCCACATAAACAAGGAAAACGGTATTACACAAGTGCATACATCCATCTTCATTTATATACTCTCCACATAAACAAGGAAAACTGTATTACACAAGTGCATACATCCATCTTCATTTATATACTCTCCACATAAACAAGGAAAACTGTATCACAAGTGCACACATCCGTCTTCATTTATATACTCTCCACATAAACAAGGAAAACTGTATCACAAGTGCATACATCCGTCTTCAATTATATACTCTCCACATAAACAAGGGAAACTGTATTACACAGCTGCATACATCCATCTTCATTTATATACTCTCCACATAAACAAGGGAAACTGTATTACATAGCTGCATACATCCTTCTTCATTTATATACTCTCCACATAAACAAGGAAAACTGTATTACACAAGTGCATACATCCATCTTCATTTATATACTCTCCACATAAACCAGGAAACTGTAATACACAGCTGCATACATCCATCCTCATTTATATACTCTCCACATAAACAAGGAAAACTGTATTACACAGCTGCACACATCCATCTCCATTTATATACTCTCCACATAAACCAGGAAAACTGTATCACAAGTGCATACATCCATCTTCATTTATATACTCTCCACATAAACAAGGAAAACTGTATTACACAGCTGCATACATCCATCTTCATTTATATACTCTCCACATAAACAAGGAAAACTGCATTACACAAGTGCATACATCCATCTTCATTTATATACTCTCCACATAAACAAGGAAAACTGTATTACAAGTGCACACATCCATCTTCATTTATATACTCTCCACATAAACCAGGAAAACTGTATCACAAGTGCATACATCCATCTTCATTTATATACTCTCCACATAAAACAGGAAAACTGTATCGCAAGTGCACACATCCATCTTCATTTATATACTCTCCACATAAACCATGAAAACCGTATCACAAGTGCATACATCCATCTTCATTTATATACTCTCCACATAAACCAGGAAAACTGTATCACAAGTGCACACATCCATCTTCATTTATATACTCTCCACATAAACAAGGAAAACTATTACACAAGTGCATACATCCATCTTCATTTATATACTCTCCACATAAACCAAGAAAACTGTATCACACAAGTGCATACATCCATCTTCATTTATATACTCTCCACATAAACAAGGAAAACTGTATTACACAAGTGCATACATCCATCTTCATTTATATACTCTCCACATAAACAAGGAAAACAGTATTACACAAGTGCATACATCCACCTTCATTTATATACTCTCCACATAAACAAGGAAAACTGTATTACACAGCTGCATACATCCATCTTCATTTATATACTCTCCACATAAACCAGGAAAACTGTATTACACAAGTGCATACATCTTTCTTCATTTATATACTCTCCACATAAACCAGGAAAACTGTATTACACAAATGCATACATCCATCTTCATTTATATACTCTCCACATAAACAAGGAAAACGGTATTACACAAGTGCATACATCCATCTTCATTTATATACTCTCCACATAAACAAGGAAAACTGTATTACACAAGTGCATACATCCATCTTCATTTATATACTCTCCACATAAACAAGGAAAACTGTATTACAAGTGCACACATCCATCTTCATTTATATACTCTCCACATAAACAAGGAAAACTGTATCACAAGTGCATACATCCGTCTTCAATTATATACTCTCCACATAAACAAGGGAAACTATATTACACAGCTGCATACATCCATCTTCATTTATATACTCTCCACATAAACAAGGGAAACTGTATTACAGAGCTGCATACATCCATCTTCATTTATATACTCTCCACATAAACAAGGAAAACTGTATTACACAAGTGCATACATCCATCTTCATTTATATACTCTCCACATAAACAAGGAAAACTGTATTACACAAGTGCATACATCCATCTTCATTCATATACTCTCGACATAAACCAGGAAAACTGTATTACACAAGTGCATACATCCATCTTCATTTATATACTCTCCACATAAACAAGGAAAACTGTATTACACAGCTGCATACATCCATCTTCATTTATATACTCTCCACATAAACAAGGAAAACTGTATTACACAGCTGCATACATCCATCTTCATTTATATACTCTCCACATAAACAAGGAAAACTGTATTACACAAGTCCACACATCCATCTTCATTTATTTACTCTCCACATAAACAAGGAAACTGTATTACACAAGTGCATAGATCCATGTTCATTTATATACTCTCCACATAAACCAGGAAAACTGTATTACACAAGTGCACAGATCCATCTTTATTAATATACTCTCCTCATAAACCAGGAAAACTGTATTACACAAGTGCACACATCCATCTACATTTATATAGTCTCCACATAAACAAGGAAAACTTTATTACACAGCTGCATACATCCATCTTGATTTATATACTCTCCACATAAACCAGGAAAACTGTATTACACAGCTGCATCCATCCATCTTCATTTATATACTCTCCACATAAACCAGGAAAACTGTATTACACAAGTGCATACATCCATCTTCATTTATATACTCTCCACATAAACAAGGAAAACTGTATTACTCAGCTGCATACATCCATCTTCATTTATATACTCTCCACATAAACCAGGGAAACTGTATTACACAGCTGCATACATCCTTCTTCATTTATATACTCTCCACATAAACAAGGAAAACTGTATTACACAAGTGCATACATCCATCTTCATTTATATACTCTCCACAAAAACAAGGAAAACTGTATTACACAGCTGCATACATCCATCTTCATTTATATACTCTCCACATAAACCAGGAAAACTGTATTACACAAGTGCATACATCTTTCTTCATTTATATACTCTCCACATAAACCAGGAAAACTGTATTACACAAATGCATACATCCATCTTCATTTATATACTCTCCACATAAACAAGGAAAACGGTATTACACAAGTGCATACATCCATCTTCATTTATATACTCTCCACATAAACAAGGAAAACTGTATTACACAAGTGCATACATCCATCTTCATTTATATACTCTCCACATAAACAAGGAAAACTGTATCACAAGTGCACACATCCGTCTTCATTTATATACTCTCCACATAAACAAGGAAAACTGTATCACAAGTGCATACATCCGTCTTCAATTATATACTCTCCACATAAACAAGGGAAACTGTATTACACAGCTGCATACATCCATCTTCATTTATATACTCTCCACATAAACAAGGGAAACTGTATTACATAGCTGCATACATCCTTCTTCATTTATATACTCTCCACATAAACCAGGGAAACTGTATTACACAGCTGCATACATCCTTCTTCATTTATATACTCTCCACATAAACAAGGAAAACTGTATCACAAGTGCATACATCCGTCTTCAATTATATACTCTCCACATATACAAGGGAAACTGTATTACACAGCTGCATACATCCATCTTCATTTATATACTCTCCACATAAACAAGGGAAACTGTATTACATAGCTGCATACATCCTTCTTCATTTATATACTCTCCACATAAACAAGGAAAACTGTATTACACAAGTGCATACATCCATCTTCATTTATATACTCTCCACATAAACCAGGAAAACTGTATTACACAAGTGCATACATCCATCTTCATTTATATACTCTCCACATAAACCAGGAAAACTGTGTTACACAAGTGCATACATCCATCTTCATTTATATACTCTCCACATAAACAAGGAAAACTGTATTACACAGCTGCATACATCCATCTTCATATATATACTCTCCACATAAACAAGGAAAACTGTATTACACAAGTGCATACATCCATCTTCATTTATATACTCTCCACATAAACCAGGAAAACTGTATTACACAAGTGCATACATCCATCTTCATTTATATACTCTCCACATAAACCAGGAAAACTGTATTACACAAGTGCATACATCCATCTTCATTTATATACTCTCCACGTAAACAAGGAAAACTGTATTACACAAGTGCATACATCCATCTTCATTTATATACTCTCCACATAAACAAGGAAAACTGTATTACACAAGTGCATACATCCATCTTCATTTATATACTCTCCACATAAACAAGGAAAACTGTATTACACAGCTGCATACATCCATCTTCATTTATATACTCTCCACATAAACCAGGGAAACTGTATTACACAGCTGCATCCATCCATCTTCATTTATATACTCTCCACATAAACAAGGAAAACTGTATTACACAAGTGCATACATCCATCTTCATTTATATACTCTCCACATAAACCAGGAAAACTGTATTACACAAGTGCATACATCCATCTTCATTTATATACTCTCCACATAAACCAGGAAAACTGTATTACACAAGTGCATACATCCATCTTCATTTATATACTCTCCACATAAACAAGGAAAACTGTATTACACTGCTGCATACATCCATCTTCATATATATACTCTCCACATAAACAAGGAAAACTGTATTACACAAGTGCATACATCCATCTTCATTTATATACTCTCCACATAAACCAGGAAAACTGTATTACACAAGTGCATACATCCATCTTCATTTATATACTCTCCACATAAACCAGGAAAGCTGTATTACACAAGTGCATACATCCATCTTCATTTATATACTCTCCACGTAAACAAGGAAAACTGCATTACACAAGTGCATACATCCATCTTCATTTATATACTCTCCACATAAACAAGGAAAACTGTATTACACAAGTGCATACATCCATCTTCATTTATATACTCTCCACATAAACCAGGAAACTGTATTACACAAGGGCACACATCCATCTTCATTTATATACTCTCCACATAAACAAGGAAAACTGTATTACACAAGTGCATACATCCATCTTCATTTATATACTCTCCACATAAACCAGGAAAACTGTATTACACAAGTGCATACATCCATCTTCATTTATATACTCTCCACATAAACCAGGAAAACTGTATTGCACAAGTGCATACATCCATCTTCATTTATATACTCTCCACATAAAAAAGGAAAACTGTATTACACAAGTGCATACATCCATCTTCATTAATATACTCTCCACATAAACAAGGAAAACTGTATTACACAAGTGCATACATCCATCTTCATTTATATACTCTCCACATAAACCAGGAAAACTGTATTACACAGCTGCATACATCCATCTTCATTTATATACTCTCCACATAAACAAGGAAAACTGTATTTCACAGCTGCTTACATCCATCTTCATTTATATACTCTCCACATAAACAAGGAAAACTGTATTACACAGCTGCATACATCCATCTTCATTTATATACTCTCCACATAAACAAGGAAAACTGTATTACACAAGTGCATACATCCATCTTCATTTATATACTCTCCACATAAACCAGGAAACTGTATTACACAAGTGCACACATCCATCTTCATTTATATACTCTCCACATAAACATGGAAAACTGTATTACACAAGTGCATAGATCCATCTTCATTTATATACTCTCCACTTAAACCAGGAAAACTGTATTACACAAGTGCATACATCCATCTTCATTTATATACTCTCCACATAAACAAGGAAAACTGTATTACACAGCTGCATACATCCATCTTCATTTATATACTCTCCACATAAACAAGGAAAACTGTATTACACAGCTGCATACATCCATCTTCATTTATATACTCTCCACATAAACCAGGAAAACTGTATTACACAAGTGCATACATCCATCTTCATTTATATACTCTCCACATAAACAAGGAAAACTGTATTACACAGCTGCATACATCCATCTTCATTTATATACTCTCCACATAAACCAGGGAAACTGTATTACACAGCTGCATACATCCATCTTCATTTATATACTCTCCACATAAACAAGGAAAACTGTATTACACAAGTGCATACATCCATCTTCATTTATATACTCTCTACATAAACCAGGAAAACTGTATTACACAAGTGCATACATCCATCTTCATTTATATACTCTCCACATAAACAAGGAAAACTGTATTACACAAGTGCATACATCCATCTTCATTTATATACTCTCCACATAAACCAGGAAAACTGTATTACACAAGTGCATACATCCATCTTCATTTATATACTCTCTACATATACAAAGAAAACTGTATTACACAGCTGCATACATCCATCTTCATTTATATACTCTCCACATAAACAAGGAAAACTGTATTACACAAGTGCATACATCCATCTTCATTTATATACTCTCCACATAAACCAGGAAAACTGTATTACACAAGTGCATACATCCATCTTCATTTATATACTCTCCACATAAACAAGGAAAACTGTATTACACAAGTGCATACATCCATCTTCATTTATATACTCTCCACATTAACCAGGAAAACTGTATTACACAAGTGCATACATCCATCTTCATTTATATACTCTTCACATAAACCAGGAAAACTGTATTACACAGCTGCGTACATCCATCTTCATTTATATTCTCTCCACATAAACAAGGAAAACTGTATTACACAGCTGCATCCATCTTCATTTAAATACTCTCCACATAAACAGGGAAAACTGTATTACACAAGTGCACACATCCATCTTCATTTATATACTCTCCACATAAACCAGGAAACTGTATTACACAAGTGCACACATCCATCTTCATTTATATACTCTCCACATAAACAAGGAAAACTGTATTACACAAGTGCATAGATCCATCTTCATTTATATACTCTCCACATAAACCAGGAAAACTGTATTACACAAGTGCATACATCCATCTTCATTTATATACTCTCCACATAAACCAGGAAAACTGTATTACACAAGTGCACACATCCATCTTCATTTATATACTCTCCACATAAACAAGGAAAACTGTATTACACAAGTGCACACATCCATCTTCATTTATATACTCTCCACATAAACAAGGAAAACTGTATTACACAGCTGCATACATCCATCTTCATTTATATACTCTCCACATAAACCAGGAAAACTGTATTACACAGCTGCATACATCCATCTTCATTTATATACTCTCCACATAAACCAGGAAAACTGTATTACACAAGTGCATACATCCATCTTCATTTATATACTCTCCACATAAAGAAGGAAAACTGTATTACACAAGTGCATACATCCATCTTCATTTATATACTCTCCACATAAACCAGGAAAACTTATTACACAAGTGCATACATCCATCTTCATTTATATACTCTCCACATAAACCAGGAAAACTGTATTACACAAGTGCATACATCCATCTTCATTTATATACTCTCCACATAAACAAAGAAAACTGTATTACACAAGTGCATACATCCATCTTCATTTATATACTCTCTACATAAACAAGGAAAACTGTATTACACAGCTGCATACATCCGTTTTCATTTATATACTCTCCACATAAACAAGGAAAACTGTATTACACAAGTGCATACAACCATCTTCATTTATATACTCTCCACATAAACCAGGAAAACTGTATTACACAAGTCCATACATCCATCTTCATTTATATACTCTCCACATAATCCAGGAAAACTGTATTACACAAGTGCATACATCTATCTTCATTTATATACTCTCCACATAAACCAGGAAAGCTGTATTACACAAGTGCATACATCCATCTTCATTTATATACTCTCCACATAAACCTGGAAAACTGTATTACACAAGTGCATACATCCATCTTCATTTATATACTCTCCACATAAACAAAGAAAACTGTATTACACAGCTGCATACATCCATCTTCATTTATATACTCTCCACATAAACCAGGAAAACTGTATTATACAAATGCATACATCCATCTTCATTTATATACTCTCCACATAAACAAGGAAAACTGTATCACAAGTGCATACATCCATCTTCATTTATATACTCTCCTCATAAACCAGGAAAACTGTATCACAAAGTGCATACATCCATCTTCATTTATATACTCTCCAGATAATCAAAGAAAACTGTATTACACAAGTGCATACATCCATCTTCATTTATATACTCTCCACATTAACAAGGAAAATGTATCACATAAGTGCATACATCCATCTTCATTTATATACTCTCCACATAAACCAGGATAACTGTATTACACAAGTGCATACATCCATCTTCATTTATATACTCTCCACATAAACCAGGAAAACTGTATTACACAGCTGCATACATCCATCTTCATTTATATTCTCTCCACATAAACAAGGAAAACTGTATTACACAGCTGCATACATCCATCTTCATTTAAATACTCTCCACATAAACAAGGAAAACTGTATTACACAAGTGCACACATCCATCTTCATTTATATACTCTCCACAAACACCAGGAAACTATATTACACAAGTGCACACATCCATCTTCATTTATATACTCTCCACATAAACAAGGAAAACTGTATTACACAAGTGCATAGATCCATCTTCATTTATATACTCTCCACATAAACCAGGAAAACTGTATTACACAAGTGCATAGATCCATCTTCATTTATATACTCTCCACATAAACCAGGAAAACTGTATTACACAAGTGCATACATCCATCTTCATTTATATACTCTCCACATAATCCAGGAAAACTGTATTACACAATTTCAAACATCCATCTTCATTTATATACTCTCCACATAAACAAGGAAAACTGTATTACACAGCTGCATACTTCCATCTTCATTTATATACTCTCCACATAAACCAGGAAAACTGTATTACACAGCTGCATACATCCATCTTCATTTATATACTCTCCACATAAACCAGGAAAACTGTATTACACAAGTGCATACATCCATCTTCATTTATATACTCTCCACATAAACAAGGAAAACTGTATAACACAGCTGCATACATCCATCTTCATTTATATACTCTCCACATAAACAAGGAAAACTGTATTACACAAGTGCATACATCCATCTTCATTTATATACTCTCCACATAAACCAGGAAAACTTATTACACAAGTGCATACATCCATCTTCATTTATATACTCTCCACATAAACCAGGAAAACTGTATTACACAAGTGCATACATTCATCTTCATTTATATACTGTCCACATAAACAAAGAATACTGTATTACACAAGTGCATACATCCATCTTCATTTATATACTCTCTACATAAACAAGGAAAACTGTATTACACAGCTGCATACATCCATATTAATTTATATACTCTCCACATAAACAAGAAAAACTGTATTACACAAGTGCATACATCCATCTTCATTTATATACTCTCCACATAAACCAGGAAAACTGTATTACACAAGTCCATACATCCATCTTCATTTATATACTCTCCACATAAACCAGGAAAACTGTATTACACAAGTGCATAGATCCATCTTCATTTATATACTCTCCACATAAACCAGGAAAACTGTATTACACAAGTGCATACATCCATCTTCATTTATATACTCTCCACATAAACCAGGAAAACTGTATTACACAAGTGCATACATCCATCTTCATTTATATACTCTCCACATAAACAAAGAAAACTGTATTACACAGCTGCATACATCCATCTTCATTTATATACTCTCCACATGAACCAGGAAAACTGTATTATACAAGTGCATACATCCATCTCCATTTATATACTCTCCACATAAACAAGGAAAACTGTATCACAAGTGCATACATCCATCTTCATTTATATACTCTCCTCATAAACCAGGAAAACTGTATCACAAGTGCATACATCCATCTTCATTTATATACTCTCCACATAATCAAAGAAAACTTTATTACACAAGTGCATACATCCATCTTCATTTATATACTCTCCACATAAACAAGGAAAACTGTATTACACAGCTGCATACATCCATCTTCATTTATATACTCTCCACATAAACCAGGAAAACTGTATTACACAAGTGCATACATCCATCTTCATTTATATACTCTCCACATAAACAAGGAAAACTGTATTACACAAGTGCATACATCCATCTTCATTTATATACTCTCCACATAAACCAGGAAAACTGTATTACACAAGTGCATACATCCATCTTCATTTATATACTCTCCACATAAACAAGGAAAACTGTATTACACAGCTGCATACATCCATCTTCATTTATATACTCTCCACATAAACAAGGAAAACTGTATTACACAAGTGCATACATCCATCTTCATTTATATACTCTCCACATAAACCAGGAAAACTGTATTACACAAGTGCATACATCCATCTTCATTTATATACTCTCCACATAAACCAGGAAAACTGTATTACACAGGTGCATACATCCATCTTCATTTATATACTCTCCACATAAACAAGGAAAACTGTATTCACTAAGTGCATACATCCATCTTCATTTATATACTCTTCACATAAACCAGGAAAACTGTATTACACAGCTGCGTACATCCATCTTCATTTATATTCTCTCCACATAGACAAGGAAAACTGTATTACACAGCTGCATCCATCTTCATTTATATACTCTCCACATAAACAAGGAAAACTGTATTACACAGCTGCATACATCCATCTTCATTTAAATACTCTCCACATAAACAAGGAAAACTGTATTACACAAGTGCACACATCCATCTTCATTTATATACTCTCCACATAAACCAGGAAACTGTATTACACAAGTGCACACATCCATCTTCATTTATATACTCTCCACAAAAACAAGGAAAACTGTATTACACAAGTGCATAGATCCATCTTCATTTATATACTCTCCACATAAACCAGGAAAACTGTATTACACAAGTGCATACATCCATCTTCATTTATATACTGTCCACATAAACCAGGAAAACTGTATTACACAAGTGCACACATCCATCTTCATTTATATACTCTCCACATAAACAAGGAAAACTGTATTACACAGCTGCATACATCCATCTTCATTTATATACTCTCCACATAAACCAGGAAATCTGTATTACACAGCTGCATACTTCCATCTTCATTTATATACTCTCCACATAAACCAGGAAAACTGTATTACACAGCTGCATACATCCATCTTCATTTATATACTCTCCACATAAACCAGGAAAACTGTATTACACAAGTGCATACATCCATCTTCATTTATATACTCTCCACATAAACAAGGAAAACTGTATAACACAGCTGCATACATCCATCTTCATTTATGTACTCTCCACATAAACCAGGGAAACTGTATTACACAGCTGTATACATCCATCTTCATTTATATACTCTCCACATAAACAAGGAAAACTGTATTACACAAGTGCATACATCCATCTTCATTTATATACTCTCCACATAAACCAGGAAAACTTATTACACAAGTGCATACATCCATCTTCATTTATATACTCTCCACATAAACCAGGAAAACTGTATTACACAAGTGCATACATTCATCTTCATTTATATACTGTCCACATAAACAAAGAAAACTGTATTACACAAGTGCATACATCCATCTTCATTTATATACTCTCTACATAAACAAGGAAAACTATTACACAGCTGCATACATCCATATTAATTTATATACTCTCCACATAAACAAGAAAAACTGTATTACACAAGTGCATACATCCATCTTCATTTATATACTCTCCACATAAACCAGGAAAACTGTATTACACAAGTCCATACATCCATCTTCATTTATATACTCTCCACATAAACCAGGAAAACTGTATTACACAAGTGCATACATCCATCTTCATTTATATACTCTCCACATAAACCAGGAAAACTGTATTACACAAGTGCATACATCCATCTTCATTTATATACTCTCCACATAAACCAGGAAAACTGTATTACACAAGTGCATACATCCATCTTCATTTATATACTCTCCACATAAACAAAGAAAACTGTATTACACAGCTGCATACATCCATCTTCATTTATATACTCTCCACATAAACAAGGAAAACTGTATTATACAAGTGCATACATCCATCTTCATTTATATACTCTCCACATAAACAAGGAAAACTGTATTACACAAGTGCATAGATCCATCTTCATTTATATACTCTCCACATAAACCAGGAAAACTGTATTACACAAGTGCATACATCCATCTTCATTTATATACTCTCCACATAAACCAGGAAAACTGTATTACACAAGTGCACACATCCATCTTCATTTATATACTCTCCACATAAACAAGGAAAACTGTATTACACAGCTGCATACATCCATCTTCATTTATATACTCTCCACATAAACCAGGAAAACTGTATTACACAAGTGCATACATCCATCTTCATTTATATACTCTCCACATAAACCAGGAAAACTGTATTACACAAGTGCATACATCCATCTTCATTTATATACTCTCCACATAAACAAAGAAAACTGTATTACACAAGTGCATACATCCATCTTCATTTATATACTCTCTACATAAACAAGGAAAACTGTATTACACAGCTGCATACATCCATTTTCATTTATATACTCTCCACATAAACAAGGAAAACTGTATTACACAAGTGCATACAACCATCTTCATTTATATACTCTCCACATAAACCAGGAAAACTGTATTACACAAGTCCATACATCCATCTTCATTTATATACTCTCCACATAATCCTGGAAAACTGTATTACACAAGTGCATACATCTATCTTCATTTATATACTCTCCACATAAACCAGGAAAACTGTATTACACAAGTGCATACATCCATCTTCATTTATATACTCTCCACATAAACCTGGAAAACTGTATTACACAAGTGCATACATCCATCTTCATTTATATACTCTCCACATAAACAAAGAAAACTGTATTACACAGCTGCATACATCCATCTTCATTTATATACTCTCCACATAAACCAGGAAAACTGTATTATACAAGTGCATACATCCATCTTCATTTATATACTCTCCACATAAACAAGGAAAACTGTATCACAAGTGCATACATCCATCTTCATTTATATACTCTCCTCATAAACCAGGAAAACTGTATCACAAAGTGCATACATCCATCTTCATTTATATACTCT
Source organism: Taudactylus pleione (assembly GCA_031769625.1). NCBI lineage: Eukaryota > Metazoa > Chordata > Amphibia > Anura > Myobatrachidae > Taudactylus > Taudactylus pleione. The sequence continues at coordinate 6,668,764 of JAUIMM010000350.1, read as the reverse complement.
CCACATAATCAAAGAAAACTGTATTACACAAGTGCATACATCCATCTTCATTTATATACTCTCCACATTAACAAGGAAAATGTATCACATAAGTGCATACATCCATCTTCATTTATATACTCTCCACATAAACCAGGAAAACTGTATTACACAAGTGCATACATCCATCTTCATTTATATACTCTCCACATAAACCAGGAAAACTGTATTACACAGCTGCATACATCCATCTTCATTTATATTCTCTCCACATAAACAAGGAAAACTCTATTACACAGCTGCATACATCCATCTTCATTTAAATACTCTCCACATAAACAAGGAAAACTGTATTACACAAGTGCACACATCCATCTTCATTTATATACTCTCCACAAACACCAGGAAACTATATTACACAAGTGCACACATCCATCTTTATTTATATACTCTCCACATAAACAAGGAAAACTGTATTACACAAGTGCATAGATCCATCTTCATTTATATACTCTCCACATAAACCAGGAAAACTGTATTACACAAGTGCATACATCCATCTTCATTTATATACTCTCCACATAATCCAGGAAAACTGTATTACACAATTTCAAACATCCATCTTCATTTATATACTCTCCACATAAACAAGGAAAACTGTATTACACAGCTGCATACTTCCATCTTCATTTATATACTCTCCACATAAACCAGGAAAACTGTATTACACAGCTGCATACATCCATCTTCATTTATATACTCTCCACATAAACCAGGAAAACTGTATTACACAAGTGCATACATCCATCTTCATTTATATACTCTCCACATAAACAAGGAAAACTGTATAACACAGCTGCATACATCCATCTTCATTTATATACTCTCCACATAAACCAGGGAAACTGTATTACACAAGTGCATACATTCATCTTCATTTATATACTGTCCACATAAACAAAGAATACTGTATTACACAAGTGCATACATCCATCTTCATTTATATACTCTCTACATAAACAAGGAAAACTGTATTACACAGCTGCATACATCCATATTAATTTATATACTCTCCACATAAACAAGAAAAACTGTATTACACAAGTGCATACATCCATCTTCATTTATATACTCTCCACATAAACCAGGAAAACTGTATTACACAAGTCCATACATCCATCTTCATTTATATACTCTCCACATAAACCAGGAAAACTGTATTACACAAGTGCATACATCCATCTTCATTTATATACTCTCCACATAAACCAGGAAAACTGTATTACACAAGTGCATACATCCATCTTCATTTATATACTCTCCACATAAACCAGGAAAACTGTATTACACAAGTGCATACATCCATCTTCATTTATATACTCTCCACATAAACAAAGAAAACTGTATTACACAGCTGCATACATCCATCTTCATTTATATACTCTCCACATGAACCAGGAAAACTGTATTATACAAGTGCATACATCCATCTCCATTTATATACTCTCCACATAAACAAGGAAATCTGTATCACAAGTGCATACATCCATCTTCATTTATATACTCTCCTCATAAACCAGGAAAACTGTATCACAAGTGCATACATCCATCTTCATTTATATACTCTCCACATAATCAAAGAAAACTGTATTACACAAGTGCATACATCCATCTTCATTTATATACTCTCCACATAAACAAGGAAAACTGTATTACACAGCTGCATACATCCATCTTCATTTATATACTCTCCACATAAACCAGGAAAACTGTATTACACAAGTGCATACATCCATCTTCATTTATATACTCTCCACATAAACAAGGAAAACTGTATTACACAAGTGCATACATCCATCTTCATTTATATACTCTCCACATAAACCAGGAAAACTGTATTACACAAGTGCATACATCCATCTTCATTTATATACTCTCCACATAAACCAGGAAAACTGTATTACACAAGTGCATACATCCATCTTCATTTATATACTCTCCACATAAACAAAGAAAACTGTATTACACAAGTGCATACATCCATCTTCATTTATATACTCTCTACATAAACAAGGAAAACTGTATTACACAGCTGCATACATCCATTTTCATTTATATACTCTCCACATAAACAAGGAAAACTGTATTACACAAGTGCATACAACCATCTTCATTTATATACTCTCCACATAAACCAGGAAAACTGTATTACACAAGTCCATACATCCATCTTCATTTATATACTCTCCACATAATCCTGGAAAACTGTATTACACAAGTGCATACATCTATCTTCATTTATATACTCTCCACATAAACCAGGAAAACTGTATTACACAAGTGCATACATCCATCTTCATTTATATACTCTCCACATAAACCTGGAAAACTGTATTACACAAGTGCATACATCCATCTTCATTTATATACTCTCCACATAAACAAAGAAAACTGTATTACACAGCTGCATACATCCATCTTCATTTATATACTCTCCACATAAACCAGGAAAACTGTATTATACAAGTGCATACATCCATCTTCATTTATATACTCTCCACATAAACAAGGAAAACTGTATCACAAGTGCATACATCCATCTTCATTTATATACTCTCCTCATAAACCAGGAAAACTGTATCACAAAGTGCATACATCCATCTTCATTTATATACTCTCCACATAATCAAAGAAAACTGTATTACACAAGTGCATACATCCATCTTCATTTATATACTCTCCACATTAACAAGGAAAATGTATCACATAAGTGCATACATCCATCTTCATTTATATACTCTCCACATAAACCAGGAAAACTGTATTACACAAGTGCATACATCCATCTTCATTTATATACTCTCCACATAAACCAGGAAAACTGTATTACACAGCTGCATACATCCATCTTCATTTATATTCTCTCCACATAAACAAGGAAAACTCTATTACACAGCTGCATACATCCATCTTCATTTAAATACTCTCCACATAAACAAGGAAAACTGTATTACACAAGTGCACACATCCATCTTCATTTATATACTCTCCACAAACACCAGGAAACTATATTACACAAGTGCACACATCCATCTTTATTTATATACTCTCCACATAAACAAGGAAAACTGTATTACACAAGTGCATAGATCCATCTTCATTTATATACTCTCCACATAAACCAGGAAAACTGTATTACACAAGTGCATACATCCATCTTCATTTATATACTCTCCACATAATCCAGGAAAACTGTATTACACAATTTCAAACATCCATCTTCATTTATATACTCTCCACATAAACAAGGAAAACTGTATTACACAGCTGCATACTTCCATCTTCATTTATATACTCTCCACATAAACCAGGAAAACTGTATTACACAGCTGCATACATCCATCTTCATTTATATACTCTCCACATAAACCAGGAAAACTGTATTACACAAGTGCATACATCCATCTTCATTTATATACTCTCCACATAAACAAGGAAAACTGTATAACACAGCTGCATACATCCATCTTCATTTATATACTCTCCACATAAACCAGGGAAACTGTATTACACAAGTGCATACATTCATCTTCATTTATATACTGTCCACATAAACAAAGAATACTGTATTACACAAGTGCATACATCCATCTTCATTTATATACTCTCTACATAAACAAGGAAAACTGTATTACACAGCTGCATACATCCATATTAATTTATATACTCTCCACATAAACAAGAAAAACTGTATTACACAAGTGCATACATCCATCTTCATTTATATACTCTCCACATAAACCAGGAAAACTGTATTACACAAGTCCATACATCCATCTTCATTTATATACTCTCCACATAAACCAGGAAAACTGTATTACACAAGTGCATACATCCATCTTCATTTATATACTCTCCACATAAACCAGGAAAACTGTATTACACAAGTGCATACATCCATCTTCATTTATATACTCTCCACATAAACCAGGAAAACTGTATTACACAAGTGCATACATCCATCTTCATTTATATACTCTCCACATAAACAAAGAAAACTGTATTACACAGCTGCATACATCCATCTTCATTTATATACTCTCCACATGAACCAGGAAAACTGTATTATACAAGTGCATACATCCATCTCCATTTATATACTCTCCACATAAACAAGGAAATCTGTATCACAAGTGCATACATCCATCTTCATTTATATACTCTCCTCATAAACCAGGAAAACTGTATCACAAGTGCATACATCCATCTTCATTTATATACTCTCCACATAATCAAAGAAAACTGTATTACACAAGTGCATACATCCATCTTCATTTATATACTCTCCACATAAACAAGGAAAACTGTATTACACAGCTGCATACATCCATCTTCATTTATATACTCTCCACATAAACCAGGAAAACTGTATTACACAAGTGCATACATCCATCTTCATTTATATACTCTCCACATAAACAAGGAAAACTGTATTACACAAGTGCATACATCCATCTTCATTTATATACTCTCCACATAAACCAGGAAAACTGTATTACACAAGTGCATACATCCATCTTCATTTATATACTCTCCACATAAACAAAGAAAACTGTATTACACAGCTGCATACATCCATCTTCATTTATATACTCTCCACATAAACAAGGAAAACTGTATTACACAAGTGCATACATCATCTTCATTTATATACTCTCCACATAAACCAGGAAAACTGTATTACACAAGTGCATACATCCATCTTCATTTATATACTCTCCACATAAACCAGGAAAACTGTATTACACAGGTGCATACATCCATCTTCATTTATATACTCTCCACATAAACAAGGAAAACTGTATTACATAAGGGCATACATCCATCTTCATTTATATACTCTTCACATAAACCAGGAAAACTGTATTACACAGCTGCGTACATCCATCTTCATTTATATTCTCTCCACATAGACAAGGAAAACTGTATTACACAGCTGCATCCATCTTCATTTATATACTCTCCACATAAACAAGGAAAACTGTATTACACAGCTGCATACATCCATCTTCATTTAAATACTCTCCACATAAACAAGGAAAACTGTATTACACAAGTGCACACATCCATCTTCATTTATATACTCTCCACATAAACCAGGAAACTGTATTACACAAGTGCACACATCCATCTTCATTTATATACTCTCCACAAAAACAAGGAAAACTGTATTACACAAGTGCATAGATCCATCTTCATTTATATACTCTCCACATAAACCAGGAAAACTGTATTACACAAGTGCATACATCCATCTTCATTTATATACTGTCCACATAAACCAGGAAAACTGTATTACACAAGTGCACACATCCATCTTCATTTATATACTCTCCACATAAACAAGGAAAACTGTATTACACAGCTGCATACATCCATCTTCATTTATATACTCTCCACATAAACCAGGAAATCTGTATTACACAGCTGCATACATCCATCTTCATTTATATACTCTCCACATAAACCAGGAAAACTGTATTACACAAGTGCATACATCCATCTTCATTTATATACTCTCCACATAAACCAGGAAAACTGTATTACACAGCTGCATACATCCATCTTCATTTATATTCTCTCCACATAAACAAGGAAAACTCTATTACACAGCTGCATCCATCTTCATTTATATACTCTCCACATAAACAAGGAAAACTGTATTACACAGCTGCATACATCCATCTTCATTTAAATACTCTCCACATAAACAAGGAAAACTGTATTACACAAGTGCACACATCCATCTTCATTTATATACTCTCCACAAACACCAGGAAACTATATTACACAAGTGCACACATCCATCTTCATTTATATACTCTCCACATAAACAAGGAAAACTGTATTACACAAGTGCATAGATCCATCTTCATTTATATACTCTCCACATAAACCAGGAAAACTGTATTACACAAGTGCATACATCCATCTTCATTTATATACTCTCAACATAATCCAGGAAAACTGTATTACACAATTTCAAACATCCATCTTCATTTATATACTCTCCACATAAACAAGGAAAACTGTATTACACAGCTGCATACTTCCATCTTCATTTATATACTCTCCACATAAACCAGGAAAACTGTATTACACAGCTGCATACATCCATCTTCATTTATATACTCTCCACATAAACAAGGAAAACTGTATAACACAGCTGCATACATCCATCTTCATTTATATACTCTCCACATAAACCAGGGAAACTGTATTACACAGCTGTATACATCCATCTTCATTTATATACTCCCACATAAACAAGGATAACTGTATTACACAAGTGCATACATCCATCTTCATTTATATACTCTCCACATAAACCAGGAAAACTTATTACACAAGTGCATACATCCATCTTCATTTATATACTCTCCACATAAACCAGGAAAACTGTATTACACAAGTGCATACATTCATCTTCATTTATATACTGTCCACATAAACAAAGAATACTGTATTACACAAGTGCATACATTCATCTTCATTTATATACTCTCTACATAAACAAGGAAAACTGTATTACACAGCTGCATACATCCATATTAATTTATATACTCTCCACATAAACAAGAAAAACTGTATTACACAAGTGCTTACATCCATCTTCATTTATATACTCTCCACATAAACCAGGAAAACTGTATTACACAAGTCCATACATCCATCTTCATTTATATACTCTCCAAATAAACCAGGAAAACTGTATTACACAAGTGCATACATCCATCTTCATTTATATACTCTCCACATAAACCAGGAAAACTGTATTACACAAGTGCATACATCCATCTTCATTTATATACTCTCCACATAAACCAGGAAAACTGTATTACACAAGTGCATACATCCATCTTCATTTATATACTCTCCACATAAACAAAGAAAACTGTATTACACAGCTGCATACATCCATCTTCATTTATATACTCTCCACATGAACCAGGAAAACTGTATTATACAAGTGCATACATCCATCTCCATTTATATACTCTCCACATAAACAAGGAAAACTGTATCACAAGTGCATACATCCATCTTCATTTATATACTCTCCACATAAACCAGGAAAACTGTATTACACAAGTGCATACATCCATCTTCATTTATATACTCTCCACATAAACCAGGAAAACTGTATTACACAGGTGCATACATCCATTTTCATATATATACTCTCCACATAAACAAGGAAAACTGTATTACACAAGTGCATACATCCATCTTCATTTATATACTCTTCACATAAACCAGGAAAACTGTATTACACAGCTGCGTACATCCATCTTCATTTATATTCTCTCCACATAGACAAGGAAAACTGTATTACACAGCTGCATCCATCTTCATTTATATACTCTCCACATAAACAAGGAAAACTGTATTACACAGCTGCATACATCCATCTTCATTTAAATACTCTCCACATAAACAAGGAAAACTGTATTACACAAGTGCACACATCCATCTTCATTTATATACTCTCCACATAAACCAGGAAACTGTATTACACAAGTGCACACATCCATCTTCATTTATATACTCTCCACAAAAACAAGGAAAACTGTATTACACAAGTGCATAGATCCATCTTCATTTATATACTCTCCACATAAACCAGGAAAACTGTATTACACAAGTGCATACATCCATCTTCATTTATATACTGTCCACATAAACCAGGAAAACTGTATTACACAAGTGCACACATCCATCTTCATTTATATACTCTCCACATAAACAAGGAAAACTGTATTACACAGCTGCATACATCCATCTTCATTTATATACTCTCCACATAAACCAGGAAAACTGTATTACACAGCTGCATACATCCATCTTCATTTATATACTCTCCACATAAACCAGGAAAACTGTATTACACAAGTGCATACATCCATCTTCATTTATATACTCTCCACATAAACCAGGAAAACTGTATTACACAAGTGCATACATCCATCTTCATTTATATACTCTCCACATAAACCAGGAAAACTTATTACACAAGTGCATACATCCATCTTCATTTATATACTCTCCACATAAACCAGGAAAACTGTATTACACAAGTGCATACATCCATCTTCATTTATATACTCTCCACATAAACAAAGAAAACTGTATTACACAAGTGCATACATCCATCTTCATTTATATACTCTCTACATAAACAAGGAAAACTGTATTACACAGCTGCATACATCCATATTCATTGATATACTCTCCACATAAACAAGGAAAACTGTATTACACAAGTGCATACATCCATCTTCATTTATATACTCTCCACATAAACCAGGAAAACTGTATTACACAAGTGCATACATCCATCTTCATTTATATACTCTCCACATAAACCAGGAAAACTGTATTACACAAGTGCATACATCCATCTTCATTTATATATTCTCCACATAAACCAGGAAAACTGTATTATACAAGTGCATACATCCATCTTCATTTATATACTCTCCTCATAAACCAAGAAAACTGTATCACAAGTGCATACATCCATCTTCATTTATATACTCTCCCCATAAACAAAGAAAACTGTATTACACAAGTGCATACATCCATCTTCATTTATATACTCTCCACATAAACAAGGAAAACTGTATTACACAGCTGCATACATCCATCTTCATTTATATACTCTCCACATAAACCAGGAAAACTGTATTACACAAGTGCATACATCCATCTTCATTTATATACTCTCCACATAAACAAGGAAAACTGTATTACACAAGTGCATACATCCATCTTCATTTATATACTCTCCACATAAACCAGGAAAACTGTATTACACAAGTGCATACATCCATCTTCATTTATATACTCTCCACATAAACAAAGAAAACTGTATTACACAGCTGCATACATCCATCTTCATTTATATACTCTCCACATAAACCAGGAAAACTGTATTACACAAGTGTATACATCCATCTTCATTTATATAGTCTCCACATAAACCAGGAAAAATGTATTACACAAGTGCATACATCCATCTTCATTTATATACTCTCCACATAAACCAGGAAAACTGTATTACACAGGTGCATACATCCATCTTCATTTATATACTCTCCACATAAACAAGGAAAACTGTATTACACAAGTGCATACATCCATCTTCATTTATATACTCTCCACATAATCCAGGAAAACTGTATTACACAAGTGCATACATCCATCTTCATTTATATACTCTCCACATAAACCAGGAAAACTGTATTACACAGCTGCATACATCCATCTTCATTCATATTCTCTCCACATAAACAAGGAAAACTGTATTACACAGCTGCATCCATCTTCATTTATATACTCTCCACATAAACAAGGAAAACTGTATTACACAGCTGCATACATCCATCTTCATTTAAATACTCTCCACATAAACAAGGAAAACTGTATTACACAAGTGCACACATCCATCTTCATTTATATACTCTCCACATAAACCAGGAAACTGTATTACACAAGTGCACACATCCATCTTCATTTATATACCCTCCACATAAACAAGGAAAACTGTATTACACAAGTGCATAGATCCATCTTCATTTAAATACTCTCCACATAAACCAGGAAAACTGTATTACACAAGTGCATACATCCATCTTCATTTATATACTCTCCACATAAACCAGGAAAACTGTATTACACAAGTGCACACATCCATCTTCATTTATATACTCTCCACATAAACAAGGAAAACTGTATTACACAGCTGCATACTTCCATCTTCATTTATATACTCTCCACATAAACCAGGAAAACTGTATTACACAGCTGCATACATCCATCTTCATTTATATACTCTCCACATAAACTAGGAAAACTGTATTACACAAGTGCATACATCCATCTTCATTTATATACTCTCCACATAAACAAGGAACACTGTATAACACAGCTGCATACATCCATCTTCATTTATATACTCTCCACATAAACCAGGGAAACTGTATTACACAGCTGTATACATCCATCTTCATTTATATACTCTCCACATAAACCAGGAAAACTTATTACACAAGTGCATACATCCATCTTCATTTATATACTCTCCACATAAACCAGGAAAACTGTATTACACAAGTGCATACATTCATCTTCATTTATATACTCTCCACATAAACAAAGAAAACTGTATTACACAAGTGCACACATCCATCTTCATTTATATACTCTCTACATAAACAAGGAAAACTGTATTACACAGCTGCATACATCCATATTCATTTATATACTCTCCACATAAACAAGGAAAACTGTATTACACAAGTGCATACATCCATCTTCATTTATATACTCTCCACATAAACCAGGAAAACTGTATTACACAAGTCCATACATCCATCTTCATTTATATACTCTCCACATAATCCAGGAAAACTGTATTACACAAGTGCATACATCCATCTTCATTTATATACTCTCCACATAAACCCGGAAAACTGTATTACACAAGTGCATACATCCATCTTCATTTATATACTCTCCACATAAACCAGGAAAACTGTATTACACAAGTGCATACATCCATCTTCATTTATATACTCTCCACATAATCAAAGAAAACTGTATTACACAAGTGCATACATCCATCTTCATTTATATACTCTCCACATAAACAAGGAAAACTGTATTGCACAGCTGCATACATCCATCTTCATTTATATACTCTCCACATAAACCAGGAAAACTGTATTACACAAGTGCATACATCCATCTTCATTTATATACTCTCCACATTAACAAGGAAAATGTATCACATAAGTACATACATCCATCTTCATTTATATACTCTCCACATAAACCAGGAAAACTGTATTACACAAGTGCATACATACATCTTCATTTATATACTCTCCACATAAACCAGGAAAACTGTATTACACAGCTGCATACATCCATCTTCATTTGTATTCTCTCCACATAAACAAGGAAAACTGTATTACACAGCTGCATCCATCTTCATTTATATACTCTCCACATAAACAAGGAAAACTGTATTACACAGCTGCATACATCCATCTTCATTTAAATACTCTCCACATAAACAAGGAAAACTGAATTACACAGCTGCATACATCCATATTCATTTATATACTCTCCACATAAACAAGGAAAACTGTATTACACAAGTGCATACATCCATCTTCATTTATATACTCTCCACATAAACCAGGAAAACTGTATTACACAAGTCCATACATCCATCTTCATTTATATACTCTCCACATAATCCAGGAAAACTGTATTACACAAGTGCATACATCCATCTTCATTTATATACTCTCCACATAAACCAGGAAAACTGTATTACACAAGTGCATACATCCATCTTCATTTATATACTCTCCACATAAACCAGGAAAACTGTATTACACAAGTGCATACATCCATCTTCATTTATATACTCTCCACATAAACAAGGAAAACTGTATTATACAAGTGCATACATCCATCTTCATTTATATACTCTCCACATAAACAAGGAAAACTGTATCACAAGTGCATACATCCATCTTCATTTATATACTCTCCTCATAAACCAGGAAAACTGTATCACAAGTGCATACATCCATCTTCATTTATATACTCTCCACATAATCAAAGAAAACTGTATTACACAAGTGCATACATCCATCTTCATTTATATACTCTCCACATAAACAAGGAAAACTGTATTACACAGCTGCATACATCCATCTTCATTTATATACTCTCCACATAAACCAGGAAAACTGTATTACACAAGTGCATACATCCATCTTCATTTATATACTCTCCACATAATCCAGGAAAACTGTATTACACAGGTGCATACATCCATCTTAATTTATATACTCTCCACATTAACAAGGAAAATGTATCACATAAGTACATACATCCATCTTCATTTATATACTCTCCACATAAACCAGGAAAACTGTATTACACAAGTGCATACATCCATCTTCATTTATATACTCTCCACATAAACCAGGAAAACTGTATTACACAGCTGCATACATCCATCTTCATTTATATTCTCTCCACATAAACAAGGAAAACTGTATTACACAGCTGCATCCATCTTCATTTATATACTCTCCACATAAACAAGGAAAACTGTATTACACAGCTGCATACATCCATCTTCATTTAAATACTCTCCACATAAACAAGGAAAACTGTATTACACAAGTGCACACATCCATCTTCATTTATATACTCTCCACATAAACCAGGAAACTGTATTACACAAGTGCACACATCCATCTTCATTTATATACTCTCCACATAAACAAGGAAAACTGTATTACACAAGTGCATAGATCCATCTTCATTTATATACTCTCCACATAAACCAGGAAAACTGTATTACACAAGTGCATACATCCATCTTCATTTATATACTCTCCACATAAACCAGGAAAACTGTATTACACAATTTCACACATCCATCTTCATTTATATACTCTCCACATAAACAAGGAAAACTGTATTACACAGCTGCATACTTCCATCTTCATTTATATACTCTCCACATAAACCAGGAAAACTGTATTACACAGCTGCATACATCCATCTTCATTTATATACTCTCCACATAAACCAGGACAACTGTATTACACAAGTGCATACATCCATCTTCATTTATGTACTCTCCACATAAACAAGGAAAACTGTATAACACAGCTGCATACATCCATCTTCATTTATATACTCTCCACATAAACCAGGGAAACTGTATTACACAGCTGTATACATCCATCTTCATTTATATACTCTCCACATAAACAAGGAAAACTGTATTACACAAGTGCATACATCCATCTTCATTTATATATTCTCCACATAAACCAGGAAAACTGTATTACACAAGTGCATACATTCATCTTCATTTATATACTCTCCACATAAACAAAGAAAACTGTATTACACAAGTGCATACATCCATCTTCATTTATATGCTCTCTACATAAACATGGAAAACTGTATTACACAGCTGCATACATCCATATTCATTTATATACTCTCCACATAAACAAGGAAAACTGTATTACACAAGTGCATACATCCATCTTCATTTATATACTCTCCACATAAACAAGGAAAACTGTATTACACAAGTGCATACATCCATCTTCATTTATATACTCTCCACATAAACCAGGAAAACTGCATTACACAAGTGCATACATCCATCTTAATTTATATACTCTCCACATAAACAAAGAAAACTGTATTACACAGCTGCATACATCCATCTTCATTTATATACTCTCCACATAAACCAGGAAAACTGTATTATACAAGTGCATACATCCATCTTCATTTATATACTCTCCACATAATCAAGGAAAACTGTATCACAAGTGCATACATCCATCTTCATTTATATACTCTCCTCATAAACCAGGAAAACTGTATCACAAGTGCATACATCCATCTTCATTTATATACTCTCCACATAAACAAGGAAAACTGTATTACACAGCTGCATACATTCATCTTCATTTATATACTCTCCACATAAACCAGGAAAACTGTAATACACAAGTGCATACATCCAGCTTCATTTATATACTCTCCACATAAACAAGGAAAACTGTATTACACAAGTGCATACATCCATCTTCATTTATATACTCTCCACATAAACCAGGAAAACTGTATTACACAAGTGCATACATCCATCTTCATTTATATACTCTCCACATAAACAAAGAAAACTGTATTACACAGCTGCATACATCCATCTTCATTTATATACTCTCCACATAAACAAGGAAAACTGTATTACACAAGTGCATACATCCATCTTCATTTATATACTCTCCACATAAACCAGGAAAACTGTATTACAAAAGTGCATACATCCATCTTCATTTATATACTCTCCACATAAACAAGGAAAACTGTATTACACAAGTGCATACATCCATCTTCATTTATATACTCTCCACATAAACCAGGAAAACTGTATTACACAAGTGCATACATCCATCTTCATTTATATACTCTCCACATAAACCAGGAAAACTGTATTATACAGCTGCATACATCCATCCTCATTTATATTCTCTCCACATAAAAAAGGAAAACTGTATTACACAGCTGCATCCATCTTCATTTATATACTCTCCACATAAACAAGGAAAACTGTATTACACAGCTGCATACATCCATCTTCATTTAAATACTCTCCACATAAACAAGGAAAACTGTATTACACAAGTGCACACATCCATCTTCATTTATATACTCTCCACATACACCAGGAAACTGTATTACACAAGTGCACACATCCATCGTCATTTATATACTCTCCACATAAACAAGGAAAACTGTATTACACAAGTGCATAGATCCATCTTCATTTATATACTCTCCACATAAACCAGGAAAACTGTATTACACAAGTGCATACATCCATCTTCATTTATATACTCTCCACATAAACCAGGAAAACTGTATTACACAAGTGCACACATCCATCTTCATTTATATACTCTCCACATAAACAAGGAAAACTGTATTACACAGCTGCATACATCCATCTTCAGTTATATACTCTCCACATAAACCAGGAAAACTGTATTACACAGCTGCATCCATCCATCTTCATTTATATACTCTCCACATAAACCAGGAAAACTGTATTACACAAGTGCATACACCCATCTTCATTTATATACTCTCCACATAAACAAGGAAAACTGTATTACACAGCTGCATACATCCATCTTCATTTATATACTCTCCACATAAACCAGGACAACTCTATTACACAAGTGCATACATCCATCTTCATTTATATACTCTCCACATAAACAAGGAAAACTGTATAACACAGCTGCATACATCCATCTTCATTTATATACTCTCCACATAAACCAGGAAAACTGTATTACACAAGTGCATACATCCATCTTCATTTATATACTCTCCACATAAACCAGGAAAACTGTATTACACAGCTGCATACATCCATCTTCATTCATATTCTCTCCACATAACCAAGGAAAACTGTATTACACAGCTGCATCCATCTTCATTTATATACTCTCCACATAAACAAGGAAAACTGTATTACACAGCTGCATACATCCATCTTCATTTAAATACTCTCCACATAAACAAGGAAAACTGTATTACACAAGTGCACACATCCATCTTCATTTATATACTCTCCACATAAACCAGGAAACTGTATTACACAAGTGCACACATCCATCTTCATTTATATACTCTCCACATAAACAAGGAAAACTGTATTACACAAGTGCATAGTTCCATCTTCATTTATATACTCTCCACATAAACCAGGAAAACTGTATTACACAAGTGCATACATCCATCTTCATTTATATACTCTCCACATAAACCAGGAAAACTGTATTACACAAGTGCACACATCCATCTTCATTTATATACTCTCCACATAAACAAGGAAAACTGTATTACACAGCTGCATACTTCCATCTTCATTTATATACTCTCCACATAAACCAGGAAAACTGTATTACACAGCTGCATACATCCATCTTCATTTATATACTCTCCACATAAACCAGGAAAACTGTATTACACAAGTGCATACATCCATCTTCATTTATATACTCTCCACATAAACAAGGAAAACTGTATAACATAGCTGCATACATCCATCTTCATTTATATACTCTCCACATAAACAAGGAAAACTGTATTACACAAGTGCATACATCCATCTTCGTTTATATACTCTCCACATAAACCAGGAAAACTTATTACACAAGTACATACATCCATCTTCATTTATATACTCTCCACATAAACCAGGAAAACTGTATTACACAAGTGCATACATTCATCTTCATTTATATACTCTCCACATAAACAAAGAAAACTGTATTACACAAGTGCATACATCCATCTTCATTTATATACTCTCTACATAAACAAGGAAAACTGTATTACACAAGTGCATACATCCATATTCATTTATATACTCTCCACATAAACAAGGAAAACTGTATTACACAAGTGCATACATCCATCTTCATTTATATACTCTCCACATAAACCAGGAAAACTGTATTACACAAGTCCATACATCCATCTTCATTTATATACTCTCCACATAATCCAGGAAAACTGTATTACACAAGTGCATACATCCATCTTCATTTATATACTCTCCACATAATCCAGGAAAACTGTATTACACAAGTGCATACATCCATCTTCATTTATATACTCTCCACATAAACCAGGAAAACTGTATTACACAAGTGCATACATCCATCTTCATTTATATACTCTCCACATAAACAAAGAAAACTGTATTACACAGCTGCATACATCCATCTTCATTTATATACTCTCCACATAAACCAGGAAAACTGTATTATACAATTGCATACAACCATCTTCATTTATATACTCTCCACATAAACAAGGAAAACTGTATCACAAGTGCATACATCCATTTTCATTTATATACTCTCCTCATAAACCAGGAAAACTGTATCACAAGTGCATACATCCATCTTCATTTATATACTCTCCACATAATCAAAGAAAACTGTATTACACAAGTGCATACATCCATCTTCATTTATATACTCTCCACAAAAACAAGGAAAACTGTATTACACAGCTGCATACATCTATTTTCATTTATATACTCTCCACATAAACCAGGAAAACTGTATTACACAAGTGCATACATCCATCTTCATTTATATACTCTCCACATTAACAAGGAAAATGTATCACATAAGTACATACATACATCTTCATTTATATACTCTCCACATAAACCAGGAAAACTGTATTACACAAGTGCATACATCCATCTTCATTTATATACTCTCCACATAAACCAGGAAAACTGTATTACACAGCTGCATACATCCATCTTCATTTATATTCTCTCCACATAAACAAGGAAAACTGTATTACACAGCTGCATCCATCTTCATTTATATACTCTCCACATAAACAAGGAAAACTGTATTACACAGCTGCATACATCCATCTTCATTTAAATACTCTCCACATAAACAAGGAAAACTGAATTACACAGCTGCATACATCCATATTCATTTATATACTCTCCACATAAACAAGGAAAACTGTATTACACAAGTCCATACATCCATCTTCATTTATATACTCTCCACATAATCCAGGAAAACTGTATTACACAAGTGCATACATCCATCTTCATTTATATACTCTCCACATAAACCAGGAAAACTGTATTACACAAGTGCATACATCCATCTTCATTTATATACTCTCCACATAAACCAGGAAAACTGTATTACACAAGTGCATACATCCATCTTCATTTATATACTCTCCACATAAACAAAGAAAACTGTATTACACAGCTGCATACATCCATCTTCATTTATATACTCTCCACATAAACCAGGAAAACTGTATTATACAAGTGCATACATCCATCTTCATTTATATACTCTCCACATAAACAAGGAAAACTGTATCACAAGTGCATACATCCATCTTCATTTATATACTCTCCTCATAAACCAGGAAAACTGTATCACAAGTGCATACATCCATCTTCATTTATATACTCTCCACATAAACCAGGAAAACTGTATTACACAAGTGCATAGATCCATCTTCATTTATATACTCTCCACATAAACCAGGAAAACTGTATTACACAGCAGCATACATCCATCTTCATTTATATTCTCTCCACATAAACAAGGAAAACTGTATTACACAGCTGCATCCATCTTCATTTATATACTCTCCACATAAACAAGGAAAACTGTATTACACAGCTGCATACATCCATCTTCATTTAAATACTCTCCACATAAACAAGGAAAACTGAATTACACAGCTGCATACATCCATATTCATTTATATACTCTCCACATAAACAAGGAAAACTGTATTACACAAGTGCATACATCCATCTTCATTTATATACTCTCCACATAAACCAGGAAAACTGTATTACACAAGTCCATACATCCATCTTCATTTATATACTCTCCACATAATCCAGGAAAACTGTATTACACAAGTGCATACATCCATCTTCATTTATATACTCTCCACATAAACCAGGAAAACTGTATTACACAAGTGCATACATCCATCTTCATTTATATACTCTCCACATAAACCAGGAAAACTGTATTACACAAGTGCATACATCCATCTTCATTTATATACTCTCCACATAAACAAAGAAAACTGTATTACACAGCTGCATACATCCATCTTCATTTATATACTCTCCACATAAACCAGGAAAACAGTATTATACAAGTGCATACATCCATCTTCATTTATATACTCTCCACATAAACAAGGAAAACTGTATCACAAGTGCATACATCCATCTTCATTTATATACTCTCCACATAATCAAAGAAAACTGTATTACACAAGTGCATACATCCATCTTCATTTATATACTCTCCACAAAAACAAGGAAAACTGTATTACACAGCTGCATACATCTATTTTCATTTATATACTCTCCACATAAACCAGGAAAACTGTATTACACAAGTGCATACATCCATCTTCATTTATATACTCTCCACATTAACAAGGAAAATGTATCACATAAGTACATACATCCATCTTCATTTATATACTCTCCACATAAACCAGGAAAACTGTATTACACAAGTGCATACATCCATCTTCATTTATATACTCTCCACATAAACCAGGAAAACTGTATTACACAGCTGCATACATCCATCTTCATTTATATTCTCTCCACATAAACAAGGAAAACTGTATTACACAGCTGCATCCATCTTCATTTATATACTCTCCACATAAACAAGGAAAACTGTATTACACAGCTGCATACATCCATCTTCATTTAAATACTCTCCACATAAACAAGGAAAACTGAATTACACAGCTGCATACATCCATATTCATTTATATACTCTCCACATAAACAAGGAAAACTGTATTACACAAGTCCATACATCCATCTTCATTTATATACTCTCCACATAAACAAGGAAAACTGTATCACAAGTGCATACATCCATCTTCATTTATATACTCTCCTCATAAACCAGGAAAACTGTATCACAAGTGCATACATCCATCTTCATTTATATACTCTCCACATAATCAAAGAAAACTGTATTACACAAGTGCATACATCCATCTTCATTTATATACTCTCCACATAAACAAGGAAAACTGTATTACACAGCTGCATACATCCATCTTCATTTATATACTCTCCACATAAACAAGGAAAACTGTATTACACAAGTGCATACATCCATCTTCATTTATATACTCTCCACATAAACCAGGAAAACTGTATTACACAGGTGCATACATCCATCTTCATTTATATACTCTCCACATTAACAAGGAAAATGTATCACATAAGTACATACATCCATCTTCATTTATATACTCTCCACATAAACCAGGAAAACTGTATTACACAAGTGCATACATCCATCTTCATTTATATACTCTCCACATAAACCAGGAAAACTCTATTACACAGCTGCATACATCCATCTTCATTTATATTCTCTCCACATAAACAAGGAAAACTGTATTACACAGCTGCATCCATCTTCATTTATATACTCTCCACATAAACAAGGAAAACTGTATTACACAGCTGCATACATCCATCTTCATTTAAATACTCTCCACATAAACAAGGAAAACTGTATTACACAAGTGCACACATCCATCTTCATTTATATACTCTCCACATAAACCAGGAAACTGTATTACACAAGTGCACACATCCATCTTCATTTATATACTCTCCACATAAACAAGGAAAACTGTATTACACAAGTGCATAGATCCATCTTCATTGATATACTCTCCACATAAACCAGGAAAACTGTATTACACAAGTGCATACATCCATCTTCATTTATATACTCTCCACATAAACCAGGAAAACTGTATTACACAATTTCACACATCCATCTTCATTTATATACTCTCCACATAAACAAGGAAAACTGTATTACACAGCTGCATACTTCCATCTTCATTTATATACTCTCCACATAAACCAGGAAAACTGTATTACACAGCTGCATACATCCATCTTCATTTATATACTCTCCACATAAACCTGGACAACTGTATTACACAAGTGCATACATCCATCTTCATTTATATACTCTCCACATAAACAAGGAAAACTGTATAACACAGCTGCATACATCCATCTTCATTTATATACTCTCCACATAAACCAGGGAAACTGTATTACACAGCTGTATACATCCATCTTCATTTATATACTCTCCACATAATCAAGGAAAACTGTATTACACAAGTGCATACATCCATCTTCATTTATATACTCTCCACATAAACCAGGAAAACTTATTACACAAGTGCATACATCCATCTTCATTTATATACTCTCCACATAAACCAGGAAAACTGTATTACACAAGTGCATACATTCATCTTCATTTATATACTCTCCACATAAACAAAGAAAACTGTATTACACAAGTGCATACATCCATCTTCATTTATATGCTCTCTACATAAACAAGGAAAACTGTATTACACAGCTGCATACATCCATATTCATTTATATACTCTCCACATAAACCAGGAAAACTGTATTATACAAGTGCATACATCCATCTTCATTTATATACTCTCCACATAATCAAGGAAAACTGTATCACAAGTGCATACATCCATCTTCATTTATATACTCTCCTCATAAACCAGGAAAACTGTATCACAAGTGCATACATCCATCTTCATTTATATACTCTCCACATAAACAAGGAAAACTGTATTACACAGCTGCATACATTCATCTTCATTTATATACTCTCCACATAAACCAGGAAAACTGTATTACACAAGTGCATACATCCAGCTTCATTTATATACTCTCCACATAAACAAGGAAAACTGTATTACACAAGTGCATACATCCATCTTCATTTATATACTCTCCACATAAACAAAGAAAACTGTATTACACAAGTGCATACATCCATCTTCATTTATATGCTCTCTACATAAACAAGGAAAACTGTATTACACAGCTGCATACATCCATATTCATTTATATACTCTCCACATAAACAAGGAAAACTGTATTACACAAGTGCATACATCCATCTTCATTTATATACTCTCCACATAAACAAGGAAAACTGTATCACAAGTGCATACATCCATCTTCATTTATATACTCTCCACATAATCAAGGAAAACTGTATTACACAAGTGCATACATCCATCTTCATTTATATACTCTCCACATAAACCAGGAAAACTGTATTACACAAGTGCATACATCCATCTTCATTTATATACTCTCCACATAAACCAGGAAAACTGTATTACACAAGTGCATACATTCATCTTCATTTATATACTCTCCACATAAACAAAGAAAACTGTATTACACAAGTGCATACATCCATCTTCATTTATATGCTCTCTACATAAACAAGGAAAACTGTATTACACAGCTACATACATCCATATTCATTTATATACTCTCCACATAAACAAGGAAAACTGTATTACACAAGTGCATACATCCATCTTCATTTATATACTCTCCACATAAACAAGGAAAACTGTATTACACAAGTGCATACATCCATCTTCATTTATATACTCTCCACATAAACCAGGAAAACTGTATTACACAAGTGCATACATCCATCTTAATTTATATACTCTCCACATAAACAAAGAAAACTGTATTACACAGCTGCATACATCCATCTTCATTTATATACTCTCCACATAAACCAGGAAAACTGTATTATACAAGGGCATACATCCATCTTCATTTATATACTCTCCACATAATCAAGGAAAACTGTATCACAAGTGCATACATCCATCTTCATTTATATACTCTCCTCATAAACCAGGAAAACTGTATCACAAGTGCATACATCCATCTTCATTTATATACTCTCCACATAAACAAGGAAAACTGTATTACACAGCTGCATACATTCATCTTCATTTATATACTCTCCACATAAACCAGGAAAACTGTATTACACAAGTGCATACATCCAGCTTCATTTATATACTCTCCACATAAACCAGGAAAACTGTATTACACAAGTGCATACATCCATCTTCATTTATATACTCTCCACATAAACCAGGAAAACTGTATTACACAGCTGCATACATCCATCCTCATTTATATTCTCTCCACATAAACAAGGAAAACTGTATTACACAGCTGCATCCATCTTCATTTATATACTCTCCACATAAACAAGGAAAACTGTATTACACAGCTGCATACATCCATCTTCATTTAAATACTCTCCACATAAACAAGGAAAACTGTATTACACAAGTGCACATATCCATCTTCATTTATATACTCTCCACCTACACCAGGAAACTGTATTACACAAGTGCACACATCCATCGTCATTTATATACTCTCCACAAAAACAAGGAAAACTGTATTACACAAGTGCATAGATCCATCTTCATTAATATACTCTCCACATAAACCAGGAAAACTGTATTATACAAGTGCATACATCCATCTTCATTTATATACTCTCCACATAAACCAGGAAAACTGTATTACACAAGTGCACACATCCATCTTCATTTATATACTCTCCACATAAACAAGGAAAACTGTATTACACAGCTGCATACATCCATCTTCATTTATATACTCTCCACATAATCCAGGAAAACTGTATTACACAGCTGCATCCATCAATCTTCATTTATATACTCTCCACATAAACCAGGAAAACTGTATTACACAAGTGCATACACCCATCTTCATTTATATACTCTCCACATAAACAAGGAAAACTGTATTACACAGCTGCATACATCCATCTTCATTTATATACTCTCCACATAAACCAGGGAAACTGTATTACACAGCTGCATACATCCATCTTCATTTATATACTCTACACATAAACAAGGAAAACTGTATTACACAGCTGCATACATCCATCTTCATTTATATACTCTCCACATAAACCAGGACAACTGTATTACACAAGTGCATACATCCATCTTCATTTATATACTCTCCACATAAACAAGGAAAACTGTATAACACAGCTGCATACATCCATCTTCATTTATATACTCTCCACATAAACCAGGGAAACTGTATTACACAGCTGTATACATCCATCTTCATTTATATACTCTCCACATAAACAAGGAAAACTGTATTACACAAGTGCATACATCCATCTTCATTTATATACTCTCCACATAAACCAGGAAAACTTATTACACAAGTGCATACATCCATCTTCATTTATATACTCTCCACATAAACCAGGAAAACTGTATTACACAAGTGCATACATTCATCTTCATTTATATACTCTCCACATAAACAAAGAAAACTGTATTACACAAGTGCATACATCCATCTTCATTTATATGCTCTCTACATAAACAAGGAAAACTGTATTACACAGCTGCATACATCCATATTCATTTATATACTCTCCACATAAACAAGGAAAACTGTATTACACAAGTGCATACATCCATCTTCATTTATATACTCTCCACATAAACAAGGAAAACTGTATTACACAAGTGCATACATCCATCTTCATTTATATACTCTCCACATAAACCAGGAAAACTGTATTACACAAGTGCATACATCCATCTTAATTTATATACTCTCCACATAAACCAAGAAAACTCTATTACACAGCTGCATACATCCATCTTCATTTATATACTCTCCACATAAACCAGGAAAACTGTATTATACAAGTGCATACATCCATCTTCATTTATATACTCTCCACATAATCAAGGAAAACTGTATCACAAGTGCATACATCCATCTTCATTTATATACTCTCCTCATAAACCAGGAAAACTGTATCACAAGTGCATACATCCATCTTCATTTATATACTCTCCACATAAACAAGGAAAACTGTATTACACAGCTGCATACATCCATCTTCATTTATATACTCTCCACATAAACCAGGAAAACTGTATTACACAGCTGCATCCATCCATCTTCATTTATATACTCTCCACATAAACAAAGAAAACTGTATTACACAGCTGCATACATCCATCTTCATTTATATACTCTACACATAAACCAGGAAAACTGTATTACACAAGTGCACACATCCATCTTCATTTATATACTCTCCACATAAACAAGGAAAACTGTATTACACAAGTGCATACATCCATCTTCATTTATATACTCTCCACATAAACCAGGAAAACTGTATTACACAAGTGCATACATCCATCTTCATTTATATACTCTCCACATAAACAAAGAAAACTGTATTACACAGCTGCATACATCCATCTTCATTTATATACTCTCCACATAAACAAGGAAAACTGTATTACACAAGTGCATACATCCATCTTCATTTATATACTCTCCACATAAACCAGGAAAACTGTATTACACAAGTGCATACATCCATCTTCATTTATATACTCTCCACATAAACCAGGAAAACTGTATTACACAAGTGCATACATCCATCTACATTTATATACTCTCCACATAAACAAGGAAAACTGTATTACACAAGTGCATACATCCATCTTCATTTATATACTCTCCACATAAACAAAGAAAACTGTATTACACAGCTGCATACATCCATCTTCATTTATATACTCTCCACATAAACCAGGAAAACTGTATTATACAAGTGCATACATCCATCTTCATTTATATACTCTCCACATAAACAAGGAAAACTGTATCACAAGTGCATACATCCATCTTCATTTATATACTCTCCTCATAAACCAGGAAAACTGTATCACAAGTGCATACATCCATCTTCATTTATATACTCTCCACATAATCAAAGAAAACTGTATTACACAAGTGCATACATCCATCTTCATTTATATACTCTCCACATAAACAAGGAAAACTGTATTACACAGCTGCATACATCCATCTTCATTTATATACTCTCCACATAAACAAGGAAAACTGTATTACACAAGTGCATACATCCATCTTCATTTATATACTCTCCACATAAACCAGGAAAACTGTATTACACAGGTGCATACATCCATCTTCATTTATATACTCTCCACATTAACAAGGAAAATGTATCACATAAGTACATACATCCATCTTCATTTATATACTCTCCACATAAACCAGGAAAACTGTATTACACAAGTGCATACATCCATCTTCATTTATATACTCTCCACATAAACCAGGAAAACTCTATTACACAGCTGCATACATCCATCTTCATTTATATTCTCTCCACATAAACAAGGAAAACTGTATTACACAGCTGCATCCATCTTCATTTATATACTCTCCACATAAACAAGGAAAACTGTATTACACAGCTGCATACATCCATCTTCATTTAAATACTCTCCACATAAACAAGGAAAACTGTATTACACAAGTGCACACATCCATCTTCATTTATATACTCTCCACATAAACCAGGAAACTGTATTACACAAGTGCACACATCCATCTTCATTTATATACTCTCCACATAAACAAGGAAAACTGCATTACACAAGTGCATAGATCCATCTTCATTGATATACTCTCCACATAAACCAGGAAAACTGTATTACACAAGTGCATACATCCATCTTCATTTATATACTCTCCACATAAACCAGGAAAACTGTATTACACAATTTCACACATCCATCTTCATTTATATACTCTCCACATAAACAAGGAAAACTGTATTACACAGCTGCATACTTCCATCTTCATTTATATACTCTCCACATAAACCAGGAAAACTGTATTACACAGCTGCATACATCCATCTTCATTTATATACTCTCCACATAAACCTGGACAACTGTATTACACAAGTGCATACATCCATCTTCATTTATATACTCTCCACATAAACAAGGAAAACTGTATAACACAGCTGCATACATCCATCTTCATTTATATACTCTCCACATAAACCAGGGAAACTGTATTACACAGCTGTATACATCCATCTTCATTTATATACTCTCCACATAATCAAGGAAAACTGTATTACACAAGTGCATACATCCATCTTCATTTATATACTCTCCACATAAACCAGGAAAACTTATTACACAAGTGCATACATCCATCTTCATTTATATACTCTCCACATAAACCAGGAAAACTGTATTACACAAGTGCATACATTCATCTTCATTTATATACTCTCCACATAAACAAAGAAAACTGTATTACACAAGTGCATACATCCATCTTCATTTATATGCTCTCTACATAAACAAGGAAAACTGTATTACACAGCTGCATACATCCATATTCATTTATATACTCTCCACATAAACCAGGAAAACTGTATTATACAAGTGCATACATCCATCTTCATTTATATACTCTCCACATAATCAAGGAAAACTGTATCACAAGTGCATACATCCATCTTCATTTATATACTCTCCTCATAAACCAGGAAAACTGTATCACAAGTGCATACATCCATCTTCATTTAAATACTCTCCACATAAACAAGGAAAACTGTATTACACAGCTGCATACATTCATCTTCATTTATATACTCTCCACATAAACCAGGAAAACTGTATTACACAAGTGCATACATCCAGCTTCATTTATATACTCTCCACATAAACAAGGAAAACTGTATTACACAAGTGCATACATCCATCTTCATTTATATACTCTCCACATAAACAAAGAAAACTGTATTACACAAGTGCATACATCCATCTTCATTTATATGCTCTCTACATAAACAAGGAAAACTGTATTACACAGCTGCATACATCCATATTCATTTATATACTCTCCACATAAACAAGGAAAACTGTATTACACAAGTGCATACATCCATCTTCATTTATATACTCTCCACATAAACAAGGAAAACTGTATCACAAGTGCATACATCCATCTTCATTTATATACTCTCCACATAATCAAGGAAAACTGTATTACACAAGTGCATACATCCATCTTCATTTATATACTCTCCACATAAACCAGGAAAACTGTATTACACAAGTGCATACATCCATCTTCATTTATATACTCTCCACATAAACCAGGAAAACTGTATTACACAAGTGCATACATTCATCTTCATTTATATACTCTCCACATAAACAAAGAAAACTGTATTACACAAGTGCATACATCCATCTTCATTTATATGCTCTCTACATAAACAAGGAAAACTGTATTACACAGCTACATACATCCATATTCATTTATATACTCTCCACATAAACAAGGAAAACTTTATTACACAAGTGCATACATCCATCTTCATTTATATACTCTCCACATAAACAAGGAAAACTGTATTACACAAGTGCATACATCCATCTTCATTTATATACTCTCCACATAAACCAGGAAAACTGTATTACACAAGTGCATACATCCATCTTAATTTATATACTCTACACATAAACAAAGAAAACTGTATTACACAGCTGCATACATCCATCTTCATTTATATACTCTCCACATAAATGAGGAAAACTGTATTATACAAGGGCATACATCCATCTTCATTTATATACTCTCCACATAATCAAGGAAAACTGTATCACAAGTGCATACATCCATCTTCATTTATATACTCTCCTCATAAACCAGGAAAACTGTATCACAAGTGCATACATCCATCTTCATTTATATACTCTCCACATAAACAAGGAAAACTGTATTACACAGCTGCATACATTCATCTTCATTTATATACTCTCCACATAAACCAGGAAAACTGTATTACACAAGTGCATACATCCAGCTTCATTTATATACTCTCCACATAAACCAGGAAAACTGTATTACACAAGTGCATACATCCATCTTCATTTATATACTCTCCACATAAACCAGGAAAACTGTATTACACAGCTGCATACATCCATCCTCATTTATATTCTCTCCACATAAACAAGGAAAACTGTATTACACAGCTGCATCCATCTTCATTTATATACTCTCCACATAAACAAGGAAAACTGTATTACACAGCTGCATACATCCATCTTCATTTAAATACTCTCCACATAAACAAGGAAAACTGTATTACACAAGTGCACATATCCATCTTCATTTATATACTCTCCACATACACCAGGAAACTGTATTACACAAGTGCACACATCCATCGTCATTTATATACTCTCCACAAAAACAAGGAAAACTGTATTACACAAGTGCATAGATCCATCTTCATTTATATACTCTCCACATAAACCAGGAAAACTGTATTACACAAGTGCATACATCCATCTTCATTTATATACTCTCCACATAAACCAGGAAAACTGTATTACACAAGTGCACACATCCATCTTCATTTATATACTCTCCACATAAACAAGGAAAACTGTATTACACAGCTGCATACATCCATCTTCATTTATATACTCTCCACATAATCCAGGAAAACTGTATTACACAGCTGCATCCATCAATCTTCATTTATATACTCTCCACATAAACCAGGAAAACTATTACACAAGTGCATACACCCATCTTCATTTATATACTCTCCACATAAACAAGGAAAACTGTATTACACAGCTGCATACATCCATCTTCATTTATATACTCTCCACATAAACCAGGGAAACTGTATTACACAGCTGCATACATCCATCTTCATTTATATACTCTACACATAAACAAGGAAAACTGTATTACACAGCTGCATACATCCATCTTCATTTATATACTCTCCACATAAACCAGGACAACTGTATTACACAAGTGCATACATCCATCTTCATTTATATACTCTCCACATAAACAAGGAAAACTGTATAACACAGCTGCATACATCCATCTTCATTTATATACTCTCCACATAAACCAGGGAAACTGTATTACACAGCTGTATACATCCATCTTCATTTATATACTCTCCACATAAACAAGGAAAACTGTATTACACAAGTGCATACATCCATCTTCATTTATATACTCTCCACATAAACCAGGAAAACTTATTACACAAGTGCATACATCCATCTTCATTTATATACTCTCCACATAAACCAGGAAAACTGTATTACACAAGTGCATACATTCATCTTCATTTATATACTCTCCACATAAACAAAGAAAACTGTATTACACAAGTGCATACATCCATCTTCATTTATATGCTCTCTACATAAACAAGGAAAACTGTATTACACAGCTGCATACATCCATATTCATTTATATACTCTCCACATAAACAAGGAAAACTGTATTACACAAGTGCATACATCCATCTTCATTTATATACTCTCCACATAAACAAGGAAAACTGTATTACACAAGTGCATACATCCATCTTCATTTATATACTCTCCACATAAACCAGGAAAACTGTATTACACAAGTGCATACATCCATCTTAATTTATATACTCTCCACATAAACCAAGAAAACTCTATTACACAGCTGCATACATCCATCTTCATTTATATACTCTCCACATAAACCAGGAAAACTGTATTATACAAGTGCATACATCCATCTTCATTTATATACTCTCCACATAATCAAGGAAAACTGTATCACAAGTGCATACATCCATCTTCATTTATATACTCTCCTCATAAACCAGGAAAACTGTATCACAAGTGCATACATCCATCTTCATTTATATACTCTCCACATAAACAAGGAAAACTGTATTACACAGCTGCATACATCCATCTTCATTTATATACTCTCCACATAAACCAGGAAAACTGTATTACACAGCTGCATCCATCCATCTTCATTTATATACTCTCCACATAAACAAAGAAAACTGTATTACACAGCTGCATACATCCATCTTCATTTATATACTCTACACATAAACCAGGAAAACTGTATTACACAAGTGCACACATCCATCTTCATTTATATACTCTCCACATAAACAAGGAAAACTGTATTACACAAGTGCATACATCCATCTTCATTTATATACTCTCCACATAAACCAGGAAAACTGTATTACACAAGTGCATACATCCATCTTCATTTATATACTCTCCACATAAACAAAGAAAACTGTATTACACAGCTGCATACATCCATCTTCATTTATATACTCTCCACATAAACAAGGAAAACTGTATTACACAAGTGCATACATCCATCTTCATTTATATACTCTCCACATAAACCAGGAAAACTGTATTACACAAGTGCATACATCCATCTTCATTTATATACTCTCCACATAAACCAGGAAAACTGTATTACACAAGTGCATACATCCATCTACATTTATATACTCTCCACATAAACAAGGAAAACTGTATTACACAAGTGCATACATCCATCTTCATTTATATACTCTCCACATAAACCAGGAAAACTGTATTACACAAGTGCATACATCCATCTTCATTTATATACTCTCCACATAAACCAGGAAAACTGTATTACACAGCTGCATACATCCATCCTCATTTATATTCTCTCCACATAAACAAGGAAAACTGTATTACACAGCTGCCTCCATCTTCATTTATATACTCTCCACATGAACAAGGAAAACTGTATTACACAGCTGCATACATCCATCTTCATTTAAATACTCTCCACATAAACAAGGAAAACTGTATTACACAAGTGCACACATCCATCTTCATTTATATACTCTCCACATACACCAGGAAACTGTATTACACAAGTGCACACATCCATCGTCATTTATATACTCTCCACATAAACAAGGAAAACTGTATTACACAAGTGCATAGATCCATCTTCATTTATATACTCTCCACATAAACCAGGAAAACTGTATTACACAAGTGCATACATCCATCTTCATTTATATACTCTACACATAAACCAGGAAAACTGTATTACACAAGTGCACACATCCATCTTCATTTATATACTCTCCACATAAACAAGGAAAACTGTATTACACAGCTGCATACATCCATCTTCATTTATATACTCTCCACATAAACCAGGACAACTGTATTACACAAGTGCATACATCCATCTTCATTTATATACTCTCCACATAAACAAGGAAAACTGTATAACACAGCTGCATACATCCATCTTCATTTATATACTCTCCACATAAACCAGGGAAACTGTATTACACAGCTGTATACATCCATCTTCATTTATATACTCTCCACATAAACAAGGAAAACTGTATTACACAAGTGCATACATCCATCTTCATTTATATACTCTCCACATAAACCAGGAAAACTTATTACACAAGTGCATACATCCATCTTCATTTATATACTCTCCACATAAACCAGGAAAACTGTATTACACAAGTGCATACATTCATCTTCATTTATATACTCTCCACATAAACAAAGAAAACTGTATTGCACAAGTGCATACATCCATCTTCATTTATATGCTCTCTACATAAACAAGGAAAACTGTATTACACAGCTGCATACATCCATATTCATTTATATACTCTCCACATAAACCAGGAAAACTGTATTATACAAGTGCATACATCCATCTTCATTTATATACTCTCCACATAATCAAGGAAAACTGTATCACAAGTGCATACATCCATCTTCATTTATATACTCTCCTCATAAACCAGGAAAACTGTATCACAAGTGCATACATCCATCTTCATTTATATACTCTCCACATAAACAAGGAAAACTGTATTACACAGCTGCATACATCCATCTTCATTTATATACTCTCCACATAAACCAGGAAAACTGTATTACACAAGTGCATACATCCAGCTTCATTTATATACTCTCCACATAAACAAGGAAAACTGTATTACACAAGTGCATACATCCATCTTCATTTATATACTCTCCACATAAACAAGGAAAACTGTATTACACAAGTGCATAGATCCATCTTCATTTATATACTCTCCACATAAACCAGGAAAACTGTATTACACAAGTGCATACATCCATCTTCATTTATATACTCTCCACATAAACCAGGAAAACTGTATTACACAATTTCACACATCCATCTTCATTTATATACTCTCCACATAAACCAGGAAACTGTATTACACAGCTGCATACATCCATCTTCATTTATATACTCTCCACATAAACCAGGAAAACTGTATTACACAGCTGCATACATCCATCTTCATTTATATACTCTCCACATAAACCTGGACAACTGTATTACACAAGTGCATACATCCATCTTCATTTATATACTCTCCACATAAACAAGGAAAACTGTATAACACAGCTGCATACATCCATCTTCATTTATATACTCTCCACATAAACCAGGGAAACTGTATTACACAGCTGTATACATCCATCTTCATTTATATACTCTCCACATAATCAAGGAAAACTGTATTACACAAGTGCATACATCCATCTTCATTTATATACTCTCCACATAAACCAGGAAAACTTATTACACAAGTGCATACATCCATCTTCATTTATATACTCTCCACATAAACCAGGAAAACTGTATTACACAAGTGCATACATTCATCTTCATTTATATACTCTCCACATAAACAAAGAAAACTGTATTACACAAGTGCATACATCCATCTTCATTTATATGCTCTCTACATAAACAAGGAAAACTGTATTACACAGCTGCATACATCCATATTCATTTATATACTCTCCACATAAACCAGGAAAACTGTATTATACAAGTGCATACATCCATCTTCATTTATATACTCTCCACATAATCAAGGAAAACTGTATCACAAGTGCATACATCCATCTTCATTTATATACTCTCCTCATAAACCAGGAAAACTGTATCACAAGTGCATACATCCATCTTCATTTATATACTCTCCACATAAACAAGGAAAACTGTATTACACAGCTGCATACATTCATCTTCATTTATATACTCTCCACATAAACCAGGAAAACTGTATTACACAAGTGCATACATCCAGCTTCATTTATATACTCTCCACATAAACAAGGAAAACTGTATTACACAAGTGCATACATCCATCTTCATTTATATACTCTCCACATAAACAAAGAAAACTGTATTACACAAGTGCATACATCCATCTTCATTTATATGCTCTCTACATAAACAAGGAAAACTGTATTACACAGCTGCATACATCCATATTCATTTATATACTCTCCACATAAACAAGGAAAACTGTATTACACAAGTGCATACATCCATCTTCATTTATATACTCTCCACATAAACAAGGAAAACTGTATCACAAGTGCATACATCCATCTTCATTTATATACTCTCCACATAATCAAGGAAAACTGTATTACACAAGTGCATACATCCATCTTCATTTATATACTCTCCACATAAACCAGGAAAACTGTATTACACAAGTGCATACATCCATCTTCATTTATATACTCTCCACATAAACCAGGAAAACTGTATTACACAAGTGCATACATTCATCTTCATTTATATACTCTCCACATAAACAAAGAAAACTGTATTACACAAGTGCATACATCCATCTTCATTTATATGCTCTCTACATAAACAAGGAAAACTGTATTACACAGCTACATACATCCATATTCATTTATATACTCTCCACATAAACAAGGAAAACTGTATTACACAAGTGCATACATCCATCTTCATTTATATACTCTCCACATAAACAAGGAAAACTGTATTACACAAGTGCATACATCCATCTTCATTTATATACTCTCCACATAAACCAGGAAAACTGTATTACACAAGTGCATACATCCATCTTAATTTATATACTCTCCACATAAACAAAGAAAACTGTATTACACAGCTGCATACATCCATCTTCATTTATATACTCTCCACATAAACCAGGAAAACTGTATTATACAAGGGCATACATCCATCTTCATTCATATACTCTCCACATAATCAAGGAAAACTGTATCACAAGTGCATACATCCATCTTCATTTATATACTCTCCTCATAAACCAGGAAAACTGTATCACAAGTGCATACATCCATCTTCATTTATATACTCTCCACATAAACAAGGAAAACTGTATTACACAGCTGCATACATTCATCTTCATTTGTATACTCTCCACATAAACCAGGAAAACTGTATTACACAAGTGCATACATCCAGCTTCATTTATATACTCTCCACATAAACAAGGAAACTGTATTACACAAGTGCATACATCCATCTTCATTTATATACTCTCCACATAAACCAGGAAAACTGTATTACACAGCTGCATACATCCATCCTCATTTATATTCTCTCCACATAAACAAGGAAAACTGTATTACACAGCTGCATCCATCTTCATTTATATACTCTCCACATAAACAAGGAAAACTGTATTACACAGCTGCATACATCCATCTTCATTTAAATACTCTCCACATAAACAAGGAAAACTGTATTACACAAGTGCACATATCCATCTTCATTTATATACTCTCCACATACACCAGGAAACTGTATTACACAAGTGCACACATCCATCGTCATTTATATACTCTCCACAAAAACAAGGAAAACTGTATTACACAAGTGCATAGATCCATCTTCATTTATATACTCTCCACATAAACCAGGAAAACTGTATTACACAAGTGCATACATCCATCTTCATTTATATACTCTCCACATAAACCAGGAAAACTGTATTACACAAGTGCACACATCCATCTTCATTTATATACTCTCCACATAAACAAGGAAAACTGTATTACACAGCTGCATACATCCATCTTCATTTATATACTCTCCACATAATCCAGGAAAACTGTATTACACAGCTGCATCCATCAATCTTCATTTATATACTCTCCACATAAACCAGGAAAACTGTATTACACAAGTGCATACACCCATCTTCATTTATATACTCTCCACATAAACAAGGAAAACTGTATTACACAGCTGCATACATCCATCTTCATTTATATACTCTCCACATAAACCAGGGAAACTGTATTACACAGCTGCATACATCCATCTTCATTTATATACTCTACACATAAACAAGGAAAACTGTATTACACAGCTGCATACATCCATCTTCATTTATATACTCTCCACATAAACCAGGACAACTGTATTACACAAGTGCATACATCCATCTTCATTTATATACTCTCCACATAAACAAGGAAAACTGTATAACACAGCTGCATACATCCATCTTCATTTATATACTCTCCACATAAACCAGGGAAACTGTATTACACAGCTGTATACATCCATCTTCATTTATATACTCTCCACATAAACAAGGAAAACTGTATTACACAAGTGCATACATCCATCTTCATTTATATACTCTCCACATAAACCAGGAACACTTATTACACAAGTGCATACATCCATCTTCATTTATATACTCTCCACATAAACCAGGAAAACTGTATTACACAAGTGCATACATTCATCTTCATTTATATACTCTCCACATAAACAAAGAAAACTGTATTACACAAGTGCATACATCCATCTTCATTTATATGCTCTCTACATAAACAAGGAAAACTGTATTACACAGCTGCATACATCCATATTCATTTATATACTCTCCACATAAACAAGGAAAACTGTATTACACAAGTGCATACATCCATCTTCATTTATATACTCTCCACATAAACAAGGAAAACTGTATTACACAAGTGCATACATCCATCTTCATTTATATACTCTCCACATAAACCAGGAAAACTGTATTACACAAGTGCATACATCCATCTTAATTTATATACTCTCCACATAAACCAAGAAAACTCTATTACACAGCTGCATACATCCATCTTCATTTATATACTCTCCACATAAACCAGAAAAACTGTATTATACAAGTGCATACATCCATCTTCATTTATATACTCTCCACATAATCAAGGAAAACTGTATCACAAGTGCATACATCCATCTTCATTTATATACTCTCCTCATAAACCAGGAAAACTGTATCACAAGTGCATACATCCATCTTCATTTATATACTCTCCACATAAACAAGGAAAACTGTATTACACAGCTGCATACATCCATCTTCATTTATATACTCTCCACATAAACCAGGAAAACTGTATTACACAGCTGCATCCATCCATCTTCATTTATATACTCTCCACATAAACAAAGAAAACTGTATTACACAGCTGCATACATCCATCTTCATTTATATACTCTACACATAAACCAGGAAAACTGTATTACACAAGTGCACACATCCATCTTCATTTATATACTCTCCACATAAACAAGGAAAACTGTATTACACAAGTGCATACATCCATCTTCATTTATATACTCTCCACATAAACCAGGAAAACTGTATTACACAAGTGCATACATCCATCTTCATTTATATACTCTCCACATAAACAAAGAAAACTGTATTACACAGCTGCATACATCCATCTTCATTTATATACTCTCCACATAAACAAGGAAAACTGTATTACACAAGTGCATACATCCATCTTCATTTATATACTCTCCACATAAACCAGGAAAACTGTATTACACAAGTGCATACATCCATCTTCATTTATATACTCTCCACATAAACCAGGAAAACTGTATTACACAAGTGCATACATCCATCTACATTTATATACTCTCCACATAAACAAGGAAAACTGTATTACACAAGTGCATACATCCATCTTCATTTATATACTCTCCACATAAACCAGGAAAACTGTATTACACAAGTGCATACATCCATCTTCATTTATATACTCTCCACATAAACCAGGAAAACTGTATTACACAGCTGCATACATCCATCCTCATTTATATTCTCTCCACATAAACAAGGAAAACTGTATTACACAGCTGCCTCCATCTTCATTTATATACTCTCCACATGAACAAGGAAAACTGTATTACACAGCTGCATACATCCATCTTCATTTAAATACTCTCCACATAAACAAGGAAAACTGTATTACACAAGTGCACACATCCATCTTCATTTATATACTCTCCACATACACCAGGAAACTGTATTACACAAGTGCACACATCCATCGTCATTTATATACTCTCCACATAAACAAGGAAAACTGTATTACACAAGTGCATAGATCCATCTTCATTTATATACTCTCCACATAAACCAGGAAAACTGTATTACACAAGTGCATACATCCATCTTCATTTATATACTCTACACATAAACCAGGAAAACTGTATTACACAAGTGCACACATCCATCTTCATTTATATACTCTCCACATAAACAAGGAAAACTGTATTACACAGCTGCATACATCCATCTTCATTTATATACTCTCCACATAAACCAGGACAACTGTATTACACAAGTGCATACATCCATCTTCATTTATATACTCTCCACATAAACAAGGAAAACTGTATAACACAGCTGCATACATCCATCTTCATTTATATACTCTCCACATAAACCAGGGAAACTGTATTACACAGCTGTATACATCCATCTTCATTTATATACTCTCCACATAAACAAGGAAAACTGTATTACACAAGTGCATACATCCATCTTCATTTATATACTCTCCACATAAACCAGGAAAACTTATTACACAAGTGCATACATCCATCTTCATTTATATACTCTCCACATAAACCAGGAAAACTGTATTACACAAGTGCATACATTCATCTTCATTTATATACTCTCCACATAAACAAAGAAAACTGTATTGCACAAGTGCATACATCCATCTTCATTTATATGCTCTCTACATAAACAAGGAAAACTGTATTACACAGCTGCATACATCCATATTCATTTATATACTCTCCACATAAACAAGGAAAACTGTATTACACAAGTGCATACATCCATCTTCATTTATATACTCTCCACATAAACAAGGAAAACTGTATTACACAAGTGCATACATCCATCTTCATTTATATACTCTCCACATAAACCAGGAAAACTGTATTACACAAGTGCATACATCCATCTTAATTTATATACTCTCCACATTAACAAAGAAAACTGTATTACACAGCTGCATACATCCATCTTCATTTATATACTCTCCACATAAACCAGGAAAACTGTATTATACAAGTGCATACATCCATCTTCATTTATATACTCTCCACATAATCAAGGAAAACTGTATCACAAGTGCATACATCCATCTTCATTTATATACTCTCCTCATAAACCAGGAAAACTGTATCACAAGTGCATACATCCATCTTCATTTATATACTCTCCACATAAACAAGGAAAACTGTATTACACAGCTGCATACATCCCTCTTCATTTATATACTCTCCACATAAACCAGGAAAACTGTATTACACAAGTGCATACATCCAGCTTCATTTATATACTCTCCACATAAACAAGGAAAACTGTATTACACAAGTGCATACATCCATCTTCATTTATATACTCTCCACATAAACAAGGAAAACTGTATTACACAAGTGCATAGATCCATCTTCATTTATATACTCTCCACATAAACCAGGAAAACTGTATTACACAATTTCACACATCCATCTTCATTTATATACTCTCCACAGAAACCAGGAAACTGTATTACACAAGTGCACACATCCATCTTCATTTATATACTCTCCACATAAACAAGGAAAACTGTATTACACAAGTGCATAGATCCATCTTCATTTATATACTCTCCACATAAACCAGGAAAACTGTATTACACAAGTGCATACATCCATCTTCATTTATATACTCTCCACATAAACCAGGAAAACTGTATTACACAATTTCACACATCCATCTTCATTTATATACTCTCCACATAAACAAGGAAAACTGTATTACACAGCTGCATACTTCCATCTTCATTTATATACTCTCCACATAAACCAGGAAAACTGTATTACACAGCTGCATACATCCATCTTCATTTATATACTCTCCACATAAACCAGGACAACTGTATTACACAAGTGCATACATCCATCTTCATTTATGTACTCTCCACATAAACAAGGAAAACTGTATAACACAGCTGCATACATCCATCTTCATTTATATACTCTCCACATAAACCAGGGAAACTGTATTACACAGCTGTATACATCCATCTTCATTTATATACTCTCCACATAAACAAGGAAAACTGTATTACACAAGTGCATACATCCATCTTCATTTATATATTCTCCACATAAACCAGGAAAACTGTATTACACAAGTGCATACATTCATCTTCATTTATATACTCTCCACATAAACAAAGAAAACTGTATTACACAAGTGCATACATCCATCTTCATTTATATGCTCTCTACATAAACATGGAAAACTGTATTACACAGCTGCATACATCCATATTCATTTATATACTCTCCACATAAACAAGGAAAACTGTATTACACAAGTGCATACATCCATCTTCATTTATATACTCTCCACATAAACAAGGAAAACTGTATTACACAAGTGCATACATCCATCTTCATTTATATACTCTCCACATAAACCAGGAAAACTGTATTACACAAGTGCATACATCCATCTTAATTTATATACTCTCCACATAAACAAAGAAAACTGTATTACACAGCTGCATACATCCATCTTCATTTATATACTCTCCACATAAACCAGGAAAACTGTATTATACAAGTGCATACATCCATCTTCATTTATATACTCTCCACATAATCAAGGAAAACTGTATCACAAGTGCATACATCCATCTTCATTTATATACTCTCCTCATAAACCAGGAAAACTGTATCACAAGTGCATACATCCATCTTCATTTATATACTCTCCACATAAACAAGGAAAACTGTATTACACAGCTGCATACATTCATCTTCATTTATATACTCTCCACATAAACCAGGAAAACTGTAATACACAAGTGCATACATCCAGCTTCATTTATATACTCTCCACATAAACAAGGAAAACTGTATTACACAAGTGCATACATCCATCTTCATTTATATACTCTCCACATAAACCAGGAAAACTGTATTACACAAGTGCATACATCCATCTTCATTTATATACTCTCCACATAAACAAAGAAAACTGTATTACACAGCTGCATACATCCATCTTCATTTATATACTCTCCACATAAACAAGGAAAACTGTATTACACAAGTGCATACATCCATCTTCATTTATATACTCTCCACATAAACCAGGAAAACTGTATTACAAAAGTGCATACATCCATCTTCATTTATATACTCTCCACATAAACAAGGAAAACTGTATTACACAAGTGCATACATCCATCTTCATTTATATACTCTCCACATAAACCAGGAAAACTGTATTACACAAGTGCATACATCCATCTTCATTTATATACTCTCCACATAAACCAGGAAAACTGTATTACACAGCTGCATACATCCATCCTCATTTATATTCTCTCCACATAAACAAGGAAAACTGTATTACACAGCTGCATCCATCTTCATTTATATACTCTCCACATAAACAAGGAAAACTGTATTACACAGCTGCATACATCCATCTTCATTTAAATACTCTCCACATAAACAAGGAAAACTGTATTACACAAGTGCACACATCCATCTTCATTTATATACTCTCCACATACACCAGGAAACTGTATTACACAAGTGCACACATCCATCGTCATTTATATACTCTCCACATAAACAAGGAAAACTGTATTACACAAGTGCATAGATCCATCTTCATTTATATACTCTCCACATAAACCAGGAAAACTGTATTACACAAGTGCATACATCCATCTTCATTTATATACTCTCCACATAAACCAGGAAAACTGTATTACACAAGTGCACACATCCATCTTCATTTATATACTCTCCACATAAACAAGGAAAACTGTATTACACAGCTGCATACATCCATCTTCATTTATATACTCTCCACATAAACCAGGAAAACTGTATTACACAGCTGCATCCATCCATCTTCATTTATATACTCTCCACATAAACCAGGAAAACTGTATTACACAAGTGCATACACCCATCTTCATTTATATACTCTCCACATAAACAAGGAAAACTGTATTACACAGCTGCATACATCCATCTTCATTTATATACTCTCCACATAAACCAGGACAACTGTATTACACAAGTGCATACATCCATCTTCATTTATATACTCTCCACATAAACAAGGAAAACTGTATAACACAGCTGCATACATCCATCTTCATTTATATACTCTCCACATAAACCAGGAAAACTGTATTACACAAGTGCATACATCCATCTTCATTTATATACTCTCCACATAAACCAGGAAAACTGTATTACACAGCTGCATACATCCATCTTCATTCATATTCTCTCCACATAACCAAGGAAAACTGTATTACACAGCTGCATCCATCTTCATTTATATACTCTCCACATAAACAAGGAAAACTGTATTACACAGCTGCATACATCCATCTTCATTTAAATACTCTCCACATAAACAAGGAAAACTGTATTACACAAGTGCACACATCCATCTTCATTTATATACTCTCCACATAAACCAGGAAACTGTATTACACAAGTGCACACATCCATCTTCATTTATATACTCTCCACATAAACAAGGAAAACTGTATTACACAAGTGCATAGTTCCATCTTCATTTATATACTCTCCACATAAACCAGGAAAACTGTATTACACAAGTGCATACATCCATCTTCATTTATATACTCTCCACATAAACCAGGAAAACTGTATTACACAAGTGCACACATCCATCTTCATTTATATACTCTCCACATAAACAAGGAAAACTGTATTACACAGCTGCATACTTCCATCTTCATTTATATACTCTCCACATAAACCAGGAAAACTGTATTACACAGCTGCATACATCCATCTTCATTTATATACTCTCCACATAAACCAGGAAAACTGTATTACACAAGTGCATACATCCATCTTCATTTATATACTCTCCACATAAACAAGGAAAACTGTATAACATAGCTGCATACATCCATCTTCATTTATATACTCTCCACATAAACAAGGAAAACTGTATTACACAAGTGCATACATCCATCTTCATTTATATACTCTCCACATAAACCAGGAAAACTTATTACACAAGTACATACATCCATCTTCATTTATATACTCTCCACATAAACCAGGAAAACTGTATTACACAAGTGCATACATTCATCTTCATTTATATACTCTCCACATAAACAAAGAAAACTGTATTACACAAGTGCATACATCCATCTTCATTTATATACTCTCTACATAAACAAGGAAAACTGTATTACACAAGTGCATACATCCATATTCATTTATATACTCTCCACATAAACAAGGAAAACTGTATTACACAAGTGCATACATCCATCTTCATTTATATACTCTCCACATAAACCAGGAAAACTGTATTACACAAGTCCATACATCCATCTTCATTTATATACTCTCCACATAATCCAGGAAAACTGTATTACACAAGTGCATACATCCATCTTCATTTATATACTCTCCACATAAACCAGGAAAACTGTATTACACAAGTGCATACATCCATCTTCATTTATATACTCTCCACATAAACCAGGAAAACTGTATTACACAAGTGCATACATCCATCTTCATTTATATACTCTCCACATAAACAAAGAAAACTGTATTACACAGCTGCATACATCCATCTTCATTTATATACTCTCCACATAAACCAGGAAAACTGTATTATACAATTGCATACAACCATCTT
Organism: Taudactylus pleione; assembly: GCA_031769625.1. Taxonomy (NCBI): domain Eukaryota; kingdom Metazoa; phylum Chordata; class Amphibia; order Anura; family Myobatrachidae; genus Taudactylus; species Taudactylus pleione. The sequence goes on along the minus strand of JAUIMM010000350.1, from coordinate 6,626,033 downwards.
CATTTATATACTCTCCACATAAACAAGGAAAACTGTATCACAAGTGCATACATCCATCTTCATTTATATACTCTCCTCATAAACCAGGAAAACTGTATCACAAGTGCATACATCCATCTTCATTTATATACTCTCCTCATAAACCAGGAAAACTGTATCACAAGTGCATACATCCATCTTCATTTATATACTCTCCACATAATCAAAGAAAACTGTATTACACAAGTGCATACATCCATCTTCATTTATATACTCTCCACAAAAACAAGGAAAACTGTATTACACAGCTGCATACATCTATTTTCATTTATATACTCTCCACATAAACCAGGAAAACTGTATTACACAAGTGCATACATCCATCTTCATTTATATACTCTCCACATTAACAAGGAAAATGTATCACATAAGTACATACATCCATCTTCATTTATATACTCTCCACATAAACCAGGAAAACTGTATTACACAAGTGCATACATCCATCTTCATTTATATACTCTCCACATAAACCAGGAAAACTGTATTACACAGCTGCATACATCCATCTTCATTTATATTCTCTCCACATAAACAAGGAAAACTGTATTACACAGCTGCATCCATCTTCATTTATATACTCTCCACATAAACAAGGAAAACTGTATTACACAGCTGCATACATCCATCTTCATTTAAATACTCTCCACATAAACAAGGAAAACTGAATTACACAGCTGCATACATCCATATTCATTTATATACTCTCCACATAAACAAGGAAAACTGTATTACACAAGTCCATACATCCATCTTCATTTATATACTCTCCACATAATCCAGGAAAACTGTATTACACAAGTGCATACATCCATCTTCATTTATATACTCTCCACATAAACCAGGAAAACTGTATTACACAAGTGCATACATCCATCTTCATTTATATACTCTCCACATAAACCAGGAAAACTGTATTACACAAGTGCATACATCCATCTTCATTTATATACTCTCCACATAAACAAAGAAAACTGTATTACACAGCTGCATACATCCATCTTCATTTATATACTCTCCACATAAACCAGGAAAACTGTATTATACAAGTGCATGCATCCATCTTCATTTATATACTCTCCACATAAACAAGGAAAACTGTATCACAAGTGCATACATCCATCTTCATTTATATACTCTCCACATAAACAAGAAAAACTGTATTACACAGCTGCACATATCCATCTTCATTTATATACTCTGCACATAAACAAGGGAAACTGTATTACACTGCTGCATAGATCCATCTTCATTTATATACTCTCCACATAAACAAGGAAAACTGTATTACACAGCTGCATACATCCATCTTCATTTATATACTCTCCACATAAACAAGGAAAACTGTATTACACAGCTGCACACATCCATCTTCATTTATATACTCTCCACATAAACAAGTGAAACTGTATTACACAGCTGCATAGATCCATCTTCATTTATATACTCTCCACATAAACAGGGAAAACTGTATCACACAGCTGCACACATCCTTCTTCATTTATATACTCTCCACATAAACAAGGAAAACTGTATCATACAGCTGCACAGATCCGTCTTCATTTATATACTCTCCACATAAACAAGGAAAACTGTATTACACAGCTGTATACCTCCATCTTCATTTATATACTCTCCACATAAACAAGGAAAACTGTATTACACAGCTGCACACATCCATCTCCATTTATATACTCTCCACATAAACCAGGAAAACTGTATTACACAAGTGCATATATCCATCTTCATTTATATACTCTCCACATAAACAAGGAAAACTGTATTACACAAGAGCATACATCCATCTTCTTTTATATACTCTCCACATAAACAAGGGAAACTGTATTACACAGCTGCATACATCCATCTTCATTTATATACTCTCCACATGAACAAGGAAAACTGTATTACACAAGTGCACACATACATCTTAATTTATATACTCTCCACATAAACAAGGAAAACTGTATTACACAGCTGCATACATCCATCTTCATTTATGTACTCTCCACATAAACCAGGAAAACTGTATTACACAAGTGCATACATCCATCTTCATTAATATACTCTCCACATAATCAAGGAAAACTGTATTACACAAGTTCACACATCCATCTTCATTTATATACTCTCCACATAAACAAGGAAAACTGTATTACACAGCTGCATAGATCCATCTTCATTTATATACTCTCCACGTAAACAAGAAAAACTGTATTACACAGCTGCACACATCCATCTTCATTTATATACTCTCCACATAAACAAGGGAAACTGTATTACACAGCTGCATACATCCATCTTCATTTATATACTCTCCACATAAACAAGGGAAACTGTATTACACAGCTGCATACATCCATCTTCATTTATATACTCTCCACATAAACAAGGAAAACTGTATTACACAAGTGTATACATCCATCTTCATTTATATACTCTCCACATAATCAAGGAAAACTGTATTACACAAGTGCATACATTCATCTTCATTTATATACTCTCCACATAAACAAGGAAAACTGTTTTACACAAGTGCAGACATCCATCTACATTTATATACTCTCCACATAAACAAGGAAAACTGTATTACACAAGTGCATACATCCATCTTCATTTATATACTCTCCACATAAACAAGGAAAACTGTATTACACAAGTGCATACATCCATCTTCTTTTATATACTCTCCACATAAACAAGGGAAACTGTATTACACAGCTGCATACATCCATCTTCATTTATATACTCTCCACATAAACAAGGAAAACTGTATTACACAAGTGCACACATCCATCTTCATTTATATACTCTCCACATAAACATGGAAAACTGTATTACACAGCTGCATACATCCATCTTCATTTATGTACTCTCCACATAAACCAGGAAAACTGTATTACACAAGTGCATACTTCCATCTTCATTAATATACTCTCCACATAATCAAGGAAAACTGTATTACACAATTTCACACATCCATCTTCATTTATATACTCTCCACATAAACAAGGAAAACTGTATTACACAGCTGCATAGATCGATCTTCATTTATATACTCTCCACGTAAACAAGAAAAACTGTATTACACAGCTGCACACATCCATCTTCATTTATATACTCTCCACATAAACAAGGGAAACTGTATTACACAGCTGCATACATCCATCTTCATTTATATACTCTCCACATAAACAAGGGAAACTGTATTACACAGCTGCATACATCCATCTTCATTTATATACTCTCCACATAAACAAGGAAAACTGTATTACACAAGTGTATACATCAATCTTCATTTATATACTCTCCACATAAACAAGGAAAACAGTATTACACAAGTGCATACATCCATCTTCATTTATATACTCTCCACATAAACAAGGAAAACTGTTTTACACAAGTGCATACATCCATCTTCATTTATATACTCTCCGCATAAACAAGGAAAACTGTATTACACAAGTGCATACATCCATCTTCATTTATATACTCTCCACATAAACAAGGAAAACTGTATTACACAAGTGCATACATCCATCTTAATTTATATACTCTCCACTTAAACAAGGAAAACTGTATCACACAGCTGCACACATCCATCTTCATTTATAAACTCTCCACATAAACAAGGAAAACTGTATTACACAGCTGCACAGATCTGTCTTCATTTATATACTCTCCACATAAACAAGGAAAACTGTATTACACAGCTGCATACATCCATCTTCATTTATATACTCTCCACATAAACAAGGAAAATGGTATTACACAGCTGCAGACATCCTTCTTCATTTATATACTCTCCACATAAACAAGGAAAACTGTATTACACAAGTGCATCCATCCATCTTCATTTATATACTCTCCACATAAACAAGGAAAACTGTATTACATAGCTGCACAGATCCAACTTCATTTATATACTCTCCACATAAACAAGGAAAACTGTATTACACAGCTGCATACATCCATCTTCATTTATATACTCTCCACATAAATAAGGAAAACTCTATTACACAGCTGCACACATCCATCTTCATTTATATACTCTCCACATAAACCCGGAAAACTGTATTACACAAGTGCATACATCCATCTTCATTTATATACTCTCCACATAAACAAGGAAAACTGTATTACACAAGTGCATACATCCATCTTCTTTTATATACTCTCCACATAAACAAGGGAAACTGTATTACACAGCTGCATACATCCTTCTTCATTTATATACTCTCCACATAAAGAAGGAAAACTGTATTACACAAGTGCACACATCCATCTTCATTTATATACTCTCCACATAAACAAGGAAAACTGTATTATACAGCTGCATACATCCATCTTCATTTATATACTCTCCACATAAACCAGGAAAACTGTATTACACAAGTGCATACATCCATATTCATTTATATACTCTCCACATAAACAAGGAAAACTGTATTACACAGCTGCACACATCCATCTTCATTTATATACTCTCCACATAAACAAAAGAAACTGTATTACACAAGTGCATACATCCATCTTCGTTTATTTACTCTCCACATAAACAAGGAAAACTGTATTACACAGCTGCATACATCCATCTTCATTAATATACTCTCCACATAAACCAGGAAAACTGTATTACACAAGTGCATACATCCATCTTTATTTATATACTCTAGACATGAACAAGGAAAACTGTATTACACAAGTGCATACATCCATCTTCATTTATATACTCTCCACATAAACAAGAAAGACTGTATTACACAGCTGCACACATCCATCTTCATTTATATACTCTGCACATAAACAAGGGAAACTGTATTACACTGCTGCATAGATCCATCTTCATTTATGTACTCTCCACATAAACAAGGAAAACTGTATTACACAGCTGCATACATCGATCTTCATTTATATACTCTCCACATAAACAAGGAAAACTGTATTACACAGCTGCACACATCCATCTTCATTTATATACTCTCCACATAAACAAGTGAAACTGTATTACACAGCTGCATAGATCCATCTTCATTTATATACTCTCCACATAAACAGGGAAAACTGTATCACACAGCTGCACACATCCTTCTTCATTTATATACTCTCCACATAAACAAGGAAAACTGTATCACACAGCTGCACAGATCCGTCTTCATTTATATACTCTCCACATAAACAAGGAAAACTGTATTACACAGCTGTATACCTCCATCTTCATTTATATACTCTCCACATAAACAAGGAAAACTGTATTACACAGCTGCACACATCCATCTCCATTTATATACTCTCCACATAAACCAGGAAAACTGTATTACACAAGTGCATATATCCATCTTCATTTATATACTCTCCACATAAACAAGGAAAACTGTATTACACAAGAGCATACATCCATCTTCTTTTATATACTCTCCACATAAACAAGGGAAACTGTATTACACAGCTGCATACATCCATCTTCATTTATATACTCTCCACATAAACAAGGAAAACTGTATTACACAAGTGCACACATACATCTTAATTTATATACTCTCCACATAAACAAGGAAAACTGTATTACACAGCTGCATACATCCATCTTCATTTATGTACTCTCCACATAAACCAGGAAAACTGTATTACACAAGTGCATACATCCATCTTCATTAATATACTCTCCACATAATCAAGGAAAACTGTATTACACAAGTTCACACATCCATCTTCATTTATATACTCTCCACATAAACAAGGAAAACTGTATTACACAGCTGCATAGATCCACCTTCATTTATATACTCTCCACGTAAACAAGAAAAACTGTATTACACAGCTGCACACATCCATCTTCATTTATATACTCTCCACATAAACAAGGGAAACTGTATTACACAGCTGCATACATCCATCTTCATTTATATACTCTCCACATAAACAAGGGAAACTGTATTACACAGCTGCATACATCCATCTTCATTTATATACTCTCCACATAAACAAGGAAAACTGTATTACACAAGTGTATACATCCATCTTCATTTATATACTCTCCACATAAACAAGGAAAACTGTATTACACAAGTGCATACATCCATCTTCATTTATATACTCTCCACATAAACAAGGAAAACTGTTTTACACAAGTGCATACATCCATCTACATTTATATACTCTCCACATAAACAAGGAAAACTGTATTACACAAGTGCATACATCCATCTTCATTTATATACTCTCCACATAAACAAGGAAAACTGTATTACACAAGTGCATACATCCATCTTCTTTTATATACTCTCCACATAAACAAGGGAAACTGTATTACACAGCTGCATACATCCATCTTCATTTATATACTCTCCACATAAACAAGGAAAACTGTATTACACAAGTGCACACATCCATCTTCATTTATATACTCTCCACATAAACATGGAAAACTGTATTACACAGCTGCATACATCCATCTTCATTTATGTACTCTCCACATAAACCAGGAAAACTGTATTACACAAGTGCATACTTCCATCTTCATTAATATACTCTCCACATAATCAAGGAAAACTGTATTACACAATTTCACACATCCATCTTCATTTATATACTCTCCACATAAACAAGGAAAACTGTATTACACAGCTGCATAGATCGATCTTCATTTATATACTCTCCACGTAAACAAGAAAAACTGTGTTACACAGCTGCACACATCCATCTTCATTTATATACTCTCCACATAAACAAGGGAAACTGTATTACACAGCTGCATACATCCATCTTCATTTATATACTCTCCACATAAACAAGGGAAACTGTATTACACAGCTGCATACATCCATCTTCATTTATATACTCTCCACATAAACAAGGAAAACTGTATTACACAAGTGTATACATCAATCTTCATTTATATACTCTCCACATAAACAAGGAAAACAGTATTACACAAGTGCATACATCCATCTTCATTTATATACTCTCCACATAAACAAGGAAAACTGTTTTACACAAGTGCATACATCCATCTTCATTTATATACTGTCCGCATAAACAAGGAAAACTGTATTACACAAGTGCATACATCCATCTTCATTTATATACTCTCCACATAAACAAGGAAAACTGTATTACACAAGTGCATACATCCATCTTAATTTATATACTCTCCACTTAAACAAGGAAAACTGTATCACACAGCTGCACACATCCATCTTCATTTATAAACTCTCCACATAAACAAGGAAAACTGTATTACACAGCTGCACAGATCTGTCTTCATTTATATACTCTCCACATAAACAAGGAAAACTGTATTACACAGCTGCATACATCCATCTTCATTTATATACTCTCCACATAAACAAGGAAAACGGTATTACACAGCTGCAGACATCCTTCTTCATTTATATACTCTCCACATAAACAAGGAAAACTGTATTACACAAGTGCATCCATCCATCTTCATTTATATACTCTCCACATAAACAAGGAAAACTGTATTACATAGCTGCACAGATCCAACTTCATTTATATACTCTCCACATAAACAAGGAAAACTGTATTACACAGCTGCATACATCCATCTTCATTTATATACTCTCCACATAAATAAGGAAAACTCTATTACACAGCTGCACACATCCATCTTCATTTATATACTCTCCACATAAACCCGGAAAACTGTATTACACAAGTGCATACATCCATCTTCATTTATATACTCTCCACATAAACAAGGAAAACTGTATTACACAAGTGCATACATCCATCTTCTTTTATATACTCTCCACATAAACAAGGGAAACTGTATTACACAGCTGCATACATCCTTCTTCATTTATATACTCTCCACATAAAGAAGGAAAACTGTATTACACAAGTGCACACATCCATCTTCATTTATATACTCTCCACATAAACAAGGAAAACTGTATTATACAGCTGCATACATCCATCTTCATTTATATACTCTCCACATAAACCAGGAAAACTGTATTACACAAGTGCATACATCCATATTCATTTATATACTCTCCACATAAACAAGGAAAACTGTATTACACAGCTGCACACATCCATCTTCATTTATATACTCTCCACATAAACAAAAGAAACTGTATTACACAAGTGCATACATCCATCTTCGTTTATTTACTCTCCACATAAACAAGGAAAACTGTATTACACAGCTGCATACATCCATCTTCATTAATATACTCTCCACATAAACCAGGAAAACTGTATTACACAAGTGCATACATCCATCTTTATTTATATACTCTAGACATAAACAAGGAAAACTGTATTACACAAGTGCATACATCCATCTTCATTTATATACTCTCCACATAAACAAGAAAGACTGTATTACACAGCTGCACACATCCATCTTCATTTATATACTCTGCACATAAACAAGGGAAACTGTATTACACTGCTGCATAGATCCATCTTCATTTATGTACTCTCCACATAAACAAGGAAAACTGTATTACACAGCTGCATACATCGATCTTCATTTATATACTCTCCACATAAACAAGGAAAACTGTATTACACAGCTGCACACATCCATCTTCATTTATATACTCTCCACATAAACAAGTGAAACTGTATTACACAGCTGCATAGATCCATCTTCATTTATATACTCTCCACATAAACAGGGAAAACTGTATCACACAGCTGCACACATCCTTCTTCATTTATATACTCTCCACATAAACAAGGAAAACTGTATCACACAGCTGCACAGATCCGTCTTCATTTATATACTCTCCACATAAACAAGGAAAACTGTATTACACAGCTGTATACCTCCATCTTCATTTATATACTCTCCACATAAACAAGGAAAACTGTATTACACAGCTGCACACATCCATCTCCATTTATATACTCTCCACATAAACCAGGAAAACTGTATTACACAAGTGCATATATCCATCTTCATTTATATACTCTCCACATAAACAAGGAAAACTGTATTACACAAGAGCATACATCCATCTTCTTTTATATACTCTCCACATAAACAAGGGAAACTGTATTACACAGCTGCATACATCCATCTTCATTTATATACTCTCCACATAAACAAGGAAAACTGTATTACACAAGTGCACACATACATCTTAATTTATATACTCTCCACATAAACAAGGAAAACTGTATTACACAGCTGCATACATCCATCTTCATTTATGTACTCTCCACATAAACCAGGAAAACTGTATTACACAAGTGCATACATCCATCTTCATTAATATACTCTCCACATAATCAAGGAAAACTGTATTACACAAGTTCACACATCCATCTTCATTTATATACTCTCCACATAAACAAGGAAAACTGTATTACACAGCTGCATAGATCCACCTTCATTTATATACTCTCCACGTAAACAAGAAAAACTGTATTACACAGCTGCACACATCCATCTTCATTTATATACTCTCCACATAAACAAGGGAAACTGTATTACACAGCTGCATACATCCATCTTCATTTATATACTCTCCACATAAACAAGGGAAACTGTATTACACAGCTGCATACATCCATCTTCATTTATATACTCTCCACATAAACAAGGAAAACTGTATTACACAAGTGTATACATCCATCTTCATTTATATACTCTCCACATAAACAAGGAAAACTGTATTACACAAGTGCATACATCCATCTTCATTTATATACTCTCCACATAAACAAGGAAAACTGTTTTACACAAGTGCATACATCCATCTACATTTATATACTCTCCACATAAACAAGGAAAACTGTATTACACAAGTGCATACATCCATCTTCATTTATATACTCTCCACATAAACAAGGAAAACTGTATTACACAAGTGCATACATCCATCTTCTTTTATATACTCTCCACATAAACAAGGGAAACTGTATTACACAGCTGCATACATCCATCTTCATTTATATACTCTCCACATAAACAAGGAAAACTGTATTACACAAGTGCACACATCCATCTTCATTTATATACTCTCCACATAAACATGGAAAACTGTATTACACAGCTGCATACATCCATCTTCATTTATGTACTCTCCACATAAACCAGGAAAACTGTATTACACAAGTGCATACTTCCATCTTCATTAATATACTCTCCACATAATCAAGGAAAACTGTATTACACAATTTCACACATCCATCTTCATTTATATACTCTCCACATAAACAAGGAAAACTGTATTACACAGCTGCATAGATCGATCTTCATTTATATACTCTCCACGTAAACAAGAAAAACTGTGTTACACAGCTGCACACATCCATCTTCATTTATATACTCTCCACATAAACAAGGGAAACTGTATTACACAGCTGCATACATCCATCTTCATTTATATACTCTCCACATAAACAAGGGAAACTGTATTACACAGCTGCATACATCCATCTTCATTTATATACTCTCCACATAAACAAGGAAAACTGTATTACACAAGTGTATACATCAATCTTCATTTATATACTCTCCACATAAACAAGGAAAACAGTATTACACAAGTGCATACATCCATCTTCATTTATATACTCTCCACATAAACAAGGAAAACTGTTTTACACAAGTGCATACATCCATCTTCATTTATATACTGTCCGCATAAACAAGGAAAACTGTATTACACAAGTGCATACATCCATCTTCATTTATATACTCTCCACATAAACAAGGAAAACTGTATTACACAAGTGCATACATCCATCTTAATTTATATACTCTCCACTTAAACAAGGAAAACTGTATCACACAGCTGCACACATCCATCTTCATTTATAAACTCTCCACATAAACAAGGAAAACTGTATTACACAGCTGCACAGATCTGTCTTCATTTATATACTCTCCACATAAACAAGGAAAACTGTATTACACAGCTGCATACATCCATCTTCATTTATATACTCTCCACATAAACAAGGAAAACGGTATTATACAGCTGCAGACATCCTTCTTCATTTATATACTCTCCACATAAACAAGGAAAACTGTATTACACAAGTGCATCCATCCATCTTCATTTATATACTCTCCACATAAACAAGGAAAACTGTATTACATAGCTGCACAGATCCAACTTCATTTATATACTCTCCACATAAACAAGGAAAACTGTATTACACAGCTGCATACATCCATCTTCATTTATATACTCTCCACATAAATAAGGAAAACTCTATTACACAGCTGCACACATCCATCTTCATTTATATACTCTCCACATAAACCCGGAAAACTGTATTACACAAGTGCATACATCCATCTTCATTTATATACTCTCCACATAAACAAGGAAAACTGTATTACACAAGTGCATACATCCATCTTCTTTTATATACTCTCCACATAAACAAGGGAAACTGTATTACACAGCTGCATACATCCTTCTTCATTTATATACTCTCCACATAAAGAAGGAAAACTGTATTACACAAGTGCACACATCCATCTTCATTTATATACTCTCCACATAAACAAGGAAAACTGTATTATACAGCTGTATACATCCATCTTCATTTATATACTCTCCACATAAACCAGGAAAACTGTATTACACAAGTGCATACATCCATCTTCATTTATATACTCTCCACATAAACAAGGAAAACTGTATTGCACAGCTGCACACATCCATCTTCATTTATATACTCTCCACATAAACAAGAGAAACTGTATTACACAAGTGCATACATCCATCTTCGTTTATTTACTCTCCACATAAACAAGGACAACTGTATTACACAGCTGCATACATCCATCTTCATTAATATACTCTCCACATAAACCAGGAAAACTGTATTACACAAGTGCATACATCCATCTTTATTTATATACTCTAGACATAAACAAGGAAAACTGTATTACACAAGTGCATACATCCATCTTCATTTATATACTCTCCACATAAACAAGAAAGACTGTATTACACAGCTGCACACATCCATCTTCATTTATATACTCTGCACATAAACAAGGGAAACTGTATTACACTGCTGCATAGATCCATCTTCATTTATATACTCTCCACATAAACAAGGAAAACTGTATTACACAGCTGCATACATCGATCTTCATTTATATACTCTCCACATAAACAAGGAAAACTGTATTACACAGCTGCACACATCCATCTTCATTTATATACTCTCCACATAAACAAGTGAAACTGTATTACACAGCTGCATAGATCCATCTTCATTTATATACTCTCCACATAAACAGGGAAAACTGTATCACACAGCTGCACACATCCTTCTTCATTTATATACTCTCCACATAAACAAGGAAAACTGTATCACACAGCTGCACAGATCCGTCTTCATTTATATACTCTCCACATAAACAAGGAAAACTGTATTACACAGCTGTATACCTCCATCTTCATTTATATACTCTCCACATAAACAAGGAAAACTGTATTACACAGCTGCACACATCCATCTCCATTTATATACTCTCCACATAAACCAGGAAAACTGTATTACACAAGTGCATATATCCATCTTCATTTATATACTCTCCACATAAACAAGGAAAACTGTATTACACAAGAGCATACATCCATCTTCTTTTATATACTCTCCACATAAACAAGGGAAACTGTATTACACAGCTGCATACATCCATCTTCATTTATATACTCTCCACATAAACAAGGAAAACTGTATTACACAAGTGCACACATACATCTTAATTTATATACTCTCCACATAAACAAGGAAAACTGTATTACACAGCTGCATACATCCATCTTCATTTATGTACTCTCCACATAAACCAGGAAAACTGTATTACACAAGTGCATACATCCATCTTCATTAATATACTCTCCACATAATCAAGGAAAACTGTATTACACAAGTTCACACATCCATCTTCATTTATATACTCTCCACATAAACAAGGAAAACTGTATTACACAGCTGCATAGATCCATCTTCATTTATATACTCTCCACGTAAACAAGAAAAACTGTATTACACAGCTGCACACATCCATCTTCATTTATATACTCTCCACATAAACAAGGGAAACTGTATTACACAGCTGCATACATCCATCTTCATTTATATACTCTCCACATAAACAAGGGAAACTGTATTACACAGCTGCATACATCCATCTTCATTTATATACTCTCCACATAAACAAGGAAAACTGTATTACACAAGTGTATACATCCATCTTCATTTATATACTCTCCACATAAACAAGGAGAACTGTATTACACAAGTGCATACATCCATCTTCATTTATATACTCTCCACATAAACAAGGAAAACTGTTTTACACAAGTGCATACATCCATCTACATTTATATACTCTCCACATAAACAAGGAAAACTGTATTACACAAGTGCATACATCCATCTTCATTTATATACTCTCCACATAAACAAGGAAAACTGTATTACACAAGTGCATACATCCATCTTCTTTTATATACTCTCCACATAAACAAGGGAAACTGTATTACACAGCTGCATACATCCATCTTCATTTATATACTCTCCACATAAACAAGGAAAACTGTATTACACAAGTGCACACATCCATCTTCATTTATATACTCTCCACATAAACATGGAAAACTGTATTACACAGCTGCATACATACATCTTCATTTATGTACTCTCCACATAAACCAGGAAAACTGTATTACACAAGTGCATACATCCATCTTCATTTATATACTCTCCACATAAACAAGGAAAACTGTATTACACAAGTGCATACATCCATCTTAATTTATATACTCTCCACTTAAACAAGGAAAACTGTTTTACACAAGTGCATACATCCATCTTCATTTATATACTCTCCACATAAACAAGGAAAACTGTATTACACAAGTGCATACATCCATCTTCATTTATATACTCTCCACATAAACAAGGAAAACTGTATTACACAAGTGCATACATCCATCTTAATTTATATACTCTCCACTTAAACAAGGAAAACTGTATCACACAGCTGCACACATCCATCTTCATTTATAAACTCTCCACATAAACAAGGAAAACTGTATTACACAGCTGCACAGATCTGTCTTCATTTATATACTCTCCACATAAACAAGGAAAACTGTATTACACAGCTGCATACATCCATCTTCATTTATATACTCTCCACATAAACAAGAAAAACTGTATTACACAGCTGCACACATCCATCTCCATTTATATACTCTCCACATAAACCAGGAAAACTGTATTACACAAGTGCACACATCCATCTTCATTTATATACTCTCCACATAAACAAAGAAAACTGTATTACACAGCTGCATACATCCATCTTCAGTTATATACTCTCCACATAAACCAGGAAAACTGTATTACACAAGTGCATACATCCATCTTCATTTATATACTCTCCACATAAACAAGGAAAACTGTATTACTTAAGTGCACACATCCATCTTCATTTATAAACTTTCCACATAAACAAGGAAAACTGTATTACACAGCTGCATACATCCATCTTCTTTTATATACTCTCCACATAAACCAGGAAAACTGTATTACACAAGTGCATACAACCATCTTCATTTATATACTCTCCACATAAACAAGGAAAACTGTATTACACAGCTGCATACATCCATCTTCATTTATGTACTCTCCACATAAACCAGGAAAACTGTATTACACAAGTGCATACATCCATCTTCATTAATATACTCTCCACATAAACAAGGAAAACTGTATTACACAAGTTCACACATCCATCTTCATTTATATACTCTCCACATAAACAAGGAAAACTGTATTACACAGCTGCATAGATCCATCTTCATTTATATACTCTCCACATAAACAAGGAAAATGGTATTACACAGCTGCAGACATCCATCTTCATTTATATACTCTCCACATAAACAAGGAAAACTGTATTACACAAGTGCATCCATCCATCTTCATTTATATACTCTCCACATAAACAAGGAAAACTGTATTACATAGCTGCACAGATCCATCTTCATTTATATACTCTCCACATAAACAAGGAAAACTGTATTACACAGCTGCATACATCCTTCTTCATTTATATACTCTCCACATAAATAAGGAAAACTCTATTACACAGCTGCACACATCCATCTTCATTTATATACTCTCCACATAAACCAGGAAAACTGTATTACACAAGTGCATACATCCATCTTCATTTATATACTCTCCACATAAACAAGGAAAACTGTATTACACAAGTGCATACATCCATCTTCTTTTATATACTCTCCACATAAACAAGGGAAACTGTATTACAGAGCTGCATACATCCATCTTCATTTATATACTCTCCACATAAAGAAGGAAAACTGTATTACACAAGTGCACACATCCATCTTCATTTATATACTCTCCACATAAACAAGGAAAACTGTATTATACAGCTGCATACATCCATCTTCATTTATATACTCTCCACATAAACCAGGAAAACTGTATTACACAAGTGCATACATCCATCTTCATTTATATACTCTCCACATAAACAAGGAAAACTGTATTACACAGCTGCACACATCCATCTTCATTTATATACTCTCCACATAAACAAGGGAAACTGTATTACACAAGTGCATACATCCATCTTCGTTTATTTACTCTCCACATAAACAAGGAAAACTGTATTACACAGCTGCATACATCCATCTTCATTTATATACTCTCCACATAAACCAGGAAAACTGTATTACACAAGTGCATACATCCATCTTTATTTATATACTTTCCACATAAACAAGGGAAACTGTATTACACAGCTGCATACATCCATCTTCATTTATATACTCTCCACGTAAACAAGAAAAACTGTATTACACAGCTGCACACATCCATCTTCATTTATATACTCTCCACATAAACAAGGGAAACTGTATTACACAGCTGCATAGATCCATCTTCATTTATATACTCTCCACATAAACAAGGAAAACTGTATCACACAGCTGCACAGATCTGTCTTCATTTATATACTCTCCACATAAACAAGGAAAACTGTATTACACAGCTGTATACCTCCATCTTCATTTATATACTCTCCACATAAACAAGGAAAACTGTATTACACAGCTGCACACATCGATCTCCATTTATACTCTCCACATAAACCAGGAAAACTGTATTACACAAGTGCATATATCCATCTTCATTTATATACTCTCCACATAAACAAGGAAAACTGTATTACACAAGTGCATACATCCATCTTCTTTTACATACTCTCCACATAAACAAGGGAAACTGTATTACACAGCTGCATACATCCATCTTCATTTATATACTCTCCACATAAACAAGGAAAACTGTATTACACAAGTGCACACATCCATCTTCATTTATATACTCTCCACATAAACAAGGAAAACTGTATTACACAGCTGCATACATCCATCTTCATTTATGTACTCTCCTCATAAACCAGGAAAACTGTATTACACAAGTGCATACATCCATCTTCATTAATATACTCTCCACATAAACAAGGAAAACTGTATTACACAAGTTCACACATCCATCTTCATTTATATACTCTCCACATAAACAAGGAAAACTGTATTACACAGCTGCATAGATCCATCTTCATTTATATACTCTCCACATAAACAAGGAAAACGGTATTACACAGCTGCAGACATCCATCTTCATTTATATACTCTCCACATAAACAAGGAAAACTGTATTACACAAGTGCATCCATCCATCTTCATTTATATACTCTCCACATAAACAAGGAAAACAGTATTACATAGCTGCACAGATCCAACTTCATTTATATACTCTCCACATAAACAAGGAAAACTGTATTACACAGCTGCATACATCCATCTTCATTTATATACTCTCCACATAAATAAGGAAAACTCTATTACACAGCTGCACACATCCATCTTCATTTATATACTCTCCACATAAACCCGGAAAACTGTATTACACAAGTGCATACATCCATCTTCATTTATATACTCTCCACATAAACAAGGAAAACTGTATTACACAAGTGCATACATCCATCTTCTTTTATATACTCTCCACATAAACAAGGGAAACTGTATTACACAGCTGCATACATCCTTCTTCATTTATATACTCTCCACATAAAGAAGGAAAACTGTATTACACAAGTGCACACATCCATCTTCATTTATATACTCTCCACATAAACAAGGAAAACTGTATTATACAGCTGCATACATCCATCTTCATTTATATACTCTCCACATAAACCAGGAAAACTGTATTACACAAGTGCATACATCCATCTTCATTTATATACTCTCCACATAAACAAGGAAAACTGTATTACACAGCTGCACACATCCATCTTCATTTATATACTCTCCACATAAACAAGAGAAACTGTATTACACAAGTGCATACATCCATCTTCGTTTATTTACTCTCCACATAAACAAGGAAAACTGTATTACACAGCTGCATACATCCATCTTCATTAATATACTCTCCACATAAACCAGGAAAACTGTATTACACAAGTGCATACATCCATCTTTATTTATATACTCTCCACATAAACAAGGAAAACTGTATTACACAAGTGCATACATCCATCTTCATTTATATACTCTCCACATAAACAAGAAAAACTGTATTACACAGCTGCACACATCCATCTTCATTTATATACTCTGCACATAAACAAGGGAAACTGTATTACACTGCTGCATAGATCCATCTTCATTTATATACTCTCCACATAAACAAGGAAAACTGTATTACACAGCTGCATACATCCATCTTCATTTATATACTCTCCACATAAACAAGGAAAACTGTATTACACAGCTGCACACATCCATCTTCATTTATATACTCTCCACATAAACAAGTGAAACTGTATTACACAGCTGCATAGATCCATCTTCATTTATATACTCTCCACATAAACAGGGAAAACTGTATCACACAGCTGCACACATCCTTCTTCATTTATATACTCTCCACATAAACAAGGAAAACTGTATCATACAGCTGCACAGATCCGTCTTCATTTATATACTCTCCACATAAACAAGGAAAACTGTATTACACAGCTGTATACCTCCATCTTCATTTATATACTCTCCACATAAACAAGGAAAACTGTATTACACAGCTGCACACATCCATCTCCATTTATATACTCTCCACATAAACCAGGAAAACTGTATTACACAAGTGCATATATCCATCTTCATTTATATACTCTCCACATAAACAAGGAAAACTGTATTACACAAGAGCATATATCCATCTTCTTTTATATACTCTCCACATAAACAAGGGAAACTGTATTACACAGCTGCATACATCCATCTTCATTTATATACTCTCCACATAAACAAGGAAAACTGTATTACACAAGTGCACACATACATCTTAATTTATATACTCTCCACATAAACAAGGAAAACTGTATTACACAGCTGCATACATCCATCTTCATTTATGTACTCTCCACATAAACCAGGAAAACTGTATTACACAAGTGCATACATCCATCTTCATTAATATACTCTCCACATAATCAAGGAAAACTGTATTACACAAGTTCACACATCCATCTTCATTTATATACTCTCCACATAAACAAGGAAAACTGTATTACACAGCTGCATAGATCCATCTTCATTTATATACTCTCCACGTAAACAAGAAAAACTGTATTACACAGCTGCACACATCCATCTTCATTTATATACTCTCCACATAAACAAGGGAAACTGTATTACACAGCTGCATACATCCATCTTCATTTATATACTCTCCACATAAACAAGGGAAACTGTATTACACAGCTGCATACATCCATCTTCATTTATATACTCTCCACATAAACAAGGAAAACTGTATTACACAAGTGTATACATCCATCTTCATTTATATACTCTCCACATAATCAAGGAAAACTGTATTACACAAGTGCATACATCCATCTTCATTTATGTACTCTCCACATAAACAAGGAAAACTGTTTTACACAAGTGCATACATCCATCTACATTTATATACTCTCCACATAAACAAGGAAAACTGTATTACACAAGTGCATACATCCATCTTCATTTATATACTCTCCACATAAACAAGGAAAACTGTATTACACAAGTGCATACATCCATCTTCTTTTATATACTCTCCACATAAACAAGGGAAACTGTATTACACAGCTGCATACATCCATCTTCATTTATATACTCTCCACATAAACAAGGAAAACTGTATTACACAAGTGCACACATCCATCTTCATTTATATACTCTCCACATAAACATGGAAAACTGTATTACACAGCTGCATACATCCATCTTCATTTATGTACTCTCCACATAAACCAGGAAAACTGTATTACACAAGTGCATACTTCCATCTTCATTAATATACTCTCCACATAATCAAGGAAAACTGTATTACACAATTTCACACATCCATCTTCATTTATATACTCTCCACATAAACAAGGAAAACTGTATTACACAGCTGCATAGATCGATCTTCATTTATATACTCTCCACGTAAACAAGAAAAACTGTATTACACAGCTGCACACATCCATCTTCATTTATATACTCTCCACATAAACAAGGGAAACTGTATTACACAGCTGCATACATCCATCTTCATTTATATACTCTCCACATAAACAAGGGAAACTGTATTACACAGCTGCATACATCCATCTTCATTTATATACTCTCCACATAAACAAGGAAAACTGTATTACACAAGTGTATACATCAATCTTCATTTATATACTCTCCACATAAACAAGGAAAACAGTATTACACAAGTGCATACATCCATCTTCATTTATATACTCTCCACATAAACAAGGAAAACTGTTTTACACAAGTGCATACATCCATCTTCATTTATATACTCTCCACATAAACAAGGAAAACTGTATTACACAGCTGCATACATCCATCTTCATTTATGTACTCTCCACATAAACCAGGAAAACTGTATTACACAAGTGCATACATCCATCTTCATTAATATACTCTCCACATAATCAAGGAAAACTGTATTACACAAGTTCACACATCCATCTTCATTTATATACTCTCCACATAAACAAGGAAAACTGTATTACACAGCTGCATAGATCCATCTTCATTTATATACTCTCCACGTAAACAAGAAAAACTGTATTACACAGCTGCACACATCCATCTTCATTTATATACTCTCCACATAAACAAGGGAAACTGTATTACACAGCTGCATACATCCATCTTCATTTATATACTCTCCACATAAACAAGGGAAACTGTATTACACAGCTGCATACATCCATCTTCATTTATATACTCTCCACATAAACAAGGAAAACTGTATTACACAAGTGTATACATCCATCTTCATTTATATACTCTCCACATAAACAAGGAGAACTGTATTACACAAGTGCATACATCCATCTTCATTTATATACTCTCCACATAAACAAGGAAAACTGTTTTACACAAGTGCATACATCCATCTACATTTATATACTCTCCACATAAACAAGGAAAACTGTATTACACAAGTGCATACATCCATCTTCATTTATATACTCTCCACATAAACAAGGAAAACTGTATTACACAAGTGCATACATCCATCTTCTTTTATATACTCTCCACATAAACAAGGGAAACTGTATTACACAGCTGCATACATCCATCTTCATTTATATACTCTCCACATAAACAAGGAAAACTGTATTACACAAGTGCACACATCCATCTTCATTTATATACTCTCCACATAAACATGGAAAACTGTATTACACAGCTGCATACATACATCTTCATTTATGTACTCTCCACATAAACCAGGAAAACTGTATTACACAAGTGCATACATCCATCTTCATTTATATACTCTCCACATAAACAAGGAAAACTGTATTACACAAGTGCATACATCCATCTTAATTTATATACTCTCCACTTAAACAAGGAAAACTGTTTTACACAAGTGCATACATCCATCTTCATTTATATACTCTCCACATAAACAAGGAAAACTGTATTACACAAGTGCATACATCCATCTTCATTTATATACTCTCCACATAAACAAGGAAAACTGTATTACACAAGTGCATACATCCATCTTAATTTATATACTCTCCACTTAAACAAGGAAAACTGTATCACACAGCTGCACACATCCATCTTCATTTATAAACTCTCCACATAAACAAGGAAAACTGTATTACACAGCTGCACAGATCTGTCTTCATTTATATACTCTCCACATAAACAAGGAAAACTGTATTACACAGCTGCATACATCCATCTTCATTTATATACTCTCCACATAAACAAGAAAAACTGTATTACACAGCTGCACACATCCATCTCCATTTATATACTCTCCACATAAACCAGGAAAACTGTATTACACAAGTGCATACATCCATCTTCATTTATATACTCTCCACATAAACAAGGGAAACTGTATTACACAGCTGCATACATCTGTCTTCATTTATATACTCTCCACATAAACAAGGAAAACTGTATTACACAAGTGCACACATCCATCTTCATTTATATACTCTCCACATAAACAAAGAAAACTGTATTACACAGCTGCATACATCCATCTTCAGTTATATACTCTCCACATAAACCAGGAAAACTGTATTACACAAGTGCATACATCCATCTTCATTTATATACTCTCCACATAAACAAGGAAAACTGTATTACTTAAGTGCACACATCCATCTTCATTTATAAACTTTCCACATAAACAAGGAAAACTGTATTACACAGCTGCATACATCCATCTTCTTTTATATACTCTCCACATAAACCAGGAAAACTGTATTACACAAGTGCATACAACCATCTTCATTTATATACTCTCCACATAAACAAGGAAAACTGTATTACACAGCTGCATACATCCATCTTCATTTATGTACTCTCCACATAAACCAGGAAAACTGTATTACACAAGTGCATACATCCATCTTCATTAATATACTCTCCACATAAACAAGGAAAACTGTATTACACAAGTTCACACATCCATCTTCATTTATATACTCTCCACATAAACAAGGAAAACTGTATTACACAGCTGCATAGATCCATCTTCATTTATATACTCTCCACATAAACAAGGAAAATGGTATTACACAGCTGCAGACATCCATCTTCATTTATATACTCTCCACATAAACAAGGAAAACTGTATTACACAAGTGCATCCATCCATCTTCATTTATATACTCTCCACATAAACAAGGAAAACTGTATTACATAGCTGCACAGATCCATCTTCATTTATATACTCTCCACATAAACAAGGAAAACTGTATTACACAGCTGCATACATCCTTCTTCATTTATATACTCTCCACATAAATAAGGAAAACTCTATTACACAGCTGCACACATCCATCTTCATTTATATACTCTCCACATAAACCAGGAAAACTGTATTACACAAGTGCATACATCCATCTTCATTTATATACTCTCCACATAAACAAGGAAAACTGTATTACACAAGTGCATACATCCATCTTCTTTTATATACTCTCCACATAAACAAGGGAAACTGTATTACAGAGCTGCATACATCCATCTTCATTTATATACTCTCCACATAAAGAAGGAAAACTGTATTACACAAGTGCACACATCCATCTTCATTTATATACTCTCCACATAAACAAGGAAAACTGTATTATACAGCTGCATACATCCATCTTCATTTATATACTCTCCACATAAACCAGGAAAACTGTATTACACAAGTGCATACATCCATCTTCATTTATATACTCTCCACATAAACAAGGAAAACTGTATTACACAGCTGCACACATCCATCTTCATTTATATACTCTCCACATAAACAAGGGAAACTGTATTACACAAGTGCATACATCCATCTTCGTTTATTTACTCTCCACATAAACAAGGAAAACTGTATTACACAGCTGCATACATCCATCTTCATTTATATACTCTCCACATAAACCAGGAAAACTGTATTACACAAGTGCATACATCCATCTTTATTTATATACTTTCCACATAAACAAGGGAAACTGTATTACACAGCTGCATACATCCATCTTCATTTATATACTCTCCACGTAAACAAGAAAAACTGTATTACACAGCTGCACACATCCATCTTCATTTATATACTCTCCACATAAACAAGGGAAACTGTATTACACAGCTGCATAGATCCATCTTCATTTATATACTCTCCACATAAACAAGGAAAACTGTATCACACAGCTGCACACATCCTTCTTCATTTATATACTCTCCACATAAACAAGGAAAACTGTATCACACAGCTGCACAGATCTGTCTTCATTTATATACTCTCCACATAAACAAGGAAAACTGTATTACACAGCTGTATACCTCCATCTTCATTTATATACTCTCCACATAAACAAGGAAAACTGTATTACACAGCTGCACACATCGATCTCCATTTATACTCTCCACATAAACCAGGAAAACTGTATTACACAAGTGCATATATCCATCTTCATTTATATACTCTCCACATAAACAAGGAAAACTGTATTACACAAGTGCATACATCCATCTTCTTTTACATACTCTCCACATAAACAAGGGAAACTGTATTACACAGCTGCATACATCCATCTTCATTTATATACTCTCCACATAAACAAGGAAAACTGTATTACACAAGTGCACACATCCATCTTCATTTATATACTCTCCACATAAACAAGGAAAACTGTATTACACAGCTGCATACATCCATCTTCATTTATGTACTCTCCTCATAAACCAGGAAAACTGTATTACACAAGTGCATACATCCATCTTCATTAATATACTCTCCACATAAACAAGGAAAACTGTATTACACAAGTTCACACATCCATCTTCATTTATATACTCTCCACATAAACAAGGAAAACTGTATTACACAGCTGCATAGATCCATCTTCATTTATATACTCTCCACATAAACAAGGAAAACGGTATTACACAGCTGCAGACATCCATCTTCATTTATATACTCTCCACATAAACAAGGAAAACTGTATTACACAAGTGCATCCATCCATCTTCATTTATATACTCTCCACATAAACAAGGAAAACAGTATTACATAGCTGCACAGATCCAACTTCATTTATATACTCTCCACATAAACAAGGAAAACTGTATTACACAGCTGCATACATCCATCTTCATTTATATACTCTCCACATAAATAAGGAAAACTCTATTACACAGCTGCACACATCCATCTTCATTTATATACTCTCCACATAAACCCGGAAAACTGTATTACACAAGTGCATACATCCATTTTCATTTATATACTCTCCACATAAACAAGGAAAACTGTATTACACAAGTGCATACATCCATCTTCTTTTATATACTCTCCACATAAACAAGGGAAACTGTATTACACAGCTGCATACATCCTTCTTCATTTATATACTCTCCACATAAAGAAGGAAAACTGTATTACACAAGTGCACACATCCATCTTCATTTATATACTCTCCACATAAACAAGGAAAACTGTATTATACAGCTGCATACATCCATCTTCATTTATATACTCTCCACATAAACCAGGAAAACTGTATTACACAAGTGCATACATCCATCTTCATTTATATACTCTCCACATAAACAAGGAAAACTGTATTACACAGCTGCACACATCCATCTTCATTTATATACTCTCCACATAAACAAGAGAAACTGTATTACACAAGTGCATACATCCATCTTCGTTTATTTACTCTCCACATAAACAAGGAAAACTGTATTACACAGCTGCATACATCCATCTTCATTAATATACTCTCCACATAAACCAGGAAAACTGTATTACACAAGTGCATACATCCATCTTTATTTATATACTCTCCACATAAACAAGGAAAACTGTATTACACAAGTGCATACATCCATCTTCATTTATATACTCTCCACATAAACAAGAAAAACTGTATTACACAGCTGCACACATCCATCTTCATTTATATACTCTGCACATAAACAAGGGAAACTGTATTACACTGCTGCATAGATCCATCTTCATTTATATACTCTCCACATAAACAAGGAAAACTGTATTACACAGCTGCATACATCCATCTTCATTTATATACTCTCCACATAAACAAGGAAAACTGTATTACACAGCTGCACACATCCATCTTCATTTATATACTCTCCACATAAACAAGTGAAACTGTATTACACAGCTGCATAGATCCATCTTCATTTATATACTCTCCACATAAACAGGGAAAACTGTATCACACAGCTGCACACATCCTTCTTCATTTATATACTCTCCACATAAACAAGGAAAACTGTATCATACAGCTGCACAGATCCGTCTTCATTTATATACTCTCCACATAAACAAGGAAAACTGTATTACACAGCTGTATACCTCCATCTTCATTTATATACTCTCCACATAAACAAGGAAAACTGTATTACACAGCTGCACACATCCATCTCCATTTATATACTCTCCACATAAACCAGGAAAACTGTATTACACAAGTGCATATATCCATCTTCATTTATATACTCTCCACATAAACAAGGAAAACTGTATTACACAAGAGCATATATCCATCTTCTTTTATATACTCTCCACATAAACAAGGGAAACTGTATTACACAGCTGCATACATCCATCTTCATTTATATACTCTCCACATAAACAAGGAAAACTGTATTACACAAGTGCACACATACATCTTAATTTATATACTCTCCACATAAACAAGGAAAACTGTATTACACAGCTGCATACATCCATCTTCATTTATGTACTCTCCACATAAACCAGGAAAACTGTATTACACAAGTGCATACATCCATCTTCATTAATATACTCTCCACATAATCAAGGAAAACTGTATTACACAAGTTCACACATCCATCTTCATTTATATACTCTCCACATAAACAAGGAAAACTGTATTACACAGCTGCATAGATCCATCTTCATTTATATACTCTCCACGTAAACAAGAAAAACTGTATTACAGAGCTGCACACATCCATCTTCATTTATATACTCTCCACATAAACAAGGGAAACTGTATTACACAGCTGCATACATCCATCTTCATTTATATACTCTCCACATAAACAAGGGAAACTGTATTACACAGCTGCATACATCCATCTTCATTTATATACTCTCCACATAAACAAGGAAAACTGTATTACACAAGTGTATACATCCATCTTCATTTATATACTCTCCACATAAACAAGGAAAACTGTATTACACAAGTGCATACATCCATCTTCATTTATATACTCTCCACATAAACAAGGAAAACTGTTTTACACAAGTGCATACATCCATCTACATTTATATACTCTCCACATAAACAAGGAAAACTGTATTACACAAGTGCATACATCCATCTTCATTTATATACTCTCCACATAAACAAGGAAAACTGTATTACACAAGTGCATACATCCATCTTCTTTTATATACTCTCCACATAAACAAGGGAAACTGTATTACACAGCTGCATACATCCATCTTCATTTATATACTCTCCACATAAACAAGGAAAACTGTATTACACAAGTGCACACATCCATCTTCATTTATATACTCTCCACATAAACATGGAAAACTGTATTACACAGCTGCATACATCCATCTTCATTTATGTACTCTCCACATAAACCAGGAAAACTGTATTACACAAGTGCATACTTCCATCTTCATTAATATACTCTCCACATAATCAAGGAAAACTATTACACAATTTCACACATCCATCTTCATTTATATACTCTCCACATAAACAAGGAAAACTGTATTACACAGCTGCATAGATCGATCTTCATTTATATACTCTCCACGTAAACAAGAAAAACTGTGTTACACAGCTGCACACATCCATCTTCATTTATATACTCTCCACATAAACAAGGGAAACTGTATTACACAGCTGCATACATCCATCTTCATTTATATACTCTCCACATAAACAAGGGAAACTGTATTACACAGCTGCATACATCCATCTTCATTTATATACTCTCCACATAAACAAGGAAAACTGTATTACACAAGTGTATACATCAATCTTCATTTATATACTCTCCACATAAACAAGGAAAACAGTATTACACAAGTGCATACATCCATCTTCATTTATATACTCTCCACATAAACAAGGAAAACTGTTTTACACAAGTGCATACATCCATCTTCATTTATATACTCTCCGCATAAACAAGGAAAACTGTATTACACAAGTGCATACATCCATCTTCATTTATATACTCTCCACATAAACAAGGAAAACTGTATTACACAAGTGCATACATCCATCTTAATTTATATACTCTCCACTTAAACAAGGAAAACTGTATCACACAGCTGCACACATCCATCTTCATTTATAAACTTTCCACATAAACAAGGAAAACTGTATTACACAGCTGCACAGATCTGTCTTCATTTATATACTCTCCACATAAACAAGGAAAACTGTATTACACAGCTGCATACATCCATCTTCATTTATATACTCTCCACATAAACAAGGAAAACGGTATTACACAGCTGCAGACATCCTTCTTCATTTATATACTCTCCACATAAACAAGGAAAACTGTATTACACAAGTGCATCCATCCATCTTCATTTATATACTCTCCACATAAACAAGGAAAACTGTATTACATAGCTGCACAGATCCAACTTCATTTATATACTCTCCACATAAACAAGGAAAACTGTATTACACAGCTGCATACATCCATCTTCATTTGTATACTCTCCACATAAATAAGGAAAACTCTATTACACAGCTGCACACATCCATCTTCATTTATATACTCTCCACATAAACCCGGAAAACTGTATTACACAAGTGCATACATCCATCTTCATTTATATACTCTCCACATAAACAAGGAAAACTGTATTACACAAGTGCATACATCCATCTTCTTTTATATACTCTCCACATAAACAAGGGAAACTGTATTACACAGCTGCATACATCCTTCTTCATTTATATACTCTCCACATAAAGAAGGAAAACTGTATTACACAAGTGCACACATCCATCTTCATTTATATACTCTCCACATAAACAAGGAAAACTGTATTATACAGCTGCATACATCCATCCTCATTGATATACTCTCCACATAAACCAGGAAAACTGTATTACACAAGTGCATACATCCATCTTCATTTATATACTCTCCACATAAACAAGGAAAACTGTATTACACAGCTGCACACATCCATCTTCATTTATATACTCTCCACATAAACAAGAGAAACTGTATTACACAAGTGCATACATCCATCTTCGTTTATTTACTCTCCACATAAACAAGGAAAACTGTATTACACAGCTGCATACATCCATCTTCATTAATATACTCTCCACATAAACCAGGAAAACTGTATTACACAAGTGCATACATCCATCTTTATTTATATACTCTAGACATAAACAAGGAAAACTGTATTACACAAGTGCATACATCCATCTTCATTTATATACTCTCCACATAAACAAGAAAGACTGTATTACACAGCTGCACACATCCATCTTCATTTATATACTCTGCACATAAACAAGGGAAACTGTATTACACTGCTGCATAGATCCATCTTCATTTATATACTCTCCACATAAACAAGGAAAACTGTATTACACAGCTGCATACATCGATCTTCATTTATATACTCTCCACATAAACAAGGAAAACTGTATTACACAGCTGCACACATCCATCTTCATTTATATACTCTCCACATAAACAAGTGAAACTGTATTACACAGCTGCATAGATCCATCTTCATTTATATACTCTCCACATAAACAGGGAAAACTGTATCACACAGCTGCACACATCCTTCTTCATTTATATACTCTCCACATAAACAAGGAAAACTGTATCACACAGCTGCACAGATCCGTCTTCATTTATATACTCTCCACATAAACAAGGAAAACTGTATTACACAGCTGTATACCTCCATCTTCATTTATATACTCTCCACATAAACAAGGAAAACTGTATTACACAGCTGCACACATCCATCTCCATTTATATACTCTCCACATAAACCAGGAAAACTGTATTACACAAGTGCATATATCCATCTTCATTTATATACTCTCCACATAAACAAGGAAAACTGTATTACACAAGAGCATACATCCATCTTCTTTTATATACTCTCCACATAAACAAGGGAAACTGTATTACACAGCTGCATACATCCATCTTCATTTATATACTCTCCACATAAACAAGGAAAACTGTATTACACAAGTGCACACATACATCTTAATTTATATACTCTCCACATAAACAAGGAAAACTGTATTACACAGCTGCATACATCCATCTTCATTTATGTACTCTCCACATAAACCAGGAAAACTGTATTACACAAGTGCATCCATCCATCTTCATTTATATACTCTCCACATAAACAAGGAAAACTGTATTACATAGCTGCACAGATCCAACTTCATTTATATACTCTCCACATAAACAAGGAAAACTGTATTACACAGCTGCATACATCCATCTTCATTTGTATACTCTCCACATAAATAAGGAAAACTCTATTACACAGCTGCACACATCCATCTTCATTTATATACTCTCCACATAAACCCGGAAAACTGTATTACACAAGTGCATACATCCATCTTCATTTATATACTCTCCACATAAACAAGGAAAACTGTATTACACAAGTGCATACATCCATCTTCTTTTATATACTCTCCACATAAACAAGGGAAACTGTATTACACAGCTGCATACATCCTTCTTCATTTATATACTCTCCACATAAAGAAGGAAAACTGTATTACACAAGTGCACACATCCATCTTCATTTATATACTCTCCACATAAACAAGGAAAACTGTATTATACAGCTGCATACATCCATCTTCATTTATATACTCTCCACATAAACCAGGAAAACTGTATTACACAAGTGCATACATCCATCTTCATTTATATACTCTCCACATAAACAAGGAAAACTGTATTACACAGCTGCACACATCCATCTTCATTTATATACTCTCCACATAAACAAGGAAAACTGTATTACACAAGTGCACACATACATCTTAATTTATATACTCTCCACATAAACAAGGAAAACTGTATTACACAGCTGCATACATCCATCTTCATTTATGTACTCTCCACATAAACCAGGAAAACTGTATTACACAAGTGCATCCATCCATCTTCATTTATATACTCTCCACATAAACAAGGAAAACTGTATTACATAGCTGCACAGATCCAACTTCATTTATATACTCTCCACATAAACAAGGAAAACTGTATTACACAGCTGCATACATCCATCTTCATTTGTATACTCTCCACATAAATAAGGAAAACTCTATTACACAGCTGCACACATCCATCTTCATTTATATACTCTCCACATAAACCCGGAAAACTGTATTACACAAGTGCATACATCCATCTTCATTTATATACTCTCCACATAAACAAGGAAAACTGTATTACACAAGTGCATACATCCATCTTCTTTTATATACTCTCCACATAAACAAGGGAAACTGTATTACACAGCTGCATACATCCTTCTTCATTTATATACTCTCCACATAAAGAAGGAAAACTGTATTACACAAGTGCACACATCCATCTTCATTTATATACTCTCCACATAAACAAGGAAAACTGTATTATACAGCTGCATACATCCATCTTCATTTATATACTCTCCACATAAACCAGGAAAACTGTATTACACAAGTGCATACATCCATCTTCATTTATATACTCTCCACATAAACAAGGAAAACTGTATTACACAGCTGCACACATCCATCTTCATTTATATACTCTCCACATAAACAAGAGAAACTGTATTACACAAGTGCATACATCCATCTTCGTTTATTTACTCTCCACATAAACAAGGAAAACTGTATTACACAGCTGCATACATCCATCTTCATTAATATACTCTCCACATAAACCAAGAAAACTGTATTACACAAGTGCATACATCCATCTTTATTTATATGCTCTAGACATAAACAAGGAAAACTGTATTACACAAGTGCATACATCCATCTTCATTTATATACTCTCCACATAAACAAGAAAGACTGTATTACACAGCTGCACACATCCATCTTCATTTATATACTCTGCACATAAACAAGGGAAACTGTATTACACTGCTGCATAGATCCATCTTCATTTATATACTCTCCACATAAACAAGGAAAACTGTATTACACAGCTGCATACATCGATCTTCATTTATATACTCTCCACATAAACAAGGAAAACTGTATTACACAGCTGCACACATCCATCTTCATTTATATACTCTCCACATAAACAAGTGAAACTGTATTACACAGCTGCATAGATCCATCTTCATTTATATACTCTCCACATAAACAGGGAAAACTGTATCACACAGCTGCACACATCCTTCTTCATTTATATACTCTCCACATAAACAAGGAAAACTGTATCACACAGCTGCACAGATCCGTCTTCATTTATATACTCTCCACATAAACAAGGAAAACTGTATTACACAGCTGTATACCTCCATCTTCATTTATATACTCTCCACATAAACAAGGAAAACTGTATTACACAGCTGCACACATCCATCTCCATTTATATACTCTCCACATAAACCAGGAAAACTGTATTACACAAGTGCATATATCCATCTTCATTTATATACTCTCCACATAAACAAGGAAAACTGTATTACACAAGAGCATACATCCATCTTCTTTTATATACTCTCCACATAAACAAGGGAAACTGTATTACACAGCTGCATACATCCATCTTCATTTATATACTCTCCACATAAACAAGGAAAACTGTATTACACAAGTGCACACATACATCTTAATTTATATACTCTCCACATAAACAAGGAAAACTGTATTACACAGCTGCATACATCCATCTTCATTTATGTACTCTCCACATAAACCAGGAAAACTGTATTACACAAGTGCATACATCCATCTTCATTAATATACTCTCCACATAATCAAGGAAAACTGTATTACACAAGTTCACACATCCATCTTCATTTATATACTCTCCACATAAACAAGGAAAACTGTATTACACAGCTGCATAGATCCATCTTCATTTATATACTCTCCACGTAAACAAGAAAAACTGTATTACACAGCTGCACACATCCATCTTCATTTATATACTCTCCACATAAACAAGGGAAACTGTATTACACAGCTGCATACATCCATCTTCATTTATATACTCTCCACATAAACAAGGGAAACTGTATTACACAGCTGCATACATCCATCTTCATTTATATACTCTCCACATAAACAAGGAAAACTGTATTACACAAGTGTATACATCCATCTTCATTTATATACTCTCCACATAAACAAGGAAAACTGGATTACACAAGTGCATACATCCATCTTCATTTATATACTCTCCACATAAACAAGGAAAACTGTTTTACACAAGTGCATACATCCATCTACATTTATATACTCTCCACATAAACAAGGAAAACTGTATTACACAAGTGCATACATCCATCTTCATTTATATACTCTCCACATAAACAAGGAAAACTGTATTACACAAGTGCATACATCCATCTTCTTTTATATACTCTCCACATAAACAAGGGAAACTGTATTACACAGCTGCATACATCCATCTTCATTTATATACTCTCCACATAAACAAGGAAAACTGTATTACACAAGTGCACACATACATCTTAATTTATATACTCTCCACATAAACAAGGAAAACTGTATTACACAGCTGCATACATCCATCTTCATTTATGTACTCTCCACATAAACCAGGAAAACTGTATTACACAAGTGCATCCATCCATCTTCATTTATATACTCTCCACATAAACAAGGAAAACTGTATTACATAGCTGCACAGATCCAACTTCATTTATATACTCTCCACATAAACAAGGAAAACTGTATTACACAGCTGCATACATCCATCTTCATTTGTATACTCTCCACATAAATAAGGAAAACTCTATTACACAGCTGCACACATCCATCTTCATTTATATACTCTCCACATAAACCCGGAAAACTGTATTACACAAGTGCATACATCCATCTTCATTTATATACTCTCCACATAAACAAGGAAAACTGTATTACACAAGTGCATACATCCATCTTCTTTTATATACTCTCCACATAAACAAGGGAAACTGTATTACACAGCTGCATACATCCTTCTTCATTTATATACTCTCCACATAAAGAAGGAAAACTGTATTACACAAGTGCACACATCCATCTTCATTTATATACTCTCCACATAAACAAGGAAAACTGTATTATACAGCTGCATACATCCATCTTCATTTATATACTCTCCACATAAACCAGGAAAACTGTATTACACAAGTGCATACATCCATCTTCATTTATATACTCTCCACATAAACAAGGAAAACTGTATTACACAGCTGCACACATCCATCTTCATTTATATACTCTCCACATAAACAAGAGAAACTGTATTACACAAGTGCATACATCCATCTTCGTTTATTTACTCTCCACATAAACAAGGAAAACTGTATTACACAGCTGCATACATCCATCTTCATTAATATACTCTCCACATAAACCAGGAAAACTGTATTACACAAGTGCATACATCCATCTTTATTTATATACTCTAGACATAAACAAGGAAAACTGTATTACACAAGTGCATACATCCATCTTCATTTATATACTCTCCACATAAACAAGAAAGACTGTATTACACAGCTGCACACATCCATCTTCATTTATATACTCTGCACATAAACAAGGGAAACTGTATTACACTGCTGCATAGATCCATCTTCATTTATATACTCTCCACATAAACAAGGAAAACTGTATTACACAGCTGCATACATCGATCTTCATTTATATACTCTCCACATAAACAAGGAAAACTGTATTACACAGCTGCACACATCCATCTTCATTTATATACTCTCCACATAAACAAGTGAAACTGTATTACACAGCTGCATAGATCCATCTTCATTTATATACTCTCCACATAAACAGGGAAAACTGTATCACACAGCTGCACACATCCTTCTTCATTTATATACTCTCCACATAAACAAGGAAAACTGTATCACACAGCTGCACAGATCCGTCTTCATTTATATACTCTCCACATAAACAAGGAAAACTGTATTACACAGCTGTATACCTCCATCTTCATTTATATACTCTCCACATAAACAAGGAAAACTGTATTACACAGCTGCACACATCCATCTCCATTTATATACTCTCCACATAAACCAGGAAAACTGTATTACACAAGTGCATATATCCATCTTCATTTATATACTCTCCACATAAACAAGGAAAACTGTATTACACAAGAGCATACATCCATCTTCTTTTATATACTCTCCACATAAACAAGGGAAACTGTATTACACAGCTGCATACATCCATCTTCATTTATATACTCTCCACATAAACAAGGAAAACTGTATTACACAAGTGCACACATACATCTTAATTTATATACTCTCCACATAAACAAGGAAAACTGTATTACACAGCTGCATACATCCATCTTCATTTATGTACTCTCCACATAAACCAGGAAAACTGTATTACACAAGTGCATACATCCATCTTCATTAATATACTCTCCACATAATCAAGGAAAACTGTATTACACAAGTTCACACATCCATCTTCATTTATATACTCTCCACATAAACAAGGAAAACTGTATTACACAGCTGCATAGATCCATCTTCATTTATATACTCTCCACGTAAACAAGAAAAACTGTATTACACAGCTGCACACATCCATCTTCATTTATATACTCTCCACATAAACAAGGGAAACTGTATTACACAGCTGCATACATCCATCTTCATTTATATACTCTCCACATAAACAAGGGAAACTGTATTACACAGCTGCATACATCCATCTTCATTTATATACTCTCCACATAAACAAGGAAAACTGTATTACACAAGTGTATACATCCATCTTCATTTATATACTCTCCACATAAACAAGGAAAACTGTATTACACAAGTGCATACATCCATCTTCATTTATATACTCTCCACATAAACAAGGAAAACTGTTTTACACAAGTGCATACATCCATCTACATTTATATACTCTCCACATAAACAAGGAAAACTGTATTACACAAGTGCATACATCCATCTTCATTTATATACTCTCCACATAAACAAGGAAAACTGTATTACACAAGTGCATACATCCATCTTCTTTTATATACTCTCCACATAAACAAGGGAAACTGTATTACACAGCTGCATACATCCATCTTCATTTATATACTCTCCACATAAACAAGGAAAACTGTATTACACAAGTGCACACATCCATCTTCATTTATATACTCTCCACATAAACATGGAAAACTGTATTACACAGCTGCATACATCCATCTTCATTTATGTACTCTCCACATAAACCAGGAAAACTGTATTACACAAGTGCATACTTCCATCTTCATTAATATACTCTCCACATAATCAAGGAAAACTGTATTACACAATTTCACACATCCATCTTCATTTATATACTCTCCACATAAACAAGGGAAACTGTATTACACAGCTGCATACATCCATCTTCATTTATATACTCTCCACATAAACAAGGGAAACTGTATTACACAGCTGCATACATCCATCTTCATTTATATACTCTCCACATAAACAAGGAAAACTGTATTACACAAGTGTATACATCAATCTTCATTTATATACTCTCCACATAAACAAGGAAAACAGTATTACACAAGTGCATACATCCATCTTCATTTATATACTCTCCACATAAACAAGGAAAACTGTTTTACACAAGTGCATACATCCATCTTCATTTATATACTCTCCACATAAACAAGGACAACTGTATTACACAAGTGCATACATCCATCTTCATTTATATACTCTCCACATAAACAAGGAAAACTGTATTACACAAGTGCATACATCCATCTTAATTTATATACTCTCCACTTAAACAAGGAAAACTGTATCACACAGCTGCACACATCCATCTTCATTTATAAACTCTCCACATAAACAAGGAAAACTGTATTACACAGCTGCACAGATCTGTCTTCATTTATATACTCTCCACATAAACAAGGAAAACTGTATTACACAGCTGCATACATCCATCTTCATTTATATACTCTCCACATAAACAAGAAAAACTGTATTACACAGCTGCACACATCCATCTCCATTTATATACTCTCCACATAAACCAGGAAAACTGTATTACACAAGTGCATACATCCATCTTCATTTATATACTCTCCACATAAACAAGGGAAACTGTATTACACAGCTGCATACATCTGTCTTCATTTATATACTCTCCACATAAACAAGGAAAACTGTATTACACAAGTGCACACATCCATCTTCATTTATATACTCTCCACATAAACAAAGAAAACTGTATTACACAGCTGCATACATCCATCTTCAGTTATATACTCTCCACATAAACCAGGAAAACTGTATTACACAAGTGCATACATCCATCTTCATTTATATACTCTCCACATAAACAAGGAAAACTGTATTACTTAAGTGCACACATCCATCTTCATTTATAAACTTTCCACATAAACAAGGAAAACTGTATTACACAGCTGCATACATCCATCTTCATTTATACACTCTCCACATAAACCAGGAAAACTGTATTACACAAGTGCATACAACCATCTTCATTTATATACTCTCCACATAAACAAGGAAAACTGTATTACACAGCTGCATACATCCATCTTCATTTATGTACTCTCCACATAAACCAGGAAAACTGTATTACACAAGTGCATACATCCATCTTCATTAATATACTCTCCACATAAACAAGAGAAACTGTATTACACAAGTGCATACATCCATCTTCGTTTATTTACTCTCCACATAAACAAGGAAAACTGTATTACACAGCTGCATACATCCATCTTCATTAATATACTCTCCACATAAACCAGGAAAACTGTATTACACAAGTGCATACATCCATCTTTATTTATATACTCTAGACATAAACAAGGAAAACTGTATTACACAAGTGCATACATCCATCTTCATTTATATACTCTCCACATAAACAAGAAAGACTGTATTACACAGCTGCACACATCCATCTTAATTTATATACTCTGCACATAAACAAGGGAAACTGTATTACACTGCTGCATAGATCCATCTTCATTTATATACTCTCCACATAAACAAGGAAAACTGTATTACACAGCTGCATACATCGATCTTCATTTATATACTCTCCACATAAACAAGGAAAACTGTATTACACAGCTGCACACATCCATCTTCATTTATATACTCTCCACATAAACAAGTGAAACTGTATTACACAGCTGCATAGATCCATCTTCATTTATATACTCTCCACATAAACAGGGAAAACTGTATCACACAGCTGCACACATCCTTCTTCATTTATATACTCTCCACATAAACAAGGAAAACTGTATCACACAGCTGCACAGATCCATCTTCATTTATATACTCTCCACATAAACAAGGAAAACTGTATTACACAGCTGTATACCTCCATCTTCATTTATATACTCTCCACATAAACAAGGAAAACTGTATTACACAGCTGCACACATCCATCTCCATTTATATACTCTCCACATAAACCAGGAAAACTGTATTACACAAGTGCATATATCCATCTTCATTTATATACTCTCCACATAAACAAGGAAAACTGTATTACACAAGAGCATACATCCATCTTCTTTTATATACTCTCCACATAAACAAGGGAAACTGTATTACACAGCTGCATACATCCATCTTCATTTATATACTCTCCACATAAACAAGGAAAACTGTATTACACAAGTGCACACATACATCTTAATTTA
Source organism: Taudactylus pleione (assembly GCA_031769625.1). Classification (NCBI taxonomy): domain Eukaryota; kingdom Metazoa; phylum Chordata; class Amphibia; order Anura; family Myobatrachidae; genus Taudactylus; species Taudactylus pleione. Next base: position 6,587,916 of record JAUIMM010000350.1, on the reverse strand, counting down.
TATACTCTCCACATAAACAAGGAAAACTGTATTACACAGCTGCATACATCCATCTTCATTTATGTACTCTCCACATAAACCAGGAAAACTGTATTACACAAGTGCATACATCCATCTTCATTAATATACTCTCCACATAATCAAGGAAAACTGTATTACACAAGTTCACACATCCATCTTCATTTATATACTCTCCACATAAACAAGGAAAACTGTATTACACAGCTGCATAGATCCATCTTCATTTATATACTCTCCACGTAAACAAGAAAAACTGTATTACACAGCTGCACACATCCATCTTCATTTATATACTCTCCACATAAACAAGGGAAACTGTATTACACAGCTGCATACATCCATCTTCATTTATATACTCTCCACATAAACAAGGGAAACTGTATTACACAGCTGCATACATCCATCTTCATTTATATACTCTCCACATAAACAAGGAAAACTGTATTACACAAGTGTATACATCCATCTTCATTTATATACTCTCCACATAAACAAGGAAAACTGTATTACACAAGTGCATACATCCATCTTCATTTATATACTCTCCACATAAACAAGGAAAACTGTTTTACACAAGTGCATACATCCATCTACATTTATATACTCTCCACATAAACAAGGAAAACTGTATTACACAAGTGCATACATCCATCTTCATTTATATACTCTCCACATAAACAAGGAAAACTGTATTACACAAGTGCATACATCCATCTTCTTTTATATACTCTCCACATAAACAAGGGAAACTGTATTACACAGCTGCATACATCCATCTTCATTTATATACTCTCCACATAAACAAGGAAAACTGTATTACACAAGTGCACACATCCATCTTCATTTATATACTCTCCACATAAACATGGAAAACTGTATTACACAGCTGCATCCATCCATCTTCATTTATGTACTCTCCACATAAACCAGGAAAACTGTATTACACAAGTGCATACTTCCATCTTCATTAATATACTCTCCACATAATCAAGGAAAACTGTATTACACAATTTCACACATCCATCTTCATTTATATACTCTCCAAATAAACAAGGGAAACTGTATTACACAGCTGCATACATCCATCTTCATTTATATACTCTCCACATAAACAAGGGAAACTGTATTACACAGCTGCATACATCCATCTTCATTTATATACTCTCCACATAAACAAGGAAAACTGTATTACACAAGTGTATACATCAATCTTCATTTATATACTCTCCACATAAACAAGGAAAACAGTATTACACAAGTGCATACATCCATCTTCATTTATATACTCTCCACATAAACAAGGAAAACAGTTTTACACAAGTGCATACATCCATCTTCATTTATATACTCTCCACATAAACAAGGAAAACTGTATTACACAAGTGCATACATCCATCTTCATTTATATACTCTCCACATAAACAAGGAAAACTGTATTACACAAGTGCATACATCCATCTTAATTTATATACTCTCCACTTAAACAAGGAAAACTGTATCACACAGCTGCACACATCCATCTTCATTTATAAACTCTCCACATAAACAAGGAAAACTGTATTACACAGCTGCACAGATCTGTCTTCATTTATATACTCTCCACATAAACAAGGAAAACTGTATTACACAGCTGCATACATCCATCTTCATTTATATACTCTCCACATAAACAAGAAAAACTGTATTACACAGCTGCACACATCCATCTCCATTTATATACTCTCCACATAAACCAGGAAAACTGTATTACACAAGTGCATACATCCATCTTCATTTATATACTCTCCACATAAACAAGGGAAACTGTATTACACAGCTGCATACATCTGTCTTCATTTATATACTCTCCACATAAACAAGGAAAACTGTATTACACAAGTGCACACATCCATCTTCATTTATATACTCTCCACATAAACAAAGAAAACTGTATTACACAGCTGCATACATCCATCTTCAGTTATATACTCTCCACATAAACCAGGAAAACTGTATTACACAAGTGCATACATCCATCTTCATTTATATACTCTCCACATAAACAAGGAAAACTGTATTACTTAAGTGCACACATCCATCTTCATTTATAAACTTTCCACATAAACAAGGAAAACTGTATTACACAGCTGCATACATCCATCTTCATTTATACACTCTCCACATAAACCAGGAAAACTGTATTACACAAGTGCATACAACCATCTTCATTTATATACTCTCCACATAAACAAGGAAAACTGTATTACACAGCTGCATACATCCATCTTCATTTATGTACTCTCCACATAAACCAGGAAAACTGTATTACACAAGTGCATACATCCATCTTCATTAATATACTCTCCACATAAACAAGGAAAACTGTATTACACAAGTTCACACATCCATCTTCATTTATATACTCTCCACATAAACAAGGAAAACTGTATTACACAGCTGCATACATCCTTCTTCATTTATATACTCTCCACATAAATAAGGAAAACTCTATTACACAGCTGCACACATCCATCTTCATTTATATACTCTCCACATAAACCAGGAAAACTGTATTACACAAGTGCATACATCCATCTTCATTTATATACTCTCCACATAAACAAGGAAAACTGTATTACACAAGTGCATACATCCATCTTCTTTTATATACTCTCCACATAAACAAGGGAAACTGTATTACACAGCTGCATACATCCATCTTCATTTATATACTCTCCACATAAAGAAGGAAAACTGTATTACACAAGTGCACACATCCATCTTCATTTATATACTCTCCACATAAACAAGGAAAACTGTATTATACAGCTGCATTTATCCATCTTCATTTATATACTCTCCACATAAACCAGGAAAACTGTATTACACAAGTGCATACATCCATCTTCATTTATATACTCTCCACATAAACAAGGAAAACTGTATTACACAGCTGCACACATCCATCTTCATTTATATACTCTCCACATAAACAAGGGAAACTGTATTACACAAGGGCATACATCCATCTTCGTTTATTTACTCTCCACATAAACAAGGAAAACTGTATTACACAGCTGCATACATCCATCTTCATTTATATACTCTCCACATAAACCAGGAAAACTGTATTACACAAGTGCATACATCCATCTTTATTTATATACTCTCCACATAAACAAGGAAAACTGTATTACACAAGTGCATACATCCATCTTCATTTATATACTCTCCACATAAACAAGAAAAACTGTATTACACAGCTGCACACATCCATCTTCATTTATATACTCTGCACATAAACAAGGGAAACTGTATTACACTGCTGCATAGATCCATCTTCATTTATATACTCTCCACATAAACAAGGAAAACTGTATTACACAGCTGCATACATCCATCTTCATTTATATACTCTCCACATAAACAAGGAAAACTGTATTACACAGCTGCACACATCCATCTTCATTTATATACTCTCCACATAAACAAGGGAAACTGTATTACACAGCTGCATAGATCCATCTTCATTTATATACTCTCCACATAAACAAGGAAAACTGTATCACACAGCTGCACACATCCTTCTTCATTTATAAACTCTCCACATAAACAAGGAAAACTGTATCACACAGCTGCACAGATCCGTCTTCATTTATATACTCTCCACATAAACAAGGAAAACTATATTACACAGCTGTATACCTCCATCTTCATTTATATACTCTCCACATAAACAAGGAAAACTGTATTACACAGCTGCACACATCCATCTCCATTTATATACTCTCCACATAAACCAGGAAAACTGTATTACACAAGTGCATATATCCATCTTCATTTATATACTCTCCACATAAACAAGGAAAACTGTATTACACAAGTGCATACATCCATCTTCTTTTATATACTTTCCACATAAACAAGGGAAACTGTATTACACAGCTGCATACATCCATCTTCATTTATATACTCTCCACATAAACAAGGAAAACTGTATTACACAAGTGCACACATCCATCTTCATTTATATACTCTCCACATAAACAAGGAAAACTGTATTACACAGCTGCATACATCCATCTTCATTTATGTACTCTCCACATAAACCAGGAAAACTGTATTACACAAGTGCATACATCCATCTTCATTAATATACTCTCCACATAATCAAGGAAAACTGTATTACACAAGTTCACACATCCATCTTCATTTATATACTCTCCACATAAACAAGGAAAACTGTATTACACAGCTGCAAAGATCCATCTTCATTTATATACTCTCCACATAAACAAGAAAAACTGTATTACACAGCTGCACACATCCATCTTCATTTATATACTCTCCACATAAACAAGGGAAACTGTATTACACAGCTGCATACATCCATCTTCATTTATATACTCTCCACATAAACAAGGGAAACTGTATTACACAGCTGCAAACATCCATCTTCATTTATATACTCTCCACATAAACAAGGAAAACTGTAATACACAAGTGTATACATCCATCTTCATTTATATACTCTCCACATAAACAAGGAAAACTGTATTACACAAGTGCATACATCCATCTTCATTTATATACTCTCCACATAAACAAGGAAAACTGTTTTACACAAGTGCATACATCCATCTTCATTTATATACTCTCCACATAAACAAGGAAAACTGTATTACACAAGTGCATACATCCATCTTCATTTATATACTCTCCACATAAACAAGGAAAACTGTATTACACAAGTGCATATATCCATCTTAATTTATATACTCTCCACTTAAACAAGGAAAACTGTATCACACAGCTGCACACATCCATCTTCATTTATAAACTCTCCACATAAACAAGGAAAACTGTATTACACAGCTGCACAGATCTGTCTTCATTTATATACTCTCCACATAAACAAGGAAAACTGTATTACACAGCTGCATACATCCATCTTCATTTATATACTCTCCACATAAACAAGAAAAACTGTATTACACAGCTGCACACATCCATCTCCATTTATATACTCTCCAGATAAACCAGGACAACTGTATTACACAAGTGCATACATCCATCTTCATTTATATACTCTCCACATAAACAAGGGAAACTGTATTACACAGCTGCATATATCCATCTTCATTTATATACTCTCCACATAAACAAGGAAAACTGTATTACACAAGTGCACACATCCATCTTCATTTATATACTCTCCACATAAACAAGGAAAACTGTTTTACACAGCTGCATACATCCATCTTCATTTATATACTCTCCACATAAACCAGGAAAACCATATTACACAAGTGCATACAACCATCTTCATTTATATACTCTCCACATAAACAAGGAAAACTGTATTACACAGCTGCAAAGATCCATCTTCATTTATATACTCTCCACATAAACAAGAAAAACTGTATTACACAGCTGCACACATCCATCTTCATTTATATACTCTCCACATAAACAAGGGAAACTGTATTACACAGCTGCATACATCCATCTTCATTTATATACTCTCCACATAAACAAGGGAAACTGTATTACACAGCTGCAAACATCCATCTTCATTTATATACTCTCCACATAAACAAGGAAAACTGTAATACACAAGTGTATACATCCATCTTCATTTATATACTCTCCACATAAACAAGGAAAACTGTATTACACAAGTGCATACATCCATCTTCATTTATATACTCTCCACATAAACAAGGAAAACTGTTTTACACAAGTGCATACATCCATCTTCATTTATATACTCTCCACATAAACAAGGAAAACTGTATTACACAAGTGCATACATCCATCTTCATTTATATACTCTCCACATAAACAAGGAAAACTGTATTACACAAGTGCATACATCCATCTTAATTTATATACTCTCCACTTAAACAAGGAAAACTGTATCACACAGCTGCACACATCCATCTTCATTTATAAACTCTCCACATAAACAAGGAAAACTGTATTACACAGCTGCACAGATCTGTCTTCATTTATATACTCTCCACATAAACAAGGAAAACTGTATTACACAGCTGCATACATCCATCTTCATTTATATACTCTCCACATAAACAAGAAAAACTGTATTACACAGCTGCACACATCCATCTCCATTTATATACTCTCCAGATAAACCAGGACAACTGTATTACACAAGTGCATACATCCATCTTCATTTATATACTCTCCACATAAACAAGGGAAACTGTATTACACAGCTGCATATATCCATCTTCATTTATATACTCTCCACATAAACAAGGAAAACTGTATTACACAAGTGCACACATCCATCTTCATTTATATACTCTCCACATAAACAAGGAAAACTGTTTTACACAGCTGCATACATCCATCTTCATTTATATACTCTCCACATAAACCAGGAAAACCATATTACACAAGTGCATACAACCATCTTCATTTATATACTCTCCACATAAACAAGGAAAACTGTATTACACAAGTGCACACATCCATCTTCATTTATATACTCTCCACCTAAACAAGGAAAACTGTATTACACAGCTGCACACATCCATCTTCATTTATATACTCTCCACATAAACAAGGGAAACTGTATTACACAGCTGCATTGATCCATCTTCATTTATATACTCTCCACATAAACAAGGAAAACTGTATTACACAGCTGCATACATCCATCTTCATTTATAGACTCTCAACATAAGCAAGGACAACTGTATTACAATGCTGCACACATCCATCTTCATTTATATACTCTCCACATAAACAAGGGAAACTGTATTACACAAGTGCATACATCCATCTTCATTTATATACTCTCCACATAAACAAGGAAAACTGTTTTACACAGCTGCATACATCCATCTTCATTTATATACTCTCCACATAAACCAGGAAAACTGTATTACACAAGTGCATACATCCATCTTCATTTATATACTCTCCACATAAACAAGGAAAACTGTATTACACAAGTGCATACATCCATCTGCATTTATATACTCTATACGTAAACAAGGAAAACTGTATTACACAAGTGCATACATCTTCATTTATATACTCTCCACATAAACAAGGGAAACTGTATTACACAGCTGCATAGATCCGTCTTCATTTATATACTCTCCACATAAACAAGGAAAACTGTATTACACAGGTGCACACATCCATCTTCATTTATATACTCTCCACATAAACAAGGAAAACTGTATTACACAGCTGCATACATACATCTTCATTTATATACTCTCCACATAAACAAGGAAAACTTTATTACACAGCTGCATAGATCCATCTTCATTTATATACTCTCCACATAAACAAGGAAAACGGTATTAAACAGCTGCACACATCCATCTTCATTTATATACTCTCCACATAAACAAGGAAAACTGTATTACACAAGTGCATACATCCATCTTCATTTATATATTCTCCACATAAACAAGGAAAACTGTATTACACAGCTGCACACATCCATCTTCATTTATATACTCTCCACATAAACAAGGGAAACTGTATTACACAGCTGCATAGATCCATCTTCATTTATATACTCTCCACATAAATAAGGAAAACTGTAATACACAGCTGCACACATCCATCTTCATTTATATACTCTCCACATAAACAAGGGAAACTGTATTACACAGCTGCATAGATCCATCTTCATTTATATACTCTCCACATAAACAAGGAAAACGGTATTACACAGCTGCAGACATCCATCTTCATTTATATACTCTCCACATAAACAAGGAAAACTGTATTACACAAGTGCATACATCCATCTTCATTTATATACTCTCCACATAAACAAGGGAAACTGTATTACACAAGTGCATACATCCATCTTCATTTATATACTCTCCACATAAACAAGGAAAATTGAATTACACAGCTGCATACATCCATCTTCATTTATATACTCTCCACATAAACCAGGAAAACTGTATTACACAAGTGCATACATCCATCTTCATTTATATACTCTCCATATAAACAAGGAAAACTGTATTACACAAGTGCATACATCCATCTTCATTTATATACTCTCCACATAAACAAGAAAAACTGTATTACACAGCTGCACACATCCATCTTCATTTATATACTCTGCACATAAACAAGGGAAACTGTATTACACTGCTGCATAGATCCATCTTCATTTATATACTCTCCACATAAACAAGGAAAACTGTATTACACAGCTGCATACATCCATCTTCATTTAAATACTCTCCACATAAACAAGGAAAACTGTATTACACAGCTGCACACGTCCATCTTCATTTATATACTCTCCACATAAACAAGGGAAACTGTATTACACAAGTGGATACATCCATCTTCATTTATATACTCTCCACATAAACAAGGAAAACTGTATTACACAGCTGCATACATCCATCTTCATTTATATACTCTCCACATAAACAAGGGAAACTATATTACACAGCTGCATAGATCCATCTTCATTTATATACTCTCCACATAAACAAGGAAAACTGTATTACACAGTTGCACACATCCATCTTCAATTATATACTCTCCACATAAACAAGGGAAACTGTATTACACAAGTGCATACATCCATCTTTATATACTCTCCACATAAACAAGGAAAACTGTATTACACAGCTGCATACATCCATCTTCATTTATATACTCTCCACATAAACAAGGAAAACTGTATTACACAGCTGCACACATCCATCTTCATTTATATACTCTCCACATAAACAAGGAAAACTGTATTACAAAGCTGCATACATCCATCTTCATTTATATACTCTCCACATAAACAAGGAAAACTGTATTACACAAGTGCATACATCCATCTTCATTTATATACTCTCCACATAAACAAGGAAAACTGTATTACACAAGTGCACACATCCATCTTCATTTATATACTCTCCACATAAACAAGGAAAACTGTATTACACAGCTGCACACATCCATCTTCATTTATATACTCTCCACCTAAACAAGGAAAACTGTATTACACAGCTGCACACATCCATCTTCATTTATATACTCTCCACATAAACAAGGGAAACTGTATTACACAGCTGCATAGATCCATCTTCATTTATATACTCTCCACATAAACAAGGAAAACTGTATTACACAGCTGTATACATCCATCTTCATTTATATACTCTCCACATAAACAAGGAAAACTGTATTACAGTGCTGCACACATCCATCTTCATTTATATACTCACCACATAAACAAGGGAAACTGTATTACACAAGTGCATACATCCATCTTCATTTATATACTCTCCACATAAACAAGGAAAACTGTTTTACACAGCTGCATACATCCATCTTCATTTATATACTCTCCACATAAACCAGGAAAACTGTATTACACAAGTGCATACATCCATCTTCATTTATATACTCTCCACATAAACAAGGAAAACTGTATTACACAAGTGCATAAATCCATCTTCATTTATATACTCTATACATAAACAAGGAAAACTGTATTACACAAGTGCAAACATCTTCATTTATATACTCTCCACATAAACAAGGAAAACTGTATTACACAGCTGCATAGATCCGCCTTCATTTATATACTCTCCACATAAACAAGGAAAACTGTATTACACAGGTGCACACATCCATCTTCATTTATATACTCTCCACATAAACAAGGAAAACTGTATTACACAGCTGCATACATCCATCTTCATTTATATACTCTCCTCTTAAACAAGGGAAACTGTGTTACACAGCTGCATAGATCCATCTTCATTTATATACTCTCCACATAAACAAGGAAAACGGTATTACACAGCTGCAGACATCCATCTTCATTTATATACTCTGCACATAAACAAGGGAAACTGTATTACACTGCTGCATAGATCCATCTTCATTTATATACTCTCCACATAAACAAGGAAAACTGTATTACACAGCTGCATACATCCATCTTCATTTATATACTCTCCACATAAACAAGGAAAACTGTATTACACAGCTGCACACGTCCATCTTCATTTATATACTCTCCACATAAACAAGGGAAACTGTATTACACAAGTGCATACATCCATCTTCATTTATATACTCTCCACATAAACAAGGAAAACTGTATTACACAGCTGCATACATCCATCTTCATTTATATACTCTCCACATAAACAAGGGAAACTCTATTACACAGCTGCATAGATCCATCTTCATTTATATACTCTCCACATAAACAAGGAAAACAGTATTACACAGCTGCACACATCCATCTTCATTTATATACTCTCCACATAAACAAGGGAAACTGTATTACACAAGTGCATACATCCATCTTTATATACTCTCCACATAAACAAGGAAAACTCTATTACACAGCTGCATACATCCATCTTCATTTATATACTCTCCACATAAACAAGGAAAACTGTATTACACAGCTGCACACATCCATCTTCATTTATATACTCTCCACATAAACAAGGAAAACTGTATTACAAAGCTGCATACATCCATCTTCATTTATATACTCTCCACATAAACAAGGAAAACTGTATTACACAAGTGCATACATCCATCTTCATTTATATACTCTCCACATAAACAAGGAAAACTGTATTACACAAGTGCACACATCCATCTTCATTTATATACTCTCCACATAAACAAGGAAAACTGTATTACACAGCTGCACACATCCATCTTCATTTATATACTCTCCACCTAAACAAGTAAAACTGTATTACACAGCTGCACACATCCATCTTCATTTATATACTCTCCACATAAACAAGGGAAACTGTATTACACAGCTGCATAGATCCATCTTCAATTATATACTCTCCACATAAACAAGGAAAACTGTATTACACAGCTGTATACATCCATCTTCATTTATATACTCTCCACATAAACAAGGAAAACTGTATTACACTGCTGCACACATCCATCTTCATTTATATACTCTCCACATAAACAAGGGAAACTGTATTACACAAGTGCATACATCCATCTTCATTTATATACTCTCCACATAAACAAGGAAAACTGTTTTACACAGCTGCATACATCCATCTTCATTTATATACTCTCCACATAAACCAGGAAAACTGTATTACACAAGTGCATACATCCATCTTCATTTATATACTCTCCACATAAACAAGGAAAACTCTATTACACAAGTGCATAAATCCATCTTCATTTATATACTCTATACATAAACAAGGAAAACTGTATTACACAAGTGCAAACATCTTCATTTATATACTCTCCACATAAACAAGGGAAACTGTATTACACAGCTGCATAGATCCGTCTTCATTTATATACTCTCCACATAAACAAGGAAAACTGTATTACACAGGTGCACACATCCATCTTCATTTATATACTCTCCACATAAACAAGGAAAACTGTATTACACAGCTGCATACATCCATCTTCATTTATATACTCTCCACTTAAACAAGGGAAACTGTATTACACAGCTGCATAGATCCATCTTCATTTATATACTCTCCACATAAACAAGGAAAACGGTGTTAAACAGCTGCACACATCCATCTTCATTTATATACTCTCCACATAAACAAGGAAAACTGTATTACACAAGTGCATACATCCATCTTCATTTATATATTCTCCACATAAACAAGGAAATCTGTATTCCACAGCTGCACACATCCATCTTCATTTACATACTCTCCACATAAACAAGGGAAACTGTATTACACAGCTGCATAGAACCATCTTCATTTATATACTCTCCACATAAACAAGGAAAACTGTAATACACAGCTGCACACATCCATCTTCATTTATATACTCTCCACATAAACAAAGGAAACTGTATTACACAGCTGCATAGATCCATCTTCATTTATATACTCTCCACATAAACAAGGGAAACTGTATTACACAAGTGCATACATCCATCTTTATATACTCTCCACATAAACAAGGAAAACTCTATTACACAGCTGCATACATCCATCTTCATTTATATACTCTCCACATAAACAAGGAAAACTGTATTACACAGCTGCACACATCCATCTTCATTTATATACTCTCCACATAAACAAGGAAAACTGTATTACAAAGCTGCATACATCCATCTTCATTTATATACTCTCCACATAAACAAGGAAAACTGTATTACACAAGTGCATACATCCATCTTCATTTATATACTCTCCACATAAACAAGGAAAACTGTATTACACAAGTGCACACATCCATCTTCATTTATATACTCTCCACATAAACAAGGAAAACTGTATTACACAGCTGCACACATCCATCTTCATTTATATACTCTCCACCTAAACAAGTAAAACTGTATTACACAGCTGCACACATCCATCTTCATTTATATACTCTCCACATAAACAAGGGAAACTGTATTACACAGCTGCATAGATCCATCTTCATTTATATACTCTCCACATAAACAAGGAAAACTGTATTACACAGCTGTATACATCCATCTTCATTTATATACTCTCCACATAAACAAGGAAAACTGTATTACACTGCTGCACACATCCATCTTCATTTATATACTCTCCACATAAACAAGGGAAACTGTATTACACAAGTGCATACATCCATCTTCATTTATATACTCTCCACACAAACAAGGAAAACTGTTTTACACAGCTGCATACATCCATCTTCATTTATATACTCTCCACATAAACCAGGAAAACTGTATTACACAAGTGCATACATCCATCTTCATTTATATACTCTCCACATAAACAAGGAAAACTGTATTACACAAGTGCATAAATCCATCTTCATTTATATACTCTATACATAAACAAGGAAAACTGTATTACACAAGTGCAAACATCTTCATTTATATACTCTCCACATAAACAAGGGAAACTGTATTACACAGCTGCATAGATCCGTCTTCATTTATATACTCTCCACATAAACAAGGAAAACTGTATTACACAGGTGCACACATCCATCTTCATTTATATACTCTCCACATAAACAAGGAAAACTGTATTACACAGCTGCATACATCCATCTTCATTTATATACTCTCCACTTAAACAAGGGAAACTGTATTACACAGCTGCATAGATCCATCTTCATTTATATACTCTCCACATAAACAAGGAAAACGGTGTTAAACAGCTGCACACATCCATCTTCATTTATATACTTTCCACATAAACAAGGAAAACTGTATTACACAAGTGCATACATCCATCTTCATTTATATATTCTCCACATAAACAAGGAAAACTGTATTCCACAGCTGCACACATCCATCTTCATTTATATACTCTCCACATAAACAAGGGAAACTGTATTACACAGCTGCATAGAACCATCTTCATTTATATACTCTCCACATAAACAAGGAAAACTGTAATACACAGCTGCACACATCCATCTTCATTTATATACTCTCCACATAAACAAGGGAAACTGTATTACACAGCTGCATAGATCCATCTTCATTTATATACTCTCCACATAAAGAAGGTAAACGGTATTACACAGCTGCAGACATCCATCTTCATTTATATACTCTCCACATAAACATTTGAAACTGTATTACACAGCTGCATACATCCATCTTCATTTATATACTCTCCACATAAACAAGGGAAACTGTATTACACAGCTGCATACATCCATCTTCATTTATATACTCTCCACATAAACAAGGAAAACTGTATTACACAAGTGTATACATCCATCTTCATTTATATACTCTCCACATAAACAAGGAAAACAGTATTACACAAGTGCATACATCCATCTTCATTTATATACTCTCCACATAAACAAGGAAAACTGTTTTACACAAGTGCATACATCCATCTTCATTTATATACTCTCCACATAAACAAGGAAAACTGTATTACACAAGTGCATACATCCATCTTCATTTATATACTCTCCACATAAACAAGGAAAACTGTATTACACAAGTGCATACATCCATCTTAATTTATATACTCTCCACTTAAACAAGGAAAACTGTATTACACAGCTGCACACATCCATCTTCATTTATAAACTCTCCACATAAACAAGGAAAACTTTATTACACAGCTGCACAGATCTGTCTTCATTTATATACTCTCCACATAAACAAGGAAAACTGTATTACACAGCTGCATACATCCATCTTCATTTATATACTCTCCACATAAACAAGGGAAACTGTATTACACAAGTGGATACATCCATCTTCGTTTATTTACTCTCCACATAAACAAGGAAAACTGTATTACACAGCTGCATACATCCATCTTCATTTATATACTCTCCACATAAACCAGGAAAACTGTATTACACAAGTGCATACATCCATCTTTATTTATATACTCTCCACATAAACAAGGAAAACTGTATTACACAAGTGCATACATCCATCTTCATTTATATACTCTCCACATAAACAAGAAAAACTGTATTACACAGCTGCACACATCCATCTTCATTTATATACTCTGCACATAAACAAGGGAAACTGTATTACACTGCTGCATAGATCCATCTTCATTTATATACTCTCCACATAAACAAGGAAAACTGTATTACACAGCTGCATACATCCATCTTCATTTATATTCTCTCCACATAAACAAGGAAAACTGTATTACACAGCTGCACACATCCATCTTCATTTATATACTCTCCACATAAACAAGGGACACTGTATTACACAGCTGCATAGATCCATCTTCATTTATATACTCTCCACATAAACAAGGAAAACTGTATCACACAGCTGCACACATCCTTCTTCATTTATATACTCTCCACATAAACAAGGAAAACTGTATTACACAGCTGCACAGATCTGTCTTCATTTATATACTCTCCACATAAACAAGGAAAACTGTATTCCACAGCTGCATACATCCATCTTCATTTATATACTCTCCACATAAACAAGAAAAACTGTATTACACAGCTGCACACATCCATCTCCATTTATATACTCTCCACATAAACCAGGAAAACTGTATTACACAAGTGCATACATCCATCTTCATTTATATACTCTCCACATAAACAAGGGAAACTGTATTACACAGCTGCATACATCCATCTTCATTTATATACTCTCCACATAAACAAGGAAAACTGTTTTACACAAGTGCATACATCCATCTTCATTTATATACTCTCCACATAAACAAGGAAAACTGTATTTCACAAGTGCATACATCCATCTTCATTTAAATACTCTCCACATAAACAAGGAAAACTGTATTACACAAGTGCATACATCCATCTTAATTTATATACACTCCACTTAAACAAGGAAAACTGTATCACACAGCTGCACACATCCATCTTCATTTATAAACTCTCCACATAAACAAGGAAAACTGTATTACACAGCTGCACAGATCTGTCTTCATTTATATACTCTCCACATAAACAAGGAAAACTGTATTACACAAGTGCATACATCCATCTTCATTTATATACTCTCCACATAAACAAGAAAAACTGTATTACACAGCTGCACACATCCATCTTCATTTATATACTCTGCACATAAACAAGGGAAACTGTATTACACTGCTGCATAGATCCATCTTCATTTATATACTCTCCACATAAACAAGGAAAACTGTATTACACAGCTGCATACATCCATCTTCATTTATATACTCTCCACATAAACAAGGAAAACTGTATTACACAGCTGCACACATCCATCTTCATTTATATACTCTCCACATAAACAAGGGAAACTGTATTACACAGCTGCATAGATCCATCTTCATTTATATACTCTCCACATAAACAAGGAAAACTGTATCACACAGCTGCACACATCCTTCTTCATTTATATACTCTCCACATAAACAAGGAAAACTGTATTACACAGCTGCACAGATCTGTCTTCATTTATATACTCTCCACATAAACAAGGAAAACTGTATTCCACAGCTGCATACATCCATCTTCATTTATATACTCTCCACATAAACAAGAAAAACTGTATTACACAGCTGCACACATCCATCTCCATTTATATTCTCTCCACATAAACCAGGAAAACTGTATTACACAAGTGCATACATCCATCTTCATTTATATACTCTCCACATAAACAAGGGAAACTGTATTACACAGCTGCATACATCCATCTTCATTTATATACTCTCCACATAAACAAGGAAAACTGTATTACACAAGTGCACACATCCATCTTCATTTATATACTCTCCACATAAACAAGGAAAACTGTATTACACAGCTGCATACATCCATCTTCATTTATATACTCTCCACATAAACCAGGAAAACCATATTACACAAGTGCATACAACCATCTTCATTTATATACTCTCCACATAAACAAGGAAAACTGTATTACACAAGTGCACACATCCATCTTCATTTATATACTCTCCACCTAAACAAGGAAAACTGTATTACACAGCTGCACACATCCATCTTCATTTATATACTCTCCACATAAACAAGGGAAACTGTATTACACAGCTGCATTGATCCATCTTCATTTATATACTCTCCACATAAACAAAGAAAACTGTATTACACAGCTGCATACATCCATCTTCATTTATATACTCTCCACATAAACAAGGAAAACTGTATTACAATGCTGCACACATCCATCTTCATTTATATACTCTCCACATAAACAAGGGAAACTGTATTACACAAGTGCATACATCCATCTTCATTTATATACTCTCCACATAAACAAGGAAAACTGTTTTACACAGCTGCATACATCCATCTTCATTTATATACTCTCCACCTAAACAAGGAAAACTGTATTACACAGCTGCACACATCCATCTTCATTTATATACTCTCCACATAAACAAGGGAAACTGTATTACACAGCTGCATAGATCCATCTTCATTTATATACTCTCCACATAAACAAGGAAAACTGTATTACACAGCTGTATACATCCATCTTCATTTATATACTCTCCACATAAACAAGGAAAACTGTATTACACTGCTGCACACATCCATCTTCATTTATATACTCTCCACATAAACAAGGGAAACTGTATTACACAAGTGCATACATCCATCTTCATTTATATACTCTCCACATAAACAAGGAAAACTGTTTTACACAGCTGCATACATCCATCTTCATTTATATACTCTCCACATAAACCAGGAAAACTGTATTACACAAGTGCATACATCCATCTTCATTTATATACTCTCCACATAAACAAGGAAAACTGTATTACACAAGTGCATAAATCCATCTTCATTTATATACTCTATACATAAACAAGGAAAACTGTATTACACAAGTGCAAACATCTTCATTTATATACTCTCCACATAAACAAGGGAAACTGTATTACACAGCTGCATAGATCCGTCTTCATTTATATACTCTCCACATAAACAAGGAAAACTGTATTACACAGGTGCACACATCCATCTTCATTTATATACTCTCCACATAAACAAGGAAAACTGTATTACACAGCTGCATACATCCATCTTCATTTATATACTCTCCACTTAAACAAGGGAAACTGTATTACACAGCTGCATAGATCCATCTTCATTTATATACTCTCCACATAAACAAGGAAAACGGTGTTAAACAGCTGCACACATCCATCTTCATTTATATACTCTCCACATAAACAAGGAAAACTGTATTACACAAGTGCATACATCCATCTTCATTTATATATTCTCCACAAAAACAAGGAAAACTGTAATACAGAGCTGCACACATCCATCTTCATTTATATACTCTCCACATAAACAAGGGAAAATGTATTACACAGCTGCATAGAACCATCTTCATTTATATACTCTCCACATAAACAAGGAAAACTGTAATACACAGCTGCACACATCCATCTTCATTTATATACTCTCCACATAAACAAGGGAAACTGTATTACACAGCTGCATAGATCCATCTTCATTTATATACTCTCCACATAAACAAGGAAAACGGTATTACACAGCTGCAGACATCCATCTTCATTTATATACTCTCCACATAAACAAGGAAAACTGTATTACACAAGTGCATCCATCCATCTTCATTTATATACTCTCCACATAAACAAGGAAAACTGTATTACATAGCTGCACAGATCCATCTTCATTTATATACTCTCCACATAAACAAGGAAAACTGTATTACACAGCTGCATACATCCATCTTCATTTATATACTCTCCACATAAATAAGGAAAACTCTATTACACAGCTGCACACATCCATCATCATTTATATACTCTCCACATAAACCAGGAAAACTGTATTACACAAGTGCATGCATCCATCTTCATTTATATACTCTCCACATAAACAAGGAAAACTGTATTACACAAGTGCATACATCCATCTTCATTTATATACTCTCCACATAAAGAAGGAAAACTGTATTACACAAGTGCACACATCTATCTTCATTTATATACTCTCCACATAAACAAGGAAAACTGTATTATACAGCTGCAGACATCCATCTTCATTTATATACTCTCCACATAAACCAGGAAAACTGTATTACACAAGTGCATACATCCATCTTCATTTATATACTCTCCACATAAACAAGGAAAACTGTATTACACAGCTGCACACATCCATCTTCATTTATATACTCTCCACATAATCAAGGGAAACTGTATTACACAAGTGCATACATCCATCTTCGTTTATTTACTCTCCACATAAACAAGGAAAACTGTATTACACAGCTGCATACATCCATCTTCATTTATATACTCTCCACATAAACCAGGAAAACGATTACACAAGTGCATACATCCATCTTTATTTATATACTCTCCACATAAACAAGGAAAACTGTATTACATAAGTGCATACATCCATCTTCATTTATATACTCTCCACATAAACAAGAAAAACTGTATTACACAGCTGCACACATCCATCTTCATTTACATACTCTGCACATAAACAAGGGAAACTGTATTACACTGCTGCATAGATCCATCTTCATTTATATACTCTCCACATAAACAAGGAAAACTGTATTACACAGGTGCATACATCCATCTTCATTTATATACTCTCCACATAAACAAGGAAAACTGTATTACACAGCTGCACACATCCATCTTCATATATATACTCTCCACATAAACAAGGGAAACTGTATTACACAGCTGCATAGATCCATCTTCATTTATATACTCTCCACATAAACAAGGAAAACTGTATCACACAGCTGCACACATCCTTCTTCATTTATATACTCTCCACATAAACAAGGAAAACTGTATCACACAGCTGCACAGATCCGTCTTCATTTATATACTCTCCACATAAACAAGGAAAACTGTATTACACAGCTGTATACCTCCATCTTCATTTATATACTCTCCACATAAACAAGGAAAACTGTATTACACAGCTGCATACATCCATCTCCATTTATACTCTCCACATAAACCAGGAAAACTGTATTACACAAGTGCACACATCCATCTTCATTTATATACTCTCCACATAAACAAGGAAAACTGTATTACACAAGTGCATACATCCATCTTCTTTTATATACTCTCCACATAAACAAGGGAAACTGTATTACACAGCTGCATACATCCATCTTCATTTATATACTCTCCACATAAACAAGGAAAACTGTATTACACAAGTGCATACATCCATCTTCATTTATATACTCTCCACATAAACAAGGAAAACTGTATTACACAAGTGCATACATCCATCTTCATTTATATACTCTCCACATAAAGAAGGAAAACTGTATTACACAGCTGCATACATCCATCTTCATTTATATACTCTCCACATAAACCAGGAAAACTGTATTACACAAGTGCATACATCTTTCTTCATTTATATACTCTCCACATAAACCAGGAAAACTGTATTACACAAGTGCATACATCCATCTTCATTTATATATTCTCCACATAAACAAGGAAAACTGTATTATACAAGTGCATACATCCATCTTCATTTATATACTCTCCACATACACAAGGAAAACTGTATTACACAAGTGCATACATCCATCTTCTTTTATATACTCTCCACATAAACAAGGGAAACTGTATTACACAGCTGCATACATCCATCTTCATTTATATACTCTCCACATAAACAAGGAAAACTGTATTACACAAGTGCACACATCCATCTTCATTTATATACTCTCCACATAAACAAGGAAAACTGTATTACACAGCTGCATAGATCCATCTTCATTTAGATACTCTCCACATAAACAAGGAAAACGGTATTACACAGCTGCAGACATCCTTCTTCATTTATATACTCTCCACATAAACAAGGAAAACTGTATTACACAAGTACATCCATTCATCTTCATTTATATACTCTCCACATAAACAAGGAAAACTGTATTACATAGCTGCACAGATCCATCTTCATTTATATACTCTCCACATAAACAAGGAAAACTGTATTACACAGCTGCATACATCCATCTTCATTTATATACTCTCCACATAAATAAGGAAAACTCTATTACACAGCTGCACACATCCATCTTCATTTATATACTCTCCACATAAACCAGGAAAACTGTATGACACAAGTGCATACATCCATCTTCATTTATATACTCTCCACATAAACAAGGAAAACTGTATTACACAAGTGCATACATCCATCTTCTTTTATATACTCTCCACATAAACAAGGGAAACTGTATTACACAGCTGCATACATCCATCTTCATTTATATACTCTCCACATAAAGAAGGAAAACTGTATTACACAAGTGCACACATCCATCTTCATTTATATACTCTCCACATAAACAAGGAAAACTGTATTATACAGCTGCATACATCCATCTTCATTTATATACTCTCCACATAAACCAGGAAAACTGTATTACACAAGTGCATATATCCATCTTCATTTATATACTCTCCACATAAACAAGGGAAACTGTATTACACAAGTGCATTCATCCATCTTCGTTTATTTACTCTCCACATAAACAAGGAAAACTGTATTACACAGCTGCATACATCCATCTTCATTTATATACTCTCCACATAAACCAGGAAAACTGTTTTACACAAGTGCATACATCCATCTTTATTTATATACTCTCCACATAAACAAGGAAAACTGTATTACACAAGTGCATACATCCATCTTCATTTATATACTCTCCACATAAAAAAGAAAAACTGTATTACACAGCTGCACACATCCATCTTCATTTATATACTCTGCACATAAACAAGGGAAACTGTATTACACTGCTGCATAGATCCATCTTCATTTATATACTCTCCACATAAACAAGGAAAACTGTATTACACAGCTGCATACATCCATCTTCATTTATATACTCTCCACATAAACAAGGAAAACTGTATTACACAGCTGCACACATCCATCTTCATTTATATACTCTCCACATAAACAAGGGAAACTGTATTACACAACTGCATAGATCCATCTTCATTTATATACTCTTCACATAAACAAGGAAAACTGTATCACACAGCTGCACACATCCTTCTTCATTTATATACTCTCCACATAAACAAGGAAAACTGTATCACACAGCTGCACAGATCCGTCTTCATTTATATACTCTCCACATAAACAAGGAAAACTGTATTACACAGCTGTATACCTCCATCTTCATTTATATACTCTCCACATAAACAAGGAAAACTGTATTACACAGCTGCACACATCCATCTCCATTTATATACTCTCCACATCAACCAGGAAAACTGTATTACACAAGTGCATATATCCATCTTCATTTATATACTCTCCACATAAACAAGGAAAACTGTATTACACAAGTGCATACATCCATCTACTTTTATATACTCTCCACATAAACAAGGGAAACTGTATTACACAGCTGCATACATCCATCTTCATTTATATACTCTCCACATAAACAAGGAAAACTGTATTACACAAGTGCACACATCCATCTTCATTTATATACTCTCCACATAAACAAGGAAAACTGTATTACACAGCTGCATACATCCATCTTCATTTATGTACTCTCCACATAAACCAGGTAAACTGTATTACACAAGTGCATACATCCATCTTCATTAATATACTCTCCACATAATCAAGGACAACTGTATTACACAAGTTCACACATCCATCTTCATTTATATACTCTCCACATAAACAAGGAAAACTGTATTACACAGCTGCATAGATCCATCTTCATTTATATACTCTCCACATAAACAAGAAAAACTGTATTACACAGCTGCACACATCCATCTTCATTTATATACTCTCCACATAAACAAGGGAAACTGTATTACACAGCTGCAAACATCCATCTTCATTTATATACTCTCCACATAAACAAGGGAAACTGTATTACACAGCTGCATACATCCATCTTCATTTATATACTCTCCACATAAACAAGGAAAACTGTATTACACAAGTGTATACATCCATCTTCATTTATATACTCTCCACATAAACAAGGAAACTGTATTACACAAGTGCATACATCCATATTCATTTATATACTCTCCACATAAACAAGGAAAACTGTTTTACACAGCTGCACACATCCATCATCATTTATATACTCTCCACATAAACCAGGAAAACTGTATTACACAAGTGCATGCATCCATCTTCATTTATATACTCTCCACATAAACAAGGAAAACTGTATTACACAACTGCATACATCCATCTTCTTTTATATACTCTCCACATAAACAAGGCAAACTGTATTACACAAGTGCACACATCCATCTTCATTTATATACTCTCCACATAAACAAGAAAAACTGTATTACACAGCTGCATACATCCATCTTCATTTATATACTCTCCACATAAAGAAGGAAAACTGTATTACACAAGTGCACACATCCATCTTCATTTATATACTCTCCACATAAACAAGAAAAACTGTATTACACAGCTGCACACATCCATCTTCATTTACATACTCTGCACATAAACAAGGGAAACTGTATTACACTGCTGCATAGATCCATCTTCATTTATATACTCTCCACATAAACAAGGAAAACTGTATTACACAGGTGCATACATCCATCTTCATTTATATACTCTCCACATAAACAAGGAAAACTGTATTACACAGCTGCACACATCCATCTTCATATATATACTCTCCACATAAACAAGGGAAACTGTATCACACAGCTGCACAGATCCGTCTTCATTTATATACTCTCCACATAAACAAGGAAAACTGTATTACACAGCTGTATACCTCCATCTTCATTTATATACTCTCCACATAAACAAGGAAAACTGTATTACACAGCTGCACACATCCATCTCCATTTATACTCTCCACATAAACCAGGAAAACTGTATTACACAAGTGCACACATCCATCTTCATTTATATACTCTCCACATAAACAAGGAAAACTGTATTACACAAGTGCATACATCCATCTTCTTTTATATACTCTCCACATAAACAAGGGAAACTGTATTACACAGCTGCATACATCCATCTTCATTTATATACTCTCCACATAAACAAGGAAAACTGTATTACACAAGTGCATACATCCATCTTCATTTATATACTCTCCACATAAACAAGGAAAACTGTATTACACAAGTGCATACATCCATCTTCATTTATATACTCTCCACATAAAGAAGGAAAACTGTATTACACAGCTGCATACATCCATCTTCATTTATATACTCTCCACATAAACCAGGAAAACTGTATTACACAAGTGCATACATCTTTCTTCATTTATATACTCTCCACATAAACCAGGAAAACTGTATTACACAAGTGCATACATCCATCTTCATTTATATATTCTCCACATAAACAAGGAAAACTGTATTATACAAGTGCATACATCCATCTTCATTTATATACTCTCCACATACACAAGGAAAACTGTATTACACAAGTGCATACATCCATCTTCTTTTATATACTCTCCACATAAACAAGGGAAACTGTATTACACAGCTGCATACATCCATCTTCATTTATATACTCTCCACAAAAACAAGGAAAACTGTATTACACAAGTGCATACATCCATCTTCATTTATATACTCTCCACATAAACAAGGGAAACTGTATTACACAAGTGCATTCATCCATCTTCGTTTATTTACTCTCCACATAAACAAGGAAAACTGTATTACACAGCTGCATACATCCATCTTCATTTATATACTCTCCACATAAACCAGGAAAACTGTATTACACAAGTGCATACATCCATCTTTATTTATATACTCTCCACATAAACAAGGAAAACTGTATTACACAAGTGCATACATCCATCTTCATTTATATACTCTCCACATAAACAAGGAAAACTGTATTACACAGCTGCACACATCCATCTTCATTTATATACTCTCCACATAAACAAGGGAAACTGTATTACACAACTGCATAGATCCATCTTCATTTATATACTCTTCACATAAACAAGGAAAACTGTATCACACAGCTGCACACATCCTTCTTCATTTATATACTCTCCACATAAACAAGGAAAACTGTATCACACAGCTGCACAGATCCGTCTTCATTTATATACACTCCACATAAACAAGGAAAACTGTATTACACAGCTGTATACCTCCATCTTCATTTATATACTCTCCACATAAACAAGGAAAACTGTATTACACAGCAGCACACATCCATCTCCATTTATATACTCTCCACATAAACCAGGAAAACTGTATTACACAAGTGCATATATCCATCTTCATTTATATACTCTCCACATAAACAAGGAAAACTGTATTACACAAGTGCATACATCCATCTACTTTTATATACTCTCCACATAAACAAGGGAAACTGTATTACACAGCTGCATACATCCATCTTCATTTATATACTCTCCACATAAACAAGGAAAACTGTATTACACAAGTGCACACATCCATCTTCATTTATATACTCTCCACATAAACAAGGAAAACTGTATTACACAGCTGCATACATCCATCTTCATTTATGTACTCTCCACATAAACCAGGTAAATTGTATTACACAAGTGCATACATCCATCTTCATTAATATACTCTCCACATAATCAAGGAAAACTGTATTACACAAGTTCACACATCCATCTTCATTTATATACTCTCCACATAAACAAGGAAAACTGTATTACACAGCTGCATAGATCCATCTTCATTTATATACTCTCCACATAAACAAGAAAAACTGTATTACACAGCTGCACACATCCATCTTCATTTATATACTCTCCACATAAACAAGGGAAACTGTATTACACAGCTGCAAACATCCATCTTCATTTATATACTCTCCACATAAACAAGGGAAACTGTATTACACAGCTGCATACATCCATCTTCATTTATATACTCTCCACATAAACAAGGAAAACTGTATTACACAAGTGTATACATCCATCTTCATTTATATACTCTCCACATAAACAAGGAAACTGTATTACACAAGTGCATACATCCATATTCATTTATATACTCTCCACATAAACAAGGAAAACTGTTTTACACAAGTGCATACATCCATCTTCATTTATATACTCTCCACATAAACAAGGAAAACTGTATTACACAAGTGCATACATCCATCTTCATTTATATACTCTCCACATAAACAATGAAAACTGTATTACACAAGTGCATACATCCATCTTAATTTATATACTCTCCAGTTAAACAAGGAAAACTGTATCACACAGCTGCACACATCCATCTTCATTTATAAACTCTCCACATAAACAAGGAAAACTGTATTACACAGCTGCACAGATCTGTCTTCATTTATATACTCTCCACATAAACAAGGAAAACTGTATTACACAGCTGCATACATCCATCTTCATTTATATACTCTCCACATAAACAAGAAAAACTGTATTACACAGCTGCACACTTCCATCTCCATTTATATACTCTCCACATAAACCAGGAAAACTGTATTACACAAGTGCATACATCCATCTTCATTTATATACTCTCCACATAAACAAGGGAAACTGTATTACACAGCTGCATACATCCATCTTCATTTATATACTCTCCACATAAACAAGGAAAACTGTATTACACAAGTGCACACATCCATCTTCATTTATATACTCTCCACATAAACAAGGAAAACTGTATTACACAGCTGCATACATCCATCTTCATTTATATACTCTCCACATAAACAAGGAAAACTGTTTTACACACGTGCATACATCCATCTTCATTTATATACTCTCCACATAAACAAGGAAAACTGTATTACACAAGTGCATACATCCATCTTCATTTATATACTCTCCACATAAACAATGAAAACTGTATTACACAAGTGCATACATCCATCTTAATTTATATACTCTCCAGTTAAACAAGGAAAACTGTATCACACAGCTGCACACATCCATCTTCATTTATAAACTCTCCACATAAACAAGGAAAACTGTATTACACAGCTGCACAGATCTGTCTTCATTTATATACTCTCCACATAAACAAGGAAAACTGTATTACACAGCTGCATACATCCATCTTCATTTATATACTCTCCACATAAACAAGAAAAACTGTATTACACAGCTGCACACTTCCATCTCCATTTATATACTCTCCACATAAACCAGGAAAACTGTATTACACAAGTGCATACATCCATCTTCATTTATATACTCTCCACATAAACAAGGGAAACTGTATTACACAACTGCATACATCCATCTTCATTTATATACTCTCCACATAAACAAGGAAAACTGTATTACACAAGTGCACACATCCATCTTCATTTATATACTCTCCACATAAACAAGGAAAACTGTATTACACAGCTGCACACATCCATCTTCATTAATATACTCTCCACATAAACAAGGGAAACTGTATTACACAGCTGCATAGAACCATCTTCATTTATATACTCTCCACATAAACAAGGAAAACTGTATTACACAGCTGCATACATCCATCTTCATTTATATACTCTCCAAATAAACAAGGAAAACTGTATTACAATGCTGCACACATCCATCTTCATTTATATACTCTCCACATAAACAAGGGAAACTGTATTACACAAGTGCATACATCCATCTTCATTTATATACTCTCCACATAAACAAGGAAAACTGTTTTACACAGCTGTATACATCCATCTTCATTTATATACTCTCCACATAAACCAGGAAAACTGTATTACACAAGTGCATACATCCATCTTCATTTATATACTCTCCACATAAACAAGGAAAACTGTATTACACAAGTGCATACATCCATCTTCATTTATATACTCTATATGTAAACAAGTAAAACTGTATTACACAAGTGCATACATCTTCATTTATATACTCTCCACATAAACAAGGGAAACTGTATTACACAGCTGCATAGATCCGTCTTCATTTATATACTCTCCACATAAACAAGGAAAACTGTATTACACAGGTGCACACATCCATCTTCATTTATATACTCTCCATATAAACAAGGAAAACTATATTACACAGCTGCATACATCCATCTTCATTTATATACTCTCCACATAAACAAGGGAAACTGTATTACACAGCTGCATAGATCCATCTTCATTTATATACTCTCCACATAAACAAGGAAAACGGTATTAAACAGCTGCACACATCCATCTTCATTTATATATTCTCCACATAAACAAGGAAAACTGTATTACACAAGTGCATACATCCATCTTCATTTATATATTCTCCACATAAACAAGGAAAACTGTATTACACAGCTGCACACATCCATCTTCATTTATATACTCAACACATAAACAAGGGAAACTGTATTACACAGCTGCATAGATCCATCTTCATTTATATACTCTCCACATAAACAAGGAAAACTGTAATACACAGCTGCACACATCCATCTTCATTTATATACTCTCCACATAAACAAGGGAAACTGTATTACACAGCTGCATAGATCCATCTTCATTTATATACTCTCCACATAAACAAGGAAAACGGTATTACACAGCTGCAGACATCCATCTTCATTTATATACTCTCCACATAAACAAGGAAAACTGTATTACACAAGTGCATCCATCCATCTTCATTTATATACTCTCCACATAAACAAGGAAAACTGTATTACATAGCTGCACAGATCCATCTTCATTTATATACTCTCCACATAAACAAGGAAAACTGTATTACACAGCTGCATACATCCATCTTCATTTATATACTCTCCACATAAATAAGGAAAACTCTATTACACAGCTGCACACATCCATCTTCATTTATATACTCTCCACATAAAGCAGGAAAACTGTATTACACAAGTGCATACATCCATCTTCTTTTATATACTCTCCACATAAACAAGGGAAACTGTATTACACAGCTGCATACATCCATCTTCATTTATATACTCTCCACATAAAGAAGGAAAACTGTATTACACAAGTGCACACATCCATCTTCATTTATATACTCTCCACATAAACAAGGAAAACTGTATTATACAGCTGCATACATCCATCTTCATTTATATACTCTCCACATAAACCAGGAAAACTGTATTACACAAGTGCATATATCCATCTTCATTTATATACTCTCCACATAAACAAGGAAAACTGTATTACACAAGTGCATACATCCATCTTCTTTTATATACTCTCCACATAAACAAGGGAAACTGTATTACACAGCTGCATACATCCATCTTCATTTATATACTCTCCACATAAACAAGGAAAACTGTATTACAAAAGTGCACACATCCATCTTCATTTATATACTCTCCACATAAACAAGGAAAACTGTATTACACAGCTGCATACATCCATCTTCATTTATGTACTCTCCACATAAACCAGGAAAACTGTATTACACAAGTGCATACATCCATCTTCATTAATACACTCTCCACATAAACAAGGAAAACTGTATTACACAAGTTCACACATCCATCTTCATTTATATACTCTCCACATAAACAAGGAAAACTGTATTACACAGCTGCATAGATCCATCTTCATTTAGATACTCTCCACATAAACAAGGAAAACGGTATTACACAGCTGCAGACATCCATCTTCATTTATATACTCTCCACATAAATAAGGAAAACTCTATTACACAGCTGCACACATCCATCTTCATTTATATACTCTCCACATAAACCAGGAAAACTGTATTACACAAGTGCATACATCCATCTTCATTTATATACTCTCCACATAAACAAGGAAAACTGTATTACACAAGTGCATACATCCATCTTCTTTTATATACTCTCCACATAAACAAGGGAAACTGTATTACACAGCTGCATACATCCATCTTCATTTATATACTCTCCACATAAAGAAGGAAAACTGTATTACACAAGTGCACACATCCATCTTCATTTATATACTCTCCACATAAACAAGGAAAACTGTATTATACAGCTGCATACATCCATCTTCATTTATATACTCTCCACATAAACCAGGAAAACTGTATTACACAAGTGCATACATCCATCTTCATTTATATACTCTCCACATAAACAAGGAAAACTGTATTACACAGCTGCACACATCCATCTTCATTTATATACTCTCCACATAAACAAGGGAAACTGTATTACACAAGTGCATACATCCATCTTCGTTTATTTACTCTCCACATAAACAAGGAAAACTGTATTACACAGCTGCATACATCCATCTTCATTTATATACTCTCCACATAAACCAGGAAAACTGTATTACACAAGTGCATACATCCATCTTTATTTATATACTCTCCACATAAACAAGGAAAACTGTATTACACAAGTGCATACATCCATCTTCATTTATATACTCTCCACATAAACAAGAAAAACTGTATCACACAGCTGCACAGATCCGTCTTCATTTATATACTCTCCACATAAACAAGGAAAACTGTATTACACAGCTGTATACCTCCATCTTCATTTATATACTCTCCACATAAACAAGGAAAACTGTATTACACAGCTGCACACATCCATCTCCATTTATATACTCTCCACATAAACCAGGAAAACTGTATTACACAAGTGCATATATCCATCTTCATTTATATACTCTCCACATAAACAAGGAAAACTGTATTACACAAGTGCATACATCCATCTTCTTTTATATACTCTCCACATAAACAAGGGAAACTGTATTACACAGCTGCATACATCCATCTTCATTTATATACTCTCCACATCAACACGGAAAACTGTATTACACAAGTGCACACATCCAAATTCATTTATATACTCTCCACATAAACAAGGAAAACTGTATTACACAGCTGCATACATCCATCTTCATTTATGTACTCTCCACATAAACCAGGAAAACTGTATTACACAAGTGCATACATCCATCTTCATTAATATACTCTCCACATAATCAAGGAAAACTGTATTACACAAGTTCACACATCCATCTTCATTTATATACTCTCCACATAAACAAGGAAAACTGTATTACACAGCTGCATAGATCCATCTTCATTTATATACTCTCCACATAAACAAGAAAAACTGTATTACACAGCTGCACACATCCATCTTCATTTATATACTCTCCACATAAACAAGGTAAACTGTATTACACAGCTGCATACATCCATCTTCATTTATGTACTCTCCACATAAACAAGGGAAACTGTATTACACAGCTGCATACATCCATCTTCATTTATATACTCTCCACATAAACAAGGAAAACTGTATTACACAAGTGCATACATCCATCTTCATTTATATACTCTCCACATAAACAAGAAAAACTGTTTTACACAAGTGCATACATCCATCTTCATTTATATACTCTCCACATAAACAAGGAAAACTGTATTACACAAGTGCATACATCCATCTTCATTTATATACTCTCCACATAAACAAGGAAAACTGTATTACACAAGTGCATACATCCATCTTAATTTATATACTCTCCAGTTAAACAAGGAAAACTGTATCACACAGCTGCACACATCCATCTTCATTTATAAACTCTCCACATAAACAAGGAAAACTGTATTACACAGCTGCACAGATCTGTCTTCATTTATATACTCTCCACATAAACAAGGAAAACTGTATTACACAGCTGCATACATCCATCTTCATTTATATACTCTCCACATAAACAAGAAAAACTGTATTACACAGCTGCACACATCCATCTCCATTTATATACTCTCCACATAAACCAGGAAAACTGTATTACACAAGTGCATACATCCATCTTCATTTATATACTCTCCACATAAACAAGGGAAACTGTATTACACAGCTGCATACATCCATCTTCATTTATATCCTCTCCACATAAACAAGGAAAACTGTATTACACAAGTGCACACATCCATCTTCATTTATATACTCTCCACATAAACAAGGAAAACTGTATTACACAGCTGCATACATCCATCTTCATTTATATACTCTCCACATAAACCAGGAAAACTGTATTACACAAGTGCATACATCCATCTTCATTTATATACTCTCCACATAAACAAGGAAAACTGTATTACACAAGTGCACACATCCATCTTCATTTATATACTCTCCACCTAAACAAGGAAAACTGTATTACACAGCTGCACACATCCATCTTCATTTATATACTCTCCACATAAACAAGGTAAACTGTATTACACAGCTGCATTGATCCATCTTCATTTATATACTCTCCACATAAACAAGGAAAACTGTATTACACAGCTGCATACATCCATCTTCATTTATATACTCTCCACATAAACAAGGAAAACTGTATTACAATGCTGCACACATCCATCTTCATTTATATACTCTCCACATAAACAAGGGAAACTGTATTACACAAGTGCATACATCCATCTTCATTTATATACTCTCCACATAAACAAGGAAAACTGTTTTACACAGCTGCATACATCCATCTTCATTTATATACTCTCCACATAAACCAGGAAAACTGTATTACACAAGTGCATACATCCATCTTCATTTATATACTCTCCACATAAACAAGGAAAACTGTATTACACAAGTGCATACATCCATCTTCATTTATATACTCTATACGTAAACAAGGAAAACTGTATTACACAAGTGCATACATCTTCATTTATATACTCTCCACATAAACAAGGGAAACTGTATTACACAGCTGCATAGATCCGTCTTCATTTATATACTCTCCACATAAACAAGGAAAACTGTATTACACAGGTGCACACATCCATCTTCATTTATATACTCTCCACATAAACAAGGAAAACTGTATTACACAGCTGCATACATCCATCTTCATTTATATACTCTCCACATAAACAAGGGAGACTGTATTACACAGCTGCATAGATCCATCTTCATTTATATACTCTCCACATAAACAAGGAAAACGGTATTAAACAGCTGCACACATCCATCTTCATTTATATACTCTCCACATAAACAAGGAAAACTGTATTACACAAGTGCATACATCCATCTTCATTTATATATTCTCCACATAAACAAGGAAAACTGTATTACACAGCTGCACACATCCATCTTCATTTATATACTCTCCACATAAACAAGGGAAACTGTATTACACAGCTGCATAGATCCATCTTCATTTATATACTCTCCACATAAACAAGGAAAACTGTAATACACAGCTGCACACATCCATCTTCATTTATATACTCTCCACATAAACAAGGGAAACTGTATTACACAGCTGCATAGATCCATCTTCATTTATATACTCTCCACATAAACAAGGAAAACGGTATTACACAGCTGCAGACATCCATCTTCATTTATATACTCTCCACATAAAGAAGGAAAACTGTATTACACAAGTGCACACATCCATCTTCATTTATATACTCTCCACATAAACAAGGAAAACTGTATTACACAGCTGCATACATCCATCTTCATTTATATACTCTCCACATAAACCAGGAAAACTGTATTACACAAGTGCATACATCCATCTTCATTTATATACTCTCCACATAAACAAGGAAAACTGTATTACACAGCTGGACACATCCATCTTCATTTATATACTCTCCACATAAACAAGGGAAACTGTATTACACAAGTGCATACATCCATCTTCATTGATATACTCTCCACATAAACAAGGAAAACTGAATTACACAGCTGCATACATCCATCTTCATTTATATACTCTCCACATAAACCAGGAAAACTGTATTACACAAGTGCATACATCCATATTCTTTTATATACTCTCCACATAAACAAGGAAAACTGTATTACACAAGTGCATACATCCATCTTCATTTATATACTCTCCACATAAACAAGAAAAACTGTATTACACAGCTGCACACATCCATCTTCATTTATATACTCTGCACATAAACAAGGGAAACTGTATTACACTGCTGCATAGATCCATCTTCATTTATATACTCTCCACATAAACAAGGAAAACTGTATTACACAGCTGCATACATCCATCTTCATTTATATACTCTCCACATAAACAAGGAAAGCTGTAATACACAGCTGCACACGTCCATCTTCATTTATATACTCTCCACATAAACAAGGGAAACTGTATTACACAAGTGCATACATCCATCTTCATTTATATACTCTCCACATAAGCAAGGAAAACTGTATTACACAGTTGCATACATCCATCTTTATTTATATACTCTCCACATAATCAAGGGAAACTCTATTACACAGCTGCATTGATCCATCTTCATTTATATACTCTCCACATAAACAAGGAAAACTGTATTACACAGCTGCACATATCCATCTTCATTTATATTCTCTCCACATAAACAAGGGAAACTGTATTACACAAGTGCATACATCCATCTTTATATACTCTCCACATAAACAAGGAAAACTGTATTACACAGCTGCATACATCCATCTTCATTTATATACTCTCCACATAATCAAGGAAAACTGTATTACACAGCTGCACACATCCATCTTCATTTATATACTCTCCACATAAACAAGGAAAACTGTATTACAAAGCTGCATACATCCATCTTCATTTATATACTCTCCACATAAACAAGGAAAACTGTATTACACAAGTGCATACATCCATCCTCATTTATATACTCTCCACATAAACAAGGAAAACTGTATTACACAAGTGCACACATCCATCTTCATTTATATACTCTCCACATAAACAAGGAAAACTGTATTACACAGCTGCACACATCCATCTTCATTTATATACTCTCCACCTAAACAAGGAAAACTGTATTACACAGCTGCACACATCCATCTTCATTTATATACTCTCCACATAAACAAGGGAAACTGTATTACACAGCTGCATAGATCCATCTTCATTTATATGCTCTCCACATAAACAAGAAAAACTGTATTACACAGCTGCACACATCCATCTTCATTTATATACTCTGCACATAAACAAGGGAAACTGTATTACACTGCTGCATAGATCCATCTTCATTTATATACTCTCCACATAAACAAGGAAAACTGTATTACACAAGTGCATACATCCATCTTCATTTATATACTCTCCACATAAACAAGGAAAACTGTATTACACAAGTGCACACATCCATCTTCATTTATATACTCTCCACATAAACAAGGAAAACTGTATTACACAGCTGCACACATCCATCTTCATTTATATACTCTCCACCTAAACAAGGAAAACTGTATTACACAGCTGCACACATCCATCTTCATTTATATACTCTCCACATAAACAAGGGAAACTGTATTACACAGCTGCATAGATCCATCTTCATTTATATGCTCTCCACATAAACAAGGAAAACTGTATTACACAGCTGCATACATCCATCTTCATTTATATACTCTCCACATAAACAAGGAAAACTGTATTACACTGCTGCACACATCCATCTTCATTTATATACTCTCCACATAAACAAGGGAAACTGTATTACACAAGTGCATACATCCATCTTCATTTATATACTCTCCACATAAACAAGGAAAACTGTTTTACACAGCTGCATACATCCATCTTCATTTATATACTCTCCACATAAACCAGGAAAACTGTATTACACAAGTGCATACATCCATCTTCATTTATATACTCTCCACATAAACAAGGAAAACTGTATTACACAAGTGCATACATCCATCTTTATTTATATACTCTATACATAAACAAGGAAAACTGTATTACACAAGTGCATACATCTTCATTTATATACTCTCCACATAAACAAGGGAAACTGTATTACACAGCTGCATAGATCCGTCTTCATTTATATACTCTCCACATAAACAAGGAAAACTGTATTACACAGGTGCACACATCCATCTTCATTTATATACTCTCCACATAAACAATGAAAACTGTATTACACAGCTGCATACATCCATCTTCATTCATATACTCTCCACATAAACAAGGGAAACTGTATTACACAGCTGCATAGATCCATCTTCATTAATATACTCTCCACATAAACAAGAAAAACTGTATTACACAGCTGCACACATCCATCTTCATTTATATACTCTCCACATAAACAAGGTAAACTGTATTACACAGCTGCATACATCCATCTTCATTTATGTACTCTCCACATAAACAAGGGAAACTGTATTACACAGCTGCATACATCCATCTTCATTTATATACTCTCCACATAAACAAGGAAAACTGTATTACACAAGTGCATACATCCATCTTCATTTATATACTCTCCACATAAACAAGAAAAACTGTTTTACACAAGTGCATACATCCATCTTCATTTATATACTCTCCACATAAACACGGAAAACTGTATTACACAAGTGCACACATCCAAATTCATTTATATACTCTCCACATAAACAAGGAAAACTGTATTACACAGCTGCATACATCCATCTTCATTTATGTACTCTCCACATAAACCAGGAAAACTGTATTACACAAGTGCATACATCCATCTTCATTAATATACTCTCCACATAATCAAGGAAAACTGTATTACACAAGTTCACACATCCATCTTCATTTATATACTCTCCACATAAACAAGGAAAACTGTATTACACAGCTGCATAGATCCATCTTCATTTATATACTCTCCACATAAACAAGAAAAACTGTATTACACAGCTGCACACATCCATCTTCATTTATATACTCTCCACATAAACAAGGTAAACTGTATTACACAGCTGCATACATCCATCTTCATTTATGTACTCTCCACATAAACAAGGGAAACTGTATTACACAGCTGCATACATCCATCTTCATTTATATACTCTCCACATAAACAAGGAAAACTGTATTACACAAGTGCATACATCCATCTTCATTTATATACTCTCCACATAAACAAGAAAAACTGTTTTACACAAGTGCATACATCCATCTTCATTTATATACTCTCCACATAAACAAGGAAAACTGTATTACACAAGTGCATACATCCATCTTCATTTATATACTCTCCACATAAACAAGGAAAACTGTATTACACAAGTGCATACATCCATCTTAATTTATATACTCTCCAGTTAAACAAGGAAAACTGTATCACACAGCTGCACACATCCATCTTCATTTATAAACTCTCCACATAAACAAGGAAAACTGTATTACACAGCTGCACAGATCTGTCTTCATTTATATACTCTCCACATAAACAAGGAAAACTGTATTACACAGCTGCATACATCCATCTTCATTTATATACTCTCCACATAAACAAGAAAAACTGTATTACACAGCTGCACACATCCATCTCCATTTATATACTCTCCACATAAACCAGGAAAACTGTATTACACAAGTGCATACATCCATCTTCATTTATATACTCTCCACATAAACAAGGGAAACTGTATTACACAGCTGCATACATCCATCTTCATTTATATCCTCTCCATATAAACAAGGAAAACTGTATTACACAAGTGCACACATCCATCTTCATTTATATACTCTCCACATAAACAAGGAAAACTGTATTACACAGCTGCATACATCCATCTTCATTTATATACTCTCCACATAAACCAGGAAAACTGTATTACACAAGTGCATACATCCATCTTCATTTATATACTCTCCACATAAACAAGGCAAACTGTATTACACAAGTGCACACATCCATCTTCATTTATATACTCTCCACCTAAACAAGGAAAACTGTATTACACAGCTGCACACATCCATCTTCATTTATATACTCTCCACATAAACAAGGTAAACTGTATTACACAGCTGCATTGATCCATCTTCATTTATATACTCTCCACATAAACAAGGAAAACTGTATTACACAGCTGCATACATCCATCTTCATTTATATACTCTCCACATAAACAAGGAAAACTGTATTACAATGCTGCACACATCCATCTTCATTTATATACTCTCCACATAAACAATGGAAACTGTATTACACAAGTGCATACATCCATCTTCATTTATATACTCTCCACATAAACAAGGAAAACTGTTTTACACAGCTGCATACATCCATCTTCATTTATATACTCTCCACATAAACCAGGAAAACTGTATTACACAAGTGCATACATCCATCTTCATTTATATACTCTCCACATAAACAAGGAAAACTGTATTACACAAGTGCATACATCCATCTTCATTTATATACTCTATACGTAAACAAGGAAAACTGTATTACACAAGTGCATACATCTTCATTTATATACTCTCCACATAAACAAGGGAAACTGTATTACACAGCTGCATAGATCCGTCTTCATTTATATACTCTCCACATAAACAAGGAAAACTGTATTACACAGGTGCACACATCCATCTTCATTTATATACTCTCCACATAAACAAGGAAAACTGTATTACACAGCTGCATACATCCATCTTCATTTATATACTCTCCACATAAACAAGGGAAACTGTATTACACAGCTGCATAGATCCATCTTCATTTATATACTCTCCACATAAACAAGGAAAACGGTATTAAACAGCTGCACACATCCATCTTCATTTATATACTCTCCACATAAACAAGGAAAACTGTATTACACAAGTGCATACATCCATCTTCATTTATATATTCTCCACATAAACAAGGAAAACTGTATTACACAGCTGCACACATCCATCTTCATTTATATACTCTCCACATAAACAAGGGAAACTGTATTACACAGCTGCATAGATCCATCTTCATTTATATACTCTCCACATAAACAAGGAAAACTGTAATACACAGCTGCACACATCCATCTTCATTTATATACTCTCCACATAAACAAGGGAAACTGTATTACACAGCTGCATAGATCCATCTTCATTTATATACTCTCCACATAAACAAGGAAAACGGTATTACACAGCTGCAGACATCCATCTTCATTTATATACTCTCCACATAAAGAAGGAAAACTGTATTACACAAGTGCACACATCCATCTTCATTTATATACTCTCCACATAAACAAGGAAAACTGTATTACACAGCTGCATACATCCATCTTCATTTATATACTCTCCACATAAACCAGGAAAACTGTATTACACAAGTGCATACATCCATCTTCATTTATATACTCTCCACATAAACAAGGAAAACTGTATTACACAGCTGGACACATCCATCTTCATTTATATACTCTCCACATAAACAAGGGAAACTGTATTACACAAGTGCATACATCCATCTTCATTGATATACTCTCCACATAAACAAGGAAAACTGAATTACACAGCTGCATACATCCATCTTCATTTATATACTCTCCACATAAACCAGGAAAACTGTATTACACAAGTGCATACATCCATCTTCTTTTATATACTCTCCACATAAACAAGGAAAACTGTATTACACAAGTGCATACATCCATCTTCATTTATATACTCTCCACATAAACAAGAAAAACTGTATTACACAGCTGCACACATCCATCTTCATTTATATACTCTGCACATAAACAAGGGAAACTGTATTACACTGCTGCATAGATCCATCTTCATTTATATACTCTCCACATAAACAAGGAAAACTGTATTACACAGCTGCATACATCCATCTTCATTTATATACTCTCCACATAAACAAGGAAAGCTGTAATACACAGCTGCACACGTCCATCTTCATTTATATACTCTCCACATAAACAAGGGAAACTGTATTACACAAGTGCATACATCCATCTTCATTTATATACTCTCCACATAAGCAAGGAAAACTGTATTACACAGCTGCATACATCCATCTTCATTTATATACTCTCCACATAATCAAGGGAAACTCTATTACACAGCTGCATTGATCCATCTTCATTTATATACTCTCCACATAAACAAGGAAAACTGTATTACACAGCTGCACACATCCATCTTCATTTATATTCTCTCCACATAAACAAGGGAAACTGTATTACACAAGTGCATACATCCATCTTTATATACTCTCCACATAAACAAGGAAAACTGTATTACACAGCTGCATACATCCATCTTCATTGATATACTCTCCACATAATCAAGGAAAACTGTATTACACAGCTGCACACATCCATCTTCATTTATATACTCTCCACATAAACAAGGAAAACTGTATTACAAAGCTGCATACATCCATCTTCATTTATATACTCTCCACATAAACAAGGAAAACTGTATTACACAAGTGCACACATCCATCTTCATTTATATACTCTCCACATAAACAAGGAAAACTGTATTACACAGCTGCACACATCCATCTTCATTTATTTACTCTCCACCTAAACAAGGAAAACTGTATTACACAGCTGCACACATCCATCTTCATTTATATACTCTCCACATAAACAAGGGAAACTGTATTACACAGCTGCATAGATCCATCTTCATTTATATGCTCTCCACATAAACAAGAAAAACTGTATTACACAGCTGCACACATCCATCTTCATTTATATACTCTGCACATAAACAAGGGAAACTGTATTACACTGCTGCATAGATCCATCTTCATTTATATACTCTCCACATAAACAAGGAAAACTGTATTACACAAGTGCATACATCCATCTTCATTTATATACTCTCCACATAAACAAGGAAAACTGTATTACACAAGTGAACACATCCATCTTCATTTATATACTCTCCACATAAACAAGGAAAACTGTATTACACAGCTGCACACATCCATCTTCATTTATATACTCTCCACCTAAACAAGGAAAACTGTATTACACAGCTGCACACATCCATCTTCATTTATATACTCTCCACATAAACAAGGGAAACTGTATTACACAGCTGCATAGATCCATCTTCATTTATATGCTCTCCACATAAACAAGGAAAACTGTATTACACAGCTGCATACATCCATCTTCATTTATATACTCTCCACATAAACAAGGAAAACTGTATTACACTGCTGCACACATCCATCTTCATTTATATACTCTCCACATAAACAAGGGAAACTGTATTACACAAGTGCATACATCCATCTTCATTTATATACTCTCCACATAAACAAGGAAAACTGTTTTACACAGCTGCATACATCCATCTTCATTTATATACTCTCCACATAAACCAGGAAAACTGTATTACACAAGTGCATACATCCATCTTCATTTATATACTCTCCACATAAACAAGGAAAACTGTATTACACAAGTGCATACATCCATCTTTATTTATATACTCTATACATAAACAAGGAAAACTGTATTACACAAGTGCATACATCTTCATTTATATACTCTCCACATAAACAAGGGAAACTGTATTACACAGCTGCATAGATCCGTCTTCATTTATATACTCTCCACATAAACAAGGAAAACTGTATTACACAGGTGCACACATCCATCTTCATTTATATACTCTCCACATAAACAAGGAAAACTGTATTACACAGCTGCATACATCCATCTTCATTCATATACTCTCCACATAAACAAGGGAAACTGTATTACACAGCTGCATAGATCCATCTTCATTAATATACTCTCCACATAAACAAGGAAAACTGTATTACACAGCTGCATACATCCATCTTCATTTATATACTCTCCACATAAACAAGGAAAACTGTATTACAATGCTGCACACATCCATCTTCATTTATATACTCTCCACATAAACAAGGGAAACTGTATTACACAAGTGCATACATCCATCTTCATTTATATACTCTCCACATAAACAAGGAAAACTGTTTTACACAGCTGCATACATCCATCTTCATTTATATACTCTCCACATAAACCAGGAAAACTGTATTACACAAGTGCATACATCCATCTTCATTTATATACTCTCCACATAAACAAGGAAAACTGTATTACACAAGTGCATACATCCATCTTCATTTATATACTCTATACGTAAACAAGGAAAACTGTATTACACAAGTGCATACATCTTCATTTATATACTCTCCACATAAACAAGGGAAACTGTATTACACAGCTGCATAGATCCGTCTTCATTTATATACTCTCCACATAAACAAGGAAAACTGTATTACACAGGTGCACACATCCATCTTCATTTATATACTCTCCACATAAACAAGGAAAACTGTATTACACAGCTGCATACATCCATCTTCATTTATATACTCTCCACATAAACAAGGGAAACTGTATTACACAGCTGCATAGATCCATCTTCATTTATATACTCTCCACATAAACAAGGAAAACGGTATTAAACAGCTGCACACATCCATCTTCATTTATATACTCTCCACATAAACAAGGAAAACTGTATTACACAAGTGCATACATCCATCTTCATTTATATATTCTCCACATAAACAAGGAAAACTGTATTACACAGCTGCACACATCCATCTTCATTTATATACTCTCCACATAAACAAGGGAAACTGTATTACACAGCTGCATAGATCCATCTTCATTTATATACTCTCCACATAAACAAGGAAAACTGTAATACACAGCTGCACACATCCATCTTCATTTATATACTCTCCACATAAACAAGGGAAACTGTATTACACAGCTGCATAGATCCATCTTCATTTATATACTCTCCACATAAACAAGGAAAACGGTATTACTCAGCTGCAGACATCCATCTTCATTTATATACTCTCCACATAAAGAAGGAAAACTGTATTACACAAGTGCACACATCCATCTTCATTTATATACTCTCCACATAAACCAGGAAAACTGTATTACACAAGTGCATACATCCATCTTCATTTATATACTCTCCACATAAACAAGGAAAACTGTATTACACAGCTGGACACATCCATCTTCATTTATATACTCTCCACATAAACAAGGGAAACTGTATTACACAAGTGCATACATCCATCTTCATTGATATACTCTCCACATAAACAAGGAAAACTGAATTACACAGCTGCACACATCCATCTTCATTTATATACTCTCCACATAAACCAGGAAAACTGTATTACACAAGTGCATACATCCATATTCATTTATATATTCTCCACATAAACAAGGAAAACTGTATTACACAGCTGCACACATCCATCTTCATTTATATACTCTCCACATAAACAAGGGAAACTGTATTACACAGCTGCATATATCCATCTTCATTTATATACTCTCCACATAAACAAGGAAAACTGTAATACACAGCTGCACACATCCATCTTCATTTATATACTCTCCACATAAACAAGGGAAACTGTATTACACAGCTGCATAGATCCATCTTCATTTATATACTCTCCACATAAACAAGGAAAACGGTATTACACAGCTGCAGACATCCATCTTCATTTATATACTCTCCACATAAAGAAGGAAAACTGTATTACACAAGTGCACACATCCATCTTCATTTATATACTCTCCACATAAACCAGGAAAACTGTATTACACAAGTGCATACATCCATCTTCATTTATATACTCTCCACATAAACAAGGAAAACTGTATTACACAGCTGGACACATCCATCTTCATTTATATACTCTCCACATAAACAAGGGAAACTGTATTACACAAGTGCATACATCCATCTTCATTGATATACTCTCCACATAAACAAGGAAAACTGAATTACACAGCTGCATACATCCATCTTCATTTATATACTCTCCACATAAACCAGGAAAACTGTATTACACAAGTGCATACATCCATATTCTTTTATATACTCTCCACATAAACAAGGAAAACTGTATTACACAAGTGCATACATCCATCTTCATTTATATACTCTCCACATAAACAAGAAAAACTGTATTACACAGCTGCACACATCCATCTTCATTTATATACTCTGCACATAAACAAGGGAAACTGTATTACACTGCTGCATAGATCCATCTTCATTTATATACTCTCCACATAAACAAGGAAAACTGTATTACACAGCTGCATACATCCATCTTCATTTATATACTCTCCACATAAACAAGGAAAGCTGTAATACACAGCTGCACACGTCCATCTTCATTTATATACTCTCCACATAAACAAGGGAAACTGTATTACACAAGTGCATACATCCATCTTCATTTATATACTCTCCACATAAGCAAGGAAAACTGTATTACACAGCTGCATACATCCATCTTCATTTATATACTCTCCACATAATCAAGGGAAACTCTATTACACAGCTGCATTGATCCATCTTCATTTATATACTCTCCACATAAACAAGGAAAACTGTATTACACAGCTGCACATATCCATCTTCATTTATATTCTCTCCACATAAACAAGGGAAACTGTATTACACAAGTGCATACATCCATCTTTATATACTCTCCACATAAACAAGGAAAACTGTATTACACAGCTGCATACATCCATCTTCATTTATATACTCTCCACATAATCAAGGAAAACTGTATTACACAGCTGCACACATCCATCTTCATTTATATACTCTCCACATAAACAAGGAAAACTGTATTACAAAGCTGCATACATCCATCTTCATTTATATACTCTCCACATAAACAAGGAAAACTGTATTACACAAGTGCATACATCCATCCTCATTTATATACTCTCCACATAAACAAGGAAAACTGTATTACACAAGTGCACACATCCATCTTCATTTATATACTCTCCACATAAACAAGGAAAACTGTATTACACAGCTGCACACATCCATCTTCATTTATATACTCTCCACCTAAACAAGGAAAACTGTATTACACAGCTGCACACATCCATCTTCATTTATATACTCTCCACATAATCAAGGGAAACTGTATTACACAGCTGCATACATCCATCTTCATTTATATACTCTCCACATAAACCAGGAAAACTGTATTACACAAGTGCATACATCCATATTCTTTTATATACTCTCCACATAAACAAGGAAAACTGTATTACACAAGTGCATACATCCATCTTCATTTATATACTCTCCACATAAACAAGAAAAACTGTATTACACAGCTGCACACATCCATCTTCATTTATATACTCTGCACATAAACAAGGGAAACTGTATTACACTGCTGCATAGATCCATCTTCATTTATATACTCTCCACATAAACAAGGAAAACTGTATTACACAGCTGCATACATCCATCTTCATTTATATACTCTCCACATAAACAAGGAAAGCTGTAATACA
The DNA here is from genome assembly GCA_031769625.1 of Taudactylus pleione. Lineage (NCBI taxonomy): Eukaryota > Metazoa > Chordata > Amphibia > Anura > Myobatrachidae > Taudactylus > Taudactylus pleione. Next base: position 6,543,316 of record JAUIMM010000350.1, on the reverse strand, counting down.
CAGCTGCACACGTCCATCTTCATTTATATACTCTCCACATAAACAAGGGAAACTGTATTACACAAGTGCATACATCCATCTTCATTTATATACTCTCCACATAAGCAAGGAAAACTGTATTACACAGCTGCATACATCCATCTTCATTTATATACTCTCCACATAATCAAGGGAAACTCTATTACACAGCTGCATTGATCCATCTTCATTTATATACTCTCCACATAAACAAGGAAAACTGTATTACACAGCTGCACATATCCATCTTCATTTATATTCTCTCCACATAAACAAGGGAAACTGTATTACACAAGTGCATACATCCATCTTTATATACTCTCCACATAAACAAGGAAAACTGTATTACACAGCTGCATACATCCATCTTCATTTATATACTCTCCACATAATCAAGGAAAACTGTATTACACAGCTGCACACATCCATCTTCATTTATATACTCTCCACATAAACAAGGAAAACTGTATTACAAAGCTGCATACATCCATCTTCATTTATATACTCTCCACATAAACAAGGAAAACTGTATTACACAAGTGCATACATCCATCCTCATTTATATACTCTCCACATAAACAAGGAAAACTGTATTACACAAGTGCACACATCCATCTTCATTTATATACTCTCCACATAAACAAGGAAAACTGTATTACACAGCTGCACACATCCATCTTCATTTATATACTCTCCACCTAAACAAGGAAAACTGTATTACACAGCTGCACACATCCATCTTCATTTATATACTCTCCACATAATCAAGGGAAACTGTATTACACAGCTGCATAGATCCATCTTCATTTATATGCTCTCCACATAAACAAGAAAAACTGTATTACACAGCTGCACACATCCATCTTCATTTATATACTCTGCACATAAACAAGGGAAACTGTATTACACTGCTGCATAGATCCATCTTCATTTATATACTCTCCACATAAACAAGGAAAACTGTATTACAAAGCTGCATACATCCATCTTCATTTATATACTCTCCACATAAACAAGGAAAACTGTATTACACAAGTGCATACATCCATCTTCATTTATATACTCTCCACATAAACAAGGAAAACTGTATTACACAAGTGCACACATCCATCTTCATTTATATACTCTCCACATAAACAAGGAAAACTGTATTACACAGCTGCACACATCCATCTTCATTTATATACTCTCCACCTAAACAAGGAAAACTGTATTACACAGCTGCACACATCCATCTTCATTTATATACTCTCCACATAAACAAGGGAAACTGTATTACACAGCTGCATAGATCCATCTTCATTTATATGCTCTCCACATAAACAAGGAAAACTGTATTACACAGCTGCATACATCCATCTTCATTTATATACTCTCCACATAAACAAGGAAAACTGTATTACACTGCTGCACACATCCATCTTCATTTATATACTCTCCACATAAACAAGGGAAACTGTATTACACAAGTGCATACATCCATCTTCATTTATATACTCTCCACATAAACAAGGAAAACTGTTTTACACAGCTGCATACATCCATCTTCATTTATATACTCTCCACATAAACCAGGAAAACTGTATTACACAAGTGCATACATCCATCTTCATTTATATACTCTCCACATAAACAAGGAAAACTGTATTACACAAGTGCATACATCCATCTTTATTTATATACTCTATACATAAACAAGGAAAACTGTATTACACAAGTGCATACATCTTCATTTATATACTCTCCACATAAACAAGGGAAACTGTATTACACAGCTGCATAGATCCGTCTTCATTTATATACTCTCCACATAAACAAGGAAAACTGTATTACACAGGTGCACACATCCATCTTCATTTATATACTCTCCACATAAACAATGAAAACTGTATTACACAGCTGCATACATCCATCTTCATTCATATACTCTCCACATAAACAAGGGAAACTGTATTACACAGCTGCATAGATCCATCTTCATTAATATACTCTCCACATAAACAAGAAAAACTGTATTACACAGCTGCACACATCCATCTTCATTTATATACTCTCCACATAAACAAGATAAACTGTATTACACAGCTGCATACATCCATCTTCATTTATGTACTCTCCACATAAACAAGGGAAACTGTATTACACAGCTGCATACATCCATCTTCATTTATATACTCTCCACATAAACAAGGAAAACTGTATTACACAAGTGCACACATCCAAATTCATTTATATACTCTCCACATAAACAAGGAAAACTGTATTACACAGCTGCACACATCCATCTTCATTTATATACTCTCCACATAAACAAGGTAAACTGTATTACACAGCTGCATACATCCATCTTCATTTATGTACTCTCCACATAAACAAGGGAAACTGTATTACACAGCTGCATACATCCATCTTCATTTATATACTCTCCACATAAACAAGGAAAACTGTATTACACAAGTGCATACATCCATCTTCATTTATATACTCTCCACATAAACAAGAAAAACTGTTTTACACAAGTGCATACATCCATCTTCATTTATATACTCTCCACATAAACAAGGAAAACTGTATTACACAGCTGCATACATCCATCTTCATTTATATACTCTCCACATAAACAAGGGAAACTGTATTACACAGCTGCATACATCCATCTTCATTTATATCCTCTCCATATAAACAAGGAAAACTGTATTACACAAGTGCACACATCCATCTTCATTTATATACTCTCCACATAAACAAGGAAAACTGTATTACACAGCTGCATACATCCATCTTCATTTATATACTCTCCACATAAACCAGGAAAACTGTATTACACAAGTGCATACATCCATCTTCATTTATATACTCTCCACATAAACAAGGAAAACTGTATTACACAAGTGCACACATCCATCTTCATTTATATACTCTCCACCTAAACAAGGAAAACTGTATTACACAGCTGCACACATCCATCTTCATTTATATACTCTCCACATAAACAAGGTAAACTGTATTACACAGCTGCATTGATCCATCTTCATTTATATACTCTCCACATAAACAAGGAAAACTGTATTACACAGCTGCATACATCCATCTTCATTTATATACTCTCCACATAAACAAGGAAAACTGTATTACAATGCTGCACACATCCATCTTCATTTATATACTCTCCACATAAACAAGGGAAACTGTATTACACAAGTGCATACATCCATCTTCATTTATATACTCTCCACATAAACAAGGAAAACTGTTTTACACAGCTGCATACATCCATCTTCATTTATATACTCTCCACATAAACCAGGAAAACTGTATTACACAAGTGCATACATCCATCTTCATTTATATACTCTCCACATAAACAAGGAAAACTGTATTACACAAGTGCATACATCCATCTTCATTTATATACTCTATACGTAAACAAGGAAAACTGTATTACACAAGTGCATACATCTTCATTTATATACTCTCCACATAAACAAGGGAAACTGTATTACACAGCTGCATAGATCCGTCTTCATTTATATACTCTCCACATAAACAAGGAAAACTGTATTACACAGGTGCACACATCCATCTTCATTTATATACTCTCCACATAAACAAGGAAAACTGTATTACACAGCTGCATACATCCATCTTCATTTATATACTCTCCACATAAACAAGGGAAACTGTATTACACAGCTGCATAGATCCATCTTCATTTATATACTCTCCACATAAACAAGGAAAACGGTATTAAACAGCTGCACACATCCATCTTCATTTATATACTCTCCACATAAACAAGGAAAACTGTATTACACAAGTGCATACATCCATCTTCATTTATATATTCTCCACATAAACAAGGAAAACTGTATTACACAGCTGCACACATCCATCTTCATTTATATACTCTCCACATAAACAAGGGAAACTGTATTACACAGCTGCATAGATCCATCTTCATTTATATACTCTCCACATAAACAAGGAAAACTGTAATACACAGCTGCACACATCCATCTTCATTTATATACTCTCCACATAAACAAGGGAAACTGTATTACACAGCTGCATAGATCCATCTTCATTTATATACTCTCCACATAAACAAGGAAAACGGTATTACACAGCTGCAGACATCCATCTTCATTTATATACTCTCCACATAAAGAAGGAAAACTGTATTACACAAGTGCACACATCCATCTTCATTTATATACTCTCCACATAAACAAGGAAAACTGTATTACACAGCTGCATACATCCATCTTCATTTTATATACTCTCCACATAAACCAGGAAAACTGTATTACACAAGTGCATACATCCATCTTCATTTATATACTCTCCACATAAACAAGGAAAACTGTATTACACAGCTGGACACATCCATCTTCATTTATATACTCTCCACATAAACAAGGGAAACTGTATTACACAAGTGCATACATCCATCTTCATTGATATACTCTCCACATAAACAAGGAAAACTGAATTACACAGCTGCATACATCCATCTTCATTTATATACTCTCCACATAAACCAGGAAAACTGTATTACACAAGTGCATACATCCATCTTCTTTTATATACTCTCCACATAAACAAGGAAAACTGTATTACACAAGTGCATACATCCATCTTCATTTATATACTCTCCACATAAACAAGAAAAACTGTATTACACAGCTGCACACATCCATCTTCATTTATATACTCTGCACATAAACAAGGGAAACTGTATTACACTGCTGCATAGATCCATCTTCATTTATATACTCTCCACATAAACAAGGAAAACTGTATTACACAGCTGCATACATCCATCTTCATTTATATACTCTCCACATAAACAAGGAAAGCTGTAATACACAGCTGTACACGTCCATCTTCATTTATATACTCTCCACATAAACAAGGGAAACTGTATTACACAAGTGCATACATCCATCTTCATTTATATACTCTCCACATAAGCAAGGAAAACTGTATTACACAGCTGCATACATCCATCTTCATTTATATACTCTCCACATAATCAAGGGAAACTCTATTACACAGCTGCATTGATCCATCTTCATTTATATACTCTCCACATAAACAAGGAAAACTGTATTACAAAGCTGCATACATCCATCTTCATTTATATACTCTCCACATAAACAAGGAAAACTGTATTAGACAAGTGCATACATCCATCTTCATTTATATACTCTCCACATAAACAAGGAAAACTGTATTACACAAGTGCACACATCCATCTTCATTTATATACTCTCCACATAAACAAGGAAAACTGTATTACACAGCTGCACACATCCATCTTCATTTATATACTCTCCACCTAAACAAGGAAAACTGTATTACACAGCTGCACACATCCATCTTCATTTATATACTCTCCACATAAACAAGGGAAACTGTATTACACAGCTGCATAGATCCATCTTCATTTATATGCTCTCCACATAAACAAGAAAAACTGTATTACACAGCTGCACACATCCATCTTCATTTATATACTCTGCACATAAACAAGGGAAACTGTATTACACTGCTGCATAGATCCATCTTCATTTACATACTCTCCACATAAACAAGGAAAACTGTATTACAAAGCTGCATACATCCATCTTCATTTATATACTCTCCACATAAACAAGGAAAACTGTATTACACAAGTGCATACATCCATCTTCATTTATATACTCTCCACATAAACAAGGAAAACTGTATTACACAAGTGAACACATCCATCTTCATTTATATACTCTCCACATAAACAAGGAAAACTGTATTACACAGCTGCACACATCCATCTTCATTTATATACTCTCCACCTAAACAAGGAAAACTGTATTACACAGCTGCACACATCCATCTTCATTTATATACTCTCCACATAAACAAGGGAAACTGTATTACACAGCTGCATAGATCCATCTTCATTTATATGCTCTCCACATAAACAAGGAAAACTGTATTACACAGCTGCATACATCCATCTTCATTTATATACTCTCCACATAAACAAGGAAAACTGTATTACACTGCTGCACACATCCATCTTCATTTATATACTCTCCACATAAACAAGGGAAACTGTATTACACAAGTGCATACATCCATCTTCATTTATATACTCTCCACATAAACAAGGAAAACTGTTTTACACAGCTGCATACATCCATCTTCATTTATATACTCTCCACATAAACCAGGAAAACTGTATTACACAAGTGCATACATCCATCTTCATTTATATACTCTCCACATAAACAAGGAAAACTGTATTACACAAGTGCATACATCCATCTTTATTTATATACTCTATACATAAACAAGGAAAACTGTATTACACAAGTGCATACATCTTCATTTATATACTCTCCACATAAACAAGGGAAACTGTATTACACAGCTGCATAGATCCGTCTTCATTTATATACTCTCCACATAAACAAGGAAAACTGTATTACACAGGTGCACACATCCATCTTCATTTATATACTCTCCACATAAACAAGGAAAACTGTATTACACAGCTGCATACATCCATCTTCATTCATATACTCTCCACATAAACAAGGGAAACTGTATTACACAGCTGCATAGATCCATCTTCATTAATATACTCTCCACATAAACAAGAAAAACTGTATTACACAGCTGCACACATCCATCTTCATTTATATACTCTCCACATAAACAAGGTAAACTGTATTACACAGCTGCATACATCCATCTTCATTTATGTACTCTCCACATAAACAAGGGAAACTGTATTACACAGCTGCATACATCCATCTTCATTTATATACTCTCCACATAAACAAGGAAAACTGTATTACACAAGTGCATACATCCATCTTCATTTATATACTCTCCACATAAACAAGAAAAACTGTTTTACACAAGTGCATACATCCATCTTCATTTATATACTCTCCACATAAACAAGGAAAACTGTATTACACAAGTGCATACATCCATCTTCATTTATATACTCTCCACATAAACAAGGGAAACTGTATTACACAAGTGCATACATCCATCTTAATTTATATACTCTCCAGTTAAACAAGGAAAACTGTATCACACAGCTGCACACATCCATCTTCATTTATAAACTCTCCACATAAACAAGGAAAACTGTATTACACAGCTGCACAGATCTGTCTTCATTTATATACTCTCCACATAAACAAGGAAAACTGTATTACACAGCTGCATACATCCATCTTCATTTATATACTCTCCACATAAACAAGAAAAACTGTATTACACAGCTGCACACATCCATCTCCATTTATATACTCTCCACATAAACCAGGAAAACTGTATTACACAAGTGCATACATCCATCTTCATTTATATACTCTCCACATAAACAAGGGAAACTGTATTACACAGCTGCATACATCCATCTTCATTTATATCCTCTCCACATAAACAAGGAAAACTGTATTACACAAGTGCACACATCCATCTTCATTTATATACTCTCCACATAAACAAGGAAAACTGTATTACACAGCTGCATACATCCATCTTCATTTATATACTCTCCACATAAACCAGGAAAACTGTATTACACAAGTGCATACATCATCTTCATTTATATACTCTCCACATAAACAAGGAAAACTGTATTACACAAGTGCACACATCCATCTTCATTTATATACTCTCCACCTAAACAAGGAAAACTGTATTACACAGCTGCACACATCCATCTTCATTTATATACTCTCCACATAAACAAGGAAAACTGTATTACACAGCTGCATACATCCATCTTCATTTATATACTCTCCACATAAACAAGGAAAACTGTATTACAATGCTGCACACATCCATCTTCATTTATATACTCTCCACATAAACAAGGGAAACTGTATTACACAAGTGCATACATCCATCTTCATTTATATACTCTCCACATAAACAAGGAAAACTGTTTTACACAGCTGCATACATCCATCTTCATTTATATACTCTCCACATAAACCAGGAAAACTGTATTACACAAGTGCATACATCCATCTTCATTTATATACTCTCCACATAAACAAGGAAAACTGTATTACACAAGTGCATACATCCATCTTCATTTATATACTCTATACGTAAACAAGGAAAACTGTATTACACAAGTGCATACATCTTCATTTATATACTCTCCACATAAACAAGGGAAACTGTATTACACAGCTGCATAGATCCGTCTTCATTTATATACTCTCCACATAAACAAGGAAAACTGTATTACACAGGTGCACACATCCATCTTCATTTATATACTCTCCACATAAACAAGGAAAACTGTATTACACAGCTGCATACATCCATCTTCATTTATATACTCTCCACATAAACAAGGGAAACTGTATTACACAGCTGCATAGATCCATCTTCATTTATATACTCTCCACATAAACAAGGAAAACGGTATTAAACAGCTGCACACATCCATCTTCATTTATATACTCTCCACATAAACAAGGAAAACTGTATTACACAAGTGCATACATCCATCTTCATTTATATATTCTCCACATAAACAAGGAAAACTGTATTACACAGCTGCACACATCCATCTTCATTTATATACTCTCCACATAAACAAGGGAAACTGTATTACACAGCTGCATAGATCCATCTTCATTTATATACTCTCCACATAAACAAGGAAAACTGTAATACACAGCTGCACACATCCATCTTCATTTATATACTCTCCACATAAACAAGGGAAACTGTATTACACAGCTGCATAGATCCATCTTCATTTATATACTCTCCACATAAACAAGGAAAACGGTATTACACAGCTGCAGACATCCATCTTCATTTATATACTCTCCACATAAAGAAGGAAAACTGTATTACACAAGTGCACACATCCATCTTCATTTATATACTCTCCACATAAACAAGGAAAACTGTATTACACAGCTGCATACATCCATCTTCATTTATATACTCTCCACATAAACCAGGAAAACTGTATTACACAAGTGCATACATCCATCTTCATTTATATACTCTCCACATAAACAAGGAAAACTGTATTACACAGCTGGACACATCCATCTTCATTTATATACTCTCCACATAAACAAGGGAAACTGTATTACACAAGTGCATACATCCATCTTCATTGATATACTCTCCACATAAACAAGGAAAACTGAATTACACAGCTGCATACATCCATCTTCATTTATATACTCTCCACATAAACCAGGAAAACTGTATTACACAAGTGCATACATCCATCTTCTTTTATATACTCTCCACATAAACAAGGAAAACTGTATTACACAAGTGCATACATCCATCTTCATTTATATACTCTCCACATAAACAAGAAAAACTGTATTACACAGCTGCACACATCCATCTTCATTTATATACTCTCCACATAAACAAGGGAAACTGTATTACACTGCTGCATAGATCCATCTTCATTTATATACTCTCCACATAAACAAGGAAAACTGTATTACACAGCTGCATACATCCATCTTCATTTATATACTCTCCACATAAACAAGGAAAACTGTAATACACAGCTGCACACGTCCATCTTCATTTATATACTCTCCACATAAACAAGGGAAACTGTATTACACAAGTGCATACATCCATCTTCATTTATATACTCTCCACATAAGCAAGGAAAACTGTATTACACAGCTGCATACATCCATCTTCATTTATATACTCTCCACATAAACAAGGGAAACTCTATTACACAGCTGCATTGATCCATCTTCATTTATATACTCTCCACATAAACAAGGAAAACTGTATTACACAGCTGCACACATCCATCTTCATTTATATTCTCTCCACATAAACAAGGGAAACTGTATTACACAAGTGCATACATCCATCTTTATATACTCTCCACATAAACAAGGAAAACTGTATTACACAGCTGCATACATCCATCTTCATTTATATACTCTCCACATAATCAAGGAAAACTGTATTACACAGCTGCACACATCCATCTTCATTTATATACTCTCCACATAAACAAGGAAAACTGTATTACAAAGCTGCATACATCCATCTTCATTTATATACTCTCCACATAAACAAGGAAAACTGTATTACACAAGTGCATACATCCATCTTCATTTATATACTCTCCACATAAACAAGGAAAACTGTATTACACAAGTGCACACATCCATCTTCATTTATATACTCTCCACATAAACAAGGAAAACTGTATTACACAGCTGCACACATCCATCTTCATTTATATACTCTCCACCTAAACAAGGAAAACTGTATTACACAGCTGCACACATCCATCTTCATTTATATACTCTCCACATAAACAAGGGAAACTGTATTACACAGCTGCATAGATCCATCTTCATTTATATGCTCTCCACATAAACAAGAAAAACTGTATTACACAGCTGCACACATCCATCTTCATTTATATACTCTGCACATAAACAAGGGAAACTGTATTACACTGCTGCATAGATCCATCTTCATTTATATACTCTCCACATAAACAAGGAAAACTGTATTACAAAGCTGCATACATCCATCTTCATTTATATACTCTCCACATAAACAAGGAAAACTGTATTACACAAGTGCATACATCCATCTTCATTTATATACTCTCCACATAAACAAGGAAAACTGTATTACACAAGTGCACACATCCATCTTCATTTATATACTCTCCACATAAACAAGGAAAACTGTATTACACAGCTGCACACATCCATCTTCATTTATATACTCTCCACCTAAACAAGGAAAACTGTATTACACAGCTGCACACATCCATCTTCATTTATATACTCTCCACATAAACAAGGGAAACTGTATTACACAGCTGCATAGATCCATCTTCATTTATATGCTCTCCACATAAACAAGGAAAACTGTATTACACAGCTGCATACATCCATCTTCATTTATATACTCTCCACATAAACAAGGAAAACTGTATTACACTGCTGCACACATCCATCTTCATTTATATACTCTCCACATAAACAAGGGAAACTGTATTACACAAGTGCATACATCCATCTTCATTTATATACTCTCCACATAAACAAGGAAAACTGTTTTACACAGCTGCATACATCCATCTTCATTTATATACTCTCCACATAAACCAGGAAAACTGTATTACACAAGTGCATACATCCATCTTCATTTATATACTCTCCACATAAACAAGGAAAACTGTATTACACAAGTGCATACATCCATCTTTATTTATATACTCTATACATAAACAAGGAAGACTGTATTACACAAGTGCATACATCTTCATTTATATACTCTCCACATAAACAAGGGAAACTGTATTACACAGCTGCATAGATCCGTCTTCATTTATATACTCTCCACATAAACAAGGAAAACTGTATTACACAGGTGCACACATCCATCTTCATTTATATACTCTCCACATAAACAAGGAAAACTGTATTACACAGCTGCATACATCCATCTTCATTCATATACTCTCCACATAAACAAGGGAAACTGTATTACACAGCTGCATAGATCCATCTTCATTTATATACTCTCCACATAAACAAGGAAAACGGTATTAAACAGCTGCACACATCCATCTTCATTTATATACTCTCCACATAAACAAGGAAAACTGTATTACACAAGTGCATACATCCATCTTCATTTATATATTCTCCACATAAAAAAGGGAAACTGTATTACACAGCTGCACACATCCATTTTCATTTATATACTCTCCACATAAACAAGGGAAACTGTATTACACAGCTGCTTAGATCCATCTTCATTTATATACTCTCCACATAAACAAGGAAAACCGTAATACACAGCTGCACACATCCATCTTCATTTATATACTCTCCACATAAACAAGGGAAACTGTATTACACAGCTGCATAGATCCATCTTCATTTATATACTCTCCACATAAACAAGGAAAACGGTATTACACAGCTGCAGACATCCATCTTCATTTATATACTCTCCACATAAACAAGGAAAACTGTATTACACAAGTGCATCCATCCATCTTCATTTATATACTCTCCACATAAACAAGGAAAACTGTATTACATAGCTGCACAGATCCATCTTCATTTATATACTCTCCACATAAACAAGGAAAACTGTGTTACACAGCTGCATACATCCATCTTAATTTATATACTCTCCACATAAATAAGGAAAACTCTATTACACAGCTGCACACATCCATCTTCATTTATATACTCTCCACATAAACCAGGAAAACTGTATTACACAAGTGCATACATCCATCTTCATTTATATACTCTCCACATCAACAAGGAAAACTGTATTACACAAGTGCATACGTCCATCTTCTTTTATATACTCTCCACATAAACAAGGGAAACTGTATTACACAGCTGCATACATCCATCTTCATTTATATTCTCTCCACATGAAGAAGGAAAACTGGATTACACAAGTGCACACATCGATCTTCATTTATATACTCTCCACATAAACAAGGAAAACTGTATTACACAGCTGCATACATCCATCTTCATTTATATACTCTCCACATAAACCAGGAAAACTGTATTACACAAGTGCATACATCCATCTTCATTTATATACTCTCCACATAAACAAGGAAAACTGTATTACACAGCTGCACACATCCATCTTCATTTATATACTCTCCACATAAACAAGGGAAACTGAATTACACAAGTGCATACATCCATCTTCATTTATATACTCTCCACATAAACAAGGAAAACTGTATTACACAGCTGCATACATCCACCTTCATTTATGTACTCTCCACATAAACCAGGAAAACTGTATTACACAAGTGCATACATCCATCTTCATTTATATACTCTCCACATAAACAAGGAAGACTGTATTACACAAGTGCATACATCCATATTCATTTATATACTCTCCACATAAACAAGAAAAACTGTATTACACAGCTGCACACATCCATCTTCATTTATATACTCTGCACATAAGCAAGGGAACTGTATTACACTGCTGCATAGATCCATCTTCATTTATATACTCTCCACATAAACAAGGAAAACTGTATTACACAGCTCCATACATCCATCTTCATTTATATACTCTCCACATAAACAAGGAAACTGTATTACACAGCTGCACACGTCCATCTTCATTTATATACTCTCCACATAAACAAGGGAAACTGTATTACACAAGTGCATACATCCATCTTCATTTATATACTCTCCACATGAACAAGGAAAACTGTATTACACAGCTGCATACATCCATCTTCATTTATATACTCTCCACATAAACCAGGAAAACTGTATTACACAAGTGCATCCATCCATCTTCATTTATATACTCTCCACATAAACAAGGAAAACTGTATTACACAGCTGCACACATCCATCTTCATTTATATACACTCCACATAAACAAGGGAAACTGTATTACACAAGTGCATACATCCATCTTCATTTATATACTCTCCACATAAACAAGGAAAACTGTATTACACAGCTGCATACATCCATCTTCATTTATATACTCTCCACATAAACCAGGAAAACTGTATTACACAAGTGCATACAGCCATCTTCATTTATATACTCTCCACATAAACAAGGAAAACTGTATTACACAAGTGCATAGATCCATCTTCATTTATATACTCTCCACATAAACAAGAAAAACTGTATTACACAGCTGCACACATCCATCTTCATTTATATACTCTCCACATAAACAAGGGAAACTGTATTACACAGCTGCATAGGTCCATCTTCATTTATATACTCTCCACATAAACAAGGAAAACTGTATTACACAGCTGCACACATCCATCTTCATTTACATACTCTCCACATAAACAAGGGAAACTGTATTGCACAAGTGCATACATCCATCTTCATTTATATACTCTCCACATAAACAAGGAAAACTGTATTACACAGCTGCATACATCCATCTTCATTTATATACTCTCCACATAAACAAAGAAAACTGTATTACACAGCTGCACACATCCATCTTCATTTATATACTCTCCACATAAACAAGGAAAACTGTATTACAAAGCTGCATACATCCATCTTCATTTATATACTCTCCACATAAACAAGGAAAACTGTATAACACAAGTGCATACATCCATCTTCATTTATATACTCTCCACATAAACAAGGAAAACTGTATTACACAAGTGCACACATCCATCTTCATTTATATACTCTCCACATAAACAAGGAAAACTGTATTACACAGCTGCACACATCCATCTTCATTTATATACTATCCACATAAACAAGGGAAACTGTATTACACAGCTGCATATATCCATCTTCATTTATATACTCTCCACATAAACAAGGAAAACTGTATTACAAAGCTGCATACATCCATCTTCATTTATATACTCTCCACATAAACAAGGAAAACTGTATTACACAGCTCCTTAGATCCATCTTCATTTATATACTCTCCACATAAACAAGGAAAACTGTATTACACAGCTGCATAGATCCATCTTCATTTATATACTCTCCACATAAACAAGGAAAACTGTATTACACAGCTGCACACATCCATCTTCATTTATATACTCTCCACGTAAACAAGGGAAACTGTATTACACAAGAGCACACATCCATCTTCATTTATATACTCTCCACATAAACAAGGAAAACTGTATTACACAGCTGCATACATCCATCTTCATTTATGTACTCTCCACATAAACCAGGAAAACTGTATTACACAAGTGCATACATCCATCTTCATTAATATACGCTCCACATAATCAAGGAAAACTGTATTACACAAGTTCACACATCCATCTTCATTTATATACTCTCCACATAAACATGGAAAACTGTATTACACAGCTGCATAGATCCATCTTCATTTATATACTCTCCACATGAACAAGAAAAACTGTATTACACAGCTGCACACATCCATCTTCATTTATATACTCTCCACATAAACAAGGGAAACTGTATTACACAGCTGCATAGATCCATCTTCATTTATATGCTCTCCACATAAACAAGGAAAACTGTATTACACAGCTGCATACATCCATCTTCATTTATATACTCTCCACATAAACAAGGAAAACTGTATTACACTGCTGCACACATCCATCTTCATTTATATACTCTCCACATAAACAAGGGAAACTGTATTACACAAGTGCATACATCCATCTTCATTTATATACTCTCCACATAAACAAGGAAAACTGTTTTACACAGCTGCATACATCCATCTTCATTTATATACTCTCCACATAAACCAGGAAAACTGTATTACACAAGTGCATACATCCATCTTCATTTATATACTCTCCACATAAACAAGGAAAACTGTATTACACAAGTGCATACATCCATCTTTATTTATATACTCTATACATAAACAAGGAAAACTGTATTACACAAGTGCATACATCTTCATTTATATACTCTCCACATAAACAAGGGAAACTGTATTACACAGCTGCATAGATCCATCTTCATTTATATACTCTCCACATAAACAAGGAAAACTGTATTACACAGGTGCACACATCCATCTTCATTTATATACTCTCCAC
The DNA here is from genome assembly GCA_031769625.1 of Taudactylus pleione. Lineage (NCBI taxonomy): Eukaryota > Metazoa > Chordata > Amphibia > Anura > Myobatrachidae > Taudactylus > Taudactylus pleione. The sequence goes on along the minus strand of JAUIMM010000350.1, from coordinate 6,527,688 downwards.
ATAAACAAGGAAAACTGTATTACACAGCTGTATACATCCATCTTCATTCATATACTCTCCACATAAACAAGGGAAACTGTATTACACAGCTGCATAGATCCATCTTCATTTATATACTCTCCACATAAACAAGGAAAACGGTATTAAAAAGCTGCACACATCCATCTTCATTTATATACTCTCCACATAAACAAGGAAAACTGTATTACACAAGTGCATACATCCATCTTCATTTATATATTCTCCACATAAAAAAGGGAAACTGTATTACACAGCTGCACACATCCATTTTCATTTATATACTCTCCACATAAACAAGGGAAACTGTATTACACAGCTGCTTAGATCCATCTTCATTTATATACTCTCCACATAAACAAGGAAAACCGTAATACACAGCTGCACACATCCATCTTCATTTATATACTCTCCACATAAACAAGGGAAACTGTATTACACAGCTGCATAGATCCATCTTCATTTATATACTCTCCACATAAACAAGGAAAACGGTATTACACAGCTGCAGACATCCATCTTCATTTATATACTCTCCACATAAACATGGAAAACTGTATTACACAAGTGCATCCATCCATCTTCATTTATATACTCTCCACATAAACAAGGAAAACTGTATTACATAGCTGCACAGATCCATCTTCATTTATATACTCTCCACATAAACAAGGAAAACTGTGTTACACAGCTGCATACATCCATCTTAATTTATATACTCTCCACATAAATAAGGAAAACTCTATTACACAGCTGCACACATCCATCTTCATTTATATACTCTCCACATAAACCAGGAAAACTGTATTACACAAGTGCATACATCCATCTTCATTTATATACTCTCCACATCAACAAGGAAAACTGTATTACACAAGTGCATACGTCCATCTTCTTTTATATACTCTCCACATAAACAAGGGAAACTGTATTACACAGCTGCATACAACCATCTTCTTTTATATTCTCTCCACATAAAGAAGGAAAACTGGATTACACAAGTGCATACATCCATCTTCATTTATATACTCTCCACATAAACAAGGAAAACTGTATTACACAGCTGCACACATCCATCTTCATTTATATACTCTCCACATAAACAAGGGAAACTGAATTACACAAGTGCATACATCCATCTTCATTTATATACTCTCCACATAAACAAGGAAAACTGTATTACACAAGTGCATACATCCACCTTCATTTATGTACTCTCCACATAAACCAGGAAAACTGTATTACACAAGTGCATACATCCATCTTCATTTATATACTCTCCACATAAACAAGGAAGACTGTATTACACAAGTGCATACATCCATCTTCATTTATATACTCTCCACATAAACAGGAAAAACTGTATTACACAGCTGCACACATCCATCTTCATTTATATACTCTGCACATAAGCAAGGGAACTGTATTACACTGCTGCATAGATCCATCTTCATTTATATACTCTCCACATAAACAAGGAAAACTGTATTACACAGCTCCATACATCCATCTTCATTTATTTACTCTCCACATAAACAAGGAAACTGTATTACACAGCTGCACACGTCCATCTTCATTTATATACTCTCCACATAAACAAGGGAAACTGTATTACACAAGTGCATATATCCATCTTCATTTATATACTCTCCACATGAACAAGGAAAACTGTATTACACAGCTGCATACATCCATCTTCATTTATATACTCTCCACATAAACAAGGAAGACTGTATTACACAAGTGCATACATCCATCTTCATTTATATACTCTCCACATAAACAAGAAAAACTGTATTACACAGCTGCACACATCCATCTTCATTTATATACTCTGCACATAAGCAAGGGAACTGTATTACACTGCTGCATAGATCCATCTTCATTTATATACTCTCCACATAAACAAGGAAAACTGTATTACACAGCTCCATACATCCATCTTCATTTATATACTCTCCACATAAACAAGGAAACTGTATTACACAGCTGCACACGTCCATCTTCATTTATATACTCTCCACATAAACAAGGGAAACTGTATTACACAAGTGCATACATCCATCTTCATTTATATACTCTCCACATGAACAAGGAAAACTGTATTACACAGCTGCATACATCCATCTTCATTTATATACTCTCCACATAAACCAGGAAAACTGTATTACACAAGTGCATCCATCCATCTTCATTTATATACTCTCCACATAAACAAGGAAAACTGTATTACACAGCTGTATACATCCATCTTCATTCATATACTCTCCACATAAACAAGGGAAACTGTATTACACAGCTGCATAGATCCATCTTCATTTCTATACTCTTCACATAAACAAGGAAAACTGTATTACACAAGTGCATACATCCATCTTCATTTATATATTCTCCACATAAAAAAGGGAAACTGTATTACACAGCTGCACACATCCATTTTCATTTATATACTCTCCACATAAACAAGGGAAACTGTATTACACAGCTGCTTAGATCCATCTTCATTTATATACTCTCCACATAAACAAGGAAAACCGTAATACACAGCTGCACACATCCATCTTCATTTATATACTCTCCACATAAACAAGGGAAACTGTATTACAAAGCTGCATAGATCCATCTTCATTTATATACTCTCCACATAAACAAGGAAAACGGTATTACACAGCTGCAGACATCCATCTTCATTTATATACTCTCCACATAAACAAGGAAAACTGTATTACACAAGTGCATCCATCCATCTTCATTTATATACTCTCCACATAAACAAGGAAAACTGTATTACATAGCTGCACAGATCCATCTTCATTTATATACTCTCCACATAAACAAGGAAAACTGTGTTACACAGCTGCATACATCCATCTTAATTTATATACTCTCCACATATATAAGGAAAACTCTATTACACAGCTGCACACATCCATCTTCATTTATATACTCTCCACATAAACCAGGAAAACTGTATTACACAAGTGCATACATCCATCTTCATTTATATACTCTCCACATCAACAAGGAAAACTGTATTACACAAGTGCATACGTCCATCTTCTTTTATATACTCTCCACATAAACAAGGGAAACTGTATTACACAGCTGCATACATCCATCTTCATTTATATTCTCTCCACATAAAGAAGGAAAACTGGATTACACAAGTGCACACATCGATCTTCATTTATATACTCTCCACATAAACAAGGAAAACTGTATTACACAGCTGCATACATCCATCTTCATTTATATACTCTCCACATAAACCAGGAAAACTGTATTACACAAGTGCATACATCCATCTTCATTTATATACTCTCCACATCAACAAGGAAAACTGTATTACACAGCTGCACACATCCATCTTCATTTATATACTCTCCACATAAACAAGGGAAACTGAATAACACAAGTGCATACATCCATCTTCATTTATATACTCTCCACATAAACAAGGAAAACTGTATTACACAGCTGCATACATCCACCTTCATTTATGTACTCTCCACATAAACCAGGAAAACTGTATTACACAAGTGCATACATCCATCTTCATTTATATACTCTCCACATAAACAAGGAAGACTGTATTACACAAGTGCATACATCCATCTTCATTTATATACTCTCCACATAAACAGGAAAAACTGTATTACACAGCTGCACACATCCATCTTCATTTATATACTCTGCACATAAGCAAGGGAACTGTATTACACTGCTGCATAGATCCATCTTCATTTATATACTCTCCACATAAACAAGGAAAACTGTATTACACAGCTCCATACATCCATCTTCATTTATTTACTCTCCACATAAACAAGGAAACTGTATTACACAGCTGCACACGTCCATCTTCATTTATATACTCTCCACATAAACAAGGGAAACTGTATTACACAAGTGCATATATCCATCTTCATTTATATACTCTCCACATGAACAAGGAAAACTGTATTACACAGCTGCATACATCCATCTTCATTTATATACTCTCCACATAAACAAGGAAGACTGTATTACACAAGTGCATACATCCATCTTCATTTATATACTCTCCACATAAACAAGAAAAACTGTATTACACAGCTGCACACATCCATCTTCATTTATATACTCTGCACATAAGCAAGGGAACTGTATTACACTGCTGCATAGATCCATCTTCATTTATATACTCTCCACATAAACAAGGAAAACTGTATTACACAGCTCCATACATCCATCTTCATTTATATACTCTCCACATAAACAAGGAAACTGTATTACACAGCTGCACACGTCCATCTTCATTTATATACTCTCCACATAAACAAGGGAAACTGTATTACACAAGTGCATACATCCATCTTCATTTATATACTCTCCACATGAACAAGGAAAACTGTATTACACAGCTGCATACATCCATCTTCATTTATATACTCTCCACATAAACCAGGAAAACTGTATTACACAAGTGCATCCATCCATCTTCATTTATATACTCTCCACATAAACAAGGAAAACTGTATTACACAGCTGTATACATCCATCTTCATTCATATACTCTCCACATAAACAAGGGAAACTGTATTACACAGCTGCATAGATCCATCTTCATTTCTATACTCTTCACATAAACAAGGAAAACTGTATTACACAAGTGCATACATCCATCTTCATTTATATATTCTCCACATAAAAAAGGGAAACTGTATTACACAGCTGCACACATCCATTTTCATTTATATACTCTCCACATAAACAAGGGAAACTGTATTACACAGCTGCTTAGATCCATCTTCATTTATATACTCTCCACATAAACAAGGAAAACCGTAATACACAGCTGCACACATCCATCTTCATTTATATACTCTCCACATAAACAAGGGAAACTGTATTACAAAGCTGCATAGATCCATCTTCATTTATATACTCTCCACATAAACAAGGAAAACGGTATTACACAGCTGCAGACATCCATCTTCATTTATATACTCTCCACATAAACAAGGAAAACTGTATTACACAAGTGCATCCATCCATCTTCATTTATATACTCTCCACATAAACAAGGAAAACTGTATTACATAGCTGCACAGATCCATCTTCATTTATATACTCTCCACATAAACAAGGAAAACTGTGTTACACAGCTGCATACATCCATCTTAATTTATATACTCTCCACATATATAAGGAAAACTCTATTACACAGCTGCACACATCCATCTTCATTTATATACTCTCCACATAAACCAGGAAAACTGTATTACACAAGTGCATACATCCATCTTCATTTATATACTCTCCACATCAACAAGGAAAACTGTATTACACAAGTGCATACGTCCATCTTCTTTTATATACTCTCCACATAAACAAGGGAAACTGTATTACACAGCTGCATACATCCATCTTCATTTATATTCTCTCCACATAAAGAAGGAAAACTGGATTACACAAGTGCACACATCGATCTTCATTTATATACTCTCCACATAAACAAGGAAAACTGTATTACACAGCTGCATACATCCATCTTCATTTATATACTCTCCACATAAACCAGGAAAACTGTATTACACAAGTGCATACATCCATCTTCATTTATATACTCTCCACATCAACAAGGAAAACTGTATTACACAGCTGCACACATCCATCTTCATTTATATACTCTCCACATAAACAAGGGAAACTGAATAACACAAGTGCATACATCCATCTTCATTTATATACTCTCCACATAAACAAGGAAAACTGTATTACACAGCTGCATACATCCACCTTCATTTATGTACTCTCCACATAAACCAGGAAAACTGTATTACACAAGTGCATACATCCATCTTCATTTATATACTCTCCACATAAACAAGGAAGACTGTATTACACAAGTGCATACATCCATCTTCATTTATATACTCTCCACATAAACAAGAAAAACTGTATTACACAGCTGCACACATCCATCTTCATTTATATACTCTGCACATAAGCAAGGGAACTGTATTACACTGCTGCATAGATCCATCTTCATTTATATACTCTCCACATAAACAAGGAAAACTGTATTACACAGCTCCATACATCTATCTTCATTTATATACTCTCCACATAAACAAGGAAACTGTATTACACAGCTGCACACGTCCATCTTCATTTATATGCTCTCCACATAAACAAGGGAAACTGTATTACACAAGTGCATACATCCATCTTCATTTATATACTCTCCACATGAACAAGGAAAACTGTATTACACAGCTGCATACATCCATCTTCATTTATATACTCTCCACATAAACCAGGAAAACTGTATTACACAAGTGCATCCATCCATCTTCATTTATATACTCTCCACATAAACAAGGAAAACTGTATTACACAGCTGCACACATCCATCTTCATTTATATACACTCCACATAAACAAGGGAAACTGTATTACACAAGTGCATACATCCATCTTCATTTATATACTCTCCACATAAACAAGGAAAACTGTATTACACAGCTGCATACATCCATCTTCATTTATATTCTCTCCACATAAACCAGGAAAACTGTATTACACAAGTGCATACATCCATCTTCATTTATATACTCTCCACATAAACAAGGAAAACTGTATTACACAAGTGCATAGATCCATCTTCATTTATATACTCTCCACATAAACAAGAAAAACTGTATTACACAGCTGCACACATCCATCTTCATTTATATACTCTCCACATAAACAAGGGAAACTGTATTACACAGCTGCATAGGTCCATCTTCATTTATATACTCTCCACATAAACAAGGAAAACTGTATTACACAGCTGCACACATCCATCTTCATTTATATACTCTCCACATAAACAAGGGAAACTGTATTGCACAAGTGCATACATCCATCTTCATTTATATACTCTCCACATAAACAAGGAAAACTGTATTACACAGCTGCATACATCCATCTTCTTTAATATACTCTCCACATAAACAAGGAAAACTGTATTACACAGCTGCATACATCCATCTTCTTTAATATACTCTCCACATAAACAAGGGAAACTGTATTGCACAAGTGCATACATCCATCTTCATTTATATACTCTCCACATAAACAAGGAAAACTGTATTACAAAGCTGCACACATCCATCTTCATTTATATACTCTCCACATAAACAAGGAAAACTGTATTACACAAGTGCATACATCCATCTTCATTTATATACTCTCCACATAAACAAGGAAAACTGTATTACACAAGTGCACACATCCATCTTCATTTATATACTCTCCACATAAACAAGGAAAACTGTATTACACAGCAGCACACATCCATCTTCATTTATATACTCTCCACATAAACAAGGAAAACTGTATTACACAGCTGCATACATCCATCTTCATTTATATACTCTCCACATAAACCAGGAAAACTGTATTACACAAGTGCATACATCCATCTTCATTTATATACTCTCCACATAAACAAGGAAAACTGTATTACACAGCTGCACACATCCATCTTCATTTATATACTCTCCACATAAACAAGGGAAACTGTATTACACAGCTGCATAGGTCCATCTTCATTTATATACTCTCCACATAAACAAGGAAAACTGTATTACACAGCTGCACACATCCATCTTCATTTATATACTCTCCACATAAACAAGGGAAACTGTATTGCACAAGTGCATACATCCATCTTCATTTATATACTCTCCACATAAACAAGGAAAACTGTATTACACAGCTGCATACATCCATCTTCTTTAATATACTCTCCACATAAACAAGGAAAACTGTATTACACAGCTGCACACATCCATCTTCATTTATATACTCTCCACATAAACAAAGAAAACTGTATTACAAAGCTGCACACATCCATCTTCATTTATATACTCTCCACATAAACAAGGAAAACTGTATTACACAAGTGCATACATCCATCTTCATTTATATACTCTCCACATAAACAAGGAAAACTGTATTACACAAGTGCACACATCCATCTTCATTTATATACTCTCCACATAAACAAGGAAAACTGTATTACACAGCTGCACACATCCATCTTCATTTATATACTCTCCACATAAACAAGGGAAACTGTATTACACAGCTGCATATATCCATCTTCATTTATATACTCTCCACATAAACAAGGAAAACTGTATTACAAAGCTGCATACATCCATCTTCATTTATATACTCTCCACATAAACAAGGAAAACTGTATTACACAGCTCCATAGATCCATCTTCATTTATATACTCTCCACATAAACAAGGAAAATTGTATTACACAGCTGCATAGATCCATCTTCATTTATATACTCTCCACATAAACAAGGAAAACTGTATTACACAGCTGCACACATCCATCTTCATTTATATACTCTCCACGTAAACAAGGGAAACTGTATTACACAAGAGCACACATCCATCTTCATTTATATACTCTCCACATAAACAAGGAAAACTGTATTACACAGCTGCATACATCCATCTTCATTTATGTACTCTCCACATAAACCAGGAAAACTGTATTACACAAGTGCATACATCCATCTTCATTAATATACGCTCCACATAATCAAGGAAAACTGTATTACACAAGTTCACACATCCATCTTCATTTATATACTCTCCACATAAACATGGAAAACTGTATTACACAGCTGCATAGATCCATCTTCATTTATATACTCTCCACATAAACAAGAAAAACTGTATTACACAGCTGCACACATCCATCTTCATTTATATACTCTCCACATAAACAAGGGAAACTGTATTACACAGCTGCATAGATCCATCTTCATTTATATACTCTCCACATAAACAAGGGAAACTGTATTACACAGCTGCATACATCCATCTTCATTTATATACTCTCCACATAAACAAGGAAAACTGTATTGCACAAGTGTATACATCCATCTTCATTTATATACTCTCCACATAAACAAGGAAAACTGTATTACACAAGTGCATACATCCATCTTCATTTATATACTCTCCACATAAACAAGGAAAACTGTTTTACACAAGTGCATACATCCATCTTCATTTATATACTCTCCACATAAACAAGGAAAATTGTATTACACAAGTGCATACATCCATCTTCATTTATATACTCTCCACATAAACAAGGAAAACTGTATTACACAAGTGCATACATCCATCTTAATTTATATACTCTCCACTTAAACAAGGAAAACTGTATCACACAGCTGCACACATCCATCTTCATTTATAAACTCTCCACATAAACAAGGAAAACTGTATTACACAGCTGCACAGATCTGTCTTCATTTATATACTCTCCACATAAACAAGGAAAACTGTATTACACAGCTGCATACATCCATCTTCATTTATATACTCTCCACATAAACAAGAAAAACTGTATTACACAGCTGCACACATCCATCTCCATTTATATACTCTCCACATAAACCAGGAAAACTGTATTACACAAGTGCATACATCCATCTTCATTTATATACTCTCCACATAAACAAGGGAAACTGTATCACACAGCTGCATTGATCCATCTTCATTTATATACTCTCCACATAAACCAGGAAAACTGTATTACACAAGTGCATACATCCATCTTCATTTATATACTCTCCACATAAACAAGGAAAACTGTATTACAATGTTGCACACATCCATCTTCATTTATATACTCTCCACATAAACAAGGGAAACTGTATTACACAAGTGCATACATCCATCTTCATTTATATACTCTCCACATAAACAAGGAAAACTGTTTTACACAGCTGCAGACATCCATCTTCATTTATATACTCTCCACATAAACCAGGAAAACTGTATTACACAAGTGCATACATCCATCTTCATTTATATACTCTCCACATAAACAAGGAAAACTGTATTACACAAGTGCATACATCCATCTTCATTTATATACTCTATACGTAAACAAGGAAAACTGTATTACACAAGTGCATACATCTTCATTTATATACTCTCCACATAAACAAGGAAAACTGTATTACACTGCTGCACACATCCATCTTCATTTATATACTCTCCACATAAACAAGGAAAACTGTATTACACAAGTGCATACATCCATCTTTATTTATATACTCTATACATAAACAAGGAAAACTGTATTACACAAGTGCATACATCTTCATTTATATACTCTCCACATAAACCAGGAAAACTGTATTACACAAGTGCATACATCCATCTTCATTTATATACTCTCCACATAAACAAGGAAAACTGTATTACACAAGTGCATACATCCATCTTTATTTATATACTCTATACATAAACAAGGAAAACTGTATTACACAAGTGCATACATCTTCATTTATATACTCTCCACATAAACAAGGGAAACTGTATTACACAGCTGCATAGATCCGTCTTCATTTATATACTCTCCACATAAACAAGGAAAACTGTATTACACAGGTGCACACATCCATCTTCATTTATATACTCTCCACATAAACAAGGAAAACTGTATTACACAGCTGTATACATCCATCTTCATTCATATACTCTCCACATAAACAAGGGAAACTGTATTACACAGCTGCATAGATCCATCTTCATTTATATACTCTCCACATAAACAAGGAAAACGGTATTAAACAGCTGCACACATCCATCTTCATTTATATACTCTCCACATAAACAAGGAAAACTGTATTACACAAGTGCATACATCCATCTTCATTTATATATTCTCCACATAAAAAAGGGAAACTGTATTACACAGCTGCACACATCCATTTTCATTTATATACTCTCCACATAAACAAGGGAAACTGTATTACACAGCTGCTTAGATCCATCTTCATTTATATACTCTCCACATAAACAAGGAAAACCGTAATACACAGCTGCACACATCCATCTTCATTTATATACTCTCCACATAAACAAGGGAAACTGTATTACACAGCTGCATAGATCCATCTTCATTTATATACTCTCCACATAAACAAGGAAAACGGTATTACACAGCTGCAGACATCCTTCTTCATTTATATACTCTCCACATAAACAAGGAAAACTGTATTACACAAGTGCATCCATCCATCTTCATTTATATACTCTCCACATAAACAAGGAAAACTGTATTACATAGCTGCACAGATCCATCTTCATTTATATACTCTCCACATAAACAAGGAAAACTGTGTTACACAGCTGCATACATCCATCTTAATTTATATACTCTCCACATAAATAAGGAAAACTCTATTACACAGCTGCACACATCCATCTTCATTTATATACTCTCCACATAAACCAGGAAAACTGTATTACACAAGTGCATACATCCATCTTCATTTATATACTCTCCACATCAACAAGGAAAACTGTATTACACAAGTGCATACGTCCATCTTCTTTTATATACTCTCCACATAAACAAGGGAAACTGTATTACACAGCTGCATACATCCATCTTCATTTATATTCTCTCCACATAAAGAAGGAAAACTGGATTACACAAGTGCACACATCGATCTTCATTTATATACTCTCCACATAAACAAGGAAAACTGTATTACACAGCTGCATACATCCATCTTCATTTATATACTCTCCACATAAAGCAGGAAAACTGTATTACTGTATTACACAAGTGCATACATCCATCTTCATTTATATACTCTCCACATAAACAAGGAAAACTGTATTACACAGCTGCACACATCCATCTTCATTTATATACTCTCCACATAAACAAGGGAAACTGAATTACACAAGTGCATACATCCATCTTCATTTATATACTCTCCACATAAACAAGGAAAACTGTATTACACAGCTGCATACATCCACCTTCATTTATGTACTCTCCACATAAACCAGGAAAACTGTATTACACAAGTGCATACATCCATCTTCATTTATATACTCTCCACATAAACAAGGAAGACTGTATTACACAAGTGCATACATCCATCTTCATTTATATACTCTCCACATAAACAAGAAAAACTGTATTACACAGCTGCACACATCCATCTTCATTTATATACTCTGCACATAAGCAAGGGAACTGTATTACACTGCTGCATAGATCCATCTTCATTTATATACTCTCCACATAAACAAGGAAAACTGTATTACACAGCTCCATACATCCATCTTCATTTATATACTCTCCACATAAACAAGGAAACTGTATTACACAGCTGCACACGTCCATCTTCATTTATATACTCTCCACGTAAACAAGGGAAACTGTATTACACAAGTGCATACATCCATCTTCATTTATATACTCTCCACATGAACAAGGAAAACTGTATTACACAGCTGCATACATCCATCTTCATTTATATACTCTCCACATAAACCAGGAAAACTGTATTACACAAGTGCATCCATCCATCTTCATTTATATACTCTCCACATAAACAAGGAAAACTGTATTACACAGCTGTATACATCCATCTTCATTCATATACTCTCCACATAAACAAGGGAAACTGTATTACACAGCTGCATAGATCCATCTTCATTTATATACTCTCCACATAAACAAGGAAAACGGTATTAAACAGCTGCACACATCCATCTTCATTTATATACTCTCCACATAAACAAGGAAAACTGTATTACACAAGTGCATACATCCATCTTCATTTATATATTCTCCACATAAAAAAGGGAAACTGTATTACACAGCTGCACACATCCATTTTCATTTATATACTCTCCACATAAACAAGGGAAACTGTATTACACAGCTGCTTAGATCCATCTTCATTTATATACTCTCCACATAAACAAGGAAAACCGTAATACACAGCTGCACACATCCATCTTCATTTATATACTCTCCACATAAACAAGGGAAACTGTATTACACAGCTGCATAGATCCATCTTCATTTATATACTCTCCACATAAACAAGGAAAACGGTATTACACAGCTGCAGACATCCATCTTCATTTATATACTCTCCACATAAACAAGGAAAACTGTATTACACAAGTGCATCCATCCATCTTCATTTATATACTCTCCACATAAACAAGGAAAACTGTATTACATAGCTGCACAGATCCATCTTCATTTATATACTCTCCACATAAACAAGGAAAACTGTGTTACACAGCTGCATACATCCATCTTAATTTATATACTCTCCACATAAATAAGGAAAACTCTATTACACAGCTGCACACATCCATCTTCATTTATATACTCTCCACATAAACCAGGAAAACTGTATTACACAAGTGCATACATCCATCTTCATTTATATACTCTCCACATCAACAAGGAAAACTGTATTACACAAGTGCATACGTCCATCTTCTTTTATATACTCTCCACATAAACAAGGGAAACTGTATTACACAGCTGCATACATCCATCTTCATTTATATTCTCTCCACATAAAGAAGGAAAACTGGATTACACAAGTGCACACATCGATCTTCATTTATATACTCTCCACATAAACAAGGAAAACTGTATTACACAGCTGCATACATCCATCTTCATTTATATACTCTCCACATAAACCAGGAAAACTGTATTACACAAGTGCATACATCCATCTTCATTTATATACTCTCCACATAAACAAGGAAAACTGTATTACACAGCTGCACACATCCATCTTCATTTATATACTCTCCACATAAACAAGGGAAACTGAATTACACAAGTGCATACATCCATCTTCATTTATATACTCTCCACATAAACAAGGAAAACTGTATTACACAGCTGCATACATCCACCTTCATTTATGTACTCTCCACATAAACCAGGAAAACTGTATTACACAAGTGCATACATCCATCTTCATTTATATACTCTCCACATAAACAAGGAAGACTGTATTACACAAGTGCATACATCCATCTTCATTTATATACTCTCCACATAAACAAGAAAAACTGTATTACACAGCTGCACACATCCATCTTCATTTATATATTCTGCACATAAGCAAGGGAACTGTATTACACTGCTGCATAGATCCATCTTCATTTATATACTCTCCACATAAACAAGGAAAACTGTATTACACAGCTCCATACATCCATCTTCATTTATATACTCTCCACATAAACAAGGAAACTGTATTACACAGCTGCACACGTCCATCTTCATTTATATGCTCTCCACATAAACAAGGGAAACTGTATTACACAAGTGCATACATCCATCTTCATTTATATACTCTCCACATGAACAAGGAAAACTGTATTACACAGCTGCATACATCCATCTTCATTTATATACTTTCCACATAAACCAGAAAAACTGTATTACACAAGTGCATCCATCCATCTTCATTTATATACTCTCCACATAAACAAGGAAAACTGTATTACACAGCTGCACACATCCATCTTCATTTATATACACTCCACATAAACAAGGGAAACTGTATTACACAAGTGCATACATCCATCTTCATTTATATACTCTCCACATAAACAAGGAAAACTGTATTACACAGCTGCATACATCCATCTTCATTTATATACTCTCCACATAAACCAGGAAAACTGTATTACACAAGTGCATACATCCATCTTCATTTATATACTCTCCACATAAACATGGAAAACTGTATTACACAAGTGCATAGATCCATCTTCATTTATATACTCTCCACATAAACAAGAAAAACTGTATTACACAGCTGCACACATCCATCTTCATTTATATACTCTCCACATAAACAAGGGAAACTGTATTACACAGCTGCATAGGTCCATCTTCATTTATATACTCTCCACATAAACAAGGAAAACTGTATTACACAGCTGCACACATCCATCTTCATTTATATACTCTCCACATAAACAAGGGAAACTGTATTGCACAAGTGCATACATCCATCTTCATTTATATACTCTCCACATAAACAAGGAAAACTGTATTACACAGCTGCATACATCCATCTTCATTTATATACTCTCCACATAAACAAGGAAAACTGTATTACACAGCTGCACACATCCATCTTCATTTATATACTCTCCACATAAACAAGGAAAACTGTATTACAAAGCTGCATACATCCATCTTCATTTATATACTCTCCACATAAACAAGGAAAACTGTATTACACAAGTGCATACATCCATCTTCATTTATATACTCTCCACATAAACAAGGAAAACTGTATTACACAAGTGCACACATCCATCTTCATTTATATACTCTCCACATAAACAAGGAAAACTGTATTACACAGCTGCACACATCCATCTTCATTTATATACTCTCCACATAAACAAGGGAAACTGTATTACACAGCTGCATATATCCATCTTCATTTATATACTCTCCACATAAACAAGGAAAACTGTATTACAAAGCTGCATACATCCATCTTCATTTATATACTCTCCACATAAACAAGGAAAACTGTATTACACAGCTCCATAGATCCATCTTCATTTATATACTCTCCACATAAACAAGGAAAATTGTATTACACAGCTGCATAGATCCATCTTCATTTATATACTCTCCATATAAACAAGGAAAACTGTATTACACAGCTGCACACATCCATCTTCATTTATATACTCTCCACGTAAACAAGGGAAACTGTATTACACAAGAGCACACATCCATCTTCATTTATATACTCTCCACATAAACAAGGAAAACTGTATTACACAGCTGCATACATCCATCTTCATTTATGTACTCTCCACATAAACCAGGAAAACTGTATTACACAAGTGCATACATCCATCTTCATTAATATACGCTCCACATAATCAAGGAAAACTGTATTACACAAGTTCACACATCCATCTTCATTTATATACTCTCCACATAAACATGGAAAACTGTATTACACAGCTGCATAGATCCATCTTCATTTATATACTCTCCACATAAACAAGAAAAACTGTATTACACAGCTGCACACATCCATCTTCATTTATATACTCTCCACATAAACAAGGGAAACTGTATTACACAGCTGCATAGATCCATCTTCATTTATATACTCTCCACATAAACAAGGGAAACTGTATTACACAGCTGCATACATCCATCTTCATTTATATACTCTCCACATAAACAAGGAAAACTGTATTGCACAAGTGTATACATCCATCTTCATTTATATACTCTCCACATAAACAAGGAAAACTGTATTACACAAGTGCATACATCCATCTTCATTTATATACTCTCCACATAAACAAGGAAAACTGTTTTACACAAGTGCATACATCCATCTTCATTTATATACTCTCCACATAAACAAGGAAAATTGTATTACACAAGTGCATACATCCATCTTCATTTATATACTCTCCACATAAACAAGGAAAACTGTATTACACAAGTGCATACATCCATCTTAATTTATATACTCTCCACTTAAACAAGGAAAACTGTATCACACAGCTGCACACATCCATCTTCATTTATAAACTCTCCACATAAACAAGGAAAACTGTATTACACAGCTGCACAGATCTGTCTTCATTTATATACTCTCCACATAAACAAGGAAAACTGTATTACACAGCTGCATACATCCATCTTCATTTATATACTCTCCACATAAACAAGAAAAACTGTATTACACAGCTGCACACATCCATCTCCATTTATATACTCTCCACATAAACCAGGAAAACTGTATTACACAAGTGCATACATCCATCTTCATTTATATACTCTCCACATAAACAAGGGAAACTGTATTACACAGCTGCATACATCCATCTTCATTTATATACTCTCCACATAAACAAGGAAAACTGTATTACACAAGTGCACACATCCATCTTCATTTATATACTCTCCACATAAACAAGGAAAACTGTATTACACAGCTGCATACATCCATCTTCATTTATATACTCTCCACATAAACCAGGAAAACTGTATTACACAAGTGCATACAACCATCTTCATTTATATACTCTCCACATAAACAAGGAAAACTGTATTACACAAGTGCACACATCCATCTTCATTTATATACTCTCCACCTAAACAAGGAAAACTGTATTACACAGCTGCACACATCCATCTTCATTTATATACTCTCCACATAAACAAGGGAAACTGTATCACACAGCTGCATTGATCCATCTTCATTTATATACTCTCCACATAAACCAGGAAAACTGTATTACACAAGTGCATACATCCATCTTCATTTATATACTCTCCACATAAACAAGGAAAACTGTATTACAATGTTGCACACATCCATCTTCATTTATATACTCTCCACATAAACAAGGGACACTGTATTACACAAGTGCATACATCCATCTTCATTTATATACTCTCCACATAAACAAGGAAAACTGTTTTACACAGCTGCATACATCCATCTTCATTTATATACTCTCCACATAAACCAGGAAAACTGTATTACACAAGTGCATACATCCATCTTCATTTATATACTCTCCACATAAACAAGGAAAACTGTATTACACAAGTGCATACATCCATCTTCATTTATATACTCTATACGTAAACAAGGAAAACTGTATTACACAAGTGCATACATCTTCATTTATATACTCTCCACATAAACAAGGAAAACTGTATTACACAGCTGCATACATCCATCTTCATTTATATACTCTCCACATAAACAAGAAAAACTGTATTACACAGCTGCACACATCCATCTCCATTTATATACTCTCCACATAAACCAGGAAAACTGTATTACACAAGTGCATACATCCATCTTCATTTATATACTCTCCACATAAACAAGGGAAACTGTATTACACAGCTGCATACATCCATCTTCATTTATATACTCTCCACATAAACAAGGAAAACTGTATTACACAAGTGCATACATCCATCTTCATTTATATACTCTCCACATAAACAAGGAAGACTGTATTACACAAGTGCATACATCCATCTTCATTTATATACTCTCCACATAAACAAGAAAAACTGTATTACACAGCTGCACACATCCATCTTCATTTATATACTCTGCACATAAGCAAGGGAACTGTATTACACTGCCGCATAGATCCATCTTCATTTATATACTCTCCACATAAACAAGGAAAACTGTATTACACAGCTCCATACATCCATCTTCATTTATATACTCTCCACATAAACAAGGAAACTGTATTACACAGCTGCACACGTCCATCTTCATTTATATACTCTCCACGTAAACAAGGGAAACTGTATTACACAAGTGCATACATCCATCTTCATTTATATACTCTCCACATGAACAAGGAAAACTGTATTACACAGCTGCATACATCCATCTTCATTTATATACTCTCCACATAAACCAGGAAAACTGTATTACACAAGTGCATCCATCCATCTTCATTTATATACTCTCCACATAAACAAGGAAAACTGTATTACACAGCTGTATACATCCATCTTCATTCATATACTCTCCACATAAACAAGGGAAACTGTATTACACAGCTGCATAGATCCATCTTCATTTATATACTCTCCACATAAACAAGGAAAACGGTATTAAACAGCTGCACACATCCATCTTCATTTATATACTCTCCACATAAACAAGGAAAACTGTATTACACAAGTGCATACATCCATCTTCATTTATATATTCTCCACATAAAAAAGGGAAACTGTATTACACAGCTGCACACATCCATTTTCATTTATATACTCTCCACATAAACAAGGGAAACTGTATTACACAGCTGCTTAGATCCATCTTCATTTATATACTCTCCACATAAACAAGGAAAACCGTAATACACAGCTGCACACATCCATCTTCATTTATATACTCTCCACATAAACAAGGGAAACTGTATTACACAGCTGCACAGATCCATCTTCATTTATATACTCTCCACATAAACAAGGAAAACGGTATTACACAGCTGCAGACATCCATCTTCATTTATATACTCTCCACATAAACAAGGAAAACTGTATTACACAAGTGCATCCATCCATCTTCATTTATATACTCTCCACATAAACAAGGAAAACTGTATTACATAGCTGCACAGATCCATCTTCATTTATATACTCTCCACATAAACAAGGAAAACTGTGTTACACAGCTGCATACATCCATCTTAATTTATATACTCTCCACATAAATAAGGAAAACTCTATTACACAGCTGCACACATCCATCTTCATTTATATACTCTCCACATAAACCAGGAAAACTGTATTACACAAGTGCATACATCCATCTTCATTTATATACTCTCCACATCAACAAGGAAAACTGTATTACACAAGTGCATACGTCCATCTTCTTTTATATACTCTCCACATAAACAAGGGAAACTGTATTACACAGCTGCATACATCCATCTTCATTTATATTCTCTCCACATAAAGAAGGAAAACTGGATTACACAAGTGCACACATCGATCTTCATTTATATACTCTCCACATAAACAAGGAAAACTGTATTACACAGCTGCATACATCCATCTTCATTTATATACTCTCCACATAAACCAGGAAAACTGTATTACACAAGTGCATACATCCATCTTCATTTATATACTCTCCACATAAACAAGGAAAACTGTATTACACAGCTGCACACATCCATCTTCATTTATATACTCTCCACATAAACAAGGGAAACTGAATTACACAAGTGCATACATCCATCTTCATTTATATACTCTCCACATAAACAAGGAAAACTGTATTACACAGCTGCATACATCCACCTTCATTTATGTACTCTCCACATAAACCAGGAAAACTGTATTACACAAGTGCATACATCCATCTTCATTTATATACTCTCCACATAAACAAGGAAGACTGTATTACACAAGTGCATACATCCATCTTCATTTATATACTCTCCACATAAACAAGAAAAACTGTATTACACAGCTGCACACATCCATCTTCATTTATATATTCTGCACATAAGCAAGGGAACTGTATTACACTGCTGCATAGATCCATCTTCATTTATATACTCTCCACATAAACAAGGAAAACTGTATTACACAGCTCCATACATCCATCTTCATTTATATACTCTCCACATAAACAAGGAAACTGTATTACACAGCTGCACACGTCCATCTTCATTTATATGCTCTCCACATAAACAAGGGAAACTGTATTACACAAGTGCATACATCCATCTTCATTTATATACTCTCCACATGAACAAGGAAAACTGTATTACACAGCTGCATACATCCATCTTCATTTATATACTTTCCACATAAACCAGGAAAACTGTATTACACAAGTGCATCCATCCATCTTCATTTATATACTCTCCACATAAACAAGGAAAACTGTATTACACAGCTGCACACATCCATCTTCATTTATATACACTCCACATAAACAAGGGAAACTGTATTACACAAGTGCATACATCCATCTTCATTTATATACTCTCCACATAAACAAGGAAAACTGTATTACACAGCTGCATACATCCATCTTCATTTATATACTCTCCACATAAACCAGGAAAACTGTATTACACAAGTGCATACATCCATCTTCATTTATATACTCTCCACATAAACAAGGAAAACTGTATTACACAAGTGCATAGATCCATCTTCATTTATATACTCTCCACATAAACAAGAAAAACTGTAATACACAGCTGCACACATCCATCTTCATTTATATACTCTCCACATAAACAAGGGAAACTGTATTACACAGCTGCATAGGTCCATCTTCATTTATATACTCTCCACATAAACAAGGAAAACTGTATTACACAGCTGCACACATCCATCTTCATTTATATACTCTCCACATAAACAAGGGAAACTGTATTGCACAAGTGCATACATCCATCTTCATTTATATACTCTCCACATAAACAAGGAAAACTGTATTACACAGCTGCATACATCCATCTTCATTTATATACTCTCCACATAAACAAGGAAAACTGTATTACACAGCTGCACGCATCCATCTTCATTTATATACTCTCCACATAAACAAGGAAAACTGTATTACAAAGCTGCATACATCCATCTTCATTTATATACTCTCCACATAAACAAGGAAAACTGTATTACACAAGTGCATACATCCATCTTCATTTATATACTCTCCACATAAACAAGGAAAACTGTATTACACAAGTGCACACATCCATCTTCATTTATATACTCTCCACATAAACAAGGAAAACTGTATTACACAGCTGCACACATCCATCTTCATTTATATACTCTCCACATAAACAAGGGAAACTGTATTACACAGCTGCATATATCCATCTTCATTTATATACTCTCCACATAAACAAGGAAAACTGTATTACAAAGCTGCATACATCCATCTTCATTTATATACTCTCCACATAAACAAGGAAAACTGTATTACACAGCTCCATAGATCCATCTTCATTTATATACTCTCCACATAAACAAGGAAAATTGTATTACACAGCTGCATAGATCCATCTTCATTTATATACTCTCCACATAAACAAGGAAAACTGTATTACACAGCTGCACACATCCATCTTCATTTATATACTCTCCACGTAAACAAGGGAAACTGTATTACACAAGAGCACACATCCATCTTCATTTATATACTCTCCACATAAACAAGGAAAACTGTATTACACAGCTGCATACATCCATCTTCATTTATGTACTCTCCACATAAACCAGGAAAACTGTATTACACAAGTGCATACATCCATCTTCATTAATATACGCTCCACATAATCAAGGAAAACTGTATTACACAAGTTCACACATCCATCTTCATTTATATACTCTCCACATAAACATGGAAAACTGTATTACACAGCTGCATAGATCCATCTTCATTTATATACTCTCCACATAAACAAGAAAAACTGTATTACACAGCTGCACACATCCATCTTCATTTATATACTCTCCACATAAACAAGGGAAACTGTATTACACAGCTGCATAGATCCATCTTCATTTATATACTCTCCACATAAACAAGGGAAACTGTATTACACAGCTGCATACATCCATCTTCATTTATATACTCTCCACATAAACAAGGAAAACTGTATTGCACAAGTGTATACATCCATCTTCATTTATATACTCTCCACATAAACAAGGAAAACTGTATTACACAAGTGCATACATCCATCTTCATTTATATACTCTCCACATAAACAAGGAAAACTGTTTTACACAAGTGCATACATCCATCTTCATTTATATACTCTCCACATAAACAAGGAAAATTGTATTACACAAGTGCATACATCCATCTTCATTTATATACTCTCCACATAAACAAGGAAAACTGTATTACACAAGTGCATACATCCATCTTAATTTATATACTCTCCACTTAAACAAGGAAAACTGTATCACACAGCTGCACACATCCATCTTCATTTATAAACTCTCCACATAAACAAGGAAAACTGTATTACACAGCTGCACAGATCTGTCTTCATTTATATACTCTCCACATAAACAAGGAAAACTGTATTACACAGCTGCATACATCCATCTTCATTTATATACTCTCCACATAAACAAGAAAAACTGTATTACACAGCTGCACACATCCATCTCCATTTATATACTCTCCACATAAACCAGGAAAACTGTATTACACAAGTGCATACATCCATCTTCATTTATATACTCTCCACATAAACAAGGGAAACTGTATTACACAGCTGCATACATCCATCTTCATTTATATACTCTCCACATAAACAAGGAAAACTGTATTACACAAGTGCACACATCCATCTTCATTTATATACTCTCCACATAAACAAGGAAAACTGTATTACACAGCTGCATACATCCATCTTCATTTATATATTCTCCACATAAACCAGGAAAACTGTATTACACAAGTGCATACAACCATCTTCATTTATATACTCTCCACATAAACAAGGAAAACTGTATTACACAAGTGCACACATCCATCTTCATTTATATACTCTCCACCTAAACAAGGAAAACTGTATTACACAGCTGCACACATCCATCTTCATTTATATACTCTCCACATAAACAAGGGAAACTGTATCACACAGCTGCATTGATCCATCTTCATTTATATACTCTCCACATAAACCAGGAAAACTGTATTACACAAGTGCATACATCCATCTTCATTTATATACTCTCCACATAAACAAGGAAAACTGTATTACAATGTTGCACACATCCATCTTCATTTATATACTCTCCACATAAACAAGGGAAACTGTATTACACAAGTGCATACATCCATCTTCATTTATATACTCTCCACATAAACAAGGAAAACTGTTTTACACAGCTGCATACATCCATCTTCATTTATATACTCTCCACATAAACCAGGAAAACTGTATTACACAAGTGCATACATCCATCTTCATTTATATACTCTCCACATAAACAAGGAAAACTGTATTACACAAGTGCATACATCCATCTTCATTTATATACTCTATACGTAAACAAGGAAAACTGTATTACACAAGTGCATACAACCATCTTCATTTATATACTCTCCACATAAACAAGGAAAACTGTATTACACAAGTGCACACATCCATCTTCATTTATATACTCTCCACCTAAACAAGGAAAACTGTATTACACAGCTGCACACATCCATCTTCATTTATATACTCTCCACATAAACAAGGGAAACTGTATCACACAGCTGCATTGATCCATCTTCATTTATATACTCTCCACATAAACAAGGAAAACTGTATTACACAGCTGCATACATCCATCTTCATTTATATACTCTCCACATAAACAAGAAAAACTGTATTACACAGCTGCACACATCCATCTCCATTTATATACTCTCCACATAAACCAGGAAAACTGTATTACACAAGTGCATACATCCATCTTCATTTATATACTCTCCACATAAACAAGGGAAACTGTATTACACAGCTGCATACATCCATCTTCATTTATATACTCTCCACATAAACAAGGAAAACTGTATTACACAAGTGCACACATCCATCTTCATTTATATACTCTCCACATAAACAAGGAAAACTGTATTACACAGCTGCATACATCCATCTTCATTTATATACTCTCCACATAAACCAGGAAAACTGTATTACACAAGTGCATACAACCATCTTCATTTATATACTCTCCACATAAACAAGGAAAACTGTATTACACAAGTGCACACATCCATCTTCATTTATATACTCTCCACCTAAACAAGGACAACTGTATTACACAGCTGCACACATCCATCTTCATTTATATACTCTCCACATAAACAAGGGAAACTGTATCACACAGCTGCATTGATCCATCTTCATTTATATACTCTTCACATAAACAAGGAAAACTGTATTACACAGCTGCATACATCCATCTTCATTTATATACTCTCCACATAAACAAGGAAAACTGTATTACACAAGTGCATAGATCCATCTTCATTTATATACTCTCCACATAAACAAGAAAAACTGTATTACACAGCTGCACACATCCATCTTCATTTATATACTCTCCACATAAACAAGGGAAACTGTATTACACAGCTGCATAGGTCCATCTTCATTTATATACTCTCCACATAAACAAGGAAAACTGTATTACACAGCTGCACACATCCATCTTCATTTATATACTCTCCACATAAACAAGGGAAACTGTATTGCACAAGTGCATACATCCATCTTCATTTATATACTCTCCACATAAACAAGGAAAACTGTATTACACAGCTGCATACATCCATCTTCATTTATATACTCTCCACATAAACAAGGAAAACTGTATTACACAGCTGCACACATCCATCTTCATTTATATACTCTCCACATAAACAAGGAAAACTGTATTACAAAGCTGCATACATCCATCTTCATTTATATACTCTCCACATAAACAAGGAAAACTGTATTACACAAGTGCATACATCCATCTTCATTTATATACTCTCCACATAAACAAGGAAAACTGTATTACACAAGTGCACACATCCATCTTCATTTATATACTCTCCACATAAACAAGGAAAACTGTATTACACAGCTGCACACATCCATCTTCATTTATATACTCTCCACATAAACAAGGGAAACTGTATTACACAGCTGCATATATCCATCTTCATTTATATACTCTCCACATAAACAAGGAAAACTGTATTACAAAGCTGCATACATCCATCTTCATTTATATACTCTCCACATAAACAAGGAAAACTGTATTACACAGCTCCATAGATCCATCTTCATTTATATACTCTCCACATAAACAAGGAAAATTGTATTACACAGCTGCATAGATCCATCTTCATTTATATACTCTCCACATAAACAAGGAAAACTGTATTACACAGCTGCACACATCCATCTTCATTTATATACTCTCCACGTAAACAAGGGAAACTGTATTACACAAGAGCACACATCCATCTTCATTTATATACTCTCCACATAAACAAGGAAAACTGTATTACACAGCTGCATACATCCATCTTCATTTATGTACTCTCCACATAAACCAGGAAAACTGTATTACACAAGTGCATACATCCATCTTCATTAATATACGCTCCACATAATCAAGGAAAACTGTATTACACAAGTTCACACATCCATCTTCATTTATATACTCTCCACATAAACATGGAAAACTGTATTACACAGCTGCATAGATCCATCTTCATTTATATACTCTCCACATAAACAAGAAAAACTGTATTACACAGCTGCACACATCCATCTTCATTTATATACTCTCCACATAAATAAGGGAAACTGTATTACACAGCTGCATAGATCCATCTTCATTTATATACTCTCCACATAAACAAGGGAAACTGTATTACACAGCTGCATACATCCATCTTCATTTATATACTCTCCACATAAACAAGGAAAACTGTATTGCACAAGTGTATACATCCATCTTCATTTATATACTCTCCACATAAACAAGGAAAACTGTATTACACAAGTGCATACATCCATCTTCATTTATATACTCTCCACATAAACAAGGAAAACTGTTTTACACAAGTGCATACATCCATCTTCATTTATATACTCTCCACATAAACAAGGAAAATTGTATTACACAAGTGCATACATCCATCTTCATTTATATACTCTCCACATAAACAAGGAAAACTGTATTACACAAGTGCATACATCCATCTTAATTTATATACTCTCCACTTAAACAAGGAAAACTGTATCACACAGCTGCACACATCCATCTTCATTTATAAACTCTCCACATAAACAAGGAAAACTGTATTACACAGCTGCACAGATCTGTCTTCATTTATATACTCTCCACATAAACAAGGAAAACTGTATTACACAGCTGCATACATCCATCTTCATTTATATACTCTCCACATAAACAAGAAAAACTGTATTACACAGCTGCACACATCCATCTCCATTTATATACTCTCCACATAAACCAGGAAAACTGTATTACACAAGTGCATACATCCATCTTCATTTATATACTCTCCACATAAACAAGGGAAACTGTATTACACAGCTGCATACATCCATCTTCATTTATATACTCTCCACATAAACAAGGAAAACTGTATTACACAAGTGCACACATCCATCTTCATTTATATACTCTCCACATAAACAAGGAAAACTGTATTACACAGCTGCATACATCCATCTTCATTTATATACTCTCCACATAAACCAGGAAAACTGTATTACACAAGTGAATACAACCATCTTCCTTTATATACTCTCCACATAAACAAGGAAAACTGTATTACACAAGTGCACACATCCATCTTCATTTATATACTCTCCACCTAAACAAGGAAAACTGTATTACACAGCTGCACACATCCATCTTCATTTATATACTCTCCACATAAACAAGGGAAACTGTATCACACAGCTGCATTGATCCATCTTCATTTATATACTCTCCACATAAACCAGGAAAACTGTATTACACAAGTGCATACATCCATCTTCATTTATATACTCTCCACATAAACAAGGAAAACTGTATTACAATGTTGCACACATCCATCTTCATTTATATACTCTCCACATAAACAAGGGAAACTGTATTACACAAGTGCATACATCCATCTTCATTTATATACTCTCCACATAAACAAGGAAAACTGTTTTACACAGCTGCATACATCCATCTTCATTTATATACTCTCCACATAAACCAGGAAAACTGTATTACACAAGTGCATACATCCATCTTCATTTATATACTCTCCACATAAACAAGGGAAACTGTATTACACAGCTGCATACATCCATCTTCATTTATATACTCTCCACATAAACAAGGAAAACTGTATTACACAAGTGCACACATCCATCTTCATTTATATACTCTCCACATAAACAAGGAAAACTGTATTACACAGCTGCATACATCCATCTTCATTTATATACTCTCCACATAAACCAGGAAAACTGTATTACACAAGTGCACACATCCATCTTCATTTATATACTCTCCACCTAAACAAGGAAAACTGTATTACACAGCTGCACACATCCATCTTCATTTATATACTGTCCACATAAACAAGGGAAACTGTATCACACAGCTGCATTGATCCATCTTCATTTATATACTCTTCACATAAACAAGGAAAACTGTATTACACAGCTGCATACATCCATCTTCATTTATATACTCTCCACATAAACAAGGAAAACTGTATTACAATGCTGCACACATCCATCTTCATTTATATACTCTCCACATAAACAAGGGAAACTGTATTACACAAGTGCATACATCCATCTTCATTTATATACTCTCCACATAAACAAAGAAAACTGTTTTACACAGCTGCATACATCCATCTTCATTTATATACTCTCCACATAAACCAGGAAAACTGTATTACACAAGTGCATACATCCATCTTCATTTATATACTCTCCACATAAACAAGGAAAACTGTATTACACAAGTGCATACATCCATCTTCATTTATATACTCTATACGTAAACAAGGAAAACTGTATTACACAAGTGCATACATCTTCATTTATATACTCTCCACATAAACAAGGGAAACTGTATTACACAGCTGCATAGATCCGTCTTCATTTATATACTCTCCACATAAACAAGGAAAACTGTATTACACAGGTGCACACATCCATCTTCATTTATATACTCTCCACATAAACAAGGAAAACTGTATTACACAGCTGCATACATCCATCTTCATTTATATACTCTCCACATAAACAAGGGAAACTGTATTACACAGCTGCATAGATCCATCTTCATTTATATACTCTCCACATAAACAAGGAAAACGGTATTAAACAGCTGCACACATCCATCTTCATTTATATACTCTCCACATAAACAAGGAAAACTGTATTACACAAGTGCATAAATCCAACTTCATTTATATATTCTCCACATAAACAAGGAAAACTGTATTACACAGCTGCACACATCCATCTTCATTTATATACTCTCCACATAAACAAGGGAAACTGTATTACACAGCTGCATAGATCCATCTTCATTTATATACTCTCCACATAATCAAGGAAAACTGTAATACACAGCTGCACACATCCATCTTCATTTATATACTCTCCACATAAACAAGGGAAACTGTATTACACAGCTGCATAGATCCATCTTCATTTATATACTCTCCACATAAACAAGGAAAACGGTATTACACAGCTGCAGACATCCATCTTCATTTATATACTCTCCACATAAACAAGGAAACTGTATTACACAAGTGCATCCATCCATCTTCATTTATATACTCTCCACATAAACAAGGAAAACTGTATTACATAGCTGCACAGATCCATCTTCATTTATATACTCTCCACATAAACAAGGAAAACTGTATTACACAGCTGCATACATCCATCTTCATTTATATACTCTCCACATAAATAAGGAAAACTCTATTACACAGCTGCACACATCCATCTTCATTTATATACTCTCCACATAAAGCAGGAAAACTGTATTACACAAGTGCATACATCCATCTTCATTTGTATACTCTCCACATAAACAAGGAAAACTGTATTACACAAGTGCACACATCCATCTTCTTTTATATACTCTCCACATAAACAAGGGAAACTGTATTACACAGCTGCAAACATCCATCTTCATTTATATACTCTCCACATAAAGAAGGAAAACTGTATTACACAAGTGCACACATCCATCTTCATTTATATACTCTCCACATAAACAAGGAAAACTGTATTACACAGCTGCATACATCCATCTTCATTTATATACTCTCCACATAAACCAGGAAAACTGTATTACACAAGTGCATACATCCATCTTCATTTATATACTCTCCACATAAACAAGGAAAACTGTATTACACAGCTGCACACATCCATCTTCATTTATATACTCTCCACATAAACAAGGGAAACTGTATTACACAAGTGCATACATCCATCTTCATTTATATACTCTCCACATAAACAAGGAAAACTGAATTACACAGCTGCATACATCCATCTTCATTTATATACTCTCCACATAAACCAGGAAAACTGTATTACACAAGTGCATACATCCATCTTCATTTATATACTCTCCACATAAACAAGGAAAACTGTATTACACAAGTGCATACATCCATCTTCATTTATATACTCTCCACATAAAGAAGAAAAACTGTATTACACAGCTGCACACATCCATCTTCATTTATATACTCTGCACATAAACAAGGGAAACTGTATTACACTGCTGCATAGATCCATCTTCATTTATATACTCTCCACATAAACAAGGAAAACTGTATTAAACAGCTGCATACATCCATCTTCATTTATATACTCTCCACATAAACAAGGAAAACTGTATTACACAGCTGCACACGTCCATCTTTATTTATATACTCTCCACATAAACAAGGGAAACTGTATTACACAAGTGCATACATCCATCTTCATTTATATACTCTCCACATAAACAAGGAAAACTGTATTACACAGCTGCATACATCCATCTTCATTTATATACTCTCCACATAAACAAGGGAAACTCTATTACACAGCTGCATAGATCCATCTTCATTTATATACTCTCCACATAAACAAGGAAAACTGTATTACACAGCTGCACACATCCATCTTCATTTATATACTCTCCACATAAACAAGGGAAACTGTATTACACAAGTGCATACATCCATCTTTATATACTCTCCACATAAACAAGGAAAACTGTATTACACAGCTGCATACATCCATCTTCATTTATATACTCTCCACATAAACATGGAAAACTGTATTACACAGCTGCACACATCCATCTTCATTTATATACTCTCCACATAAACAAGGAAAACTGTATTACAAAGCTGCATACATCCATCTTCATTTATATACTCTCCACATAAACAAGGAAAACTGTATTACACAAGTGCATACATCCATCTTCATTTATATACTCTCCACATAAACAAGGAAAACTGTATTACACAAGTGCACACATCCATCTTCATTTATATACTCTCCACCTAAACAAGGAAAACTGTATTACACAGCTGCACACATCCATCTTCATTTATATACTCTCCACATAAACAAGGGAAACTGTATTACACAGCTGCATAGATCCATCTTCATTTATATACTCTCCACATAAACAAGGAAAACTGTATTACACAGCTGCATACATCCATCTTCATTTATATACTCGCCACATAAACAAGGAAAACTGTATTACACTGCTGCACACATCCATCTTCATTTATATACTCTCCACATAAACAAGGGAAACTGTATTACACAAGTGCATACATCCATCTTCATTTATATACTCTCCACATAAACAAGGAAAACTGTTTTACACAGCTGCGTACATCCATCTTCATTTATATACTCTCCACATAAACCAGGAAAACTGTATTACACAAGTGCATACATCCATCTTCATTTATATACTCTCCACATAAACAAGGAAAACTGTATTACACAAGTGCATACATCCATCTTCATTTATATACTCTATACATAAACAAGGAAAACTGTATTACACAAGTGCATACATCTTCATTTATATACTCTCCACATAAACAAGGGAAACTGTATTACACAGCTGCATAGATCCGTCTTCATTTATATACTCTCCACATAAACAAGGAAAACTGTATTACACAGCTGCATACATCCATCTTCATTCATATAAACTCCACATAAACAAGGATAACTGTATTACACAGCTGCATAGATCCATCTTCATTTATATACTCTCCACATAAACAAGGAAAACGGTATTAAACAGCTGCACACATGCATCTTCATTTATATACTCTCCACATAAACAAGGAAAACTGTATTACACAAGTGCATACATCCATCTTCATTTATATATTCTCCACATAAAAAAGGAAAACTGTATTACACAGCTGCACACATCCATTTTCATTTATATACTCTCCACATAAACAAGGGAAACTGTATTACACAGCTGCTTAGATCCATCTTCATTTATATACTCTCCACATAAACAAGGAAAACCGTAATACACAGCTGCACACATCCATCTTCATTTATATACTCTCCACATAAACAAGGGAAACTGTATTACACAGCTGCATAGATCCATCTTCATTTATATACTCTCCACATAAACAAGGAAAACGGTATTACAGAGCTGCAGACATCCATCTTCATTTATATACTCTCCACATAAACAAGGAAAACTGTATTACACAAGTGCATCCATCCATCTTCATTTATATACTCTCCACATAAACAAGGAAAACTGTATTACATAGCTGCACAGATCCATCTTCATTTATATACTCTCCACATAAACAAGGAAAACTGTGTTACACAGCTGCATACATCCATCTTCATTTATATACTCTCCACATAAATAAGGAAAACTCTATTACACAGCTGCACACATCCATCTTCATTTATATACTCTCCACATAAACCAGGAAAACTGTATTACACAAGTGCATACATCCATCTTCATTTATATACTCTCCACATCAACAAGGAAAACTGTATTACACAAGTGCATACATCCATCTTCTTTTATATACTCTCCACATAAACAAGGGAAACTGTATTACACAGCTGCATACATCCATCTTCATTTATATACTCTCCACATAAAGAAGGAAAACTGTATTACACAAGTGCACACATCCATCTTCATTATATACTCTCCACATAAACAAGGAAAACTGTATTACACAGCTGCACACATCCATCTTCATTTATATACTCTCCATATAAACAAGGGAAACTGAATTACACAAGTGCATACATCCATCTTCATTTATATACTCTCCACATAAACAAGGAAAACTGTATTACACAGCTGCATACATCCATCTTCATTTATGTACTCTCCACATAAACCAGGAAAACTGTATTACACAAGTGCATACATCCATCTTCATTTATATACTCTCCACATAAACAAGGTAGACTGTATTACACAAGTGCATACATCCATCTTCATTTATATACTCTCCACATAAACAAGAAAAACTGTATTACACAGCTGCACACATCCATCTTCATTTATATACTCTGCACATAAACAAGGGAAACTGTATTACACTGCTGCATAGATCCATCTTCATTTATATACTCTCCACATAAACAAGGAAACTGTATTACACAGCTGCATACATCCGTCTTCATTTATATACTCTCCACATAAACAAGGAAAACTGTATTACACAGCTGCACACGTCCATCTTCATTTATATACTCTCCACATAAACAAGGGAAACTGTATTACACAAGTGCATACATCCATCTTCATTTATATACTCTCCACATAAACAAGGAAAACTGTATTACACAGCTGCATACATCCATCTTCATTTATATACTCTCCACATAAACCAGGAAAACTGTATTACACAAGTGCATACATCCATCTTCATTTATATACTCTCCACATAAACAAGGAAAACTGTATTACACAGCTGCACACATCCATCTTCATTTATATACTCTCCACATAAACAAGGGAAACTGTATTACACAAGTGCATACATCCATCTTCATTTATATACTCTCCACATAAACAAGGAAAACTGTATTACACAGCTGCATACATCCATCTTCATTTATATACTCTCCACATAAACCAGGAAAACTGTATTACACAAGTGCATACATCCATCTTCATTTATATACTCTCCACATAAACAAGGAAAACTGTATTACACAAGTGCATAGATCCATCTTCATTTATATACTCTCCACATAAACAAGAAAAACTGTATTACACAGCTGCACACATCCATCTTCATTTATATACTCTCCACATAAACAAGGGAAACTGTATTACACAGCTGCATAGATCCATCTTCATTTATATACTCTCCACATAAACAAGGAAAACTGTATTACACAGCTGCACACATCCATCTTCATTTATATACTCTCCACATAAACAAGGGAAACTGTATTGCACAAGTGCATGCATCCATCTTCATTTATATACTCTCCACATAAACAAGGAAAACTGTATTACACAGCTGCATACATCCATCTTCATTTATATACTCTCCACATAAACAAGGAAAACTGTATAACACAGCTGCACACATCCATCTTCATTTATATACTCTCCACATAAACAAGGAAAACTGTATTACAAAGCTGCATACATCCATCTTCATTTATATACTCTCCACATAAACAAGGAAAACTGTATTACACAAGTGCATACATCCATCTTCATTTATATACTCTCCACATAAACAAGGAAAACTGTATTACACAAGTGCACACATCCATCTTCATTTATATACTCTCCACATAAACAAGGAAAACTGTATTACACAGCTGCACACATCCATCTTCATTTATATACTCTCCACATAAACAAGGGAAACTGTATTACACAGCTGCATATATCCATCTTCATTTATATACTCTCCACATAAACAAGGAAAACTGTATTACACAGCTGCATACATCCATCTTCATTTATATACTCTCCACATAAACAAGGAAAACTGTATTACAAAGCTGCATACATCCATCTTCATTTATATACTCTCCACATAAACAAGGAAAACTGTATTACACAGCTGCATAGATCGATCTTCATTTATATACTCTCCACATAAACAAGGAAAACTGTATTACACAGCTGCATAGATCCATCTTCATTTATATACTCTCCACGTAAACAAGGGAAACTGTATTACACAAGTGCATACATCCATCTTCATTTATATACTCTCCACGTAAACAAGGGAAACTGTATTACACAAGTGCATACATCCATCTTCATTTATATACTCTCCACATAAACCAGGAAAACTGTATTACACAAGTGCATACATCCATCTTCATTTATATACTCTCCACATAAACAAGGAAAACTGTATTACACAAGTGCATAGATCCATCTTCATTTATATACTCTCCACATAAACAAGAAAAACTGTATTACACAGCTGCACACATCCATCTTCATTTATATACTCTCCACATAAACAAGGGAAACTGTATTACACAGCTGCATAGATCCATCTTCATTTATATACTCTCCACATAAACAAGGAAAACTGTATTACACAGCTGCACACATCCATCTTCATTTATATACTCTCCACATAAACAAGGGAAACTGTATTGCACAAGTGCATACATCCATCTTCATTTATATACTCTCCACATAAACAAGGAAAACTGTATTACACAGCTGCATACATCCATCTTCATTTATATACTCTCCACATAAACAAGAAAAACTGTATAACACAGCTGCACACATCCATCTTCATTTATATACTCTCCACATAAACAAGGAAAACTGTATTACAAAGCTGCATACATCCATCTTCATTTATATACTCTCCACATAAACAAGGAAAACTGTATTTCACAAGTGCATACATCCATCTTCATTTATATACTCTCCACATAAAGAAGGAAAACTGTATTACACAAGTGCACACATCCATCTTCATTTATATACTCTCCACATAAACAAGGAAAACTGTATTACACAGCTGCACACATCCATCTTCATTTATATACTCTCCACATAAACAAGGGAAACTGTATTACACAGCTGCATATATCCATCTTCATTTATATACTCTCCACATAAACAAGGAAAACTGTATTACACAGCTGCATACATCCATCTTCATTTATATACTCTCCACATAAACAAGGAAAACTGTATTACAAAGCTGCATACATCCATCTTCATTTATATACTCTCCACATAAACAAGGAAAACTGTATTACACAGCTGCATAGATCCATCTTCATTTATATACTCTCCACATAAACAAGGAAAACTGTATTACACAGCTGCATAGATCCATCTTCATTTATATACTATCCACATAAACAAGGAAAACTGTATTACACAGCTGCACACATCCATCTTCATTTATATACTCTCCACGTAAACAAGGGAAACTGTATTACACAAGTGCATACATCCATCTTCATTTATATACTCTCCACATAAACAAGGGAAACTGTATTACACAGCTGCATAGATCAGTCTTCATTTATATACTCTCCACATAAACAAGGGAAACTGTATTACACAAGTGCATACATCCATCTTCATTTATATACTCTCCACATAAACAAAGGAAACTGTATTACACAGCTGCATAGATCCGTCTTCATTTATATACTCTCCACATAAACAAGGAAAACGGTATTACACAGCTGCACACATCCATCTTCATTTATATACTCTCCACATAAACAAGGAAAACTGTATTACACAAGTGCATACATCCATCTTCATTTATATACTCTCCACATAAACCAGGAAAACTGTATTACACAAGTGCATACATCCATCTTCATTTATATACTCTCCACATAAACAAAGGAAACTGTATTACACAGCTGCATAGATCCGTCTTCATTTATATACTCTCCACATAAACAAGGAAAACGGTATTACACAGCTGCACACATCCATCTTCATTTATATACTCTCCACATAAACAAGGAAAACTGTATTACACAAGTGTATACATCCATCTTCATTTATATACTCTCCACATAAACAAGGAAAACTGTATTACACAAGTGCATACATCCATCTTCATTTATATACTCTCCACATAAACCAGGAAAACTGTATTACGCAACTGCACACATCCATCTTCATTTATATACTCTCCACATAAACCAGGAAATCTGTATTACACAAGTGCATACATCCATCTTCATTTATATACTCTCCACATAAACCAGGAAAACTGTATTACACAAGTACATACATCCATCTTCATTTATATACTCTCCACATAAACCAGGAAAACTGTATTACACAAGTACATACATCCATCTCAGTGCTAGCCCTAGGCATAGGCAGAATAAGCAAATGCCTACGGCAGCATCTGAGCAGGGGGGGCACCACTGAGGCTGGATATAATTATCTAATTTGCAAATTCAGGTGAGTGGACCAGCGACATTTATTAAGCGCAGGCAGTGGCGATGGATCCGTTCCATGATGCAGTGAGCTCAGGTTCTTATAAGGGGGTCTATTTACTAAGCAGTGTTAGGAGACAGAGTGAAAAGTGATAAGGTGCCAGCCAATCAGCTCCCAACTGCGTTCTCATAGGCTGTGTTTGAGAAATGACAGTTGGGAGCTGATTGGCTGCCACCTTATCACTTTTCACTCTGTCTCCTAACACTGCTTAGTAAATAGACCTCTAATCTCTCTCCCCCTGCAGCTTCTGATCAGATTATTCTGACAGAAGCTGCAAGTGGGAGCTGAGAGACTATGACCCTGAGCTCCCTCCATCAATCTGCTTGCTGTATGTCAGGGAGTGAATCAGAAGCTACAGCAACATCAGGGTCATGTGTCATCACATCTGATTGTTGGATCTCCCACTCAGCCTGCGCGCTGCAACTTTCGAAGAACAGAGAGGGCAGAGGAAAGAGAAGAAAATGGAACAGATACATGTTTGAGCAGGAAGACAGAGAAGGAAAGAGTTAGACCATTAGAACTTGCATGTACATTTTTTTGAAGTGTCTGTTTTGCATAAATTCCAATGTGACTGAAGAGATTTTGCGGAGGTCAGGGTGTTCAAGTTTTTTCAACTCTGCATGTAATATTCATCACACACTGTCATGCCCCCTTCTATCCTGACATTTTCCTCGGCATGTAATATTCATCACACACTGTCATGCCCCCCTCTATCCTGACATTTTCCTCTGCATGTAATATTCATCACGCCCTGTCATGCCCCCTTTATCCTGACATTTTCCACTGCATGTAATATTCATCACGCCCTGTCATACCCCTTCAATCCTGACATTTTCCTCTGCATATAATATTCATCACGCCCTGTCAAGCCCCCCTCTATCCTGACATTTTCCTCTGCATGTAATATTCATCACGCCCTGTCATGCCCCCTCTATCCTGACATTTTCCCCTGCATGTAATATTCATCACACATGTCTGTCATGCCCCCCTCTATCCTGACATTTTCATCTCCATGTAATATTCATCACGCCCTGTCATTCCCCTTCTATCCTGACATTTTCCCCTGCATGTAATATTCATCACGCCTGTCTGTCATTCCCCCCTCTATCCTTACATTTTCCTCTGCATGTAATATTCATCACGCCCTGTCATGCCCCCTCTATCCTGACATTTTCCCATGCATGTAATATTCATCACGCCTGTCTGTCATGCCCCCTCTATCCTGACAATTTCCTCTGCATGTAATATTCATCACGCCCTGTCATGCCCCCTCTATCCTGACATTTTCCTCTGCATGTAATATTCATCACACCCTGTCATGACCCCTCTATCCTGACATTTTCCTCTGCATGTAAAATTCATCACAAACTGTCATGCCCCCCTTCTATCCTGACATTTTCCTCTGCATGTAATATTCATCACACCATGTCTGTCATGCCCCCCTTCAAAGCTGACATTTTCATCTGCATGTAATATTCATCACGCCCTGTCATGCCCCCTCTATCCTGACATTTTCCTCTGCATGTAATATTCATCACACCCT
The DNA here is from genome assembly GCA_031769625.1 of Taudactylus pleione. NCBI lineage: Eukaryota > Metazoa > Chordata > Amphibia > Anura > Myobatrachidae > Taudactylus > Taudactylus pleione. Next base: position 6,489,669 of record JAUIMM010000350.1, on the reverse strand, counting down.
GTCTGTCATGCACCCTTCTTTCCTGACATTTTCCTCTGCATGTAATATTCATCACACCCTGTCGTGCCCCCTCTATCCTGACATTTTCCTCTGCATGTAATATTCATCACTCCCTGACATGCCCCCTCTATCCTGACATTTTCCTCTGCATGTAATATTCATCACACCCTGTCTGTCATACTCCCCTCTATCCTGACATTTTCCTCTGCATGTAATATTCATCACGCCCTGTCATACCCCCTCTATCCTGACATTTTCCTCTGCATGTAATATTCATCAAAAACTGTCAAGCCCCACTCTATCCTGACATTTTCCTCTTCATCACACCTGTCTGTCATGCCCCTTCTATCCTGACATTTTCCTCTGCATGTAATATTCATCACGCCCTGTCATGCCCCTTCTATCCTGACATTTTCCTCTGCATGTAATAATCATCACACCCTGTCTGTCATGCCCCCTCTATCCTGACATTTTCCTCTGCATGTAATATTCATCACACCCTGTCATGTCCCCCTCTATCCTGACATTTTCCTCTGCATGTAATATTCATCACGCCCTGTCATACCCCTTCTATCCTGACATTTTCCTCTGCATGTAATATTCATCACACCTGTCTGTCATGCCCCCCTCTATCCTCACATTTTCCTCTGCATGTAATATTCATCACGCCCTATCATACCCCCTCTATCCTGACATTTTCCTCTGCATGTAATAATCATCACACCCTGTCTGTCATGCCCCTCTATCCTGACATTTTCCTCTGCATCTAATATTCATCACACCCTGTCATGCCCCCCTCTATCCTGACATTTTCCTGTGCATGTAATATTCATCATAACTGTTTGTCATGCCCTCCTCTATCCTGACATTTTCCTCTGCATGTAATATTCATTACACCCTGTCATGCCCCCCTCTATCTTGACATTTTCCTCTGCATGTAATATTCATCATACCTGTCTGTCATGCCCCCCTCTATCCTGACATTTTCCTCTGCATCTAATATTCATCACTCCCTGTCATGCCCCCTTCTATCCTGACATTTTCCGCTGCATGTAATATTCATCACGCCCTGTCATGCCCCCTCTATCCTGACATTTTCCTCTGCATGTAATATTCATCACACCCTGTCATGCCCCCCTCTATCCTGACATTTTCCTCTGCATGTAATAATCATCACACCCTGTCATGTCCCCCTCTATCCAGACATTTTCCTCTGCATGTAATATTCATCACGCCCTGTCATACCCCTTCTATCCTGACATTTTCCTCTGCATGTAATATTCATCACACCTGTCTGTCGAGCCCCCCTCTATCCTCACATTTTCCTCTGTATGTAATATTCATTACGCCCTGTCATACGCCCTCTATCCTGACATTTTCCTCTGCATGTAATAATCATCACACCCTGTCTGTCATGCCCCTCTATCCTGACATTTTCCTCTGCATGTAATATTCATCACACCCTGTCATGCCCCCCTCTATCCTGACATTTTCCTCTGCATGTAATATTCATCATACCTGTCTGTCATGCCCTCCTCTATCCGGACATTTTCCTCTGCATGTAATATTCATCATACCTGTCTGTCATGCCCCCCTCTATCCTGACATTTTCCTCTGCATGTAATATTCATCACTCCCTGTCATGCCCCCTTCCATCCTGACATTTTCCTCTGCAAGTAATATTCTTCACGCCCTGTCATGCCCCCCTCTATCTTGACATTTTCCTCTGCATGTAATATTCATCATACCTGTCTGTCATGTCCCCCTCTATCCTGACATTTTCCCCTGCATGTAATATTTATCACACCCTGTCATGCCCCCCTCTATCCTGACATTTTCCTCTGCATGTAATATTCATCACACCCTGTCATGCAACCTCTATCATGACATTTTCCCCTGCATGTAATATTCATCACACCTGTCTGTCATGCCCCCCTCTATCCTGACATTTTCCTCTGCATGTAATATTCATCACGCCCTGTCAAGCCCCTTCTATCCTGACATTTTCCCATGCATGTAATATTCATAACGCCTGTCTGTCATTCCCCCCTCTATCCTTACATTTTCCCCTGCAAGTAATATTCATCACGCCCTGTCATGCCCCCTCTATCCTGACATTTTCCCCTTCATGTAATATTCATCACGCCTGTCTGTCATGCCCCCTCTATCCTGACAACTTCCTCTGCATGTAATATTCATCACGCCCTGTCATGCCCCCTCTATCCTGACATTTTCCTCTGCATGTAAGATTCATCACGCCCTGTCATGACCCCTCTATCCTGACATTTTCCTCTGCATGTAATATTCATCACAAACTGTCATGCCCCCCTTCTATCCTGACATTTTCCTCTGCATGTAATATTCATCACACCTTGTCTGTCATGCCCCCCTTCTATCCTGACATTTTCCTCTGCATGTAATATTCATCACACCAGTCTGTCATGTCCCCTCTATCCTGACATTTTCCTCTGCATGTAAGATTCATCACGCCCTGTCATGACCCCTCTATTCTTACATTTTTCTCTGCATGTAATATTCATCACAAACTGTCATGCCCCCCTTCTATCCTGACATTTTCCTCTGCATGTAATATTCATCACACCCTGTCTGTCATGCCCCCTCTATCCTGACATTTTCAACTGCATGTAATATTCATCACAAACTGTAATGCCCCCTCTATCCTGACACTTTCCTCTGCATGTAATATTCATCACACCCTGTCTGTCATGCCCCCTCTATCCTGACATTTTCCTCTGCATGTAATATTCATGACACCCTGTCTTGCCCTCCTCTATCCTGACATTTTCCTCAGCAAGTAATATTCATCACGCCCTGTCATGCCCTCCTCTATCCTGACATTTTCCTTTGCATGTAATATTCATCATACCTGTCTGTCATGCCCCTTCTATCCTGACATTTTCCTCTGCATGTAATATTCATCACAAACTGTCATGCCCCCTCTATCCTGACATTTTCCTCTGCATGTAATATTCATCACACCTGTCTGTCATGCACCCCTCTATCCTGACATTTTCCTCTGCATGTAATATTCATCACACCTGTCTGTCATGCACCCCTCTATCCTGACATTTTCCTCTGCATGTAATATTCATCACACCCTGTCATGCCCCCTCTATCCTGACATTTTCCTCTGAATGTAATATTCATCACACCCTGTCTGTCATGCCCCCTTCTATCCTGACATTTTCCTCTGCTTGTAATATTAATCACACCCTGTCTGTCATGCCCCCTTCTATCCTGACATTTTCCTCTGCATGTAATATTCATCACGCCCTGTCGTGCCCCCTCTATCCTGACATTTTCCTCTGCATGTAATATTCATCACTCCCTGTCATGCCCCCTCTATCCTGACATTTTCCTCTGCATGTAATATTCATCACACCCTGTCTGTCATGCCCCCCTCTATCCTGACATTTTCCTCTGTATGTAATATTCATCACACCCTGTCTGTCATGCCCCCCTCTATCCTGACATTTTCCTCTGCTTGTAATATTCATCACGCCCTGTCATGCCCCCTCTATCCTGACATTTTCCTCTTCATGTAATATTCATCACACCTGTCTGTCATGCCCCCTCTATCCTGACATTTTCCTCTGCATATAATATTCATCATAGCTGTCTGTCATGCCCCCCTCTATCCTGACATTTTCCTCGGCATGTAATATTCATCACTCCCTGTCATGCCCCCTTCTATCCTGACATTTTCCGCTGCATGTAACATTCATCACGCCCTGTCATGCCCCCTCTATCCTGACATTTTCCTCTGCATGTAATATTCATCACACCCTGTCATGCCCCCCTCTATCCTGACATTTTCCTCTGCATGTAATATTCATCACACCTGTCTGTCGAGCCCCCCTCTATCCTCACATTTTCCTCTGTATGTAATATTCATCACGCCCTGTCATACCCCCTCTATCCTGACATTTTCCTCTGCATGTAATAATCATCACACCCTGTCTGTCATGCCCCTCTATCCTGACATTTTCCTCTGCATGTAATATTCATCACACCCTGTCATGCCCCCCTCTATCCTGACATTTTCCTCTGCATGTAATATTCATCATACCTGTCTGTCATGCCCTCCTCTATCCTGACATTTTCCTCTGCATGTAATATTCATCATACCTGTCTGTCATGCCCCCCTCTATCCTGACATTTTCCTCTGCATGTAATATTCATCACAAACTGTCATGCCCCCTCTATCCTGACACTTTCCTCTGCATGTAATATTCATCACACCCTGTCTGTCATGCCCCCTCTATCCTGACATTTTACTCTGCATGTAATATTCATCACGCCCTGTCATGCCCCCCTCTATCCTGACATTTTCCTCTGCATGTAATATTCATCATACCTGTCTGTCATGCCCTCCTCTATCCTGACATTTTCCTCTGCATGTAATATTCATCATACCTGTCTGTCATGCCCCCCTCTATCCTGACATTTTCCTCTGCATGTAATATTCATCACTCCCTGTCATGCCCCCTTCCATCCTGACATTTTCCTCTGCAAGTAATATTCTTCACGCCCTGTCATGCCCCCCTCTATCTTGACATTTTCCTCTGCATGTAATATTCATCATACCTGTCTGTCATGTCCCCCTCTATCCTGACATTTCCCCCTGCATGTAATATTCATCACACCCTGTCATGCCCCCCTCTATCCTGACATTTTCCTCTGCATGTAATATTCATCACACCCTGTCATGCAACCTCTATCATGACATTTTCCCCTGCATGTAATATTCATCACACCTGTCTGTCATGCCCCCCTCTATCCTGACATTTTCCTCTGCATGTAATATTCATCACACCTGTCTGTCATGCCCCCTCTATCCTGACATTTTCCTCTGCATGTAATATTCATCACACCCTCTCATGCCCCCCTCTATCCTGACATTATCCTCTGCATGTAATATTCATCACACCTGTCTGTCATGCCCCCTCTATCTTGACATTTTCCTCTGCATGTAATATTCATCACACCCTCTCATGCCCCCCTCTATCCTTACATTTTCCCCTGCATGTAATATTCATCACGCCTGTCAGTCATGCCCCCTCTATCCTGACAACTTCCTCTGCATGTAATATTCATCACGCCCTGTCATGCCCCCTCTATCCTGACATTTTCCTCTGCATGTAAGATTCATCACGCCCTGTCATGACCCCTCTATCCTGACATTTTCCTCTGCATGTAATATTCATCACACCCTGTCTGTCATGCCCCCCTCTATCCTGACATTTTCCTCTGTATGTAATATTCATCACACCCTGTCTGTCATGCCCCCCTCTATCCTGACATTTTCCTCTGCTTGTAATATTCATCACGCCCTGTCATGCCCCCTCTATCCTGACATTTTCCTCTTCATGTAATATTCATCACACCTGTCTGTCATGCCCCCTCTATCCTGACATTTTCCTCTGCATATAATATTCATCATAGCTGTCTGTCATGCCCCCCTCTATCCTGACATTTTCCTCGGCATGTAATATTCATCACTCCCTGTCATGCCCCCTTCTATCCTGACATTTTCCGCTGCATGTAACATTCATCACGCCCTGTCATGCCCCCTCTATCCTGACATTTTCCTCTGCATGTAATATTCATCACACCCTGTCATGCCCCCCTCTATCCTGACATTTTCCTCTGCATGTAATATTCATCACACCTGTCTGTCGAGCCCCCCTCTATCCTCACATTTTCCTCTGTATGTAATATTCATCACGCCCTGTCATACCCCCTCTATCCTGACATTTTCCTCTGCATGTAATAATCATCACACCCTGTCTGTCATGCCCCTCTATCCTGACATTTTCCTCTGCATGTAATATTCATCACACCCTGTCATGCCCCCCTCTATCCTGACATTTTCCTCTGCATGTAATATTCATCATACCTGTCTGTCATGCCCTCCTCTATCCTGACATTTTCCTCTGCATGTAATATTCATCATACCTGTCTGTCATGCCCCCCTCTATCCTGACATTTTCCTCTGCATGTAATATTCATCACAAACTGTCATGCCCCCTCTATCCTGACACTTTCCTCTGCATGTAATATTCATCACACCCTGTCTGTCATGCCCCCTCTATCCTGACATTTTACTCTGCATGTAATATTCATCACGCCCTGTCATGCCCCCCTCTATCCTGACATTTTCCTCTGCATGTAATATTCATCATACCTGTCTGTCATGCCCTCCTCTATCCTGACATTTTCCTCTGCATGTAATATTCATCATACCTGTCTGTCATGCCCCCCTCTATCCTGACATTTTCCTCTGCATGTAATATTCATCACTCCCTGTCATGCCCCCTTCCATCCTGACATTTTCCTCTGCAAGTAATATTCTTCACGCCCTGTCATGCCCCCCTCTATCTTGACATTTTCCTCTGCATGTAATATTCATCATACCTGTCTGTCATGTCCCCCTCTATCCTGACATTTCCCCCTGCATGTAATATTCATCACACCCTGTCATGCCCCCCTCTATCCTGACATTTTCCTCTGCATGTAATATTCATCACACCCTGTCATGCAACCTCTATCATGACATTTTCCCCTGCATGTAATATTCATCACACCTGTCTGTCATGCCCCCCTCTATCCTGACATTTTCCTCTGCATGTAATATTCATCACACCTGTCTGTCATGCCCCCTCTATCCTGACATTTTCCTCTGCATGTAATATTCATCACACCCTCTCATGCCCCCCTCTATCCTGACATTATCCTCTGCATGTAATATTCATCACACCTGTCTGTCATGCCCCCTCTATCTTGACATTTTCCTCTGCATGTAATATTCATCACACCCTCTCATGCCCCCCTCTATCCTTACATTTTCCCCTGCATGTAATATTCATCACGCCTGTCAGTCATGCCCCCTCTATCCTGACAACTTCCTCTGCATGTAATATTCATCACGCCCTGTCATGCCCCCTCTATCCTGACATTTTCCTCTGCATGTAAGATTCATCACGCCCTGTCATGACCCCTCTATCCTGACATTTTCCTCTGCATGTAATATTCATCACAAACTGTCATGCCCCCCTTCTATCCTGACATTTTCCTCTGCATGTAATATTCATCACACCTTGTCTGTCATGCCCCCCTTCTATCCTGACATTTTCCTCTGCATGTAATATTCATCACGCCCTGTCATGCCCCCTCTATCCTGACATTTTCATCTGCATGTAATATTCATCACAAACTGTCATGCCCCCTCTATCCTGACACTTTCCTCTGCATGTAATATTCATCACACCCTGTCTGTCATGCCCCCTCTATCCTGACATTTTCCTCTGCATGTAATATTCATGACGCCCTGTCATGCCCTCCTCTATCCTGACATTTTCCTCAGCAAGTAATATTCATCACGCCCTGTCATGCCCCCTCTATCCTGACATTTTCCTTTGCATGTAATATTCATCATACCTGTCTGTCATGCCCCTTCTATCCTGACATTTTCCTCTGCATGTAATATTCATCACAAACTGTCATGCCCCCTCTATCCTGACATTTTCTTCTGCATGTAATATTCATCACACCTGTCTGTCATGCCCCCCTCTATCCTGACATTTTCCTCTGCATGTAATATTCATCACACCTGTCTGTCATGCCCCCCTCTATCCTGACATTTTCCTCTGCATGTAATATTCATCACACCCTGTCATGCCCCCTCTATCCTGACATTTTCCTCTGAATGTAATATTCATCACACCCTGTCTGTCATGCCCCCTTCTATCCTGACATTTTCCTCTGCTTGTAATATTCATCACACCCTGTCTGTCATGCCCCCTTCTATCCTGACATTTTCCTCTGCATGTAATATTCATTACGCCCTGTCGTGCCTCCTCTATCCTGACATTTTCCTCTGCATGTAATATTCATCACTCCCTGTCATGCCCCCTCTATCCTGACATTTTCCTCTGCATGTAATATTCATCACACCCTGTCTGTCATGCCTCCCTCTATCCTGACATTTTCCTCTGTATGTAATATTCATCACACCCTGTCTGTCATGCCCCCCTCTATCCTGACATTTTCCTCTGCTTGTAATATTCATCACGCCCTGTCATGCCCCCTCTATCCTGACATTTTCCTCTTCATGTAATATTCATCACACCTGTCTGTCATGCCCCCTCTATCGTGACATTTTCCTCTGCATATAATATTCATCTCACCCTGTCATACTCCCCTCTATCCTGACATTTTCCTCTGCATGTAATATTCATCACAAACTGTCATGCCCCCCTCTATCCTGACATTTTCCTCTTCATCACTCCTGTCTGTCAAGCCCCTTCTATCCTGACAATTTCCTCTGCATGTAATATTCATCACGCCCTGTCATGCCCCTTCTATCCTGACATTTTCCTCTGCATGTAATATTCATCACACCCTGTCAAGCCCCCCTCTATCCTCACATTTTCCTCTGCATGTAATATTCATCACACCTGTCTGTCATGCCCCCCTCTATCCTCACATTTTCCTCTGCATGTAATATTCATCACACCTGTCTGTCATACCCCCCTCTTTCCTCACAGTTTCCACTGCATGTAATTTCATCACACCCTGTCATGCCCCCCTCTATCCTCACATTTTCCTCTGCATGTAATATTCATCACACTCTGTCATGCCCCCCTCTATCCTCACATTTTCCTCTGCATGTAATATTCATCACACCTGTCTGTCATGCCCCCTCTATCCTGACATTTTCCTCTTCATCACTCCTGTCTGTCATGCCCCTTCTATCCTGACATTTTCCTCTGCATGTAATATTCATCACGCCCTGTCATGCCCCTTCTATCATGACATTTTCCTCTGCATGTAATATTCATCACAACCTGTCATGCCCCCCTCTATTCTCACATTTTCCTCTGCATGTAAGATTCATAACACCTGTCTGTCATGCCCCCCTGTATCCTCACATTTTCCTCTGCATGTAATATTCATCACACCTGTCTGTCATGCCCCCCTCTTTCCTCACAGTTTCCTCTGCATGTAATATTCATCACAACCTGTCATGCCCCCCTCTTATCTCTCATTTTCCTCTGCATATAATATTCATCACACCCTGTCATGCCCCCCTATATCCTCACATTTTCCTCTGCATGTAATATTCATCACACCTGTCTGTCATGCCCCCCTCTATCCTGACATTTTCCTCTGCATGTAATATTCATCACACCCTCTCATGCCCCCCTCTATCCTGACATTTTCCTCTGCATGTAATATTCATCACAAACTGTCATGCCCCCCTTTTATCCTAACATTTTCCTCTGCATGTAATATTCATCACACCCTGTCTGTCATGCCCCCCCTCTATCCTGACATTTTCCTCTGCATGTAATATTCATCACGCCCTGTCATGCCCCCTCTATCCTGACATTTTCCTCTGCATGTAATATTCATCACAAACTGTCATGCCCCCTCTATCCTGACATTTTACTCTGCATGTAATATTCATCACGCCCTGTCATGCCCTCCTCTATCCTGACATTTTCCTCAGCATGTAATATTCATCACGCCCTGTCATGCCCTCCTCTATCCTGACATTTTCCTCTGCATGTAATATTCATCATACCTGTCTGTCATGCCCCTTCTATCCTGACATTTTCCTCTGCATGTAATATTCATCACAAACTGTCATGCCCCCTCTATCCTGACATTTTCCTCTGAATGTAATATTCATCACACCCTGTCTTTCATGCCACCTTCTATCCTGACATTTTCCTCTGCATGTAATATTCATCACACCCTGTCTGTCATGCCCCCTTCTATCCTGACATTTTCCTCTGCTTGTAATATTCATCACGCCCTGTCGTGCCCCCTCTATCCTGACATTTTCCTCTGCATGTAATATTCATCACACCCTGTCTGTCATGCCCCCCTCTATCCTGACATTTTCCTCTGCATGTAATATTCTTCACACCCTGTCTGTCATGCCCCCCTCTATACTGACATTTTCCTCTGCATGTAATATTCATCACACCCTGTCATGCCCCCTCTATCCTGACTTTTTCCCCTTCATGTAATATTCATCACACCTGTCTGTCATGCCCCCTCTATCCTGACATTTTCCTCTGCATATAATATTCATCACGCCCTGTCATGCCCCTTCTATCCTGACATTTTCCTCTGCATGTAATATTCATCACTCCCTGTCATGCCCCCTCTATCCTGACATTTTCCTCTTCATCACTCCTGTCTGTCATGCCCCTTCTATCCTGACAACTTCCTCTGCATGTAATATTCATCACGCCCTGTCATGCCCCCTCTATCCTCACATTTTCCTCTGCATGTAATATTCATCACACCTGTCTGTCATGCCCCCCTCTTTCCTCACAGTTTCCTCTGCATGTAATATTCATCACACCCTGTCATGCCCCCCTCTTATCTCTCATTTTCCTCTGCATATAATATTCATCACACCCTGTCATGCCCCCCTATATCCTCACATTTTCCTCTGCATGTAATATTCATCACACCTGTCTGTCATGCCCCCTTCTATCCTGACATTTTCCTCTGCATGTAATATTCATCACACCCTCTCATGCCCCCCTCTATCCTGACATTTTCCTCTGCATGTAATATTCATCACACCCTGTCTGTCATGCCCCCCTCTATCCTGACATTTTCCTCTGCATGTAATATTCATCACTCCCTGTCATGCCCCCTTCCATCCTGACATTTTCCTCTGCAAGTAATATTCTTCACGCCCTGTCATGCCCCCCTCTATCTTGACATTTTCCTCTGCATGTAATATTCATCATACCTGTCTGTCATGTCCCCCTCTATCCTGACATTTCCCCCTGCATGTAATATTCATCACACCCTGTCATGCCCCCCTCTATCCTGACATTTTCCTCTGCATGTAATATTCATCACACCCTGTCATGCAACCTCTATCATGACATTTTCCCCTGCATGTAATATTCATCACACCTGTCTGTCATGCCCCCCTCTATCCTGACATTTTCCTCTGCATGTAATATTCATCACACCTGTCTGTCATGCCCCCTCTATCCTGACATTTTCCTCTGCATGTAATATTCATCACACCCTCTCATGCCCCCCTCTATCCTGACATTATCCTCTGCATGTAATATTCATCACACCTGTCTGTCATGCCCCCTCTATCTTGACATTTTCCTCTGCATGTAATATTCATCACACCCTCTCATGCCCCCCTCTATCCTTACATTTTCCCCTGCATGTAATATTCATCACGCCTGTCAGTCATGCCCCCTCTATCCTGACAACTTCCTCTGCATGTAATATTCATCACGCCCTGTCATGCCCCCTCTATCCTGACATTTTCCTCTGCATGTAAGATTCATCACGCCCTGTCATGACCCCTCTATCCTGACATTTTCCTCTGCATGTAATATTCATCACACCCTGTCTGTCATGCCCCCCTCTATCCTGACATTTTCCTCTGTATGTAATATTCATCACACCCTGTCTGTCATGCCCCCCTCTATCCTGACATTTTCCTCTGCTTGTAATATTCATCACGCCCTGTCATGCCCCCTCTATCCTGACATTTTCCTCTTCATGTAATATTCATCACACCTGTCTGTCATGCCCCCTCTATCCTGACATTTTCCTCTGCATATAATATTCATCATAGCTGTCTGTCATGCCCCCCTCTATCCTGACATTTTCCTCGGCATGTAATATTCATCACTCCCTGTCATGCCCCCTTCTATCCTGACATTTTCCGCTGCATGTAACATTCATCACGCCCTGTCATGCCCCCTCTATCCTGACATTTTCCTCTGCATGTAATATTCATCACACCCTGTCATGCCCCCCTCTATCCTGACATTTTCCTCTGCATGTAATATTCATCACACCTGTCTGTCGAGCCCCCCTCTATCCTCACATTTTCCTCTGTATGTAATATTCATCACGCCCTGTCATACCCCCTCTATCCTGACATTTTCCTCTGCATGTAATAATCATCACACCCTGTCTGTCATGCCCCTCTATCCTGACATTTTCCTCTGCATGTAATATTCATCACACCCTGTCATGCCCCCCTCTATCCTGACATTTTCCTCTGCATGTAATATTCATCATACCTGTCTGTCATGCCCTCCTCTATCCTGACATTTTCCTCTGCATGTAATATTCATCATACCTGTCTGTCATGCCCCCCTCTATCCTGACATTTTCCTCTGCATGTAATATTCATCACAAACTGTCATGCCCCCTCTATCCTGACACTTTCCTCTGCATGTAATATTCATCACACCCTGTCTGTCATGCCCCCTCTATCCTGACATTTTACTCTGCATGTAATATTCATCACGCCCTGTCATGCCCCCCTCTATCCTGACATTTTCCTCTGCATGTAATATTCATCATACCTGTCTGTCATGCCCTCCTCTATCCTGACATTTTCCTCTGCATGTAATATTCATCATACCTGTCTGTCATGCCCCCCTCTATCCTGACATTTTCCTCTGCATGTAATATTCATCACTCCCTGTCATGCCCCCTTCCATCCTGACATTTTCCTCTGCAAGTAATATTCTTCACGCCCTGTCATGCCCCCCTCTATCTTGACATTTTCCTCTGCATGTAATATTCATCATACCTGTCTGTCATGTCCCCCTCTATCCTGACATTTCCCCCTGCATGTAATATTCATCACACCCTGTCATGCCCCCCTCTATCCTGACATTTTCCTCTGCATGTAATATTCATCACACCCTGTCATGCAACCTCTATCATGACATTTTCCCCTGCATGTAATATTCATCACACCTGTCTGTCATGCCCCCCTCTATCCTGACATTTTCCTCTGCATGTAATATTCATCACACCTGTCTGTCATGCCCCCTCTATCCTGACATTTTCCTCTGCATGTAATATTCATCACACCCTCTCATGCCCCCCTCTATCCTGACATTATCCTCTGCATGTAATATTCATCACACCTGTCTGTCATGCCCCCTCTATCTTGACATTTTCCTCTGCATGTAATATTCATCACACCCTCTCATGCCCCCCTCTATCCTTACATTTTCCCCTGCATGTAATATTCATCACGCCTGTCAGTCATGCCCCCTCTATCCTGACAACTTCCTCTGCATGTAATATTCATCACGCCCTGTCATGCCCCCTCTATCCTGACATTTTCCTCTGCATGTAAGATTCATCACGCCCTGTCATGACCCCTCTATCCTGACATTTTCCTCTGCATGTAATATTCATCACAAACTGTCATGCCCCCCTTCTATCCTGACATTTTCCTCTGCATGTAATATTCATCACACCTTGTCTGTCATGCCCCCCTTCTATCCTGACATTTTCCTCTGCATGTAATATTCATCACGCCCTGTCATGCCCCCTCTATCCTGACATTTTCATCTGCATGTAATATTCATCACAAACTGTCATGCCCCCTCTATCCTGACACTTTCCTCTGCATGTAATATTCATCACACCCTGTCTGTCATGCCCCCTCTATCCTGACATTTTCCTCTGCATGTAATATTCATGACGCCCTGTCATGCCCTCCTCTATCCTGACATTTTCCTCAGCAAGTAATATTCATCACGCCCTGTCATGCCCCCTCTATCCTGACATTTTCCTTTGCATGTAATATTCATCATACCTGTCTGTCATGCCCCTTCTATCCTGACATTTTCCTCTGCATGTAATATTCATCACAAACTGTCATGCCCCCTCTATCCTGACATTTTCTTCTGCATGTAATATTCATCACACCTGTCTGTCATGCCCCCCTCTATCCTGACATTTTCCTCTGCATGTAATATTCATCACACCTGTCTGTCATGCCCCCCTCTATCCTGACATTTTCCTCTGCATGTAATATTCATCACACCCTGTCATGCCCCCTCTATCCTGACATTTTCCTCTGAATGTAATATTCATCACACCCTGTCTGTCATGCCCCCTTCTATCCTGACATTTTCCTCTGCTTGTAATATTCATCACACCCTGTCTGTCATGCCCCCTTCTATCCTGACATTTTCCTCTGCATGTAATATTCATTACGCCCTGTCGTGCCTCCTCTATCCTGACATTTTCCTCTGCATGTAATATTCATCACTCCCTGTCATGCCCCCTCTATCCTGACATTTTCCTCTGCATGTAATATTCATCACACCCTGTCTGTCATGCCTCCCTCTATCCTGACATTTTCCTCTGTATGTAATATTCATCACACCCTGTCTGTCATGCCCCCCTCTATCCTGACATTTTCCTCTGCTTGTAATATTCATCACGCCCTGTCATGCCCCCTCTATCCTGACATTTTCCTCTTCATGTAATATTCATCACACCTGTCTGTCATGCCCCCTCTATCGTGACATTTTCCTCTGCATATAATATTGATCTCACCCTGTCATACTCCCCTCTATCCTGACATTTTCCTCTGCATGTAATATTCATCACAAACTGTCATGCCCCCCTCTATCCTGACATTTTCCTCTTCATCACTCCTGTCTGTCAAGCCCCTTCTATCCTGACAATTTCCTCTGCATGTAATATTCATCACGCCCTGTCATGCCCCTTCTATCCTGACATTTTCCTCTGCATGTAATATTCATCACACCCTGTCAAGCCCCCCTCTATCCTCACATTTTCCTCTGCATGTAATATTCATCACACCTGTCTGTCATGCCCCCCTCTATCCTCACATTTTCCTCTGCATGTAATATTCATCACACCTGTCTGTCATACCCCCCTCTTTCCTCACAGTTTCCACTGCATGTAATTTCATCACACCCTGTCATGCCCCCCTCTATCCTCACATTTTCCTCTGCATGTAATATTCATCACACTCTGTCATGCCCCCCTCTATCCTCACATTTTCCTCTGCATGTAATATTCATCACACCTGTCTGTCATGCCCCCTCTATCCTGACATTTTCCTCTTCATCACTCCTGTCTGTCATGCCCCTTCTATCCTGACATTTTCCTCTGCATGTAATATTCATCACGCCCTGTCATGCCCCTTCTATCATGACATTTTCCTCTGCATGTAATATTCATCACAACCTGTCATGCCCCCCTCTATTCTCACATTTTCCTCTGCATGTAAGATTCATAACACCTGTCTGTCATGCCCCCCTGTATCCTCACATTTTCCTCTGCATGTAATATTCATCACACCTGTCTGTCATGCCCCCCTCTTTCCTCACAGTTTCCTCTGCATGTAATATTCATCACAACCTGTCATGCCCCCCTCTTATCTCTCATTTTCCTCTGCATATAATATTCATCACACCCTGTCATGCCCCCCTATATCCTCACATTTTCCTCTGCATGTAATATTCATCACACCTGTCTGTCATGCCCCCCTCTATCCTGACATTTTCCTCTGCATGTAATATTCATCACACCCTCTCATGCCCCCCTCTATCCTGACATTTTCCTCTGCATGTAATATTCATCACAAACTGTCATGCCCCCCTTTTATCCTAACATTTTCCTCTGCATGTAATATTCATCACACCCTGTCTGTCATGCCCCCCCTCTATCCTGACATTTTCCTCTGCATGTAATATTCATCACGCCCTGTCATGCCCCCTCTATCCTGACATTTTCCTCTGCATGTAATATTCATCACAAACTGTCATGCCCCCTCTATCCTGACATTTTACTCTGCATGTAATATTCATCACGCCCTGTCATGCCCTCCTCTATCCTGACATTTTCCTCAGCATGTAATATTCATCACGCCCTGTCATGCCCTCCTCTATCCTGACATTTTCCTCTGCATGTAATATTCATCATACCTGTCTGTCATGCCCCTTCTATCTTGACATTTTCCTCTGCATGTAATATTCATCACAAACTGTCATGCCCCCTCTATCCTGACATTTTCCTCTGAATGTAATATTCATCACACCCTGTCTTTCATGCCACCTTCTATCCTGACATTTTCCTCTGCATGTAATATTCATCACACCCTGTCTGTCATGCCCCCTTCTATCCTGACATTTTCCTCTGCTTGTAATATTCATCACGCCCTGTCGTGCCCCCTCTATCCTGACATTTTCCTCTGCATGTAATATTCATCACACCCTGTCTGTCATGCCCCCCTCTATCCTGACATTTTCCTCTGCATGTAATATTCTTCACACCCTGTCTGTCATGCCCCCCTCTATACTGACATTTTCCTCTGCATGTAATTATTCATCACACCCTGTCATGCCCCCTCTATCCTGACTTTTTCCCCTTCATGTAATATTCATCACACCTGTCTGTCATGCCCCCTCTATCCTGACATTTTCCTCTGCATATAATATTCATCACGCCCTGTCATGCCCCTTCTATCCTGACATTTTCCTCTGCATGTAATATTCATCACTCCCTGTCATGCCCCCTCTATCCTGACATTTTCCTCTTCATCACTCCTGTCTGTCATGCCCCTTCTATCCTGACAACTTCCTCTGCATGTAATATTCATCACGCCCTGTCATGCCCCCTCTATCCTCACATTTTCCTCTGCATGTAATATTCATCACACCTGTCTGTCATGCCCCCCTCTTTCCTCACAGTTTCCTCTGCATGTAATATTCATCACACCCTGTCATGCCCCCCTCTTATCTCTCATTTTCCTCTGCATATAATATTCATCACACCCTGTCATGCCCCCCTATATCCTCACATTTTCCTCTGCATGTAATATTCATCACACCTGTCTGTCATGCCCCCTTCTATCCTGACATTTTCCTCTGCATGTAATATTCATCACACCCTCTCATGCCCCCCTCTATCCTGACATTTTCCTCTGCATGTAATATTCATCACAAACTGTCATGCCCCCCTTTTATCCTAACATTTTCCTCTGCATGTAATATTCATCACACCCTGTCTGTCATGCCCCCCTTCTATCATGACATTTTCCTCTGCATGTAATATTCATCACAAACTGTCATGCCCCCTCTATCCTGTCACTTTCCTCTGCATGTAATATTCATCACACCCTGTCTGTCATGCCCCCTCTATCCTGACATTTTACTCTGCATGTAATATTCATCACGCCCTGTCATGCCCTCCTCTATCCTGACATTTTCCTCAGCATGTAATATTCATCACGCCCTGTCATGCCCTCCTCTATCCTGACATTTTCCTCTGCATGTAATATTCATCATACCTGTCTGTCATGCCCGTTCTGTCCTGACATTTTCCTCTGCATGTAATATTCATCACAAACTGTCATGCCTCCTCTATCCTGACATTTTCCTCTGCATGTAATATTCATCACACCCTGTCTGTCATGCCCCCCTCTATCCTGACATTTTCCTCTGCATGTAATATTCTTCACACCCTGTCTGTCATGCCCCCCTCTATACTGACATTTTCCTCAGCAAGTAATATTCATCACGCCCTGTCATGCCCCCTCTATCCTGACATTTTCCTTTGCATGTAATATTCATCATACCTGTCTGTCATGCCCCTTCTATCCTGACATTTTCCTCTGCATGTAAAATTCATCACAAACTGTCATGCCCCCTCTATCCTGACATTTTCTTCTGCATGTAATATTCATCACACCTGTCTGTCATGCCCCCCTCTATCCTGACATTTTCCTCTGCATGTAATATTCATCACACATGTCTGTAATGCCCCCCTCTATCCTGACATTTTCCTCTGCATGTAATATTCATCACACCCTGTCATGCCCCCTCTATCCTGACATTTTCCTCTGAATGTAATATTCATCACACCCTGTCTGTCATGCCCCCTTCTATCCTGACATTTTCCTCTGCTTGTAATATTCATCACACCCTGTCTGTCATGCCCCCTTCTATCCTGACATTTTCCTCTGCATGTAATATTCATTACGCCCTGTCGTGCCTCCTCTATCCTGACATTTTCCTCTGCATGTAATATTCATCACTCCCTGTCATGCCCCCTCTATCCTGACATTTTCCTCTGCATGTAATATTCATCACACCCTGTCTGTCATGCCTCCCTCTATCCTGACATTTTCCTCTGCATGTAATATTCATCACACCCTGTCTGTCATGCCCCCCTCTATCCTGACATTTTCCTCTGCTTGTAATATTCATCATGCCCTGTCATGCCCCCTCTATCCTGACATTTTCCTCTTCATGTAATATTCATCACACCTGTCTGTCATGCCCCCTCTATCGTGACATTTTCCTCTGCATATAATATTCATCTCACCCTGTCATACTCCCCTCTATCCTGACATTTTCCTCTGCATGTAATATTCATCACAAACTGTCATGCCCCCCCTCTATCCTGACATTTTCCTCTTCATCACTCCTGTCTGTCAAGCCCCTTCTATCCTGACAATTTCCTCTGCATGTAATATTCATCACGCCCTGTCATGCCCCTTCTATCCTGACATTTTCCTCTGCATGTAATATTCATCACACCCTGTCAAGCCCCCCTCTATCCTCACATTTTCCTCTGCATGTAATATTCATCACACCTGTCTGTCATGCCCCCCTCTATCCTCACATTTTCCTCTGCATGTAATATTCATCACACCTGTCTGTCATACCCCCCTCTTTCCTCACAGTTTCCACTGCATGTAATTTCATCACACCCTGTCATGCCCCCCTCTATCCTCACATTTTCCTCTGCATGTAATATTCATCACACTCTGTCATGCCCCCCTCTATCCTCACATTTTCCTCTGCATGTAATATTCATCACACCTGTCTGTCATGCCCCCCCTCTATCCTGACATTATCCTCTTCATCACTCCTGTCTGTCATGCCCCTTCTATCCTGACATTTTCCTCTGCATGTAATATTCATCACGCCCTGTCATGCCCCTTCTATCATGACATTTTCCTCTGCATGTAATATTCATCACAACCTGTCATGCCCCCCTCTATTCTCACATTTTCCTCTGCATGTAAGATTCATCACACCTGTCTGTCATGCCCCCCCTCTATCCTCACATTTTCCTCTGCATGTAATATTCATCACACCTGTCTGTCATGCCCCCCTCTTTCCTCACAGTTTTCCTCTGCATGTAATATTCATCACACCCTGTCATGCCCCCCTCTTATCTCTCATTTTCCTCTGCATATAATATTCATCACACCCTGTCATGCCCCCCTATATCCTCACATTTTCCTCTGCATGTAATATTCATCACACCTGTCTGTCATGCCCCCCTCTATCCTGACATTTTCCTCTGCATGTAATATTCATCACACCCCCTCTCATGCCCCCCTCTATCCTGACATTTTCCTCTGCATGTAATATTCATCAAAAACTGTCATGCCCCCCTTTTATCCTAACATTTTCCTCTGCATGTAATATTCATCACACCCTGTCTGTCATGCCCCCCTTCTATCCTGACATTTTCCTCTGCATGTAATATTCATCACGCCCTGTCATGCCCCCTCTATCCTGACATTTTCCTCTGCATGTAATATTCATCACAAACTGTCATGCCCCCTCTATCCTGACACTTTCCTCTGCATGTAATATTCATCACACCCTGTCTGTCATGCCCCCTCTATCCTGACATTTTACTCTGCATGTAATATTCATCACGCCCTGTCATGCCCTCCTCTATCCTGACATTTTCCTCAGCATGTAATATTCATCACGCCCTGTCATGCCCTCCTCTATCCTGACATTTTCCTCTGCATGTAATATTCATCATACCTGTCTGTCATGCCCCTTCTATCCTGACATTTTCCTCTGCATGTAATATTCATCACAAACTGTCATGCCCCCTCTATCCTGACATTTTCCTCTGAATGTAATATTCATCACACCCTGTCTGTCATGCCCCCTTCTATCCTGACATTTTCCTCTGCATGTAATATTCATCACACCCTGTCTGTCATGCCCCCTTCTATCCTGACATTTTCCTCTGCTTGTAATATTCATCACGCCCTGTCGTGCCCCCTCTATCCTGACATTTTCCTCTGCATGTAATATTCATCACACCCTGTCTGTCATGCCCCCCTCTATCCTGACATTTTCCTATGCATGTAATATTCTTCACACCCTGTCTGTCATGCCCCCCTCTATACTGACATTTTCCTCTGTATGTAATATTCATCACGCCCTGTCATGCCCCCTCTATCCTGACTTTTTCCCCTTCATGTAATATTCATCACACCTGTCTGTCATGCCCCCTCTATCCTGACATTTTCCTCTGCATATAATATTCATCACACCCTGTCATACTCCCCTCTATCCTGACATTTTCCTCTGCATGTAATATTCATCACTCCCTGTCATGCCCCCTCTATCCTGACATTTTCCTCTGCATGTAATATTCATCACACCCTGTCTGTCATGCCCCCCTCTATCCTGACATTTTCCTCTGCATGTAATATTCATCACACCCTGTCTGTCATGCCCCCCTCTATCCTGACATTTTCCTCTGCATGTAATATTCATCACGCCCAGTCATGCCCCCTCTATCCTGACATTTTCACCTTCATGTAATATTCATCACACCTGTCTGTCATGACCCCTCTATCCTGACATTTTCCTCTGCATGTAATATTCATCACGCCCTGTCATGCCCCTTCTATCCTGACATTTTCCACTGCATGTAATATTCATCACACCTGTCTGTCATGCCCCCCTCTATCCTGACATTTTCCTCTTCATCACTCCTGTCTGTCATGCCCCTTCTATCCTGACATTTTCCTCTGCATGTAATATTCATCACGCCCTGTCATGCCCCTTCTATCATGACATTTTCCTCTGCATGTAATATTCATCACAACCTGTCATGCCCCCCTCTATTCTCACATTTTCCTCTGCATGTAAGATTCATCACATCTGTCTGTCATGCCCCCCTCTATCCTCACATTTTCCTCTGCATGTAATATTCATCACACCTGTCTGTCATGCCCCCCTCTTTCCTCACAGTTTCCTCTGCATGTAATATTCATCACACCCTGTCATGCCCCCCTCTTATCTCTCATTTTCCTCTGCATATAATATTCATCACACCCTGTCATGCCACCCCTATATCCTCATATTTTCCTCTGCATGTAATATTCATCACACCTGTCTGTCATGCCCCCTTCTATCCTGACATTTTCCTCTGCATGTAATATTCATCATACCCTCTCATGCCCCCCTCTATCCTGACATTTTCCTCTGCATGTAATATTCATCACAAACTGTCATGCCCCCCTTTTATCCTAACATTTTCCTCTGCATGTAATATTCATCACACCCTGTCTGTCATGCCCCCCTTCTATCCTGACATTTTCCTCTGCATGTAATATTCATCACGCCCTGTCATGCCCTCCTCTATCCTGACATTTTCCTCAGCATGTAATATTCATCACGCCCTGTCATGCCCTCCTCTATCCTGACATTTTCCTCTGCATGTAATATTCATCATACCTGTCTGTCATGCCCCTTCTATCCTGACATTTTCCTCTGCATGTAATATTCATCACAAACTGTCATGCCCCCTCTATCCTGACATTTTCCTCTGAATGTAATATTCATCACACCCTGTCTGTCATGCCCCCTTCTATCCTGACATTTTCCTCTGCATGTAATATTCATCACACCCTGTCTGTCATGCCCCCTTCTATCCTGACATTTTCCTCTGCTTGTAATATTCATCACGCCCTGTCGTGCCCCCTCTATCCTGACATTTTCCTCTGCATGTAATATTCATCACACCCTGTCTGTCATGCCCCCCTCTATCCTGACATTTTCCTCTGCATGTAATATTCTTCAACACCCTGTCTGTCATGCCCCCCTCTATACTGACATTTTCCTCTGCATGTAATATTCATCACGCCCTGTCATGCCCCCTCTATCCTGACTTTTTCCCCTTCATGTAATATTCATCACACCTGTCTGTCCTGCCGCCTCTATCCTGACATTTTCCTCTGCATATAATATTCATCACACCCTGTCATACTCCCCTCTATCCTGACATTTTCCTCTGCATGTAATATTCATCACTCCCTGTCATGCCCCCTCTATCCTGACATTTTCCTCTGCATGTAATATTCATCACACCCTGTCTGTCATGCCCCCCTCTATCCTGACATTTTCCTCTGCATGTAATATTCATCACACCCTGTCTGTCATGCCCCCCCTCTATCCTGACATTTTTCCTCTGCATGTAATATTCATCACGCCCAGTCATGCCCCCTCTATCCTGACATTTTCACCTTCATGTAATATTCATCACACCTGTCTGTCATGACCCCTCTATCCTGACATTTTCCTCTGCATGTAATATTCATCACGCCCTGTCATGCCCCTTCTATCCTGACATTTTCCACTGCATGTAATATTCATCACAAAGTGTCATGCCCCCTCTATCCTGACATTTTCCTCTGCATGTAATATTCATCACACCTGTCTGTCATGCCCCCCTCTATCCTGACATTTTCCTCTGCTTGTAATATTCATCACACCCTGTCTGTCATGCCCCCCTCTATCCTGATATTTTCATCTGCATGTAATATTCATCACGCCCTGTCATGCCCCCTCTATCCTGACATTTGCCTCTGAATGTAATATTCATCACACCCTGTCTGTCATGCCCCCTTCTATCCTGACATTTTCCTCTGCTTGTAATATTCATCACACTCTGTCCTGTCATGCCCTCTTCTATCCTGACTTTTTCCTCTGCATGTAATATTCATCACGCCCTGTCGTGCCCCCTCTATCCTGACATTTTCCCTCTGCATGTAATATTCATCACTCCCTGTCATGCCCCCTCTATCCTGACATTTTCCTCTGCATGTAATATTCATCACACCCTGTCTGTCATGCCCCCCTCTATCCTGACATTTTCCTCTGCATGTAATATTCATCACACCCTGTCTGTCATGCCCCCCTCTATCCTGACATTTTCCTCTGCATGTAATATTCATCACGCCCTGTCATGCCCCCTCTATCCTGACATTTTCACCTTCATGTAATATTCATCACACCTGTCTGTCATGCCCCCTCTATCCTGACATTTTCCTCTGCATATAATATTCATCACACCTGTCTGTCATGCCGCCCTTTTTCCTGACATTTTCCTCTTCATCACACCTGTCTGTCATGCCCCTTCTATCCTGACATTTTCCTCTGCATGTAATATTCATCACGCCCTGTCATGCCCCTTCTATCCTGATATTTTCCTCTGCATGTAATATTCATCACACCCTGTCATGCCCCCCCTCTATCCTCACATTTTCCTCTGCATGTAATATTCATCACACCTGTCTGTCATGCCCCCCTCTATCCTCACATTTTCCTCTGCAAGTAATATTCATCACACCTGTCTGTCATGCCCCCCTCTTTCCTCACAGTTTCCTCTGCATGTAATATTCATCACACCCTGTCATGCCCCCCTCTTATCTCTCATTTTACTCTGCATATAATATTCATCACACCCTGTCATGCCCCCCTCTATTCTCACATTTTCCTCTGCATGTAATATTCATCACACCTGTCTGTCACGTGTGCCCCTCTATCCTGACATTTTCCTCTGCATGTAATATTCATCACACCCTCTCATGCCCCCCTCTATCCTGACATTTTTCCTCTGCATGTAAGATTCATCACGCCCTGTCATGACCCCTCTATCCTGACATTTTCCTCTGCTTGTAATATTCATCACAAACTGTCCATGCCCCCCTTTTATCCTGACATTTTCCTCTGCATATAATATTCATCACACCCTGTCTGTCATGCCCCCCTTCTATCCTGACATTTTCCACTGCATGTAATATTCATCACGCCCTGTCATGCCCCCTCTATCCTGACATTTTCCTCTGCATGTAATATTCATCACAAACTGTCATGCCCCCTCTATCCTGACACTTTCCTCTGCATGTAATATTCATCACACCCTGTCTGTCATGCCCCCCTCTATCCTGACATTTTCCTCTGCATGTAAAATTCATCACGCCCTGTCATGCCCCTTCTATCCTGACATTTTCCTATGCATGTAATATTCATCACAAACTGTCATGCCCCCTCTATACTGACATTTTCCTCTGCATGTAATATTCATCACACAAGTCTGTCATGCCCCCCTCTATCCTGACATTTTCCTCTGAATGTAATAATCATCACACCCTGTCTGTCATGCCCCCTTCTATCCTGACATTTTCCTCTGCATGTAATATTCATCACACCCTGTCGGTCATGCCCCCTTCTATCCTGACATTTTCCTCTGCATGTAATATTCATCACGCCCTGTCGTGCCCCCTCTATCCTGACATTTTCCTCTGCATGTAATATTCATCACTCCCTGTCATGCCCCCTCTATCCTGACATTTTCCTCTGAATGTAATATTCAACACACCCTGTCTGTCATGCCCCCTTCTAGCCTGACATTTTCCTCTGCATGTAATATTCATCACGCCCTGTCATGCCCCCAATATCCTTACATTTTCCCCTTCATGTAATATTCATCACACCTGTCTGTCATGCCCCCTCTATCCTGACATTTTCCTCTGCATATAATATTCATCACACCCTGTCATACTCCCCTCTATCCTGACATTTTCCTCGGCATGTAATATTCATCACGCCCTGTCATGCCCCCTCTATCCTGACATTTTCCTGTGCATGTAATATTCATCACAAACTGTCATGCCCCCCTCTATCCTGACATTGTCCTCTTCATCACACCTGTCTGTCATACCCCTTCTATCCTGACATTTTCCTCTGCATGTAATATTCATCACGCCCTGTCATGCCCCTTCTATCCTGACATTTTCCTCTGCATGTAATATTCATCACACCCTGTCATGCCCCCCTCTATCCTCACATTTTCCTCTGCATGTAATATATATCACACCTGTCTGTCATACCCCCCTCTATCCTCACATTTTCCTCTGCATGTAATATTCATCACACCTGTCTGTCATGCCCCCGTCTTTCCTCACAGTTTCCTCTGCATGTAATATTTATCACACCCTGTCATGCCCCCCTCTATCCTCACATTTTCCTCTACATATAATATTCATCACTCCCTGTCATGCACCCTCTATCCTCACATTTTCCTCTGCATGTAATATTCATCACACCTGTCTGTCATGCCCCCCTCTATCCTGACATTTTCCTCTGCATGTAATAATCATCACAAACTGTCATGCCCCCCAATATCCTAACATTTTCCTCTGCATGTAATATTCATCACGCCCGGTCATGTCCCCCTCTATCCTGACATTTTCCTCTGCATGTAATATTCATCACGCCCTGTCATACCCCTTCTATCCTGACATTTTCCTCTGCATGTAATATTCATCACGCCCTGTCATGCCCCCCTCTATCCTGAAATTTTCCTCTGCATGTAATATTCATCACACCCTGTGATGCCCCCCTCTATCCTGACATTTTCCTCTGCATGTATTATTCATCACGCCCTGTCATACCCCTTCTATCCTGACATTTTCCTCTGCATGTAATATTCATCACGCCCGGTCATGCCCCCCTCTATCCTCACATTTTCCTCTGCATGTAATATTCATCACACCTGTCTGTCATGCCCCCTCTATCCTGACATTTTCCTCTGCATGCAATATTCATCACGCCCAGTCATGCCCCCCTCTATCCTCACATTTTCCTCTGCATGTAATATTCATCACGCCCTGTCATACCCCTTCTATCCTGACATTTTCCTCTGCATGTAATATTCATCACGCCCTGTCATGCCCCCTCTATCCTGACATTTTCCTCTGCATGTAATATTCATCACACCCTGTCATGCCCCCCTCTATCCTCACATTTTCCTCTGTATGTAATATTCATCACACCTGTCTGTCATGCCCCCTCTATCCTGACATTTTCCTCTGCATGTAATATTCATCACACCCTCTCTTGCCCCCCTCTATCCTGACATTTTCCTCTGCATGTAATATTCATCACACGCTGTCATACTCCCCTCTATCCTGACATTTTCCTCTGCATGTAATATTCATCACACCCTCTCTTGCCCCCCTCTATCCTGACATTTTCCTCTGCATGTAATATTCATCACACCTGTCTGTCATGCCCCCTCTATCCTGACATTTTCCTCTGCATGTAATATTCATCACACCCTGTCATACTCCCCTCTATCCTGACATTTTCCTCTGCATGTAATATTCATCACGCCCTGTCATGCCCCCTCTATCCTGACATTTTCCTGTGCATGTAATATTCATCACAAACTGTCATGCCCCCCTCTATCCTGACATTTTCCTCTTCATCACACCTGTCTGTCATGCCCCTTCTATCCTGACAATTTCCTCTGCATGTAATATTCATCACGCCCTGTCATGCCCCTTCTATCCTGACATTTTCCTCTGCATGTAATATTCATCACACCCTGTCATGCCCCCCTCTATCCTCACATTTTCCTCTGATTGTAATATTCCTCACACCTGTCTGTCATGCCCCCCTCTATCCTCACATTTTCATCTGCATGTAATATTCATCACACCTGTCTGTCATGCCCCCCTCTTTCCTCACAGTTTCCTCTGCATGTAATATTCATCACACCCTGTCATGCCCCCCTCTATCCTCACATTTTCCTCTGCATATAATATTCATCACACCCTGTCATGCCCCCCTCTATCCTCACATTTTCCTCTGCATGTAATATTCATCACACCTGGCTGTCATGCCCCCCTCTATCCTGACATTTTCCTCTGCATGTAATATTCATCACACCCTCTCATGCCCCCCTCTATCCTGATATTTTCCTCTGCATGTAATATTCATCACGCCCTGTCATACCCCTT
This sequence comes from Taudactylus pleione, assembly GCA_031769625.1. Classification (NCBI taxonomy): domain Eukaryota; kingdom Metazoa; phylum Chordata; class Amphibia; order Anura; family Myobatrachidae; genus Taudactylus; species Taudactylus pleione. The sequence goes on along the minus strand of JAUIMM010000350.1, from coordinate 6,462,935 downwards.
CTATCCTGACATTTTCCTCTGCATGAAATATTCATCACACCTGTCTATCATGCCCCCTCTATCCTGACATTTTCCTCTGCATGTAATATTCATCACGCCCTGTCATGTCCCCCTCTATCCTGACATTTTCCTCTGCATGTAATATTCATCACGCCCTGTCATACCCCTTCTATCCTGACATTTTCCTCTGCATGTAATATTCATCACGCCCTGTCATGCCCCCCTCTATCCTGAAATTTTCCTCTGCATGTAATATTCATCACACCCTGTCATGCCCCCCCTCTATCCTCACATTTTCCTCTGCATGTAATATTCATCACACCGTCATGCCCCCTCTATCCTCACATTTTCCTCTGCATGTAATATTCATCATGCCGGGTCATGCCCCCCTCTATCCTCACATTTTCCTCTGCATGTAATATTCATCACACCCTGTCATACTCCCCTCTATCCTGACATTTTCCTCTGCATGTAATATTCATCACGCCCTGTCATGCCCCCTCTATCCTGACATTTTCCTCTGCATGTAATATTCATCACGCCCTGTCTGTCATGCCCACCTTCTATCCTGACATTTTCCTCTGCATGTAATATTCATCACGCCCTGTCATGCCCCTTCTATCCTGACATTTTCCTCTGCATGTAATATTCATCACACCCTGTCATGCCGCCCTCTATCCTCACATTTTCCTCTGCATGTAATATTCATCACACCTGTCTGTCATGCCCCCCTCTATCCTCACATTTTCCTCTGCATGTAATATTCATCACACCTGTCTGTCATGCCCCCCTCTTTCCTCACAGTTTCCTCTGCATGTAATATTCATCACACCCTGTCATGCCCCCCTCTATCCTCACATTTTCCTCTGCATATAATATTCATCACACCCTGTCATGCCCCCCTCTATCCTCACATTTTCCTCTGCATGTAATATTAATCACACCTGTCTGTCATGCCCCCCTCTATCCTCACATTTTCCTCTGCATGTAATATTAATCACACCCTCTCATGCCCCCCTCTATCCTGACATTTTCCTCTGCATGTAATATTCATCACAAACTGTCATGCATTCCTCTATCCTGACATTTTCCTCTGCATGTAATATTCATCACACCTGTCAAGCCCCCCTCTATCCTGACATTTTCCTCTGCATGTAATAATCATCACAAACTGTCATGCCCCCCTCTATCCTGACATTTTCCTCTGCATGTAATATTCATCACGCCCTGTCATGTCCCCCTCTATCCTGACATTTTCCTCTGCATGTAATATTCATCACGCCCTGTCATGCCCCCCTCTATCCTGAATTTTTCCTCTGCATGTAATATTCATCACACCCTGTCATGCCCCCTCTATCCTGACATTTTCTTCTGAATGTAATATTCATCACACCCTGTCTGTCATGCCCCCTTCTATCCTGACATTTTCCTCTGCTTGTAATTTTCATCACACCCTGTCTGTCATGCCCCCTTCTATCCTGACATTTTCCTCTGCATGTAATATTCATCATGCCCTGTCGTGCCCCCTCTATCCTGACATTTTCCTCTGCATGTAATATTCATCACTCCCTGTCATGCCCCCTCTATCCTGACATTTTCCTCTGCATGTAATATTCATCACACCCTGTCTGTCATGCCTCCCTCTATCCTGACATTTTCCTCTGTATGTAATATTCATCACACCCTGTCTGTCATGCCCCCCTCTATCCTGACATTTTCCTCTGCTTGTAATATTCATCACGCCCTGTCATGCCCCCTCTATCCTGACATTTTCCTCTGCATATAATATTCATCTCACCCTGTCATACTCCCCTCTATCCTGACATTTTCCTCTGCATGTAATATTCATCACAAACTGTCATGCCCCCCTCTATCCTGACATTTTCCTCTTCATCACTCCTGTCTGTCAAGCCCCTTCTATCCTGACAATTTCCTCTGCATGTAATATTCATCACGCCCTGTCATGCCCCTTCTATCCTGACATTTTCATCTGCATGCAATATTCATCACACCCTGTCAAGCCCCCCTCTATCCTCACATTTTCCTCTGCATGTAATATTCATCACACCTGTCTGTCATGCCCCCCTCTATCCTCACATTTTCCTCTGCATGTAATATTCATCACACCTGTCTGTCATGCCCCCCTCTTTCCTCACAGTTTCCACTGCATATAATTTCATCACACCCTGTCATGCCCCCCTCTATCCTCACATTTTCCTCTGCATGTAATATTCATCACACTCTGTCATGCCCCCCTCTATCCTCACATTTTCCTCTGCATGTAATATTCCTCACACCTGTCTGTCATGCCCCCCTCTATCCTGACATTTTCCTCTTCATCACTCCTGTCTGTCATGCCCCTTCTATCCTGACATTTTCCTCTGCATGTAATATTCATCACGCCCTGTCATGCCCCTTCTATCCTGACATTTTCCTCTGCATGTAATATTCATCACAACCTGTCATGCCCCCCTCTATTCTCACATTTTCCTCTGCATGTAAGATTCATCACACCTGTCTGTCATGCCCCCATCTATCCTCACATTTTCCTCTGCATGTAATATTCATCACACCTGTCTGTCATGGCCCCCTCTTTCATCACAGTTTCCTCTGCATGTAATATTCATCACACCCTGTCATGCCCCCCTCTTATCTCTCATTTTCCTCTGCATGTAATATTCATCACACCCTCTCATGCCCCCCTCTATCCTGACATTTTCCTCTGCATGTAATATTCATCACAAACTGTCATGCCCCCCTTTTATCCTAACATTTTCCTCTGCATGTAATATTCATCACACCCTGTCTGTCATGCCCCCCTTCTATCCTGACATTTTCCTCTGCATGTAATATTCATCACGCCCTGTCATGCCCCCTCTATCCTGACATTTTCCTCTGCATGTAATATTCATCACAAACTGTCATGCCCCCTCTATCCTGACACTTTCCTCTGCATGTAATATTCATCACACCCTGTCTGTCATGCCCCCTCTATCCTGACATTTTACTCTGCATGTAATATTCATCACGCCCTGTCATGCCCTCCTCTATCCTGACATTTTCCTCAGCATGTAATATTTATCACGCCCTGTCATGCCCTCCTCTATCCTGACATTTTCCTCTGCATGTAATATTCATCATACCTGTCTGTCATGCCCCTTCTATCCTGACATTTTCCTCTGCATGTAATATTCATCACAAACTGTCATGCCCCCTCTATCCTGTCATTTTCCTCTGAATGTAATATTCATCACACCCTGTCTGTCATGCCCCCTTCTATCCTGACATTTTCCTCTGCTTGTAATATTCATCACACCCTGTCTGTCATGCCCCCTTCTATCCTGACATTTTCCTCTGCATGTAATATTCATCACGCCCTGTCGTGCCCCCTCTATCCTGACATTTTCCTCTGCATGTAATATTCATCACACCCTGTCTGTCATGCCCCCCTCTATCCTGACATTTTCCTCTGCATGTAATATTCTTCACACCCTGTCTGTCATGCCCCCCTCTATACTGACATTTTCTTCTGCATGTAATATTCATCACGCCCTGTCATGCCCCCTCTATCCTGACTTTTTCCCCTTCATGTAATATTCATCACACCTGTCTGTCATGCCCCCTCTATCCTGACATTTTCCTCTGCATATAATATTCATCACACCCTGTCATACTCCCCTCTATCCTGACATTTTCCTCTGCATGTAATATTCATCACTCCCTGTCATGCCCCCTCTATCCTGACATTTTCCTCTGCATGTAATATTCATCACACCCTGTCTGTCATGCCCCCCTCTATCCTGACATTTTCCTCTGCATGTAATATTCATCACACCCTGTCTGTCATGCCCCCCTCTATCCTGACATTTTCCTCAACATGTAATATTCATCACGCCCAGTCATGCCCCCTCTATCCTGACATTTTCACCTTCATGTAATATTCATCACACCTGTCTGTCATGACCCCTCTATCCTGACATTTTCCTCTGCATGTAATATTCATCACGCCCTGTCATGCCCCTTCTATCCTGACATTTTCCACTGCATGTAATATTCATCACAAACTGTCATGCCCCCTCTATCCTGACATTTTCCTCTGCATGTAATATTCATCACACCTGTCTGTCATGCCCCCCTCTATCCTGACATTTTCCTCTGCATGTAATATTCATCACACCCTGTCTGTCATGCCCCCCTCTATCCTGATATTTTCATCTGCATGTAATATTCATCACGCCCTGTCATGCCCCCTCTATCCTGACATTTTCCTCTGAATGTAATATTCATCACACCCTGTCTGTCATGCCCCCTTCTATCCTGACATTTTCCTCTGCTTGTAATATTCATCACACTCTGTCTGTCATGCCCCCTTCTATCCTGACATTTTCCTCTGCATGTAATATTCATCACGCCCTGTCGTGCCCCCTCTATCCTGACATTTTCCTCTGCATGTAATATTCATCACTCCCTGTCATGCCCCCTCTATCCTGACATTTTCCTCTGCATGTAATATTCATCACACCCTGTCTGTCATGCCCACCTCTATCCTGACATTTTCCTCTGCATGTAATATTCATCACACCCTGTCTGTCATGCCCCCCTCTATCCTGACATTTTCCTCTGCATGTAATATTCATCATGCCCTGTCATGCCCCCTCTATCCTGACATTTTCACCTTCATGTAATATTCATCACACCTGTCTGTCATGCCCCCTCTATCCTGACATTTTCCTCTGCATATAATATTCATCACACCTGTCTGTCATGCCCCCCTTTTTCCTGACATTTTCCTCTTCATCACACCTGTCTGTCATGCCCCTTCTATCCTGACATTTTCCTCTGCATGTAATATTCATCACGCCCTGTCATGCCCCTTCTATCCTGATATTTTCCTCTGCATGTAATATTCATCACACCCTGTCATGCCCCCCCTCTATCCTCACATTTTCCTCTGCATGTAATATTCATCACACCTGTCTGTCATGCCCCCCTCTATCCTCACATTTTCCTCTGCATGTAATATTCATCACACCCTGTCTGTCATGCCCCCCTTCTATCCTGACAATTTCCTCTGCATGTAATATTCATCACAAACTGTCATGCCCCCTCTATCCTGACACTTTCCTCTGCATGTAATATTCATCACACCCTGTCTGTCATGCCCCCTCTATAATGACATTTTCCACTGCATGTAATATTCATCACGCCCTGTCATGCCCCTTCTATCCTGACATTTTCCTATGCATGTAATATTCATCACAAACTGTCATGCCCCCTCTATACTGACATTTTCCTCTGCATGTAATATTCACCACACCTGTCTGTCATGCCCCCCTCTATCCTGACATTTTCCTCTGAATGTAATAATCATCACACCCTGTCTGTCATGCCCCCTTCTATCCTGACATTTTCCTCTGCATGTTCCTCTTCATCACACCTGTCTGTCATGCCCCTTCTATCCTGACATTTTCCTCTGCATGTAATATTCATCACGCCCTGTCATGCCCCTTCTATCCTGATATTTTCCTCTGCATGTAATATTCATCACACCCTGTCATGCCCCCCCTCTATCCTCACATTTTCCTCTACATGTAATATTCATCACACCTGTCTGTCATGCCCCCCTCTATCCTCACATTTTCCTCTGCATGTAATATTCATCACACCTGTCTGTCATGCCCCCCTCTTTCCTCACAGTTTCCTCTGCATGTAATATTCATCACACCCTGTCATGCCCCCCTCTTATCTCTCATTTTCCTCTGCATATAATATTCATCACACCCTGTCATGCCCCCCTCTATCCTCACATTTTCCTCTGCATGTAATATTCATCACACCTGTCTGTCATGCCCCCCTCTATCCTCACATTTTCCTCTGCATGTAATATTCATCACACCCTCTCATGCCCCCCTCTATCCTGACATTTTCCTCTGCATGTAAGATTCATCACGCCCTGTCATGACCCCTCTATCCTGACATTTTCCTCTGCTTGTAATATTCATCACAAACTGTCATGCCCCCTTTTTATCCTGACATTTTCCTCTGCATATAATATTCATCACACCCTGTCTGTCATGCCCCCCTTCTATCCTGACATTTTCCTCTGCATGTAATATTCATCACAAACTGTCATGCCCCCTCTATCCTGACACTTTCCTCTGCATGTAATATTCATCACACCCTGTCTGTCATGCCCCCTCTATAATGACATTTTCCTCTGCATGTAATATTCATCACGCCCTGTCATGCCCCTTCTATCCTGACATTTTCCTATGCATGTAATATTCATCAGAAACTGTCATGCCCCCTCTATACTGACATTTTCCTCTGCATGTAATATTCATCACACCTGTCTGTCATGCCCCCCTCTATCCTGACATTTTCCTCTGAATGCAATAATCATCACACCCTGTCTGCCATGCCCCCTTCTATCCTGACATTTTCCTCTGCATGTAATATTCATCACACCCTGTCGGTCTTGCCCCCTTCTATCCTGACATTTTCCTCTGCATGTAATATTCATCACGCCCTGTCGTGCCCCCTCTATCCTGACATTTTCCTCTGCATGTAATATTCATCACTCCCTGTCATGCCCCCTCTATCCCGACATTTTCCTCTGAATGTAATATTCAACACACCCAGTCTGTCATGCCCCCTTCTAGCCTGACATTTTCCTCTGCATGTAATATTCATCACACCCTGTCTGTCATGCCCCCCTCTATCCTGACATTTTCCTCTGCATGTAATATTCATCACGCCCTGTCATGCCCCCTCTATCCTTACATTTTCCCCTTCATGTAATATTCATCACACCTGTCTGTCATGCCCCCTCTATCCTGACATTTTCCTCTGCATATAATATTCATCACACCCTGTCATACTCCCCTCTATCCTGACATTTTCCTCTGCATGTAATATTCATCACGCCCTGTCATGCCCCCTCTATCCTGACATTTTCCTGTGCATGTAATATTCATCACAAACTGTCATGCCCCCCTCTATCCTGACATTTTCCTCTTCATCACACCTGTCTGTCATGCCCCTTCTATCCTGACATTTTCCTCTGCATGTAATATTCATCACGCCCTGTCATGCCCCTTCTATCCTGACATTTTCCTCTGCATGTAATATTCATCACACCCTGTCATGCCCCCCTCTATCCTCACATTTTCCTCTGCATGTAATATATATCACACCTGTCTGTCATACCCCCCTCTATCCTCACATTTTCCTCTGCATGTAATATTCATCACACCCTCTCATGCCCCCCTCTATCCTGACATTTTCCTCTGCATGTAAGATTCATCACGCCCTGTCATGACCCCTCTATCCTGACATTTTCCTCTGCTTGTAATATTCATCACAAACTGTCATGCCCCCCTTTTATCCTGACATTTTCCTCTGCATATAATATTCATCACACCCTGTCTGTCATGCCCCCCTTCTATCCTGACATTTTCCTCTGCATGTAATATTCATCACAAACTGTCATGCCCCCTCTATCCTGACACTTTCCTCTGCATGTAATATTCATCACACCCTGTCTGTCATGCCCCCTCTATAATGACATTTTCCTCTGCATGTAATATTCATCACGCCCTGTCATGCCCCTTCTATCCTGACATTTTCCTATGCATGTAATATTCATCACAAACTGTCATGCCCCCTCTATACTGACATTTTCCTCTGCATGTAATATTCATCACACCTGTCTGTCATGCCCCCCTCTATCCTGACATTTTCCTCTGAATGCAATAATCATCACACCCTGTCTGCCATGCCCCCTTCTATCCTGACATTTTCCTCTGCATGTAATATTCATCACACCCTGTCGGTCTTGCCCCCTTCTATCCTGACATTTTCCTCTGCATGTAATATTCATCACGCCCTGTCGTGCCCCCTCTATCCTGACATTTTCCTCTGCATGTAATATTCATCACTCCCTGTCATGCCCCCTCTATCCCGACATTTTCCTCTGAATGTAATATTCAACACACCCAGTCTGTCATGCCCCCTTCTAGCCTGACATTTTCCTCTGCATGTAATATTCATCACACCCTGTCTGTCATGCCCCCCTCTATCCTGACATTTTCCTCTGCATGTAATATTCATCACGCCCTGTCATGCCCCCTCTATCCTTACATTTTCCCCTTCATGTAATATTCATCACACCTGTCTGTCATGCCCCCTCTATCCTGACATTTTCCTCTGCATATAATATTCATCACACCCTGTCATACTCCCCTCTATCCTGACATTTTCCTCTGCATGTAATATTCATCACGCCCTGTCATGCCCCCTCTATCCTGACATTTTCCTGTGCATGTAATATTCATCACAAACTGTCATGCCCCCCTCTATCCTGACATTTTCCTCTTCATCACACCTGTCTGTCATGCCCCTTCTATCCTGACATTTTCCTCTGCATGTAATATTCATCACGCCCTGTCATGCCCCTTCTATCCTGACATTTTCCTCTGCATGTAATATTCATCACACCCTGTCATGCCCCCCTCTATCCTCACATTTTCCTCTGCATGTAAGATTCATCACACCTGTCTGTCATGCCCCCATCTATCCTCACATTTTCCTCTGCATGTAATATTCATCACACCTGTCTGTCATGCCCCCCTCTTTCATCACAGTTTCCTCTGCATGTAATATTCATCACACCCTGTCATGCCCCCCTCTTATCTCTCATTTTCCTCTGCATATAATATTCATCACACCCTGTCATGCCCCCCTCTATCCTCACATTTTCCTCTGCATGTAATATTCATCACACCTGTCTGTCATGCCCCCTCTATCCTGACATTTTCCTCTGCATGTAATATTCATCACACCCTCTCATGCCCCCCTCTATCCTGACATTTTCCTCTGCATGTAATATTCATCACAAACTGTCATGCCCCCCTTTTATCCTAACATTTTCCTCTGCATGTAATATTCATCACACCCTGTCTGTCATGCCCCCCTTCTATCCTGACATTTTCCTCTGCATGTAATATTCATCACGCCCTGTCATGCCCCCTCTATCCTGACATTTTCCTCTGCATGTAATATTCATCACAAACTGTCATGCCCCCTCTATCCTGACACTTTCCTCTGCATGTAATATTCATCACACCCTGTCTGTCATGCCCCCTCTATCCTGACATTTTACTCTGCATGTAATATTCATCACGCCCTGTCATGCCCTCCTCTATCCTGACATTTTCCTCAGCATGTAATATTCATCACGCCCTGTCATGCCCTCCTCTATCCTGACATTTTCCTCTGCATGTAATATTCATCATACCTGTCTGTCATGCCCCTTCTATCCTGACATTTTCCTCTGCATGTAATATTCATCACAAACTGTCATGCCCCCTCTATCCTGACATTTTCCTCTGAATGTAATATTCATCACACCCTGTCTGTCATGCCCCCTTCTATCCTGACATTTTCCTCTGCTTGTAATATTCATCACACCCTGTCTGTCATGCCCCCTTCTATCCTGACATTTTCCTCTGCATGTAATATTCATCACGCCCTGTCGTGCCCCCTCTATCCTGACATTTTCCTCTGCATGTAATATTCATCACACCCTGTCTGTCATGCCCCCCTCTATCCTGACATTTTCCTCTGCATGTAATATTCTTCACACCCTGTCTGTCATGCCCCCCTCTATACTGACATTTTCCTCTGCATGTAATATTCATCACGCCCTGTCATGCCCCCTCTATCCTGACTTTTTCCCCTTCATGTAATATTCATCACACCTGTCTGTCATGCCCCCTCTATCCTGACATTTTCCTCTGCATATAATATTCATCACACCCTGTCATACTCCCCTCTATCCTGACATTTTCCTCTGCATGTAATATTCATCACTCCCTGTCATGCCCCCTCTATCCTGACATTTTCCTCTGCATGTAATATTCATCACACCCTGTCTGTCATGCCCCCCTCTATCCTGACATTTTCCTCTGCATGTAATATTCATCACACCCTGTCTGTCATGCCCCCCTCTATCCTGACATTTTCCTCTGCATGTAATATTCATCACGCCCAGTCATGCCCCCTCTATCCTGACATTTGCACCTTCATGTAATATTCATCACACCTGTCTGTCATGACCCCTCTATCCTGACATTTTCCTCTGCATGTAATATTCATCACGCCCTGTCATGCCCCTTCTATCCTGACATTTTCCACTGCATGTAATATTCATCACAAACTGTCATGCCCCCTCTATCCTGACATTTTCCTCTGCATGTAATATTCATCACACCTGTCTGTCATGCCCCCCTCTATCCTCACATTTTCCTCTGCATGTAATATTCATCACACCCTGTCTGTCATGCCCCCCTCTATTCTGATATTTTCATCTGCATGTAATATTCATCACGCCCTGTCATGCCCCCTCTATCCTGACATTTTCCTCTGAATGTAATATTCATCACACCCTGTCTGTCATGCCCCCTTCTATCCTGACATTTTCCTCTGCTTGTAATATTCATCACACTCTGTCTGTCATGCCCCCTTCTATCCTGACATTTTCCTCTGCATGTAATATTCATCACGCCCTGTCGTGCCCCCTCTATCCTGACATTTTCCTCTGCATGTAATATTCATCACTCCCTGTCATGCCCCCTCTATCCTGACATTTTCCTCTGAATGTAATATTCATCACACCCTGTCTGTCATGCCCACCTCTATCCTGACATTTTCCTCTGCATGTAATATTCATCACACCCTGTCTGTCATGCCCCCCTCTATCCTGACATTTTCCTCTGCATGTAATATTCATCATGCCCTGTCATGCCCCCTCTATCCTGACATTTTCACCTTCATGTAATATTCATCACACCTGTCTGTCATGCCCCCTCTATCCTGACATTTTCCTCTGCATATAATATTCATCACACCTGTCTGTCATGCCCCCCTTTTTCCTGACATTTTCCTCTTCATCACACCTGTCTGTCATGCCCCTTCTATCCTGACATTTTCCTCTGCATGTAATATTCATCACGCCCTGTCATGCCCCTTCTATCCTGATATTTTCCTCTGCATGTAATATTCATCACACCCTGTCATGCCCCCCCTCTATCCTCACATTTTCCTCTGCATGTAATATTCATCACACCTGTCTGTCATGCCCCCCTCTATCCTCACATTTTCCTCTGCATGTAATATTCATCACACCCTGTCTGTCATGCCCCCCTTCTATCCTGACAATTTCCTCTGCATGTAATATTCATCACAAACTGTCATGCCCCCTCTATCCTGACACTTTCCTCTGCATGTAATATTCATCACACCCTGTCTGTCATGCCCCCTCTATAATGACATTTTCCACTGCATGTAATATTCATCACGCCCTGTCATGCCCCTTCTATCCTGACATTTTCCTATGCATGTAATATTCATCACAAACTGTCATGCCCCCTCTATACTGACATTTTCCTCTGCATGTAATATTCATCACACCTGTCTGTCATGCCCCCCTCTATCCTGACATTTTCCTCTGAATGTAATAATCATCACACCCTGTCTGTCATGCCCCCTTCTATCCTGACATTTTCCTCTGCATGTTCCTCTTCATCACACCTGTCTGTCATGCCCCTTCTATCCTGACATTTTCCTCTGCATGTAATATTCATCACTCCCTGTCATGCCCCTTCTATCCTGATATTTTCCTCTGCATGTAATATTCATCACACCCTGTCATGCCCCCCCTCTATCCTCACATTTTCCTCTGCATGTAATATTCATCACACCTGTCTGTCATGCCCCCCTCTATCCTCACATTTTCCTCTGCATGTAATATTCATCACACCTGTCTGTCATGCCCCCCTCTTTCCTCACAGTTTCCTCTGCATGTAATATTCATCACACCCTGTCATGCCCCCCTCTTATCTCTCATTTTCCTCTGCATATAATATTCATCACACCCTGTCATACCCCCCTCTATCCTCACATTTTCCTCTGCATGTAATATTCATCACACCTGTCTGTCATGCCCCCCTCTATCCTGAAATTTTCCTCTGCATGTAATATTCATCACACCCTCTCATGCCCCCCTCTATCCTGACATTTTCCTCTGCATGTAAGATTCATCACGCCCTGTCATGACCCCTCTATCCTGACATTTTCCTCTGCTTGTAATATTCATCACAAACTGTCATGCCCCCCTTTTATCCTGACATTTTCCTCTGCATATAATATTCATCACACCCTGTCTGTCATGCCCCCCTTCTATCCTGACATTTTCCTCTGCATGTAATATTCATCACAAACTGTCATGCCCCCTCTATCCTGACACTTTCCTCTGCATGTAATATTCATCACACCCTGTCTGTCATGCCCCCTCTATAATGACATTTTCCTCTGCATGTAATATTCATCACGCCCTGTCATGCCCCTTCTATCCTGACATTTTCCTATGCATGTAATATTCATCACAAACTGTCATGCCCCCTCTATACTGACATTTTCCTCTGCATGTAATATTCATCACACCTGTCTGTCATGCCCCCCTCTATCCTGACATTTTCCTCTGAATGCAATAATCATCACACCCTGTCTGCCATGCCCCCTTCTATCCTGACATTTTCCTCTGCATGTAATATTCATCACACCCTGTCGGTCTTGCCCCCTTCTATCCTGACATTTTCCTCTGCATGTAATATTCATCACGCCCTGTCGTGCCCCCTCTATCCTGACATTTTCCTCTGCATGTAATATTCATCACTCCCTGTCATGCCCCCTCTATCCCGACATTTTCCTCTGAATGTAATATTCAACACACCCAGTCTGTCATGCCCCCTTCTAGCCTGACATTTTCCTCTGCATGTAATATTCATCACACCCTGTCTGTCATGCCCCCCTCTATCCTGACATTTTCCTCTGCATGTAATATTCATCACGCCCTGTCATGCCCCCTCTATCCTTACATTTTCTCCTTCATGTAATATTCATCACACCTGTCTGTCATGCCCCCTCTATCCTGACATTTTCCTCTGCATATAATATTCATCACACCCTGTCATACTCCCCTCTATCCTGACATTTTCCTCTGCATGTAATATTCATCACGCCCTGTCATGCCCCCTCTATCCTGACATTTTCCTGTGCATGTAATATTCATCACAAACTGTCATGCCCCCCTCTATCCTGACATTTTCCTCTTCATCACACCTGTCTGTCATGCCCCTTCTATCCTGACATTTTCCTCTGCATGTAATATTCATCACGCCCTGTCATGCCCCTTCTATCCTGACATTTTCCTCTGCATGTAATATTCATCACACCCTGTCATGCCCCCCTCTATCCTCACATTTTCCTCTGCATGTAATATATATCACACCTGTCTGTCATACCCCCCTCTATCCTCACATTTTCCTCTGCATGTAATATTCATCACACCCTCTCATGCCCCCCTCTATCCTGACATTTTCCTCTGCATGTAAGATTCATCACGCCCTGTCATGACCCCTCTATCCTGACATTTTCCTCTGCTTGTAATATTCATCACAAACTGTCATGCCCCCCTTTTATCCTGACATTTTCCTCTGCATATAATATTCATCACACCCTGTCTGTCATGCCCCCCTTCTATCCTGACATTTTCCTCTGCATGTAATATTCATCACAAACTGTCATGCCCCCTCTATCCTGACACTTTCCTCTGCATGTAATATTCATCACACCCTGTCTGTCATGCCCCCTCTATAATGACATTTTCCTCTGCATGTAATATTCATCACGCCCTGTCATGCCCCTTCTATCCTGACATTTTCCTCTGCATGTAATATTCATCACACCCTGTCATGCCCCCCTCTATCCTCACATTTTCCTCTGCATGAAATATATATCACACCTGTCTGTCATACCCCCCTCTATCCTCACATTTTCCTCTGCATGTAATATTCATCACACCCTCTCATGCCCTCCTCTATCCTGACATTTTCCTCTGCATGTAAGATTCATCACGCCCTGTCATGACCCCTCTATCCTGACATTTTCCTCTGCTTGTAATATTCATCACAAACTGTCATGCCCCCCTTTTATCCTGACATTTTCCTCTGCATATAATATTCATCACACCCTGTCTGTCATGCCCCCCTTCTATCCTGACATTTTCCTCTGCATGTAATATTCATCACAAACTGTCATGCCCCCTCTATCCTGACACTTTCCTCTGCATGTAATATTCATCACACCCTGTCTGTCATGCCCCCTCTATAATGACATTTTCCTCTGCATGTAATATTCATCACGCCCTGTCATGCCCCTTCTATCCTGACATTTTCCTATGCATGTAATATTCATCACAAACTGTCATGCCCCCTCTATACTGACATTTTCCTCTGCATGTAATATTCATCACACCTGTCTGTCATGCCCCCCTCTATCCTGACATTTTCCTCTGAATGCAATAATCATCACACCCTGTCTGCCATGCCCCCTTCTATCCTGACATTTTCCTCTGCATGTAATATTCATCACACCCTGTCGGTCTTGCCCCCTTCTATCCTGACATTTTCCTCTGCATGTAATATTCATCACGCCCTGTCGTGCCCCCTCTATCCTGACATTTTCCTCTGCATGTAATATTCATCACTCCCTGTCATGCCCCCTCTATCCCGACATTTTCCTCTGAATGTAATATTCAACACACCCAGTCTGTCATGCCCCCTTCTAGCCTGACATTTTCCTCTGCATGTAATATTCATCACACCCTGTCTGTCATGCCCCCCTCTATCCTGACATTTTCCTCTGCATGTAATATTCATCACGCCCTGTCATGCCCCCTCTATCCTTACATTTTCCCCTTCATGTAATATTCATCACACCTGTCTGTCATGCCCCCTCTATCCTGACATTATCCTCTGCATATAATATTCATCACACCCTGTCATACTCCCCTCTATCCTGACATTTTCCTCTGCATGTAATATTCATCACGCCCTGTCATGCCCCCTCTATCCTGACATTTTCCTGTGCATGTAATATTCATCACAAACTGTCATGCCCCCCTCTATCCTGACATTTTCCTCTTCATCACACCTGTCTGTCATGCCCCTTCTATCCTGACATTTTCCTCTGCATGTAATATTCATCACGCCCTGTCATGCCCCTTCTATCCTGACATTTTCCTCTGCATGTAATATTCATCACACCCTGTCATGCCCCCTCTATGCTCACATTTTCCTCTGCATGTAATATATATCACACCTGTCTGTCATACCCCCCTCTATCCTCACATTTTCCTCTGCATGTAATATTCATCACACCTGTCTGTCATGCCCCCGTCTTTCCTCACAGTTTCCTCTGCATGTAATATTTATCACACCCTGTCATGCCCCCCTCTATCCTCACATTTTCCTCTATATATAATATTCATCACACCCTGTCATGCCCCCTCTATCCTCACATTTTCCTCTGCATGTAATATTCATCACACCTGTCTGTCATGCCCTCTTCTATCCTGACATTTTCCTCTGCATGTAATAATCATCACAAACTGTCATGCCCCCCACTATCCTGACATTTTCCTCTGCATGTAATATTCATCACGCCCTGTCATGTCCCCCTCTATCCTGACATTTTCCTCTGCATGTAAAATTCATCACGCCCTGTCATACCCCTTCTATCCTCACATTTTCCTCTGCATGTAATATTCATCACGCCCTGTCATGCCCCCCTCTATCCTGAAATTTTCCTCTGCATGTAATATTCATCACACCCTGTGATGCCCCCCTCTATCCTGACATTTTCCTCTGCATGTAATATTCATCACGCCCTGTCATACCCCTTCTATCCTGACATTTTCCTCTGCATGTAATATTCATCACGCCCGGTCATGCCCCCCTCTATCCTCACATTTTCCTCTGCATGTAATATTCATCACACCTGTCTGTCATGCCCCCTCTATCCTGACATTTTCCTCTGCATGCAATATTCATCACGCCCAGTCATGCCCCCCTCTATCCTCACATTTTCCTCTGCATGTAATATTCATCACGCCCTGTCATACCCCTTCTATCCTGACATTTTCCTCTGCATGTAATATTCATCACGCCCTGTCATGCCCCCCTCTATCCTGAAATTTTCCTCTGCATGTAATATTCATCACACCCTGTCATACCCCTTCTATCCTTACATTTTCCTCTGCATGTAATATTCATCACGCCCTGTCATACCCTTTCTATCCTGACATTTTCCTCTGCATGTAATATTCATCACGCCCTGTCATGCCCCCCTCTATCCTGAAATTTTCCTCTGCATGTAATATTCATCACACCCTGTCATGCCCCCCTCTATCCTCACATTTTCCTCTGCATGTAATATTCATCACACTGTCTGTCATGCCCCCTCTCTCCTGACATTTTCCTCTGCATGTAATATTCATCACACCCTCTCTTGCCCTCCTCTATCCTGACATTTTCCTCTGCATGTAATATTCATCACACCTGTCTGTCATGCCCCCTCTATCCTGAGATTTTCCTCTGTATGTAATATTCATCACACCCTGTCATACTCCCCTCTATCCTGACATTTTCCTCTGCATGTAATATTCATCACGCCCTGTCATGCCCCCTCTATCCTGACATTTTCCTGTGCATGTAATATTCATCACAAACTGTAATGTCCCCCTCTATCCTGACATTTTCCTCTTCATCACACCTGTCTGTCATGCCCCTTCTATCCTGACATTTTCCTCTGCATGTAATATTCATCACGCCCTGTCATGCCCCTTCTATCCTGACATTTTCCTCTGCATGTAATATTCATCACACCCTGTCATGCCCCCCTCTATCCTCACATTTTCCTCTGATTGTAATATTCCTCACACCTGTCTGTCATGCCCCCCTCTATCCTCACATTTTCCTCTGCATGTAATATTCATCACACCTGTCTGTCATGCCCCCCTCTTTCCTCACAGTTTCCTCTGCATGTAATATTTATCACACACTGTCATGCCCCCCTCTATCCTCACATTTTCCTCTACAGATAATATTCATCACACCCTGTCATGCCCCCTCTATCCTCACATTTTCCTCTGCATGTAATATTCATCACACCTGGCTGTCATGCCCCCCTCTATCCTGACATTTTCCTCTGCATGTAATATTCATCACACCCTCTCATGCCCCCCTCTATCCTGATATTTTCCTCTGCATGTAATGTTCATCACGCCCTGTCATACCCCTTCTATCCTGACATTTTCCTCTGCATGAAATATTCATCACACCCTGTCATGCCCCCTCTATCCTGACATTTTCCTCTGCATGTAATAATCATCACAAACTTTCATGCCCCCCTCTATCCTGACATTTTCCTCTGCATGTAATATTCATCACGCCCTGTCATGTCCCCCTCTATCCTGACATTTTCCTCTGCAAGTAATATTCATCACGCCCTGTCATACCCCTTCTATCCTGACATTTTCCTCTGCATGTAATATTCATCACGCCCTGTCATGCCCCCCTCTATCCTGAAATTTTCCTCTGCATGTAATATTCATCACACCCTGTCATGCCCCCCTCTATCCTGACATTTTCCTCTGCATGTAATATTCATCACACCCTGTCATGCCCCCCTCTATCCTCACATTTTCCTCTGCATGTAATATTAATCACACCGTCATGCGCCCTCTATCCTCACATTTTCCTCTGCATGTAATATTCATCACGCCCGGTCATGCCCCCCTCTATCCTCACATTTTCCTCTGCATGTAATATTCATCACAACCTGTCATACTCCCCTCTATCCTGACATTTTCCTCTGCATGTAATATTCATCACGCCCTGTCATGCCCCCTCTATCCTGACATTTTCCTCTGCATGTAATATTCATCACGCCCTGTCTGTCATGCCCACCTTCTATCCTGACATTTTCCTCTGCATGTAATATTCATCACGCCCTGTCATGCCCCTTCTATCCTGACATTTTCCTCTGCATGTAATATTCATCACACCCTGTCATGCCGCCCTCTATCCTCACATTTTCCTCTGCATGTAATATTCATCACACCTGTCTGTCATGCCCCCCTCTATCCTCACATTTTCCTCTGCATGTAATATTCATCACACCTGTCTGTCATGCCCCCCTCTTTCCTCACAGTTTCCTCTGCATGTAATATTCATCACACCCTGTCATGCCCCCCTCTATCCTCACATTTTCCTCTGCATATAATATTCATCACACCCTGTCATGCCCCCCTCTATCCTCACATTTTCCTCTGCATGTAAAATTCATCACACCTGTCTGTCATGCCCCCCTCTATCCTGACATTTTCCTCTGCATGTAATATTCATCACACCCTCTCATGCCCCCCTCTATCCTGACATTTTCCTCTGCATGTAATATTCATCACAAACTGTCATGCATTCCTCTATCCTGACATTTTCCTCTGCATGTAATATTCATCACACCTGTCTGTCAAGCCCCCCTCTATCCTGACATTTTCCTCTGCATGTAATAATCATCACAAACTGTCATGCCCCCCTCTATCCTGACATTTTCCTCTGCATGTAATATTCATCACGCCCTGTCATGTCCCCCTCTATCCTGACATTTTCCTCTGCATGTAATATTCATCACGCCCTGTCATACCCCTTCTATCCTGACATTTTCCTCTGCATGTAATATTCATCACGCCCTGTCATGCCCCCCTCTATCCTGAAATTTTCCTCTGCATGTAATATTCATCACACCCTGTGATGCCCCCCTATATCCTGACATTTTCCTCTGCATGTAATATTCATCACGCCCTGTCATGTCCAACTCTATCCTGACATTTTCCTCTGCATGTAATATTCAGCACGCCCTGTCTTACCCCTTCTATCCTGACATTTTCCTCTGCATGTAATATTCATCACGCCCTGTCATGCCCCCCTCTATCCTGAAATTTACCTCTGCATGTAATATTCATCACACCCTGTCATACCCCTTCTATCCTGACATTTTCCTCTGCATGTAAGATTCATCACGCCCTGTCATGCCCCTCTATCCTGACATTTTCCCCTGCATGTAATATTCATCACACCTGTCATGCCCCCCTCTATCCTCACATTTTCATCTGCATGTAATATTCATCACACCTGTCTGTCATGCCCCCCTCTATCCTGACATTTTCCTCTGCATGTAATATTCATCACACCCTCTCATGCCCCCCTCTATCCTGACATTTTCCTCTGCATGTAATATTCATCACACCTGTCTGTCATGCCCCCTCTATCCTGACATTTTCCTCTGCATGTAATATTCATCACACCCTCTCATGCCCCCCTCTATCCTGACATTTTCCTCTGCATGTAATTTTCATCACACCTGTCTGTCATGCCCCCTCTATCCTGACATTTTCCTCTGCATGTAATATTCATCACACCCTGTCATACTCCCCTCTATCCTGACATTTTCCTCTGCATGTAATATTCATCACGCCCTGTCATGCTCCCTCTATCCTGACATTTTCCTGTGCATGTTATATTCATCACAAACTGTCATGCCCCCCTCTATCCTGACATTTTCCTCTTCATCACACCTGTCTGTCATGCCCCTTCTTTCCTGACATTTTCCTCTGCATGTAATATTCATCACGCCCTGTCATGCCCTTTCTATCCTGACATTTTCCTCTGCATGTAATATTCATCACACCCTGTCATGCCCCCCTCTATCCTCACATTTTCCTCTGATTGTAATATTCATCACACCTGTCTGTCATGCCCCCCTCTATCCTCACATTTTCCTCTGCATGTAATATTCATCACACCTGTCTGTCATGCCCCCCTCTTTCCTCACAGTTTCCTCTGCATGTAATATTCATCACACCCTGTCATGCCCCCCTCTATCCTCACATTTTCCTCTGCATATAATATTCATCACACCCTGTCATGCCCCCCTCTATCCTCACATTTTCCTCTGCATGTAATATTCATCACACCTGGCTGTCATGCCCCCCTCTATCCTGACATTTTCCTCTGCATGTAATTTTCATCACACCCTCTCATGCCCCCCTCTATCCTGATATTTTCCTCTGCATGTAGTATTCATCACGCCCTGTCATACCCCTTCTATCCTGACATTTTCCTCTGCATGTAATATTCATCACACCCTGTCATGCCCCCTCTATCCTGACATTTTCCTCTGCATGTAATAATCATCACAAACTTTCATGCCCCCCTCTATCCTGAAATTTTCCTCTGCATGTAATATTCATCACGCCCTGTCATGCCCCCTCTATCCTGACATTTTCCTCTGCAAGTAATAATCATCACGCCCTGTCATACCCCTTCTATCCTGACATTTTCCTCTGCATGTAATATTCATCACGCCCTGTCATGCCCCCCTCTATCCTGAAATTTTCCTCTGCATGTAATATTCATCACACCCTGTCATGCCCCCCTCTATCCTGACATTTTCCTCTGCATGTAATATTCATCACACCCTGTCATGCCCCCCTCTATCCTGACATTTTCCTCTGCATGTAATATTCATCACACCGTCATGCCCCCTCTATCCTCACATTTTCCTCTGCATGTAATATTCATCACGCACGGTCATGCCCCCCTCTATCCTCACATTTTCCTCTGCATGTAATATTCATCACACCCTGTCATACTCCCCTCTATCCTGACATTTTCCTCTGCATGTAATATTCATCACGCCCTGTCATGCCCCCTCTATCCTGACATTTTCCTCTGCATGTAATATTCATCACACCCTCTCATGCCCCCCTCTATCCTGACATTTTCCTCTGCATGTAATATTCATCACAAACTGTCATGCCCCCCTTTTATCCTAACATTTTCCTCTGCATGTAATATTCATCACACCCTGTCTGTCATGCCCCCCTTCTATCCTGACATTTTCCTCTGCATGTAATATTCATCACGCCCTGTCATGCCCCCTCTATCCTGACATTTTCCTCTGCATGTAATATTCATCACACCCTGTCTGTCATGCCCCCTCTATCCTGACATTTTACTCTGCATGTAATATTCATCACGCCCTGTCATGCACTCCTCTATCCTGACATTTTCCTCAGCATGTAATATTCATCACGCCCTGTCATGCCCTCCTCTATCCTGACATTTTCCTCTGCATGTAATATTCATCATACCTGTCTGTCATGCCCCTTCTATCCTGACATTTTCCTCTGCATGTAATATTCATCACAAACTGTCATGCCCCCTCTATCCTGACATTTTCCTCTGAATGTAATATTCATCACACCCTGTCTGTCATGCCCCCTTCTATCCTGACATTTTCCTCTGCATGTAATATTCATCACACCCTGTCTGTCATGCCCCCTTCTATCCTGACATTTTCCTCTGCTTGTAATATTCATCACGCCCTGTCGTGCCCCCTCTATCCTGACATTTTCCTCTGCATGTAATATTCATCACACCCTGTCTGTCATGCCCCCCTCTATCCTGACATTTTCCTCTGCATGTAATATTCTTCACACCCTGTCTGTCATGCCCCCCTCTATACTGACATTTTCCTCTGCATCTAATATTCATCACGCCCTGTCATGCCCCCTCTATCCTGACTTTTTCCCCTTCATGTAATATTCATCACACCTGTCTGTCATGCCCCCTCTATCCTGACATTTTCCTCTGCATATAATATTCATCACACCCTGTCATACTCCCCTCTATCCTGACATTTTCCTCTGCATGTAATTTTCATCACTCCCTGTCATGCCCCCTCTATCCTGACATTTTCCTCTGCATGTAATATTCATCACACCCTGTCTGTCATGCCCCCCTCTATCCTGACATTTTCCTCTGCATGTAATATTCATCACACCCTGTCTGTCATGCCCCCCTCTATCCTGACATTTTCCTCTGCATGTAATATTCATCACGCCCAGTCATGCCCCCTCTATCCTGACATTTTCACCTTCATGTAATATTCATCACACCTGTCTGTCATGACCCCTCTATCCTGACATTTTCCTCTGCATGTAACATTCATCATGCCCTGTCATGCCCCTTCTATCCTGACATTTTCCACTGCATGTAATATTCATCACAAACTGTCATGCCCCCTCTATCCTGACATTTTCCTCTGCATGTAATATTCATCACACCTGTCTGTCATGCCCCCCTCTATCCTGACATTTTCCTCTGCTTGTAATATTCATCACACCCTGTCTGTCATGCCCCCCTCTATCCTGATATTTTCATCTGCATGTAATATTCATCACGCCCTGTCATGCCCCCTCTATCCTGACATTTGCCTCTGAATGTAATATTCATCACACCCTGTCTGTCATGCCCCCTTCTATCCTGACATTTTCCTCTGCTTGTAATATTCATCACACTCTGTCTGTCATGCCCCCTTCTATCCTGACTTTTTCCTCTGCATGCAATATTCATCACGCCCTGTCGTGCCCCCTCTATCCTGACATTTTCCTCTGCATGTAATATTCATCACTCCCTGTCATGCCCCCTCTATCCTGACATTTTCCTCTGCATGTAATATTCATCACACCCTGTCTGTCATGCCCCCCTCTATCCTGACATTTTCCTCTGCATGTAATATTCATCACACCCTGTCTGTCATGCCCCCCTCTATCCTGACATTTTCCTCTGCATGTATTATTCATCACGCCCTGTCATGCCCCCTCTATCCTGACATTTTCACCTTCATGTAATATTCATCACACCTGTCTGTCATGCCCCCTCTATCCTGACATTTTCCTCTGCATATAATATTCATCACACCTGTCTGTCATGCCCCCCTTTTTCCTGACATTTTCCTCTTCATCACACCTGTCTGTCATGCCCCTTCTATCCTGACATTTTCCTCTGCATGTAATATTCATCACGCCCTGTCATGCCCCTTCTATCCTGATATTTTCCTCTGCATGTAATATTCATCACACCCTGTCATGCCCCCCCTCTATCCTCACATTTTCCTCTGCATGTAATATTCATCACACCTGTCTGTCATGCCCCCCTCTATCCTCACATTTTCCTCTGCAAGTAATATTCATCACACCTGTCTGTCATGCCCCCCTCTTTCCTCACAGTTTCCTCTGCATGTAATATTCATCACACCCTGTCATGCCCCCCTCTTATCTCTCATTTTCCTCTGCATATAATATTCATCACACCCTGTCATGCCCCCCTCTATCCTCACATTTTCCTCTGCATGTAATATTCATCATACCTGTCTGTCACGTGTGCCCCTCTATCCTGACATTTTCCTCTGCATGTAATATTCATCACACCCTCTCATGCCCCCCTCTATCCTGACATTTTCCTCTGCATGTAAGATTCATCACGCCCTGTCATGACCCCTCTATCCTGACATTTTCCTCTGCTTGTAATATTCATCACAAACTGTCATGCCCCCCTTTTATCCTGACATTTTCCTCTGCATATAATATTCATCACACCCTGTCTGTCATGCCCCCCTTCTATCCTGACATTTTCCACTGCATGTAATATTCATCACGCCCTGTCATGCCCCCTCTATCCTGACATTTTCCTCTGCATGTAATATTCATCACAAACTGTCATGCCCCCTCTATCCTGACACTTTCCTCTGCATGTAATATTCATCACACCCTGTCTGTCATGCCCCCTCTATCCTGACATTTTCCTCTGCATATAATATTCATCACGCCCTGTCATGCCCCTTCTATCCTGACATTTTCCTATGCATGTAATATTCATCACAAACTGTCATGCCCCCTCTATACTGACATTTTCCTCTGCATGTAATATTCATCACACAAGTCTGTCATGCCCCCCTCTATCCTGACATTTTCCTCTGAATGTAATAATCATCACACCCTGTCTGTCATGCCCCCTTCTATCCTGACATTTTCCTCTGCATGTAATATTCATCACACCCTGTCGGTCATGCCCCCTTCTATCCTGACATTTTCCTCTGCATGTAATATTCATCACGCCCTGTCGTGCCCCCTCTATCCTGACATTTTCCTCTGCATGTAATATTCATCACTCCCTGTCATGCCCCCTCTATCCTGACATTTTCCTCTGAATGTAATATTCAACACACCCTGTCTGTCATGCCCCCTTCTAGCCTGACATTTTCCTCTGCATGTAATATTCATCACACCCTGTCTGTCATGCCCACCTCTATCCTGACATTTTCCTCTGCATGTAATATTCATCACGCCCTGTCATGCCCCCTCTATCCTTACATTTTCCCCTTCATGTAATATTCATCACACCTGTCTGTCATGCCCCCTCTATCCTGACATTTTCCTCTGCATATAATATTCATCACACCCTGTCATACTCCCCTCTATCCTGACATTTTCCTCGGCATGTAATATTCATCACGCCCTGTCATGCCCCCTCTATCCTGACATTTTCCTGTGCATGTAATATTCATCACAAACTGTCATGCCCCCCTCTATCCTGACATTTTCCTCTTCATCACACCTGTCTGTCATGCCCCTTCTATCCTGACATTTTCCTCTGCATGTAATATTCATCACGCCCTGTCATGCCCCTTCTATCCTGACATTTTCCTCTGCATGTAATATTCATCACACCCTGTCATGCCCCCCTCTATCCTCACATTTTCCTCTGCATGTAATATATATCACACCTGTCTGTCATACCCCCCTCTATCCTCACATTTTCCTCTGCATGTAATATTCATCACACCTGTCTGTCATGCCCCCGTCTTTCCTCACAGTTTCCTCTGCATGTAATATTTATCACACCCTGTCATGCCCCCCTCTATCCTCACATTTTCCTCTACATATAATATTCATCACACCCTGTCATGCCCCCTCTATCCTCACATTTTCCTCTGCATGTAATATTCATCACACCTGTCTGTCATGCCCCCCTCTATCCTGACATTTTCCTCTGCATGTAATAATCATCACAAACTGTCATGCCCCCCAATATCCTGACATTTTCCTCTGCATGTAATATTCATCACGCCCTGTCATGTCCCCCTCTATCCTGACATTTTCCTCTGCATGTAATATTCATCACGCCCTGTCATACCCCTTCTATCCTGACATTTTCCTCTGCATGTAATATTCATCACGCTCTGTCATGCCCCCCTCTATCCTGAAATTTTCCTCTGCATGTAATATTCATCACACCCTGTGATGCGCCCCTCTATCCTGACATTTTCCTCTGCATGTAATATTCATCACGCCCTGTCATACCCCTTCTATCCTGACATTTTCCTCTGCATGTAATATTCATCACGCCCGGTCATGCCCCCCTCTATCCTCACATTTTCCTCTGCATGTAATATTCATCACACCTGTCTGTCATGCCCCCTCTATCCTGACATTTTCCTCTGCATGCAATATTCATCACGCCCAGTCATGCCCCCCTCTATCCTCACATTTTCCTCTGCATGTAATATTCATCACGCCCTGTCATACCCCTTCTATCCTGACATTTTCCTCTGCATGTAATATTCATCACGCCCTGTCATGCCCCCTCTATCCTGACATTTTCCTCTGCACGTAATATTCATCACACCCTGTCATGCCCCCCTCTATCCTCACATTTTCCTCTGCATGTAATATTCATCACACCTGTCTGTCATGCCCCCTCTATCCTGACATTTTCCTCTGCATGTAATATTCATCACACCCTCTCTTGCCCCCCTCTATCCTGACATTTTCCTCTGCATGTAATATTCATCACACCTGTCTGTCATGCCCCCTCTATCCTGACATTTTCCTCTGCATGTAATATTCATCACACCCTGTCATACTCCCCTCTATCCTGACATTTTCCTCTGCATGTAATATTCATCACGCCCTGTCATGCCCCCCTCTATCCTCACATTTTCCTCTGATTGTAATATTCCTCACACCTGTCTGTCATGCCCCCCTCTATCCTCACATTTTCCTCTGCATGTAATATTCATCACACCTGTCTGTCATGCCCCCCTCTTTCCTCACAGTTTCCTCTGCATGTAATATTCATCACACCCTGTCATGCCCCCCTCTATCCTCACATTTTCCTCTGCATATAATATTCATCACACCCTGTCATGCCCCCCTCTATCCTCACATTTTCCTCTGCATGTAATATTCATCACACCTGTCTGTCATGCCCCCCTCTATCCTGACATTTTCCTCTGCATGTAATATTCATCACACCCTCTCATGCCCCCCTCTATCCTGACATTTTCCTCTGCATGTAATATTCATCACACCCTCTCATGCCCCCCTCTATCCTGATATTTTCCTCTGCATGTAATATTCATCACGCCCTGTCATACCCCTTCTATCCTGACATTTTAGTCTGCATGAAATATTCATCACACCTGTCTGTCATGCCCCCTCTATCCTGACATTTTCCTCTGCATGTAATAATAATCACAAACTTTCATGCCCCCCTCTATCCTGACATTTTCCTCTGCATGTAATATTCATCACGCCCTGTCATGTCCCCCTCTATCCTGACATTTTCCTCTGCATGTAATATTCATCACGCCCTGTCATACCCCTTCTATCCTGACATTTTCCTCTGCATGTAATATTCATCACGCCCTGTCATGCCCCCCTCTATCCTGAAATTTTCCTCTGCATGTAATATTCATCACACCCTGTCATGTCCCCCTCTATCCTCACATTTTCCTCTGCATGTAATATTCATCACACCCTGTCATGCCCCCCTCTATCCTCACATTTTCCTCTGCATGTAATATTCATCACACCGTCATGCCCCCTCTATCCTCACATTTTCCTCTGCATGTAATATTCATCACGCCGGGTCATGCCCCCCTCTATCCTCACATTTTCCTCTGCATGTAATATTCATCACACCCTGTCATACTCCCCTCTATCCTGACATTTTCCTCTGCATGTAATATTCATCACGCCCTGTCATGCCCCCTCTATCCTGACATTTTCCTCTGCATGTAATATTCATCACGCCCTGTCTGTCATGCCCACCTTCTATCCTGACATTTTCCTCTGCATGTAATATTCATCACGCCCTGTCATGCCCCTTCTATCCTGACATTTTCCTCTGCATGTAATATTCATCACACCCTGTCATGCCGCCCTCTATCCTCACATTTTCCTCTGCATGTAATATTCATCACACCTGTCTGTCATGCCCCCCTCTATCCTCACATTTTCCTCTGCATGTAATATTCATCACACCTGTCTGTCTTGCCCCCCTCTTTCCTCACAGTTTCCTCTGCATGTAATATTCATCACACCCTGTCATGCCCCCCTCTATCCTCACATTTTCCTCTGCATATAATATTCATCACACCCTGTCATGCCCCCCTCTATCCTCACATTTTCCTCTGCATGTAATATTAATCACACCTGTCTGTCATGCCCCCCTCTATCCTGACATTTTCCTCTGCATGTAATATTCATCACACCCTCTCATGCCCCCCTCTATCCTGACATTTTCCTCTGCATGTAATATTCATTACAAACTGTCATGCATTCCTCTATCCTGACATTTTCCTCTGCATGTAATATTCATCACAACTGTCTGTCAAGCCCCCCTCTATCCTGACATTTTCCTCTGCATGTAATAATCATCACAAACTGTCATGCCCCCCTCTATCCTGACATTTTCCTCTGCATGTAATATTCATCACGCCCTGTCATGTCCCCCTCTATCCTGACATTTTCCTCTGCATGTAATATTCATCACGCCCTGTCATGCCCCCCTCTATCCTGAATTTTTCCTCTGCATGTAATATTCATCACACCCTGTCATGCCCCCTCTATCCTGACATTTTCTTCTGAATGTAATATTCATCACACCCTGTCTGTCATGCCCCCTTCTATCCTGACATTTTCCTCTGCTTGTAATTTTCATCACACCCTGTCTGTCATGCCCCCTTCTATCCTGACATTTTCCTCGGCATGTAATATTCATCACGCCCTGTCGTGCCCCCTCTATCCTGACATTTTCCTCTGCATGTAATATTCATCACTCCCTGTCATGCCCCCTCTATCCTGACATTTTCCTCTGCATGTAATATTCATCACACCCTGTCTGTCATGCCTCCCTCTATCCTGACATTTTCCTCTGCATGTAATATTCATCACGCCCTGTCATGCCCCCTCTATCCTGACATTTTCCTCTGCATGTAATATTCATCACGCCCTGTCTGTCATGCCCACCTTCTATCCTGACATTTTCCTCTGCATGTAATATTCATCACGCCCTGTCATGCCCCTTCTATCCTGACATTTTCCTCTGCATGTAATATTCATCACACCCTGTCATGCCGCCCTCTATCCTCACATTTTCCTCTGCATGTAATATTCATCACACCTGTCTGTCATGCCCCCCTCTATCCTCACATTTTCCTCTGCATGTAATATTCATCACACCTGTCTGTCATGCCCCCCTCTTTCCTCACAGTTTCCTCTGCATGTAATATTCATCACACCCTGTCATGCCCCCCTCTATCCTCACATTTTCCTCTGCATATAATATTCATCACACCCTGTCATGCCCCCCTCTATCCTCACATTTTCCTCTGCATGTAATATTCATCACACCTGTCTGTCATGCCCCCCTCTATCCTGACATTTTCCTCTGCATGTAATATTCATCACACCCTCTCATGCCCCCCTCTATCCTGACATTTTCCTCTGCATGTAATATTCATCACAAACTGTCATGCATTCCTCTATCCTGACATTTTCCTCTGCATGTAATATTCATCACACCTGTCTGTCAAGCCCCCCTCTATCCTGACATTTTCCTCTGCATGTAATAATCATCACAAACTGTCATGCCCCCCTCTATCCTGACATTTTCCTCTGCATGTAATATTCATCACGCCCTGTCATGTCCCCCTCTATCATGACATTTTCCTCTGCATGTAATATTCATCACGCCCTGTCATACCCCTTCTATCCTGACATTTTCCTCTGCATGTAATATTCATCACGCCCTGTCATGCCCCCCTCTATCCTGAAATTTTCCTCTGCATGTAATATTCATCACACCCTGTGATGCCCCCCTATATCCTGACATTTTCCTCTGCATGTAATATTCATCACGCCCTGTCATGTCCAACTCTATCCTGACATTTTCCTCTGCATGTAATATTCAGCACGCCCTGTCTTACCCCTTCTATCCTGACATTTTCCTCTGCATGTAATATTCATCACGCCCTGTCATGCCCCCCTCTATCCTGAAATTTACCTCTGCATGTAATATTCATCACACCCTGTCATACCCCTTCTATCCTGACATTTTCCTCTGCATGTAATATTCATCACGCCCTGTCATGCCCCCCTCTATCCTCACATTTTCCTCTGCATGTAATATTCATCACACCTGTCTGTCATGCCCCCGTCTTTCCTCACAGTTTCCTCTGCATGTAATATTTATCACACCCTGTCATGCCCCCCTCTATCCTCACATTTTCCTCTACATATAATATTCATCACACCCTGTCATGCCCCCTCTATCCTCACATTTTCCTCTGCATGTAATATTCATCACACCTGTCTGTCATGCCCCCCTCTATCCTGACATTTTCCTCTGCATGTAATAATCATCACAAACTGTCATGCCCCCCAATATCCTGACATTTTCCTCTGCATGTAATATTCATCACGCCCTGTCATGTCCCCCTCTATCCTGACATTTTCCTCTGCATGTAATATTCATCACGCCCTGTCATACCCCTTCTATCCTGACATTTTCCTCTGCATGTAATATTCATCACGCTCTGTCATGCCCCCCTCTATCCTGAAATTTTCCTCTGCATGTAATATTCATCACACCCTGTGATGCGCCCCTCTATCCTGACATTTTCCTCTGCATGTAATATTCATCACGCCCTGTCATACCCCTTCTATCCTGACATTTTCCTCTGCATGTAATATTCATCACGCCCGGTCATGCCCCCCTCTATCCTCACATTTTCCTCTGCATGTAATATTCATCACACCTGTCTGTCATGCCCCCTCTATCCTGACATTTTCCTCTGCATGCAATATTCATCACGCCCAGTCATGCCCCCCTCTATCCTCACATTTTCCTCTGCATGTAATATTCATCACGCCCTGTCATACCCCTTCTATCCTGACATTTTCCTCTGCATGTAATATTCATCACGCCCTGTCATGCCCCCTCTATCCTGACATTTTCCTCTGCACGTAATATTCATCACACCCTGTCATGCCCCCCTCTATCCTGACATTTTCCTCTGCATGTAATATTCATCACACCTGTCTGTCATGCCCCCTCTATCCTGACATTTTCCTCTGCATGTAATATTCATCACACCCTCTCTTGCCCCCCTCTATCCTGACATTTTCCTCTGCATGTAATATTCATCACACCTGTCTGTCATGCCCCCTCTATCCTGACATTTTCCTCTGCATGTAATATTCATCACACCCTGTCATACTCCCCTCTATCCTGACATTTTCCTCTGCATGTAATATTCATCACGCCCTGTCATGCCCCCCTCTATCCTCACATTTTCCTCTGATTGTAATATTCCCCACACCTGTCTGTCATGCCCCCCTCTATCCTCACATTTTCCTCTGCATGTAATATTCATCACACCTGTCTGTCATGCCCCCCTCTATCCTGACATTTTCCTCTGCATGTAATATTCATCACACCCTCTCATGCCCCCCTCTATCCTGACATTTTCCTCTGCATGTAATATTCATCACACCCTCTCATGCCCCCCTCTATCCTGATATTTTCCTCTGCATGTAATATTCATCACGCCCTGTCATACCCCTTCTATCCTGACATTTTCCTCTGCATGAAATATTCATCACACCTGTCTGTCATGCCCCCTCTATCCTGACATTTTCCTCTGCATGTAATAATAATCACAAACTTTCATGCCCCCCTCTATCCTGACATTTTCCTCTGCATGTAATATTCATCACGCCCTGTCATGTCCCCCTCTATCCTGACATTTTCCTCTGCATGTAATATTCATCACGCCCTGTCATACCCCTTCTATCCTGACATTTTCCTCTGCATGTAATATTCATCACGCCCTGTCATGCCCCCCTCTATCCTGAAATTTTCCTCTGCATGTAATATTCATCACACCCTGTCATGTCCCCCTCTATCCTCACATTTTCCTCTGCATGTAATATTCATCACACCCTGTCATGCCCCCCTCTATCCTCACATTTTCCTCTGCATGTAATATTCATCACACCGTCATGCCCCCTCTATCCTCACATTTTCCTCTGCATGTAATATTCATCACGCCGGGTCATGCCCCCCTCTATCCTCACATTTTCCTCTGCATGTAATATTCATCACACCCTGTCATACTCCCCTCTATCCTGACATTTTCCTCTGCATGTAATATTCATCACGCCCTGTCATGCCCCCTCTATCCTGACATTTTCCTCTGCATGTAATATTCATCACGCCCTGTCTGTCATGCCCACCTTCTATCCTGACATTTTCCTCTGCATGTAATATTCATCACGCCCTGTCATGCCCCTTCTATCCTGACATTTTCCTCTGCATGTAATATTCATCACACCCTGTCATGCCGCCCTCTATCCTCACATTTTCCTCTGCATGTAATATTCATCACACCTGTCTGTCATGCCCCCCTCTATCCTCACATTTTCCTCTGCATGTAATATTCATCACACCTGTCTGTCTTGCCCCCCTCTTTCCTCACAGTTTCCTCTGCATGTAATATTCATCACACCCTGTCATGCCCCCCTCTATCCTCACATTTTCCTCTGCATATAATATTCATCACACCCTGTCATGCCCCCCTCTATCCTCACATTTTCCTCTGCATGTAATATTAATCACACCTGTCTGTCATGCCCCCCTCTATCCTGACATTTTCCTCTGCATGTAATATTCATCACACCCTCTCATGCCCCCCTCTATCCTGACATTTTCCTCTGCATGTAATATTCATTACAAACTGTCATGCATTCCTCTATCCTGACATTTTCCTCTGCATGTAATATTCATCACAACTGTCTGTCAAGCCCCCCTCTATCCTGACATTTTCCTCTGCATGTAATAATCATCACGCCCTGTCGTGCCCCCTCTATCCTGACATTTTCCTCTGCATGTAATATTCATCACTCCCTGTCATGCCCCCTCTATCCTGACATTTTCCTCTGCATGTAATATTCATCACACCCTGTCTGTCATGCCTCCCTCTATCCTGACATTTTCCTCTGCATGTAATATTCATCACGCCCTGTCATGCCCCCTCTATCCTGACATTTTCCTCTGCATGTAATATTCATCACGCCCTGTCTGTCATGCCCACCTTCTATCCTGACATTTTCCTCTGCATGTAATATTCATCACGCCCTGTCATGCCCCTTCTATCCTGACATTTTCCTCTGCATGTATTATTCATCACACCCTGTCATGCCGCCCTCTATCCTCACATTTTCCTCTGCATGTAATATTCATCACACCTGTCTGTCATGCCCCCCTCTATCCTCACATTTTCCTCTGCATGTAATATTCATCACACCTGTCTGTCATGCCCCCCTCTTTCCTCACAGTTTCCTCTGCATGTAATATTCATCACACCCTGTCATGCCCCCCTCTATCCTCACATTTTCCTCTGCATATAATATTCATCACACCCTGTCATGCCCCCCTCTATCCTCACATTTTCCTCTGCATGTAATATTCATCACACCTGTCTGTCATGCCCCCCTCTATCCTGACATTTTCCTCTGCATGTAATATTCATCACACCCTCTCATGCCCCCCTCTATCCTGACATTTTCCTCTGCATGTAATATTCATCACAAACTGTCATGCATTCCTCTATCCTGACATTTTCCTCTGCATGTAATATTCATCACACCTGTCTGTCAAGCCCCCCTCTATCCTGACATTTTCCTCTGCATGTAATAATCATCACAAACTGTCATGCCCCCCTCTATCCTGACATTTTCCTCTGCATGTAATATTCATCACGCCCTGTCATGTCCCCCTCTATCATGACATTTTCCTCTGCATGTAATATTCATCACGCCCTGTCATACCCCTTCTATCCTGACATTTTCCTCTGCATGTAATATTCATCACGCCCTGTCATGCCCCCCTCTATCCTGAAATTTTCCTCTGCATGTAATATTCATCACACCCTGTGATGCCCCCCTATATCCTGACATTTTCCTCTGCATGTAATATTCATCACGCCCTGTCATGTCCAACTCTATCCTGACATTTTCCTCTGCATGTAATATTCAGCACGCCCTGTCTTACCCCTTCTATCCTGACATTTTCCTCTGCATGTAATATTCATCACGCCCTGTCATGCCCCCCTCTATCCTGAAATTTACCTCTGCATGTAATATTCATCACACCCTGTCATACCCCTTCTATCCTGACATTTTCCTCTGCATGTAAGATTCATCACGCCCTGTCATGCCCCTCTATCCTGACATTTTCCCCTGCATGTAATATTCATCACACCTGTCATGCCCCCCTCTATCCTCACATTTTCATCTGCATGTAATATTCATCACACCTGTCTGTCATGCCCCCCTCTATCCTGACATTTTCCTCTGCATGTAATATTCATCACACCCTCTCATGCCCCCCTCTATCCTGACATTTTCCTCTGCATGTAATATTCATCACACCTGTCTGTCATGCCCCCTCTATCCTGACATTTTCCTCTGCATGTAATATTCATCACACCCTCTCATGCCCCCCTCTATCCTGACATTTTCCTCTGCATGTAATTTTCATCACACCTGTCTGTCATGCCCCCTCTATCCTGACATTTTCCTCTGCATGTAATATTCATCACACCCTGTCATACTCCCCTCTATCCTGACATTTTCCTCTACATGTAATATTCATCACGCCCTGTCATGCTCCCTCTATCCTGACATTTTCCTGTGCATGTTATATTCATCACAAACTGTCATGCCCCCCTCTATCCTGACATTTTCCTCTTCATCACACCTGTCTGTCATGCCCCTTCTTTCCTGACATTTTCCTCTGCATGTAATATTCATCACGCCCTGTCATGCCCTTTCTATCCTGACATTTTCCTCTGCATGTAATATTCATCACACCCTGTCATGCCCCCCTCTATCCTCACATTTTCCTCTGATTGTAATATTCATCACACCTGTCTGTCATGCCCCCCTCTATCCTCACATTTTCCTCTGCATGTAATATTCATCACACCTGTCTGTCATGCCCCCCTCTTTCCTCACAGTTTCCTCTGCATGTAATATTCATCACACCCTGTCATGCCCCCCTCTATCCTCACATTTTCCTCTGCATATAATATTCATCACACCCTGTCATGCCCCCCTCTATCCTCACATTTTCCTCTGCATGTAATATTCATCACACCTGGCTGTCATGCCCCCCTCTATCCTGACATTTTCCTCTGCATGTAATTTTCATCACACCCTCTCATGCCCCCCTCTATCCTGATATTTTCCTCTGCATGTAGTATTCATCACGCCCTGTCATACCCCTTCTATCCTGACATTTTCCTCTGCATGTAATATTCATCACACCCTGTCATGCCCCCTCTATCCTGACATTTTCCTCTGCATGTAATAATCATCACAAACTTTCATGCCCCCCTCTATCCTGAAATTTTCCTCTGCATGTAATATTCATCACGCCCTGTCATGCCCCCTCTATCCTGACATTTTCCTCTGCAAGTAATAATCATCACGCCCTGTCATACCCCTTCTATCCTGACATTTTCCTCTGCATGTAATATTCATCACGCCCTGTCATGCCCCCCTCTATCCTGAAATTTTCCTCTGCATGTAATATTCATCACACCCTGTCATGCCCCCCTCTATCCTAACATTTTCCTCTGCATGTAATATTCATCACACCCTGTCATGCCCCCCTCTATCCTGACATTTTCCTCTGTATGTAATATTCATCACACCGTCATGCCCCCTCTATCCTCACATTTTCCTCTGCATGTAATATTCATCACGCACGGTCATGCCCCCCTCTATCCTCACATTTTCCTCTGCATGTAATATTCATCACACCCTGTCATACTCCCCTCTATCCTGACATTATCCTCTGCATGTAATATTCATCACGCCCTGTCATGCCCCCTCTATCCTGACATTTTCCTCTGCATGTAATATTCATCACACCCTCTCATGCCCCCCTCTATCCTGACATTTTCCTCTGCATGTAATATTCATCACAAACTGTCATGCCCCCCTTTTATCCTAACATTTTCCTCTGCATGTAATATTCATCACACCCTGTCTGTCATGCCCCCCTTCTATCCTGACATTTTCCTCTGCATGTAATATTCATCACGCCCTGTCATGCCCCCTCTATCCTGACATTTTCCTCTGCATGTAATATTCATCACAAACTGTCATGCCCCCTCTATCCTGACACTTTCCTCTGCATGTAATATTCATCACACCCTGTCTGTCATGCCCCCTCTATCCTGACATTTTACTCTGCATGTAATATTCATCACGCCCTGTCATGCACTCCTCTATCCTGACATTTTCCTCAGCATGTAATATTCATCACGCCCTGTCATGCCCTCCTCTATCCTGACATTTTCCTCTGCATGTAATATTCATCATACCTGTCTGTCATGCCCCTTCTATCTGGACATTTTCCTCTGCATGTAATATTCATCACAAACTGTCATGCCCCCTCTATCCTGACATTTTCCTCTGAATGTAATATTCATCACACCCTGTCTGTCATGCCCCCTTCTATCCTGACATTTTCCTCTGCATGTAATATTCATCACACCCTGTCTGTCATGCCCCCTTCTATCCTGACATTTTCCTCTGCTTGTAATATTCATCACGCCCTGTCGTGCCCCCTCTATCCTGACATTTTCCTCTGCATGTAATATTCATCACACCCTGTCTGTCATGCCCCCCTCTATCCTGACATTTTCCTCTGCATGTAATATTCTTCACACCCTGTCTGTCATGCCCCCCTCTATACTGACATTTTCCTCTGCATGTAATATTCATCACGCCCTGTCATGCCCCCTCTATCCTGACTTTTTCCCCTTCATGTAATATTCATCACACCTGTCTGTCATGCCCCCTCTATCCTGACATTTTCCTCTGCATATAATATTCATCACACCCTGTCATACTCCCCTCTATCCTGACATTTTCCTCTGCATGTAATATTCATCACCCCCTGTCATGCCCCCTCTATCCTGACATTTTCCTCTGCATGTAATATTCATCACACCCTGTCTGTCATGCCCCCCTCTATCCTGACATTTTCCTCTGCATGTAATATTCATCACACCCTGTCTGTCATGCCCCCCTCTATCCTGACATTTTCCTCTGCATGTAATATTCATCACGCCCAGTCATGCCCCCTCTGTCCTGACATTTTCACCTTCATGTAATATTCATCACACCTGTCTGTCATGACCCCTCTATCCTGACATTTTCCTCTGTATGTAATATTCATCACGCCCTGTCATGCCCCTTCTATCCTGACATTTTCCACTGCATGTAATATTCATCACAAACTGTCATGCCCCCTCTATCCTGACATTTTCCTCTGCATGTAATATTCATCACACCTGTCTGTCATGCCCCCCTCTATCCTGACATTTTCCTCTGCTTGTAATATTCATCACACCCTGTCTGTCATGCCCCCCTCTATCCTGATATTTTCATCTGCATGTAATATTCATCATGCCCTGTCATGCCCCCTCTATCCTGACATTTGCCTCTGAATGTAATATTCATCACACCCTGTCTGTCATGCCCCCTTCTATCCTGACATTTTCCTCTGCTTGTAATATTCATCACACTCTGTCTGTCATGCCCCCTTCTATCCTGACTTTTTCCTCTGCATGCAATATTCATCACGCCCTGTCGTGCCCCCTCTATCCTGACATTTTCCTCTGCATGTAATATTCATCACTCCCTGTCATGCCCCCTCTATCCTGACATTTTCCTCTGCATGTAATATTCATCACACCCTGTCTGTCATGCCCCCCTCTATCCTGACATTTTCCTCTGCATGTAATATTCATCACACCCTGTCTGTCATGCCCCCCTCTATCCTGACATTTTCCTCTGCATGTATTATTCATCACGCCCTGTCATGCCCCCTCTATCCTGACATTTTCACCTTCATGTAATATTCATCACACCTGTCTGTCATGCCCCCTCTATCCTGACATTTTCCTCTGCATATAATATTCATCACACCTGTCTGTCATGCCCCCCTTTTTCCTGACATTTTCCTCTTCATCACACCTGTCTGTCATGCCCCTTCTATCCTGACATTTTCCTCTGCATGTAATATTCATCACGCCCTGTCATGCCCCTTCTATCCTGATATTTTCCTCTGCATGTAATATTCATCACACCTGTCTGTCATGCCCCCCTCTATCCTCACATTTTCCTCTGCAAGTAATATTCATCACACCTGTCTGTCATGCCCCCCTCTTTCCTCACAGTTTCCTCTGCATGTAATATTCATCACACCCTGTCATGCCCCCCTCTTATCTCTCATTTTCCTCTGCATATAATATTCATCACACCCTGTCATGCCCCCCTCTATCCTCACATTTTCCTCTGCATGTAATATTCATCATACCTGTCTGTCACGTGTGCCCCTCTATCCTGACATTTTCCTCTGCATGTAATATTCATCACACCCTCTCATGCCCCCCTCTATCCTGACATTTTCCTCTACATGTAAGATTCATCACGCCCTGTCATGACCCCTCTATCCTGACATTTTCCTCTGCTTGTAATATTCATCACAAACTGTCATGCCCCCCTTTTATCCTGACATTTTCCTCTGCATATAATATTCATCACACCCTGTCTGTCATGCCCCCCTTCTATCCTGACATTTTCCACTGCATGTAATATTCATCACGCCCTGTCATGCCCCCTCTATCCTGACATTTTCCTCTGCATGTAATATTCATCACAAACTGTCATGCCCCCTCTATCCTGACACTTTCCTCTGCATGTAATATTCATCACACCCTGTCTGTCATGCCCCCTCTATCCTGACATTTTCCTCTGCATGTAATATTCATCACGCCCTGTCATGCCCCTTCTATCCTGACATTTTCCTATGCATGTAATATTCATCACAAACTGTCATGCCCCCTCTATACTGACATTTTCCTCTGCATGTAATATTCATCACACAAGTCTGTCATGCCCCCCTCTATCCTGACATTTTCCTCTGAATGTAATAATCATCACACCCTGTCTGTCATGCCCCCTTCTATCCTGACATTTTCCTCTGCATGTAATATTCATCACACCCTGTCGGTCATGCCCCCTTCTATCCTGACATTTTCCTCTGCATGTAATATTCATCACGCCCTGTCGTGCCCCCTCTATCCTGACATTTTCCTCTGCATGTAATCTTCATCACTCCCTGTCATGCCCCCTCTATCCTGACATTTTCCTCTGAATGTAATATTCAACACACCCTGTCTGTCATGCCCCCTTCTAGCCTGACATTTTCCTCTGCATGTAATATTCATCACACCCTGTCTGTCATGCCCACCTCTATCCTGACATTTTCCTCTGCATGTAATATTCATCACGCCCTGTCATGCCCCCTCTATCCTTACATTTTCCCCTTCATGTAATATTCATCACACCTGTCTGTCATGCCCCCTCTATCCTGACATTTTCCTCTGCATATAATATTCATCACACCCTGTCATACTCCCCTCTATCCTGACATTTTCCTCGGCATGTAATATTCATCACGCCCTGTCATGCCCCCTCTGTCCTGACATTTTCCTGTGCATGTAATATTCATCACAAACTGTCATGCCCCCCTCTATCCTGACATTTTCCTCTTCATCACACCTGTCTGTCATGCCCCTTCTATCCTGACATTTTCCTCTGCATGTAATATTCATCACGCCCTGTCATGCCCCTTCTATCCTGACATTTTCCTCTGCATGTAATATTCATCACACCCTGTCATGCCCCCCTCTATCCTCACATTTTCCTCTGCATGTAATATATATCACACCTGTCTGTCATACCCCCCTCTATCCTCACATTTTCCTCTGCATGTAATATTCATCACACCTGTCTGTCATGCCCCCGTCTTTCCTCACAGTTTCCTCTGCATGTAATATTTATCACACCCTGTCATGCCCCCCTCTATCCTCACATTTTCCTCTACATATAATATTCATCACACCCTGTCATGCCCCCTCTATCCTCACATTTTCCTCTGCATGTAATATTCATCACACCTGTCTGTCATGCCCCCCTCTATCCTGACATTTTCCTCTGCATGTAATAATCATCACAAACTGTCATGCCCCCCAATATCCTGACATTTTCCTCTGCATGTAATATTCATCACGCCCTGTCATGTCCCCCTCTATCCTGACATTTTCCTCTGCATGTAATATTCATCACGCCCTGTCATACCCCTTCTATCCTGACATTTTCCTCTGCATGTAATATTCATCACGCTCTGTCATGCCCCCCTCTATCCTGAAATTTTCCTCTGCATGTAATATTCATCACACCCTGTGATGCGCCCCTCTATCCTGACATTTTCCTCTGCATGTAATATTCATCACGCCCTGTCATACCCCTTCTATCCTTACATTTTCCTCTGCATGTAATATTCATCACGCCCGGTCATGCCCCCCTCTATCCTCACATTTTCCTCTGCATGTAATATTCATCACACCTGTCTGTCATGCCCCCTCTATCCTGACATTTTCCTCTGCATGCAATATTCATCACGCCCAGTCATGCCCCCCTCTATCCTCACATTTTCCTCTGCATGTAATATTCATCACGCCCTGTCATACCCCTTCTATCCTGACATTTTCCTCTGCATGTAATATTCATCACGCCCTGTCATGCCCCCTCTATCCTGACATTTTCCTCTGCATGTAATATTCATCACACCCTGTCATGCCCCCCTCTATCCTCACATTTTCCTCTGCATGTAATATTCATCACACCTGTCTGTCATGCCCCCTCTATCCTGACATTTTCCTCTGCATGTAATATTCATCACACCCTCTCTTGCCCCCCTCTATCCTGACATATTCCTCTGCATGTAATATTCATCACACCTGTCTGTCATGCCCCCTCTATCCTGACATTTTCCTCTGCATGTAATATTCATCACACCCTGTCATACTCCCCTCTATCCTGACATTTTCCTCTGCATGTAATATTCATCACGCCCTGTCATGCCCCCTCTATCCTGACATTTTCCTGTGCATGTAATATTCATCACAAACTGTCATGCCCCCTCTATCCTGACATTTTCCTCTTCATCACACCTGTCTGTCATGCCCCTTCTATCCTGACATTATCCTCTGCATGTAATATTCATCACGCCCTGTCATGCCCCTTCTATCCTGACATTTTCCTCTGCATGTAATATTCATCACACCCTGTCATGCCCCCCTCTATCCTCACATTTTCCTCTGATTCTAATATTCCTCACACCTGTCTGTCATGCCCCCCTCTATCCTCACATTTTCCTCTGCATGTAATATTCATCACACCTGTCTGTCATGCCCCCCTCTTTCCTCACAGTTTCCTCTGCATGTAATATTCATCACACCCTGTCATGCCCCCCTCTATCCTCACATTTTCCTCTGCATATAATATTCATCACACCCTGTCATGCCCCCCTCTATCCTCACATTTTCCTCTGCATGTAATATTCATCACACCTGGCTGTCATGCCCCCCTCTATCCTGACATTTTCCTCTGCATGTAATATTCATCACACCCTCTCATGCCCCCCTCTATCCTGATATTTTCCTCTGCATGTAATATTCATCACGCCCTGTCATACCCCTTCTATCCTGACATTTTCCTCTGCATGAAATGTTCATCACACCTGTCTGTCATGCCCCCTCTATCCTGACATTTTCCTCTGCATGTAATAATAATCACAAACTTTCATGCCCCCCTCTATCCTGACATTTTCCTCTGCATGTAATATTCATCACGCCCTGTCATGTCCCCCTCTATCCTGACATTTTCCTCTGCATGTAATATTCATCACGCCCTGTCATACCCCTTCTATCCTGACATTTTCCTCTGCATGTAATATTCATCACGCCCTGTCATGCCCCCCTCTATCCTGAAATTTTCCTCTGCATGTAATATTCATCACACCCTGTCATGCCCCCCTCTATCCTCACATTTTCCTCTGCATGTAATATTCATCACACCCTGTCATGCCCCCCTCTATCCTCACATTTTCCTCTGCATGTAATATTCATCACACCGTCATGCCCCCTCTATCCTCACATTTTCCTCTGCATGTAATATTCATCACGCCGGGTCATGCCCCCCTCTATCCTCACATTTTCCTCTGCATGTAATATTCATCACACCCTGTCATACTCCCCTCTATCCTGACATTTTCCTCTGCATGTAATATTCATCACGCCCTGTCATGCCCCCTCTATCCTGACATTTTCCTCTGCATGTAATATTCATCACGCCCTGTCTGTCATGCCCACCTTCTATCCTGACATTTTCCTCTGCATGTAATATTCATCACGCCCTGTCATGCCCCCTCTATCCTGACTTTTTCCCCTTCATGTAATATTCATCACACCTGTCTGTCATGCCCCCTCTATCCTGACATTTTCCTCTGCATATAATATTCATCACACCCTGTCATACTCCCCTCTATCCTGACATTTTCCTCTGCATGTAATATTCATCACTCCCTGTCATGCCCCCTCTATCCTGACATTTTCCTCTGCATGTAATATTCATCACACCCTGTCTGTCATGCCCCCCTCTATCCTGACATTTTCCTCTGCATGTAATATTCATCACACCCTGTCTGTCATGCCCCCCTCTATCCTGACATTTTCCTCTGCATGTAATATTCATCACGCCCAGTCATGCCCCCTCTGTCCTGACATTTTCACCTTCATGTAATATTCATCACACCTGTCTGTCATGACCCCTCTATCCTGACATTTTCCTCTGCATGTAATATTCATCACGCCCTGTCATGCCCCTTCTATCCTGACATTTTCCACTGCATGTAATATTCATCACATACTGTCATGCCCCCTCTATCCTGACATTTTCCTCTGCATGTAATATTCATCACACCTGTCTGTCATGCCCCCCTCTATCCTGACATTTTCCTCTGCTTGTAATATTCATCACACCCTGTCTGTCATGCCCCCCTCTATCCTGATATTTTCATCTGCATGTAATATTCATCACGCCCTGTCATGCCCCCTCTATCCTGACATTTGCCTCTGAATGTAATATTCATCACACCCTGTCTGTCATGCCCCCTTCTATCCTGACATTTTCCTCTGCTTGTAATATTCATCACACTCTGTCTGTCATGCCCCCTTCTATCCTGACTTTTTCCTCTGCATGCAATATTCATCACGCCCTGTCGTGCCCCCTCTATCCTGACATTTTCCTCTGCATGTAATATTCATCACTCCCTGTCATGCCCCCTCTATCCTGACATTTTCCTCTGCATGTAATATTCATCACACCCTGTCTGTCATGCCCCCCTCTATCCTGACATTTTCCTCTGCATGTAATATTCATCACACCCTGTCTGTCATGCCCCCCTCTATCCTGACATTTTCCTCTGCATGTATTATTCATCACGCCCTGTCATGCCCCCTCTATCCTGACATTTTCACCTTCATGTAATATTCATCACACCTGTCTGTCATGCCCCCTCTATCCTGACATTTTCCTCTGCATATAATATTCATCACACCTGTCTGTCATGCCCCCCTTTTTCCTGACATTTTCCTCTTCATCACACCTGTCTGTCATGCCCCTTCTATCCTGACATTTTCCTCTGCATGTAATATTCATCACGCCCTGTCATGCCCCTTCTATCCTGATATTTTCCTCTGCATGTAATATTCATCACACCTGTCTGTCATGCCCCCCTCTATCCTCACATTTTCCTCTGCAAGTAATATTCATCACACCTGTCTGTCATGCCCCCCTCTTTCCTCACAGTTTCCTCTGCATGTAATATTCATCACACCCTGTCATGCCCCCCTCTTATCTCTCATTTTCCTCTGCATATAATATTCATCACACCCTGTCATGCCCCCCTCTATCCTCACATTTTCCTCTGCATGTAATATTCATCATACATGTCTGTCACGTGTGCCCCTCTATCCTGACATTTTCCTCTGCATGTAATATTCATCACACCCTCTCATGCCCCCCTCTATCCTGACATTTTCCTCTGCATGTAAGATTCATCACGCCCTGTCATGACCCCTCTATCCTGACATTTTCCTCTGCTTGTAATATTCATCACAAACTGTCATGCCCCCCTTTTATCCTGACATTTTCCTCTGCATATAATATTCATCACACCCTGTCTGTCATGCCCCCCTTCTATCCTGACATTTTCCACTGCATGTAATATTCATCACGCCCTGTCATGCCCCCTCTATCCTGACATTTTCCTCTGCATGTAATATTCATCACAAACTGTCATGCCCCCTCTATCCTGACATTTTCCTCTGCATGTAATATTCATCACGCCCTGTCATGCCCCTTCTATCCTGACATTTTCCTATGCATGTAATATTCATCACAAACTGTCATGCCCCCTCTATACTGACATTTTCCTCTGCATGTAATATTCATCACACAAGTCTGTCATGCCCCCCTCTATCCTGACATTTTCCTCTGAATGTAATAATCATCACACCCTGTCTGTCATGCCCCCTTCTATCCTGACATTTTCCTCTGCATGTAATATTCATCACACCCTGTCGGTCATGCCCCCTTCTATCCTGACATTTTCCTCTGCATGTAATATTCATCACGCCCTGTCGTGCCCCCTCTATCCTGACATTTTCCTCTGCATGTAATC
Source organism: Taudactylus pleione (assembly GCA_031769625.1). Taxonomy (NCBI): domain Eukaryota; kingdom Metazoa; phylum Chordata; class Amphibia; order Anura; family Myobatrachidae; genus Taudactylus; species Taudactylus pleione. Next base: position 6,419,112 of record JAUIMM010000350.1, on the reverse strand, counting down.
TTCATCACTCCCTGTCATGCCCCCTCTATCCTGACATTTTCCTCTGAATGTAATATTCAACACACCCTGTCTGTCATGCCCCCTTCTAGCCTGACATTTTCCTCTGCATGTAATATTCATCACACCCTGTCTGTCATGCCCACCTCTATCCTGACATTTTCCTCTGCATGTAATATTCATCACGCCCTGTCATGCCCCCTCTATCCTTACATTTTCCCCTTCATGTAATATTCATCACACCTGTCTGTCATGCCCCCTCTATCCTGACATTTTCCTCTGCATATAATATTCATCACACCCTGTCATACTCCCCTCTATCCTGACATTTTCCTCGGCATGTAATATTCATCACGCCCTGTCATGCCCCCTCTGTCCTGACATTTTCCTGTGCATGTAATATTCATCACAAACTGTCATGCCCCCCTCTATCCTGACATTTTCCTCTTCATCACACCTGTCTGTCATGCCCCTTCTATCCTGACATTTTCCTCTGCATGTAATATTCATCACGCCCTGTCATGCCCCTTCTATCCTGACATTTTCCTCTGCATGTAATATTCATCACACCCTGTCATGCCCCCCTCTATCCTCACATTTTCCTCTGCATGTAATATATATCACACCTGTCTGTCATACCCCCCTCTATCCTCACATTTTCCTCTGCATGTAATATTCATCACACCTGTCTGTCATGCCCCCGTCTTTCCTCACAGTTTCCTCTGCATGTAATATTTATCACACCCTGTCATGCCCCCCTCTATCCTCACATTTTCCTCTACATATAATATTCATCACACCCTGTCATGCCCCCTCTATCCTCACATTTTCCTCTGCATGTAATATTCATCACACCTGTCTGTCATGCCCCCCTCTATCCTGACATTTTCCTCTGCATGTAATAATCATCACAAACTGTCATGCCCCCCAATATCCTGACATTTTCCTCTGCATGTAATATTCATCACGCCCTGTCATGTCCCCCTCTATCCTGACATTTTCCTCTGCATGTAATATTCATCACGCCCTGTCATACCCCTTCTATCCTGACATTTTCCTCTGCATGTAATATTCATCACGCTCTGTCATGCCCCCCTCTATCCTGAAATTTTCCTCTGCATGTAATATTCATCACACCCTGTGATGCGCCCCTCTATCCTGACATTTTCCTCTGCATGTAATATTCATCACGCCCTGTCATACCCCTTCTATCCTTACATTTTCCTCTGCATGTAATATTCATCACGCCCGGTCATGCCCCCCTCTATCCTCACATTTTCCTCTGCATGTAATATTCATCACACCTGTCTGTCATGCCCCCTCTATCCTGACATTTTCCTCTGCATGCAATATTCATCACGCCCAGTCATGCCCCCCTCTATCCTCACATTTTCCTCTGCATGTAATATTCATCACGCCCTGTCATACCCCTTCTATCCTGACATTTTCCTCTACATGTAATATTCATCACGCCCTGTCATGCCCCCTCTATCCTGACATTTTCCTCTGCATGTAATATTCATCACACCCTGTCATGCCCCCCTCTATCCTCACATTTTCCTCTGCATGTAATATTCATCACACCTGTCTGTCATGCCCCCTCTATCCTGACATTTTCCTCTGCATGTAATATTCATCACACCCTCTCTTGCCCCCCTCTATCCTGACATATTCCTCTGCATGTAATATTCATCACACCTGTCTGTCATGCCCCCTCTATCCTGACATTTTCCTCTGCATGTAATATTCATCACACCCTGTCATACTCCCCTCTATCCTGACATTTTCCTCTGCATGTAATATTCATCACGCCCTGTCATGCCCCCTCTATCCTGACATTTTCCTGTGCATGTAATATTCATCACAAACTGTCATGCCCCCTCTATCCTGACATTTTCCTCTTCATCACACCTGTCTGTCATGCCCCTTCTATCCTGACATTTTCCTCTGCATGTAATATTCATCACGCCCTGTCATGCCCCTTCTATCCTGACATTTTCCTCTGCATGTAATATTCATCACACCCTGTCATGCCCCCCTCTATCCTCACATTTTCCTCTGATTCTAATATTCCTCACACCTGTCTGTCATGCCCCCCTCTATCCTCACATTTTCCTCTGCATGTAATATTCATCACACCTGTCTGTCATGCCCCCCTCTTTCCTCACAGTTTCCTCTGCATGTAATATTCATCACACCCTGTCATGCCCCCCTCTATCCTCACATTTTCCTCTGCATATAATATTCATCACACCCTGTCATGCCCCCCTCTATCCTCACATTTTCCTCTGCATGTAATATTCATCACACCTGGCTGTCATGCCCCCCTCTATCCTGACATTTTCCTCTGCATGTAATATTCATCACACCCTCTCATGCCCCCCTCTATCCTGATATTTTCCTCTGCATGTAATATTCATCACGCCCTGTCATACCCCTTCTATCCTGACATTTTCCTCTGCATGAAATGTTCATCACACCTGTCTGTCATGCCCCCTCTATCCTGACATTTTCCTCTGCATGTAATAATAATCACAAACTTTCATGCCCCCCTCTATCCTGACATTTTCCTCTGCATGTAATATTCATCACGCCCTGTCATGTCCCCCTCTATCCTGACATTTTCCTCTGCATGTAATATTCATCACGCCCTGTCATACCCCTTCTATCCTGACATTTTCCTCTGCATGTAATATTCATCACGCCCTGTCATGCCCCCCTCTATCCTGAAATTTTCCTCTGCATGTAATATTCATCACACCCTGTCATGCCCCCCTCTATCCTCACATTTTCCTCTGCATGTAATATTCATCACACCCTGTCATGCCCCCCTCTATCCTCACATTTTCCTCTGCATGTAATATTCATCACACCGTCATGCCCCCTCTATCCTCACATTTTCCTCTGCATGTAATATTCATCACGCCGGGTCATGCCCCCCTCTATCCTCACATTTTCCTCTGCATGTAATATTCATCACACCCTGTCATACTCCCCTCTATCCTGACATTTTCCTCTGCATGTAATATTCATCACGCCCTGTCATGCCCCCTCTATCCTGACATTTTCCTCTGCATGTAATATTCATCACACCCTGTCTGTCATGCCCACCTTCTATCCTGACATTTTCCTCTGCATGTAATATTCATCACGCCCTGTCATGCCCCCTCTATCCTGACTTTTTCCCCTTCATGTAATATTCATCACACCTGTCTGTCATGCCCCCTCTATCCTGACATTTTCCTCTGCATATAATATTCATCACACCCTGTCATACTCCCCTCTATCCTGACATTTTCCTCTGCATGTAATATTCATCACTCCCTGTCATGCCCCCTCTATCCTGACATTTTCCTCTGCATGTAATATTCATCACACCCTGTCTGTCATGCCCCCCTCTATCCTGACATTTTCCTCTGCATGTAATATTCATCACACCCTGTCTGTCATGCCCCCCTCTATCCTGACATTTTCCTCTGCATGTAATATTCATCACGCCCAGTCATGCCCCCTCTGTCCTGACATTTTCACCTTCATGTAATATTCATCACACCTGTCTGTCATGACCCCTCTATCCTGACATTTTCCTCTGCATGTAATATTCGTCACGCCCTGTCATGCCCCTTCTATCCTGACATTTTCCACTGCATGTAATATTCATCACATACTGTCATGCCCCCTCTATCCTGACATTTTCCTCTGCATGTAATATTCATCACACCTGTCTGTCATGCCCCCCTCTATCCTGACATTTTCCTCTGCTTGTAATATTCATCACACCCTGTCTGTCATGCCCCCCTCTATCCTGATATTTTCATCTGCATGTAATATTCATCACGCCCTGTCATGCCCCCTCTATCCTGACATTTGCCTCTGAATGTAATATTCATCACACCCTGTCTGTCATGCCCCCTTCTATCCTGACATTTTCCTCTGCTTGTAATATTCATCACACTCTGTCTGTCATGCCCCCTTCTATCCTGACTTTTTCCTCTGCATGCAATATTCATCACGCCCTGTCGTGCCCCCTCTATCCTGACATTTTCCTCTGCATGTAATATTCATCACTCCCTGTCATGCCCCCTCTATCCTGACATTTTCCTCTGCATGTAATATTCATCACACCCTGTCTGTCATGCCCCCCTCTATCCTGACATTTTCCTCTGCATGTAATATTCATCACACCCTGTCTGTCATGCCCCCCTCTATCCTGACATTTTCCTCTGCATGTATTATTCATCACGCCCTGTCATGCCCCCTCTATCCTGACATTTTCACCTTCATGTAATATTCATCACACCTGTCTGTCATGCCCCCTCTATCCTGACATTTTCCTCTGCATATAATATTCATCACACCTGTCTGTCATGCCCCCCTTTTTCCTGACATTTTCCTCTTCATCACACCTGTCTGTCATGCCCCTTCTATCCTGACATTTTCCTCTGCATGTAATATTCATCACGCCCTGTCATGCCCCTTCTATCCTGATATTTTCCTCTGCATGTAATATTCATCACACCTGTCTGTCATGCCCCCCTCTATCCTCACATTTTCCTCTGCAAGTAATATTCATCACACCTGTCTGTCATGCCCCCCTCTTTCCTCACAGTTTCCTCTGCATGTAATATTCATCACACCCTGTCATGCCCCCCTCTTATCTCTCATTTTCCTCTGCATATAATATTCATCACACCCTGTCATGCCCCCCTCTATCCTCACATTTTCCTCTGCATGTAATATTCATCATACCTGTCTGTCACGTGTGCCCCTCTATCCTGACATTTTCCTCTGCATGTAATATTCATCACACCCTGTCATGACCCCTCTATCCTGACATTTTCCTCTGCTTGTAATATTCATCACAAACTGTCATGCCCCCCTTTTATCCTGACATTTTCCTCTGCATATAATATTCATCACACCCTGTCTGTCATGCCCCCCTTCTATCCTGACATTTTCCACTGCATGTAATATTCATCACGCCCTGTCATGCCCCCTCTATCCTGACATTTTCCTCTGCATGTAATATTCATCACAAACTGTCATGCCCCCTCTATCCTGACACTTTCCTCTGCATGTAATATTCATCACACCCTGTCTGTCATGCCCCCTCTATCCTGACATTTTCCTCTGCATGTAATATTCATCACGCCCTGTCATGCCCCTTCTATCCTGACATTTTCCTATGCATGTAATATTCATCACAAACTGTCATGCCCCCTCTATACTGACATTTTCCTCTGCATGTAATATTCATCACACAAGTCTGTCATGCCCCCCTCTATCCTGACATTTTCCTCTGAATGTAATAATCATCACACCCTGTCTGTCATGCCCCCTTCTATCCTCACAGTTTCCTCTGCATATAATATTCATCACACCCTGTCATACTCCCCTCTATCCTCACATTTTCCTCTACATATAATATTCATCACACCCTGTCATGCCCCCTCTAACCTCACATTTTCCTCTGCATGTAATATTCATCACACCTGTCTGTCATGCCCCCCTCTATCCTGACATTTTCCTCTGCATGTAATATTCATCACACCCTGTCGGTCATGCCCCCTTCTATCCTGACATTTTCCTCTGCATGTAATATTCATCACGCCCTGTCGTGCCCCCTCTATCCTGACATTTTCCTCTGCATGTAATATTCATCACTCCCTGTCATGCCCCCTCTATCCTGACATTTTCCTCTGAATGTAATATTCAACACACCCTGTCTGTCATGCCCCCTTCTAGCCTGACATTTTCCTCTGCATGTAATATTCATCACACCCTGTCTGTCATGCCCACCTCTATCCTGACATTTTCCTCTGCATGTAATATTCATCACGCCCTGTCATGCCCCCTCTATCCTTACATTTTCCCCTTCATGTAATATTCATCACACCTGTCTGTCATGCCCCCTCTATCCTGACATTTTCCTCTGCATATAATATTCATCACACCCTGTCATACTCCCCTCTATCCTGACATTTTCCTCGGCATGTAATATTCATCACGCCCTGTCATGCCCCCTCTGTCCTGACATTTTCCTGTGCATGTAATATTCATCACAAACTGTCATGCCCCCCTCTATCCTGACATTTTCCTCTTCATCACACCTGTCTGTCATGCCCCTTCTATCCTGACATTTTCCTCTGCATGTAATATTCATCACGCCCTGTCATGCCCCTTCTATCCTGACATTTTCCTCTGCGTGTAATATTCATCACACCCTGTCATGCCCCCCTCTATCCTCACATTTTCCTCTGCATGTAATATATATCACACCTGTCTGTCATACCCCCCTCTATCCTCACATTTTCCTCTGCATGTAATATTCATCACACCTGTCTGTCATGCCCCCGTCTTTCCTCACAGTTTCCTCTGCATGTAATATTTATCACACCCTGTCATGCCCCCCTCTATCCTCACATTTTCCTCTACATATAATATTCATCACACCCTGTCATGCCCCCTCTATCCTCACATTTTCCTCTGCATGTAATATTCATCACACCTGTCTGTCATGCCCCCCTCTATCCTGACATTTTCCTCTGCATGTAATAATCATCACAAACTGTCATGCCCCCCAATATCCTGACATTTTCCTCTGCATGTAATATTCATCACGCCCTGTCATGTCCCCCTCTATCCTGACATTTTCCTCTGCATGTAATATTCATCACGCCCTGTCATACCCCTTCTATCCTGACATTTTCCTCTGCATGTAATATTCATCACGCTCTGTCATGCCCCCCTCTATCCTGAAATTTTCCTCTGCATGTAATATTCATCACACCCTGTGATGCGCCCCTCTATCCTGACATTTTCCTCTGCATGTAATATTCATCACGCCCTGTCATACCCCTTCTATCCTGACATTTTCCTCTGCATGTAATATTCATCACGCCCGGTCATGCCCCCCTCTATCCTCACATTTTCCTCTGCATGTAATATTCATCACACCTGTCTGTCATGCCCCCTCTATCCTGACATTTTCCTCTGCATGCAATATTCATCACGCCCAGTCATGCCCCCCTCTATCCTCACATTTTCCTCTGCATGTAATATTCATCACGCCCTGTCATACCCCTTCTATCCTGACATTTTCCTCTGCATGTAATATTCATCACGCCCTGTCATGCCCCCTCTATCCTGACATTTTCCTCTGCATGTAATATTCATCACACCCTGTCATGCCCCCCTCTATCCTCACATTTTCCTCTGCATGTAATATTCATCACACCTGTCTGTCATGCCCCCTCTATCCTGACATTTTCCTCTGCATGTAATATTCATCACACCCTCTCTTGCCCCCCTCTATCCTGACATTTTCCTCTGCATGTAATATTCATCACACCTGTCTGTCATGCCCCCTCTATCCTGACATTTTCCTCTGCATGTAATATTCATCACACCCTCTCTTGCCCCCCTCTATCCTGACATTTTCCTCTGCATGTAATATTCATCACACCTGTCTGTCATGCCCCCTCTATCCTGACATTTTCCTCTGCATGTAATATTCATCACACCCTGTCATACTCCCCTCTATCCTGACATTTTCCTCTGCATGTAATATTCATCACGCCCTGTCATGCCCCCTCTATCCTGACATTTTCCTGTGCATGTAATATTCATCACAAACTGTCATGCCCCCTCTATCCTGACATTTTCCTCTTCATCACACCTGTCTGTCATGCCCCTTCTATCCTGACATTTTCCTCTGCATGTAATATTCATCACGCCCTGTCATGCCCCTTCTATCCTGACATTTTCCTCTGCATGTAATATTCATCACACCCTGTCATGCCCCCCTCTATCCTCACATTTTCCTCTGATTCTAATATTCCTCACACCTGTCTGTCATGCCCCCCTCTATCCTCACATTTTCCTCTGCATGTAATATTCATCACACCTGTCTGTCATGCCCCCCTCTTTCCTCACAGTTTCCTCTGCATGTAATATTCATCACACCCTGTCATGCCCCCCTCTATCCTCACATTTTCCTCTGCATATAATATTCATCACACCCTGTCATGCCCCCCTCTATCCTCACATTTTCCTCTGCATGTAATATTCATCACACCTGGCTGTCATGCCCCCCTCTATCCTGACATTTTCCTCTGCATGTAATATTCATCACACCCTCTCATGCCCCCCTCTATCCTGATATTTTCCTCTGCATGTAATATTCATCACGCCCTGTCATACCCCTTCTATCCTGACATTTTCCTCTGCATGAAATGTTCATCACACCTGTCTGTCATGCCCCCTCTATCCTGACATTTTCCTCTGCATGTAATAATAATCACAAACTTTCATGCCCCCCTCTATCCTGACATTTTCCTCTGCATGTAATATTCATCACGCCCTGTCATGTCCCCCTCTATCCTGACATTTTCCTCTGCATGTAATATTCATCACGCCCTGTCATACCCCTTCTATCCTGACATTTTCCTCTGCATGTAATATTCATCACGCCCTGTCATGCCCCCCTCTATCCTGAAATTTTCCTCTGCATGTAATATTCATCACACCCTGTCATGCCCCCCTCTATCCTCACATTTTCCTCTGCATGTAATATTCATCACACCCTGTCATGCCCCCCTCTATCCTCACATTTTCCTCTGCATGTAATATTCATCACACCGTCATGCCCCCTCTATCCTCACATTTTCCTCTGCATGTAATATTCATCACGCCGGGTCATGCCCCCCTCTATCCTCACATTTTCCTCTGCATGTAATATTCATCACACCCTGTCATACTCCCCTCTATCCTGACATTTTCCTCTGCATGTAATATTCATCACGCCCTGTCATGCCCCCTCTATCCTGACATTTTCCTCTGCATGTAATATTCATCACACCCTGTCTGTCATGCCCACCTTCTATCCTGACATTTTCCTCTGCATGTAATATTCATCACGCCCTGTCATGCCCCCTCTATCCTGACTTTTTCCCCTTCATGTAATATTCATCACACCTGTCTGTCATGCCCCCTCTATCCTGACATTTTCCTCTGCATATAATATTCATCACACCCTGTCATACTCCCCTCTATCCTGACATTTTCCTCTGCATGTAATATTCATCACTCCCTGTCATGCCCCCTCTATCCTGACATTTTCCTCTGCATGTAATATTCATCACACCCTGTCTGTCATGCCCCCCTCTATCCTGACATTTTCCTCTGCATGTAATATTCATCACACCCTGTCTGTCATGCTCCCCTCTATCCTGACATTTTCCTCTGCATGTAATATTCATCACGCCCAGTCATGCCCCCTCTGTCCTGACATTTTCACCTTCATGTAATATTCATCACACCTGTCTGTCATGACCCCTCTATCCTGACATTTTCCTCTGCATGTAATATTCGTCACGCCCTGTCATGCCCCTTCTATCCTGACATTTTCCACTGCATGTAATATTCATCACATACTGTCATGCCCCCTCTATCCTGACATTTTCCTCTGCATGTAATATTCATCACACCTGTCTGTCATGCCCCCCTCTATCCTGACATTTTCCTCTGCTTGTAATATTCATCACACCCTGTCTGTCATGCCCCCCTCTATCCTGATATTTTCATCTGCATGTAATATTCATCACGCCCTGTCATGCCCCCTCTATCCTGACATTTGCCTCTGAATGTAATATTCATCACACCCTGTCTGTCATGCCCCCTTCTATCCTGACATTTTCCTCTGCTTGTAATATTCATCACACTCTGTCTGTCATGCCCCCTTCTATCCTGACTTTTTCCTCTGCATGCAATATTCATCACGCCCTGTCGTGCCCCCTCTATCCTGACATTTTCCTCTGCATGTAATATTCATCACTCCCTGTCATGCCCCCTCTATCCTGACATTTTCCTCTGCATGTAATATTCATCACACCCTGTCTGTCATGCCCCCCTCTATCCTGACATTTTCCTCTGCATGTAATATTCATCACACCCTGTCTGTCATGCCCCCCTCTATCCTGACATTTTCCTCTGCATGTATTATTCATCACGCCCTGTCATGCCCCCTCTATCCTGACATTTTCACCTTCATGTAATATTCATCACACCTGTCTGTCATGCCCCCTCTATCCTGACATTTTCCTCTGCATATAATATTCATCACACCTGTCTGTCATGCCCCCCTTTTTCCTGACATTTTCCTCTTCATCACACCTGTCTGTCATGCCCCTTCTATCCTGACATTTTCCTCTGCATGTAATATTCATCACGCCCTGTCATGCCCCTTCTATCCTGATATTTTCCTCTGCATGTAATATTCATCACACCTGTCTGTCATGCCCCCCTCTATCCTCACATTTTCCTCTGCAAGTAATATTCATCACACCTGTCTGTCATGCCCCCCTCTTTCCTCACAGTTTCCTCTGCATGTAATATTCATCACACCCTGTCATGCCCCCCTCTTATCTCTCATTTTCCTCTGCATATAATATTCATCACACCCTGTCATGCCCCCCTCTATCCTCACATTTTCCTCTGCATGTAATATTCATCATACCTGTCTGTCACGTGTGCCCCTCTATCCTGACATTTTCCTCTGCATGTAATATTCATCACACCCTGTCATGACCCCTCTATCCTGACATTTTCCTCTGCTTGTAATATTCATCACAAACTGTCATGCCCCCCTTTTATCCTGACATTTTCCTCTGCATATAATATTCATCACACCCTGTCTGTCATGCCCCCCTTCTATCCTGACATTTTCCACTGCATGTAATATTCATCACGCCCTGTCATGCCCCCTCTATCCTGACATTTTCCTCTGCATGTAATATTCATCACAAACTGTCATGCCCCCTCTATCCTGACACTTTCCTCTGCATGTAATATTCATCACACCCTGTCTGTCATGCCCCCTCTATCCTGACATTTTCCTCTGCATGTAATATTCATCACGCCCTGTCATGCCCCTTCTATCCTGACATTTTCCTATGCATGTAATATTCATCACAAACTGTCATGCCCCCTCTATACTGACATTTTCCTCTGCATGTAATATTCATCACACAAGTCTGTCATGCCCCCCTCTATCCTGACATTTTCCTCTGAATGTAATAATCATCACACCCTGTCTGTCATGCCCCCTTCTATCCTCACAGTTTCCTCTGCATATAATATTCATCACACCCTGTCATACTCCCCTCTATCCTCACATTTTCCTCTACATATAATATTCATCACACCCTGTCATGCCCCCTCTATCCTCACATTTTCCTCTGCATGTAATATTCATCACACCTGTCTGTCATGCCCCCCTCTATCCTGACATTTTCCTCTGCATGTAATATTCATCACACCCTGTCGGTCATACCCCCTTCTATCCTGACATTTTCCTCTGCATGTAATATTCATCACGCCCTGTCGTGCCCCCTCTATCCTGACATTTTCCTCTGCATGTAATATTCATCACTCCCTGTCATGCCCCCTCTATCCTGACATTTTCCTCTGAATGTAATATTCAACACACCCTGTCTGTCATGCCCCCTTCTAGCCTGACATTTTCCTCTGCATGTAATATTCATCACACCCTGTCTGTCATGCCCACCTCTATCCTGACATTTTCCTCTGCATGTAATATTCATCACGCCCTGTCATGCCCCCTCTATCCTTACATTTTCCCCTTCATGTAATATTCATCACACCTGTCTGTCATGCCCCCTCTATCCTGACATTTTCCTCTGCATATAATATTCATCACACCCTGTCATACTCCCCTCTATCCTGACATTTTCCTCGGCATGTAATATTCATCACGCCCTGTCATGCCCCCTCTGTCCTGACATTTTCCTGTGCATGTAATATTCATCACAAACTGTCATGCCCCCCTCTATCCTGACATTTTCCTCTTCATCACACCTGTCTGTCATGCCCCTTCTATCCTGACATTTTCCTCTGCATGTAATATTCATCACGCCCTGTCATGCCCCTTCTATCCTGACATTTTCCTCTGCGTGTAATATTCATCACACCCTGTCATGCCCCCCTCTATCCTCACATTTTCCTCTGCATGTAATATATATCACACCTGTCTGTCATACCCCCCTCTATCCTCACATTTTCCTCTGCATGTAATATTCATCACACCTGTCTGTCATGCCCCCGTCTTTCCTCACAGTTTCCTCTGCATGTAATATTTATCACACCCTGTCATGCCCCCCTCTATCCTCACATTTTCCTCTACATATAATATTCATCACACCCTGTCATGCCCCCTCTATCCTCACATTTTCCTCTGCATGTAATATTCATCACACCTGTCTGTCATGCCCCCCTCTATCCTGACATTTTCCTCTGCATGTAATAATCATCACAAACTGTCATGCCCCCCAATATCCTGACATTTTCCTCTGCATGTAATATTCATCACGCCCTGTCATGTCCCCCTCTATCCTGACATTTTCCTCTGCATGTAATATTCATCACGCCCTGTCATACCCCTTCTATCCTGACATTTTCCTCTGCATGTAATATTCATCACGCTCTGTCATGCCCCCCTCTATCCTGAAATTTTCCTCTGCATGTAATATTCATCACACCCTGTGATGCGCCCCTCTATCCTGACATTTTCCTCTGCATGTAATATTCATCACGCCCTGTCATACCCCTTCTATCCTGACATTTTCCTCTGCATGTAATATTCATCACGCCCGGTCATGCCCCCCTCTATCCTCACATTTTCCTCTGCATGTAATATTCATCACACCTGTCTGTCATGCCCCCTCTATCCTGACATTTTCCTCTGCATGCAATATTCATCACGCCCAGTCATGCCCCCCTCTATCCTCACATTTTCCTCTGCATGTAATATTCATCACGCCCTGTCATACCCCTTCTATCCTGACATTTTCCTCTGCATGTAATATTCATCACGCCCTGTCATGCCCCCTCTATCCTGACATTTTCCTCTGCATGTAATATTCATCACACCCTGTCATGCCCCCCTCTATCCTCACATTTTCCTCTGCATGTAATATTCATCACACCTGTCTGTCATGCCCCCTCTATCCTGACATTTTCCTCTGCATGTAATATTCATCACACCCTCTCTTGCCCCCCTCTATCCTGACATTTTCCTCTGCATGTAATATTCATCACACCTGTCTGTCATGCCCCCTCTATCCTGACATTTTCCTCTGCATGTAATATTCATCACACCCTGTCATACTCCCCTCTATCCTGACATTTTCCTCTGCATGTAATATTCATCACGCCCTGTCATGCCCCCTCTATCCTGACATTTTCCTGTGCATGTAATATTCATCACAAACTGTCATGCCCCCTCTATCCTGACATTTTCCTCTTCATCACACCTGTCTGTCATGCCCCTTCTATCCTGACATTTTCCTCTGCATGTAATATTCATCACGCCCTGTCATGCCCCTTCTATCCTGACATTTTCCTCTGCATGTAATATTCATCACACCCTGTCATGCCCCCCTCTATCCTCACATTTTCCTCTGATTCTAATATTCCTCACACCTGTCTGTCATGCCCCCCTCTATCCTCACATTTTCCTCTGCATGTAATATTCATCACACCTGTCTGTCATGCCCCCCTCTTTCCTCACAGTTTCCTCTGCATGTAATATTCATCACACCCTGTCATGCCCCCCTCTATCCTCACATTTTCCTCTGCATGTAATATTCATCACACCTGGCTGTCATGCCCCCCTCTATCCTGACATTTTCCTCTGCATGTAATATTCATCACACCCTCTCATGCCCCCCTCTATCCTGATATTTTCCTCTGCATGTAATATTCATCACGCCCTGTCATACCCCTTCTATCCTGACATTTTCCTCTGCATGAAATGTTCATCACACCTGTCTGTCATGCCCCCTCTATCCTGACATTTTCCTCTGCATGTAATAATAATCACAAACTTTCATGCCCCCCTCTATCCTGACATTTTCCTCTGCATGTAATATTCATCACGCCCTGTCATGTCCCCCTCTATCCTGACATTTTCCTCTGCATGTAATATTCATCACGCCCTGTCATACCCCTTCTATCCTGACATTTTCCTCTGCATGTAATATTCATCACGCCCTGTCATGCCCCCCTCTATCCTGAAATTTTCCTCTGCATGTAATATTCATCACACCCTGTCATGCCCCCCTCTATCCTCACATTTTCCTCTGCATGTAATATTCATCACACCCTGTCATGCCCCCCTCTATCCTCACATTTTCCTCTGCATGTAATATTCATCACACCGTCATGCCCCCTCTATCCTCACATTTTCCTCTGCATGTAATATTCATCACGCCGGGTCATGCCCCCCTCTATCCTCACATTTTCCTCTGCATGTAATATTCATCACACCCTGTCATACTCCCCTCTATCCTGACATTTTCCTCTGCATGTAATATTCATCACGCCCTGTCATGCCCCCTCTATCCTGACATTTTCCTCTGCATGTAATATTCATCACACCCTGTCTATCATGCCCACCTTCTATCCTGACATTTTCCTCTGCATGTAATATTCATCACGCCCTGTCATGCCCCCTCTATCCTGACTTTTTCCCCTTCATGTAATATTCATCACACCTGTCTGTCATGCCCCCTCTATCCTGACATTTTCCTCTGCATATAATATTCATCACACCCTGTCATACTCCCCTCTATCCTGACATTTTCCTCTGCATGTAATATTCATCACTCCCTGTCATGCCCCCTCTATCCTGACATTTTCCTCTGCATGTAATATTCATCACACCCTGTCTGTCATGCCCCCCTCTATCCTGACATTTTCCTCTGCATGTAATATTCATCACACCCTGTCTGTCATGCCCCCCTCTATCCTGACATTTTCCTCTGCATGTAATATTCATCACGCCCAGTCATGCCCCCTCTGTCCTGACATTTTCACCTTCATGTAATATTCATCACACCTGTCTGTCATGACCCCTCTATCCTGACATTTTCCTCTGCATGTAATATTCGTCACGCCCTGTCATGCCCCTTCTATCCTGACATTTTCCACTGCATGTAATATTCATCACATACTGTCATGCCCCCTCTATCCTGACATTTTCCTCTGCATGTAATATTCATCACACCTGTCTGTCATGCCCCCCTCTATCCTGACATTTTCCTCTGCTTGTAATATTCATCACACCCTGTCTGTCATGCCCCCCTCTATCCTGATATTTTCATCTGCATGTAATATTCATCACGCCCTGTCATGCCCCCTCTATCCTGACATTTGCCTCTGAATGTAATATTCATCACACCCTGTCTGTCATGCCCCCTTCTATCCTGACATTTTCCTCTGCTTGTAATATTCATCACACTCTGTCTGTCATGCCCCCTTCTATCCTGACTTTTTCCTCTGCATGCAATATTCATCACGCCCTGTCGTGCCCCCTCTATCCTGACATTTTCCTCTGCATGTAATATTCATCACTCCCTGTCATGCCCCCTCTATCCTGACATTTTCCTCTGCATGTAATATTCATCACACCCTGTCTGTCATGCCCCCCTCTATCCTGACATTTTCCTCTGCATGTAATATTCATCACACCCTGTCTGTCATGCCCCCCTCTATCCTGACATTTTCCTCTGCATGTATTATTCATCACGCCCTGTCATGCCCCCTCTATCCTGACATTTTCACCTTCATGTAATATTCATCACACCTGTCTGTCATGCCCCCTCTATCCTGACATTTTCCTCTGCATATAATATTCATCACACCTGTCTGTCATGCCCCCCTTTTTCCTGACATTTTCCTCTTCATCACACCTGTCTGTCATGCCCCTTCTATCCTGACATTTTCCTCTGCATGTAATATTCATCACGCCCTGTCATGCCCCTTCTATCCTGATATTTTCCTCTGCATGTAATATTCATCACACCTGTCTGTCATGCCCCCCTCTATCCTCACATTTTCCTCTGCAAGTAATATTCATCACACCTGTCTGTCATGCCCCCCTCTTTCCTCACAGTTTCCTCTGCATGTAATATTCATCACACCCTGTCATGCCCCCCTCTTATCTCTCATTTTCCTCTGCATATAATATTCATCACACCCTGTCATGCCCCCCTCTATCCTCACATTTTCCTCTGCATGTAATATTCATCATACCTGTCTGTCACGTGTGCCCCTCTATCCTGACATTTTCCTCTGCATGTAATATTCATCACACCCTGTCATGACCCCTCTATCCTGACATTTTCCTCTGCTTGTAATATTCATCACAAACTGTCATGCCCCCCTTTTATCCTGACATTTTCCTCTGCAT
Source organism: Taudactylus pleione (assembly GCA_031769625.1). Taxonomy (NCBI): domain Eukaryota; kingdom Metazoa; phylum Chordata; class Amphibia; order Anura; family Myobatrachidae; genus Taudactylus; species Taudactylus pleione. Next base: position 6,402,845 of record JAUIMM010000350.1, on the reverse strand, counting down.
ATAATATTCATCACACCCTGTCTGTCATGCCCCCCTTCTATCCTGACATTTTCCACTGCATGTAATATTCATCACGCCCTGTCATGCCCCCTCTATCCTGACATTTTCCTCTGCATGTAATATTCATCACAAACTGTCATGCCCCCTCTATCCTGACACTTTCCTCTGCATGTAATATTCATCACACCCTGTCTGTCATGCCCCCTCTATCCTGACATTTTCCTCTGCATGTAATATTCATCACGCCCTGTCATGCCCCTTCTATCCTGACATTTTCCTATGCATGTAATATTCATCACAAACTGTCATGCCCCCTCTATACTGACATTTTCCTCTGCATGTAATATTCATCACACAAGTCTGTCATGCCCCCCTCTATCCTGACATTTTCCTCTGAATGTAATAATCATCACACCCTGTCTGTCATGCCCCCTTCTATCCTCACAGTTTCCTCTGCATATAATATTCATCACACCCTGTCATACTCCCCTCTATCCTCACATTTTCCTCTACATATAATATTCATCACACCCTGTCATGCCCCCTCTATCCTCACATTTTCCTCTGCATGTAATATTCATCACACCTGTCTGTCATGCCCCCCTCTATCCTGACATTTTCCTCTGCATGTAATATTCATCACACCCTGTCGGTCATGCCCCCTTCTATCCTGACATTTTCCTCTGCATGTAATATTCATCACGCCCTGTCGTGCCCCCTCTATCCTGACATTTTCCTCTTCATCACACCTGTCTGTCATGCCCCTTCTATCCTGACATTTTCCTCTGCATGTAATATTCATCACGCCCTGTCATGCCCCTTCTATCCTGACATTTTCCTCTGCGTGTAATATTCATCACACCCTGTCATGCCCCCCTCTATCCTCACATTTTCCTCTGCATGTAATATATATCACACCTGTCTGTCATACCCCCCTCTATCCTCACATTTTCCTCTGCATGTAATATTCATCACACCTGTCTGTCATGCCCCCGTCTTTCCTCACAGTTTCCTCTGCATGTAATATTTATCACACCCTGTCATGCCCCCCTCTATCCTCACATTTTCCTCTACATATAATATTCATCACACCCTGTCATGCCCCCTCTATCCTCACATTTTCCTCTGCATGTAATATTCATCACACCTGTCTGTCATGCCCCCCTCTATCCTGACATTTTCCTCTGCATGTAATAATCATCACAAACTGTCATGCCCCCCAATATCCTGACATTTTCCTCTGCATGTAATATTCATCACGCCCTGTCATGTCCCCCTCTATCCTGACATTTTCCTCTGCATGTAATATTCATCACGCCCTGTCATACCCCTTCTATCCTGACATTTTCCTCTGCATGTAATATTCATCACGCTCTGTCATGCCCCCCTCTATCCTGAAATTTTCCTCTGCATGTAATATTCATCACACCCTGTGATGCGCCCCTCTATCCTGACATTTTCCTCTGCATGTAATATTCATCACGCCCTGTCATACCCCTTCTATCCTGACATTTTCCTCTGCATGTAATATTCATCACGCCCGGTCATGCCCCCCTCTATCCTCACATTTTCCTCTGCATGTAATATTCATCACACCTGTCTGTCATGCCCCCTCTATCCTGACATTTTCCTCTGCATGCAATATTCATCACGCCCAGTCATGCCCCCCTCTATCCTCACATTTTCCTCTGCATGTAATATTCATCACGCCCTGTCATACCCCTTCTATCCTGACATTTTCCTCTGCATGTAATATTCATCACGCCCTGTCATGCCCCCTCTATCCTGACATTTTCCTCTGCATGTAATATTCATCACACCCTGTCATGCCCCCCTCTATCCTCACATTTTCCTCTGCATGTAATATTCATCACACCTGTCTGTCATGCCCCCTCTATCCTGACATTTTCCTCTGCATGTAATATTCATCACACCCTCTCTTGCCCCCCTCTATCCTGACATTTTCCTCTGCATGTAATATTCATCACACCTGTCTGTCATGCCCCCTCTATCCTGACATTTTCCTCTGCATGTAATATTCATCACACCCTGTCATACTCCCCTCTATCCTGACATTTTCCTCTGCATGTAATATTCATCACGCCCTGTCATGCCCCCTCTATCCTGACATTTTCCTGTGCATGTAATATTCATCACAAACTGTCATGCCCCCTCTATCCTGACATTTTCCTCTTCATCACACCTGTCTGTCATGCCCCTTCTATCCTGACATTTTCCTCTGCATGTAATATTCATCACGCCCTGTCATGCCCCTTCTATCCTGACATTTTCCTCTGCATGTAATATTCATCACACCCTGTCATGCCCCCCTCTATCCTCACATTTTCCTCTGATTGTAATATTCCTCACACCTGTCTGTCATGCCCCCCTCTATCCTCACATTTTCCTCTGCATGTAATATTCATCACACCTGTCTGTCATGCCCCCCTCTTTCCTCACAGTTTCCTCTGCATGTAATATTCATCACACCCTGTCATGCCCCCCTCTATCCTCACATTTTCCTCTGCATATAATATTCATCACACCCTGTCATGCCCCCCTCTATCCTCACATTTTCCTCTGCATGTAATATTCATCACACCTGGCTGTCATGCCCCCCTCTATCCTGACATTTTCCTCTGCATGTAATATTCATCACACCCTCTCATGCCCCCCTCTATCCTGATATTTTCCTCTGCATGTAATATTCATCACGCCCTGTCATACCCCTTCTATCCTGACATTTTCCTCTGCATGAAATATTCATCACACCTGTCTGTCATGCCCCCTCTATCCTGACATTTTCCTCTGCATGTAATAATAATCACAAACTTTCATGCCCCCCTCTATCCTGACATTTTCCTCTGCATGTAATATTCATCACGCCCTGTCATGTCCCCCTCTATCCTGACATTTTCCTCTGCATGTAATATTCATCACGCCCTGTCATACCCCTTCTATCCTGACATTTTCCTCTGCATGTAATATTCATCACGCCCTGTCATGCCCCCCTCTATCTTGAAATTTTCCTCTGCATGTAATATTCATCACACCCTGTCATGCCCCCCTCTATCCTCACATTTTCCTCTGCATGTAATATTCATCACACCCTGTCATGCCCCCCTCTATCCTCACATTTTCCTCTGCATGTAATATTCATCACACCGTCATGCCCCCTCTATCCTCACATTTTCCTCTGCATGTAATATTCATCACGCCGGGTCATGCCCCCCTCTATCCTCACATTTTCCTCTGCATGTAATATTCATCACACCCTGTCATACTCCCCTCTATCCTGACATTTTCCTCTGCATGTAATATTCATCACGCCCTGTCATGCCCCCTCTATCCTGACATTTTCCTCTGCATGTAATATTCATCACGCCCTGTCTGTCATGCCCACCTTCTATCCTGACATTTTCCTCTGCATGTAATATTCATCACGCCCTGTCATGCCCCTTCTATCCTGACATTTTCCTCTGCATGTAATATTCATCACACCCTGTCATGCCGCCCTCTATCCTCACATTTTCCTCTGCATGTAATATTCATCACACCTGTCTGTCATGCCCCCCTCTATCCTCACATTTTCCTCTGCATGTAATATTCATCACACCTGTCTGTCTTGCCCCCCTCTTTCCTCACAGTTTCCTCTGCATGTAATATTCATCACACCCTGTCATGCCCCCCTCTATCCTCACATTTTCCTCTGCATATAATATTCATCACACCCTGTCATGCCCCCCTCTATCCTCACATTTTCCTCTGCATGTAATATTAATCACACCTGTCTGTCATGCCCCCCTCTATCCTGACATTTTCCTCTGCATGTAATATTCATCACACCCTCTCATGCCCCCCTCTATCCTGACATTTTCCTCTGCATGTAATATTCATTACAAACTGTCATGCATTCCTCTATCCTGACATTTTCCTCTGCATGTAATATTCATCACACCTGTCTGTCAAGCCCCCCTCTATCCTGACATTTTCCTCTGCATGTAATAATCATCACGCCCTGTCATGCCCCCCTCTATCCTGACATTTTCCTCTGCATGTAATATTCATCACAAACTGTCATGCCCCCCTTTTATCCTAACATTTTCCTCTGCATGTAATATTCATCACACCCTGTCTGTCATGCCCCCCTTCTATCCTGACATTTTCCTCTGCATGTAATATTCATCACGCCCTGTCATGCCCCCTCTATCCTGACATTTTCCTCTGCATGTAATATTCATCACAAACTGTCATGCCCCCTCTATCCTGACACTTTCCTCTGCATGTAATATTCATCACACCCTGTCTGTCATGCCCCCTCTATCCTGACATTTTACTCTGCATGTAATATTCATCACGCCCTGTCATGCCCTCCTCTATCCTGACATTTTCCTCAGCATGTAATATTCATCACGCCCTGTCATGCCCTCCTCTATCCTGACATTTTCCTCTGCATGTAATATTCATCATACCTGTCTGTCATGCCCCTTCTATCCTGACATTTTCCTCTGCATGTAATATTCATCACAAACTGTCATGCCCCCTCTATCCTGACATTTTCCTCTGAATGTAATATTCATCACACCCTGTCTGTCATGCCCCCTTCTATCCTGACATTTTCCTCTGCTTGTAATATTCATCAAACCCTGTCTGTCATGCCCCCTTCTATCCTGACATTTTCCTCTGCATGTAATATTCATCACGCCCTGTCGTGCCCCCTCTATCCTGACATTTTCCTCTGCATGTAATATTCATCACACCCTGTCTGTCATGCCCCCCTCTATCCTGACATTTTCCTCTGCATGTAATATTCTTCACACCCTGTCTGTCATGCCCCCCTCTATACTGACATTTTCCTCTGCATGTAATATTCATCACGCCCTGTCATGCCCCCTCTATCCTGACTTTTTCCCCTTCATGTAATATTCATCACACCTGTCTGTCATGCCCCCTCTATCCTGACATTTTCCTCTGCATATAATATTCATCACACCCTGTCATACTCCCCTCTATCCTGACATTTTCCTCTGCATGTAATATTCATCACTCCCTGTCATGCCCCCTCTATCCTGACATTTTCCTCTGCATGTAATATTCATCACACCCTGTCTGTCATGCCCCCCTCTATCCTGACATTTTCCTCTGCATGTAATATTCATCACACCCTGTCTGTCATGCCCCCCTCTATCCTGACATTTTCCTCTGCATGTAATATTCATCACGCCCAGTCATGCCCCCTCTATCCTGACATTTTCACCTTCATGTAATATTCATCACACCTGTCTGTCATGACCCCTCTATCCTGACATTTTCCTCTGCATGTAATATTCATCACGCCCTGTCATGCCCCTTCTATCCTGACATTTTCCACTGCATGTAATATTCATCACAAACTGTCATGCCCCCTCTATCCTGACATTTTCCTTTGCATGTAATATTCATCACACCTGTCTGTCATGCCCCCCTCTATCCTGACATTTTCCTCTGCATGTAATATTCATCACACCCTGTCTGTCATGCCCCCCTCTATCCTGATATTTTCATCTGCATGTAATATTCATCACGCCCTGTCATGCCCCCTCTATCCTGACATTTTCCTCTGAATGTAATATTCATCACAAACTGTCATGCCCCCCTCTATCCTAACATTTTCCTCTTCATCACTCCTGTCTGTCAAGCCCCTTCTATCCTGACAATTTCCTCTGCATGTAATATTCATCACGCCCTGTCATGCCCCTTCTATCCTGACATTTTCCTCTGCATGCAATATTCATCACACCCTGTCAAGCCCCCCTCTATCCTCACATTTTCCTCTGCATGTAATATTCATCACACCTGTCTGTCATGCCCCCCTCTATCCTCACATTTTCCTCTGCGTGTAATATTCATCACACCTGTCTGTCATGCCCCCCTCTTTCCTCACAGTTTCCACTGCATGTAATTTCATCACACCCTGTCATGCCCCCCTCTATCCTCACATTTTCCTCTGCATGTAATATTCATCACACTCTGTCATGCCCCCCTCTATCCTCACATTTTATTCTGCATGTAATATTCCTCACACCTGTCTGTCATGCCCCCCTCTATCCTGACATTTTCCTCTTCATCACTCCTGTCTGTCATGCCCCTTCTATCCTGACATTTTCCTCTGCATGTAATATTCATCACGCCCTGTCATGCCCCTTCTATCCTGACATTTTCCTCTGCATGTAATATTCATCACAACCTGTCATGCCCCCCTCTATTCTCACATTTTCCTCTGCATGTAAGATTCATCACACCTGTCTGTCATGCCCCCATCTATCCTCACATTTTCCTCTGCATGTAATATTCATCACACCTGTCTGTCATGCCCCCCTCTTTCATCACAGTTTCCTCTGCATGTAATATTCATCACACCCTGTCATGCCCCCCTCTTATCTCTCATTTTCCTCTGCATATAATATTCATCACACCCTGTCATGCCCCCCTCTATCCTCACATTTTCCTCTGCATGTAATATTCATCACACCTGTCTGTCATGCCCCCCTCTATCCTGACATTTTCCTCTGCATGTAATATTCATCACACCCTCTCATGCCCCCCTCTATCCTGACATTTTCCTCTGCATGTAATATTCATCACAAACTGTCATGCCCCCCTTTTATCCTAACATTTTCCTCTGCATGTAATATTCATCACACCCTGTCTGTCATGCCCCACTTCTATCCGGACATTTTCCTCTGCATGTAATATTCATCACGCCCTGTCATGCCCCCTCTATCCTGACATTTTCCTCTGCATGTAATATTCATCACAAACTGTCATGCCCCCTCTATCCTGACACTTTCCTCTGCATGTAATATTCATCACACCCTGTCTGTCATGCCCCCTCTATCCTGACATTTTACTCTGCATGTAATATTCATCACGCCCTGTCATGCCCTCCTCTATCCTGACATTTTCCTCAGCATGTAATATTCATCACGCCCTGTCATGCCCTCCTCTATCCTGACATTTTCCTCTGCATGTAATATTCATCATACCTGTCTGTCATGCCCCTTCTATCCTGACATTTTCCTCTGCATGTAATATTCATCACAAACTGTCATGCCCCCTCTATCCTGACATTTTCCTCTGAATGTAATATTCATCACACCCTGTCTGTCATGCCCCCTTCTATCCTGACATTTTCCTCTGCTTGTAATATTCATCAAACCCTGTCTGTCATGCCCCCTTCTATCCTGACATTTTCCTCTGCATGTAATATTCATCACGCCCTGTCGTGCCCCCTCTATCCTGACATTTTCCTCTTCATGTAATATTCATCACACCCTGTCTGTCATGCCCCCCTCTATCCTGACATTTTCCTCTGCATGTAATATTCTTCACACCCTGTCTGTCATGCCCCCCTCTATACTGACATTTTCCTCTGCATGTAATATTCATCACGCCCTGTCATGCCCCCTCTATCCTGACTTTTTCCCCTTCATGTAATATTCATCACACCTGTCTGTCATGCCCCCTCTATCCTGACATTTTCCTCTGCATATAATATTCATCACACCCTGTCATACTCCCCTCTATCCTGACATTTTCCTCTGCATGTAATATTCATCACTCCCTGTCATGCCCCCTCTATCCTGACATTTTCCTCTGCATGTAATATTCATCACACCCTGTCTGTCATGCCCCCCTCTATCCTGACATTTTCCTCTGCATGTAATATTCATCACACCCTGTCTGTCATGCCCCCCTCTATCCTGACATTTTCCTCTGCATGTAATATTCATCACGCCCAGTCATGCCCCCTCTATCCTGACATTTTCACCTTCATGTAATATTCATCACACCTGTCTGTCATGACCCCTCTATCCTGACATTTTCCTCTGCATGTAATATTCATCACGCCCTGTCATGCCCCTTCTATCCTGACATTTTCCACTGCATGTAATATTCATCACAAACTGTCATGCCCCCTCTATCCTGACATTTTCCTTTGCATGTAATATTCATCACACCTGTCTGTCATGCCCCCCTCTATCCTGACATTTTCCTCTGCATGTAATATTCATCACACCCTGTCTGTCATGCCCCCCTCTATCCTGATATTTTCATCTGCATGTAATATTCATCACGCCCTGTCATGCCCCCTCTATCCTGACATTTTCCTCTGAATGTAATATTCATCACACCCTGTCTGTCATGCCCCCTTCTATCCTGACATTTTCCTCTGCTTGTAATATTCATCACACTCTGTCTGTCATGCCCCCTTCTATCCTGACATTTTCCTCTGCATGTAATATTCATCACGCCCTGTCGTGCCCCCTCTATCCTGACATTTTCCTCTGCATGTAATATTCATCACTCCCTGTCATGCCCCCTCTATCCTGACATTTTCCTCTGCATGTAATATTCATCACACCCTGTCTGTCATGCCCACCTCTATCCTGACATTTTCCTCTGCATGTAATATTCATCACACCCTGTCTGTCATGCCCCCCTCTATCCTGACATTTTCCTCTGCATGTAATATTCATCATGCCCTGTCATGCCCCCTCTATCCTGACATTTTCACCTTCATGTAATATTCATCACACCTGTCTGTCATGCCCCCTCTATCCTGACATTTTCCTCTGCATATAATATTCATCACACCTGTCTGTCATGCCCCCCTTTTTCCTGACATTTTCCTCTTCATCACACCTGTCTGTCATGCCCCTTCTATCCTGACATTTTCCTCTGCATGTAATATTCATCACGCCCTGTCATGCCCCTTCTATCCTGATATTTTCCTCTGCATGTAATATTCATCACACCCTGTCATGCCCCCCCTCTATCCTCACATTTTCCTCTGCATGTAATATTCATCACACCTGTCTGTCATGCCCCCCTCTATCCTCACATTTTCCTCTGCATGTAATATTCATCACACCCTGTCTGTCATGCCCCCTCTATAATGACATTTTCCACTGCATGTAATATTCATCACGCCCTGTCATGCCCCTTCTATCCTGACATTTTCCTATGCATGTAATATTCATCACAAACTGTCATGCCCCCTCTATACTGACATTTTCCTCTGCATGTAATATTCATCACACCTGTCTGTCATGCCCCCCTCTATCCTGACATTTTCCTCTGAATGTAATAATCATCACACCCTGTCTGTCATGCCCCCTTCTATCCTGACATTTTCCTCTGCATGTTCCTCTTCATCACACCTGTCTGTCATGCCCCTTCTATCCTGACATTTTCCTCTGCATGTAATATTCATCACGCCCTGTCATGCCCCTTCTATCCTGATATTTTCCTCTGCATGTAATATTCATCACACCCTGTCATGCCCCCCCTCTATCCTCACATTTTCCTCTGCATGTAATATTCATCACACCTGTCTGTCATGCCCCCCTCTATCCTCACATTTTCCTCTGCATGTAATATTCATCACACCTGTCTGTCATGCCCCCCTCTTTCCTCACAGTTTGGTCTGCATGTAATATTCATCACACCCTGTCATGCCCCCCTCTTATCTCTCATTTTCCTCTGCATATAATATTCATCACACCCTGTCATGCCCCCCTCTATCCTCACATTTTCCTCTGCATGTAATATTCATCACACCTGTCTGTCATGCACCCCTCTATCCTGACATTTTCCTCTGCATGTAATATTCATCACACCCTCTCATGCCCCCCTCTATCCTGACATTTTCCTCTGCATGTAAGATTCATCACGCCCTGTCATGACCCCTCTATCCTGACATTTTCCTCTGCTTGTAATATTCATCACAAACTGTCATGCCCCCCTTTTATCCTGACATTTTCCTCTGCATATAATATTCATCACACCCTGTCTGTCATGCCCCCCTTCTATCCTGACATTTTCCTCTGCATGTAATATTCATCACAAACTGTCATGCCCCCTCTATCCTGACACTTTCCTCTGCATGTAATATTCATCACACCCTGTCTGTCATGCCCCCTCTATAATGACATTTTCCTCTGCATGTAATATTCATCACGCCCTGTCATGCCCCTTCTATCCTGACATTTTCCTATGCATGTAATATTCATCACAAACTGTCATGCCCCCTCTATACTGACATTTTCCTCTGCATGTAATATTCATCACACCTGTCTGTCATGCCCCCCTCTATCCTGACATTTTCCTCTGAATGCAATAATCATCACACCCTGTCTGCCATGCCCCCTTCTATCCTGACATTTTCCTCTGCATGTAATATTCATCACACCCTGTCGGTCTTGCCCCCTTCTATCCTGACATTTTCCTCTGCATGTAATATTCATCACGCCCTGTCGTGCCCCCTCTATCCTGACATTTTCCTCTGCATGTAATATTCATCACTCCCTGTCATGCCCCCTCTATCCCGACATTTTCCTCTGAATGTAATATTCAACACACCCAGTCTGTCATGCCCCCTTCTAGCCTGACATTTTCCTCTGCATGTAATATTCATCACACCCTGTCTGTCATGCCCCCCTCTATCCTGACATTTTCCTCTGCATGCAATATTCATCACGCCCTGTCATGCCCCCTCTATCCTTACATTTTCCCCTTCATGTAATATTCATCACACCTGTCTGTCATGCCCCCTCTATCCTGACATTTTCCTCTGCATATAATATTCATCACACCCTGTCATACTCCCCTCTATCCTGACATTTTCCTCTGCATGTAATATTCATCACGCCCTGTCATGCCCCCTCTATCCTGACATTTTCCTGTGCATGTAATATTCATCACAAACTGTCATGCCCCCTCTATCCTGACATTTTCCTCTTCATCACACCTGTCTGTCATGCCCCTTCTATCGTGACATTTTCCTCTGCATGTAATATTCATCACGCCCTGTCATGCCCCTTCTATCCTGACATTTTCCTCTGCATGTAATATTCATCACACCCTGTCATGCCCCCCTCTATCCTCACATTTTCCTCTGCATGTAATATATATCACACCTGTCTGTCATACCCCCCTCTATCCTCACATTTTCCTCTGCATGTAATATTCATCACACCCTCTCATGCCCCCCTCTATCCTGACATTTTCCTCTGCATGTAAGATTCATCACGCCCTGTCATGACCCCTCTATCCTGACATTTTCCTCTGCTTGTAATATTCATCACAAACTGTCATGCCCCCCTTTTATCCTGACATTTTCCTCTGCATATAATATTCATCACACCCTGTCTGTCATGCCCCCCTTCTATCCTGACATTTTCCTCTGCATGTAATATTCATCACAAACTGTCATGCCCCCTCTATCCTGACACTTTCCTCTGCATGTAATATTCATCACACCCTGTCTGTCATGCCCCCTCTATAATGACATTTTCCTCTGCATGTAATATTCATCACGCCCTGTCATGCCCCTTCTATCCTGACATTTTCCTATGCATGTAATATTCATCACAAACTGTCATGCCCCCTCTATACTGACATTTTCCTCTGCATGTAATATTCATCACACCTGTCTGTCATGCCCCCCTCTATCCTGACATTTTCCTCTGAATGCAATAATCATCACACCCTGTCTGCCATGCCCCCTTCTATCCTGACATTTTCCTCTGCATGTAATATTCATCACACCCTGTCGGTCTTGCCCCCTTCTATCCTGACATTTTCCTCTGCATGTAATATTCATCACGCCCTGTCATGCCCCCTCTATCCTGACATTTTCCTCTGCATGTAATATTCATCACTCCCTGTCATGCCCCCTCTATCCCGACATTTTCCTCTGAATGTAATATTCAACACACCCAGTCTGTCATGCCCCCTTCTAGCCTGACATTTTCCTCTGCATGTAATATTCATCACACCCTGTCTGTCATGCCCCCCTCTATCCTGACATTTTCCTCTGCATGTAATATTCATCACGCCCTGTCATGCCCCCTCTATCCTTACATTTTCCCCTTCATGTAATATTCATCACACCTGTCTGTCATGCCCCCTCTATCCTGACATTTTCCTCTGCATATAATATTCATCACACCCTGTTATACTCCCCTCTATCCTGACATTTTCCTCTGCATGTAATATTCATCACGCCCTGTCATGCCCCCTCTATCCTGACATTTTCCTGTGCATGTAATATTCATCACAAACTGTCATGCCCCCCTCTATCCTGACATTTTCCTCTTCATCACACCTGTCTGTCATGCCCCTTCTATCCTGACATTTTCCTCTGCATGTAATATTCATCACGCCCTGTCATGCCCCTTCTATCCTGACATTTTCCTCTGCATGTAATATTCATCACACCCTGTCATGCCCCCCTCTATCCTCACATTTTCCTCTGCATGTAATATATATCACACCTGTCTGTCATACCCCCCTCTATCCTCACATTTTCCTCTGCATGTAATATTCATCACACCTGTCTGTCATGCCCCCGTCTTTCCTCACAGTTTCCTCTGCATGTAATATTTATCACACCCTGTCATGCCCCCCTCTATCCTCACATTTTCCTCTACATATAATATTCATCACACCCTGTCATGCCCCCTCTATCCTCACATTTTCCTCTGCATGTAATATTCATCACACCTGTCTGTCATGCCCCCTTCTATCCTGACATTTTCCTCTGCATGTAATAATCATCACAAACTGTCATGCCCCCCACTATCCTGACATTTTCCTCTGCATGTAATATTCATCACGCCCTGTCATGTCCCCCTCTATCCTGACATTTTCCTCTGCATGTAATATTCATCACGCCCTGTCATACCCCTTCTATCCTCACATTTTCCTCTGCATGTAATATTCATCACGCCCTGTCATGCCCCCCTCTATCCTGAAATTTTCCTCTGCATGTAATATTCATCACACCCTGTGATGCCCCCCTCTATCCTGACATTTTCCTCTGCATGTAATATTCATCATGCCCTGTCATACCCCTTCTATCCTGACATTTTCCTCTGCATGCAATATTCATCACGCCCAGTCATGCCCCCCTCTATCCTCACATTTTCCTCTCCATGTAATATTCATCACACCCTGTCATACCCCTTCTATCCTGACATTTTCCTCTGCATGTAATATTCATCACGCCCTGTCATGCCCCCCTCTATCCTGAAATTTTCCTCTGCACATAATATTCATCACACCCTGTCATACCCCTTCTATCCTGACATTTTCCTCTGCATGTAATATTCATCACGCCCTGTCATGCCCCTCTATCCTGACATTTTCCTCTGCATGTAATATTCATCACACCCTGTCATGCCCCCCTCTATCCTCACATTTTCCTCTGCATGTAATATTCATCACACTGTCTGTCATGCCCCCTCTATCCTGACATTTTCCTCTGCATGTAATATTCATCACACCCTCTCTTGCCCTCCTCTATCCTGACATTTTCCTCTGCATGTAATATTCATCACACCTGTCTGTCATGCCCCCTCTATCCTGACATTTTCCTCTGCATGTAATATTCATCACACCCTGTCATACTCCCCTCTATCCTGACATTTTCCTCTGCATGTAATATTCATCACGCCCTGTCATGCCCCCTCTATCCTGACATTTTCCTGTGCATGTAATATTCATCACAAACTGTAATGTCCCCCTCTATCCTGACATTTTCCTCTTCATCACACCTGTCTGTCATGCCCCTTCTATCCTGACATTTTCCTCTGCATGTAATATTCATCACGCCCTGTCATGCCCCTTCTATCCTGACATTTTCCTCTGCATGTAATATTCATCACACCCTGTCATGCCCCCCTCTATCCTCACATTTACCTCTGATTGTAATATTCCTCACACCTGTCTGTCATGCCCCCCTCTATCCTCACATTTTCCTCTGCATGTAATATTCATCACACCTGTCTGTCATGCCCCCCTCTTTCCTCACAGTTTCCTCTGCATGTAATATTTATCACACACTGTCATGCCCCCCTCTATCCTCACATTTTCCTCTACATATAATATTCATCACACCCTGTCATGCCCCCCTCTATCCTCACATTTTCCTCTGCATGTAATATTCATCACACCTGGCTGTCATGCCCCCCTCTATCCTGACATTTACCTCTGCATGTAATATTCATCACACCCTCTCATGCCCCCCTCTATCCTGATATTTTCCTCTGCATGTAATATTCATCACGCCCTGTCATACCCCTTCTATCCTGACATTTTCCTCTGCATGAAATATTCATCACACCCTGTCATGCCCCCTCTATCCTGACATTTTCCTCTGCATGTAATAATCATCACAAACTTTCATGCCCCCCTCTATCCTGACATTTTCCTCTGCATGTAATATTCATCACGCCCTGTCACGTCCCCCTCTATCCTGACATTTTCCTCTGCAAGTAATATTCATCACGCCCTGTCATACCCCTTCTATCCTGACATTTTCCTCTGCATGTAATATTCATCACGCCCTGTCATGCCCCCCTCTATCCTGAAATTTTCCTCTGCATGTAATATTCATCACACCCTGTCATGCCCCCCTCTATCCTGACATTTTCCTCTGCATGTAATATTCATCACACCCTGTCATGCTCCCCTCTATCCTCACATTTTCCTCTGCATGTAATATTCATCACACCGTCATGCGCCCTCTATCCTCACATTTTCCTCTGCATGTAATATTCATCACGCCCGGTCATGCCCCCCTCTATCCTCACATTTTCCTCTGCATGTAATATTCATCACACCCTGTCATACTCCCCTCTATCCTGACATTTTCCTCTGCATGTAATATTCATCACGCCCTGTCATGCCCCCTCTATCCTGACATTTTCCTCTGCATGTAATATTCATCACGCCCTGTCTGTCATGCCCACCTTCTATCCTGACATTTTCCTCTGCATGTAATATTCATCACGCCCTGTCATGCCCCTTCTATCCTGACATTTTCCTCTGCATGTAATATTCATCACACCCTGTCATGCCGCCCTCTATCCTCACATTTTCCTCTGCATGTAATATTCATCACACCTATCTGTCATGCCCCCCTCTATCCTCACATTTTCCTCTGCATGTAATATTCATCACACCTGTCTGTCATGCCCCCCTCTTTCCTCACAGTTTCCTCTGCATGTAATATTCATCACACCCTGTCATGCCCCCCTCTAACCTCACATTTTCCTCTGCATATAATATTCATCACACCCTGTCATGCCCCCCTCTATCCTCACATTTTCCTCTGCATGTAATATTCATCACACCTGTCTGTCATGCCCCCCTCTATCCTGACATTTTCCTCTGCATGTAATATTCATCACACCCTCTCATGCCCCCCTCTATCCTGACATTTTCCTCTGCATGTAATATTCATCACAAACTGTCATGCATTCCTCTATCCTGACATTTTCCTCTGCATGTAATATTCATCACACCTGTCTGTCAAGCCCCCCTCTATCCTGACATTTTCCTCTGCATGTAATAATCATCACAAACTGTCATGCCCCCCTCTATCCTGACATTTTCCTCTGCATGTAATATTCATCACGCCCTGTCATACCCCTTCTATCCTGACATTTTCCTCTGCATGTAATATTCATCACGCCCTGTCCTGCCCCCCTCTATCCTGAAATTTTCCTCTGCATGTAATATTCATCACACCCTGTGATGCCCCCCTATATCCTGACATTTTCCTCTGCATGTAATATTCATCACGCCCTGTCATGTCCAACTCTATCCTGACATTTCCTCTGCATGTAATATTCAGCACGCCCTGTCATACCCCTTCTATCCTGACATTTTCCTCTGCATGTAATATTCATCACGCCCTGTCATGCCCCCCTCTATCCTGAAATTTACCTCTGCATGTAATATTCATCACACCCTGTCATACCCCTTCTATCCTGACATTTTCCTCTGCATGTAAGATTCATCACGCCCTGTCATGCCCCTCTATCCTGACATTTTCCTCTGCATGTAATATTCAGCACACCTGTCATGCCCCCCTCTATCCTCACATTTTCATCTGCATGTAATATTCATCACACCTGTCTGTCATGCCCCCCTCTATCCTGACATTTTCCTCTGCATGTAATATTCATCACACCCTCTCATGCCCCCCTCTATCCTGACATTTTCCTCTGCATGTAATATTCATCACACCTGTCTGTCATGCCCCCTCTATCCTGACATTTTCCTCTGCATGTAATATTCATCACACCCTCTCATGCCCCCCTCTATCCTGACATTTTCCTCTGCATGTAATTTTCATCACACCTGTCTGTCATGCCCCCTCTATCCTGACATTTTCCTCTGCATGTAATATTCATCACACCCTGTCCTACTCCCCTCTATCCTGACATTTTCCTCTGCATGTAATATTCATCACGCCCTGTCATGCTCCCTCTATCCTGACATTTTCCTGTGCATGTTATATTCATCACAAACTGTCATGCCCCCCTCTATCCTGACATTTTCCTCTTCATCACACCTGTCTGTCATGCCCCTTCTTTCCTGACATTTTCCTCTGCATGTAATATTCATCACGCCCTGTCATGCCCTTTCTATCCTGACATTTTCCTCTGCATGTAATATTCATCACACCCTGTCATGCCCCCCTCTATCCTCACATTTTCCTCTGATTGTAATATTCATCACACCTGTCTGTCATGCCCCCCTCTATCCTCACATTTTCCTCTGCATGTAATATTCATCACACCTGTCTGTCATGCCCCCCTCTTTCCTCACAGTTTCCTCTGCATGTAATATTCATCACACCCTGTCATGCCCCCCTCTATCCTCACATTTTCCTCTGCATATAATATTCATCACACCCTGTCATGCCCCCCTCTATCCTCACATTTTCCTCTGCATGTAATATTCATCACACCTGGCTGTCATGCCCCCCTCTATCCTGACATTTTCCTCTGCATGTAATTTTCATCACACCCTCTCATGCCCCCCTCTATCCTGATATTTTCCTCTGCATGTAGTATTCATCACGCCCTGTCATACCCCTTCTATCCTGACATTTTCCTCTGCATGTAATATTCATCACACCCTGTCATGCCCCCTCTATCCTGACATTTTCCTCTGCATGTAATAATCATCACAAACTTTCATGCCCCCCTCTATCCTGACATTTTCCTCTGCATGTAATATTCATCACGCCCTGTCATGTCCCCCTCTATCCTGACATTTTCCTCTGCAAGTAATATTCATCACGCCCTGTCATACCTCTTCTATCCTGACATTTTCCTCTGCATGTAATATTCATCACGCCCTGTCATGCCCCCTCTATCCTGAAATTTTCCTCTGCATGTAATATTCATCACACCCTGTCATGCCCCCCTCTATCCTGACATTTTCCTCTGCATGTAATATTCATCACACCCTGTCATGCCCCCCTCTATCCTCACATTTTCCTCTGCATGTAATATTCATCACACCGTCATGCCCCCTCTATCCTCACATTTTCCTCTGCATGTAATATTCATCACGCCCGGTCATGCCCCCCTCTATCCTCACATTTTCCTCTGCATGTAATATTCATCACACCCTGTCATACTCCCCTCTATCCTGACATTTTCCTCTGCATGTAATATTCATCACGCCCTGTCATGCCCCCTCTATCCTGAAATTTTCCTCTGCATGTAATATTCATCACGCCCTGTCTGTCATGCCCACCTTCTATCCTGACATTTTCCTCTGCATGTAATATTCATCACGCCCTGTCATGCCCCTTCTATCCTGACATTTTCCTCTGCATGTAATATTCATCACACCCTGTCATGCCGCCCTCTATCCTCACATTTTCCTCTGCATGTAATATTCATCACACCTGTCTGTCATGCCCCCCTCTATCCTCACATTTTCCTCTGCATGTAATATTCATCACACCTGTCTGTCATGCCCCCCTCTTTCCTCACAGTTTCCTCTGCATGTAATATTCATCACACCCTGTCATGCCCCCCTCTATCCTCACATTTTCCTCTGCATATAATATTCATCACACCCTGTCATGCCCCCCTCTATCCTCACATTTTCCTCTGCATGTAATATTCATCACACCTGTCTGTCATGCCCCCCCTCTATCCTGACATTTTCCTCTGCATGTAATATTCATCACACCCTCTCATGCCCCCCTCTATCCTGACATTTTCCTCTGCATGTAATATTCATCACAAACTGTCATGCATTCCTCTATCCTGACATTTTCCTCTGCATGTAATATTCATCACACCTGTCTGTCAAGCCCCCCTCTATCCTGACATTTTCCTCTGCATGTAATAATCATCACAAACTGTCATGCCCCCCTCTATCCTGACATTTTCCTCTGCATGTAATATTCATCACGCCCTGTCATGCCCCCCTCTATCCTGACATTTTCCTCTGAATGCAATAATCATCACACCCTGTCTGCCATGCCCCCTTCTATCCTGACATTTTCCTCTGCATGTAATATTCATCACACCCTGTCGGTCTTGCCCCCTTCTATCCTGACATTTTCCTCTGCATGTAATATTCATCACGCCCTGTCGTGCCCCCTCTATCCTGACATTTTCCTCTGCATGTAATATTCATCACTCCCTGTCATGCCCCCTCTATCCCGACATTTTCCTCTGAATGTAATATTCAACACACCCAGTCTGTCATGCCCCCTTCTAGCCTGACATTTTCCTCTGCATGTAATATTCATCACACCCTGTCTGTCATGCCCCCCTCTATCCTGACATTTTCCTCTGCATGTAATATTCATCACGCCCTGTCATGCCCCCTCTATCCTTACATTTTCCCCTTCATGTAATATTCATCACACCTGTCTGTCATGCCCCCTCTATCCTGACATTTTCCTCTGCATATAATATTCATCACACCCTGTCATACTCCCCTCTATCCTGACATTTTCCTCTGCATGTAATATTCATCACGCCCTGTCATGCCCCCTCTATCCTGACATTTTCCTGTGCATGTAATATTCATCACAAACTGTCATGCCCCCCCTCTATCCTGACATTTTCCTCTTCATCACACCTGTCTGTCATGCCCCTTCTATCCTGACATTTTCCTCTGCATGTAATATTCATCACGCCCTGTCATGCCCCTTCTATCCTGACATTTTCCTCTGCATGTAATATTCATCACACCCTGTCATGCCCCCCTCTATCCTCACATTTTCCTCTGCATGTAATATATATCACACCTGTCTGTCATACCCCCCTCTATCCTCACATTTTCCTCTGCATGTAATATTCATCACACCCTCTCATGCCCCCCTCTATCCTGACATTTTCCTCTGCATGTAAGATTCATCACGCCCTGTCATGACCCCTCTATCCTGACATTTTCCTCTGCTTGTAATATTCATCACAAACTGTCATGCCCCCCTTTTATCCTGACATTTTCCTCTGCATATAATATTCATCACACCCTGTCTGTCATGCCCCCCTTCTATCCTGACATTTTCCTCTGCATGTAATATTCATCACAAACTGTCATGCCCCCTCTATCCTGACACTTTCCTCTGCATGTAATATTCATCACACCCTGTCTGTCATGCCCCCTCTATAATGACATTTTCCTCTGCATGTAATATTCATCACGCCCTGTCATGCCCCTTCTATCCTGACATTTTCCTATGCATGTAATATTCATCACAAACTGTCATGCCCCCTCTATACTGACATTTTCCTCTGCATGTAATATTCATCACACCTGTCTGTCATGCCCCCCTCTATCCTGACATTTTCCTCTGAATGCAATAATCATCACACCCTGTCTGCCATGCCCCCTTCTATCCTGACATTTTCCTCTGCATGTAATATTCATCACACCCTGTCGGTCTTGCCCCCTTCTATCCTGACATTTTCCTCTGCATGTAATATTCATCACGCCCTGTCGTGCCCCCTCTATCCTGACATTTTCCTCTGCATGTAATATTCATCACTCCCTGTCATGCCCCCTCTATCCCGACATTTTCCTCTGAATGTAATATTCAACACACCCAGTCTGTCATGCCCCCTTCTAGCCTGACATTTTCCTCTGCATGTAATATTCATCACACCCTGTCTGTCATGCCCCCCTCTATCCTGACATTTTCCTCTGCATGTAATATTCATCACGCCCTGTCATGCCCCCTCTATCCTTACATTTTCCCCTTCATGTAATATTCATCACACCTGTCTGTCATGCCCCCTCTATCCTGACATTTTCCTCTGCATATAATATTCATCACACCCTGTTATACTCCCCTCTATCCTGACATTTTCCTCTGCATGTAATATTCATCACGCCCTGTCATGCCCCCTCTATCCTGACATTTTCCTGTGCATGTAATATTCATCACAAACTGTCATGCCCCCCTCTATCCTGACATTTTCCTCTTCATCACACCTGTCTGTCATGCCCCTTCTATCCTGACATTTTCCTCTGCATGTAATATTCATCACGCCCTGTCATGCCCCTTCTATCCTGACATTTTCCTCTGCATGTAATATTCATCACACCCTGTCATGCCCCCCTCTATCCTCACATTTTCCTCTGCATGTAATATATATCACACCTGTCTGTCATACCCCCCTCTATCCTCACATTTTCCTCTGCATGTAATATTCATCACACCTGTCTGTCATGCCCCCGTCTTTCCTCACAGTTTCCTCTGCATGTAATATTTATCACACCCTGTCATGCCCCCCTCTATCCTCACATTTTCCTCTACATATAATATTCATCACACCCTGTCATGCCCCCTCTATCCTCACATTTTCCTCTGCATGTAATATTCATCACACCTGTCTGTCATGCCCCCTTCTATCCTGACATTTTCCTCTGCATGTAATAATCATCACAAACTGTCATGCCCCCCACTATCCTGACATTTTCCTCTGCATGTAATATTCATCACGCCCTGTCATGTCCCCCTCTATCCTGACATTTTCCTCTGCATGTAATATTCATCACGCCCTGTCATACCCCTTCTATCCTCACATTTTCCTCTGCATGTAATATTCATCACGCCCTGTCATGCCCCCCTCTATCCTGAAATTTTCCTCTGCATGTAATATTCATCACACCCTGTGATGCCCCCCTCTATCCTGACATTTTCCTCTGCATGTAATATTCATCACGCCCTGTCATACCCCTTCTATCCTGACATTTTCCTCTGCATGTAATATTCATCACGCCCGGTCATGCCCCCCTCTATCCTCACATTTTCCTCTGCATGTAATATTCATCACACCTGTCTGTCATGCCCCCTCTATCCTGACATTTTCCTCTGCATGCAATATTCATCACGCCCAGTCATGCCCCCCTCTATCCTCACATTTTCCTCTGCATGTAATATTCATCACACCCTGTCATACCCCTTCTATCCTGACATTTTCCTCTGCATGTAATATTCATCACGCCCTGTCATGCCCCCCTCTATCCTGAAATTTTCCTCTGCACGTAATATTCATCACACCCTGTCATACCCCTTCTATCCTGACATTTTCCTCTGCATGTAATATTCATCACGCCCTGTCATGCCCCTCTATCCTGACATTTTCCTCTGCATGTAATATTCATCACACCCTGTCATGCCCCCCTCTATCCTCACATTTTCCTCTGCATGTAATATTCATCACACTGTCTGTCATGCCCCCTCTATCCTGACATTTTCCTCTGCATGTAATATTCATCACACCCTCTCTTGCCCTCCTCTATCCTGACATTTTCCTCTGCATGTAATATTCATCACACCTGTCTGTCATGCCCCCTCTATCCTGACATTTTCCTCTGCATGTAATATTCATCACACCCTGTCATACTCCCCTCTATCCTGACATTTTCCTCTGCATGTAATATTCATCACGCCCTGTCATGCCCCCTCTATCCTGACATTTTCCTGTGCATGTAATATTCATCACAAACTGTAATGTCCCCCTCTATCCTGACATTTTCCTCTTCATCACACCTGTCTGTCATGCCCCTTCTATCCTTACATTTTCCTCTGCATGTAATATTCATCACGCCCTGTCATGCCCCTTCTATCCTGACATTTTCCTCTGCATGTAATATTCAT
Source organism: Taudactylus pleione (assembly GCA_031769625.1). NCBI lineage: Eukaryota > Metazoa > Chordata > Amphibia > Anura > Myobatrachidae > Taudactylus > Taudactylus pleione. The sequence continues at coordinate 6,380,863 of JAUIMM010000350.1, read as the reverse complement.
CACACCCTGTCATGCCCCCCTCTATCCTCACATTTTCCTCTGATTGTAATATTCCTCACACCTGTCTGTCATGCCCCCCTCTATCCTCACATTTTCCTCTGCATGTAATATTCATCACACCTGTCTGTCATGCCCCCCTCTTTCCTCACAGTTTCCTCTGCATGTAATATTTATCACACACTGTCATGCCCCCCTCTATCCTCACATTTTCCTCTACATATAATATTCATCACACCCTGTCATGCCCCCCTCTATCCTCACATTTTCCTCTGCATGTAATATTCATCACACCTGGCTGTCATGCCCCCCTCTATCCTGACATTTACCTCTGCATGTAATATTCATCACACCCTCTCATGCCCCCCTCTATCCTGATATTTTCCTCTGCATGTAATATTCATCACGCCCTGTCATACCCCTTCTATCCTGACATTTTCCTCTGCATGAAATATTCATCACACCCTGTCATGCCCCCTCTATCCTGACATTTTCCTCTGCATGTAATAATCATCACAAACTTTCATGCCCCCCTCTATCCTGACATTTTCCTCTGCATGTAATATTCATCACGCCCTGTCACGTCCCCCTCTATCCTGACATTTTCCTCTGCAAGTAATATTCATCACGCCCTGTCATACCCCTTCTATCCTGACATTTTCCTCTGCATGTAATATTCATCACGCCCTGTCATGCCCCCCTCTATCCTGAAATTTTCCTCTGCATGTAATATTCATCACACCCTGTCATGCCCCGCTCTATCCTGACATTTTCCTCTGCATGTAATATTCATCACACCCTGTCATGCTCCCCTCTATCCTCACATTTTCCTCTGCATGTAATATTCATCACACCGTCATGCGCCCTCTATCCTCACATTTTCCTCTGCATGTAATATTCATCACGCCCGGTCATGCCCCCCTCTATCCTCACATTTTCCTCTGCATGTAATATTCATCACACCCTGTCATACTCCCCTCTATCCTGACATTTTCCTCTGCATGTAATATTCATCACGCCCTGTCATGCCCCCTCTATCCTGACATTTTCCTCTGCATGTAATATTCATCACGCCCTGTCTATCATGCCCACCTTCTATCCTGACATTTTCCTCTGCATGTAATATTCATCACGCCCTGTCATGCCCCTTCTATTCTGACATTTTCCTCTGCATGTAATATTCATCACACCCTGTCATGCCGCCCTCTATCCTCACATTTTCCTCTGCATGTAATATTCATCACACCTATCTGTCATGCCCCCCTCTATCCTCACATTTTCCTCTGCATGTAATATTCATCACACCTGTCTGTCATGCCCCCCTCTTTCCTCACAGTTTCCTCTGCATGTAATATTCATCACACCCTGTCATGCCCCCCTCTATCCTCACATTTTCCTCTGCATATAATATTCATCACACCCTGTCATGCCCCCCTCTATCCTCACATTTTCCTCTGCATGTAATATTCATCACACCTGTCTGTCATGCCCCCCTCTATCCTGACATTTTCCTCTGCATGTAATATTCATCACACCCTCTCATGCCCCCCTCTATCCTGACATTTTCCTCTGCATGTAATATTCATCACAAACTGTCATGCCCCCCTCTATCCTGACATTTTCCTCTGCATGTAATATTCATCACAAACTGTCATGCATTCCTCTATCCTGACATTTTCCTCTGCATGTAATATTCATCACACCTGTCTGTCAAGCCCCCCTCTATCCTGACATTTTCCTCTGCATGTAATAATCATCACAAACTGTCATGCCCCCCTCTATCCTGACATTTTCCTCTGCATGTAATATTCATCACGCCCTGTCATGTCCCCCTCTATCCTGACATTTTCCTCTGCATGTAATATTCATCACGCCCTGTCATACCCCTTCTATCCTGACATTTTCCTCTGCATGTAATATTCATCACGCCCTGTCCTGCCCCCCTCTATCCTGAAATTTTCCTCTGCATGTAATATTCATCACACCCTGTGATGCCCCCCTATATCCTGACATTTTCCTCTGCATGTAATATTCATCACGCCCTGTCATGTCCAACTCTATCCTGACATTTTCCTCTGCATGTAATATTCAGCACGCCCTGTCATACCCCTTCTATCCTGACATTTTCCTCTGCATGTAATATTCATCACGCCCTGTCATGCCCCCCTCTATCCTGAAATTTACCTCTGCATGTAATATTCATCACACCCTGTCATACCCCTTCTATCCTGACATTTTCCTCTGCATGTAAGATTCATCACGCCCTGTCATGCCCCTCTATCCTGACATTTTCCTCTGCATGTAATATTCAGCACACCTGTCATGCCCCCCTCTATCCTCACATTTTCATCTGCATGTAATATTCATCACACCTGTCTGTCATGCCCCCCTCTATCCTGACATTTTCCTCTGCATGTAAAATTCATCACACCCTCTCATGCCCCCCTCTATCCTGACATTTTCCTCTGCATGTAATATTCATCACACCTGTCTGTCATGCCCCCTCTATCCTGACATTTTCCTCTGCATGTAATATTCATCACACCCTCTCATGCCCCCCTCTATCCTCACATTTTCCTCTGCATGTAATTTTCATCACACCTGTCTGTCATGCCCCCTCTATCCTGACATTTTCCTCTGCATGTAATATTCATCACACCCTGTCATACTCCCCTCTATCCTGACATTTTCCTCTGCATGTAATATTCATCACGCCCTGTCATGCTCCCTCTATCCTGACATTTTCCTTGTGCATGTTATATTCATCACAAACTGTCATGCCCCCCTCTATCCTGACATTTTCCTCTTCATCACACCTGTCTGTCATGCCCCTTCTTTCCTGACATTTTCCTCTGCATGTAATATTCATCACGCCCTGTCATGCCCTTTCTATCCTGACATTTTCCTCTGCATGTAATATTCATCACACCCTGTCATGCCCCCCTCTATCCTCACATTTTCCTCTGATTGTAATATTCATCACACCTGTCTGTCATGCCCCCCTCTATCCTCACATTTTCCTCTGCATGTAATATTCATCACACCTGTCTGTCATGCACCCCTCTTTCCTCACAGTTTCCTCTGCATGTAATATTCATCACACCCTGTCATGCCCCCCTCTATCCTCACATTTTCCTCTGCATATAATATTCATCACACCCTGTCATGCCCCCCTCTATCCTCACATTTTCCTCTGCATGTAATATTCATCACACCTGGCTGTCATGCCCCCCTCTATCCTGACATTTTCCTCTGCATGTAATTTTCATCACACCCTCTCATGCCCCCCTCTATCCTGATATTTTCCTCTGCATGTAGTATTCATCACGCCCTGTCATACCCCTTCTATCCTGACATTTTCCTCTGCATGTAATATTCATCACACCCTGTCATGCCCCCTCTATCCTGACATTTTCCTCTGCATGTAATAATCATCACAAACTTTCATGCCCCCCTCTATCCTGACATTTTCCTCTGCATGTAATATTCATCACGCCCTGTCATGTCCCCCTCTATCCTGACATTTTCCTCTGCAAGTAATATTCATCACGCCCTGTCATACCTCTTCTATCCTGACATTTTCCTCTGCATGTAATATTCATCACGCCCTGTCATGCCCCCCTCTATCCTGAAATTTTCCTCTGCATGTAATATTCATCACACCCTGTCATGCCCCCCTCTATCCTGACATTTTCCTCTGCATGTAATATTCATCACACCCTGTCATGCCCCCCTCTATCCTCACATTTTCCTCTGCATGTAATATTCATCACACCGTCATGCCCCCTCTATCCTCACATTTTCCTCTGCATGTAATATTCATCACGCCCGGTCATGCCCCCCTCTATCCTCACATTTTCCTCTGCATGTAATATTCATCACACCCTGTCATACTCCCCTCTATCCTGACATTTTCCTCTGCATGTAATATTCATCACGCCCTGTCATGCCCCCTCTATCCTGACATTTTCCTCTGCATGTAATATTCATCACGCCCTGTCTGTCATGCCCACCTTCTATCCTGACATTTTCCTCTGCATGTAATATTCATCACGCCCTGTCATGCCCCTTCTATCCTGACATTTTCCTCTGCATGTAATATTCATCACAGCCTGTCATGCCGCCCTCTATCCTCACATTTTCCTCTGCATGTAATATTCATCACACCTGTCTGTCATGCCCCCCTCTATCCTCACATTTTCCTCTGCATGTAATATTCATCACACCTGTCTGTCATGCCCCCCTCTTTCCTCACAGTTTCCTCTGCATGTAATATTCATCACACCCTGTCATGCCCCCCTCTATCCTCACATTTTCCTCTGCATATAATATTCATCACACCCTGTCATGCCCCCCTCTATCCTCACATTTTCCTCTGCATGTAATATTCATCACACCTGTCTGTCATGCCCCCCTCTATCCTGACATTTTCCTCTGCATGTAATATTCATCACACCCTCTCATGCCCCCCTCTATCCTGACATTTTCCTCTGCATGTAATATTCATCACAAACTGTCATGCATTCCTCTATCCTGACATTTTCCTCTGCATGTAATATTCATCACACCTGTCTGTCAAGCCCCCCTCTATCCTGACATTTTCCTCTGCATGTAATAATCATCACAAACTGTCATGCCCCCCTCTATCCTGACATTTTCCTCTGCATGTAATATTCATCACGCCCTGTCATGTCCCCCTCTATCCTGACATTTTCCTCTGCATGTAATATTCATCACGCCCTGTCATACCCCTTCTATCCTGACATTTTCCTCTGCATGTAATATTCATCACGCCCTGTCATGCCCCCTCTATCCTGAAATTTTCCGCTGCATGTAATATTCATCACACCCTGTGATGCCCCCCTATATCCTGACATTTTCCTCTGCATGTAATATTCATCACGCCCTGTCATGTCCAACTCTATCCTGACATTTTCCTCTGCATGTAATATTCAGCACGCCCTGTCATACCCCTTCTATCCTGACATTTTCCTCTGCATGTAATATTCATCACGCCCTGTCATGCCCCTCTATCCTGACATTTTCCTCTGCATATAATATTCATCACACCTGTCATGCCCCCCTCTATCCTCACATTTTCATCTGCATGTAATATTCATCACACCTGTCTGTCATGCCCCCCTCTATCCTGACATTTTCCTCTGCATGTAACATTCATCACACCTGTCTGTCATGCCCCCTCTATCCTGACATTTTCCTCTGCATGTAATATTCATCACACCCTCTCATGCCCCCCTCTATCCTGACATTTTCCTCTGCATGTAATATTCATCACACCTGTCTGTCATGCCCCCTCTATCCTGACATTTTCCTCTGCATGTAATATTCATCACACCCTCTCATGCCCCCCTCTATCCTGACATTTTCCTCTGCATGTAATATTCATCACACCTGTCTGTCATGCCCCCTCTATCCTGACATTTTCCTCTGCATGTAATATTCATCACACCCTGTCATACTCCCCTCTATCCTGACATTTTCCTCTGCATGTAATATTCATCATGCCCTGTCATGCTCCCTCTATCCTGACATTTTCCTGTGCATGTAATGTTCATCACAAACTGTCATGCCCCCCTCTATCCTGACATTTTCCTCTTCATCACACCTGTCTGTCATGCCCCTTCTATCCTGACATTTTCCTCGTCATGTAATATTCATCACGCCCTGTCATGCCCTTTCTATCCTGACATTTTCCTCAGCATGTAATATTCATCACACCCTGTCATGCCCCCCTCTATCCTCACATTTTCCTCTGATTGTAATATTCATCACACCTGTCTGCCATGCCCCCCTCTATCCTCACATTTTCCTCTGCATGTAATATTCATCACACCTGTCTGTCATGCCCCCCTCTTTCCTCACAGTTTCCTCTGCATGTAATATTCATCACACCCTGTCATGCCCCCCTCTATCCTCACATTTTCCTCTGCATATAATATTCATCACACCCTGTCATTCCCCCCTCTATCCTCACATTTTCCTCTGCATGTAATATTCATCACACCTGGCTGTCATGCCCCCCTCTATCCTGACATTTTCCTCTGCATGTAATATTTATCACACCCTCTCATGCCCCCCTCTATCCTGATATTTTCCTCTACATGTAGTATTCATCACGCCCTGTCATACCCCTTCTATCCTGACATTTTCCTCTGCATGTAATATTCATCACACCCTGTCATGCCCCCTCTATCCTGACATTTTCCTCTGCATGTAATAATCATCACAAACTTTCATGCCCCCCTCTATCCTGACATTTTCCTCTGCATGTAATATTCATCACGCACTGTCATGTCCCCCTCTATCCTGACATTATCCTCTGCATTTAATATTCATCACGCCCTGTCATACCCCTTCTATCCTGACATTTTCCTCTGCATGTAATATTCATCACGCCCTGTCATGCCCCCCTCTATCCTGAAATTTTCCTCTGCATGTAATATTCATCACACCCTGTCATGCCCCCCTCTATCCTGACATTTTCCTCTGCATGTAATATTCATCACACCGTCATGCCCCCTCTATCCTCACATTTTCCTCTGCATGTAATATTCATCACGCCCGGTCATGCCCCCCTCTATCCTCACATTTTCCTCTGCATGTAATATTCATCACACGCTGTCATACTCCCCTCTATCCTGACATTTTCCTCTGAATGTAATATTCATCACGCCCTGTCATGCCCCCTCTATCCTGACATTTTCCTCTGCATGTAATATTCATCACGCCCTGTCTGTCATGCCCACCTTCTATCCTGACATTTTCCTCTGCATGTAATATTCATCACGCCCTGTCATGCCCCTTCTATCCTGACATTTTCCTCTGCATGTAATATTCATCACACCCTGTCATGCCGCCCTCTATCCTCACATTTTCCTCTGCATGTAATATTCATCACACCTCTCTGTCATGCCCCCCTCTATCCTCACATTTTCCTCTGCATGTAATATTCATCACACCTGTCTGTCATGCCCCCCTCTTTCCTCACAGTTTCCTCTGCATGTAATATTCATCACACCCTGTCATGCCCCCCTCTATCCTCACATTTTCCTCTGCATATAATATTCATCACACCCTGTCATGCCCCCCTCTATCCTCACATTTTCCTCTGCATGTAATATTCATCACACCTGTCTGTCATGCCCCCCTCTATCCTGACATTTTCCTCTGCATGTAATATTCATCACACCCTCTCATGCCCCCCTCTATCCTGACATTTTCCTCTGCATGTAATATTCATCACAAACTGTCATGCATTCCTCTATCCTGACATTTTCCTCTGCATGTAATATTCATCACGCCCTGTCATGTCCCCCTCTATCCTGACATTTTCAGCTGCATGTAATTTTCATCACGCCCTGTCATGCCCCCTCTATCCTGACATTTTCCTCTGCATGTAATAATCATCACAAACTGTCATGTATTCCTCTATCCTGACATTTTCCTCTGCATGTAATATTCATCACGCCCTGTCATGTCCCCCTCTATCCTGACATTTTCATCTGCATGTAATTTTCATCACGCCCTGTCATACCCCTTCTATCCTGACATTTTCCTCTGCATGTAATATTCATCACGCCCTGTCATGCCCCCCTCTATCCTGAAATTTTCCTCTGTATGTAATATTCATCACACCCTGTCATGCCCCCCTCTATCCTGACATTTTCCTCTGCATGTAATATTCATCACACCCTCTCATGCCCCCCTCTATCCTGACATTTTCCTCTGCATGTAATAATCATCACAAACTGTCATGCATTCCTCTATCTTGACATTTTCCTCTGCATGTAATATTCATCACGCCCTGTCATGTCCCCCTCTATACTGACATTTTCCTCTGCATGTAATATTCATCACGCCCTGTCTGTCATGCCCCCCTCTATCCTGACATTTTCCTCTGCATGTAATATTCATCATGCCCGGTCATGCCCCCCTCTATCCTCACATTTTCCTCTGCATGTAATATTCATCACACGCTGTCATACTCCCCTCTATCCTCACATTTTCCTCTGCATGTAATATTCATCACGCCCTGTCATGCCCCCTCTATCCTGACATTTTCCTCTGCATGTAATATTCATCACGCCCTGTCTGTCATGCCCACCGTCTATCCTGACATTTTCCTCTGCATGTAATATTCATCACGCCCTGTCATGCCCCTTCTATCCTGACATTTTCCTCTGCATGTAATATTCATCACACCCTGTCATGCCGCCCTCTATCCTCACATTTTCCTCTGCATGTAATATTCATCACACCTGTCTGTCATGCCCCCCTCTATCCTCACATTTTCCTCTGCATGTAATATTCATCACACCTGTCTGTCATGCCCCCCTCTTTCCTCACAGTTTCCTCTGCATGTAATATTCATCACACCCTGTCATGCCCCCCTCTATCCTCACATTTTCCTCTGCATATAATATTCATCACACCCTGTCATGCCCCCCTCTATCCTCACATTTTCCTCTGCATGTAATATTCATCATACCTGTCTGTCATGCCCCCCTCTATCCTGACATTTTCCTCTGCATGTAATATTCATCACACCCTCTCATGCCCCCCTCTATCCTGACATTTTCCTCTGCATGTAATATTCATCACAAACTGTCATGCATTCCTCTATCCTGACATTTTCCTCTGCATGTAATATTCATCACGCCCTGTCATGTCCCCCTCTATCCTGACATTTTCATCTGCATGTAATTTTCATCACGCCCTGTCATGCCCCCTCTATCCTGACATTTTCCTCTGCATGTAATAATCATCACAAACTGTCATGTATTCCTCTATCCTGACATTTTCCTCTGCATGTAATATTCATCACGCCCTGTCATGTCCCCCTCTATCCTGACATTTTCATCTGCATGTAATTTTCATCACGCCCTGTCATGCCCCCTCTGTCCTGACATTTTCCTCTGCATGTAATATTCATCACGCCCTGTCATGCCCCCCTCTATCCTGAAATTTTCCTCTGCATGTAATATTCATCACGCCCTGTCATGCCCCCCTCTATCCTGAAATTTTCCTCTGTATGTAATATTCATCACACCCTGTCATGCCCCCCTCTATCCTGACATTTTCCTCTGCATGTAATATTCATCACACCCTCTCATGCCCCCCTCTATCCTGACATTTTCCTCTGCATGTAATAATCATCACAAACTGTCATGCATTCCTCTATCCTGACATTTTCCTCTGCATGTAATATTCATCACGCCCTGTCATGTCCCCCTCTATCCTGACATTTTCCTCTGCATGTAATATTCATCACGCCCTGTCTGTCATGCCCCCCTCTATCCTGACATTTTCCTCTGCATGTAATATTCATCACGCCCTGTCATACCCCTTCTATCCTGACATTTTCCTCTGCATGTAATATTCATCACGCCCTGTCATGCCCCCCTCTATCCTGATATTTTCCTCTGCATGTAATATTCATCACGCCCTGTCATGCCCCTTCTATCCTGACAGTCCCCTCTGCATGTAATATTCATCACACTCTGTTTATCATGTCCCTTTTATCCTGTCCTCATACCTCTCCCTCTTTCTTTATACAAGATCCCACATCACTACACTTATCCTGACCCCTACAGGACACACAAATAGATTCTTTACTTAAAAACACTCACAAATGCAAACCAACACAGCCGCCTATCATTTTATTAAGTACGCTCTCCACGGCACTCAGATGCACACCTGCAGCTATCAGGACAGTATGGAAGGCGGTGAGTCAGTGCGTCACCCTCCAAGCCCAATAGGAACGGAGCAGCTCCCCCTAGATTCAGCCAGCCTCTCGGTCATGTTGATATGAGGAGGCAGGTAGCTGCAGCCGTGTTACTGGTACAGCTGCCTGAGCCCCTCTGTCTATCAAAAGTAGATTTTGTTCAGCTGCAGCGATAGATCTGCGGGCTGGGGGGGTTCTAAGTACTAAGAAACCCCACCCCCTGCTTGCGTCCAGCTGGACCCATACATAGAAAAAATAAGTAATTCACAATGTGATATTTTTGGTGTCTGCATATAGACACTAAGCTTGGTGGTGGGATTATCTGTTAGGGAGCACCAGACAAAATCTTGCCTAGGGCATCAAATTGGTTAGTTCCGGCTCTGATCCATCTTCATTGCCCAAGAGCCTGAAACTCTTCAAGATAATTGTTATCTGCAATTCTTAGAATCCACTTATGGAGCAGGCTCTATCAACAGTGACACGTCAAAAATGAATATACACTTCCTCTTTGACCATGGGCCAAATGTAATAGGTAGTCAGTTTTAGTAACAGTACAAACTCGCACTTTCTTGCACTTTTAAAAAGTGCGAGTTTGTACTGAAACTCGCAAATTCAATAGCCTGCGAACTTTTCAGCTCGAGGCTACTGCATTTGCGAGTGCAGGTGAGTTTAGGACTATGTAAACTGACACCTTTTAATGCGAGTAGCACTAAAAGGTGCGAGTTTTAGAGAAGCCATCACAGATCAGTGAGATCCGTGATGGCTTCGGCGTGTGTTAAAAAAAAAAAAACGTGCACCCCCTCCCCAAAAGCATAACCAGCCCCGGGCTTTATAAAGCCTGTTCTGGTTCTAAAAATACAGGGGCCAAAATGCGTAGGGGGCCCCTGTATATTAAGAACCAGCACAGGTCTTTGTTGAGCTGGTCCTGGTTCTGGAAAATCAGGGGACAAAACGAGTATGGGTCCCCTGAAAATTCCTGAACCAGCACCGAACTCTTTCTAGCGGGGGGATAATGCCACAGCCAGGGAAAACCTTTCACCGGTTTCCCCGGCCAAAGCATTATCCCTGACCGCTAGTCAGTCCAGGCCGGGGATCCCTGGGGAGTTGGGTACCCCCCCAATAAAGGGGTACCCCTCTCCAGGGCACCCCAGGCCTAGACTGATAGCCCGGGGCTATCCCCGGCACCCTAGGGCGGTGGGTGCCGGGTTGATAGTGTAAAGTGAAAGTGTAAAATTAAATGTACCATATTGTCTTTATTTGTAGAACCACAAGTACCAGCAAGCCTCCCCTGCATCCTGGTATTTGGAGAACCACAAATACCAGCATGCGGGGCATTATGGGCCCGCTTGCACTTGTAGTTCCGCAACTAAAGAAATACGTAAAAAAACAAACTTACACCGTGAAAGTATAATTTTAATAAAACATACATGCACACTCACACTCACACTCACACATACTCACCTATTATCCGAAGTAATCCATAGGGGTGTACATGAAAAAAAAATCCATACTCACCTCTCCTATGCGTAGATCACGTCCTCTTCTCCAAGTAGGCAATCCAGGGGTTAAAAAAAAACAACGAAATAAAACCCGATCCATGCCGGACTGAACAAAGGTATGTGTGTACACATACCTTTGCTCCGCGTAAATGACCGGGGCACACGTGTGCCCCGTCAGTGCAGGGGCCGCCAGCCAATCAGGGAGCATCTCCATCGGAGCAGCTCCCTGATTAGCTGAATGCGGCCAGCCTCTGTCTCCCTTAGACGTCTATGGTGAGAAATCCCCATAGCCCATCTATGGTGAGAGCCGCTACATATTAACCGCAAGATTAATTGATGTTAATCTTGTGGTTTACATCAATGATACAATGTACTCGCTAGCCTGAAGCAGGTCTATTATTTGGGGACTTTTGGTAATCTTTTTTTTGCGAGTCCGAAACAGACACTCCATTACATTGGGCGAGTTGATTGTTTTCAATGTGAAAACATCTGGATGCAAGTTTGAGAATGGAGAGTTTTAGTAACTCTGAAAAATGCGAGTTTTAGTGAACAGACACCCTATTACATTGGAGAGTTGTGAAAAATTGCGAGTTTAGCACCAAACTCGCCATTTACTAAAACAGACTACCTATTACATTTGGCCCCATGTGTTACATTTGTGAGCACTGGCCCGCCAATTCACTCAACATGAGAAAGTCCTATTTGCATTTCCTGTATGTTATACATACTGACTGTATAGGAAAGATGACTGTATATTTCCACTTAGCACTTAGATGCTAAGGTCACTTGTGATCCTACAATGTGACCATTTTTGGTAAGCTATTCATGGTGGTTCTCCTTTACCTCATATTTATATTCATTTGTGAGCTCCCTTGCTCTTGTGCAAGATTGTTTCTGTCGTTCTACATTCCTTCTTTTTCTTCTTGCTCTTTTTATTTCACATGGATGTCTTTAGAAAATGATACAATGACTGTCATTGTGCTCATGATGGTGTGCCATTACTCAGAGTTATTTATTAAATGAGGATACAACATCAACTTTCTGGCCTTATTTTTCCACCATACACGTTATGTAAAATCAACGTTATGGGTAATCACTAAGCCCCACATTTATAAAGGAATCTGGGACCTATTCATCATAACTAAAAATTCTCTGGAGGTAATTAGGTTTAGAACTCGCATGGAGTTCTACCAAATTACCAGAGAATTCATCCTTCCTCCTCCCTATAACTATCTATTCCGAAAAGTTGTCATTTTTGCGATGACAGCTTTTCAGAAAATTGATACTTTTTCCTATCTACACTAACTCACCGCAGCTGTAATCAGTGCCGCACATGTGCCGTTACATTCACAAAATCGGCGCACGCGCAGCACTGCCTAAAGCTACGGTAATTCTGTGTAAATCATTTTTGCATTAGTACCTTTCTTAAGATTCCCGATTGTCTCATATCCAGTCATACAGTGCTGGTCTCTTTAGCTAGATAAGTCGCTCTTATCAGAGATTCTAATTTTACAGCCCCACAAGTATCTGACTCCTTTCTAAATGGTCCTGTTTCCCCATCTAAACTATTGGAGATTTCCATTAAAAATATGAAAAAAAAAATAAAGTAAAAAACATGCAGTTATGCAATATTTCACAAAAGCATACTAATATTAGCAATGACCACTGCACAACCCTCTGAAAATGTACAATACTGTGCAAAAGTTTAGTCAGGTATGGAAAAAATGCTGCAAAGTAAGAATGCTTTCAAAAATAGAAGTGTCAATAGTTTATTTTTATCAATTAGCAAAAAGTGAATGAACAGAAGAGAGGGTGCGTATCCACTAGACCAGGGGTCAGGGAACTTTTTTTCCTTTTACCCCAAAATATATTTAGATACGCTGACGTTACCCCCTTGATTTGAAAGGAAGGAAATCATATAGTAGTGCCCCCATAGTTAATGCCCCTATAGTAGTGCCCCTATATAATGCCCCTGTAGTATTGCCCCCATATAATTCCCCTGTAGTAGTGCCCCCATAGTTATGCCCCTGCAGTAGTGCCCCCATATAATGCCCCTGTAGTAGTGCCCCCATATAGTGCCCCTGTAGTAGTGCCCCCCTATAATGCCCCTGTAGTGCCGCTTGTACAAAAAAAACCACTTGCCTTAATCTCCACTCCTGCATCCGCCACCATCCTGTCCGCCCAGCTGCTCCTCGGAACTATGGGAGAGACGTCATGACATCTCTCCCATAGTGCTCATGGAGAGAGGTGGAAGCTGGAGTTCAGAAGAGAACTCCAGCCTCCGGCTAACGCGGCGCTGCAGGGAAGGAGCCGGGTGTCCGCTGGTAATAACAACTCAGCGGGCGTCCGGCTTAGAGCCTCCCTGCGGCACAGCCGGGCATGCATATGAATCGTTCTATATTATAGAATGATTCATATGCGTGCCCAGCTGTCCGTCCATTATCCACAGGAATTTCATTTTTACCCCATGTGGGGTAATTTACCCCTGTTCCCTGACCACTGCACTAGACGATAAATTGGACGATTTGATAATGATATTGTTATCATTCATCGTCCGCAATATCGTTCAGTGTGTATGCCGTCAACAAGCAGCGATTCATAAAGACGCCCACAGCTGCCTTCTCTTTCGCAATGTGATTGCAGCTTACCCACAGTGTGGTGCATACACATGTGCAATGACAAACAATTGCTCAATCTGCAAGAAAATTGCATTTGTGTTCGTATCTGAATCAGGCCCTGTAATCTTACAAATCCCTGACTTTGTGCAAGTGTACCTAGAAGAATTGATGCTGTTTTGAAGGCAAAGGGTGGTCACACCAAATATTGATTTGATTTAGATTTCTCTTCTGTTCATTCACTTTGCATTTTGTAAATTAATAAAAATAAACTATTAACACTTCTATTTTTGAAAGCTTTCTTACTTTGCAGCATTTTATCCACACATGCCTAAAACTTTTGCACAATACTGTATATATATATATAAAACATTACGAAGAAATATACTGTATATGTATGTATAGTTTTTATTTCATGTATGTAGGCATAATAAGAAAATGGATGTAAAATAATGGCTAACACTGTTGAAACTAATTTGAACTTTATCACCAATGGAGGGTGTATACATTCAATGAATAGATGTGTAGCCCTCTGACGTGAATAATGCTGAGTAGTATATTAGCTAATAAGGGGAAGAAAAAAAAGGCTGGTGGAATGACAGAGACTGGTGGAATGACAGAGTCTGGTGGAATGACAGACCGATGGAGTGAGAGTAAGCACAGTAACCTGATCGCCAGGAAACAGCAAGTCTTTAGCTGTTGTGGAAATTCCTATGACATCAGAGAATGTGTCAATTTGCCAGAGGAAAGGAATAAACACAAGGCAATAAAAAACAGCAATTTGCAATAACCTACAATATAATGACACCAAAGATCTATTATTAGAATCATTACATCATTTTGTTTCAGATGCTTTATTTCTACATTAAAAGGAGTATAACAGTTGATATTTATGTATGCAAAGGTGCTATAATATAATCATAGATAAATGTGGAATTTCCAATGTAATCGCCTTCTTCATAAAAATGTAAATTGTCAGTGGAGACAGTTATCTGACAAATTTTATGCAATCCTTTAAATGACAATAAAAAGGTGTACTGTAGTAAGTAGTTTGTATTTGTGGTAATTCTGTTTTCCCTCTGCTGCTATTGATAAAAGATGGATTCTCTTATGAAGCAGCAAGCTAAACGCATTAAGAATGAGCCCACCAGCCTGTTGATATGTTAAAAAAATAGTAAACTCAGCCGTGATGTTTTCACTACAATCTCCCTTCACTCTGGATTCTGTGTTTTCCAAGTACAGCTTGTGCTGTGCAGCTTGGAACCTGAAGTTTGCTTGAAGAGATGGCAGTAAGTAGACCAGTCCTCTATTGCTTTGTATCTCTAACATGAATACACCACAGTACTTTCCATTAAGCACCTCAGTTGCTGAATAACTGACCAAGCAGCTCCAGCTTAAACAAGTGGAATGTATGTCAGATCGGCATAAATGATTAATATTATTGGAATCCTTGAACTAAATAAGGCTATTTTATTCTATTTGAGATAATTAACCATTCCATAAATCAGTTTATTACCACTGACGTTATCTGGATTAACTGCATAAGGGATTTTTATAGCTCTGGATTGTTGTTTCTCAAACTCGGTTCTCATGGAACTCAGTCTAAATTAGGGGTGTGCACCGGCCACTTTTCGTGTTTTGTGTTTTGGTTTTGGATCTGGATCTTTCTTCGTGTTTTGGATCTGGATTGGTTTTGCCAAAACCACCCTTCCGTGTTTTGGGTTCTGGGTTTTGTGTTTTGGATCTGTATTTTTTTGAAAAAAAGCATAAAACAGCTAAAATCACAGAATTTGTAGGTTTTTCTGCTCCTATGCTATTATTAACCTCAATAACCTTAATTTCCACTCATTTCCAGTCTATTCTGAACACCTCACACCTCACAATAGTGTTTTTATGTCCAAAAGGTTGCACCGAGGTAGCTGGATGACTATGCTAAGCGACACGAGTGGGCGGCACAAACACGGGACCCATCTAGGAGTGACACTGCAGTGGCAGACAGGATGGAAGTTAGAAAAACTAGGCCCCAAACTGTACATAATGCAAAGAAAAAAAAGAGGTGCAAGATGGAATTGTCCTTGGGCCCTCCCACTCACCCTTATGTTGTATAAACAGGACATGCACACTTTAACAAATCAATCATTTCAGCGCCAGGGTCTGCCACACAACTGTGGCTGAAATTATTGGTTCGTTTGGGCCCCCACAAAACAAGCTGGCAATTAATGTGTCCCTGCACAAACTGGCTCTATGGAGGCAAGATGTCATCCTCATCCTCCTCATCCACCGATTCCTCACCCTCTTCAGTGTGTACATCCTCATCCTCACAAAGTATTAACTCGTCCCCACTTGAATCCACCACCACAGGTCCCTCTATACCTTCTGGAGGCTGGTCTCCCTGGAAGAGCTGATAATTCATTTTGATGAACATCATCTTCTCCACATTCTGTGGAAGCAACCTCCTACGCCTTTCGCTGACAAGGTTCCCGGCTGCACTAAACACTCTTTCGGAGTGCACACTGGAGGGGGGGCAACTCAGGTAAAATAGAGCCAGTTTGTACAGGGGCCTCCAAATTGCCTCTTTTTCCTGCCAGTACAGGTATGGACTGTCTGACATGCCTACTTGGATGCTGTCACCGATGTAATCCTCCACCATTCTGTCAATGGTGACAGTATCATATGCAGTGACAGTAGACATGTCAGAAATTGTTGCCAGGTCCTTCAGTCCGGACCAGATGTCCAAACTTGGTCCTGCCTGCCCTGCATCACCGCCAGCGGGTTGCTGAGGATACCTAAGTTTTTTCCTGGCAGCCCCAGTTGCGGGAGAAAATGAAGAAGGAGCCGTTGACGTGTCACGTTCCGCTTCAGCTGACAGTGTGTTCACCAGCAGGTCTTTGCACCTCTGCAGGCTTGTGTCGGCCGGAAAGAGAGACACCACATAGGCTTTAAACCTAGGATCGAGCACGATGGCCAAAATGTAGTGGTCTGATTTCAACAGATTGACCACCCTGGAAACCTGGCAAAGCGAATGAAGGGCTTCATCCACAAGTCCCACATGCCGAGCGGAATCGCTCCGTCTTAGCTTCTCCTTCACTTTCTCCAGCTGCTTCTGCAAAAGCCTGATGAGGGGAATGACCTGACTCAAGCTGGCAGTGTCTGAACTGACTTCACGTGTGGCAAGTTCGAAGGGCTGGAGAACCTTGCACAACACGGAAATCATTCTCCACTGCGCTTGAGTCAGGTGCATACCCCCTCCTTTGCCTATGTCATAGGTGGATGTATAGGCTTGTATGGCCTTTTGCTGCTCCTCCATCCTCTGAAGCATATAGAGGGTTGAGTTCCACCGCGTCACAACCTCTTGCTTCAGGTGATGGCGGGGCAGGTTCAAGAGTGTTTGCTGGCGCTCCAGTCTTCGGCACGCAGTCGCTGAATGGCGAAAGTGGCCAGAAATTTTTTGGGCCACCCAAAGCGTCTCCTGCACGCCCCTGTCGCTTTTCAGAAAATTCTGCACCACCAAGTTTATTGTGTGAGCAAAACATGGGACGTGCTGGAATTTGCCCAGATGTAATGCCCGCACAATATTGGTGGCGTTGTCAGATATCACAAATCCCCAGGAGAGTCTAAGTGGGGTAAGCCACTGGGCGATGATTTCCCTCAGTTTCTCTAAGAGGTTGTCGGCGGTGTGCCTCTTACTGAAACCGGTGATACACAGCATAGCCTGCCTTGTAACGAGCTGGTGTTTCTGAGATGCTGCTACTGGTGACGCTGCTGCTGTTGCTGCGTAAGGTGATACATCTACCCAGTGGGCTGTCACAGTCATATAGTCCTTAGTCTGCCCTGTTCCACTTGTCCACATGTCCGTGGTTAAGTGGACATTGTGTACAACGGCATTTTTCAGGACACTGAGGACACTTTTTCTGACGTTTCTGTACAGTCTCGGTATCGCCTGCCTAGTGAAGTGGAATCTAGACGGGATTTGGAACCGGGGACACACTACCTCCATCAATTGTCTAAATCCCACTGCACTAATGGCGGATACCGGACGCACGTCTAACACCAACATAGCAGTCAAGGCCTCAGTTATACGTTTTGCTTCAGGATGACTGGTGTCGTACTTCATCCTCCTCGCTAAGGACTGTTGGAGGGTCAATTGTTTAGTAAAAGTAGTGGTGTTCCTACTTCCTCTCTGGGATGATGAACGACTCCCAGCAGCAGCAACAGCAGCAGCGGCAGCAGTAGGCATAGCAATGCAGGATCCTCCGGAGGAATCCCGGATAGGAGAGTCAGTCATGCCAGTGACATGGCCTGCAGGACTACTTCCGATCCTGACTAAGGAGGAAATTGACAAGGAGGGAGTTGACGGTGTGGTTTGCAGGCGCTTGGATACAACAGGACAACGGGATTTAGGTGTCCCTGGACTGCTTACGGTCTTAGCCAAAGTTTCTGAACTTGACAGTAACTTTTTATGAACGCGCTGCAGGTGCCGTATAAGGGAGGATGTTCCTAGGTGGTTGACGTCCCTACCCCTACTTATTTCACCTTTACATATGGTACATATGGCAAGACAGTTGTTGTCCGGATTTGGATAGAAATATTGCCAGACCAAAGAGGTGGAATGTTTGGTCTTCTGCCCAGGCATGACCGTGATGGGCTTTTTCATCCCACGGACAACAACTGTCTCCCCCGGAGCCTGATTTAAACAAACCACATCACCATCAGAATCCTCCTCGCCAACTTCCTCCTCAGCGCCAGCTACACCAGTATCCTCATCCTGTTGTACTTCAACAGTGACATCTTCAATTTGCATATCAGCAAGTGGACTGTGGGTGCTCCTTTCAGCACTTGCAGGGGGCGTGCAAATGGTGGAAAGAGCCACCTCTTCCCATCCAGTGCTGGGAAGGTCAGGCATCGCAACCACCACCACACTTGGACTCTCCTTGGGGATTTGTGATATCTTCTTAGAAAGCACAGTTCTTCGCTGTGCTTTTGCCAGCTTAACTCTTTTGATTTTTTTAGTGGGAGGAGGGCTTCCATCGTCATGTGAAGCTGAACCACTAGTCATGAACATACTAGGGATCGACCTTAGCCGTTCCTTGCCACTCCGTGTCGTAAATGGCATATTGGCAAGTTTATATTTCTCTTCAGCTGATTTAAATGTCTTTTTCAAGGTCATTTTCCTGAACTTTGCCATTTGGGATTGTATGTGCCCTCTACTAAGACATTGGGCATCGGCCTTGGCAGACGACGTTGATGGCATGTTATCGTCTATGTCATGACTAGTGGCAGCAGCTTCAGCACTAGGAGGAAGTGGTTCTTGATCTTTCTCTATTTTATTTTTATCGGAGAAAGTTTGGTCCTCCATTTATGTTATATCGATGTGATATATACGTGCGGCTAAACACAGAAAATAATTTTTTTTTTGGTTTGGACTGGATTGTACTTTCGGCGGTTACAGCACCCTTAACGGTCAAGCCAGCCGGCCCTTTACTTATGACACAGGCACACGCTTGGCACTACTTTGTTGATGCACGTGCGGCTACTGCGCACACAATTCACAAACACAGAAAATATATAATTTTTTTTTTGGTTTGGACTGGAGTGTACTTTCGGGGGTTACAGCACCCTTAACGGTCAAGCCAGCCGGCCCTTTACTTATGACACAGGCGCACGCTTGGAACTACTTTGTTGATGCACGTGCGGCTACTGCGCACACAATTCACAAACACAGAAAATAATTTTTTTTTTGGTTTGGACTGGAGTGTACTTTCGGGGGTTAAAGCACCCTTAACGGTCAAGCCAGCCGGCCCTTTACTTATGACACAGGCGCACGCTTGGCACTACTTTGTTGATGCACGTGCGGCTACTGCGCACACAATTCACAAACACAGAAAATATATAATTTTTTTTTGGTTTGGACTGGAGTGTACTTTCGGGGGTTACAGCACCCTTTAACGGTCAAGCCAGCCGGCCCTTTACTTATGACACAGGTGCACGCTTGGCACTACTTTGTTGATGCACGTGCGGCTACTGCGCACACAATTCACAAACACAGAAAATAATTTTTTTTTTGGTTTGGACTGGAGTGTACTTTCGGGGGTTACAGCATCCTTAACGGTCAAGCCAGCCGGCCCTTTACTTATGACACAGGCGCACGCTTGGCACTACTTTGTTGATGCACGTGCGGCTACTGCGCACACAATTCACAAACACAGAAAATAATTTTTTTTTTGGTTTGGACTGGAGTGTACTTTTGGGGGTTACAGCACCCTTGACGGTCAAGCCAGCCGGCCCTTTACTTATGACACAGGCGCACGCTTGGCACTACTTTGTTGATGCACGTGCGGCTACTGCGCACACAATTCACAAACACAGAAAATAATTTTTTTTTTGGTTTGGACTGGAGTGTACTTTCGGGGGTTACAGCACCCTTAACGGTCAAACCAGCCGGCCCTTTACTTATGACACAGGCGCACGCTTGGCACTACTTTGTTGATGCACGTGCGGCTACTGCGCACACAATTCACAAACACAGAAAATAATTTTATTTTTGGTGTGGACTGGAGTGTACTTTCGGGGGTTACAGCACCCTTTAACGGTCAAGCCAGCCGGCCCTTTACTTATGACACAGGCGCACGCTTGGCAATACTTTGTTGATGCACGTGCGGCTACTGCGCACACAATTCACAAACACAGAAAATAATTTTTTTTTTGGTTTGGACTGGAGTGTACTTTCGGGGGTTACAGCACTCTTAACGGTCAAGCCAGCCGGCCCTTTACTTATGACACAGGCGCACGCTTGGCACTACTTTGTTGATGCACGTGCGGCTACTGCGCACACAATTCACGAACACAGAAAATAAATAATTTTTTTTTGGTTTGGACAGGAGTGTACTTTCGGGGGTTACAGCACCCTTTAACGGTCAAGCCAGCCGGCCCTTTACTTATGACACAGGCGCACGCTTGGCACTACTTTGTTGATGCACGTGCGGCTACTGCGCACACAATTCACAAACACAGAAAATAATTTTTTTTTTGGTTTGGACTGGAGTGTACTTTCGGGGGTTACAGCACCCTTTAACGGTCAAGCTAGCCGGCCCTTTGCTTATGACACAGGTGCACGCTTGGCACTACTTTGTTGATGCACGTGCGGCTACTGCGCACACAATTCACAAACACAGAAAATATATAATTTTTTTTTTGGTTTGGACTGGAGTGCACTTTCGGGGGTTACAGCACCCTTAACGGTCAAGCCAGCCGGCCCTTTACTTATGACACAGGCGCACGCTTGGCACTACTTTGATGATGCACGTGCGGCTACTGCGCACACAATTCACAAACACAGAAAATAATTTTTTTTTTGGTTTGGACTGGAGTGTACTTTCGGGGGTTACAGCACCCTTAACGGTCAAGCCAGCCGGCCCTTTACTTATGACACAGGCGCACGCTTGGCACTACTTTGTTGATGCATGTGCGGCTACTGCGCACACAATTCACAAACACAGAAAATATAGAATTTTTTTTTGGTTTGGACTGGAGTGTATTTTCAGGGGTTACAGCACCATTAACGGTCAAGCCAGCCGGCCCTTTACTTATGACACAGGCGCACGCTTGGCACTACTTTGTTGATGCACGTGCGGCTACTGCGCACACAATTCACAAACACAGAAAATTATTTTTTTTTTGGTTTGGACTGGAGTGTACTTTCGGGGGTTACAGCACCCTTAACGGTCAAGCCAGCCGGCCCTTTACTTATGACACAGGCGCACGCTTGGCACTACTTTGTTGATGCACGTGCGGCTACTGCGCACACAATTCACAAACACAGAAAATAATTTTTTTTTTGGTTTGGACTGGAGTGTACTTTCGGGGGTTACAGCACCCTTAACGGTCAAGCCAGCCGGCCCTTTACTTATGACACAGGTGCACGCTTGGCACTACTTTGTTGATGCACGTGCGGCTACTGCGCACACAATTCACAAACACAGAAAATATATAATTTTTTTTTTGGTTTGGACTGGAGTGTACTTTCGGGGGTTACAGCACCCTTTAACGGTCAAGCCAGCCGGCCCTTTACTTATGACACAGGCGCACGCTTGGCACTACTTTGTTGATGCACGTGCGGCTACTGCGCACACAATTCACAAACACAGAAAATAATTTTTTTTTTGGTTTGGACTGGAGTGTACTTTCGGGGGTTACAGCACCCTTTAACTGTCAAGCCAGCCGGCCCTTTACTTATGACACAGGCGCACGCTTGGCACTACTTTGTTGATGCACGTGCGGCTACTGCGCACACAATTCACAAACACAGAAAATAATTTTTTTTTCGGTTTGGACTGGAGTGTACTTTCGGGGGTTACAGCACCCTTAACGGTCAAGCCAGCCGGCCCTTTACTTATGACACAGGCGCACGCTTGGCACTACTTTGTTGATGCACGTGCGGCTACTGCGCACACAATTCACAAACATAGAAAATAATTTTTTTGGGGGTTTGGACTGGAGTGTACTTTCGGGGGTTACAGCACCCTTAACGGTCAAGCCAGCCGGCCCTTTACTTATGACACAGGCCCACGCTTGGCACTACTTTGTTGATGCACGTGCGGCTACTGTGCACACAATTCACAAACACAGAAAATAATTTTTTTTTTGGTTTGGACTGGAGTGTACTTTCAGGGGTTACAGCACCCTTAACGGTCAAGCCAGCCGGCCCTTTACTTATGACACAGGCGCACGCTTGGCACTACTTTGTTGATGCACGTGCGGCTACTGCGCACACAATTCACAAACACAGAAAATATATAATTTTTTTAGCACTTGGGGGGAGCACCCCTGATGGACAGAGCACCCCCTGGACAACACTACAGCACCCCTTTAGGACTGGGACACTGCACAGGACTTTGGAGTGGACACAGCCCCTATGGAGAACTGACTGCACAACACAGTCCAGCCAGCCCCTATGGACTTTGAAGTAGTGGACACAGCCCCTATTAACAACAGCAGCACAGCACAACACAGCCAGCCCCTATGGACTTTGAAGTAGTGGACAACAGCAGCACTACACTACACTACACAGCCCTAACTCCCACCCTCCCTCTTCACTGTCCACAGCCGAGTGAGAAAATGGCACCGACGCGGGTACCTTATATAGGATCCAAAACCCGCGAGACTCGGAAGGCGGGATGATGACGTTTTGCCTCGATTTCAGATCCGAGTCAGGCGGGAAAAGTCGAGCCTGACTCGGATCGGACTCGGATCGGGGGGGCTCGGGGGGGTTCGGATTTCAGAAATCCGAATCCGCTCACCCCTAGTCTAAATACACACTTGAATGGCAAATCGTTAGATTGGCCACAGTGGCATAACTTTGATTTACGGCGCCCGGTGCCAGCCACGTCCCCTCAGCACATGACTTCATGACATCATGCCACGGGGGGCAGGGCCGCCAGCAACTAGAACCACAGCACTGCAGGGGGCTGTTATGGCTGCAGTCAGAGGATGCTCTGGGCGATTCTGGCTGCAGGGTGCTGTTCCAGGCACCCTGCTAGCCAGATACAGGAACCGTTGGTGGAATATACCTCTGTAAAATGTCTTGCAGAGATATTGTGTGTACACACTGCCAAATGGACTAAACAATATATTTTGCTTGTCAGCTGTACGAACATTATATCGTCTAGTGCAGTGGTCCTCAAACTCGGACTACAGGACCCCACATGGTTCACATTTTGCAGGTCTCCTAGCTGGTACACAGGGGTATTAATTACTCACTGACACATTTTAAAAGATCCACAGGTGGAGCTAATTATTTCACTTGCAATTCTGTGAGGAGACATGCACTGTGTGGGGTCCTGAGAACCGAGTTTGAGAACCTGTGCCCTATCACTATGCTGAAAGCTCTGAGAATACCTCGACCATGCAAAATGTAAGATGTCTGGACCCAAGGGGAGCTGCCTGCTCTACCCAAAGTACCACTTCACTGCCCCAGTGGGCACTTGCTCTGAACTCAAAATAAGCAAGTGCTGGAGAATGATGGATAGTTGGTCCATCACTATGGTCACATTGGCATTGTGCCGCTGTATCTGTAGTGGTAGAGCTCTGTGTGGAGTCGGCGTCTGTGGTGTCTCATCACACAGCGCATATTCAAAGTACTTCCTGGACCCTCCTGTCACCTGACAAGTATTTCCAGTCGCCCCCTGGCCAGGGCGGCACAGCTGTCAGCAGACCAGCTAGGGATGGTCATCGGTGGGGTAACCATCAATCGTTAACCTTGATGGTGTGTAACCATTGGCATGAAACCATCGTTGGTTTCAATGGTCAGCCCTGCTCAATTAATCAACCCTGCTCTTTTAGCCAAACAGATTTGGGGGTGGCGCTTTGTGGGTTACATAGTGGGGCAGAGCTATGCTCCATGTTCCGGTGCCAGGTAGGGGAAAAAAATATTGGGGTGCTATGTGCCATCCATGGCAGAGAACCATTAGATCTCCACCTTTGATGGAAAACCATCAATAGTTTGTAATCATCGATGGTCGATAGCCATCCCTAAGACCAGCCGTCTGTGAGCCCCTTTGCCAGAGATCCCTACTGATGTATGTATTGATTGTATTTCACTTTGTACATTGCCACCAGTGTCAACACTATTTTTATATACAAGTCCCTAGATTAGAGTCGGCTATGTACCTTATACACCATTATAAACTAACCATAAAACTAACACGTTTTTTACACACTAGCCAAATTACTGAGCTGTGCCTAATACACTAAACACAAATTGACTCTTCCTCGCACAATAATCACCAGATTTTCTGTAATGTTACATACAAGTTACTAATCTTTATCTATATTTAGTATATCCTTTGGGATCTAATTTTTATACTAGCCAGACACAGAACTAGACTCAGTTTTATTCAATAACCAATACATTCACCTCTGTTTTACATAAAGAAAAAAAGAGATAACAAAAGAAAAATAAGTAACAGGGGTGTGGCAGGCTAGATAAGTGTGCTGTGAAACAAATGATAGCAGGGTGGGCGAAAACACAATTTCTCAAACCTTTGCCCTTGGTGCCAAATCTCCTTTCCTGCCACTTATATTAAAATACATAGAGCTGCAGTGCCACCTGGTGGTTTAGTGATAATATTAACTTTATCTTTGAAAAAATAAGAAAGTAGTATATTGTAACTAGAAAAGTTTTATTATGACCATGCCTGGAAGAACTGTAAATTCCAGAGACAAAGGAACTGAGGCCCTCATTCAGAGCCGTACGCTCTGAGCAGAGCGCACGCTCTGAATGAGGGCCGGGCTCCATGAAAATGGAGCGTCCTCCTGGACGCTCGTATAGCTGTGGGTCACCACCCACAGGCTATACGAGCGTGCATTGTGATGGCCGCGATGGTCGTGACCATCGCGACCATCGAAATTGCGAGCCGGAGCCTGCGGTTGAGGTTTTCAACCGCAAGCTCCGGAGTGATTTTGGCTCTATCAGAGCCAAAATCACTCCCACTGACATCACTAGTGATGTCAGTGGGCCGGCTTCTGACGGGAGGCGTTCCCGTGGGAACGCCCCCGTCAGGGAGGCACGCCCCCGGCACGCCCACCAAAGGGGGCGTGCTGTCAATCAACATTGACAACACGCCCCCTTTGATCGGACACAACGAGCGAAGGACTTTCCTTCGCTCGTCGCGTCTGGCGCATGCGCACGACGGAGCTCCCTCCGTCGTGCGCATGCTCAGTCCATAACATCGACCCACTTGCGAGCGGACAGCCGCTCGTGAGTGGGTCTGAATCAGGCCCTGAATGCTTTAAATGTTAAGGACACAAGATAGTCCTAACTATACTCCAAAAATATATTGATAGGATAATTGGATTAACTGTGTGGAGTTCGTATATTCTCTCCATGCATTCGTGGGTTTCCTCCGGGTACTCCAGTTTCCTCCCACACTCCAAAAATATACTGGTAGGATTACTGGCTCCCAACAAAAAATTAACCCTAGTGTGTGTGAGCATGTGGTAGGGAATATAGGCCCTCATTCAGAGCCGCTCGCTATTTGCGGTCGTTCGTTCTAAAACAAGGGGTGGCTATTCAAATGAACCGTTCGCTAATTGCGGTCTGTTCACGCCTCTATGTCTGAATGAGCGAGCAAAACTTGCGGTTGTAATTTTGAAAAATACGCCCCCTTGCCGCTCGCATCCTACGTCATGTCCGCCATTTATTAGATTAATCGAGTACATCGAACAGCGTATGAATTGCTCGCTATTCTTGTGGCTGGTTTTTTCAACCGCTATTTTGCGAGCAGTTCTGAGTAAAAAAAAAACAAGTGACGTGGTCAATGACGCTGCTGTATTAATTATGCACTCCCTTAAAATGCCCGTTTTGACCTTTAAGCACGCCTGCGTTCGAATTCCACACCCCCGTTTTCAAGCACCTTCCCCTGTTACCACCCACATACGCCTCCTTCTGTCACTCAAAATAGCAGGCATTCGCTATATAGCGAACAAACGATTTTCGGCCGCACTGACTGGTTCGCGTATGCGTATTAAAATCCGCACGCATGCGCAGATGTGCGAACATCGGTCAGAACGAACGAGCAGCCGCTTACGAGCGGCTCTGAATCAGGGCCATAGATTGTAAGCTGAGCTCCACTGGGGCAGGGAATGATGTGAATGTCCAAATATGGTCTGTACAGCGCTGTGAAATGTGTGCGCTATACAAATAACTGGTAATAAATTACAACAACATTAACATTTATGGATACAAAAATAAAGGGGGGGCATTCATAGTACATTAAACTCAATATTTTCCATTGTTACAAAACTAATTACATACTTTTATATAGTGCATATCATGCTTATCTGATTTAATGTATATCCAATTCCTCCATAACGCTCTCTCCAATCTTTCAATTTACTCATAGACCATGTGCATTATTTTCATATAAACTTAGATATTAAATTCATAATAAAACTCCTCACAACTTTTTTTTTGTCTTAAATCAAGAGCCCACTGGAGTTTCCATGAAACCGAATCCAACCACGTTAAGTGGGCACCACAATTCAAGACCACAACACGTCTAAATTGCAATCACACAGTCCAAAACCTATTTACAGAGAGGTCGGTCTACATATTTTGTCTTAGACACTAGGGGAGAGGTGTATCAAACCTTCTAAAGAGGACAGGTGAAGTTGCCCAGGGGCAAATGCAGGATTTTTGCAGGGGGGTTTACACACACACACACACACACACACACACACACACACACACACACACACACACACACACACATATATATACTGTATATAAATATATATATATATATATATATATATTGTGATATAGTCGGGGTAGGGGGTCCCTCTCCTGGGGTAGATGGACACCTCCTTACACACAGCAGCCAGGAAACAGCACCACAGTCCAGGGTTTTCGTGCAAAACGGTCGGAACCAGTTTTATTGTGCAATATATACAACAAAATAAACAAAACATAAAAATAAATCTTAGCCCATCTGGGCACTAACTAGACAGGGTATTCCCTCTCTACAAGTGGCAGGGCCTACTGCCTTACCACAAACACAAACACAGCACTTTCAAATATCACAGTGTCTCTGAACAAACCTCAGTGTCTGTTTCTCCCCAGGGTATGTGAGACACTGAACCAAAACCTAACCCAGCTTATCTGAGCCACTTCCAGGTGCACTACTCATCAGTCTGCTCTGAGACTGAAAGTCCCAACACCTGGAATGGCCTGTGGATGGAGCCCTCCCTACTCTTCTCACATCCACATCTACTCTTCTCACTCACATACCCCCAGGACTCATTATCTGGCTTTTACCAAAAGTCAACACTTCTGGTCTGTTAGGCATAACAGACTTTTCCTGGGGTTTTTAAAACACATATGATAGGAATCTGGGACACACATATATGCCATCCCAGACTTCTCCAGTGATTCTACCACTATATATATATATATATATATATATATATAGCAATCCAAACTCCGGCACTCGAATCAAACAACTGTATACCTGCCGGGTGCCCTCCTCAGTCTTGCCTCATAAAAATAAGGGAAGCTGTACATATCGTTCCAATGGCGGCACTCCGTAAATAAAGCAACACACGAGTCAGTGCATAAATAGCAGCAAAGTTTCAGCGCTTTAATTTGCGCTTTTGTCAAGCCAAAATAACATACAGAGACATATTACACTTACCAAGTATAAATACTAAACAGCCCCATCAACGACGCCAGATCCCGGCCCCGAAACCGGACGTGATGGAGACCGGAAGTGACGTCACCTCGCCCCAGTTACTATGGAAACCCCACAGTGTAAACAAACGACATTAAAGACAAACATCAACACAACTACCACAATAAATAGATACAGTGTGACTGCATGAAATCATCAAGAACAATACAATCATCTGGCCGAAGCCAGAAAGTTTAGCAGCTGCCCAGGTACAATTAGAAACAACAAATAAAATATAACAATCATACTGCATAAAGATGGCTAATAATAGCGTTCAAAGCTATATATAAATGCATATGGAATATGGCAACACAGCAGAGAAAACAGACTCTTATCCTATACATATATTGCTCAAAATCAAAAAAGCATGAGGTATAATACTGACATCGGATTATAACAAGATAATCATAAAACTATGTAGATTAACTACAAGGAATATACTAAATAAAGCAATGTAAACCTAGTGTCTCATTAAGCCCCCGTGGGGAAAGAGAAAAAAGACGCATAATCCACTGTGATTCACATTGCAGTAACCTACGCGCCCTGTCAGCCCCCCTCATAAGAGGAGGTACGTGATCAATAATGCGATACCGCAAGGTAGAAAGATTGTGCTGTGCCACAGCAAAATGCCTGGCCACAGGCTGCTCACTTGTGCCTGTCGCAAGTGCTGCACGGATGGCAGAGCGATGCTGAGCCATCCGTTCTCTCAAGGTGCATTCGGTTTTGCCTACGTACACTTTAGAGCACGGACATGTGATGACATATACTATAACCTTGGTCATGCATGTTACAAAGTGACGAATGTTGAATTTCATGCCAGTATATGGATGGAAAAATATAGAACCTGTTTGTAAAGAACGACAGGTAGTACAATTAAGGCACTTAAAACACCCCAGTTTAGGAGTGCCTAAAAATGTAGCGCCTTTAGTACTAGTTTTTCCCAAAGGAGCTACATCATTATGCACCAAGAAGTCCCTAAGATTTTTTCCTCTGCGATAACAGGCCATGATCTTAGTATTGTGCAAGGTTTTTAGGTCATTACCAGACGTAATGATTGGCCATAACGCTTTGGCCTGTTTGTTAATGACAGGGCTCATGTGATTGAATTGATTAACCCAGATATGCTTGTTGCGCAAATTACTCTCCTTTTTAGGATTAAACACCAACAATCTATCGATTGGTATGGCCAAAGCTTTGGCCTTAGCACGATTTAGAATAGTAGTAGAATACCCACTCTCCAAAAACTTGTCATACATAACTTCAAGCTGGCTAATCCCTTCATCTCTATTCTTTGAAATTCTCAGTGCACGTAAGAACTGAGAAAAGGGGAGGGCATTTTTAAGAGGAGCTGGATGAGCACTCTGAGCCAACAAGATGTTATTCCTATCTGTAGGTTTTACAAACAATGAAGGGACAAGGTTACCTCCACTATTGGTAATAGTGACATCCAAAAAATTCACACACTGAGTGTCAGTAGTGTATGTAAATTTGACAGGGTTATTCAACCTATTGTGGGTTTCAATTAAATCTGCAAATGTTTGTTGAGAACCTCTCCAGACAATAAACAAATCATCTATATAACGAAAGAAAGCAATGATGTTACTAGCTATAAGGGGGTCAGAAAAGAACACATCCTGTTCAATAGCAAACATAAAAGCATTGGCGTACGATGGGGCCACATTGGACCCCATCGCACAGCCGGACAGTTGTAAATAAAAACTCCCATCAAACGTAAAATAATTGCGTGTCAACACAAGCTCCAATAGCTCCAAAAACAGCTCGATAGGGGGACCTTTGTAATGTGGATTATTAGTAATCAACATCTTAGTTGCCTTAAGACCATCAAAATGGGGGATAAATGTATACAAACTGCATACATCGACAGAACACAGAATGAAATCTCTGGGTAAACCCGTCAATTAAGTTAATGCAATTAACAGGCTGTTGGTATCCTTCAAATAAGTTGGTCTGGCTTGGACACATGGTTGGAGTATAGCATCTAGGTAAGTAGACACAGTTTGAAATAAAGATCCACCGGCAGCAATGATCGGTCTACCCGGAGGCTTGACCGGATCTTTATGGATTTTAGGGATTAAATATAAAAGAGGTCTAATAGGAAACTTGACCTCCAAAGCTTTTTTAATCGATGGTGAAATTAAACCCTGTGAACAAGCCAGAGATAAAACAGTATCCAACTCTCTTTTAAATTCACATGTAGGATCTTGTGACAATTTCTTATAAGTGGTGACATCGCTAAGCAGCCTCAAGGCCTCCTCCTTATAATCACTCAAATTCAACTACAATAGCCCCGCCTTTGTTGGCTTGGCGGAAAACTACATCATCATACACAGATACATTTTTTAAGGAAATTTGCTCATCTTTATTCAAGTTCCAAAACTTTGGTTTGTGGCATTTACAATTCTCTAATACGTCTCTGTCCAATAAATGTGAAAATGTCTTTATAGACGTATTATTGCTGACCGGATCAAAAGATGATCTTTCCTGCAATCTAAGAAGCTGTGGTGGCAAATCAGACTCCCTAGATGCCATATCAGAAAAATGTTCTTTAATCTTAATGCTCCTATTTAACATATAGGACTCTTTTTTCCATTGTATCTTATCAAAAGGTACCGTCGGGATGAAAGATAAGCCCCTACTAAGAACCGAAAGTTCGTAATCAGTCAATATTCTACTGGACAAATTAAAGACTAAGGCCCTCATTCAGAGCCGTATGCTCTGAGCAGAGAGCACGCTCTGAATGAGGGCCGCCCTCCATAATTATGGAGCGTCCTCCTGGACGCTCGTATAGCTGTGGGTCACCACCCACAGCCTATACGAGCGTGCAGTTTGATGGCCACGATGGTCTTGACCATCGCGACCATCGCCACTGCAAGCCGGACCCTGTGGTTGAGGTTTTCAACCGCAAGGCCCGGAGTGATTTTAGCTCTATCAGAGCCAAAATCACTCCCACTGACATCACTAGTGATGTCAGTGGGCCGGCTTCTGACGGTAGGCGTTCCCTTGGGAACGCCCCCGTCAGGGTGGCACGCCCCCGGCACGCCCACCAAAGGGGGCGTGCTGTCAATCAACATCGACAGCACGCCCCCTTTGATCAGACACAACGAGCGAAGGAAAGTCCTTCGCTCGTCGCGTCTGGCGCATGCGCACGACGGAGCTCCCGCCATCGTGCGCATGCGCAGTGCACAACAATGACCCACTTGCGAGCGGACAGCCGCTTGCGAGTGGGTCTGAATCAGGCCCTATATCCTGCGGCCGCTGGGTGGTCTACCTCACTCTTTGGTTCTGCTTACCTCGGCGGGTACGATGGGGCTGAGACCTAAAAAACGCGCTCTAACACGTTTACCCACTGTAGCTTCACCTCTACCTTTCGATCTAGATCTTATCACAGCATCTGTATCACTTTCAGTGGTACCAGTGTCATCTGAAGTGTCAAGACGTGGTCTATCAAGGGTACGTCTAAATAAAGGGCATCTATCAGATTTAGAATATGCTCCAGTAAGCTAATTATAAACCCTCTGATGCTCGTAGTCGAGGTCAACTTTCTTTTTCTTCTCACTCTTAAATCTAATGAGATCGTTTTTGTACATCTCTAATTGCGTTGCTAGTTTGGCTAGCCAGTCACATTGATTATCACTGGATAAGGCTGACAAATATGTGGCTTCAAACAGAGTAATTTTTTCTTTAGCCACATCAATCTCCCTTTTGGATTCCTCGATCACTAATAATAATAAATTGAAGGAACATTTATTAAGTAGTACTTAATACAAAAATTATCTCATTAGATTTAAGAGTGAGAAGAAAAAGAAAGTTGACCTCGACTATGAGCATCAGAGGGTTTATAATTGGCTTACTGGAGCATATTCTAAATCTGATAGACACCCTTTATTTAGACGTACCCTTGATAGACCACGTCTTGACACTTCAGATGACACTGGTACCACTGAAAGTAATACAGATGCTGTGATAAGATCTAGATTGAAAGGTAGAGGTGAAGCTACAGTGGGTAAACGTGTTAGAGCGCATTTTTAAGTTCTCGGCCCCATCATACCCGCCTAGGTAAGCAGAACCAAAGGGAGAGGAAGACCACCCAGCGGCCGCAGGATTTAGTCTTTAATTTGTCCAGTAGAATACTGACTGATTGTGAACTTTCAGTTCTTAGTAGGGGCTTATCTTTCGTCCCGACGGTACCTTTTGATAAGATACAATGGAAAAAAGAGTCCTATATGATAAATAGGAGCATTAAGATTAAAGAACATTTTTCTGATATGGCATCTAGGGAGTCTGATTTGCCACCACAGCTTCTTAGATTGCAGGAAAGATCATCTTTTGATCCGGTCAGCAATAATACGTCTATAAAGACATTTTCACGTTTATTGGACAGAGTCGTATTAGAGAATTCTAAATGCCACAAACCAAAGTTTTGAAACTTGAATAAAGATGAGCAAATTGCCTTAAAAAAATTATCTTTGTATGATGATGTAGTTTTCCACCAAGCCGACAAACGTGGGGCTATTGTAGTGTTGAATTTGAGTGATTATAAGGAGGAGGCCTTGAGGCAGCTTAGCGATGTCACCACTTATAAGAAATTGTCACAAGATCCTACATGTGAATTTAAAAGAGAGTTGGATACTGTTTTATCTCTGGCTTGTTCACAGGGTTTAATTTCACCATCGATTAAAAAAGCTTTGGAGGTCAAGTTTCCTATTAGACCTCTTTTATATTTAATCCCTAAAATCCATAAAGATCCGGTCAAGCCTCCGGGTAGACCGATTATTGCTGCCGGTGGATCTTTATTTCAAACTGTGTCTACTTACCTAGATGCTATACTCCAACCATGTGTCCAAGCCAGACCAACTTATTTGAAGGATACCAACAGCCTGTTAATTGCATTAACTTCATTGACGGGTTTACCCAAATATTGCATTCTGTGTTATGTCGATGTATGCAGTTTGTATACATGTATCCCCCATTTTGATTGTCTTAAGGCAACTAAGATGTTGATTACTAATAATCCACACTACAAAGGTCCCCCTATCGAGCTGTTTTTGGAGCTATTGGAGCTTGTGTTGACACGCAATTATTTTACGTTTGACTGGGTTTTTTATTTACAACTGTCCGGCTGTACGATGGGGTCCAATGTGGCCCCATCATACGCCAATGCTTTTATGTTTGCTATTAAACAGGATGTGTTCTTTTCTGACCCCCTTATAGCTATTAACATCATTGCTTTCTTTCATTATATAGACGATTTGTTTATTGTCTGGAGAGGTTCTCAACAAACATTTGCAGATTTAATTGAGACCCACAATAGGTTGAATAACCCTGTCAAATTTACATACACTACTGACACTCAGTGTGTGAATTTTTTGGATGTCACTATTACCAATAGTGGAGGTAACCTTGTCCCTTCATTGTTTGTAAAACCTACAGATAGGAATAACATCTTGTTGGCTCAGAGTGCTCATCCAGCGCCTCTTAAAAATGCCCTCCTCTTTTCTCAGTTCTAACGTGCACTGAGAATTTCAAGGAATAGAGATGAAGGGATTAGCCAGCTTGAAGTTGTGTATGACAAGTTTTTGGAGAGTGGGTATTCTACTACTATTCTAAATCGTGCTAAGGCCAAAGCTTTGGCCATACCGATCGATAGATTGTTGGTGTTTAATCCTGAAAAGGAGAGTAATTTGCGCAACAAGCATATCTGGGTTAATCAATTCAATCACATGAGCCCTGTCATTAACAAACAGGCCAAAGTGTTATGGCCAATCATTACGTCTGATAATGACCTAAAAACCTTGCACAATACTAAGATCATGGCCTGTTATCGCAGAGGAAAAAATCTTAGGGACTTCTTGGTACATAATGATGTAGCTCCTTTGGGAAAAACTAGTACTAAAGGCGCTACATTTTTAGGCACTCCTAAACTGGGGTGTTTTAAGTGCCTTAATTGTACTACCTGTCGTTCTTTACAAACAGGTTCTAGATTTTTCCATCCATATACTGGCATGAAATTCAACATCCGTCACTTTGTAACATGCACGACCAAGTTTATAGTATATGTCATCACATGTCCGTGCTCTAAAGTGTACGTAGGCAAAACCGAATGCACCTTGAGAGAACGGATGGCTCAGCAGTGAGCAGCCTGTGGCCAGGCATTTTGCTGTGGCACAGCACAATCTTTCTACCTTGCGATATCGCATTATTGATCACGTACCTCCTCTTGTGAGGGGGGGTGACAGGGCGCGTAGGTTACTGCAATGTGAATCACAGTGGATTATGCGTCTTTTTTCTCTTTCCCCACGGGGGCTTAATGAGACACTAGGTTTACATTGCTTTATTTAGTATATTCCTTGTAGTTAATCTACATAGTGTTATGATTATCTTGTTATAATCCGATGTCAGTATTAAACCTCATGCTTTTTTGATTTTGAGCAATATATGTATAGGATAAGAGTCTGTTTTCTCTGCTGTGTTGCCATATTCCATATGCATTTATATATAGCTTTGAACGCTATTATTAGTAGGGGTGAGCGGGTTCGGATTTCTGAAATCCGAACCCCCCCGAGCCCCCCCGATCCGAGTCCGATCCGAGTCAGGCTCGACTTTTCCCGCCTGACTCGGATCTGACATCGAGGCAAAACGTCATCATCCCGCCTTCCGAGTCTCGCGGGTTTTGGATCCTATATAAGGTACCCGCGTCGGCGCCATTTTCTCACTCGGCTGTGGACAGTGAAGAGGGAGGGTGGGAGTTAGTGCTGTGTAGTGTAGTGTAGTGTAGTGCTGCTGTTGTCCACTACTTCAAAGTCCATAGGGGCTGGCTGTGTTGTGCTGTGCTGCTGTTGTTAATAGGGGCTGTGTCCACTACTTCAAAGTCCATAGGGGCTGGCTGGACTGTGTTGTGCAGTCAGTTCCAAAGTCCTGTGCAGTGTCCCAGTCCTAAAGGGGGGCTGTAGTGTTGTCCAGGGGGTGCTCTGTCCATCAGGGGTGCTCCCCCCAAGTGCTAAAAAAATAATATATTTTCTGTGTTTGTGAATTGTGTGCGCAGTAGCCGCACGTGCATCAACAAAGTAGTGCCAAGCGTGCGCCTGTGTCATAAGTAAAGGGCCGGCTGGCTTGACCGTTAAAGGGTGCTGTAACCCCCGAAAGTACACTCCAGTCCAAACCAAAAAAAAATTATTTTCTGTGTTTGTGAATTGTGTGCGCAGTAGCTGCACGTGCATCAACAAAGTAGTGCCAAGCGTGCGCCTGTGTCATAAGTAAAGGGCCGGCTGGCTTGACCGTTAAGGGTGCTGTAACCCCCGAAAGTACACTCCAGTCCAAACCAAAAAAAAAATTATTTTCTGTGTTTGTGAATTGTGTGCGCAGTAGCCGCACGTGCATCAACAAAGTAGTGCCAAGCGTGCGCCTGTGTCCCATAAGTAAAAGGCCAGCTGGCTTGTCCGTTAAAGGGTGCTGTAACCCCCGAAAGTACACTCCAGTCCAAACCAAAAAAAAAAATATTTTCTGTGTTTGTGAATTGTGTGCGCAGTAGCCGCAATTGCATCAACAAAGTAGTGCCAAGCGTGCGCCTGTGTCATAAGTAAAGGGCCGGCTGGCTTGACCGTTAAGGGTGCTGTAACCCCCGAAAGTACACTCCAGTACAAACCAAAAAAAAAATTATTTTCTGTGTTTGTGAATTGTGTGCGCAGTAGCCGCACGTGCATCAACAAAGTAGTGCCAAGCGTGCGCCTGTGTCATAAGTAAAGGGCCGGCTGGCTTGACCGTTAAAGGGTGCTGTAACCCCCAAAGTACACTCCAGTCCAAACCAAAAAAAAAATTATTTTCTGTGTTTGTGAATTGTGTGCGCAGTAGCCGCACGTGCATCAACAAAGTAGTGCCAAGCGTGCGCCTGTGTCATAAGTAAAGGGCCGGCTGGCTTGACCATTAAAGGGTGCTGTAACCCCCGAAAGTACACTCCAGTCCAAACCAAAAAAAAATTATTTTCTGTGTTTGTGAATTGTGTGCGCAGTAGCCGCACGTGCATCAACAAAGTAGTGCCAAGCGTGCGCCTGTGTCATAAGTAAAGGGCCGGTTGGCTTGACCGTTAAGGGTGCTGTAACCCCCGAGAGTACACTCCAGTCCAAACCAAAAAAAAAATTATTTTCTGTGTTTGTGAATTGTGTGCGCAGTAGCCGCACGTGCATCAACAAAGTAGTGCCAAGCGTGCGCCTGTGTCATAAGTAAAGGGCCGGCTGGCTTGACCGTTAAAGGGTGCTGTAACCCCCGAAAGTACACTCCAGTCCAAACCAAAAAAAAATTATTTTCTGTGTTTGTGAATTGTGTGCGCAGTAGCCGCACGTGCATCAACAAAGTAGTGCCAAGCGTGCGCCTGTGTCATAAGTAAAGGGCTGGCTGGCTTGACCGTTAAGGGTGCTGTAACCCCCAAAAGTACACTCCAGTCCAAACCAAAAAAAAAATTATTTTCTGTGTTTGTGAATTGTGTGCGCAGTAGCCGCACGTGCATCAACAAAGTAGTGCCAAGCGTGCGCCTGTGTCATAAGTAAAGGGCTGGCTGGCTTGACCGTTAAGGGTGCTGTAACCCCCGAAAGTACACTCCAGTCCAAACCAAAAAAAAAATTATTTTCTGTGTTTGTGAATTGTGTGCGCAGTAGCCGCACGTGCATCAACAAAGTAGTGCCAAGCGTGCGCCTGTGTCATAAGTAAAGGGCCGGCTGGCTTGACCATTAAGGGTGCTGTAACCCCCGAAAGTACACTCCAGTCCAAACCTAGAAAAAAATTATTTTCTGTGTTTGTGAATTGTGTGCGCAGTAGCCGCACGTGCATCAACAAAGTAGTGCCAAGCGTGCGCCTGTGTCATAAGTAAAGGGCCGGCTGGCTTGACCGTTAAGGGTGCTGAAACCCCCGAGAGTACACTCCAGTCCAAACCAAAAAAAAAATTATTTTCTGTGTTTGTGAATTGTGTGCGCAGTAGCCGCACGTGCATCAACAAAGTAGTGCCAAGCGTGCGCCTGTGTCATAAGTAAAGGGCCGGCTGGCTTGACCGTTAAAGGGTGCTGTAACCCCCGAAAGTACACTCCAGTCCAAACCAAAAAAAAATTATTTTCTGTGTTTGTGAATTGTGTGCGCAGTAGCCGCACGTGCATCAACAAAGTAGTGCCAAGCGTGCGCCTGTGTCATAAGTAAAGGGCCGGCTGGCTTGACCATTAAGGGTGCTGTAACCCCCGAAAGTACACTCCAGTCCAAACCAAGAAAAAAATTATTTTCTGTGTTTGTGAATTGTGTGCGCAGTAGCCGCACGTGCATCAACAAAGTAGTGCCAAGCGTGCGCCTGTGTCATAAGTAAAGGGCTGGCTGGCTTGACCGTTAAGGGTGCTGTAACCCCCAAAAGTACACTCCAGTCCAAACCAAAAAAAAAATTATTTTCTGTGTTTGTGAATTGTGTGCGCAGTAGCCGCACGTGCTTCAACAAAGTAGTGCCAAGCGTGCGCCTGTGTCATAAGTAAAGGGCCGGCTGGCTTGACCGTTAAAGGGTGCTGTAACCCCCGAAAGTACACTCCAGTCCAAACCAAAAAAAAAAATATTTTCTGTGTTTAGCCGCACGTATATATCAAATCTATATAACTTAAATGGAGGACCAAACTTTCTCCGATAAAAATAAAATAGAGAAAGATCAAGAACCACTTCCTCCTAGTGCTGAAGCTGCTGCCACTAGTCATGACATAGACGATAACATGCCATCAACGTCGTCTGCCAAGGCCGATGCCCAATGTCATAGTAGAGGGCACATACAATCCCAAATGGCAAAGTTCAGGAAAATGACCTTGAAAAAGACATTTAAATCAGCTGAAGAGAAACGTAAACTTGCCAATATGCCATTTACGACACGGAGTGGCAAGGAACGGCTAAGGTCGATCCCTAGTATGTTCATGACTAGTGGTTCAGCTTCACATGACGATGGAAGCCCTCCTCCCACTAAAAAAATCAAAAGAGTTAAGCTGGCAAAAGCACAGCGAAGAACTGTGCTTTCTAAGAAGATATCACAAATCCCCAAGGAGAGTCCAAGTGTGGTGGTGGTTGCGATGCCTGACCTTCCCAGCACTGGACGGGAAGAGGTGGCTCTTTCCACCATTTGCACGCCCCCTGCAAGTGCTGAAAGGAGCACCCACAGTCCACTTGCTGATATGCAAATTGAAGATGTCACTGTTGAAGTACAACAGGATGAGGATACTGGTGTAGCTGGCGCTGAGGAGGAAGTTGGCGAGGAGGATTCTGATGGTGATGTGGTTTGTTTAAATCAGGCTCCGGGGGAGACAGTTGTTGTCCGTGGGATGAAAAAGCCCATCACGGTCATGCCTGGGCAGAAGACCAAACATTCCACCTCTTTGGTCTGGCAATATTTCTATCCAAATCCGGACAACAACTGTATTGCCATATGTACCATATGTAAAGGTGAAATAAGTAGGGGTAGGGACGTCAACCACCTAGGAACATCCTCCCTTATACGGCACCTGCAGCGCGTTCATAAAAAGTTACTGTCAAGTTCAGAAACTTTGGCTAAGACCGTAAGCAGTCCAGGGACACCTAAATCCCGTTGTCCTGTTGTATCCAAGCGCCTGCAAACCACACCGTCATCTCCCTCCTCGTCAATTTCCTCCTTAGTCAGGATCGGAAGTAGTCCTGCAGGCCATGTCACTGGCATGACTGACTCTCCTATCCGGGATTCCTCTGGAGGATCCTGCATTGCTACGCCTACTGCTGCCGCTGCTGCTGTTGCTGCTGCTGGGAGTCGTTCATCATCCCAGAGAGGAAGTAGGAACACCACTACTTTTACTAAACAATTGACCCTCCAACAGTCCTTAGCGAGGAGGATGAAGTACGACAGCAGTCATCCTGAAGCAAAACGTATAACTGAGGCCTTGACTGCTATGTTGGTGTTAGACGTGCATCCGGTATCCGCCATTAGTGCAGTGGGATTTAGACAATTGATGGAGGTAGTGTGTCCCCGGTTCCAAATCCCGTCTAGATTCCACTTCACTAGGCAGGCGATACCGAGACTGTACAGAAACGTCAGAAAAAGTGTCCTCAGTGTCCTGAAAAATGCCGTTGTACACAATGTCCACTTAACCACGGACATGTGGACAAGTGGAACAGGGCAGACTAAGGACTATATGACTGTGACAGCCCACTGGGTAGATGTATCACCTTACGCAGCAACAGCAGCAGCGTCACCAGTAGCAGCATCTCAGAAACGCCAGCTCGTTACAAGGCAGGCTACGCTGTGTATCACCGGTTTCAGTAAGAGGCACACCGCCGACAACCTCTTAGAGAAACTGAGGGAAATCATCGCCCAGTGGCTTACCCCACTTAGACTCTCCTGGGGATTTGTGATATCTGACAACGCCACCAATATTGTGCGGGCATTACATCTGGGCAAATTCCAGCACGTCCCATGTTTTGCTCACACAATAAACTTGGTGGTGCAGAATTTTCTGAAAAGCGACAGGGGCGTGCAGGAGACGCTTTGGGTGGCCCGAAAAATTTCTGGCCACTTTCGCCATTCAGCGACTGCGTGCCGAAGACTGGAGCGCCAGCAAACACTCTTGAACCTGCCCCGCCATCACCTGAAGCAAGAGGTTGTGACGCGGTGGAACTCAACCCTCTATATGCTTCAGAGGATGGAGGAGCAGCAAAAGGCCATACAAGCCTATACATCCACCTATGACATAGGCAAAGGAGGGGGTATGCACCTGACTCAAGCGCAGTGGAGAATGATTTCCGTGTTGTGCAAGGTTCTCCAGCCCTTCGAACTTGCCACACGTGAAGTCAGTTCAGACACAGCCAGCTTGAGTCAGGTCATTCCCCTCATCAGGCTTTTGCAGAAGCAGCTGGAGAAAGTGAAGGAGGAGCTAAGACGGAGCGATTCCGCTCGGCATGTGGGACTTGTGGATGAAGCCCTTCATTCGCTTTGCCAGGATTCCAGGGTGGTCAATCTGTTGAAATCAGACCACTACATTTTGGCCACCGTGCTTGATCCTAGGTTTAAAGCCTATGTGGTGTCTCTCTTTCCGGCCGACACAAGCCTGCAGAGGTGCAAAGACCTGCTGGTGAACACACTGTCAGCTGAAGCGGAACGTGACACGTCAACGGCTCCTTCTTCATTTTCTCCCGCAACTGGGGCTGCCAGGAAAAAACTTAGGTATCCTAAGCAACCCGCTGGCGGTGATGCAGGGCAGGCAGGACCAAGTTTGGACATCTGGTCCGGACTGAAGGACCTGGCAACAATTTCTGACATGTCTACTGTCACTGCATATGATACTGTCACCATTGACAGAATGGTGGAGGATTACATCGGTGACAGCATCCAAGTAGGCATGTCAGACAGTCCATACCTGTACTGGCAGGAAAAAGAGGCAATTTGGAGGCCCCTGTACAAGCTGGCTCTATTTTACCTGAGTTGCCCCCCCTCCAGTGTGTACTCCGAAAGAGTGTTTAGTGCAGCCGGGAACCTTGTCAGCGAAAGGTGTAGGAGGTTGCTTCCACAGAATGTGGAGAAGATGATGTTCATCAAAATGAATTATCAGCTCTTCCAGGGAGACCAGCCTCCAGAAGGTACAGAGGGACCTGTGGTGGTGGATTCAAGTGGGGACGAGTTAATACTTTGTGAGGATGAGGATGTACACACTGAAGAGGGTGAGGAATCGGTGGATGAGGAG
The DNA here is from genome assembly GCA_031769625.1 of Taudactylus pleione. NCBI lineage: Eukaryota > Metazoa > Chordata > Amphibia > Anura > Myobatrachidae > Taudactylus > Taudactylus pleione. Next base: position 6,340,051 of record JAUIMM010000350.1, on the reverse strand, counting down.
GATGAGGATGACATCTTGCCTCCGTAGAGCCAGTTTGTGCAGGGACACATTAATTGCCAGCTTGTTTTGTGGGGGCCCAAACGAACCAATCATTTCAGCCACAGTTGTGTGGCAGACCCTGGCGCTGAAATGATTGATTTGTTAAAGTGTGCATGTCCTGTTTATACAACATAAGGGTGGGTGGGAGGGCCCAAGGACAATTCCATCTTGCACTTCTTTTTTTTCTTTGCATTATGTACAGTTTGGGGCCTAGTTTTTCTAACTGCCATCCTGTCTGCCACTGCAGTGTCACTCCTAGATGGGTCACGTGTTTGTGCCGCCCACTCGTGTCGCTTAGCATAGTCATCCAGCTACCTCGGTGCAACCTTTTGGACATGAAAACACTATTGTGAGGTGTGAGGTGTTCAGAATAGACTGGAAATGAGTGGAAATTAAGGTTATTGAGGTTAATAATAGCATAGGAGCAGAGAAACCAACAAATTCTGTGATTTTAGCTGTTTTTATGCTTTTTAAAAAAAAAATACAGATCCAAAACACAAAACCCAGAACCCAAAACACGGAAGGGTGGTTTTGGCAAAACCAATCCAGATCCAAAACACGAAGAAAGATCCAGATCCAAAACCAAAACACAAAACACGAAAAGTGGCCGGTGCACACCCCTAATTATTAGCCATCTTTATGCAGTATGATTGTTATATTTTATTTGTTGTTTCTAATTGTACCTGGGCAGCTGCTAAACTTTCTGGCTTCGGCCAGATGATTGTATTGTTCTTGATGATTTCATGCAGTCACACTGTATCTATTTATTGTGGTAGTTGTGTTGATGTTTGTCTTTAATGTCGTTTGTTTACACTGTGGGGTTTCCATAGCAACTGGGGCGAGGTGACGTCACTTCCGGTCTCCGCCACTTCCGGTTTCGGGGCCAAGATCTGGCGTCATCGATGGGGCTGTTTAGTATTTATACTTGGTAAGTGTAATATGTCTCTGTATGATATTTTGGCTTGACAAAAGCGCGAATTAAAGCGCTGAAACGTTGCTGCTATTTATGCACTGACTCTTGTGTTGCTTTATTTACGGAGTGCCGCCATTGGAACGATATATATATATATATATATATATATTTATATATATATATATATATATATATATACATATAGAAAAAAAACAGCGGCACTCGGAGGCTTCCAAAAAAATAACGTTTTGTTTAACGTCCTGGTATAGGTGAGGAATTGCTGTTCTGGTAAGATGGAATCAAGTTGGAATTTGGTAGCGGGAACACATGACCTCAACTAATTGTCTAAATCCAGATGCATTGATGATGGATTATCGGATGCAGATCTAATGCTAGCATGGCCATCATGGCTTCAGTAACCTGCTATGCAACAGAATGGCAGTGTTCATACTTAGTTCCTCATGCAAATGCTTGTTTCAAAGTCAATTATTTGAAACAACTAATCTACTTAGTCCCCTTCTGTGATGCCGACTCACCCACAGCAGGAGCAGGCCTAGCGTGCAAGGATTCTTCTTGGGAAGAGTCAGTTAGCCTTTGCAAATTGGCAGACTACCTCCGATCACTAATGAGGAAAATGGATATTAATGATTAAGGTGCTGGCAGTGAAAATTGCATGTGCTGGGATCTATCCATGATGCTAAAGGTTCCCACAGACATACAGTGATGTGCTCACGATCTGACATCGTGTACAATTTCCCCTGAACTCTCCCCGGGAGCTCCCTGGCAGTCGTGGGCATGATTTGGTCAAAAAAGCTTCCAATTTGATTCACGATCTCACGATCTATCCTGCAACGTGTCAGAAGTCCGAATTGTGAGATCGTGCCTGATAGATCGTGAGTTCACCAAACAACACACAAGGATCTTCATGATTGGTGAGAAATTTAAATAATGGGCGGGGCTAGCTAGGGGGTATAAAAAGCATGTGCCATTTTTACCCTGTACCCATTCTGCTATGCTACTAGTGAGGCTAGGTTTATACCTGCTGAACCCTGTACATTGCTACTGTGCTCTGCTTTGTATTAGGCTTACCTTTTACAAAGTGTGTTCTACCTGCAAGTGTGTGCTACCTGCATTCTATCCTGTTCCTGAATTCTGTGCTGATGCATCCCTATCAGTATAATGTGTTGGTCGCCAAAGCTGGGGCTTGGGTCAAGGTGATCCAGGAGATGGCCCAGCAAAGGAGGAGGAGAGCATGCTGGACCAAGGAGTGGCTGCAGCAAAGGGATACTTGCTCTCACATGTCCCTGCTGATCGAGATCAAGTAGAACAACCCGGACGACTACCGCAACTACCTGCCCATGGATGACACCACCTTCCAGGAGTTGCTGCATCTGATGACCCCCACATCTGGAGGCAAAACACAAGGTGGCGGAGAGCAATCCCTGCTGAAGAGAGGCTGGTGCTACCCTGAGGTACCTGGCTAGAGGAAGGTTATTTGAAGACCTGAAGTTTGGGACACACATCTCACCTCAGTCCTTGGACGTCATCTTCCCGGAGACCTGCAAGGCCATTGTTAAAGTGCTGCAGCACCAGTGTTGCAACGTAAGAAAAAAAAAACACCACACATTGGTTTCTTGTCAAAGAAAAAAAGTTTTTTATTTTTTTCTGTTTTTTTTTAAATGTAACTCTTTATAATAACTGTGACAGCCAATAAGGCAGCATTAACAAGACTGTGCTACATAGCAGTCATTAACATTTGTGTGGCAACAACAATACACAGTAGTCAATTACATTTTTTTTAGGTTTATTTTTTTAACTCATTATAATAACTGACAGCCACTGTGCCAATAACACTGCACAGTAGTCAATAACAATGTTTTGGGGTTTTTACTAGGGGTGAGCGGGTTCGGATTTCTGAAATCCGAACCCCCCCGAGCCCCCCCGATCCGAGTCCGATACGAGTCAGGCTCGACTTTTCCCGCCTGACTCGGATCTGAAATCGAGGCAAAACGTCATCATCCCGCCTTCCGAGTCTTGCGGGTTTTGGATCCTATATAAGGTACCCGCGTCGGCGCCATTTTCTCACTCGGCTGTGGACAGTGAAGAGGGAGGGTGGGAGTTAGGGCTGTGTAGTGTAGTGTAGTGCTGCTGTTGTCCACTACTTCAAAGTCCATAGGGGCTGGCTGTGTTGTGCTGTGCTGCTGTTGTTAATAGGGGCTGTGTCCACTACTTCAAAGTCCATAGGGGCTGGCTGGACTGTGTTGTGCAGTCAGATCTCCATAGGGGCTGTGTCCACTCCAAAGTCCTGTGCAGTGTCCCAGTCCTAAAGGGGTGCTGTAGTGTTGTCCAGGGGGTGCTCTGTCCATCAGGGGTGCTCCCCCCAAGTGCTAAAAAAAAAATATATTTTCAGATTTTGTGAATTGTGTGCGCAGTAGCCGCATGTGCATCAACAAAGTAGTGCCAAGCGTGCGCCTGTGTCATAAGTAAAGGGCCGGCTGGCTTGACCGTTAAGGGTGCTGTAACCTCCGAAAGTACACTCCAGTCCAAACCAAAAAAAAATTATTTTCTGTGTTTGTGAATTGTGTGCGCAGTAGCCGCACGTGCATCAACAAAGTAGTGCCAAGCGTGCGCCTGTGTCATAAGTAAAGGGCCGGCTGGCTTGACCGTTAAGGGTGCTGTAACCCCCGAAAGTACACTCCAGTCCAAACAAAAAAAAAAAAATTTTCTGTGTTTGTGAATTGTGTGCGCAGTAGCCGCACGTGCATCAACAAAGTAGTGCCAAGCATGCGCCTGTGTCATAAGTAAAGGGCCGGCTGGCTTGACCGTTAAGGGTGCTGTAACCCCCAAAAGTACACTCCAGTCCAAACCAAAAAAAAAATTATTTTCTGTGTTTGTGAATTGTGTGCGCAGTAGCCGCACGTGCATCAACAAAGTAGTGCCAAGCGTGCTCCTGTGTCATAAGTAAAGGGCCGGCTGGCTTGACCGTTAAGGGTGCTGTAACCCCCGAAAGTACACTCCAGTCCAAACCAAGAAAAAAATTATTTTCTGTGTTTGTGAATTGTGTGCGCAGTAGCCGCACGTGCATCAACAAAGTAGTGCCAAGCGTGCGCCTGTGTCATAAGTAAAGGGCCGGCTGGCTTGACCGTTAAGGGTGCTGTAACCCCCGAAAGTACACTCCAGTCCAAACCAAAAAAAAAATTAATTTCTGTGTTTGTGAATTGTGTGTGCAGTAGCCGCATGTGCATCAACAAAGTAGTGCCAAGCGTGCGCCTGTGTCATAAGTAAAGGGCCGGCTGGCTTGACCGTTAAAGGGTGCTGTAACCCCCGAAAGTACACTCCAGTCCAAACCAAAAAAAAAATTATATATTTTCTGTGTTTGTGAATTGTGTGCGCAGTAGCCGCACGTGCATCAACAAAGTAGTGCCAAGCGTGCGCCTGTGTCATAAGTAAAGGGCCGGCTGGCTTGACCATTAAAGGGTGCTGTAACCCCCGAAAGTACACTCCAGTCCAAACCAAAAAAAAATTATTTTCTGTGTTTGTGAATTGTGTGCACAGTAGCCGCACGTGCATCAACAAAGTAGTGCCAAGCGTGCGCCTGTGTCATAAGCAAAGGGCCGGCTGGCTTGACCGTTAAAGGGTGCTGTAACCCCCGAAAGTACACTCCAGTCCAAACCAAAAAAAAATTATATATTTTCTGTGTTTGTGAATTGTGTGCGCAGTAGCCGCACGTGCATCAACAAAGTAGTGCCAAGCGTGCGCCTGTGTCATAAGTAAAGGGCCGGCTGGCTTGACCGTTAAGGGTGCTGTAACCCCCGAAAGTACACTCCAGTCCAAACCAAAAAAAAAATTATTTTCTGTGTTTAGCCGCACGTATATATCAAATCGATATAACATAAATGGAGGACCAAACTTTCTCCGATAAAAATAAAATAGAGAAAGATCAAGAACCACTTCCTCCTAGTGCTGAAGCTGCTGCCACTAGTCATGACATAGACGATAACATGCCATCAACGTCGTCTGCCAAGGCCGATGCCCAATGTCATAGTAGAGGGCACATACAATCCCAAATGGCAAAGTTCAGGAAAATGACCTTGAAAAAGACATTTAAATCAGCTGAAGAGAAACGTAAACTTGCCAATATGCCATTTACGACACGGAGTGGCAAGGAACGGCTAAGGTCGATCCCTAGTATGTTCATGACTAGTGGTTCAGCTTCACATGACGATGGAAGCCCTCCTCCCACTAAAAAAATCAAAAGAGTTAAGCTGGCAAAAGCACAGCGAAGAACTGTGCTTTCTAAGAAGATATCACAAATCCCCAAGGAGAGTCCAAGTGTGGTGGTGGTTGGGATGCCTGACCTTCCCAGCACTGGACGGGAAGAGGTGGCTCTTTCCACCATTTGCACGCCCCCTGCAAGTGCTGAAAGGAGCACCCACAGTCCACTTGCTGATTTGCAAATTGAAGATGTCACTGTTGAAGTACAACAGGATGAGGATACTGGTGTAGCTGGCGCTGAGGAGGAAGTTGGCGAGGAGGATTCTGATGGTGATGTGGTTTGTTTAAATCAGGCTCCGGGGGAGACAGTTGTTGTCCGTGGGATGAAAAAGCCCATCACGGTCATGCCTGGGTAGAAGACCAAACATTCCACCTCTTTGGTCTGGCAATATTTCTATACAAATCCGGACAACAACTGTCTTGCCATATGTACCATATGTAAAGGTGAAATAAGTAGGGGTAGGGACGTCAACCACCTAGGAACATCCTCCCTTCTATGGCACCTGCAGCGCGTTCATAAAAAGTTACTGTCAAGTTCAGAAACTTTGGCTAAGACCGTAAGCAGTCCAGGGACACCTAAATCCCGTTGTCCTGTTGTATCCAAGCGCCTGCAAACCACACCGTCAACTCCCTCCTCGTCAATTTCCTCCTTAGTCAGGATCAGAAGTAGTCCTGCAGGCCATGTCACTGGCATGACTGAATCTCCTCTCCGGGATTCCTCCGGAGGATCCTGCATTGCTACGCCTACTGCTGCCGCTGCTGCTGTTGCTGCTGCTGGGAGTCGTTCATCATCCCAGAGAGGAAGTAGGAACACCACTACTTTTACTAAACAATTGACCCTCCAACAGTCCTTAGCGAGGAGGATGAAGTACGACAGCAGTCATCCTGAAGCAAAACGTATAACTGAGGCCTTGACTGCTATGTTGGTGTTAGACGTGCGTCCGGTATCCACCATTAGTGCAGTGGGATTTAGACAATTGATGGAGGTAGTGTGTCCCCGGTTCCAAATCCCGTCTAGATTCCACTTCACTAGGCAGGCGATACCGAGACTGTACAGAAACGTCAGAAAAAGTGTCCTCAGTGTCCTGAAAAATGCCGTTGTACACAATGTCCACTTAACCACGGACATGTGGACAAGTGGAACAGGGCAGACTAAGGACTATATGACTGTGACAGCCCACTGGGTAGATGTATCACCTTACGCAGCAACAGCAACAGCGTCACCAGTAGCAGCATCTCAGAAACGCCAGCTCGTTACAAGGCAGGCTACGCTGTGTATCACCGGTTTCAGTAAGAGGCACACCGCCGACAACCTCTTAGAGAAACTGAGGGAAATCATCGCCCAGTGGCTTACCCCACTTAGACTCTCCTGGGGATTTGTGATATCTGACAACGCCACCAATATTGTGCAGGCATTACATCTGGGCAAATTCCAGCACGTCCCATGTTTTGCTCACACAATAAACTTGGTGGTGCAGAATTTTCTGAAAAGCGACAGGGGCATGCAGGAGACGCTTTGGGTGGCCCGAAAAATTTCTGGCCACTTTCGCCATTCAGTGACTGCGTGCCGAAGACTGGAGCGCCAGCAAACACTCTTGAACCTGCCCCGCCATCACCTGAAGCAAGAGGTTGTGACGCGGTGGAACTCAACCCTCTATATGCTTCAGAGGATGGAGGAGCAGCAAAAGGCCATACAAGCCTATACATCCACCTATGACATAGGCAAAGGAGGGGGTATGCACCTGACTCAAGCGCAGTGGAGAATGATTTCCGTGTTGTGCAAGGTTCTCCAGCCCTTCAAACTTGCCACACGTGAAGTCAGTTCAGACACTGCCAGCTTGAGTCAGGTCATTCCCCTCATCAGGCTTTTGCAGAAGCAGCTGGAGAAAGTGAAGGAGGAGCTAAGACGGAGCGATTCCGCTCGGCAAGTGGGACTTGTGGATGAAGCCCTTCATTCGCTTTGCCAGGATTCCAGGGTGGTCAATCTGTTGAAATCAGACCACTACATTTTGGCCACCGTGCTCGATCCTAGGTTTAAAGCCTATGTGGTGTCTCTCTTTCCGGCCGACACAAGCCTGCAGAGGTGCAAAGACCTGCTGGTGAACACACTGTCAGCTGAAGCGGAACGTGACACGTCAACGGCTCTTTCTTCATTTTCTCCCGCAACTGGGGCTGCCAGGAAAAAACTTAGGTATCCTAAGCAACCCGCTGGCGGTGATGCAGGGCAGGCAGGACCAAGTTTGGACATCTGGTCCGGACTGAAGGACCTGGCACCAATTTCTGACATGTCTACTGTCACTGCATATGATACTGTCACCATTGACAGAATGGTGGAGGATTACATCGGTGACAGCATCCAAGTAGGCATGTCAGACAGTCCATACCTGTACTGGCAGGAAAAAGAGGCAATTTGGAGGCCCCTGTACAAACTGGTTCTATTTTACCTGAGTTGCCCCCCCTCCAGTGTGTACTCCGAAAGAGTGTTTAGTGCAGCCGGGAACCTTGTCAGCGAAAGGCGTAGGAGGTTGCTTCCACAGAATGTGGAGAAGATGATGTTCATCAAAATGAATTATCAGCTCTTCCAGGGAGACCAGCCTCCAGAAGGTACAGAGGGACCTGTGGTGGTGGATTCAAGTGGGGACGAGTTAATACTTTGTGAGGATGAGGATGTACACACTGAAGAGGGTGAGGAATCGGTGGATGAGGAGGATGAGGATGACATCTTGCCTCCGTAGAGCCAGTTTGTGTAGGGACACATTAATTGCCAGCTTGTTTTGTGGGGGCCCAAACGAACCAATCATTTCAGCCACAGTTGTGTGGCAGACCCTGGCGCTGAAATTATTGATTTGTTAAAGTGTGCATGTCCTGTTTATACAACATAAGGGTGAGTGGGAGGGCCCAAGGACAATTCCATCTTGCACCTCTTTTTTTTCTTTGCATTATGTACAGTTTGGGGCCTAGTTTTTCTAACTGCCATCCTGTCTGCCACTGCAGTGTCACTCCTAGATGGGTCACGTGTTTGTGCCGCCCACTCGTGTCGCTTAGCATAGTCATCCAGCTACCTCGGTGCAACCTTTTGGACATAAAAACACTATTGTGAGGTGTGAGGTGTTCAGAATAGACTGGAAATGAGTGGAAATTAAGGTTATTGAGGTTAATAATAGCATAGGAGCAGAAAAACCTACAAATTCTGTGATTTTAGCTGTTTTTATGCTTTTTTTCAAAAAAATACAGATCCAAAACACAAAACCCAGAACCCAAAACACGGAAGGGTGGTTTTGGCAAAACCAATCCAGATCCAAAACACGAAGAAAGATCCAGATCCAAAACCAAAACACAAAACACGAAAAGTGGACGGTGCACACCCCTAGTTTTTACTATAACTGAGACAGCCAATAAGGCTGCATTAACAAGACTGTGCACTGAACTGCATGCAATAACATCTTTTTTGGTTATTTTTAATATATAAAATAAACATGTATATAAATTGTACAAAACAGCATTATCACCAAATTTTATCAATCTCAATAGATAGCCTGCTGTATGTTGTACGGTGGGTTAGACACCAGATTGAACAGGACAATACACACATGACACAAGTATAGATTGTAGCCCCGGCTTCCATCAATCTGTACTTGCGTCATGTGTGTAGTGACCTTGTCCAATTTGCGTAATCACCACCATATAGCATACAGCCATCACCTATTGGGAGTGATAAAATTTGGTGATAGTACAGGCAACATTAAGAAAAAAAAACTATCACCAAATGTTATCAATCCCAATAGGTAGCCGGCTGTATGTTGTATGGTGGGTCAGACACCAGATTGAACAGGCCAATACACACATGGCACAAGTACAGATTGTGGCCCCGGCTTCCATCAATCTGTACTTGTGCCATGTGTGTAGTGACCTTGTCCAATTTGCATCATCACCACTCTATACCATACAGCCAGCACCTATTGGGAGAGAAAATATTTGGGGATAGTACAGGCAACAATAATACAAAACCCTAAAAATTACAAGCAAGGCGGCAAATCTTCCTCTGGCTCCAGCAGAGCATTATAAACGGTCTGGCTTGTGGGTGGGGTGCTGGGTGGGGGAGTAATCTCAAACTGGGTGGGGGGCCTCACATAGGCAGTTGGGGCAGGCGAATACAGAAGTGGGTGTGCAATGTAAGTGGAGTCATGTAAATTGCTATTGAGTGACCTAATTAAAAGCTCATACACTAACCTGTGGAATTTTTTCTTAGTTAGGTCATCCATTTTTCTTATTCGACTGTTAATATGCACTGTAAAATTGTTGATATCATCCGGCGGTTTCTGAAGGATGCGTTCTGCTTGTTGGAGAAATAAGTCCTCCTGTTCTGTGTACTGCTGCTTTCTCCCCTGTTTTTTTTTTTTGGGATGGTGCAGAAGAAGATGATGGTCCTGGTAGAATGGGTGTTGGCACTGGGATAAAATTATCCACCTCGCTGTCCCCGAGCAGACTTAGGTCCGGCATGGAGGACATATCAGGCTCTTGGGTGGGAGTAAATATATATATATATATATAATAAGAAAAATAATATTATAGTCATGTTTTAACCCAAATTTGCAAGTTTCCTAACACCATTGATGAGTGGAAGAGCATCGCTGAAGAGTTTGAACAATGTTGGAATTTCCCTAACTGCGGAGGAGCCATCGATGGAAAACACATGCTCATCAACCCACCTGCCAACACCGAATCATATTACTACAACTACAAAGGCTTCTTCAGCATCGTTCTCATGGCAGTGATGAATGCCAACTACGAATTTTTGTTTGTGGATGTTGGCAAGAATGGCCGTGTTTCAGATAGTGGGTCCTTCAAACAGATGGCTTTCTACCGGAGACTCACCAACAAAACCCTCAACTTACCATCATTGGACAAGACAAAGCACGGCCTAAATTATGTTTTTGTCGCAGACAAAGCTTTTGCATTACATGGGCATGTGATGAAGCCAGTTGCACAGAGGGGCCTGACCAGAGAGAAGAGGATCTACAACTATCGTCTATCCCAGGCACGGTGCATTGTGGAAAATGCATTTGGAATACTCACCAACAGGTTCCGCATTTTCCACACCACCATAAACCTACGAGTGGAGAAGATAGAGTGGGTCGTGATGGCGTGCTGTGTGCTGCATAACTTTCTGCGAAGGAAAACTACACAACGAGGACCAGTCCCAGCTAGACCAGAAGATGCAGGACATCCGGAGGAGATTGCCCAGTTTACATCAGTGTCTGCACCACCAAGTCCTACAACATTGACAGCATGTGCCAAAGAAGTGAAGGAGGAGTATATGGCCTATCTCAGTGGACCAGGTGTGGGGCCATGGCAGGAGGACAGTCTGTGAGATAAATGACTATAGTGGACAATTGGGATTGAGCTACAAAAATAATAAAAGGTTTTGGTTTATGAACTGTGTCTCTACTTACCACAATTTCCTAAGACGGTCCCCTCACTTCTACCGCTTCTTCTCCCTCTCGCTCGGCCATCAGGATGACAGACTGGTGTTGTGCCTCCTGTTCACTGATGAAGCTTATCAGGTGATAGTACCACAGTGTTGGCTGATACACGTTGTCAGTGCCTGCTCCGGAGGTTTTTGAATCGTCCACTTTCTTCTTCTCCTTTATGTAGACAGTACACAGGTTCTGGATTTTGTGGCGTACTGTTTTAAGGTCAGCATCTGCAATAAACTTTATGGTGTAGTCCAACAACACCCCCAAAGCTGCCAATTTCTGAGACTTGTTGTGGTATTGTCTACTGGATGTCCGCCATAGACATTCTTTTGACTGTAGGATCTCGAGGAATCCAGTCACAAACTCGTGTTCACTATCCATAGAAATTGCTAGCAAGAAAAAATAATAATGACATTTTTTTAAGCTATAATTTTAAATTGCTTTGTAAATTTTTAATGTTGTTTATTTCTCCAGTTTTCAAGATTTTTTAAAAAATTTATTTTTCAGGATTTTAATATGTTTTTATTTGTATTTTTTAATGGTTTTTTTTACAGGAATGTAATGTGTTTTTAATAGTATTGTCATTTTTTTGTTGTTGTTGCAATGTATTTGTTTCTGTTGTTGACATACATTTGTTTATGGTGGTATATTCAAACATCATAAACAAATGTATCACAAGAACAAAAACAAATTTAATATATGTATTGATGTTGTTGTAATGTTTTCTTTGTTGTTGAAATAAATTTGTTTATTTCATTTTAATATATTTTGAGTGTTTTATGATTTTGAAGGTATTTATTAGGTGGCCTGTGACACTGGTGGCCAGAGAATGGTTAGGTGGGTGGCACACATTGGCGGGTAGGTGGGTGACACACATTAGTGGGAAGTTGAGGGTTAATGCATGACCCAGCCACCGCCTGCCTCATTCTGGCGGGCGGTGGCTGGGTCATGCATTTATAGGTGGGCGGCACACATTGGTGGGCAGTGGGAGGTTAATGTATGACCCAGCCACCACCCACCTCATTCCGGTGGGCGGTGGCTGCATCATGCATTTATAGGTGGGTGGTACACATTGGAAGGTAGGTGGGGGGCACACATTGGTGGGCAGTGGAGTTGATGCATGACCCAGCCACCGCCCACCTCATTCTGGCAGGCAGTGGCTGGGTAATGCATTTATAGGTGGGTGGCACACATTGCTGGGTGGCACACATTGGTGGGCAGTGGGGTTGCATTAATACAGTACCAATACTCACCAAAGTGCTGCAATCCAGACTTCAGTGTGCAGGCTCCCAATCGTGCTTCTTTCTACTTCTATTCACGATGTTGCACAAGATGGTGGATGGGTGTGTACAGGGCCCTGTCTGTCAAATTCCGCGACATACGATGAATCGTGAGATGCATCGTGAGTAAAAAACTACTTGTGATCGTGAGTGGACACTCACGATTTGATCATATTTTACACGATTTGTCATCACGTTTCATCGAAATCATCCAAATCGTGTAAAATATAGCTGTCTGTGGGCACCTTAATAGCTGATGCTGGACTACTTGTTATTATTTGACATAATTTTCCAGATTTTGATAAATAATTTGTGTGAACTCACTGCAAGTGATGTAACTGGGAGGAGTTGCCTAGGTGGTTGACGTCCCTACCTCTAATTACCTTGGCCACACAATGGTACAGATGCCTTGACAAATATCAGAATTTGGGAAAAATTATTCCACACATGCATTATATTGTCCTTCTTATCACTGGCAAGAACTGCTGCCACTGGTGGCTGACTTACTTTGATACAAACAACATCCTCCTCCTGAATTTTATTAACTTGTTCTTGTCCAACATATTCATCTTCAATATCCTCAGTATTGTCAGATACACACATATCCCCCTCATCCTGTTGCACCTCCACTGTAGCATCCTCAATTTGTATGTCATCATCACTCATTTTCCCATTTGCAGAGGGTTCATAAATGGGGGGAGGCTTACACTGTCAGAAATCTCAGTCTCACACACAGCACTCATGGATACCCTTAGACTCTCCTCAGGGATCTGTGAAGTTTGTGAACTCACAGTTTGTTCTGCAGTCTTAGGGTTCGATCCAATTAGGTGCAAATTGCAAGTAGCGAGTTTGTTTCTTTAAACTCGCACACTTCGCCATGAAGCGCTCTCCCAACAATTCTCCAATCCAATTAAAAATGCCTATTCACACTACTCGCAGTGGAGGGGTGCGAATTGACTACCAGATGAGATTTGTGAGAAATGCATGAAAATGTGGGGAGACCATCCTGGACCCCTCAAAATGGCTAATTTCGTTAGCAGAACTGTATTGAAGGCTGTTTGTGGCCATTAGAAAGTTGCTGTATTTTTTGCAATGGTGTCAAATGGTTAAGTTGTACTTTTTTTAAAATCCAAGAAAATTATAAAAAAAAAACTTTTTACATTTAAACTCAAATGAATTAAACGAAAAATGCAAAAAATCAAAAAGGAAAAAGGGTGATTTTGGGGTACTTTGAGCGCACCTTGAAAAATGGAAAAAAAATTATAAAAACAATTAAATTTGAGGTGCCTAAACTAACGAAAAAGTTAATTTTGGGGTAATTTGAGGACATTTATTTTATTACCTCAAAAAATTATATGTAATTATTGGACTAAATAAGCTAATTAGAAACTTCCCATCACCTTATTGGTCATTTCGGGGGGTGTCCAAGGGGTTCAGCACAGTGTCCCCACATTTTAACCTTAAAATAAAGATTTTCCTTTCCATCTCTCACCCTCAGGGAGGTGCGAGAGGAAAGATGCGAATTCAGTCTGACTGCTCAGTGCGAGTTGCTAATTGGATTGCAAAATGAATTCGCTATGCGAATTCAAAGTGAAAATCGCAACTCGCACCTTGCATCTCACAATTCGCACCTAATAGGATTGACCCCTTAGAGTTATTTTTGTGCACCGATTTGACTCAGAGCGAGAAGATGTTTCATAAAAAGGTTACAGAAGATGCTTGACTTTGTTTGGCCCCAGCTTTCGAAATAGACATCTAGTGCATGAAACAGTAGTAGCAGGACCACCACTCACAAAAGGCCATGGTCTGAGCCTTTCCTTGCCACTGCATGTGGTGTATGACATGTTGCCAATTTTATATTTTTTGTCAGTAACTCTTCCCATCATAGTTGGAGGTGGTGTTTTTTACTTTACGATTGTGAATTAATGCTTAATGATTTAAGGTGCCCTTTGTACCTTCTTTCCCCTTGACTTCCTTTAGTAAATGTTGAAGAAGTACTATGACTGACAGCACTAGCACTGGGTTGCTCCTGCTCTTCTATTGACTGATCCATAATTTTCTAAACCAGGACAGGAGTAAGGCTATTGTTGTTGAGCTTAACTGTCACCACACCGAGTGAACCTACAATGAGATAGGGAAAGGAGGGACTGTTACCCTTACCATGAATTTTTTTAAAAAGGCTGATTGATGGTTAGATTTTTTTTGACAGCAGCAAAAATAGTTTTTATCCACTTATGATTTTTGGTGGGCAGATGGTGGGGACACGACAACACCCATTATGTACTGTAACTGCCAATTTTTTTACACACCAGGAACAGAAAAGGTCTCCTATGCGATAAATGTTTTGAGGTGTAAATGATGGTTGGGATACCACCACACAGAGTAGATGCCACTGAAAAACGCACTATACAAATTGTTTAATTCATTTATAAAAAAAGGCAATTTTTGTACACACCAGGAACAGAAAAGGTCTCCTCTGTATCAATTGTTTTGGGATGGAGATAATGGGGATACCACTGCATACAGTTAGAACACTCATATAAGCTGTATCTCAACATACACTTCTTGAAAAATACAATTTATATTGAATTAGAGTAGACTGCAGGTTTTTTTAGACAACAGTAAAAAATATATTTTTTGCAATTATTATTGTTTTTAATAACAGCAAAATAGGTCTTCTTTGGGGTGCATATGAGACACAGCACAGTATTTTTTGGACAAATAATATATCTTAATATAAATTGTAGATAGATTTCCTTGTGAAAAAAAGTGAGCGTTCACTTTAAGAAACTATCAAGAGTCTATTTTTGCAACACCACACACAATAGCCTGTTTGCACTATGCAATGTGTATCTGACAAACCGACACACATACACAGTGACAAAGATGCCTGCAGCAGAGGATCAATGATGCCCAGGGCAAATAAAAAAAATGGTGCCCCTAAGAAAACTGTATCTTGTGTTGTGGTCCCCCTTGTATTTTCTGTATAGCGCCCCCCTTGTCTGTATTTTCCTTATAGTGGTCCCCCTTTTCAGTATTTTCCTTATAGTGAACTTCCTTGTCTGTATTTTCTTTATAGTGCCGTCCTTGTTTGTATTTTCCCTATGTCTGTATATTCCCTATAATGACCCCATTGTCTCTATATTGTCTATAGTCACCCCCCTTGTGTATATTTTCTGTAGCGACCCTCCTAGTCTATATTTTCCCTATAGTGACCCCTCTGGTCTGTATTTACTCCCCTTGTATGTATTTTCCCTATTGTGACCCCCTTGTCTGTATATTCTTTATAGTGCCGTCCTTGTTTGTTTTTTCCCTATAGTGACCACCCTTGTCTGTATACTGCCTATAATGACCCCCTTGTCTCTATATTATCTATAGTGACCCCCATGGTCTATATTTTCTGTAGCGACCCCTCTTGTCTGTATTTTCCCTATAATAACCCCCCTTGTCTATATTTTCCCTATAGTGACCCCTCTGGTCTGTATTTTCCCTATAGTGAGTCCCCTTGTATGTATTTATCCTATTGTGACCCCCTTGTCTGTCTATTCTATATAGTTACCCCTCTTTTCTCTATATTGTCTATAGTGACCCCCTTGTATATTTTTTCCTATAGTGACCCCTCTTGTCTGTACTTTCCCTGTAGTGATTCCCATTGTCTGTATTTTTCCTATAGTGACCCCTCTTGTCTGTATTTTCCCTATAGTGACCCCTCTTGTCTGTATTTCCCCTATAGTGAACCCTCTTGTCTGTATTTTCCCTATAGTGACCCCATTGTATGTATTTTTCCTATAGTGACCCCCTTGTCTGTATTTTCCCTATAGTGACCTCCTTGTCTGTATTTTTCCTATAGTGACCCCTCTTGTCTGTATTTTCCCTATAGTGACCCCCTTGTCTGTATTTTTCCTATAGTGACCCCTCTTGTCTGTATTTTCCCTATAGTGACCCCCTTGTCTGTATTTTCCCTATAGTGAACCCTCTTGTCTGTATTTTCCCTATAGTGACCCCCTTCTCTGTATTTTCCCTATAGTGACCCCCTTGTCTATATTTTCCCTATAGTGACCCCCTTGTCTGTATTTTTCCTATAGTGAACCCTCTTGTCTGTATTTTCCCTATAGTGACCCCCTTGTCTGTATTTTCCCTATAGTGACCCCCTTGTCTGTATTTTTCCTATAGTGACCCCCTTGTCTGTATTTTCCCTGCAGTGAGTCCCCTTGTCTGTATTTTCCCTATAGTGACCCCCTTGTCTGTATTTTCCCTATAGTGACCCCTCTTGTCAGTATTTTCCCTGTAGTGAGTCCTCTTGTCTGTATATTCTCTCTAGAGACCCCCCATGTCTGTATTTTCCCTATAGTGACTCCCTCTTGTATGTATTTTCCCTATAGTAACTCTCCTTGCTTGTATATTCCTTATAGTGACTCCCTCTTGTCTGTATTTTTCTTATAGTGACTGCCATTGTCTGTATTTTCCCTATAGTAACCATCCTTGTCTTTATTTATCCTACAGTGGCCCCCTTGTCTGTATTTTCCTTATAGTGACTGCCATTGTCTGTATTTTCCCTATCGTGACCCCCTTGTCTGTATTTTCCCTATAGTAACCATCCTTGTCTTTATTTATCCTACAGTGGCCGTGCTTGTCTGTATTTTCCCTATAGTAACCATCCTTGTCTTTATTTATCCTACAGTGGCCCCCTTGTCTGTATTTTCCTTATAGTGACTGCCATTGTCTGTATTTTCCCTATCGTGACCCCCTTGTCTGTATTTTCCCTATAGTAACCATCCTTGTCTTTATTTATCCTACAGTGGCCATCCTTGTCTGTATTTTCCCTATAGTAACCATCCTTGTCTTTATTTATCCTACAGTGGCCGTGCTTGTCTGTATTTTCCCTATAGTAACTCTCCTTGCTTGTATATTCCTTATAGTGACTCCCTCTTGTCTGTATTTTCCTTATAGTGACTGCCATTGTCTGTATTTTCCTTATAGTGACCCCCTCTTGTCTGTATTTTCCCTATAGTAACCATCCTTGTCTTTATTTATCCTACAGTGGCCATCCTTGTCTGTATTTTCCCTATAGTAACCATCCTTGTCTTTATTTATCCTACAGTGGCCCCCTTGTCTGTATTTTTGAACCCCTTCTGTGAACAAGCCCCTGGCAAAATGCACGTCACAACCACAGGGTTCCCTTGGGCACACAAGGAACCCCACACCACACCGCACTACCACACAGGAGAATTGCGGTTCAGGTATACTCATTTCCTCCTCTCTTCTGTTTCTTCTTTCCCGTCACTCTCATTAGACGAATATATGTATGTTACCCTGTGCTGAACCATTGCATCAGGGTCATCATTGCAATTAGTAAACTAAAGGTGCCCACACACATAGCGATATTTTACACGATCTGGCCGATTCCGACACATTGGAACGACAGATCATGTAAAATATGGCCAAATCGTGAGGAAATCGTAAGTCCCCACTCACGATCTCGACGCGATGCGCGTCCCCGCTGGTCGCACAACGCATCTTCAGATCTGCCGTGCAATATGGCAGATCTGACAATCTGGGACACGATGCACTGTAAAAAGTCTGACTGCAGGAGAGATCGTATGAAGATTGGACAAATCGTGTGCAGATCGTGTGGAGATCGTGTGGAGATCGTGTGCAGAGCTGCCGAGGAGAGTTTCAAGGGAAATCTTACACAAATCGAACACATCAGCTGATCGTGGGCAGATCGGTATGTGTGATGACCAACTACATTCTCCGGAGCTAAGTGACTGTGACTCTCATTCCCTGCTCTTATGCCTATGGGCTAAGCAGTGAAAAGCAAATCACTTGTCACTGCAATTGCACGGACCTTATTTTCTATCTTATCTTGGAGGATATATTATTTAGGGACTATTTCATCACAGTTAAATCATGACAAAGAACTATATATCTCTGTATCGTCAGATGATGCTCCATATATGAAGCATATATTGTTACTTATAAACTTGGTCATTAACATGATTTAAATTATTAATTTTTTTCCTCTGCTATTTCTTTTTTCCTCCCCTATTTCTTTTTCTTACTCCCGGCACTCTCATTAGACCAGGGGTGGGGAACCTTTTTTCTGCTGAGGGCCATTTTGTTATATATAATGTTAGTCGCAGGCCTGGTGCAGGCCACGCCCCTTCAGTGTGACGTCACACGGGGCGAGGTCACAATCGCCGGTGATTACAGCAATGCCCAGAGCATCCTGACGATGCTCTGGGGAGCTGTTAGGGCAGCGGTGTGACCATCTGAAGCATCCTAAGGACCCTCCAGGTGGCACATTCTAGGCACTCTGCTAGCCAGATGAGGCTAGCAGTAAAATCTCAGAGGGCCAGACCAAATGATTCCGTGGGTCGTATATGGCCTATAGCGACCGTCCTTGTCTGCATTTTCCCTTTAGGGACCTCCTTGTGTGTATATTTCCTATACTGACCCCCTTGTCTGTGTTTTCCCTATAGGGACCACCAGTTGTCTGTATTATGTTTACTGAGCTTCGCAAACATGCCCTCCCCCCTCCTGGATGCTCCCTTATTGTGCAACTCACCCCGGCTCCCTCCAACCTCAATATGTATGCTCTTTAATGTATTTAACATGCTCTCATCACCCCCCTTGCCTCTAGACTAATTATCATAATCCCCCCCTTTCTGCCTGTAACTTACAGGGCACCCCTTACCCTATCCAGATTCCGTTAGTACTCCCCGGCTCCCTCCAGTAGCTTACTTACAGTAGTTTATTAAGGTCCTCCTTTCGTTCCTTCCATCTTCAGTCTAATGGCTTCTCGGGTCCTCTGACAGCCAGTATGTATCATCAGCACTTCGTGCGCGCGACGTTGCCAGGGAGGTGAGTCCATGGATGCAGCTGCTCCAGTGTCAGTATGGTCACGACTGCTCTGCTGAATGCTGGTGAAGACTCTGTACTAGCAAAGAAAAAAGGAAAAAGAACTCTCAGGTTGGGATCACTCTATTGCAATAGTAAATCAATTAATAAATAACATTTAATAGATAAGCATTAAAAGATCAAATCTGCCATATATTAATGTCAATCCTGACAAAGTTATATATTTATGACAATAAACAGAACAAGACAAAACAAACAATCTTACATGAAAATATATATATATCACTGATAAAGAAAGCAAAGTGAAATATGCGCATATACTGATGAGTCACTGTACCTTTATTATATGTATCTTTACACTGGTTCAATTATTTACCAGTTCTAACACTGCGCTGATCACATCATTGTGTTTTGACATTAAGGAAGGTGTACTCAGAGATCTAATTTGATGATTACATCATTCTTTCACTCTCTGATGTCACCAGGCAATATTTTATTTTGCTTTCTATATCAGTGATATATTTTTTTTTCATGTAAGATTGTTTTGTCTTGTTCTGTTTATTGTCATAAATATATAATTTTGTTTGTCAGGATTGACATTAAAATATGCATTAAAAGATCAAATCTGCCATATCTATTAAATGTTATTTATTAATTGATTTACTATTACAATAGAGTGACACCAACCTGAGAGTTATTTTTCCTTTTTTCTTTGCTACGATAATCTTTACTCTCCAAGGGAGCACCTCCACCCTGTAATTTCTCTATATCCAAATTAGGGTCATATTAAGATATTTGTGGACTGAAATACATTACATCATATTACACATACCAGATATAATTCTTTATCCAGTGCCCAAGAAATTTTCCCAATTTCCCCTTCCCTGGTTACGAAGACTCTGTACTGTAAGGAAGCCATGCACCGGGCAATGGCAGTGGGCAATATGCCCCTGTGCAAGAGTATGGCAGCAGCCAGATCCAGTTCATCCCTGACTTCAAGCCCCCGTGCTGTTGCCCTCTCCATGCTGGCGACCAGTGTACATGCCCTGTTTGCCCCACTTTACTTACGCCACTGTTCTGCAGTCACCATTTCCACCCACTGCATCTACCTACTACAATCCTCTCTGCACTAATGGGACCCTGATGGTATCCTAATGGCACCCTATGGCACTTTTGGGTGTGAACTGGCAGCAGGCAAATCTGCTAACATTTACACTGACTCTAGGCATGCGTTCGGAGTGGTACACGATTTCGGAGCTCTATGGCGTCTGAGAAATTTTATGACAGCAGCAGGCACACCAGTTGCACATTCCAGACATATAAAACAATTACTAAAAGCAATCCAACTACCCAAAACGGTGGCAGTAATTAAGTGTAAAGCCCATACATGTGAGGGTGATCTGGTGTCACTGGGCAACAACAGAGCAGATGAAGCTGCAAAATAGGCAGCAGGGTTAAAAATGAACATACCAATGGAACATATTATGTCTTTTCAAACAATTGATATGTTGAAATTAACTGAGACGCAAAATTTGTGTTCAATCCAGGAAAAGTCAGTCTGGAAGTCCAAAGGATGTAGGCAAGAGTCCTCCGGGCTCTGGAGGAACGGACAAGGTAAGCCAGTAGCCCCCAAGGCATATAACCCCAGCCTGGCTAAGGCAACACACGGTCTGACTCATCTGGGAAAGCAAGGTATGTGCAAATTGGTGAGAGCATACTGATGTGCACCGGGTTTTTCTTCACAAGCAGAAAAGAGAGCAATGTCTTGTCTGACCTGCTTAAGGAAGAACATAGGGAAAGCGATCCCTACCGAACCATCCCACATTCCACCAACTGACGGACCTTTCCAGGTAATACAAATTGATTTCATCCAATTACCACCCTGCAGGAATCTCAAATATGTATTAGTGTGCACTGACGTGTTTTCCAATTGGGTTGAGGCCTACCCAGTGGCCACTAATACTGCTCCATTTACTGCCAAGAAAATTGTACAGGAGTTTGTATGCAGATACGGTATCCCTAAATTATCGAGAGTGATAGGGGTACTCATTTCACAGGTGATGTTTTTCAAAATATGTGTAAACTGATGGGTATTAATAGTCGACTTCACACCCCTTACCAACCGCAGGCCAGCGCCAAGGTAGAGAGGATGAACGGGACTATTAAAAATAAGTTAAGTAAAATCATGGCAGAGACGGGACTAGGATGGCCAGAAGCATTACCGTTGGTCCTACATAGTATAAGGACCACTCCTAGACCCCCTCTAAATCTGTCCCCCATTGAAACACTGTTTGGTAGACAACCTCATTTGATTATAAGTCCACAGGAAAACTTGAAGGGTAACAATGAGGTAACTGTAAGGTATCTTATATCAATGAGTAAACAGTTAAAATAGCAACAGCAGAAACTGAAATTGTTGTCCCATAACATGCCTGAAACTAACTGTCATGATGTTGAACCTGGAGAATATGTTATGATCAGAAATTTCTTGCGTTCAGGTTGTTTGACTGATCGGTGGGAAGGCCCATACCAGGTGTTGCTGACAAGTACCACATCCTTGAAGGTGGCTAAGAGAGATACCTGGGTCCATTCCACTCACTGCAATAAGTTCAACCAACCGGTGGAGAAACAAGGTTGATAACGTGGACCTGTCATTCTCGAGCTTGTTCCGGCAGGATTAAAAGGTTGTAGTGAGATGCCTGAACTAAAAGAAATTTGCAGGTCTTTGTTATGGCAATGGACTGGCCTGCTGTGTTCATTTTCATATTCTCTTACAGAGTTTTCACCATTCTGGTTGGTTCGGGAATGTCTGGTTCCTGTGATGGGGGACTGATAGAGGAGATGGTAGCTGATGGCAGTGCTGATGGAGTGGAGTCAGAAGGAGGAGTGCTATGGAAATCAGGGGAGTGTCTGACCAATCTTAGTACTGTAATTGTTAAGAGAGCTGCTATTCTGGACACTCGGGGATGGTGTGGAGGTTTATCGTCTGAAGATTTCTGTATTTGTGAGCTTTGTGTGTCCCTAGTTGATGAGAACTGTATCCAATGGTGCCAGCCTAAATATAACCCATACTGGGGTGGGTATCCTTTAGAGGATTATCATAGCATGGTAGGCAAAGTATTAAACCAGACTGATTGTTGGGTGTGCTCACATGTGCCACAGGGACAGCATAATGTAGGGTTGGTGCCATTTCCGCTGAATATTACGGAAATTTTAGAATTGCAAAAATGGAAAACGCTGGATGGAAAATTCCTCTCATCCAAACCACCTCATTTCAAACTCTTTCAATTCCAAGTAGATAGATCACTTTTGTGTTTAAACATAACCAACCCCAATAAACCAGGGAGTTGGGAAGTGACGGGGAATAATCAGACGATGACCTTCTCACTGAGAGCTGATAATGAGTCTATGAATCATGATCTGTTACTCTCAATTAGATCTAATGGGAGACATTTTAGGTATCGGTATACATTAAGTTCCACCAAAGAAATTATTGGTAAGGTACCAGATGGATATTGTGCTAAGATAATACAACCAGAAACTTGCATGTACCAGATGGAAGAAAAAGATGTCTGCGCAGTCGTCTATACACAAATGTACAGGTGTAATTAATTATATGAATTTTTTTAAACATGTAATTAGAACTGCAGTTCAATAAAAAAACATAATATAAAATCACATAAAATGCATCACATAAACTTCATTTAGAGTGTACGCATAGGTATATAATTATTAGTTAGAGGTACACTAAGAAACATCCCAAACCAATGGTTATAAACATTAGCAAATACAGTGATCGAATGGTGATAGATCCCCTCTTGTTGTGGGTAAAAATGATTTGAATAAAGTAAAGTAGCTTTTATAGTCACCAGTGCAGACCCCAATATCGAGGTTAATGTCCTGTGGGTTACCGTGCCAGCGGTGTGCCCACCCACACAGAGAGGACTCTGGTATCCAAATGCAGCACCGCTGCGGCACTCACCAGCTTCGGGCGTATGAGTAGGGACAAAGTATGATACCAGGTGCAGTGTACTGCTCTACTGTATGTCCCAAATGGCCGCTCCAACAGCTGATAGCTCCAACGTGTGGAAAGGAGCACAGTCCGGCTGCTATGTTGGTGTCCCACACTGAAGTGTGTCTCAGAGCTGTGCCGCTCCAGCGGCTGTAAGCTCCGGCGTGTAGAAAATGAAGGTGGGATCTGGCTGATATCACAGATCACCACGCTGTTGAGCGGAGTGTTGTGGGGTAAATAATTGGAGCTTGCAAAGTATAGCTTGGTATCCAATACACCGGAGGCACCGCTGGTGAACATACAAATATAAATAGCTTTTTGTGCCAAATGTCAGGAGTTTTTGCATTACCTTTTATTTGTGCATCACTTTTCTCCAGCCATTTGGCACAAAAAGCTATTTATATTTGTATGTTCATCAGCGGTGCCTCCGGTGTATTGGATACCAAGCTATACTTTGCAAGCTCCAATTATTTACTTCACAACACTCCGCTCAACAGCGTGGTGATCAGTGATATCAGCCGGATCCCACCTTCATTTTCTACACACCGGAGCTTACAGCCGCTGGAGCGGCACAGCTCTGAGACACACTTCAGTGTGGGACACCAACATAGCAGCCAGACTGTGCTTAACTGATAGTGACAGCTCTTTGGATCTCATATTGAGAGTCGACAGCAACTGATTCCAAATGCAAATGTCACACCTAGAATCAACTCCAGACATTTTACCTGCTTAATTGATAATGAAATAACGAGGGAATAGCCCACACCTGTCCATGAAATAGCTTTGGAGTTGATAGTCCCATTACTTTTGGCCCCTTAAAAAGTGGGAGGCACATATAGAAACCGTTGTAATTCCTACACCGTTCACCTGATTTGGATGTAATTACCCTCAAATTAAATCGGACAATGTCTGCAGTTAAATCACATCTTGTTTGTTTCATTTCAAAGCCATTGTGGTGGTGAATAGAGGCCAAAATATGAAAATTCTGTCAATGTCCCAATATTTATGCACCTGACTGTATATGAATGGTGGTCATTCTCATCTGATCCCCAGTCGGCATCACAGATAGATTTAAAAAAAAAAAAACAGACTTGAAAACTGTTATTTTATGGATTCTTTTAACTGCAGTCCAGTGTTGTTTCCCAGGGTTAATTGCAAATTGGCTCACCCAGCTCACTGCATGTGTGATGTCTGGATGAGTCCCATTGCTTGCTTTCTTTCTAACTTTCTTTATTTCTTCTATCGCTACCTTGCTTGTTGGTGACATGCAGGGGTATTCAATTTGGAGCGAAAAGTCCGTGCTGGACTTTTCACTCCACATCGCTGATTTTCCTGGGATAAAGTATGAGGCGCGCGTCTGCTTTATCCCCGTATTCAATTAAAAAGTTACGAAAACCGTAGCCGGCGAAATAGGATCGGCGAAAAGAAATGGGATTTACCTGGAATAAATTGTAGGACCCCCCTAAAGCTATCAAAACATGGGGGATCACTATGGGTACCCCCGCTTTAGCCTGCAAATGAAAGTTGGGGTTTTCAATAGCAGCGGAAGGTGTTTTTTTCCCGACATTGAAGAAGTGATGCAGAAGAGCACTTAGGTTATTTTTTTCATTTTTTAAGTGGTCCCATCAAATTTGGGGTACATGAAAATGGCTACTAGCATATTTTTATTTCCCTAAAGTAGGGGTGTGCACCGGCCACTTTTCGTGTTTTGTGTTTTGGTTTTGGATCTGGATCTTTCTTCGTGTTTTGGATCTGGATTGGTTTTGCCAAAACCACCCTTCCGTGTTTTGGGTTCTTGGTTTTGTGTTTTGGATCTGTATTTTTTTTTAAAAAGCATAAAAACAGCTAAAATCACAGAATTTGTGGGTTTTTCTGCTCCTATGCTATTATTAACCTCAATAACCTTAATTTCCACTAATTTCCAGTCTATTCTGAACACCTCACACCTCACAATAGTGTTTTTATGTCCCAAAGGTTGCACCGAGGTAGCTGGATGACTATGCTAAGCGACACGAGTGGGCGGCAAAAACACATGGCCCATCTAGGAGTGACACTGCAGTGGCAGACAGGATGGCAGTTTGAAAAACTAGGCCCCAAACTGTACATAATGCAAATGCAAAGAAAAAAAAGAGGTGCAAGATGGAATTGTCCTTGGGCCCTCCCACCCACCCTTATGTTGTATAAACAGGACATGCACAGTTTAACAAACCAATCATTTCAGCGCCAGGGTCTGCCACACGACTGTGGCTGAAATGATTGGTTCGTTTGGGCCCCCACAAAACAAGCTGGCAATTAATCTGGCCCTGCACAAACTGGCTCTACGGAGGCAAGATGTCGCCCTCATCCTCCTCATCCACCGATTCCTCACCCTCTTCAGTGTTGCGTACATCCTCATCCTCACAGAGTATTAACTCGGCCCGCTGGAATCCACCACCACATGTCCCTCTGTATGTTCTGGAGGCTGGTCTCCCTGGAAGAGTTGATAATTCATTTTTATGAACATCATCTTCTCCACATTTTGTGGAAGCAACCTCCTACGCCTTTCGCTGACAAGGTTCCCGGCTGCACTAAACACTCTTTCGGAGTACACACTGGAGGGGGGGCAACTCAGGTAAAATAGAGCCAGTTTGTACAGGGGCCTCCAAATTGCCTCTTTTTCCTGCCAGTACAGGTATGGACTGTCTGACATGCCTACTTGGATGCTGTCACAGATGTAATCCTCCACCATTCTGTCAATTGTGACAGTATCATATGCAGTGACAGTAGACATGTCAGAAATTGTTGCCACGTCCTTCAGTCTGGAACAGATGTCTAAACTTGGTCCTGCCTGCCCTGCATCACCGCCAGCGGGTTGCTTAGGATACCTAAGTTTTTTCCGGGCAGCCCCAGTTGCGGGAGAAAATGAAGAAGGAGCTGTTGACGTGTCACGTTCCACTTCAGCTGACAGTGTTTTCACCAGCAGGTCTTTGCACCTCTGCAGGCTTGTGTCGGCCGGAAAGAGAGACACCACATAGGCTTTAAACCTAGGATCGAGCACGGTGGCCAAAATGTAGTGGTCTGATTTCAACAGATTGACCACCCTGGAATCCCGGCAAAGCGAATGAAGGGCTTCATCCACAAGTCCCACATGCCGAGCGGAATCGCTCCATCTTAGCTCCTCCTTCACTTTCTCCAGCTGCTTCTGCAAAAGCCTGATGAGGGGAGTGACCTGACTCAAGCTGGCAGTGTCTGAACTGACTTCACGTGTGGCAAGTTCGAAGGCTGGAGAACCTTGCACAACACGGAAATCATTCTCCACTGCGCTTGAGTCAGGTGCATACCCCTCCTTTGCCTATGTCATAGGTGGATGTATAGGCTTGAATGGCCTTTTGCTGCTCCTCCATCCTCTGAAGCATATAGAGGGTTGAGTTCCACCGCGTCACAACCTCTTGCTTCAGGTGATGGCGGGGCAGGTTCAAGAGTGTTTGCTGGTGCTCCAGTCTTCAGCACGCTGTCGCTGAATGGCGAAAGTGGCCAGAAATTTTTCGGGCCACCCAAAGCGTCTCCTGCACGCCCCTGTTGCTTTTCAGAAAATTCTGCACCACCAAGTTTATTGTGTGAGCAAAACATGGGACGTGCTGGAATTTGCCCAGATGTAATGCCCGCACAATATTGGTGGCATTGTCAGATATCACAAATCCCCAGGAGAGTCTAAGTGGGGTAAGCCACTGGGCGATGATTTCCCTCAGTTTCTCTAAGAGGTTGTCGGCGGTGTGCCTCTTACTGAAACCGGTGATACACAGCGTAGCCTGCCATGGAACGAGCTGGCATTTCTGAGATGCTGCTACTGGTGATGCTGCTGTTGTTGCTGCGTAAGGTGATACATCTACCCAGTGGGCTGTCACAGTCATATAGTCCTTAGTCTGCCCTGTTCCACTTGTCCACATGTCCATGGTTAAGTGGACATTGGGTACAAGTGCATTTTTCAGGACTGAGGACACTTTTTCTGATGTTTCTGTACAGTCTCGGTATCGCCTGCCTAGTGAAGTGGAATCTAGACGGGATTTGGAACCGGGGACACACTACCTCCATCAATTGTCTAAATCCCCCTGCACTAATGGCGGATACCGGATGCACGTCTAACACCAACATAGCAGTCAAGGCCTCAGTTATACGTTTTGCTTCAGGATGACTGCTGTCGTACTTCATCCTCCTCGCTAAGGACTGTTGGAGGGTCAATTGTTTAGTAAAAGTAGTGGTGTTCCTATTTCCTCTCTGGGATGATGAACGACTCCCAGCAGCAGCAACAGCAGCAGCTGCAGCAATGCAGGATCCTCCAGAGGAATCCCGGATAGGAGAGTCAGTCATGCCAGTGATATGGCCTGCAGGACTACTTCCGATCCTGACTAAGGAGGAAATTGATGAGGAGGGAGTTGACAGTGTGGTTTGCAGGCACTTGGATACAACAGGACAATGGGATTTAGGTGTCCCTGGACTGCTTACGGTCTTAGCCAAAGTTTCTGAACTTGACAGTAACTTTTTATGAACGCGTTGCAGGTGCCATATAAGGGAGGATGTTCCTAGGTGGTTGATGTCCCTACCCCTACTTATTTCACCTTTACATATGGTACATATGGCAAGACAGTTGTTGTCCGGATATGGATAGAAATCTTGCCAGACCAAAGAGGTGGAATGTTTGGTCTTCTGCCCAGGCATGACCTTGATGGGCTTTTTTATCCCACGGACAACAACTGTCTCCCCCGGAGCCTGATTTAAACAAACCACATCACCATCAGAATCCTCCTCACCAACTTCCTCCTCAGCGCCAGCTACACCAGTATCCTCATCCTGTTGTACTTCAACTATGACATCTTCAATTTGCATATCAGCAAGTGGACTGTGGGTGCTCCTTTCAGCACTTGCAGGGGGCGTGCAAATGGTGGAAAGAGCCACCTCTTCCCGTCCAGTGCTGGGAAGGTCAGGCATCGCAACCGCCACCACACTTGGACTCTCCTTGGGGATTTGTGATATCTTCTTAGAAAGCACAGTTCTTCGCTGTGCTTTTGCCAGCTTAACTCGTTTGATTTTTTTAGTGGGAGGAGGGCTTCCATCATCATATGAAGCTGAACCACTAGTCATGAACATAGGGAAAGACCTTAGCCGTTCCTTGCCACTCAGTGTCGTAAATGGCATATTGGCAAGTTTACTATTCTCTTCAGATGATTTAAATGTTTTTTTCAAGGTCATTTTCCTGAACTTTGTCATTTGGAATGCCATGACATTGGGCATCGGCCTTGGCAGGCGACGTTGATGGCATGTTATCGTCTATGTCATGACTAGTGGCAGCAGCTTCAGCACTAGGAGGAAGTGGTTTTTGATCTTTCCCTATTTTATTTTTATCGGAGAAAGTTTGATCCTCCATTTATGTTATATTGATATATACGTGTGGCTAAGGCGCACACAAACACAGAAAATCATTTTTTATTTTTGTTGTAGACTAGTGCACTTTGTGGGTTACACCACCCTTTAAGAAATGAGCCAGCCGGCCCTTTACCTATGAGACACAGGCGCACACTTTGCGCTGCTCCTTTGTTGATGCACGTGCAGCTACAGCCCACACAACTCACAAAGACAGAAAAAAAAAATTTTTTATTCTTTGGGGAGCACACTTTGGGGGTTACACCACCCTTTAACAGACAGACGCACGCTTGGCGCTGCTCCTTTGTTGATGCACGTGCAGCCACAGTGCACACAATTCACAAACACAGAAAAAAATTTTTTATTTTGTTTGGAGTGCCCTTTGGGGGTTACAGCACCCTTTTATGGTCAAGCCAGCTGGCCCTTTGCCTATGACACAGGCGCACGCTTGGCACTACTTTGTTGATGCATGTGCGGCTACTGCGCACACAATTCACAAACACAAAAAAATATATTTTTTAATTTTGTTTGGAGTGCCTTTTGGGGGTTACAGCACCCTTTAGCGGTTAAGCCAGCTGGCCCTTTACATATGGGACACAGGCGCAAGCTTGGCGCTGCTCCTTTGTTGATGCACGTGCAGTCACAGTGCACACAACTCACAAACACAGAAAAAAAAAAATTTTTGTTTGGAGTGTACTTTGGGGGTTACAGCACCCTTTAACGGACAAGCCAGCCTGCCTTTTACTTATGGGACACAGGAGCACGCTTGGCGCTGCTCCTTTGTTGATGCACGTGCAGCCACAGTGCACACAATTCACAAACACAGAAAATATATATTTTTTGGTTTGGAGTGTACTTTGGGGGTTACAGCACCCTTTAATGGACAAGCCAGCCGGCCCTTTACTTGTGGGCCACAGGCGCACGCTTGGCGCTGCTCCTTTGTTGATGCATGTGCAGCCACAGTGCACACAATTCACAAACACAGAAAATATTTTTTTATTTTGTTTGGAGTGCCCTTTGGGGGTTACAGCACCCTTTAACAGTCAAGCTGGCCGGCCCTTTACTTATGACACAGGCGCACGCTTGGCACTACTTTGTTGATGCACGTGCGGCTACTGCGCACACAATTCACAAACACAAAAAAATATATTTTTTTATTTTGTTTGGAGTTCCCTTTGGGGGATACAGCACCCTTTAACGGTCAAGCCAGCCGGCCCTTTACCTATGACACAGGAGCTACGCTTGGCACTGCTTTGTTGATGCACGTGCGGCTATTGCACACACAATTCACAAACACAAAAAAATTTATTTTTTTATTTTGTTTGGAGTGCCCTTTGGGGGTTACAGCACCCTTTAACAGTCAAGCCAGCTGGCCCTTTACCTATGACACAGGCACACGCTTGGCACTACTTTGTTGATGCACGTGCGGCTACTGCGCACACAATTCACAAACACAAAAAAATTTATTTTTTTATTTTGTTTAGAGTTCTCCTTGGGGGTTACAGCACCCTTTAGTGGTCAAGCCAGTCGGCCCTTTACCTATGGGACACAGGCGCATGCTTGGCACTGCTCCTTTGTTGATGCACTTGCAGCCACAGTGCACACAATTCACAAACACAGAAAATATTTTTCTATTTTGTTTGGAGTGTACTTTGGGGGTTACAGCACCCTTTAATGGTCAAGCCAGCCGTCCCTTTACCTATGGGACACAGGCGCACGCTTTCCCGCTGCTCCTTTGTTGATGCACGTGCAGTCACAGTGCACACAATTCACAAACACAGAAAAAACATTTTTTTTTGTTTGGGTGTAGTTTGGGGGTTACAGCACCCTTTAACGGACAAGCCAGCTGGCCCTTTACTTATGGGACACAGGCGCACGCTTGGCGCTGCTCCTTTGTTGATGCACGTGCAGCCACAGTGCACACAATTCACAAACACAGAAAATATTTTTTTATTTTGTTTGGAGTGCCCTTTGGGGGTTACAGCACCCTTTAACAGTCAAGCTAGCCGGCCCTTTACTTATGACACAGGCGCACGCTTGGCACTACTTTGTTGATGCACGTGCGGCTACTGCGCACACAATTCACAAGCACAAAAAAATATATATTTTTATTTTGTTTGGAGTGCCCTTTGGGGGTTACAGCACCTTTTAATGGTCAAGCCAGCCGGCCCTTTACCTATGACACAGGAGCTACGCTTGGCACTACTTTGTTGATGCACGTGTGGCTACTGTGCACACAATTCACAAACACAGAAAATATATATTTTTTTTGTTTGGAGTGTACTTTGGTGGTTACAGCACTCTTTAACGGACAAGCCAGCCGGCCCTTTACTTATGGGACACAGGCGCACGCTTGGCGCTGCTCCTTTGTTGATGCACATGCAGCCACATTGCACACAATTCACAAACACTGAAAATATTTTTCTATTTTGTTTGGAGTGTACTTTGGGGGTTACAGCACCCTTTAACGGACAAGCCAGCCGGCCTTTTACTTATGGGACACAGGCGCATGCTTGACGCTGCTCCTTTGTTGATGCACGTGCAGCCACAGTGCACACAATTCACAAACACAGAAAATATTTTTTTATTTTGTTTGGAGTGCACTTTGGGGGTTACAGCACCCTTTAACGGTCAAGCCAGCCGACCCTTTACTTTTGACAGAGGCGCACGCTTGGCGCTACTTTGTTGATGCACGTGCGGCTACTGCGCACACAATTCACAAACACAGAAAAAATATTTATTTTTTTGCACTTGGGGGGAGCACCCCTGATGGATAGAGCACCCCCTGGACAACACTACAGCACCCCTTTAGGACTCGGACACTACACAGGACTTTGGAGTGGACACAGCCCCTATGGACAACTGACTGCAAACACAGTCCAGCCAGCCCCTATGGACTTTGGAGGAGTG
This sequence comes from Taudactylus pleione, assembly GCA_031769625.1. Classification (NCBI taxonomy): domain Eukaryota; kingdom Metazoa; phylum Chordata; class Amphibia; order Anura; family Myobatrachidae; genus Taudactylus; species Taudactylus pleione. The sequence continues at coordinate 6,308,887 of JAUIMM010000350.1, read as the reverse complement.
GACACAGCCCCTATGGACAACAGCAGCACAGCACAACACAGCCAGCCCCTATGGACTTTGGAGGGGTGACACAGCCCCTATGGACAACAGCAGCACAGCACAACACAGCCAGCCCCTATAGACTTTGGAGGAGTGGACACAGCCCCTATGGACAACAGCAGCGCAGCACAACACAGCCAGCCCCTATGGACTTTGGAGGAGTGGACACAGCCCCTATGGACAACAGCAGCTCAGCGCAGCACAGCACAGCACAGCACAGCACAGCACAACACTACACTGCACTACACTACACAGCCAGCCCTAGCTCCCACCCTCCCTCTTCACTGTCCACAGCCGAGTGAGAAAATGGCGCTGACGCGGGTACCTTATATAGAATCCAAAACCCGTGAGACCCGGAAGGCGGGATGATGACAATTTGCCTCGATTTCAGATCCGAGTCAGGCGGGAAAAGTAGAGCCTGACTCGGATCGGCCTCGGATTGGGGGGGCTCGGGGGGGTTCGGATTTCAGAAATCCAAACCCACTCACCCCTAATATAATGTACATAAAAAATGTAAAAAATCACTTACAAATAAAAATATTTTCAATTTAAATAAGTGTAAAAAACAACTGACCTCTTTGGGATTTGAATTTTAGTCATTCTCCCTACCAGTCCTCACCTTTACCACTACTCCATGGCAATGGCACGACAAAACCTGAAAGAACTAATTCTTATCATAGATCATCTCTTAAACACAAATTATGTAGCGTATAAACGATGTATAATACCTTTCCCCAAACTTAATTATTAAAATAAGTTTTAGGGTCACCCAGTGGCCAGACTTACCATCAGGGTTCCCCCTGAGAAAAGTAACAGAGATAGCTCCTATTCAACAGGCCATCCCCTTATATACTATACATATTCATGCTCCCAGAGGACATCCTGATATATAATAATAATAATATATATGGAATATATGGAGTATTAGACACATCAGCTGGTATTTACTTATCCCAAATAAGCTAAATTGGGTTTAAGTCGAGAGACTGTGCGGCCACTCCATGATATGAAGCCTACCATCAAGTTTTATTCCTTGGAAGGCAGTTCTGAGATTGCCTGGACATATGTTCCAGGTTATTGCAGAAGGATAAACTCTTGAACAATTAGGCACAGACCAGAGGGTATTGCATGGCACTGTAAAATGCTGAGGTCACCCTTGTGGTATAGAAATTATGGTTTATCAGTCGCACAAGATATGCCTTCTCAGTTCTAAGACAATAATAACCCCTTAAAATATTAGTACGATCAAGGGGGTGCTACCATGGACATACAGATTCAATAGCCACAAAGGAAAAGAGAGAGAGGGAATGAAATGTCCAAAATTGGTGCACTAACTCAAAAATATTATTATTAAAACATAACTTTTATTGTTATATATCAAATAAAATATATACCTGAATTACAACAGGAAAAGCAGCGAAAATTATTTAAAATACAAGTAAGTAGTGTCAAAAGATAAGAAATAAGTGATTAATAATTTGTTCCAATAGGAACATAAATAACGGCGCCTCTAAACTGTCATATAATTCCGTGTATACACTGATAGTGATTAATCTATATGTATATATAGTGTCCCCACATTTCTATATAGTATCACTTCAGTCAAAAATCCTGGTTACAGCTGAGCAACATTGACTACAGTTGGATCACCACTGAGTTCTAATATCATTCAGTGTGTTGCACACCAACAAGCAGTATAAATATCCTCATCAGCACATTCATCTAATGCATGATCAACATCATCCTAAGATTGGCTGACAGTGTATTTTCTAATACAGATAAAACCATAGGTACATAAAATCAGAAACCTATGGTTTTATCTGTATTAGAAAATACACTGTCAGCCAATCTTAGGATGATGTTGATCATGCATTAGATGAATGTGCTGATGAGGATATTTATATTGCTTGTTGGTGTGCAACACACTGAATGATATTAGAACTCAGTGGTGATCCAACTGTAGTCAATATTGCTCAGCTGTAACCAGGATTTTTGACTGAAGTGATACTATATAGAAATGTGGGGACACTATATATACATAGGGGTGAGCGGGTTCGGATTTCTGAAATCCGAACCCCCCCGAGCCCCCCCGATCCGAGTCTGATCCGAGTCAGGCTCGACTTTTCCCGCCCGACTCGGATCTGAAATCGAGGCAAAACGTCATCATCCCGCCTTCCGAGTCTCGCGGGTTTTGGATCCTATATAAGGTACCCGCGTCGGCGCCATTTTCTCACTCGGCTGTGGACAGTGAAGAGGGAGGGTGGGAGTTAGGGCTGTGTAGTGTAGTGTAGTGCTGCTGTTGTCCACTACTTCAAAGTCCATAGGGGCTGGCTGTGTTGTGCTGTGCTGCTGTTGTTAATAGGGGCTGTGTCCACTACTTCAAAGTCCATAGGGGCTGGCTGGACTGTGTTGTGCAGTTAGTTCTCCATAGGGGCTGTGTCCACTCCAAAGTCCTGTGCAGTGTCCCAGTCCTAAAGGAGTGCTGTAGTGTTGTCCAGGGGGTGCTCTGTCCATCAGGGGTGCTCCCCACAAGTGCTAAAAAAATAATATATTTTCTGTGTTTGTGAATTGTGTGCGCAGTAGCCGCACGTGCATCAACAAAGTAGTGCCAAGCGTGCGCCTGTGACATAAGTAAAGGGCCGGCTGGCTTGACCGTTAAAGGGTGCTGTAACCCCCGAAAGTACACTCCAGTCCAAACCAAAAAAAAATTATTTTCTGTGTTTGTGAATTGTGTGCGCAGTAGCCGCACGTGCATCAACAAAGTAGTGCCAAGCGTGCGCCTGTGTCATAAGTAAAGGGCCGGCTGGCTTGACCGTTAAGGGTGCTGTAACCCCTGAAAGTACACTCCAGTCCAAACCAAAAAAAAAATTATTTTCTGTGTTTGTGAATTGTGTGCGCAGTAGCCGCACGTGCATCAACAAAGTAGTGCCAAGCGTGCGCCTGTGTCATAAGTAAAGGGCCGGCTGGCTTGACCGTTAAGGGTGCTGTAACCCCCGAAAGTACACTCCAGTCCAAACCAAAAAAAAAATTATTTTCTGTGTTTGTGAATTGTGTGCGCAGTAGCCGCACGAGCATCAACAAAGTAGTGCCAAGCGTGCGCCTGTATCATAAGTAAAGGGCCGGCTGGCTTGACCATTAAGGGTGCTGTAACCCCCGAAAGTACACTCCAGTCCAAACCAAAAAAAAAATTATTTTCTGTGTTTGTGAATTGTGTGCGCAGTAGCCGCACGTGCATCAACAAAGTAGTGCCAAGCGTGCGCCTGTGCCATAAGTAAAGGGCCGGCTGGCTTGACCGTTAAAGGGTGCTGTAACCCCCAAAGTACACTCCAGTCCAAACCAAAAAAAAAATTATTTTCTGTGTTTGTGAATTGTGTGCGCAGTAGCCGCACGTGCATCAACAAAGTAGTGCCAAGCGTGCGCCTGTGTCATAAGTAAAGGGCCAGCTGGCTTGACCGTTAAAGGGTGCTGTAACCCCCGAAAGTACACTCCAGTCCAAACCAAAAAAAAATTATTTTCTGTGTTTGTGAATTGTGTGCGCAGTTGCCGCACGTGCATCAACAAAGTAGTGCCAAGCGTGCGCCTGTGTCATAAGTAAAGGGCCAGCTGGCTTGACCGTTAAGGGTGCTGTAACCCCCGAAAGTACACTCCAGTCCAAACCAAAAAAAAATTATTTTCTGTGTTTGTGAATTGTGTGCGCAGTAGCCGCACGTGCATCAACAAAGTAGTGCCAAGCATGCGCCTGTGTCATAAGTAAAGGGCCGGCTGGCTTGACCATTAAAGGGTGCTGTAACCCCCAAAGTACACTCCAGTCCAAACAAAAAAAAAAATTATTTTCTGTGTTTGTGAATTGTGTGCGCAGTAGCCGCACGTGCATCAACAAAGTAGTGCCAAGCGTGCGCCTGTGTCATAAGTAAAGGGCCGGCTGGCTTGACCGTTAAATGGTGCTGTAACCCCCGAAAGTACACTCCAGTCCAAACCAAAAAAAAATTATTTTCTGTGTTTGTGAATTGTGTGCGCAGTAGCCGCACATGCATCAACAAAGTAGTGCCAAGCGTGCGCCTGTGTCATAAGTAAAGGGCCGGCTGGCTTGACCGTTAAGGGTGCTGTAACCCCCAAAGTACACTCCAGTCCAAACCAAAACAAATATTATTTTCTGTGTTTGTGAATTGTGTGCGCAGTAGCCGCACGTGCATCAACAAAGTAGTGCCAAACGTGCGCCTGTGTCATAAGTAAAGGGCCGGCTGGCTTGACCTTTAAGGGTGCTGTAACCCCCGAAAGTACACTCCAGTCCAAACCAAAAAAAAAATTATTTTCTGTGTTTGTGAATTGTGTGCGCAGTAGCCGCACGTGCATCAACAAAGTAGTGCCAAGCGTGCGCCTGTGTCATAAGTAAAGGGCCGGCTGGCTTGACCGTTAAGGGTGCTGTAACCCCCGAAAGTACACTCCAGTCCAAACCAAAAAAAAAATTATTTTCTGTGTTTGAGAATTGTGTGCGCAGTAGCCGCACGTGCATCAACAAAGTAGTGCCAAGCGTGCTCCTGTATCATAAGTAAAGGGCCAACTGGCTTGACCGTTAAGGGTGCTGTAACCCCCGAAAGTACACTCCAGTCCAAACCAAAAAAAAAATTATTTTCTGTGTTTGTGAATTGTGTGCGCAGTAGCCGCACGTGCATCAACAAAGTAGTGCCAAGCGTGCTCCTGTGTCATAAGTAAAGGGCCGGCTGACTTGACCGTTAAAGGGTGCTGTAACCCCCGAAAGTACACTCCAGTCCAAACCAAAAAAAAAATTATTTTCTGTGTTTGTGAATTGTGTGCGCAGTAGCCGCACGTGCATCAACAAAGTAGTGCCAAGCGTGCGCCTGTGTCATAAGTAAAGGGCCGGCTGGCTTGACCATTAAGGGTGCTGTAACCCCCGAAAGTACACTCCAGTCCAAACCAAAAAAAAAATTATTTTCTGTGTTTGTGAATTGTGTGCGCAGTAGCCGCACGTGCATCAACAAAGTAGTGCCAAGCGTGCGCCTGTATCATAAGTAAAGGGACAGCTGGCTTGACCGTTAAAGGGTGCTGTAACCCCCGAAAGTACACTCCAGTCCAAACCAAAACAAATATTATTTTCTGTGTTTGTGAATTGTGTGCGCAGTAGCCGCACGTGCATCAACAAAGTAGTGCCAAACGTGCGCCTGTGTCATAAGTAAAGGGCCGGCTGGCTTGACCTTTAAGGGTGCTGTAACCCCCGAAAGTACACTCCAGTCCAAACCAAAAAAAAAATTATTTTCTGTGTTTGTGAATTGTGTGCGCAGTAGCCGCACGTGCATCAACAAAGTAGTGCCAAGCGTGCGCCTGTGTCATAAGTAAAGGGCCGGCTGGCTTGACCGTTAAGGGTGCTGTAACCCCCGAAAGTACACTCCAGTCCAAACCAAAAAAAAAATTATTTTCTGTGTTTGAGAATTGTGTGCGCAGTAGCCGCACGTGCATCAACAAAGTAGTGCCAAGCGTGCTCCTGTATCATAAGTAAAGGGCCAACTGGCTTGACCGTTAAGGGTGCTGTAACCCCCGAAAGTACACTCCAGTCCAAACCAAAAAAAAAATTATTTTCTGTGTTTGTGAATTGTGTGCGCAGTAGCCGCACGTGCATCAACAAAGTAGTGCCAAGCGTGCGCCTGTGTCATAAGTAAAGGGCCGGCTGACTTGACCGTTAAAGGGTGCTGTAACCCCCGAAAGTACACTCCAGTCCAAACCAAAAAAAAAATTATTTTCTGTGTTTGTGAATTGTGTGCGCAGTAGCCGCACGTGCATCAACAAAGTAGTGCCAAGCGTGCGCCTGTGTCATAAGTAAAGGGCCGGCTGGCTTGACCATTAAGGGTGCTGTAACCCCCGAAAGTACACTCCAGTCCAAACCAAAAAAAAAATTATTTTCTGTGTTTGTGAATTGTGTGCGCAGTAGCCGCACGTGCATCAACAAAGTAGTGCCAAGCGTGCGCCTGTATCATAAGTAAAGGGACAGCTGGCTTGACCGTTAAAGGGTGCTGTAACCCCCGAAAGTACACTCCAGTCCAAACCAAAAAAAAATTATTTTCTGTGTTTGTGAATTGTGTGCGCAGTAGCCGAACGTGCATCAACAAAGTAGTGCCAAGCGTCCGCCTGTGTCATAAGTAAAGGGCCGGCTGGCTTGACTGTTAAGGGTGCTGTAACCCCCGAAAGTACACTCCAGTCCAAACCAAAAAAAAAATAATTTTCTGTGTTTGTGAATTGTGTGCGCAGTAGCCGCACGTGCATCAACAAAGTAGTGCCAAGCGTGCGCCTGTGTCATAAGTAAAGGGCCAGCTGGCTTGACCGTTAAAGGGTGCTGTAACCCCCAAAGTACACTCCAGTCCAAACCAAAAAAAAAATTATTTTCTGTGTTTGTGAATTGTGTGCGCAGTAGCCGCACATGCATCAACAAAGTAGTGCCAAGCGTGCGCCTGTGTCATAAGTAAAGGGCCGGCAGGCTTGACCGTTAAATGGTGCTGTAACCCCCGAAAGTACACTCCAGTCCAAACCAAAAAAAAATTATTTTCTGTGTTTGTGAATTGTGTGCGCAGTAGCCGCACGTGCATCAACAAAGTAGTGCCAAGCGTGCGCCTGTGTCATAAGTAAAGGGCCGGCTGGCTTGACCGTTAAGGGTGCTGTAACCCCCGAGAGTACACTCCAGTCCAAACCAAAAAAAAAATTATTTTCTGTGTTTGTGAATTGTGTGCGCAGTAGCCGCACGTGCATCAACAAAGTAGTGCCAAGCGTGCGCCTGTGTCATAAGTAAAGGGCCGGCTGGCTTGACCTTTAAGGGTGCTGTAACCCCCGAAAGTACACTCCAGTCCAAACCAAAAAAAAAAATATTTTCTGTGTTTGTGAATTGTGTGCGCAGTAGCCGCACGTGCATCAACACAGTAGTGCCAAGCGTGCGCCTGTGTCATAAGTAAAGGGCCGGCTGGCTTGACCGTTAAGGGTGCTGTAACCCCCGAAAGTACACTCCAGTCCAAACCAAAAAAAAAATTATTTTCTGTGTTTGTGAATTGTGTGCGCAGTAGCCGCACGTGCATCAACAAAGTAGTGCCAAGCGTGCGCCTGTGTCATAAGTAAAGGGCCGGCTGGCTTGACCTTTAAGGGTGCTGTAACCCCCGAAAGTACACTCCAGTCCAAACCAAAAAAAAAATTATTTTCTGTGTTTGTGAATTGTGTGCGCAGTAGCCGCACGTGCATCAACAAAGTAGTGCCAAGCGTGCGCCTGTGTCATAAGTAAAGGGCCGGCTGGCTTGACCTTTAAGGGTGCTGTAACCCCCAAAAGTACACTCCAGTCCAAACCAAAAAAAAAATTATTTTCTGTGTTTGTGAATTGTGTGCGCAGTAGCCGCACGTGCATCAACAAAGTAGTGCCAAGCGTGCGCCTGTGTCATAAGTAAAGGGCCGGCTGGCTTGACCGTTAAGGGTGCTGTAACCCCCGAAAGTACACTCCAGTCCAAACCAAAAAAAAAATAATTTTCTGTGTTTGTGAATTGTGTGCGCAGTAGCCGCACGTGCATCAACAAAGTAGTGCCAAGCGTGCGCCTGTATCATAAGTAAAGGGCCAGCTGGCTTGACCGTTAAGGGTGCTGTAACCCCCGAAAGTACACTCCAGTCCAAACCAAAAAAAAAATTATTTTCTGTGTTTGTGAATTGTGTGCGCAGTAGCCGCACGTGCATCAACAAAGTAGTGCCAAGCGTGCGCCTGTGTCATAAGTAAAGGGCCGGCTGGCTTGACCGTTAAGGGTGCTGTAACCCCCGAAAGTACACTCCAGTCCAAACCAAAAAAAAAATTATTTTCTGTGTTTGTGAATTGTGTGTGCAGTAGCCGCACGTGCATCAACAAAGTAGTGCCAAGCGTGCGCCTGTGTCATAAGTAAAGGGCCGGCTGGCTTGACCGTTAAGGGTGCTGTAACCCCCGAAAGTACACTCCAGTCCAAACCAAAAAAAAAATAATTTTCTGTGTTTGTGAATTGTGTGCGCAGTAGCCGCACGTGCATCAACAAAGTAGTGCCAAGCGTGCGCCTGTATCATAAGTAAAGGGACAGCTGGCTTGACCGTTAAAGGGTGCTGTAACCCCCGAAAGTACACTCCAGTCCAAACCAAAAAAAAATTATTTTCTGTGTTAGTGAATTGTGTGCGCAGTAGCCGCACGTGCATCAACAAATTAGTGCCAAGCGTGCGCCTGTGTCATAAGTAAAGGGCCGGCTGATTTGACCGTTAAGGGTGCTGTAACCTCCGAAAGTACACTCCAGTCCAAACCAAAAAAAAAATTATTTTCTGTGTTTGTGAATTGTGTGCGCAGTAGCTGCACGTGCATCAACAAAGTAGTGCCAAGCGTGCGCCTGTGTCATAAGTAAAGGGCCAGCTGGCTTGACCGTTAAAGGGTGCTGTAACCCCCAAAGTACACTCCAGTCCAAACCCAAAAAAAAATTATTTTCTGTGTTTGTGAATTGTGTGCGCAGTAGCCGCACATGCATCAACAAAGTAGTGCCAAGCGTGCGCCTGTGTCATAAGTAAAGGGCCGGCAGGCTTGACCGTTAAATGGTGCTGTAACCCCCGAAAGTACACTCCAGTCCAAACCAAAAAAAAATTATTTTCTGTGTTTGTGAATTGTGTGCGCAGTAGCCGCACGTGCATCAACAAAGTAGTGCCAAGCGTGCGCCTGTGTCATAAGTAAAGGGCCGGCTGGCTTGACCGTTAAGGGTGCTGTAACCCCCGAGAGTACACTCCAGTCCAAACCAAAAAAAAAATTATTTTCTGTGTTTGTGAATTGTGTGCGCAGTAGCCGCACGTGCATCAACAAAGTAGTGCCAAGCGTGCGCCTGTGTCATAAGTAAAGGGCCGGCTGGCTTGACCTTTAAGGGTGCTGTAACCCCCGCAAGTACACTCCAGTCCAAACCAAAAAAAAAAATATTTTCTGTGTTTGTGAATTGTGTGCGCAGTAGCCGCACGTGCATCAACAAAGTAGTGCCAAGCGTGCGCCTGTGTCATAAGTAAAGGGCCGGCTGGCTTGACCGTTAAGGGTGCTGTAACCCCCGAAAGCACACTCCAGTCCAAACCAAAAAAAAAATTATTTTCTGTGTTTGTGAATTGTGTGCGCAGTAGCCGCACGTGCATCAACAAAGTAGTGCCAAGCGTGCGCCTGTATCATAAGTAAAGGGCCAGCTGGCTTGACCGTTAAGGGTGCTGTAACCCCCGAAAGTACACTCCAGTCCAAACCAAAAAAAAAATTATTTTCTGTGTTTGTGAATTGTGTGCGCAGTAGCCGCACGTGCATCAACAAAGTAGTGCCAAGCGTGCGCCTGTGTCATAAGTAAAGGGCCGGCTGGCTTGACCGTTAAGGGTGCTGTAACCCCTGAAAGTACACTCCAGTCCAAACCAAAAAAAAAATTATTTTCTGTGTTTGTGAATTGTGTGCGCAGTAGCCGCACGTGCATCAACAAAGTAGTGCCAAGCGTGCGCCTGTATCATAAGTAAAGGGACAGCTGGCTTGACCGTTAAAGGGTGCTGTAACCCCCGAAAGTACACTCCAGTCCAAACCAAAAAAAAATTATTTTCTGTGTTTGTGAATTGTGTGCGCAGTAGCCGCACGTGCATCAACAAAGTAGTGCCAAGCGTGCGCCTGTGTCATAAGTAAAGGGCCGGCTGGCTTGACCGTTAAGGGTGCTGTAACCCCCGAGAGTACACTCCAGTCCAAACCAAAAAAAAAATTATTTACTGTGTTTGTGAATTGTGTGCGCAGTAGCCGCACGTGCATCAACAAAGTAGTGCCAAGCGTGCGCCTGTGTCATAAGTAAAGGGCCGGCTGGCTTGACCTTTAAGGGTGCTGTAACCCCCGAAAGTACACTCCAGTCCAAACCAAAAAAAAAATTATTTTCTGTGTTTGTGAATTGTGTGCGCAGTAGCCGCACATGCATCAACAAAGTAGTGCCAAGCGTGCGCCTGTGTCATAAGTAAAGGGCCGGCTGGCTTGACCGTTAAGGGTGCTGTAACCCCCGAAAGTACACTCCAGTCCAAACCAAAAAAAAAATTATTTTCTGTGTTTGTGAATTGTGTGCGCAGTAGCCGCACGTGCATCAACAAAGTAGTGCCAAGCGTGCGCCTGTATCATAAGTAAAGGGCCAGCTGGCTTGACCGTTAAGGGTGCTGTAACCCCCGAAAGTACACTCCAGTCCAAACCAAAAAAAAAACTATTTTCTGTGTTTGTGAATTGTGTGCGCAGTAGCCGCACGTGCATCAACAAAGTAGTGCCAAGCGTGCGCCTGTATCATAAGTAAAGGGACAGCTGGCTTGACCGTTAAAGGGTGCTGTAACCCCCGAAAGTACACTCCAGTCCAAACCAAAAAAAAATTATTTTCTGTGTTTGTGAATTGTGTGCGCAGTAGCCGCACGTGCATCAACAAAGTAGTGCCAAGCGTGCGCCTGTGTCATAAGTAAAGGGCCGGCTGGCTTGACCGTTAAGGGTGCTGTAACCCCCGAAAGTACACTCCAGTCCAAACCAAAAAAAAAATTATTTTCTGTGTTTGTGAATTGTGTGCGCAGTAGCCGCACGTGCATCAACAAAGTAGTGCCAAGCGTGCGCCTGTGTCATAAGTAAAGGGCCAGCTGGCTTGACCGTTAAAGGGTGCTGTAACCCCCAAAGTACACTCCAGTCCAAACGAAAAAAAAAATTATTTTCTGTGTTTGTGAATTGTGTGCGCAGTAGCCGCACATGCATCAACAAAGTAGTGCCAAGCGTGCGCCTGTGTCATAAGTAAAGGGCCGGCAGGCTTGACCGTTAAATGGTGCTGTAACCCCCGAAAGTACACTCCAGTCCAAACCAAAAAAAAATTATTTTCTGTGTTTGTGAATTGTGTGCGCAGTAGCCGCACGTGCATCAACAAAGTAGTGCCAAGCGTGCGCCTGTGTCATAAGTAAAGGGCCGGCTGGCTTGACCGTTAAGGGTGCTGTAACCCCCGAGAGTACACTCCAGTCCAAACCAAAAAAAAAATTATTTTCTGTGTTTGTGAATTGTGTGCGCAGTAGCCGCACGTGCATCAACAAAGTAGTGCCAAGCGTGCGCCTGTGTCATAAGTAAAGGGCTGGCTGGCTTGACCTTTAAGGGTGCTGTAACCCCCGAAAGTACACTCCAGTCCAAACCAAAAAAAAAAATATTTTCTGTGTTTGTGAATTGTGTGCGCAGTAGCCGCACGTGCATCAACAAAGTAGTGCCAAGCGTGCGCCTGTGTCATAAGTAAAGGGCTGGCTGGCTTGACCGTTAAGGGTGCTGTAACCCCTGAAAGTACACTCCAGTCCAAACCAAAAAAAAAATTATTTTCTGTGTTTGTGAATTGTGTGCGCAGTAGCCGCACGTGCATCAACAAAGTAGTGCCAAGCGTGCGCCTGTGTCATAAGTAAAGGGCCGGCTGGCTTGACCGTTAAGGGTGCTGTAACCCCCGAAAGTACACTCCAGTCCAAACCAAAAAAAAAAATATTTTCTGTGTTTGTGAATTGTGTGCGCAGTAGCCGCACGTGCATCAACAAAGTAGTGCCAAGCATGCGCCTGTGTCATAAGTAAAGGGCCGGCTGGCTTGACCGTTAAAGGGTGCTGTAACCCCCGAAAGTACACTCCAGTCCAAACCAAAAAAAAATATATTTTCTGTGTTTGTGAATTGTGTGCGCAGTAGCCGCACGTGCATCAACAAAGTAGTGCCAAGCGTGCGCCTGTATCATAAGTAAAGGGCCGGCTGGCTTGACCGTTAAGGGTGCTGTAACCCCCGAAAGTACACTCCAGTCCAAACCAAAAAAAAAATTATTTTCTGTGTTTGTGAATTGTGTGCGCAGTAGCCGCACGTGCATCAACAAAGTAGTGCCAAGCGTGCTCCTGTATCATAAGTAAAGGGCCAGCTGGCTTGACCGTTAAGGGTGCTGTAACCCCCGAAAGTACACTCCAGTCCAAACCAAAAAAAAAAATATTTTCTGTGTTTGTGAATTGTGTGCGCAGTAGCCGCACGTGCATCAACAAAGTAGTGCCAAGCGTGCGCCTGTATCATAAGTAAAGGGCCAGCTGGCTTGACCGTTAAGGGTGCTGTAACCCCCGAAAGTACACTCCAGTCCAAACCAAAAAAAAAATTATTTTCTGTGTTTGTGAATTGTGTGCGCAGTAGCCGCACGTGCATCAACAAAGTAGTGCCAAGCGTGCGCCTGTGTCATAAGTAAAGGGCCGGCTGGCTTGACCGTTAAGGGTGCTGTAACCCCCGAAAGTACACTCCAGTCCAAACCAAAAAAAAAATTATTTTCTGTGTTTGTGAATTGTGTGCGCAGTAGCCGCACGTGCATCAACAAAGTAGTGCCAAGCGTGCGCCTGTATCATAAGTAAAGGGACAGCTGGCTTGACCGTTAAAGGGTGCTGTAACCCCCGAAAGTACACTCCAGTCCAAACCAAAAAAAAATTATTTTCTGTGTTTGTGAATTGTGTGCGCAGTAGCCGCACGTGCATCAACAAAGTAGTGCCAAGCGTGCGCCTGTGTCATAAGTAAAGGGCCAGCTGGCTTGACCGTTAAGGGTGCTGTAACCCCCGAGAGTACACTCCAGTCCAAACCAAAAAAAAAATTATTTACTGTGTTTGTGAATTGTGTGCGCAGTAGCCGCACGTGCATCAACAAAGTAGTGCCAAGCGTGCGCCTGTGTCATAAGTAAAGGGCCGGCTGGCTTGACCTTTAAGGGTGCTGTAACCCCCGAAAGTACACTCCAGTCCAAACCAAAAAAAAAATTATTTTCTGTGTTTGTGAATTGTGTGCGCAGTAGCCGCACATGCATCAACAAAGTAGTGCCAAGCGTGCGCCTGTGTCATAAGTAAAGGGCCGGCTGGCTTGACCGTTAAGGGTGCTGTAACCCCCGAAAGTACACTCCAGTCCAAACCAAAAAAAAAATTATTTTCTGTGTTTGTGAATTGTGTGCGCAGTAGCCGCACGTGCATCAACAAAGTAGTGCCAAGCGTGCGCCTGTATCATAAGTAAAGGGCCAGCTGGCTTGACCGTTAAGGGTGCTGTAACCCCCGAAAGTACACTCCAGTCCAAACCAAAAAAAAAACTATTTTCTGTGTTTGTGAATTGTGTGCGCAGTAGCCGCACGTGCATCAACAAAGTAGTGCCAAGCGTGCGCCTGTATCATAAGTAAAGGGACAGCTGGCTTGACCGTTAAAGGGTGCTGTAACCCCCGAAAGTACACTCCAGTCCAAACCAAAAAAAAAATTATTTTCTGTGTTTGTGAATTGTGTGCGCAGTAGCCGCACGTGCATCAACAAAGTAGTGCCAAGCGTGCGCCTGTGTCATAAGTAAAGGGCCGGCTGGCTTGACCGTTAAGGGTGCTGTAACCCCCGAAAGTACACTCCAGTCCAAACCAAAAAAAAAATTATTTTCTGTGTTTGTGAATTGTGTGCGCAGTAGCCGCACGTGCATCAACAAAGTAGTGCCAAGCGTGCGCCTGTGTCATAAGTAAAGGGCCAGCTGGCTTGACCGTTAAAGGGTGCTGTAACCCCCAAAGTACACTCCAGTCCAAACGAAAAAAAAAATTATTTTCTGTGTTTGTGAATTGTGTGCGCAGTAGCCGCACATGCATCAACAAAGTAGTGCCAAGCGTGCGCCTGTGTCATAAGTAAAGGGCCGGCAGGCTTGACTGTTAAATGGTGCTGTAACCCCCGAAAGTACACTCCAGTCCAAACCAAAAAAAAATTATTTTCTGTGTTTGTGAATTGTGTGCGCAGTAGCCGCACGTGCATCAACAAAGTAGTGCCAAGCGTGCGCCTGTGTCATAAGTAAAGGGCCGGCTGGCTTGACCGTTAAGGGTGCTGTAACCCCCGAGAGTACACTCCAGTCCAAACCAAAAAAAAAATTATTTTCTGTGTTTGTGAATTGTGTGCGCAGTAGCCGCACGTGCATCAACAAAGTAGTGCCAAGCGTGCGCCTGTGTCATAAGTAAAGGGCTGGCTGGCTTGACCTTTAAGGGTGCTGTAACCCCCGAAAGTACACTCCAGTCCAAACCAAAAAAAAAAATATTTTCTGTGTTTGTGAATTGTGTGCGCAGTAGCCGCACGTGCATCAACAAAGTAGTGCCAAGCGTGCGCCTGTGTCATAAGTAAAGGGCCGGCTGGCTTGACCGTTAAGGGTGCTGTAACCCCCGAAAGTACACTCCAGTCCAAACCCAAAAAAAAATTATTTTCTGTGTTTGTGAATTGTGTGCGCAGTAGCCGCACGTGCATCAACAAAGTAGTGCCAAGCGTGCGCCTGTGTCATAAGTAAAGGGCCGGCTGGCTTGACCGTTAAGGGTGCTGTAACCCCCGAAAGTACACTCCAGTCCAAACCAAAAAAAAAATATTTTCTGTGTTTGTGAATTGTGTGCGCAGTAGCCGCACGTGCATCAACAAAGTAGTGCCAAGCATGCGCCTGTGTCATAAGTAAAGGGCCGGCTGGCTTGACCGTTAAAGGGTGCTGTAACCCCCGAAAGTACACTCCAGTCCAAACCAAAAAAAAAATAATTTTCTGTGTTTGTGAATTGTGTGCGCAGTAGCCGCACGTGCATCAACAAAGTAGTGCCAAGCGTGCGCCTGTGTCATAAGTAAAGGGCCGGCTGGCTTGACCGTTAAGGGTGCTGTAACCCCCGAAAGTACACTCCAGTCCAAACCAAAAAAAAAATTATTTTCTGTGTTTGTGAATTGCGTGCGTAGTAGCCGCACGTGCATCAACAAAGTAGTGCCAAGCGTGCTCCTGTATCATAAGTAAAGGGCCAGCTGGCTTGACCGTTAAGGGTGCTGTAACCCCCGAAAGTACACTCCAGTCCAAACCAAAAAAAAAAATATTTTCTGTGTTTGTGAATTGTGTGCGCAGTAGCCGCACGTGCATCAACAAAGTAGTGCCAAGCGTGCGCCTGTGTCATAAGTAAAGGGCCGGCTGGCTTGACCGTTAAGGGTGCTGTAACCCCCGAAAGTACACTCCAGTCCAAACCAAAAAAAAAATTATTTTCTGTGTTTGTGAATTGTGTGCGCAGTAGCCGCACGTGCATCAACAAAGTAGTGCCAAGCGTGCGCCTGTGTCATAAGTAAAGGGCCGGCTGGCTTGACCGTTAAGGGTGCTGTAACCCCTGAAAGTACACTCCAGTCCAAACCAAAAAAAAAATTATTTTCTGTGTTTGTGAATTGTGTGCGCAGTAGCCGCACGTGCATCAACAAAGTAGTGCCAAGCGTGCGCCTGTGTCATAAGTAAAGGGCCGGCTGGCTTGACCGTTAAGGGTGCTGTAACCCCCGAAAGTACACTCCAGTCCAAACCAAAAAAAAAAATATTTTCTGTGTTTGTGAATTGTGTGCGCAGTAGCCGCACGTGCATCAACAAAGTAGTGCCAAGCATGCGCCTGTGTCATAAGTAAAGGGCCGGCTGGCTTGACCGTTAAAGGGTGCTGTAACCCCCGAAAGTACACTCCAGTCCAAACCAAAAAAAAATATATTTTCTGTGTTTGTGAATTGTGTGCGCAGTAGCCGCACGTGCATCAACAAAGTAGTGCCAAGCGTGCGCCTGTATCATAAGTAAAGGGCCGGCTGGCTTGACCGTTAAGGGTGCTGTAACCCCCGAAAGTACACTCCAGTCCAAACCAAAAAAAAAATTATTTTCTGTGTTTGTGAATTGTGTGCGCAGTAGCCGCACGTGCATCAACAAAGTAGTGCCAAGCGTGCTCCTGTATCATAAGTAAAGGGCCAGCTGGCTTGACCGTTAAGGGTGCTGTAACCCCCGAAAGTACACTCCAGTCCAAACCAAAAAAAAAAATATTTTCTGTGTTTGTGAATTGTGTGCGCAGTAGCCGCACGTGCATCAACAAAGTAGTGCCAAGCGTGCGCCTGTATCATAAGTAAAGGGCCAGCTGGCTTGACCGTTAAGGGTGCTGTAACCCCCGAAAGTACACTCCAGTCCAAACCAAAAAAAAAATTATTTTCTGTGTTTGTGAATTGTGTGCGCAGTAGCCGCACGTGCATCAACAAAGTAGTGCCAAGCGTGCGCCTGTGTCATAAGTAAAGGGCCGGCTGGCTTGACCGTTAAGGGTGCTGTAACCCCCGAAAGTACACTCCAGTCCAAACCAAAAAAAAAATTATTTTCTGTGTTTGTGAATTGTGTGCGCAGTAGCCGCACGTGCATCAACAAAGTAGTGCCAAGCGTGCGCCTGTATCATAAGTAAAGGGACAGCTGGCTTGACCGTTAAAGGGTGCTGTAACCCCCGAAAGTACACTCCAGTCCAAACCAAAAAAAAATTATTTTCTGTGTTTGTGAATTGTGTGCGCAGTAGCCGCACGTGCATCAACAAAGTAGTGCCAAGCGTGCGCCTGTGTCATAAGTAAAGGGCCAGCTGGCTTGACCGTTAAGGGTGCTGTAACCCCCGAGAGTACACTCCAGTCCAAACCAAAAAAAAAATTATTTACTGTGTTTGTGAATTGTGTGCGCAGTAGCCGCACGTGCATCAACAAAGTAGTGCCAAGCGTGCGCCTGTGTCATAAGTAAAGGGCCGGCTGGCTTGACCTTTAAGGGTGCTGTAACCCCCGAAAGTACACTCCAGTCCAAACCAAAAAAAAAATTATTTTCTGTGTTTGTGAATTGTGTGCGCAGTAGCCGCACATGCATCAACAAAGTAGTGCCAAGCGTGCGCCTGTGTCATAAGTAAAGGGCCGGCTGGCTTGACCGTTAAGGGTGCTGTAACCCCCGAAAGTACACTCCAGTCCAAACCAAAAAAAAAATTATTTTCTGTGTTTGTGAATTGTGTGCGCAGTAGCCGCACGTGCATCAACAAAGTAGTGCCAAGCGTGCGCCTGTATCATAAGTAAAGGGCCAGCTGGCTTGACCGTTAAGGGTGCTGTAACCCCCGAAAGTACACTCCAGTCCAAACCAAAAAAAAAACTATTTTCTGTGTTTGTGAATTGTGTGCGCAGTAGCCGCACGTGCATCAACAAAGTAGTGCCAAGCGTGCGCCTGTATCATAAGTAAAGGGACAGCTGGCTTGACCGTTAAAGGGTGCTGTAACCCCCGAAAGTACACTCCAGTCCAAACCAAAAAAAAAATTATTTTCTGTGTTTGTGAATTGTGTGCGCAGTAGCCGCACGTGCATCAACAAAGTAGTGCCAAGCGTGCGCCTGTGTCATAAGTAAAGGGCCGGCTGGCTTGACCGTTAAGGGTGCTGTAACCCCCGAAAGTACACTCCAGTCCAAACCAAAAAAAAAATTATTTTCTGTGTTTGTGAATTGTGTGCGCAGTAGCCGCACGTGCATCAACAAAGTAGTGCCAAGCGTGCGCCTGTGTCATAAGTAAAGGGCCAGCTGGCTTGACCGTTAAAGGGTGCTGTAACCCCCAAAGTACACTCCAGTCCAAACGAAAAAAAAAATTATTTTCTGTGTTTGTGAATTGTGTGCGCAGTAGCCGCACATGCATCAACAAAGTAGTGCCAAGCGTGCGCCTGTGTCATAAGTAAAGGGCCGGCAGGCTTGACCGTTAAATGGTGCTGTAACCCCCGAAAGTACACTCCAGTCCAAACCAAAAAAAAATTATTTTCTGTGTTTGTGAATTGTGTGCGCAGTAGCCGCACGTGCATCAACAAAGTAGTGCCAAGCGTGCGCCTGTGTCATAAGTAAAGGGCCGGCTGGCTTGACCGTTAAGGGTGCTGTAACCCCCGAGAGTACACTCCAGTCCAAACCAAAAAAAAAATTATTTTCTGTGTTTGTGAATTGTGTGCGCAGTAGCCGCACGTGCATCAACAAAGTAGTGCCAAGCGTGCGCCTGTGTCATAAGTAAAGGGCTGGCTGGCTTGACCTTTAAGGGTGCTGTAACCCCCGAAAGTACACTCCAGTCCAAACCAAAAAAAAAAATATTTTCTGTGTTTGTGAATTGTGTGCGCAGTAGCCGCACGTGCATCAACAAAGTAGTGCCAAGCGTGCGCCTGTGTCATAAGTAAAGGGCCGGCTGGCTTGACCGTTAAGGGTGCTGTAACCCCCGAAAGTACACTCCAGTCCAAACCCAAAAAAAAATTATTTTCTGTGTTTGTGAATTGTGTGCGCAGTAGCCGCACGTGCATCAACAAAGTAGTGCCAAGCGTGCGCCTGTGTCATAAGTAAAGGGCCGGCTGGCTTGACCGTTAAGGGTGCTGTAACCCCCGAAAGTACACTCCAGTCCAAACCAAAAAAAAAATATTTTCTGTGTTTGTGAATTGTGTGCGCAGTAGCCGCACGTGCATCAACAAAGTAGTGCCAAGCATGCGCCTGTGTCATAAGTAAAGGGCCGGCTGGCTTGACCGTTAAAGGGTGCTGTAACCCCCGAAAGTACACTCCAGTCCAAACCAAAAAAAAAATAATTTTCTGTGTTTGTGAATTGTGTGCGCAGTAGCCGCACGTGCATCAACAAAGTAGTGCCAAGCGTGCGCCTGTGTCATAAGTAAAGGGCCGGCTGGCTTGACCGTTAAGGGTGCTGTAACCCCCGAAAGTACACTCCAGTCCAAACCAAAAAAAAAATTATTTTCTGTGTTTGTGAATTGCGTGCGTAGTAGCCGCACGTGCATCAACAAAGTAGTGCCAAGCGTGCTCCTGTATCATAAGTAAAGGGCCAGCTGGCTTGACCGTTAAGGGTGCTGTAACCCCCGAAAGTACACTCCAGTCCAAACCAAAAAAAAAAATATTTTCTGTGTTTGTGAATTGTGTGCGCAGTAGCCGCACGTGCATCAACAAAGTAGTGCCAAGCGTGCGCCTGTGTCATAAGTAAAGGGCCGGCTGGCTTGACCGTTAAGGGTGCTGTAACCCCCGAAAGTACACTCCAGTCCAAACCAAAAAAAAAATTATTTTCTGTGTTTGTGAATTGTGTGCGCAGTAGCCGCACGTGCATCAACAAAGTAGTGCCAAGCGTGCGCCTGTATCATAAGTAAAGGGACAGCTGGCTTGACGGTTAAAGGGTGCTGTAACCCCCGAAAGTACACTCCAGTCCAAACCAAAAAAAATTATTTTCTGTGTTTGTGAATTGTGTGCGCAGTAGCTGCACGTGCATCAACAAAGTAGTGCCAAGCGTCCGCCTGTATCATAAGTAAAGGGCCGGCTGGCTTGACCGTTAAGGGTGCTGTAACCCCCGAAAATACACTCCAGTCCAAACCAAAAAAAAAAATATTTTCTGTGTTTGTGAATTGTGTGCGCAGTAGCCGCACGTGCATCAACAAAGTAGTGCCAAGCGTGCGCCTGTGTCATAAGTAAAGGGCCAGCTGGCTTGACCGTTAAAGGGTGCTGTAACCCCCAAAGTACACTCCAGTCCAAACCAAAAAAAAAATTATTTTCTGTGTTTGTGAATTGTGTGCGCAGTAGCCGCACATGCATCAACAAAGTAGTGCCAAGCATGCGCCTGTGTCATAAGTAAAGGGCCGGCTGGCTTGACCGTTAAAGGGTGCTGTAACCCCCAAAGTACACTCCAGTCCAAACCAAAAAAAAAATTATTTTCTGTGTTTGTGAATTGTGTGCGCAGTAGCCGCACGTGCATCAACAAAGTAGTGCCAAGCGTGCGCCTGTGTCATAAGTAAAGGGCCGGCTGGCTTGACCGTTAAATGGTGCTGTAACCCCCGAAAGTACACTCCAGTCCAAACCAAAAAAAAATTATTTTCTGTGTTTGTGAATTGTGTGCGCAGTAGCCGCACATGCATCAACAAAGTAGTGCCAAGCATGCGCCTGTGTCATAAGTAAAGGGCCGGCTGGCTTGACCGTTAAGGGTGCTGTAACCCCCGAAATTACACTCCAGTCCAAACCAAAAAAAAAATTATTTCTGTGTTTGTGAATTGTGTGCGCAGTAGCCGCACGTGCATCAACAAAGTAGTGCCAAGCGTGCACCTGTGTCATAAGTAAAGGGCCGGCTGGCTTGACCGTTAAGGGTGCTGTAACCCCCGAAAGTACACTCCAGTCCAAACCAAAAAAAAAATTATTTTCTGTGTTTGTGAATTGTGTGCGCAGTAGCCGCACGTGCATCAACAAAGTAGTGCCAAGCGTGCGCCTGTATCATAAGTAAAGGGACAGCTGGCTTGACCGTTAAAGGGTGCTGTAACCCCCGAAAGTACACTCCAGTCCAAACCCAAAAAAAATTATTTTCTGTGTTTGTGAATTGTGTGCGCAGTAGCCGCACGTGCATCAACAAAGTAGTGCCAAGCGTGCGCCTGTGTCATAAGTAAAGGGCCGGCTGGCTTGACCGTTAAGGGTGCTGTAACCCCCGAAAGTACACTCCAGTCCAAACCAAAAAAAAAATTATTTTCTGTGTTTGTGAATTGTGTGCGCAGTAGCCGCACGTGCATCAACAAAGTAGTGCCAAGCGTGCGCCTGTGTCATAAGTAAAGGGCCAGCTGGCTTGACCGTTAAAGGGTGCTGTAACCCCCAAAGTACACTCCAGTCCAAACCAAAAAAAAATTATTTTCTGTGTTTGTGAATTGTGTGCGCAGTAGCCGCACGTGCATCAACAAAGTAGTGCCAAGCGTGCGCCTGTGTCATAAGTAAAGGGCCGGCTGGCTTGACCATTAAGGGTGCTGTAACCCCCGAGAGTACACTCCAGTCCAAACCAAAAAAAAAATTATTTTCTGTGTTTGTGAATTGTGTGCGCAGTAGCCGCACGTGCATCAACAAAGTAGTGCCAAGCGTGCGCCTGTGTCATAAGTAAAGGGCTGGCTGGCTTGACCTTTAAGGTTGCTGTAACCCCCGAAAGTACACTCCAGTCCAAACCAAAAAAATATATATTTTCTGTGTTTGTGAATTGTGTGCGCAGTAGCCGCACGTGCATCAACAAAGTAGTGCCAAGCGTGCGCCTGTGTCATAAGTAAAGGGCCGGCTGGCTTGACCGTTAAGGGTGCTGTAACCCCCGAAAGTACACTCCAGTCCAAACCAAAAAAAAAATTATTTTCTGTGTTTGTGAATTGTGTGCGCAGTAGCCGCACGTGCATCAACAAAGTAGTGCCAAGCGTGCGCCTGTGTCATAAGTAAAGGGCCGGCTGGCTTGACCGTTAAGGGTGCTGTAACCCCCGAAAGTACACTCCAGTCCAAACCAAAAAAAAAATTATTTTCTGTGTTTGTGAATTGTGTGCGCAGTAGCCGCACGTGCATCAACAAAGTAGTGCCAAGCATGCGCCTGTGTCATAAGTAAAGGGCCGGCTGGCTTGACCGTTAAAGGGTGCTGTAACCCCCGAAAGTACACTCCAGTCCAAACCAAAAAAAAAATTATTTTCTGTGTTTGTGAATTGTGTGCGCAGTAGCCGCACGTGCATCAACAAAGTAGTGCCAAGCGTGCGCCTGTATCATAAGTAAAGGGACAGCTGGCTTGACGGTTAAAGGGTGCTGTAACCCCCGAAAGTACACTCCAGTCCAAACCAAAAAAAAATTATTTTCTGTGTTTGTGAATTGTGTGCGCAGTAGCTGCACGTGCATCAACAAAGTAGTGCCAAGCGTCCGCCTGTGTCATAAGTAAAGGGCCGGCTGGCTTGACCGTTAAGGGTGCTGTAACCCCCGAAAATACACTCCAGTCCAAACCAAAAAAAAAAATATTTTCTGTGTTTGTGAATTGTGTGCGCAGTAGCCGCACGTGCATCAACAAAGTAGTGCCAAGCGTGCGCCTGTGTCATAAGTAAAGGGCCAGCTGGCTTGACCGTTAAAGGGTGCTGTAACCCCCAAAGTACACTCCAGTCCAAACCAAAAAAAAAATTATTTTCTGTGTTTGTGAATTGTGTGCGCAGTAGCCGCACATGCATCAACAAAGTAGTGCCAAGCATGCGCCTGTGTCATAAGTAAAGGGCCGGCTGGCTTGACCGTTAAAGGGTGCTGTAACCCCCAAAGTACACTCCAGTCCAAACCAAAAAAAAAATTATTTTCTGTGTTTGTGAATTGTGTGCGCAGTAGCCGCACGTGCATCAACAAAGTAGTGCCAAGCGTGCGCCTGTGTCATAAGTAAAGGGCCGGCTGGCTTGACCGTTAAATGGTGCTGTAACCCCCGAAAGTACACTCCAGTCCAAACCAAAAAAAAATTATTTTCTGTGTTTGTGAATTGTGTGCGCAGTAGCCGCACATGCATCAACAAAGTAGTGCCAAGCATGCGCCTGTGTCATAAGTAAAGGGCCGGCTGGCTTGACCGTTAAGGGTGCTGTAACCCCCGAAAGTACACTCCAGTCCAAACCAAAAAAAAATTATTTTCTGTGTTTGTGAATTGTGTGCGCAGTAGCCGCACGTGCATCAACAAAGTAGTGCCAAGCGTGCACCTGTGTCATAAGTAAAGGGCCGGCTGGCTTGACCGTTAAGGGTGCTGTAACCCCCGAACGTACACTCCAGTCCAAACCAAAAAAAAATTTATTTTCTGTGTTTGTGAATTGTGTGCGCAGTAGCCGCACGTGCATCAACAAAGTAGTGCCAAGCGTGCGCCTGTATCATAAGTAAAGGGACAGCTGGCTTGACCGTTAAAGGGTGCTGTAACCCCCGAAAGTACACTCCAGTCCAAACCCCCAAAAAATTATTTTCTGTGTTTGTGAATTGTGTGCGCAGTAGCCGCACGTGCATCAACAAAGTAGTGCCAAGCGTGCGCCTGTGTCATAAGTAAAGGGCCGGCTGGCTTGACCGTTAAGGGTGCTGTAACCCCCGAAAGTACACTCCAGTCCAAACCAAAAAAAAAATTATTTTCTGTGTTTGTGAATTGTGTGCGCAGTAGCCGCACATGCATCAACAAAGTAGTGCCAAGCATGCGCCTGTGTCATAAGTAAAGGGCCGGCTGGCTTGACCGTTAAAGGGTGCTGTAACCCCCAAAGTACACTCCAGTCCAAACCAAAAAAAAAATTATTTTCTGTGTTTGTGAATTGTGTGCGCAGTAGCCGCACGTGCATCAACAAAGTAGTGCCAAGCGTGCGCCTGTGTCATAAGTAAAGGGCCGGCTGGCTTGACCGTTAAATGGTGCTGTAACCCCCGAAAGTACACTCCAGTCCAAACCAAAAAAAAATTATTTTCTGTGTTTGTGAATTGTGTGCGCAGTAGCCGCACATGCATCAACAAAGTAGTGCCAAGCATGCGCCTGTGTCATAAGTAAAGGGCCGGCTGGCTTGACCGTTAAGGGTGCTGTAACCCCCGAAATTACACTCCAGTCCAAACCAAAAAAAAAATTATTTCTGTGTTTGTGAATTGTGTGCGCAGTAGCCGCACGTGCATCAACAAAGTAGTGCCAAGCGTGCGCCTGTATCATAAGTAAAGGGACAGCTGGCTTGACCGTTAAAGGGTGCTGTAACCCCCGAAAGTACACTCCAGTCCAAACCCAAAAAAAATTATTTTCTGTGTTTGTGAATTGTGTGCGCAGTAGCCGCACGTGCATCAACAAAGTAGTGCCAAGCGTGCGCCTGTGTCATAAGTAAAGGGCCGGCAGGCTTGACCGTTAAGGGTGCTGTAACCCCCGAAAGTACACTCCAGTCCAAACCAAAAAAAAAATTATTTTCTGTGTTTGTGAATTGTGTGCGCAGTAGCCGCACGTGCATCAACAAAGTAGTGCCAAGCGTGCGCCTGTGTCATAAGTAAAGGGCCAGCTGGCTTGACCGTTAAAGGGTGCTGTAACCCCCAAAGTACACTCCAGTCCAAACCAAAAAAAAATTATTTTCTGTGTTTGTGAATTGTGTGCGCAGTAGCCGCACGTGCATCAACAAAGTAGTGCCAAGCGTGCGCCTGTGTCATAAGTAAAGGGCCGGCTGGCTTGACCATTAAGGGAGCTGTAACCCCCGAGAGTACACTCCAGTCCAAACCAAAAAAAAAATTATTTTCTGTGTTTGTGAATTGTGTGCGCAGTAGCCGCACGTGCATCAACAAAGTAGTGCCAAGCGTGCGCCTGTGTCATAAGTAAAGGGCTGGCTGGCTTGACCTTTAAGGGTGCTGTAACCCCCGAAAGTACACTCCAGTCCAAACCAAAAAAATATATATTTTCTGTGTTTGTGAATTGTGTGCGCAGTAGCCGCACGTGCATCAACAAAATAGTGCCAAGCGTGCGCCTGTGTCATAAGTAAAGGGCCGGCTGGCTTGACCGTTAAGGGTGCTGTAACCCCCGAAAGTACACTCCAGTCCAAACCAAAAAAAAAATTATTTTCTGTGTTTGTGAATTGTGTGTGCAGTAGCCGCACGTGCATCAACAAAGTAGTGCCAAGCGTGCGCCTGTGTCATAAGTAAAGGGCCGGCTGGCTTGACCGTTAAGGGTGCTGTAACCCCCGAAAGTACACTCCAGTCCAAACCAAAAAAAAAATTATTTTCTGTGTTTGTGAATTGTGTGCGCAGTAGCCGCACGTGCATCAACAAAGTAGTGCCAAGCATGCGCCTGTGTCATAAGTAAAGGGCCGGCTGGCTTGACCGTTAAAGGGTGCTGTAACCCCCGAAAGTACACTCCAGTCCAAACCAAAAAAAAAATTATTTTCTGTGTTTGTGAATTGTGTGCGCAGTAGCCGCACGTGCATCAACAAAGTAGTGCCAAGCGTGCGCCTGTATCATAAGTAAAGGGACAGCTGGCTTGACCGTTAAAGGGTGCTGTAACCCCCGAAAGTACACTCCAGTCCAAACCCAAAAAAAATTATTTTCTGTGTTTGTGAATTGTGTGCGCAGTAGCCGCACGTGCATCAACAAAGTAGTGCCAAGCGTGCGCCTGTGTCATAAGTAAAGGGCCGGCTGGCTTGACCGTTAAGGGTGCTGTAACCCCCGAAAGTACACTCCAGTCCAAACCAAAAAAAAAATTATTTTCTGTGTTTGTGAATTGTGTGCGCAGTAGCCGCACATGCATCAACAAAGTAGTGCCAAGCGTGCGCCTGTGTCATAAGTAAAGGGCTGGCTGGCTTGACCTTTAAGGGTGCTGTAACCCCCGAAAGTACACTCCAGTCCAAACCAAAAAAAAAAATATTTTCTGTGTTTGTGAATTGTGTGCGCAGTAGCCGCACGTGCATCAACAAAGTAGTGCCAAGCGTGCGCCTGTGTCATAAGTAAAGGGCCGGCTGGCTTGACCGTTAAGGGTGCTGTAACCCCCGAAAGTACACTCCAGTCCAAACCAAAAAAAAAATTATTTTCTGTGTTTGTGAATTGTGTGCGCAGTAGCCGCACGTGCATCAACAAAGTAGTGCCAAGCGTGCGCCTGTGTCATAAGTAAAGGGCCGGCTGGCTTGACCGTTAAGGGTGCTGTAACCCCCGAAAGTACACTCCAGTCCAAACCAAAAAAAAAATTATTTTCTGTGTTTGTGAATTGTGTGCGCAGTAGCCGCACGTGCATCAACAAAGTAGTGCCAAGCATGCACCTGTGTCATAAGTAAAGGGCCGGCTGGCTTGACCGTTAAAGGGTGCTGTAACCCCCGAAAGTACACTCCAGTCCAAACCAAAAAAAAAATTATTTTCTGTGTTTGTGAATTGTGTGCGCAGTAGCCGCACGTGCATCAACAAAGTAGTGCCAAGCGTGCGCCTGTGTCATAAGTAAAGGGCCGGCTGGCTTGACCGTTAAGGGTGCTGTAACCCCCGAAAGTACACTCCAGTCCAAACCAAAAAAAAAATTATTTTCTGTGTTTGTGAATTGTGTGCGCAGTAGCCGCACGTGCATCAACAAAGTAGTGCCAAGCGTGCTCCTGTATCATAAGTAAAGGGCCAGCTGGCTTGACCGTTAAGGGTGCTGTAACCCCCGAAAGTACACTCCAGTCCAAACCAAAAAAAAAATTATTTTCTGTGTTTGTGAATTGTGTGCGCAGTAGCCGCACGTGCATCAACAAAGTAGTGCCAAGCGTGCGCCTGTGTCATAAGTAAAGGGCCGGCTGGCTTGACCGTTAAGGGTGCTGTAACCCCCGAAAGTACACTCCAGTCCAAACCAAAAAAAAAATTATTTTCTGTGTTTGTGAATTGTGTGCGCAGTAGCCGCACGTGCATCAACAAAGTAGTGCCAAGCGTGCGCCTGTATCATAAGTAAAGGGACAGCTGGCTTGACGGTTAAAGGGTGCTGTAACCCCCGAAAGTACACTCCAGTCCAAACCAAAAAAAAATTATTTTCTGTGTTTGTGAATTGTGTGCGCAGTAGCCGCACGTGCATCAACAAAGTAGTGCCAAGCGTCCGCCTGTGTCATAAGTAAAGGGCCGGCTGGCTTGACCGTTAAGGGTGCTGTAACCCCCGAAAATACACTCCAGTCCAAACCAAAAAAAAAAATATTTTCTGTGTTTGTGAATTGTGTGCGCAGTAGCCGCACGTGCATCAACAAAGTAGTGCCAAGCGTGCGCCTGTGTCATAAGTAAAGGGCCAGCTGGCTTGACCGTTAAAGGGTGCTGTAACCCCCAAAGTACACTCCAGTCCAAACCAAAAAAAAAATTATTTTCTGTGTTTGTGAATTGTGTGCGCAGTAGCCGCACATGCATCAACAAAGTAGTGCCAAGCATGCGCCTGTGTCATAAGTAAAGGGCCGGCTGGCTTGACCGTTAAAGGGTGCTGTAACCCCCAAAGTACACTCCAGTCCAAACCAAAAAAAAAATTATTTTCTGTGTTTGTGAATTGTGTGCGCAGTAGCCGCACGTGCATCAACAAAGTAGTGCCAAGAGTGCGCCTGTGTCATAAGTAAAGGGCCGGCTGGCTTGACCGTTAAATGGTGCTGTAACCCCCGAAAGTACACTCCAGTCCAAACCAAAAAAAAATTATTTTCTGTGTTTGTGAATTGTGTGCGCAGTAGCCGCACATGCATCAACAAAGTAGTGCCAAGCGTGCGCCTGTGTCATAAGTAAAGGGCCGGCTGGCTTGACCGTTAAGGGTGCTGTAACCCCCGAAATTACACTCCAGTCCAAACCAAAAAAAAAATTATTTTCTGTGTTTGTGAATTGTGTGCGCAGTAGCCGCACGTGCATCAACAAAGTAGTGCCAAGCGTGCGCCTGTGTCATAAGTAAAGGGCCGGCTGGCTTGACCGTTAAGGGTGCTGTAACCCCCGAAAGTACACTCCAGTCCAAACCAAAAAAAAAATTATTTTCTGTGTTTGTGAATTGTGTGCGCAGTAGCCGCACGTGCATCAACAAAGTAGTGCCAAGCGTGCGCCTGTATCATAAGTAAAGGGACAGCTGGCTTGACCGTTAAAGGGTGCTGTAACCCCCGAAAGTACACTCCAGTCCAAACCCAAAAAAAATTATTTTCTGTGTTTGTGAATTGTGTGCGCAGTAGCCGCACGTGCATCAACAAAGTAGTGCCAAGCGTGCGCCTGTGTCATAAGTAAAGGGCCGGCTGGCTTGACCGTTAAGGGTGCTGTAACCCCCGAAAGTACACTCCAGTCCAAACCAAAAAAAAAATTATTTTCTGTGTTTGTGAATTGTGTGCGCAGTAGCCGCACGTGCATCAACAAAGTAGTGCCAAGCGTGCGCCTGTGTCATAAGTAAAGGGCCAGCTGGCTTGACCGTTAAAGGGTGCTGTAACCCCCAAAGTACACTCCAGTCCAAACCAAAAAAAAAATTATTTTCTGTGTTTGTGAATTGTGTGCGCAGTAGCCGCACATGCATCAACAAAGTAGTGCCAAGCGTGCGCCTGTGTCATAAGTAAAGGGCCGGCAGGCTTGACCGTTAAATGGTGCTGTAACCCCCGAAAGTACACTCCAGTCCAAACCAAAAAAAAATTATTTTCTGTGTTTGTGAATTGTGTGCGCAGTAGCCGCACGTGCATCAACAAAGTAGTGCCAAGCGTGCGCCTGTGTCATAAGTAAAGGGCCGGCTGGCTTGACCGTTAAGGGTGCTGTAACCCCCGAGAGTACACTCCAGTCCAAACCAAAAAAAAAATTATTTTCTGTGTTTGTGAATTGTCGTGCGCAGTAGCCGCACGTGCATCAACAAAGTAGTGCCAAGCGTGCGCCTGTGTCATAAGTAAAGGGCTGGCTGGCTTGACCTTTAAGGGTGCTGTAACCCCCGAAAGTACACTCCAGTCCAAACCAAAAAAAAAAATATTTTCTGTGTTTGTGAATTGTGTGCGCAGTAGCCGCACGTGCATCAACAAAGTAGTGCCAAGCGTGCGCCTGTGTCATAAGTAAAGGGCAGGATGGCTTGACCGTTAAGGGTGCTGTAACCCCCGAAAGTACACTCCAGTCCAAACCAAAAAAAAAATTATTTTCTGTGTTTGTGAATTGTGTGCGCAGTAGCCGCACGTGCATCAACAAAGTAGTGCCAAGCGTGCGCCTGTGTCATAAGTAAAGGGCCGGCTGGCTTGACCGTTAAGGGTGCTGTAACCCCCGAAAGTACACTCCAGTCCAAACCAAAAAAAAAATTATTTTCTGTGTTTGTGAATTGTGTGCGCAGTAGCCGCACGTGCATCAACAAAGTAGTGCCAAGCATGCGCCTGTGTCATAAGTAAAGGGCCGGCTGGCTTGACCGTTAAAGGGTGCTGTAACCCCCGAAAGTACACTCCAGTCCAAACCAAAAAAAAAATTATTTTCTGTGTTTGTGAATTGTGTGCGCAGTAGCCGCACGTGCATCAACAAAGTAGTGCCAAGCGTGCGCCTGTATCATAAGTAAAGGGACAGCTGGCTTGACCGATAAAGGGTGCTGTAACCCCCGAAAGTACACTCCAGTCCAAACCCAAAAAAAATTATTTTCTGTGTTTGTGAATTGTGTGCGCAGTAGCCGCACGTGCATCAACAAAGTAGTGCCAAGCGTGCGCCTGTGTCATAAGTAAAGGGCCTGCTGGCTTGACCGTTAAGGGTGCTGTAACCCCCGAAAGTACACTCCAGTCCAAACCAAAAAAAAAATTATTTTCTGTGTTTGTGAATTGTGTGCGCAGTAGCCGCATGTGCATCAACAAAGTAGTGCCAAGCGTGCGCCTGTATCATAAGTAAAGGGCCAGCTGGCTTGACCGTTAAAGGGTGCTGTAACCCCCAAAGTACACTCCAGTCCAAACCAAAAAAAAAATTATTTTCTGTGTTTGTGAATTGTGTGCGCAGTAGCCGCACATGCATCAACAAAGTAGTGCCAAGCGTGCGCCTGTGTCATAAGTAAAGGGCTGGCTGGCTTGACCTTTAAGGGTGCTGTAACCCCCGAAAGTACACTCCAGTCCAAACCAAAAAAAAAAATATTTTCTGTGTTTGTGAATTGTGTGCGCAGTAGCCGCACGTGCATCAACAAAGTAGTGCCAAGCGTGCGCCTGTGTCATAAGTAAAGGGCCGGCTGGCTTGACCGTTAAGGGTGCTGTAACCCCCGAAAGTACACTCCAGTCCAAACCAAAAAAAAATTATTTTCTGTGTTTGTGAATTGTGTGCGCAGTAGCCGCACGTGCATCAACAAAGTAGTGCCAAGCGTGCGCCTGTGTCATAAGTAAAGGGCCGGCTGGCTTGACCGTTAAGGGTGCTGTAACCCCCGAAATTACACTCCAGTCCAAACCAAAAAAAAAATTATTTTCTGTGTTTGTGAATTGTGTGCGCAGTAGCCGCACGTGCATCAACAAAGTAGTGCCAAGCGTGCGCCTGTGTCATAAGTAAAGGGCCGGCTGGCTTGACCGTTAAGGGTGCTGTAACCCCCGAAAGTACACTCCAGTCCAAACCAAAAAAAAAATTATTTTCTGTGTTTGTGAATTGTGTGCGCAGTAGCCGCACGTGCATCAACAAAGTAGTGCCAAGCGTGCGCCTGTATCATAAGTAAAGGGACAGCTGGCTTGACCGTTAAAGGGTGCTGTAACCCCCGAAAGTACACTCCAGTCCAAACCCAAAAAAAATTATTTTCTGTGTTTGTGAATTGTGTGCGCAGTAGCCGCACGTGCATCAACAAAGTAGTGCCAAGCGTGCGCCTGTGTCATAAGTAAAGGGCCGGCTGGCTTGACCGTTAAGGGTGCTGTAACCCCCGAAAGTACACTCCAGTCCAAACCAAAAAAAAAATTATTTTCTGTGTTTGTGAATTGTGTGCGCAGTAGCCGCACGTGCATCAACAAAGTAGTGCCAAGCGTGCGCCTGTGTCATAAGTAAAGGGCCAGCTGGCTTGACCGTTAAAGGGTGCTGTAACCCCCAAAGTACACTCCAGTCCAAACCAAAAAAAAAATTATTTTCTGTGTTTGTGAATTGTGTGCGCAGTAGCCGCACATGCATCAACAAAGTAGTGCCAAGCGTGCGCCTGTGTCATAAGTAAAGGGCCGGCAGGCTTGACCGTTAAATGGTGCTGTAACCCCCGAAAGTACACTCCAGTCCAAACCAAAAAAAATTATTTTCTGTGTTTGTGAATTGTGTGCGCAGTAGCCGCACGTGCATCAACAAAGTAGTGCCAAGCGTGCGCCTGTGTCATAAGTAAAGGGCCGGCTGGCTTGACCGTTAAAGGGTGCTGTAACCCCCGAGAGTACACTCCAGTCCAAACCAAAAAAAAAATTATTTTCTGTGTTTGTGAATTGTGTGCGCAGTAGCCGCACGTGCATCAACAAAGTAGTGCCAAGCGTGCGCCTGTGTCATAAGTAAAGGGCTGGCTGGCTTGACCTTTAAGGGTGCTGTAACCCCCGAAAGTACACTCCAGTCCAAACCAAAAAAAAATATATTTTCTGTGTTTGTGAATTGTGTGCGCAGTAGCCGCACGTGCATCAACAAAGTAGTGCCAAGCGTGCGCCTGTGTCATAAGTAAAGGGCCGGCTGGCTTGACCGTTAAGGGTGCTGTAACCCCCGAAAGTACACTCCAGTCCAAACCAAAAAAAAAATTATTTTCTGTGTTTGTGAATTGTGTGCGCAGTAGCCGCACGTGCATCAACAAAGTAGTGCCAAGCGTGCGCCTGTGTCATAAGTAAAGGGCCGGCTGGCTTGACCGTTATGGGTGCTGTAACCCCCGAAAGTACACTCCAGTCCAAACCAAAAAAAAAATTATTTTCTGTGTTTGTGAATTGTGTGCGCAGTAGCCGCACGTGCATCAACAAAGTAGTGCCAAGCATGCGCCTGTGTCATAAGTAAAGGGCCGGCTGGCTTGACCGTTAAAGGGTGCTGTAACCCCCGAAAATACACTCCAGTCCAAACCAAAAAAAAAATTATTTTCTGTGTTTGTGAATTGTGTGCGCAGTAGCCGCACATGCATCAACAAAGTAGTGCCAAGCGTGCGCCTGTGTCATAAGTAAAGGGCCGGCAGGCTTGACCATTAAATGGTGCTGTAACCCCCAAAAGTACACTCCAGTCCAAACCAAAAAAAAATTATTTTCTGTGTTTGTGAATTGTGTGCGCAGTAGCCGCACGTGCAACAACAAAGTAGTGCCAAGCGTGCGCCTGTGTCATAAGTAAAGGGCCGGCTGGCTTGACCGTTAAGGGTGCTGTAACCCCCGAGAGTACACTCCAGTCCAAACCAAAAAAAAAATTATTTTCTGTGTTTGTGAATTGTGTGCGCAGTAGCAGCACGTGCATCAACAAAGTAGTGCCAAGCGTGCGCCTGTGTCATAAGTAAAGGGCCGGCTGGCTTGACCTTTAAGGGTGCTGTAACCCCCGAAAGTACACTCCAGTCCAAACCAAAAAAAAAAATATTTTCTGTGTTTGTGAATTGTGTGCGCAGTAGCCGCACGTGCATCAACAAAGTAGTGCCAAGCGTGCGCCTGTGTCATAAGTAAAGGGCCGGCTGGCTTGACCGTTAAGGGTGCTGTAACCCCCGAAAGTACACTCCAGTCCAAACCAAAAAAAAAATTATTTTCTGTGTTTGTGAATTGTGTGTGCAGTAGCCGCACGTGCATCAACAAAGTAGTGCCAAGCGTGCGCCTGTATCATAAGTAAAGGGCCAGCTGGCTTGACCGTTAAGGGTGCTGTAACCCCCGAAAGTACACTCCAGTCCAAACCAAAAAAAAAATAATTTTCTGTGTTTGTGAATTGTGTGCGCAGTAGCCGCACGTGCATCAACAAAGTAGTGCCAAGCGTGCACCTGTGTCATAAGTAAAGGGCCGGCTGGCTTGACCGTTAAGGGTGCTGTAACCCCCGAAAGTACACTCCAGTCCAAACCAAAAAAAAAATTATTTTCTGTGTTTGTGAATTGTGTGTGCAGTAGCCGCACGTGCATCAACAAAGTAGTGCCAAGCGTGCGCCTGTATCATAAGTAAAGGGACAGCTGGCTTGACCGTTAAAGGGTGCTGTAACCCCCGAAAGTACACTCCAGTCCAAACCAAAAAAAAATTATTTTCTGTGTTTGTGAATTGTGTGCGCAGTACCCGCACGTGCATCAACAAAGTAGTGCCAAGCGTGCGCCTGTGTCATAAGTAAAGGGCCGGCTGGCTTGACCATTAAGGGTGCTGTAACCCCCGAGAGTACTCTCCAGTCCAAACCAAAAAAAAAATTATTTTCTGTGTTTGTGAATTGTGTGCGCAGTAGCCGCACGTGCATCAACAAAGTAGTGCCAAGCGTGCGCCTGTGTCATAAGTAAAGGGCCGGCTGGCTTGACCTTTAAGGGTGCTGTAACCCCCGAAAGTACACTCCAGTCCAAACCAAAAAAAAAATTATTTTCTGTGTTTGTGAATTGTGTGCGCAGTAGCCGCACGTGCATCAACAAAGTAGTGCCAAGCGTGCGCCTGTGTCATAAGTAAAGGGCCGGCTGGCTTGACCGTTAAGGGTGCTGTAACCCCTGAAAGTACACTCCAGTCCAAACCAAAAAAAAAATTATTTTCTGTGTTTGTGAATTGTGTGCGCAGTAGCCGCACGTGCATCAACAAAGTAGTGCCAAGCGTGCGCCTGTATCATAAGTAAAGGGCCAGCTGGCTTGACCGTTAAGGGTGCTGTAACCCCCGAAAGTACACTCCAGTCCAAACCAAAAAAAAAATATTTTCTGTGTTTGTGAATTGTGTGCGCAGTAGCCGCACGTGCATCAACAAAGTAGTGGCAAGCGTGCGCCTGTGTCATAAGTAAAGGGCCGGCTGGCTTGACCGTTAAGGGTGCTGTAACCCCCGAAAGTACACTCCAGTCCAAACCAAAAAAAAAATTATTTTCTGTGTTTGTGAATTGTGTGCGCAGTAGCCGCACGTGCATCAACAAAGTAGTGCCAAGCGTGCGCCTGTATCATAAGTAAAGGGCCAGCTGGCTTGACCGTTAAGGGTGCTGTAACCCCCGAAAGTACACTCCAGTCCAAACCAAAAAAAAAATTATTTTCTGTGTTTGTGAATTGTGTGCGCAGTAGCCGCACATGCATCAACAAAGTAGTGGCAAGCGTGCGCCTGTGTCATAAGTAAAGGGCCGGCTGGCTTGACCGTTAAGGGTGCTGTAACCCCCGAAAGTACACTCCAGTCCAAACCAAAAAAAAAATTATTTTCTGTGTTTGTGAATTGTGTGCGCAGTAGCCGCACGTGCATCAACAAAGTAGTGCCAAGCGTGCGCCTGTATCATAAGTAAAGGGCCAGCTGGCTTGACCGTTAAGGGTGCTGTAACCCCCGAAAGTACACTCCAGTCCAAACCAAAAAAAAAATAATTTTCTGTGTTTGTGAATTGTGTGCGCAGTAGCCGCACGTGCATCAACAAAGTAGTACCAAGCGTGCGCCTGTGTCATAAGTAAAGGGCCGGCTGGCTTGACCGTTAAGGGTGCTGTAACCCCCGAAAGTACACTCCAGTCCAAACCAAAAAAAAAATTATTTTCTGTGTTTGTGAATTGTGTGTGCAGTAGCCGCACGTGCATCAACAAAGTAGTGCCAAGCGTGCGCCTGTATCATAAGTAAAGGGACAGCTGGCTTGACCGTTAAAGGGTGCTGTAACCCCCGAAAGTACACTCCAGTCCAAACCAAAAAAAAATTATTTTCTGTGTTTGTGAATTGTGTGCGCAGTAGCCGCACGTGCATCAACAAAGTAGTGCCAAGCGTGCGCCTGTGTCATAAGTAAAGGGCCGGCTGGCTTGACCATTAAGGGTGCTGTAACCCCCGAGATTACACTCCAGTCCAAACCAAAAAAAAAATTATTTTCTGTGTTTGTGAATTGTGTGCGCAGTAGCCGCACGTGCATCAACAAAGTAGTGCCAAGCGTGCGCCTGTGTCATAAGTAAAGGGCCGGCTGGCTTGACCTTTAAGGGTGCTGTAACCCCCGAAAGTACACTCCAGTCCAAACCAAAAAAAAAATTATTTTCTGTGTTTGTGAATTGTGTGCGCAGTAGCCGCACGTGCATCAACAAAGTAGTGCCAAGCGTGCGCCTGTGTCATAAGTAAAGGGCCGGCTGGCTTGACCGTTAAGGGTGCTGTAACCCCCGAAAGTACACTCCAGTCCAAACCAAAAAAAAAATTATTTTCTGTGTTTGTGAATTGTGTGCGCAGTAGCCGCACGTGCATCAACAAAGTAGTGCCAAGCGTGCGCCTGTATCATAAGTAAAGGGACAGCTGGCTTGACCGTTAAAGGGTGCTGTAACCCCCGAAAGTACACTCCAGTCCAAACCAAAAAAAAAATATTTTCTGTGTTTGTGAATTGTGTGCGCAGTAGCCGCACGTGCATCAACAAAGTAGTGCCAAGCGTGCGCCTGTGTCATAAGTAAAGGGCCGGCTGGCTTGACCGTTAAGGGTGCTGTAACCCCCGAGAGTACACTCCAGTCCAAACCAAAAAAAAAATTATTTTCTGTGTTTGTGAATTGTGTGCGCAGTAGCCGCACGTGCATCAACAAAGTAGTGCCAAGCGTGCACCTGTGTCATAAGTAAAGGGCCGGCTGGCTTGACCTTTAAGGGTGCTGTAACCCACGAAAGTACACTCCAGTCCAAACCAAAAAAAAAATTATTTTCTGTGTTTGTGAATTGTGTGCGCAGTAGCCGCACGTGCATCAACAAAGTAGTGCCAAGCGTAGTGCCAAGCGTGCGCCTGTGTCATAAGTAAAGGGCCGGCTGGCTTGACCGTTAAGGGTGCTGTAACCCCCGAAAGTACACTCCAGTCCAAACCAAAAAAAAAATTATTTTCTGTGTTTGTGAATTGTGTGCGCAGTAGCCGCACGTGCATCAACAAAGTAGTGCCAAGCGTGCGCCTGTGTCATAAGTAAAGGGCCGGCTGGCTTGACCGTTAAGGGTGCTGTAACCCCCGAAAGTACACTCCAGTCCAAACCAAAAAAAAAATTATTTTCTGTGTTTGTGAATTGTGTGCGCAGTAGCCGCACGTGCATCAACAAAGTAGTGCCAAGCGTGCGCCTGTGTCATAAGTAAAGGGCCGGCTGGCTTGACCGTTAAGGGTGCTGTAACCCCCGAAAGTACACTCCAGTCCAAACCAAAAAAAAAATTATTTTCTGTGTTTGTGAATTGTGTGCGCAGTAGCCGCACGTGCATCAACAAAGTAATGCCAAGCGTGCGCCTGTGTCATAAGTAGAGGGCCAGCTGGCTTGACCGTTAAGGGTGCTGTAACCCCCGAAAGTACACTCCAGTCCAAACCAAAAAAAAATTATTTTCTGTGTTTGTGAATTGTGTGCGCAGTAGCCACACGTGCATCAACAAAGTAGTGCCAAGCGTGCGCCTGTGTCATAAGTAAAGGGCCGGCTGGCTTGACCGTTAAGGGTGCTGTAACCCCCGAAAGTACACTCCAGTCCAAACCAAAAAAAAAATTATTTTCTGTGTTTGTGAATTGTGTGCGCAGTAGCAGCACGTGCATCAACAAAGTAGTGCCAAGCGTGCACCTGTGTCATAAGTAAAGGGCCGGCTGGCTTGACCGTTAAGGGTGCTGTAACCCCCGAGAGTACACTCCAGTCCAAACCAAAAAAAAAATTATTTTCTGTGTTTGTGAATTGTGTGCGCAGTAGCCGCACGTGCATCAACAAAGTAGTGCCAAGCGTGCGCCTGTGTCATAAGTAAAGGGCCGGCTGGCTTGACCTTTAAGGGTGCTGTAACCCCCGAAAGTACACTCCAGTCCAAACCAAAAAAAAAAATATTTTCTGTGTTTGTGAATTGTGTGCGCAGTAGCCGCACGTGCATCAACAAAGTAGTGCCAAGCGTGCGCCTGTGTCATAAGTAAAGGGCCGGCTGGCTTGACCGTTAAGGGTGCTGTAACCCCCGAAAGTACACTCCAGTCCAAACCAAAAAAAAAATTATTTTCTGTGTTTGTGAATTGTGTGCGCAGTAGCCGCACGTGCATCAACAAAGTAGTGCCAAGCGTGCGCCTGTATCATAAGTAAAGGGCCAGCTGGCTTGACCGTTAAGGGTGCTGTAACCCCCGAAAGTACACTCCAGTCCAAACCAAAAAAAAAATTATTTTCTGTGTTTGTGAATTGTGTGCGCAGTAGCCGCACGTGCATCAACAAAGTAGTGCCAAGCGTGCGCCTGTGTCATAAGTAAAGGGCCGGCTGGCTTGACCGTTAAGGGTGCTGTAACCCCCGAAATTACACTCCAGTCCAAACCAAAAAAAAAATTATTTTCTGTGTTTGTGAATTGTGTGCGCAGTAGCCGCACGTGCATCAACAAAGTAGTGCCAAGTGTGCGCCTGTATCATAAGTAAAGGGACAGCTGGCTTGACCGTTAAAGGGTGCTGTAACACCCGAAAGTACACTCCAGTCCAAACCAAAAAAAAATTATTTTCTGTGTTTGTGAATTGTGTGCGCAGTAGCCGCACGTGCATCAACAAAGTAGTGCCAAGCGTGCGCCTGTGTCATAAGTAAAGGGCCGGCTGGCTTGACCGTTAAGGGTGCTGTAACCCCCGAAAGTACACTCCAGTCCAAACCAAAAAAAAAATTATTTTCTGTGTTTGTGAATTGTGTGCGCAGTAGCCGCACGTGCATCAACAAAGTAGTGCCAAGCGTGCGCCTGTGTCATAAGTAAAGGGCCAGCTGGCTTGACCGTTAAAGGGTGCTGTAACCCCCAAAGTACACTCCAGTCCAAACCAAAAAAAAAATTATTTTCTGTGTTTGTGAATTGTGTGCGCAGTAGCCGCACATGCATCAACAAAGTAGTGCCAAGCGTGCGCCTGTGTCACAAGTAAAGGGCCGGCAGGCTTGACCGTTAAATGGTGCTGTAACCCCCGAAAGTACACTCCAGTCCAAACCAAAAAAAAATTATTTTCTGTGTTTGTGAATTGTGTGCGCAGTAGCCGCACATGCATCAACAAAGTAGTGCCAAGCGTGCGCCTGTATCATAAGTAAAGGGCCGGCTGGCTTGACCGTTAAGGGTGCTGTAATCCCCGAAAGTACACTCCA
The DNA here is from genome assembly GCA_031769625.1 of Taudactylus pleione. Lineage (NCBI taxonomy): Eukaryota > Metazoa > Chordata > Amphibia > Anura > Myobatrachidae > Taudactylus > Taudactylus pleione. The sequence goes on along the minus strand of JAUIMM010000350.1, from coordinate 6,271,745 downwards.
GTCCAAACCAAAAAAAAAATTATTTTCTGTGTTTGTGAATTGTGTGCGCAGTAGCCGCACGTGCATCAACAAAGTAGTGCCAAGCGTGCGCCTGTGTCATAAGTAAAGGGCTGGCTGGCTTGACCTTTAAGGGTGCTGTAACCCCCGAAAGTACACTCCAGTCCAAACCAAAAAAAAAAATATTTTCTGTGTTTGTGAATTGTGTGCGCAGTAGCCGCACGTGCATCAACAAAGTAGTGCCAAGCGTGCGCCTGTGTCATAAGTAAAGGGCCGGCTGGCTTGACCGTTAAGGGTGCTGTAACCCCCGAAAGTACACTCCAGTCCAAACCAAAAAAAAAATTATTTTCTGTGTTTGTGAATTGTGTGCGCAGTAGCCGCACGTGCATCAACAAAGTAGTGCCAAGCGTGCGCCTGTATCATAAGTAAAGGGACAGCTGGCTTGACCGTTAAAGGGTGCTGTAACCCCCAAAAGTACACTCCAGTCCAAACCAAAAAAAAATTATTTTCTGTGTTTGTGAATTGTGTGCGCAGTAGCCGCACGTGCATCAACAAAGTAGTGCCAAGCGTGCGCCTGTGTCATAAGTAAAGGGCTGGCTGGCTTGACCGTTAAGGGTGCTGTAACCCCCGAAAGTACACTCCAGTCCAAACCAAAAAAAAAATTATTTTCTGTGTTTGTGAATTGTGTGCGCAGTAGCCGCACGTGCATCAACAAATTAGTGCCAAGCGTGCGCCTGTGTCATAAGTAAAGGGCCAGCTGGCTTGACCGTTAAAGGGTGCTGTAACCCCCAAAGTACACTCCAGTCCAAACCAAAAAAAAAATTATTTTCTGTGTTTGTGAATTGTGTGCGCAGTAGCCGCACATGCATCAACAAAGTAGTGCCAAGCGTGCGCCTTTGTCATAAGTAAAGGGCCGGCAGGCTTGACCGTTAAATGGTGCTGTAACCCCCGAAAGTACACTCCAGTCCAAACCAAAAAAAAATTATTTTCTGTGTTTGTGAATTGTGTGCGCAGTAGCCGCACGTGCAACAACAAAGTAGTGCCAAGCGTGCGCCTGTGTCATAAGTAAAGGGCTGGCTGGCTTGACCGGTAAGGGTGCTGTAACCCCCGAGAGTCCACTCCAGTCCAAACCAAAAAAAAAATTATTTTCTGTGTTTGTGAATTGTGTGCGCAGTAGCCGCACGTGCATCAACAAAGTAGTGCCAAGCGTGCGCCTGTGTCATAAGGTAAAGGGCCGGCTGGCTTGACCTTTAAGGGTGCTGTAACCCCCGAAAGTACACTCCAGTCCAAACCAAAAAAAAAAATATTTTCTGTGTTTGTGAATTGTGTGCGCAGTAGCCGCACGTGCATCAACAAAGTAGTGCCAAGCGTGCGCCTGTGTCATAAGTAAAGGGCCGGCTGGCTTGACCGTTAAGGGTGCTGTAACCCCCGAAAGTACACTCCAGTCCAAACCAAAAAAAAAATTATTTTCTGTGTTTGTGAATTGTGTGCGCAGTAGCCGCACGTGCATCAACAAAGTAGTGCCAAGCGTGCGCCTGTATCATAAGTAAAGGGCCAGCTGGCTTGACCGTTAAGGGTGCTGTAACCCCCGAAAGTACACTCCAGTCCAAACCAAAAAAAAAATTATTTTCTGTGTTTGTGAATTGTGTGCGCAGTAGCCGCACGTGCATCAACAAAGTAGTGCCAAGCGTGCGCCTGTGTCATAAGTAAAGGGCCGGCTGGCTTGACCGTTAAGGGTGCTGTAACCCCCGAAAGTACACTCCAGTTCAAACCAAAAAAAAAATTATTTTCTGTGTTTGTGAATTGTGTGTGCAGTAGCCGCACGTGCATCAACAAAGTAGTGCCAAGCGTGCGCCTGTATCATAAGTAAAGGGACAGCTGGCTTGACCGTTAAAGGGTGCTGTAACCCCCGAAAGTACACTCCAGTCCAAACCAAAAAAAAATTATTTTCTGTGTTTGTGAATTGTGTGCGCAGTAGCCGCACGTGCATCAACAAAGTAGTGCCAAGCGTGCGCCTGTGTCATAAGTAAAGGGCCGGCTGGCTTGACCATTAAGGGTGCTGTAACCCCCGAGAGTACACTCCAGTCCAAACCAAAAAAAAATTATTTTCTGTGTTTGTGAATTGTGTGCGCAGTAGCCGCACGTGCATCAACAAAGTAGTGCCAAGCGTGCGCCTGTGTCATAAGTAAAGGGCCAGCTGGCTTGACCTTTAAGGGTGCTGTAACCCCCGAAAGTACACTCCAGTCCAAACCAAAAAAAAAATTATTTTCTGTGTTTGTGAATTGTGTGCGCAGTAGCCGCACGTGCATCAACAAAGTAGTGCCAAGCGTGCGCCTGTGTCATAAGTAAAGGGCCGGCTGGCTTGACCGTTAAGGGTGCTGTAACCCCCGAAAGTACACTCCAGTCCAAACCAAAAAAAAAATTATTTTCTGTGTTTGTGAATTGTGTGCGCAGTAGCCGCACGTGCATCAACAAAGTAGTGCCAAGCGTGCGCCTGTGTCATAAGTAAAGGGCCGGCTGGCTTGACCGTTAAGGGTGCTGTAACCCCTGAAAGTACACTCCAGTCCAAACCAAAAAAAAAATTATTTTCTGTGTTTGTGAATTGTGTGCGCAGTAGCCGCACGTGCATCAACAAAGTAGTGCCAAGCGTGCGCCTGTATCATAAGTAAAGGGCCAGCTGGCTTGACCGTTAAGGGTGCTGTAACCCCCGAAAGTACACTCCAGTCCAAACCAAAAAAAAAATTATTTTCTGTGTTTGTGAATTGTGTGCGCAGTAGCCGCACGTGCATCAACAAAGTAGTGGCAAGCGTGCGCCTGTGTCATAAGTAAAGGGCCGGCTGGCTTGACCGTTAAGGGTGCTGTAACCCCCGAAAGTACACTCCAGTCCAAACCAAAAAAAAATTATTTTCTGTGTTTGTGAATTGTGTGCGCAGTAGCCGCACGTGCATCAACAAAGTAGTGCCAAGCGTGCGCCTGTATCATAAGTAAAGGGCCAGCTGGCTTGACCGTTAAGGGTGCTGTAACCCCCGAAAGTACACTCCAGTCCAAACCAAAAAAAAATTATTTTCTGTGTTTGTGAATTGTGTGCGCAGTAGCCGCACGTGCATCAACAAAGTAGTGCCAAGCGTGCGCCTGTATCATAAGTAAAGGGCCAGCTGGCTTGACCGTTAAGGGTGCTGTAACCCCCGAAAGTACACTCCAGTCCAAACCAAAAAAAAAATTATTTTCTGTGTTTGTGAATTGTGTGCGCAGTAGCCGCACGTGCATCAACAAAGTAGTGCCAAGCGTGCGCCTGTGTCATAAGTAAAGGGCCGGCTGGCTTGACCGTTAAGGGTGCTGTAACCCCCGAAAGTACACTCAGTTCAAACCAAAAAAAAATTATTTTCTGTGTTTGTGAATTGTGTGTGCAGTAGCCGCACGTGCATCAACAAAGTAGTGCCAAGCGTGCGCCTGTATCATAAGTAAAGGGACAGCTGGCTTGACCGTTAAAGGGTGCTGTAACCCCCGAAAGTACACTCCAGTCCAAACCAAAAAAAAATTATTTTCTGTGTTTGTGAATTGTGTGCGCAGTAGCCGCACGTGCATCAACAAAGTAGTGCCAAGCGTGCGCCTGTGTCATAAGTAAAGGGCCGGCTGGCTTGACCATTAAGGGTGCTGTAACCCCCGAGAGTACACTCCAGTCCAAACAAAAAAAAATTATTTTCTGTGTTTGTGAATTGTGTGCGCAGTAGCCGCACGTGCATCAACAAAGTAGTGCCAAGCGTGCGCCTGTGTCATAAGTAAAGGGCCAGCTGGCTTGACCTTTAAGGGTGCTGTAACCCCCGAAAGTACACTCCAGTCCAAACCAAAAAAAAAATTATTTTCTGTGTTTGTGAATTGTGTGCGCAGTAGCCGCACGTGCATCAACAAAGTAGTGCCAAGCGTGCGCCTGTGTCATAAGTAAAGGGCCGGCTGGCTTGACCGTTAAGGGTGCTGTAACCCCCGAAAGTACACTCCAGTCCAAACCAAAAAAAAAATTATTTTCTGTGTTTGTGAATTGTGTGCGCAGTAGCCGCACGTGCATCAACAAAGTAGTGCCAAGCGTGCGCCTGTGTCATAAGTAAAGGGCCGGCTGGCTTGACCGTTAAGGGTGCTGTAACCCCTGAAAGTACACTCCAGTCCAAACCAAAAAAAAAATTATTTTCTGTGTTTGTGAATTGTGTGCGCAGTAGCCGCACGTGCATCAACAAAGTAGTGCCAAGCGTGCGCCTGTATCATAAGTAAAGGGCCAGCTGGCTTGACCGTTAAGGGTGCTGTAACCCCCGAAAGTACACTCCAGTCCAAACCAAAAAAAAAATTATTTTCTGTGTTTGTGAATTGTTGTGCGCAGTAGCCGCACGTGCATCAACAAAGTAGTGGCAAGCGTGCGCCTGTGTCATAAGTAAAGGGCCGGCTGGCTTGACCGTTAAGGGTGCTGTAACCCCCGAAAGTACACTCCAGTCCAAACCAAAAAAAAAATTATTTTCTGTGTTTGTGAATTGTGTGCGCAGTAGCCGCACGTGCATCAACAAAGTAGTGCCAAGCGTGCGCCTGTATCATAAGTAAAGGGCCAGCTGGCTTGACCGTTAAGGGTGCTGTAACCCCCGAAAGTACACTCCAGTCCAAACCAAAAAAAAAATAATTTTCTGTGTTTGTGAATTGTGTGCGCAGTAGCCGCACGTGCATCAACAAAGTAGTGCCAAGCGTGCGCCTGTGTCATAAGTAAAGGGCCGGCTGGCTTGACCGTTAAGGGTGCTGTAACCCCCGAAAGTACACTCCAGTCCAAACCAAAAAAAAAATTATTTTCTGTGTTTGTGAATTGTGTGTGCAGTAGCCGCACGTGCATCAACAAAGTAGTGCCAAGCGTGCGCCTGTATCATAAGTAAAGGGACAGCTGGCTTGACCGTTAAAGGGTGCTGTAACCCCCGAAAGTACACTCCAGTCCAAACCAAAAAAAAATTATTTTCTGTGTTTGTGAATTGTGTGCGCAGTAGCCGCACGTGCATCAACAAAGTAGTGCCAAGCGTGCGCCTGTGTCATAAGTAAAGGGCCGGCTGGCTTGACCATTAAGGGTGCTGTAACCCCCGAGAGTACACTCCAGTCCAAACCAAAAAAAAAATTATTTTCTGTGTTTGTGAATTGTGTGCGCAGTAGCCGCACGTGCATCAACAAAGTAGTGCCAAGCGTGCGCCTGTGTCATAAGTAAAGGGCCGGCTGGCTTGACCTTTAAGGGTGCTGTAACCCCCGAAAGTACACTCCAGTCCAAACCAAAAAAAAAATTATTTTCTGTGTTTGTGAATTGTGTGCGCAGTAGCCGCACGTGCATCAACAAAGTAGTGCCAAGCGTGCGCCTGTGTCATAAGTAAAGGGCCGGCTGGCTTGACCGTTAAGGGTGCTGTAACCCCCGAAAGTACACTCCAGTCCAAACCAAAAAAAAAATTATTTTCTGTGTTTGTGAATTGTGTGCGCAGTAGCCGCACGTGCATCAACAAAGTAGTGCCAAGCGTGCGCCTGTATCATAAGTAAAGGGACAGCTGGCTTGACCGTTAAAGGGTGCTGTAACCCCCGAAAGTACACTCCAGTCCAAACCAAAAAAAAATTATTTTCTGTGTTTGTGAATTGTGTGCGCAGTAGCCGCACGTGCATCAACAAAGTAGTGCCAAGCGTGCGCCTGTGTCATAAGTAAAGGGCCGGCTGGCTTGACCGTTAAGGGTGCTGTAACCCCCGAGAGTACACTCCAGTCCAAACCAAAAAAAAAATTATTTTCTGTGTTTGTGAATTGTGTGCGCAGTAGCCGCACGTGCATCAACAAAGTAGTGCCAAGCGTGCGCCTGTGTCATAAGTAAAGGGCCGGCTGGCTTGACCTTTAAGGGTGCTGTAACCCCCGAAAGTACACTCCAGTCCAAACCAAAAAAAAAATTATTTTCTGTGTTTGTGAATTGTGTGCGCAGTAGCCGCACGTGCATCAACAAAGTAGTGCCAAGCGTGCGCCTGTGTCATAAGTAAAGGGCCGGCTGGCTTGACCGTTAAGGGTGCTGTAACCCCCGAAAGTACACTCCAGTCCAAACCAAAAAAAAAATTATTTTCTGTGTTTGTGAATTGTGTGCGCAGTAGCCGCACGTGCATCAACAAAGTAGTGCCAAGCGTGCGCCTGTATCATAAGTAAAGGGCCAGCTGGCTTGACCGTTAAGGGTGCTGTAACCCCCGAAAGTACACTCCAGTCCAAACCAAAAAAAAAATTATTTTCTGTGTTTGTGAATTGTGTGCGCAGTAGCCGCACGTGCATCAACAAAGTAGTGCCAAGCGTGCGCCTGTGTCATAAGTAAAGGGCCGGCTGGCTTGACCGTTAAGGGTGCTGTAACCCCCGAAAGTACACTCCAGTCCAAACCAAAAAAAAAATTATTTTCTGTGTTTGTGAATTGTGTGCGCAGTAGCCGCACGTGCATCAACAAAGTAGTGCCAAGCGTGCGCCTGTGTCATAAGTAAAGGGCCGGCTGGCTTGACCGTTAAGGGTGCTGTAACCCCCGAAAGTACACTCCAGTCCAAACCAAAAAAAAAATTATTTTCTGTGTTTGTGAATTGTGTGCGCAGTAGCTGCACGTGCATCAACAAAGTAGTGCCAAGCGTGCGCCTGTGTCATAAGTAAAGGGCCAGCTGGCTTGACCGTTAAGGGTGCTGTAACCCCCGAAAGTACACTCCAGTCCAAACCAAAAAAAAAATTATTTTCTGTGTTTGTGTATTGTGTGCGCAGTAGCCGCACGTGCATCAACAAAGTAGTGCCAAGCGTGCGCCTGTGTCATAAGTAAAGGGCCGGCTGGCTTGACCGTTAAGGGTGCTGTAACCCCCGAAATTACACTCCAGTCCAAACCAAAAAAAAAATTATTTTCTGTGTTTGTGAATTGTGTGCGCAGTAGCCGCACGTGCATCAACAAAGTAGTGCCAAGCGTGCGCCTGTGTCATAAGTAAAGGGCCGGCTGGCTTGACCGTTAAGGGTGCTGTAACCCCCGAAAGTACACTCCAGTCCAAACCAAAAAAAAATTATTTTCTGTGTTTGTGAATTGTGTGCGCAGTAGCCACACGTGCATCAACAAAGTAGTGCCAAGCGTGCGCCTGTGTCATAAGTAAAGGGCCGGCTGGCTTGACCGTTAAGGGTGCTGTAACCCCCGAAAGTACACTCCAGTCCAAACCAAAAAAAAAATTATTTTCTGTGTTTGTGAATTGTGTGCGCAGTAGCAGCACGTGCATCAACAAAGTAGTGCCAAGCGTGCACCTGTGTCATAAGTAAAGGGCCGGCTGGCTTGACCGTTAAGGGTGCTGTAACCCCCGAGAGTACACTCCAGTCCAAACCAAAAAAAAAATTATTTTCTGTGTTTGTGAATTGTGTGCGCAGTAGCCGCACGTGCATCAACAAAGTAGTGCCAAGCGTGCGCCTGTGTCATAAGTAAAGGGCCGGCTGGCTTGACCTTTAAGGGTGCTGTAACCCCCGAAAGTACACTCCAGTCCAAACCAAAAAAAAAAATATTTTCTGTGTTTGTGAATTGTGTGCGCAGTAGCCGCACGTGCATCAACAAAGTAGTGCCAAGCGTGTGCCTGTGTCATAAGTAAAGGGCCGGCTGGCTTGACCGTTAAGGGTGCTGTAACCCCCGAAAGAACACTCCAGTCCAAACCAAAAAAAAAATTATTTTCTGTGTTTGTGAATTGTGTGCGCAGTAGCCGCACGTGCATCAACAAAGTAGTGCCAAGCGCGCGCCTGTATCATAAGTAAAGGGCCAGCTGGCTTGACCGTTAAGGGTGCTGTAACCCCCGAAAGTACACTCCAGTCCAAACCAAAAAAAAAATTATTTTCTGTGTTTGTGAATTGTGTGCGCAGTAGCCGCACGTGCATCAACAAAGTAGTGCCAAGCGTGCGCCTGTGTCATAAGTAAAGGGCCGGCTGGCTTGACCGTTAAGGGTGCTGTAACCCCCGAAATTACACTCCAGTCCAAACCAAAAAAAAAATTATTTTCTGTGTTTGTGAATTGTGTGCGCAGTAGCCGCACGTGCATCAACAAATTAGTGCCAAGTGTGCGCCTGTGTCATAAGTAAAGGGCCGGCTGGCTTGACCGTTAAGGGTGCTGTAACCCCCGAAAGTACACTCCAGTCCAAACCAAAAAAAAAATTATTTTCTGTGTTTGTGAATTGTGTGCGCAGTAGCTGCACGTGCATCAACAAAGTAGTGCCAAGCGTGCGCCTGTATCATAAGTAAAGGGACAGCTGGCTTGACCGTTAAAGGGTGCTGTAACCCCCGAAAGTACACTCCAGTCCAAACCAAAAAAAAATTATTTTCTGTGTTTGTGAATTGTGTGCGCAGTAGCCGCACGTGCATCAACAAAGTAGTGCCAAGCGTGCGCCTGTGTCATAAGTAAAGGGCCGGCTGGCTTGACCGTTAAGGGTGCTGTAACCCCCGAAAGTACACTCCAGTCCAAACCAAAAAAAAAATTATTTTCTGTGTTTGTGAATTGTGTGCGCAGTAGCCGCACGTGCATCAACAAAGTAGTGCCAAGCGTGCGCCTGTGTCATAAGTAAAGGGCCAGCTGGCTTGACCGTTAAAGGGTGCTGTAACCCCCAAAGTACACTCCAGTCCAAACCAAAAAAAAATTTATTTTCTGTGTTTGTGAATTGTGTGCGCAGTAGCCGCACATGCATCAACAAAGTAGTGCCAAGCGTGCGCCTGTGTCATAAGTAAAGGGCCGGCAGGCTTGACCGTTAAATGGTGCTGTAACCCCCGAAAGTACACTCCAGTCCAAACCAAAAAAAAATTATTTTCTGTGTTTGTGAATTGTGTGCGCAGTAGCCGCACATGCATCAACAAAGTAGTGCCAAGCGTGCGCCTGTGTCATAAGTAAAGGGCCGGCTGGCTTGACCGTTAAGGGTGCTGTAATCCCCGAAAGTACACTCCAGTCCAAACCAAAAAAAAAATTATTTTCTGTGTTTGTGAATTGTGTGCGCAGTAGCCGCACGTGCATCAACAAAGTAGTGCCAAGCGTGCGCCTGTGTCATAAGTAAAGGGCTGGCTGGCTTGACCTTTAAGGGTGCTGTAACCCCCGAAAGTACACTCCAGTCCAAACCAAAAAAAAAAATATTTTCTGTGTTTGTGAATTGTGTGCGCAGTAGCCGCACGTGCATCAACAAAGTAGTGCCAAGCGTGCGCCTGTGTCATAAGTAAAGGGCCGGCTGGCTTGACCGTTAAGGGTGCTGTAACCCCCGAAAGTACACTCCAGTCCAAACCAAAAATAAAATTATTTTCTGTGTTTGTGAATTGTGTGCGCAGTAGCCGCACGTGCATCAACAAAGTAGTGCCAAGCGTGCGCCTGTATCATAAGTAAAGGGACAGCTGGCTTGACCGTTAATGGGTGCTGTAACCCCCAAAAGTACACTCCAGTCCAAACCAAAAAAAAATTATTTTCTGTGTTTGTGAATTGTGTGCGCAGTAGCCGCACGTGCATCAACAAAGTAGTGCCAAGCGTGCGCCTGTGTCATAAGTAAAGGGCCGGCTGGCTTGACCGTTAAGGGTGCTGTAACCCCCGAAAGTACACTCCAGTCCAAACCAAAAAAAAAATTATTTTCTGTGTTTGTGAATTGTGTGCGCAGTAGCCGCACGTGCATCAACAAAGTAGTGCCAAGCGTGCGCCTGTGTCATAAGTAAAGGGCCAGCTGGCTTGACCGTTAAAGGGTGCTGTAACCCCCAAAGTACACTCCAGTCCAAACCAAAAAAAAAATTATTTTCTGTGTTTGTGAATTGTGTGCGCAGTAGCCGCACATGCATCAACAAAGTAGTGCCAAGCGTGCGCCTGTGTCATAAGTAAAGGGCCGGCAGGCTTGACCGTTAAATGGTGCTGTAACCCCCGAAAGTACACTCCAGTCCAAACCAAAAAAAAATTATTTTCTGTGTTTGTGAATTGTGTGCGCAGTAGCCGCACGTGCAACAACAAAGTAGTGCCAAGCGTGCGCCTGTGTCATAAGTAAAGGGCCGGCTGGCTTGACCGTTAAGGGTGCTGTAACCCCCGAGAGTACACTCCAGTCCAAACCAAAAAAAAAATTATTTTCTGTGTTTGTGAATTGTGTGCGCAGTAGCCGCACGTGCATCAACAAAGTAGTGCCAAGCGTGCGCCTGTGTCATAAGGTAAAGGGCTGGCTGGCTTGACCTTTAAGGGTGCTGTAACCCCCGAAAGTACACTCCAGTCCAAACCAAAAAAAAAAATATTTTCTGTGTTTGTGAATTGTGTGCGCAGTAGCCGCACGTGCATCAACAAAGTAGTGCCAAGCGTGCGCCTGTGTCATAAGTAAAGGGCCGGCTGGCTTGACCGTTAAGGGTGCTGTAACCCCCGAAAGTACACTCCAGTCCAAACCAAAAAAAAAATTATTTTCTGTGTTTGTGAATTGTGTGCGCAGTAGCCGCACGTGCATCAACAAAGTAGTGCCAAGCGTGTGCCTGTATCATAAGTAAAGGGCCAGCTGGCTTGACCGTTAAGGGTGCTGTAACCCCCGAAAGTACACTCCAGTCCAAACCAAAAAAAAAATATTTTCTGTGTTTGTGAATTGTGTGCGCAGTAGCCGCACGTGCATCAACAAAGTAGTGCCAAGCGTGCGCCTGTGTCATAAGTAAAGGGCCGGCTGGCTTGACCTTTAAGGGTGCTGTAACCCCCGAGAGTACACTCCAGTCCAAACCAAAAAAAAAATTATTTTCTGTGTTTGTGAATTGTGTGCGCAGTAGCCGCACGTGCATCAACAAAGTAGTGCCAAGCGTGCGCCTGTGTCATAAGTAAAGGGCCAGCTGGCTTGACCTTTAAGGGTGCTGTAACCCCCGAAAGTACACTCCAGTCCAAACCAAAAAAAAAATTATTTTCTGTGTTTGTGAATTGTGTGCGCAGTAGCCGCACGTGCATCAACAAAGTAGTGCCAAGCGTGCGCCTGTGTCATAAGTAAAGGGCCGGCTGGCTTGACCGTTAAGGGTGCTGTAACCCCCGAAAGTACACTCCAGTCCAAACCAAAAAAAAAATTATTTTCTGTGTTTGTGAATTGTGTGCGCAGTAGCCGCACGTGCATCAACAAAGTAGTGCCAAGCGTGCGCCTGTATCATAAGTAAAGGGCCAGCTGGCTTGACCGTTAAGGGTGCTGTAACCCCCGAAAGTACACTCCATTCCAAACCAAAAAAAAAATTATTTTCTGTGTTTGTGAATTGTGTGCGCAGTAGCCGCACGTGCATCAACAAAGTAGTGGCAAGCGTGCGCCTGTGTCATAAGTAAAGGGCCGGCTGGCTTGACCGTTAAGGGTGCTGTAACCCCCGAAAGTACACTCCAGTCCAAACCAAAAAAAAAATTATTTTCTGTGTTTGTGAATTGTGTGCGCAGTAGCCGCACGTGCATCAACAAAGTAGTGCCAAGCGTGCGCCTGTGTCATAAGTAAAGGGCCGGCTGGCTTGACCGTTAAAGGGTGCTGTAACCCCCGAAAGTACACTCCAGTCCAAACCAAAAAAAAAATTATTTTCTGTGTTTGTGAATTGTGTGCGCAGTAGCCGCACGTGCATCAACAAAGTAGTGCCAAGCGTGCGCCTGTATCATAAGTAAAGGGACAGCTGGCTTGACCGTTAAAGGGTGCTGTAACCCCCGAAAGTACACTCCAGTCCAAACCAAAAAAAAATTAATTTCTGTGTTTGTGAATTGTGTGCGCAGTAGCCGCACGTGCATCAACAAAGTAGTGCCAAGCGTGCGCCTGTGTCATAAGTAAAGGGCCGGCTGGCTTGACCGTTAAGGGTGCTGTAACCCCCGAAAGTACACTCCAGTCCAAACCAAAAAAAAAATTATTTTCTGTGTTTGTGAATTGTGTGCGCAGTAGCCGCACGTGCATCAACAAAGTAGTGCCAAGCGTGCGCCTGTGTCATAAGTAAAGGGCCGGCTGGCTTGACCGTTAAAGGGTGCTGTAACCCCCAAAGTACACTCCAGTCCAAACCAAAAAAAAATTATTTTCTGTGTTTGTGAATTGTGTGCGCAGTAGCCGCACATGCATCAACAAAGTAGTGCCAAGCGTGCGCCTGTGTCATAAGTAAAGGGCCGGCAGGCTTGACCATTAAATGGTGCTGTAACCCCCGAAAGTACACTCCAGTCCAAACCAAAAAAAAATTATTTTCTGTGTTTGTGAATTGTGTGCGCAGTAGCCGCACGTGCATCAACAAAGTAGTGCCAAGCGTGCGCCTGTGTCATAAGTAAAGGGCCGGCTGGCTTGACCTTTAAGGGTGCTGTAACCCCCGAAAGTACACTCCAGTCCAAACCAAAAAAAAAAATATTTTCTGTGTTTGTGAATTGTGTGCGCAGTAGCCGCACGTGCATCAACAAAGTAGTGCCAAGCGTGCGCCTGTGTCATAAGTAATGGGCCGGCTGGCTTGACCGTTAAGGGTGTTGTAACCCCCGAAAGTACACTCCAGTCCAAACCAAAAAAAAAATTATTTTCTGTGTTTGTGAATTGTGTGCGCAGTAGCCGCACGTGCATCAACAAAGTAGTGCCAAGCGTGCGCCTGTATCATAAGTAAAGGGCCAGCTGGCTTGACCGTTAAGGGTGCTGTAACCCCCGAAAGTACACTCCAGTCCAAACCAAAAAAAAAATTATTTTCTGTGTTTGTGAATTGTGTGCGCAGTAGCCGCACGTGCATCAACAAAGTAGTGCCAAGCGTGCGCCTGTGTCATAAGTAAAGGGCCGGCTGGCTTGACCGTTAAGGGTGCTGTAACCCCCGAAAGTACACTCCAGTCCAAACCAAAAAAAAAATTATTTTCTGTGTTTGTGAATTGTGTGCGCAGTAGCCGCACGTGCATCAACAAAGTAGTGCCAAGCGTGCGCCTGTATCATAAGTAAAGGGACAGCTGGCTTGACCGTTAAAGGGTGCTGTAACCCCCGAAAGTACACTCCAGTCCAAACCAAAAAAAAATTATTTTCTGTGTTTGTGAATTGTGTGCGCAGTAGCCGCACGTGCATCAACAAAGTAGTGCCAAGCGTGCGCCTGTGTCATAAGTAAAGGGCCGGCTGGCTTGACCGTTAAGGGTGCTGTAACCCCCGAGAGTACACTCCAGTCCAAACCAAAAAAAAAATTATTTTCTGTGTTTGTGAATTGTGTGCGCAGTAGCCGCACGTGCATCAACAAAGTAGTGCCAAGCGTGCGCCTGTGTCATAAGTAAAGGGCCGGCTGGCTTGACCTTTAAGGGTGCTGTAACCCCCGAAAGTACACTCCAGTCCAAACCAAAAAAAAAATTATTTTCTGTGTTTGTGAATTGTGTGCGCAGTAGCCACACGTGCATCAACAAAGTAGTGCCAAGCGTGCGCCTGTGTCATAAGTAAAGGGCCGGCTGGCTTGACCATTAAGGGTGCTGTAACCCCCGAAAGTACACTCCAGTCCAAACCAAAAAAAAAATTATTTTCTGTGTTTGTGAATTGTGTGCGCAGTAGCCGCACGTGCATCAACAAAGTAGTGCCAAGCGTGCGCCTGTATCATAAGTAAAGGGCCAGCTGGCTTGACCGTTAAGGGTGCTGTAACCCCCGAAAGTACACTCCAGTCCAAACCAAAAAAAAAATTATTTTCTGTGTTTGTGAATTGTGTGCGCAGTAGCCGCACGTGCATCAACAAAGTAGTGCCAAGCGTGCGCCTGTGTCATAAGTAAAGGGCCGGCTGGCTTGACCGTTAAGGGTGCTGTAACCCCCGAAAGTACACTCCAGTCCAAACCAAAAAAAAAATAATTTTCTGTGTTTGTGAATTGTGTGCGCAGTAGCCGCACGTGCATCAACAAAGTAGTGCCAAGCGTGCGCCTGTGTCATAAGTAAAGGGCCGGCTGGCTTGACCGTTAAGGGTGCTGTAACCCCCGAAAGTACACTCCAGTCCAAACCAAAAAAAAAATTATTTTCTGTGTTTGTGAATTGTGTGCGCAGTAGCCGCACGTGCATCAACAAAGTAGTGCCAAGCGTGCGCCTGTATCATAAGTAAAGGGACAGCTGGCTTGACCGTTAAAGGGTGCTGTAACCCCCGAAAGTACACTCCAGTCCAAACCAAAAAAAAATTATTTTCTGTGTTTGTGAATTGTGTGCGCAGTAGCCGCACGTGCATCAACAAAGTAGTGCCAAGCGTGCGCCTGTGTCATAAGTAAAGGGCCGGCTGGCTTGACCGTTAAGGGTGCTGTAACCCCCGAAAGTACACTCCAGTCCAAACCAAAAAAAAAATTATTTTCTGTGTTTGTGAATTGTGTGCGCAGTAGCCGCACGTGCATCAACAAAGTAGTGCCAAGCGTGCGCCTGTGTCATAAGTAAAGGGCCGGCTGGCTTGACCGTTAAAGGGTGCTGTAACCCCCAAAGTACACTCCAGTCCAAACCAAAAAAAAAATTATTTTCTGTGTTTGTGAATTGTGTGCGCAGTAGCCGCACATGCATCAACAAAGTAGTGCCAAGCGTGCGCCTGTGTCATAAGTAAAGCGCCGGCAGGCTTGACCGTTAAATGGTGCTGTAACTCCCGAAAGTACACTCCAGTCCAAACCAAAAAAAAATTATTTTCTGTGTTTGTGAATTGTGTGCGCAGTAGCCGCACGTGCATCAACAAAGTAGTGCCAAGCGTGCGCCTGTGTCATAAGTAAAGGGCCGGCTGGCTTGACCGTTAAGGGTGCTGTAACGCCCGAGAGTACACTCCAGTCCAAACCAAAAAAAAAATTATTTTCTGTGTTTGTGAATTGTGTGCGCAGTAGCCGCACGTGCATCAACAAAGTAGTGCCAAGCGTGCGCCTGTGTCATAAGTAAAGGGCCGGCTGGCTTGACCTTTAAGGGTGCTGTAACCCCCGAAAGTACACTCCAGTCCAAACCAAAAAAAAAATAATTTTCTGTGTTTGTGAATTGTGTGCGCAGTAGCTGCACGTGCATCAACAAAGTAGTGCCAAGCGTGCGCCTGTGTCATAAGTAAAGGGCCGGCTGGCTTGACCGTTAAGGGTGCTGTAACCCCCGAAAGTACACTCCAGTCCAAACCAAAAAAAAAATTATTTTCTGTGTTTGTGAATTGTGTGCGCAGTAGCCGCACGTGCATCAACAAAGTAGTGCCAAGCGTGCGCCTGTATCAAAAGTAAAGGGCCAGCTGGCTTGACCGTTAAGTGTGCTGTAACCCCCGAAAGTACACTCCAGTCCAAACCAAAAAAACAATTATTTTCTGTGTTTGTGAATTGTGTGCGCAGTAGCCGCACGTGCATCAACAAAGTAGTGCCAAGCGTGCGCCTGTGTCATAAGTAAAGGGCCGGCTGGCTTGACCGTTAAGGGTGCTGTAACCCCCGAAAGTACACTCCAGTCCAAACCAAAAAAAAAATTATTTTCTGTGTTTGTGAATTGTGTGCGCAGTAGCCGCACGTGCATCAACAAAGTAGTGCCAAGCGTGCGCCTGTGTCATAAGTAAAGGGCCGGCTGGCTTGACCGTTAAGGGTGCTGTAACCCCCGAAAGTACACTCCAGTCCAAACCAAAAAAAAAATTATTTTCTGTGTTTGTGAATTGTGTGCGCAGTATCCGCACGTGCATCAACAAAGTAGTGCCAAGCGTGCGCCTGTATCATAAGTAAAGGGCCAGCTGGCTTGACCGTTAAGGGTGCTGTAACCCCCGAAAGTACACTCCAGTCCAAACCAAAAAAAAAATTATTTTCTGTGTTTGTGAATTGTGTGCGCAGTAGCCGCACGTGCATCAACAAAGTAGTGCCAAGCGTGCGCCTGTGTCATAAGTAAAGGGCCGGCTGGCTTGACCGTTAAGGGTGCTGTAACCCCCGAAAGTACACTCCAATCCAAACCAAAAAAAAAATTATTTTCTGTGTTTGTGAATTGTGTGCGCAGTAGCCGCACGTGCATCAACAAAGTAGTGCCAAGCGTGCGCCTGTGTCATAAGTAAAGGGCCGGCTGGCTTGACCGTTAAAGGGTGCTGTAACCCCTGAAAGTACACTCCAGTCCAAACCAAAAAAAAAATTATTTTCTGTGTTTGTGAATTGTGTGCGCAGTAGCCGCACGTGCATCAACAAAGTAGTGGCAAGAGTGCGCCTGTGTCATAAGTAAAGGGCCGGCTGGCTTGACCGTTAAAGGGTGCTGTAACCCCCAAATTACACTCCAGTCCAAACCAAAAAAAAAATTATTTTCTGTGTTTGTGAATTGTGTGCGCAGTAGCCGCACGTGCATCAACAAAGTAGTGCCAAGCGTGCGCCTGTGTCATAAGTAAAGGGCCGGCTGGCTTGACCGTTAAAGGGTGCTGTAACCCCTGAAAGTACACTCCAGTCCAAACCAAAAAAAAAATTATTTTCTGTGTTTAGCCGCACGTATATATCAAATCGATATAACATAAATGGAGGACCAAACTTTCTCCGATAAAAATAAAATAGAGAAAGATCAAGAACCACTTCCTCCTAGTGCTGAAGCTGCTGCCACTAGTCATGACATAGACGATAACATGCCATCAACGTCGTCTGCCAAGGCCGATGCCCAATGTCATAGTAGAGGGCACATACAATCCCAAATGGCAAAGTTCAGGAAAATGACCTTGAAAAAGACATTTAAATCAGCTGAAGAGAAACGTAAACTTGCCAATATGCCATTTACGACACGGAGTGGCAAGGAACGGCTAAGGTCGATCCCTAGTATGTTCATGACTAGTGGTTCAGCTTCACATGACGATGGAAGCCCTCCTCCCACTAAAAAAATCAAAAGAGTTAAGCTGGCAAAAGCACAGCGAAGAACTGTGCTTTCTAAGAAGATATCACAAATCCCCAAGGAGAGTCCAAGTGTGGTGGTGGTTGCGATGCCTGACCTTCCCAGCACTGGACGGGAAGAGGTGGCTCTTTCCACCATTTGCACACCCCCTGCAAGTGCTGAAAGGAGCACCCACAGTCCACTTGCTGATATGCAAATTGAAGATGTCACTGTTGAAGTACAACAGGATGAGGATACTGGTGTAGCTGGCGCTGAGGAGGAAGTTGGCGAGGAGGATTCTGATGGTGATGTGGTTTGTTTAAATCAGGCTCCGGGGGAGACAGTTGTTGTCCGTGGGATGAAAAAGCCCATCATGGTCATGCCTGGGCAGAAGACCAAACATTCCACCTCTTTGGTCTGGCAATATTTCTATCCAAATCCGGACAACAACTGTCTTGCCATATGTACCATATGTAAAGGTGAAATAAGTAGGGGTAGGGACGTCAACCACCTAGGAACATCCTCCCTTATACGGCACCTGCAGCGCGTTCATAAAAAGTTACTGTCAAGTTCAGAAACTTTGGCTAAGACCGTAAGCAGTCCAGGGACACCTAAATCCCGTTGTCCTGTTGTATACAAGCGCCTGCAAACCACACCGTCAACTCCCTCCTCGTCAATTTCCTCCTTAGTCAGGATCGGAAGTAGTCCTGCAGGCCATGTCACTGGCATGACTGACTCTCCTATCCGGGATTCCTCCGGAGGATCCTGCATTGCTACGCCTACTGCTGCCGCTGCTGCTGTTGCTGCTGCTGGGAGTCGTTCATCATCCCAGAGAGGAAGTAGGAACACCACTACTTTTACTAAACAATTGACCCTCCAACAGTCCTTAGCGAGGAGGATGAAGTACGACAGCAGTCATCCTGAAGCAAAACGTATAACTGAGGCCTTGACTGCTATGTTGGTGTTAGACGTGCGTCCGGTATCCGCCATTAGTGCAGTGGGATTTAGACAATTGATGGAGGTAGTGTGTCCCCGGTTCCAAATCCCGTCTAGATTCCACTTCACTAGGCAGGCGATACCGAGACTGTACAGAAACGTCAGAAAAAGTGTCCTCAGTGTCCTGAAAAATGCCGTTGTACACAATGTCCACTTAACCACGGACATGTGGACAAGTGGAACAGGGCAGACTAAGGACTATATGACTGTGACAGCCCACTGGGTAGATGTATCACCTTACGCAGCAACAGCAGTAGCGTCACCAGTAGCAGCATCTCAGAAACGCCAGCTCGTTACAAGGCAGGCTACGCTGTGTATCACCGGTTTCAGTAAGAGGCACACCGCCGACAACCTCTTAGAGAAACTGAGGGAAATCATCGCCCAGTGGCTTACCCCACTTAGACTCTCCTGGGGATTTGTGATATCTGACAATGCCACCAATATTGTGCGGGCATTACATCTGGGCAAATTCCAGCACGTCCCATGTTTTGCTCACACAATAAACTTGGTGGTGCAGAATTTTCTGAAAAGCGACAGGGGCGTGCAGGAGACGCTTTGGGTGGCCCGAAAAATTTCTGGCCACTTTCGCCATTCAGCGACTGCATGCCGAAGACTGGAGCGCCAGCAAACACTCTTGAACCTGCCCCGCCATCACCTGAAGCAAGAGGTTGTGACGCGGTGGAACTCAACCCTCTATATGCTTCAGAGGATGGAGGAGCAGCAAAAGGCCATACAAGCCTATACATCCACCTATGACATAGGCAAAGGAGGGGGTATGCACCTGACTCAAGCACAGTGGAGAATGATTTCCGTGTTGTGCAAGGTTCTCCAGCCCTTCGAACTTGCCACACGTGAAGTCAGTTCAGACACAGTCAGCTTGAGTCAGGTCATTCCCCTCATCAGGCTTTTGCAGAAGCAGCTGGAGAAAGTGAAGGAGGAGCTAAGACGGAGCGATTCCGCTCGGCATGTGGGACTTGTGGATGAAGCCCTTCATTCGCTTTGCCAGGATTCCAGGGTGGTCAATCTGTTGAAATCAGACCACTACATTTTGGCCACCGTGCTTGATCCTAGGTTTAAAGCCTATGTGGTGTCTCTCTTTCCGGCCGACACAAGCCTGCAGAGGTGCAAAGACCTGCTGGTGAACACACTGTCAGCTGAAGCGGAACATGACACGTCAACGGCTCCTTCTTCATTTTCTCCCGCAACTGGGGCTGCCAGGAAAAAACTTAGGTATCCTAAGCAACCCGCTGGCGGTGATGCAGGGCAGGCAGGACCAAGTTTGGACATCTGGTCCGGACTGAAGGACCTGGCAACAATTTCTGACATGTCTTCTGTCACTGCATATGATACTGTCACCATTGACAGAATGGTGGAGGATTACATCGGTGACAGCATCCAAGTAGGCATGTCAGACAGTCCATACCTGTACTGGCAGGAAAAAGAGGCAATTTGGAGGCCCCTGTACAAACTGGCTCTATTTTACCTGAGTTGCCCCCCCTCCAGTGTGTACTCCGAAAGAGTGTTTAGTGCAGCCGGGAACCTTGTCAGCGAAAGGCGTAGGAGGTTGCTTCCACAGAATGTGGAGAAGATGATGTTCATCAAAATGAATTATCAGCTCTTCCAGGGAGACCAGCCTCCAGAAGGTACAGAGGGACCTGTGGTGGTGGATTCAAGTGGGGACGAGTTAATACTTTGTGAGGATGAGGATGTACACACTGAAGAGGGTGAGGAATCGGTGGATGAGGAGGATGAGGATGACATCTTGCCTCCGTAGAGCCAGTTTGTGCAGGGACACATTAATTGCCAGCTTGTTTTGTGGGGGCCCAAACGAACCAATCATTTCAGCCACAGTTGTGTGGCAGACCCTGGCGCTGAAATGATTGATTTGTTAAAGTGTGCATGTCCTGTTTATACAACATAAGGGTGGGTGGGAGGGCCCAAGGACAATTCCATCTTGCACTTCTTTTTTTTCTTTGCATTATGTACAGTTTGGGGCCTAGTTTTTCTAACTGCCATCCTGTCTGCCACTGCAGTGTCACTCCTAGATGGGTCACGTGTTTGTGCCGCCCACTCGTGTCGCTTAGCATAGTCATCCAGCTACCTCGGTGCAACCTTTTGGACATGAAAACACTATTGTGAGGTGTGAGGTGTTCAGAATAGACTGGAAATGAGTGGAAATTAAGGTTATTGAGGTTAATAATAGCATAGGAGCAGAGAAACCAACAAATTCTGTGATTTTAGCTGTTTTTATGCTTTTTTTAAAAAAAATACAGATCCAAAACACAAAACCCAGAACCCAAAACACGGAAGGGTGGTTTTGGCAAAACCAATCCAGATCCAAAACACGAAGAAAGATCCAGATCCAAAACCAAAACACAAAACACGAAAAGTGGCCGGTGCACACCCCTATATATACATATAGATTAATAACTATCAGTGTATACACGGAATTATATGACAGTGTAGAGGCGCCGTTATTTATGTTCCTATTGGAACAATTTATTAATCACTTATTTCTTATCTTTTGACACTACTTACTTGTATTTTAAATAATTTTCGCTGCTTTTCCTGTTGTAATTCAGGTATATATTTTATTTGATATATAACAATAAAAGTTATGTTTTAATAATAATATTTTTCAGTTAGTGCACCAATTTTGGACATTTCATTCCCTCTCTCTCTTTTCCTTTGTGGTCACCCTTGTGGTTCCAGGTGATAGTAACTTCATGCAAGTTGCTGACTTCCGATCCAGCAAAAGAGCCCCAGACGCACTCGTTTCCTACTCTATATATTGACAGTTGGTGTCACAGGGGTTATTTACTAAGCTAGCCGCTGCTTCCTGGTGTGTTTCAGCCTGAAATTTAAATGGTCAATGCTTTTACTACAAAACATTGAGCATGGTGCTATTAAAATCATTGCCCTTTTAAATCTTTGGCTTAAACATGTGCGGAACTGGCTATTACAAGCTGATGCTTAGTAAATAAACCCCACATATTGATGAACCCTCCTTTCATTTACTCTACATCGTACAAAACCCTGCATGACGAACCAAAGATTTAACATTTGAATTCATCAGCCCATAAGACCTTCTTCCAGTCTTCAGTAGACCACTGGCGGAGCATCATGGCCCAGACAAGCCTCTTTGTCATTGCTGCAGAATAGCTGTAAGTTCTTAGCCCATTGTTTGTTCCCTGAAAAAGGTGTTTTCTTATAACTCTGAAATTCACATTATTTTCCAGCTGTTTTTGCTAAGTTAAACTTTTTTTCCTTATTCTGTAACAGCTCCCCGCTTCCCTCTGTAAGGTTATTAAGTGGACTTGAATTGTGAAAATTTCTATTAAAACAGAAAAAAAAGTGATGGTGTTGTAAATCTTTTGATCTCTAACTATATTGTGCCTGCAGTGCAATACGGCTTGTCCTGGTGCAACTGCAGAGTGATTCCTGTTTTTTTGCATTGCACCCAACTCTGCAACAGCCCCAGAAAGTTTTTGAGGGTCACAGGAATAGAGATACAGTAGTTATTATTTCACAATTTCCTATCTTTTGACACTAGTGCAGGGTACACACTTTGCCGACTCACCAATCACACTGACCGACCAATTTTGGTGAGCATACACACTTACCAATTGGCCACACAATGGCCCCCATTTATTAATGAGTTTTATCACCAAAACGAGTGGTAAATGTCACTGTGTATGATAAATGGTGCTCCAGCCAATCACCTCCCAACTGTCATTTTTCTAACAGTTGACAGTTGGCAGCTGATTGGCTGGAGCACCATTTTTCATAAACAGTGACAGTTACCACTCGTTTTGGTGATAAGACTCGTTAATAAATGAGGCCCAATATGTCTGGCCATAGAAACCAGCTGTGATGTCATTGTCACTGGTTTCTGTGGCCATCATATGGGTTGGACGGCCGTGTGTACACATGAGCAGATGTGAACAATATCTTCCAGATATACTGTATCATTCATAAACATATCATGTGTACACATGGACAGATACACTGAACAATTTATAGTTTATCTGTGTACAAACAATATATTGTGCAGTGTGTACCCAGCATAAGGTTTGTCTATTATGTCAATATTTAAATGAATATGAATAATTTTATGTATAATTTTACTATTACAAAATAAAAGCTGAGTGTAACCTGTGTATCCCACTATAGCAGCCCATTTGCTTTGTTCTTTTTATTAAATTTAATAATAAGTGACAGTCAGGACAGAGAAGGGAAGAACATTGGAAAATGGTCTCAGAAGTACTAGCGGGATCCGGGAGAATTATATATCACAGCAGCCAGTACAGACAGACAGGTATCACCTGAATCTGATAGGCAAAATAAGTACAGTAATTACATATGAGATTTGGGTGACACATTATGGTGCATACACACGATCAGATTTTTTCTTCAGATATGGACGATAACGATTTAAAAATCGTTCAGTCGTTCATATCTGATGAAAAATCGTTCATATCTGACATGCCTGAACGATGGACGATCAACGATGCGCGTTCCCGTTTGTCAGATAACGATATCTGACATCTGATGGGTTTGCAGTCAGACTTGGACGATTCCATTCATTTTAATGCAGGTAAAAATCGTTCAATCGTTCAAATCGTCCAAATCGTTCAAAACTTTGGTCAAATCGTCCAAATCGTTCAAATCGTTTAATCGTTCAGTCGTTCATCTGACAAATCTGACAAGTCTGACAAATCTGACCGTGTGTACGCTCCATTAGACACAGCCCCAAAGATTCCCATCATAGTGCTTGGGACAGGGCCCACCAGTAATTTATATAAACATGGTTGTATTAGAGGGACTGTGGGTAACAGGCAGTGACACTGGGCCTACAGCAGCTGGTGATGTCACAAAGCTGCTTTATGATGTCATAGAGCTGCTGGCTCAGTTGTTTATCTGCATAAGATACGTTTGTGTGTTTTCACCTATTGAAGTGTGAAGGCGATTTTATTCGTGCTTAGCGAATTTTTGTTTATTTTTCCTGATTTTTCTTGAAATGAGATCAAGAAAGAGGAAAAGGCGACCGGATAACAACAGGTCTGCTATTAAGGAGAGTAGTAGGAGTAATAAGGAGGATATCTGTGTGGGAACAGGAGACTTTCCCAATATCACAGAGGGAGGAGATATTCAGGGGAGAGAGGACCATCAGGGTGAGAAGATCCAGCAAACTGAGGTGCCTTCGAAGAGCCAGGCTAGATCACTGAAGCAGCCAGATGAGGCTCCAAATAAAAGGCTCAAGTTAGACAGCACCATCAGTAAAAGAGCCGCTATAAAGAGACCCTCAGACAATACCGGGGAGAGTGACACCAATAAGAAAAAGAAAGAGGAGGAGCTGAGACATGACAGCCCAGGAGAGGGACCCAGTGCGCCCATCATAGAGCTAACAGCTCAGAGGGGCAAGAAAAGATCTTATAAAAGTGAGGACCCAGACCATCAAAAGAAGTTTAAAAAGGGAACAGCAGGTAAAAAGATTTTTTGCTTGAAAACACTAATAAGGGGGAGATGTATCAAACCTTCTAAAGATAAAAAGTGGAGAAGTTGCCCATAGCAACCAATAAGCTTTAAAATGACAGAAGCTGATTGGTTGCTATGGACAACTTCTCTATTTTTCTCTTTAGAAGGATTAATACATCTCCCCCCACATGTAATGTAATAGAGAAGTAAGTGAGGTGTAAGTTAGTACTTACAAGGTAAGTGTAGCTCCTGCACCTCCTGTGTGTAAGCGCTGAGCATATGGCTACAGAGCGCACAGGTCTGACATAATACGGTGACATGATAACGTACATAACGCTCTCGTGTCCCAACTGTAACTCAGGTCCTAAATGCACAGCAAACACTTTACAGCTAAATCATTGTGAATTAGCAGCCAAATTGGTGCATTTCTGTACTAACACTGGACCTCATTCAGAGCTGGACGCTATTTGCGGTCGTTCGTTCAGAAAAAAGGGGTGGCTATTCAAATGAACTGTTCGCTCTTTGCGGTCTGTTCACGCCTCTAGGTCTGAACGAGCGAACAAAACTTGCGGTCGTTTTTTGGAAAACTACGCCGCCTGGCCGCTCGCATCCTACATCATGTCCGCTATTTATTAGATTAATCGAGTACATCGACCAGCGTATGAACTGCTCGCTATTCTTGTGGTTGGTTTTTCCTACCGCAATCTTGCGAGCAGTTCTGACTATAAAATAACCCAGTGACGTGGTCAATGACGCTGCTGTATTAATTATGCACACCCATAAAATGCCCGTTTTGACCTTTAAGCATGCCTGCGTTTGGATCTCCACTCCCCGTTTTCAAGCACCTTCCCCTGTTACCACCCACATACGCCTCCTCCTGTCACTCAAAATAGCAGGCATTCGCTATTTAGCGAACAAACGATTTTTGGCCGCACTGACTGGTTCACGCATGCGTATTACGATCCGTACACATGCGCAGTTGGGCAAACATTGCTCGGAACGAATGAGCGGCCGCTTATGAGCGGCTCTGAATCAGGCCCACTGATCTCTCTAATTTTATTACTATGGAAAGTTCTATTAAGACTATAAATATTTGTTCAACTTCTGAAAATTTGTAAGAAATCTGAAAATGTGGAGCTTTGTACAGACTCCATCACCATAATATTATATGTAACACCTACAAACTCTGCCCTTTACACTCTCCATTGTGTCTAACCCTTAACAAGGCTCATTCCCACATAGGCGCTGATGTGCGCTGTTCTCGGCACAGGGAATTTTAATGCATTTTACTGCACTATTGCGTTATTGCTGCCATAAGCATCAGTGATGGGGGAGCTGCTACACTGTAAGTTTATTCTATATGTGATGAACATAGTAAGAAAACACTAAGCCTGTACTTTTAAGGTGGTGTGTAAATGAGGCTTAATAGGCAGGGCTGTAACTAGCTATCCCCGCTGATACCCCCTTACTCTAGGGGGTAAAATTGCTACAGTAACAGTTTTTAGAAGTGAGTTTTAGAAGTGATGTTGCCCATAGCAACCATTCACATCCTTTCCCTATCACGTAACTCTCTGTAACACCTTTATACCTTGTTATTACTATTCTACAGTACCTGTGCTATTGTTACATTGTCCTATCCAATGCTGGCAGCTATTTTTTATTATTTAAATTTATTTAATAAGTTTCTTTTATACCCTAACAATACATAATTAGGCAACATAACAATATTCTTACCAGATATTATATGAAAATAGGATATAAATACTTTCTATGCTATAATTATCTCAAACCTTTAAATGAAAGATGCCAAATATCTATGTTTATATCAGTCAATAAATCTGATTTCTCTTTATACCACAAGGTGTAAGTGGGACCCCTCCAGTCAGCCCCCCGGTGACACTGGCTGCCCCTCATATACTGGAGCGTTTAACCTACCACAGTATTATTGGAGAGGGCGGTTTCGGGAAGGTAAGTGATCAGTACAGATTTGGTGACTTACCTGTAAACACTGCAGCAAATATAAGAGAACTTCTGATGACTTAAGAAATTTGCTTTAATAACTATATCATATAATTATCTATCATTACAATAGGAGCTCTCCATTAAATATACAATGGGGCCTAGTATCAAGGCAAATATAGAGGAAACAGTGGCACATTCCCACACTTACCTCCATATATGGTTTTGGACTGTTGCTTAGCGCAGCTGACAGGGGCGTGGCCAGTGTAGAAGTCAGGGCGGAGCTAGGGCACACATGCATGGCAATGATATTAGTTATGCAGCCTGCTGTTCCGCTAGGTGCTAGGGGACAGTTCTGCTCCACATTTCAGCAGAGCTACATGTAATAGGTCAGTGTGAGATCTGGTGCTGTCTGCTTCATAACTGAGGCTCCTTTGTCACCCAGCCCATAGCTCTTATATTCTGATCTGATGCATAAGAAAGATTTGATATTTTCCAATTAATTTCAACTTGTGGGTGACATAGATGTGAGCAGGGTCTTTGTGAGGTGTGTGTGTGACATGCTCCCCACATAGCCACATCACTCACCTCTCCTCTTCCTGGGGGATGGCAGATGATGTGGCAGTGCTGGATTGGAGCTCCTCCATCGTCAATGTTGTGCCACCCTGCCCCCATGTACATGGCTGGGAACAGTGGTCCTGATTCAGCTTGGGTCGCAGTTGCTAATATGTATGCAATCAGCCGATTGTTGCGTACTGAGCATGCATTACAGTGCGCGTGTGTGAACTGGCCACTGTGATTGGGACTGCGATCACAATGACCATGCAGACCCAACACAGAGTGATTGTCTGGAAGCGCCGTTTGTAGGTGGTGATGGGGGGGTGGTCGGCAAAACGCAGGCATGCCAGTACGCTTGAACGCCATTGCAGGGGCGTGCATAAATTATCCATTCGATGCCATACACAGCCTGAGACCTCAGCGTGCACTGGTTAGCAATTTCTGAGTAAGGTCAGAGCTTGTGCAAGTGTGCGTGAGGCTGCGATGGGACTCGAGTGTAACAATGGTTTCACAGTCTTGCTAAGTATTACGGATGTGTGTAACGTAAGATGGGCGTCCTTGTGTAGTGCTGCGGTAGCATAGTGATCGCAATGGATAAGCATACTATTACAGTGAGATTGCTCACGTAATCACTATTGCAATCGCAGTTGTGATCAGTAGTGAATTAGGCCCTGTGTCCACTGATCCCAGTGACTACAGTAATTGCAGAGTCTGCATTGATGGGTTTGGGTTCCCTAAGGGATGTGGTTTAATCTATTGTACCATTTACTGTTAATGAGAGGAGCCTTTGAGCTTTACCACTAGCCGGTCCCATGCTGCATTGCACCATCGCAGATACAGCTGGATAACCCTGCTCTGCTGTTCTGATCCAGATCATTCTGTCTCCTGACAGCGCAGACACCGACCGGTATATAAAGAAGGTGCCAGGAAACAAATTACATTTTCAAAAGGATCATTGACCCACTGCCCTGGTGGTGTTACTATCTATGTGAGGTTATGCTGAATTGCTGAATGCTTCTGAGATTTATGACTGACCACCATGTCCGTGGTATCTGTGTAAGATGTTACTTGTAGTCATTGGGGATAAGGTGTGAATTGGCCACTTAAAGTAGAACAATGTCTACATTACAATACTTCTGTATAGAAATCTCCCTCCAATAGAACTGATGGTGTCTCTCAAAAACCCTCCTTTCCTAACATGGCCACCCCCACCTCCCTGCTCTCTTTCCCCTGGTGTAATAGGCTGGAGCAGTTTGCATTAAGACTCATCTTAGGTGTTTACAGAACAGTCATCAAATAAGCTCACGTCAATGTCCTCCTTGTGTACAGGCAATTCAGAGACTATAGGGGCTGAGAAGCTGGTGATGATTGGTTGGGATCTCAGTAACAAGTGTACACCCACAAGGATCTACTAGATGGGGAGATTGGGTCATCTGTAATAAATGTTGGACACAAGATATCTCCTACCATGCTGGGCTCAGGGAAGATGCTGGTCCCTAGTACATTTACCTATAATATAGAGGTTCCCTAATTCCACCATTGCAGTCCAGCTTTTAAGGATATCCATGCTTGAGCATATGTAACTTAATTAGCACCTCAGTCAATTTTGACTCTTAGAACCAATGAAACGGCATCACCTGCTCTGTATTACTTTCTATGCCACTCCCTGTGCCCTATTCCTTACTCTCTGTCTCATCCAGGTACTGCTGGCATCCCACCCCAACAGCAGAGAGCGACTGGCAGTCAAACTGGTAAAGAAGAGAAGTCTGCTCAGGAGTAAGAACCCTATTTTTATAGAGCGGGACATCCTTCAAGTCACCAGCAACAGCTCCTTCTTTACCCATGGCTATGCCACATCCCAGACCCCGGTAAGAGTCTCTGTCATAATTGTAACTAACTTCTGATTAGCAGCTTGTGTAATATAAGACAACTATCACATAACGGGGAATGGAAAAGAGGGAAAAGAAGTCTCTGTCTGGTGCACACAGGCAACAAGGTAAGTATTATGTTAAAACAACTTTTATTATATTATTGAATAAAGTGTAATTATGTCATCTCCAACATGAGAAATAAGTGAAATAAAAACAAGATAGAGTGTATAAAGAAAATAAAGATGTGTTTAAAAAGATTGGTTTGCTGGTGCGTTTCATTTGTGCTATGTATCAATACCCTGCATAGTAATACAAGTATAGGTGGAGATTTAAAACCAATAATCAGTCTGTCCGGGGACTTCTGTGAAGCACTGAATGTAATTTATATAATACTAACTAGCCCTACACCCACAATTATTATCATGTATAATGTATAGTGGCAAATAAACAGCGCTATATTCTAGACATATTGTTCTGATCTGCTGATATAATATATGAAGGAACGCGGAGATATCACTGTGCAAAGACTATTGTACAGATGGACAATCGACAACGATAACAATATTGTTGTTCGATCTACCGAGTGTGCTGGACGATCGATATTAATCATCCAGCACACCATGTAACCACCAACGACTATAACCTGGTAACCTGGTCGATATCGACCAGGTTGGCCTGCATGCACGGGCGATGATCAATATCGACCATATGTGCCCGCGCATCGCAGTTCATTGGTTAGGCAAAAAATGTCCGATATGAATTATAACGATATCTTCGATATCGTCATCGTTCATATCGTCCATTTTTATCGTACCGTGTGTACGCACCTTAAGAACACCTGTGAAATTATTATAAGAGCAGACAGTCCTAATAGGGATATACAGCCGGCAATAAATACCGGAATATTATAGCATCAGGATTTTCACAGTAAATAAAGATATCAAATAAATCTGGGTTAACAACACATTTTTTGGGGTTATAACTTAAGGAACCAATACCAGGATTGGTGTAACAGCCAATCAGAACCCCATTCATAGGGTAAATAGTCATTGAACCAGGGTCTGTATAATATGTGTGGCATATAACAGTTTGAAAAAAAAACAATACCACAAATAAGACGCACCAGCAAAGTAATCTTTTTAAACACATCTTTATTTTCTTTACACACTCTATCTTGTTTTTATTTTGCTTATTTCTCATGTTAGAGATGACAACATTCATTTTATTCAATAATATAATAAAAGTTAAGTTTTAACATAATACTTACCTTGTTGCCTGTGTGAACCAGACAGAGACTTCTTTTCCCTCTTTTCCATTCCCCGTTATGTGATATATGTCTGTATACTGTCTGTGGTAGCACCCCCTCCTATTGAACCTTCTAATAAATGTAATATATTATTAAGAATACACCACTGTGCTCTTTGGGGAGGGTAAGGTAACTTGAATATTGTATATATACAGTCAGGTGCATAAATATTGGGACATTGACAGAATTTTCATATTTTGGCCTCTATTCACCACCACAATGGCTTTGAAATGAAACAAACAAGATGTGCTTTAACTGCAGACATTCAGATTTAATTTAAGGGTAATTACATCCAAATCAGGTGAACGGTGTTGGAATTACAAAGGTTTCTATATGTGCCTCACACTTTTTAAGGGGCCAAAAGTAATGGGACTATCAACTCAAAAGCTATTTCATGGACAGATGTGGGCTATTCCCTCATTATTTTATTATCAATTAAGCAGGTAAAAGGTCTGGAGTTGATTCTAGGTGTGACATTTGCATTTGGAATCAGTTGCTGTCGACTCTCAATATGAGATCCAAAGAGCTGTCACTATCAGTAAAGCAAGCCATCATTAGGCTGAAAAATCAAAACAAACCCATCAGAGAGGTAGCAAAAACATTAGGTGTGGCCAAGTCAACTGTTTGGAACATTCTTAAAAAGAAAGAATGCACCGGAGAGCTCAGCAACACCAAAAGACCCGGAAGACCACGGAAAACAACTGTGGTGGATGACAGAACAATTATTTCCCTGGTGAAGAAAAACCCGTTCACAACAGTTGGCCAAATCAAGAACACTCTCCATTAGGTAGGTGTATATGTGTCAAAGTCAACAATATAGAGAAGACTTCACAAGAGTGAATATAGAGGGTTCACCACAAGATGGAAACCATTGGTGAGCCACAAAAACAGGAAGACCAGATTAGAGTTTGCCAAACAACATCTAAAAAAGCCATAACAGTTCTGGAACAACATCCTATGGACAGATGAGACAAAGATCAACTTGTACCAGAGTGATGGGAAGAGAAGAGTATGGAGAAGGAAAGGAACTGCTCATGATCCAAAACATACCACCTCATCAGTGAATCATGGTGGTGGTAGTGTCATGGCGTGGGCATGTATGGCTGCCAATGGAACTGGTTCCCTTGTATTTATTGATGATGTGACTGCTGACAAAAGCAGTAGAATGAATTCTGAAGTGTTTCGGGCAATATTATATGCTCATATTCAGTCAAATGCTTCAGAACTCATTGAACGGTGCTTCACAGTGCAGAAGGACAATGACCCGAAGCATACTGCAAAAGCAACCAAAGAGTTTTTTAAGGCTAAAAAGTGGAATTTTATGCAATGGCCAAGTCAATCCCCTGACCTGAATCCGATTGAGCATGAATTTCACTTGATGAAGACAAAACTGAAGGGAAAATGCCAAAAGAACAAGCAGGAACTGAAGACATTTGCAGTAGAGGCCTGGCAGAGCATCACCAGGGGTGAAACCCAACGTCTTGTGATGTCTATGCATTCCAGAATTCAGGCTGTAATTGCCTGCAAAGGATTTGCAACAAAGTAATAAAAAGTGAAATTTAGATTTAGGATTGTTTAGTTTGTCCCATTACTTTTGGCCCCTTAAAAAGTGGGAGGCACATATAGAAACCGTTTTAATTCCTACACCGTTCACCTGATTTGGATGTAATTACCCTCAAATTAAATCTGAAAGTCTGCAGTTAAAGCACCTCTTGTTTGCTTCATTTCAAAGCCATTGTGGTGGTGAATAGAGGCCAAAATATGAAAATTCTGTCAATGTCTCAATATTTATGCACCTGACTGTATGTATATATATATATATATATATATATATACTGTACCAGTATAGGACCCCGGCATAATTCCAATGACACATTTTGTATGAAGCATTATTCTGACACATATGTTTATTATCCTAATTCTGTACCTTTGTATAGTATATGGGAACCTTCATCCCGTGCTCCTCACTATTCAGCACTGACTCAATCACTTACCCCATGTCCTGTGTGCATTATATATGTAGAGGCCCATCTCAGACAGAAGAAGAGCTGGATACAGCGTATACATTGGGCCTCATTCACATCACTAGCGGTGACTGAGTATTACTGATTATCATCTGCTGTGTGTCAGAGTAATGTCCATAATGTAACTTATATCATGCTCTCTGACTCTTATACAGGAACACGTCATCTTTATCATGGAGTACCTGAGTGGGGGAGACCTATTCCAACTAATAGAGAGGAGTGCCCCATTAGGTGAAGCCACTACCAGGTAAGAGAGAACATGGGTATATTATTATTATTATTATTATTATTATTATTATTACTATGCGGCCTAACAAATCCAGGTTGGGCCTTTATAGGTGTCCATGGTGACAGGTCTATGTATAATACAGAGTCTCCTGGACACAGGGGCTCCATTGTGTTACTCAGCCATACAGAGAGCATGTGTGATAATAATATGGCACGTGTCACTCTTATACTCTGATACTATATCAGGGGGAACGTACTATCTCATTATTGGTCATTTTACTTTTTAAATATTTGCTATTAATATTTATTTTCTTTTCTTCCTCATCAGATTTTTAACAGCAGAAATCCTTTGTGGGCTCCAATACCTGCACTCAAGGGGTATTATCCATAGGTAAGTCATTATTTCTAATGATTACATACAGTAACCCCCTATATACAGTTACAGTATAGCTATTATGTTGCTGGGGGTCAGGCTATAGAGAGGTCTCTGCCCTTTTCTGCAAATGGGGGATCATTCATTCTTGAGTTACATGATATGTAGGGCGAGGTTCTTGTGACTGCTTCACACACCCTCTTATCTCCCTCTTTATCCCACCACATACAAAGGGGCCTATTTATCATAGATTTCCCCTGAAAATACCAATTTTTGTCTGGCACCTGTAAATATTAAGGATTCCATAAATGTATGTATGGGGGACCTCAGCACATATTGGGTATATCTGCTGCAATCCCCCATTTTCGATCACAAAAGCAGCCCCAATAGGTTTCTATATGTTTCTATGGGTGCTGTATACATGCTGAACTTACCAAGCTCTGGAATGGGAAATATTATGGAGCTTGGCCCCATAAACTAACACCAGGGACATAACTAGATAATTGAAGGCCTCATAGCAAAAGTTTGTAAGGATCCCTATGTACCACCCAATTGTGAAAAATGTATATAACTCATGTAACTTTGAGAAGGGAGATGGGCCCCCCTAAGCTCAGGGTCCCATAGTGGCTGCACCCATTGCACACTGTGACGCTGACATGGTTCTTATTGTGTCTCTGGGAATCTTCCTCTGCAACAAGCAAAGTTATACAGCTGGTAGTTGTCTGACAGACAGAACTTACACTCATTCTCCTCACAGGGACATCAAACCGGAGAACGTGCTCCTGGATGCAGTTGGCCATGCCAAAATCTGTGATTTTGGCCTTGCAGTGAAGGACATCAGTGGCCAGGAGATGTTAGGAGCTGCCGGGACGATGGGTTACATGGCCCCAGAGGTGAGTAACAGATTTATTGTCTACAACATCTTGGTTCTTAATGATATCAAAACACAGGGTCAGATTCATAGATGGATGCAGGGTCTGATT
This sequence comes from Taudactylus pleione, assembly GCA_031769625.1. Classification (NCBI taxonomy): domain Eukaryota; kingdom Metazoa; phylum Chordata; class Amphibia; order Anura; family Myobatrachidae; genus Taudactylus; species Taudactylus pleione. The sequence continues at coordinate 6,239,241 of JAUIMM010000350.1, read as the reverse complement.
CAGGGATGGACGCAGGACTGATTCAGGGATGGACGCAGGGTCTGATTCAGGGATGGACGCAGGGACTGATTCAGAGATGGGTGCAAAGCCTGATTCAGGGATGGACGCAGGGTCTGATTCAGGGATGGATGCAGGGTCTGATTCAGGGATGGACGCAGGGTCTGATTCAGGGATGGACGCAGGGTCTGATTCTGAGATGGACGCAGGGACTGATTCAGGGATGGATGCAGGGTCTGATTCAGGGATGGACGCAGGGTCTGATTTATAGATGGATGCAGGGGCTGATTCAGGGATGGATGCAGGGTCTGATTCAGGGATGGATGCAGGGCCTGATTCAGAGATGGATGCAGGGACTGATTCAGGGATGGATGCAGGGTCTGATTCAGAGATGGATGCAGGGCCTGATTCAGGGATGGATAGAGGGCCTGATTCAGAGATGGGTGCAGGGCCTGATTCAGGGATGGATACAGGACCTGATTCAGGGATGGATGCAGGGCCTGATTCAGAGATGGGTGCAGGGCATGAGTCAGAGTTGGATGCAGGGCATGATTCAGGGATGGATGCAGGGCCTGATTCAGGGATGGATGCAGGGACTGATTCAGAGATGGGTGCAGGGCCTTATTGAGAGATGGATGCAGGGTCTGATTCAGAGATGGATGCAGGGCCTGAGTCAGGGAGGGATGCAGGGTCTGATTCAGGGATGGATACAGGGTCTGATTCAGGGATGGATGTAGGGGCTGATTCAGAGATGGGTGCAGGGACTGAGTCAGGGATGGATGCAGGGTCTGATTCAGGGATGCATGCAGGGACTGATTCAGGGATGGATGCAGGGGCTGAGTCAGAGTTATGTGGCATTGCATAGCCACAGAGAAGCAGCTGTGTAATACCCTACAACTGATAAGCTAATGCAGCAGAAGGCATCTGGTGTACATAGACACCTCCTGTCAGCATTGCAGTTCCAAGTGCTGCATCCTAAGATGCATCAGATGTTGTACGAGACCACTATCCAGCTGAGTAACCTTGAGGTTACTCTCATTGTCCCTCGCAGCTCTGTAGCCAAGGCCAGGAAATCAGCATTGGAAGCTGAAGACCCTGGCCCATTCTCCGGAACAGAGGCTGGACCCACCCTCCCCCCACCGCCAAAATGGCTGCAGCCTGTGAATCAGGCTGCGGATATGGAGATCTGTAAGAGATCTTGCAGTAGGAGATTGGTGCATGTGCAGTACAGATCCTCTCAATACATATCTAGATGGCTGTGACATTTGCATATTTTCATACAGCCGTTGCATACACATGTGTGTGTACAGAGATGCCCACCAGCCAATGTCTTGATCCACCGCTTACATACAAAAGACGCTACATCGGTCCCAGAATTGAACTACTGAGCGACCCTATGGTGTTTTATAATGTCCGTCTCAACTAAGAGGCCAGGGCCAGTCCAACTGTAAACAAATGCACAGTGGCTGTCTAGGAGGTGCCCAGAATATGGTGGTGACATGCCTGTGTTTTCTAGCCACCCCTTGTTACTTCCCCTAAATAGTTGCTATCTGTTACTTTGTGAATAAATCCTCACTGAGTCGGTTGTCTCAAATCAATCACCGCGTGTGTGCAGTGCGGCAGTGACACATGGGCAGTGGCAAAAATCAGTCCACTGTGTCTGACGTCAACATGCATTCACCTCTGCATTCACCTCTGTATTAGGCCCATAGTCACATAGGGGTCAAATTATTAGGCAGTGAAGTGGAGTTTTTGGCCAGAGAAAGAGGATATCACTGTGATATGCAGCAACATGGAATGCTAATGTGCATGGGAACATTGCTATTTATGAATAGACCCAATCATTACAATGTTCAATTAGCATAATTATGTAGAGATAAAAAAAGGAGAGAGGGCCCTGCTCTCACGATCTTACAATCTATAGGGGATATGGGTGGACACAATAGGGGGCAGAGGGTAAAGTAGAGATGGGTAGAGACTGTAGAGGTAGTAGGGAGGGTAGTAGGGTAGAATGAAAACAATACGTGTAAAGTCTGGGAAGCAGGTTAAAGACTAATGGAGTGAGGGAGGGAGTTCCAGAGGTTAGGAGAGGCTCAGAAGTCCTGACTGTGAGATTGGTAAGTGGTGATCAGGGAGATTAGCAGAGAGATGAGGGTGGGAGGAAGCATGTGAGGAGATGAGGCTGGAGATGTAGGGAGGAGAGGTGTGGGTGAGAGCTTAGTAGATGAGTGATTTTACATTAATAAACATATTTTACTAAAGAGTAAAAGCCTATACCAGGAATGATTCAGTAACAATATATAGTAGTCAGTACAGTGTATGAATGGCTTCCACAGGGTATTCATTCCCCAAATGAGTCTTATGACCCTGTGGTATATACAGTCTGGGAGCTCTCACCCCTCTTGATCCCATTTTCATATGTGAATAGCTTCAGAAAAGATGGCCAAGCTGTCCTTCCTCTACTCATTTGCCTCTGCTTGTTTCGGCTTTCTATATAATATTCTCTTACACTGTCATTACCATTACAGTTATTTTAATTTAGTAATTGATTTCTATCACATAAACCCTCAGCTGAATGCTGTCTGTGTAATTACCAGTATATGTTCTTTGACATTCTTCCTTCCATCAGATCTCTCAATGTGTACATACAGCAGAGCTGTCAGCATAACCCGGTGCCTCCTGCCCGGTTGGACAATGCACTAACCATCCATTTCTCCATCATGTTTTCACAGATGCTTAGTCGGGATCCATATGATGCCATGGTAGACATTTTCTCATTGGGTGTCACAATGTATGAGATGGCCACAGGATACCAACCCTTTTATTGTGGTGAAGAGAACATTAAGGTTGTACGATCTGTCCTCACTGATGGCCCAGTCTACCCAGAGGAATTAAGTCCAGGCATTATCAATATCATGAAGCGAGTGAGTATGCAGTATACAGGCTTATCACAGGGTCAGGAGATTATACAGTCACAGGGGAAATAATGCACAGGTCTGAGAACATACATTAATACTAGCATAGGCAGTCAGCATGCCAACACATAGTTATAGCTACAACTCTCATTTGTAACTACAGTAACAAGGTGGCAAGGGTGACTAGTGTGCCCTGAGAAGATTGCCCCAATTTAAAGGGAGCTATCATGAAGCTGTAATTGGTTTAGGCTTTGAGTATTATTATATTGATTATTTTCCTAATGGTTAATTAGCTGGGGAGAAAGTAAGTCCTGCAGGGAGCTGGGCTACATAGGCAGTCATATTATCAGTGGTAGGAAAAGGGAAGCACTTAGCAAATGGGGTGGAGGACAGAGCCAAACCAAATAGCTGCCCAAACCTGGGTAACCCCCTGTAAGGGTCAGCGTTCTTCTTCCATATTACATAATGAAAGTAAATAATAAGTAAGTGAGCAGGTCATATGTTATGGAACAATAGAGACAGATGGGATGTAGTCAGGATACCGGCGGGCAGGATATCCCGACAGCTACATCCCGACATGGGACTAAAGATAGGCATCGATATCCCAACACCAATCATTAGCCCCACTACTAAATCCCGATACCCAACTCACCGGATGCAGGTAAGCTGTGTGCCTTAGCGTCTAGCTGTGGGGGGTGAGGGTTCACTTTAGAGACCCCCGCATTGACTAGAGTTAGGCACCCCCCTGGGAGGGTTACGGTAGGGAAAAGGGGGGTTAGGGTTAGGCACCCCTAAGGGGGCATAGGGTTAGGCACCACCGCGGGAGGGTTAGGTTTAGGGTGTGGGGATGGGGGGTTAGGTTTAGGCACTAACAGGGGGAGGTTAGGGTTAGGCACTATGGGGAGAGGATAGGGTTAGGCACCCCTAAGGCAGAGTTAGGGTTAGGGTTAGGGTTAGGGGGGTTGAGGGCAGGGTTAGAGGACTTACCTGCTCCTGTCAGGAGTCTGACCGGTCGGGCTGCCGCTGTTGGTATTTGATCCGGCGACTAAACAGCTGCCGGCATTACATACCGATTCCGAGACAGATAAGTAACATCACAAATATTTATATTACTAGAAGAATAGCTGTTACCTTGTATAAGTCACCAGCAAATGTAGTTGTAATATATAAATATTTTATACATGTCATCCTGAGAATAAAGTATCATAAGGAAAAGGTCAGCTAGTGCTTATCTGCCATTATCACTCTATACTTTTCTGTTTATTCCTTTCATAGTTCTTATGCAAATGCCCAGATAGGCGGCTGCACCTATACTATAACATCAGAGGTCATCATTTTTTCTGTCCCATTAACTGGGAAGATCTAGAGGCTGGCAGGACATCTCCCCCATTCAAAATGCAGCCCGTAAGTATATGAACAGTATGGGAATGTACAAAGTCCTATTATCTCGTAGATACTAAAAAAGTGTAGAGAGGACCTGATTCATTACGAATCTCAATTGCAACAGCGTACACAGTCGGGCGATTGTTGTGTATGGCATATGCATTACTGTGCGCGATGGCTACATTGCAACACACTGCGATCACGCAGAGCATGGTAAGCCATTGCAGAGTGATTGACAGGTAGTCAGCGTTTGGGGTGGTGACGGGGGAGTGGTTGGGGAAACGTAGGCATGTTTTCCATTTGATCGCCGTTGCATGGGCATGCATAAATTAGCCACTACATTGGCATACGCAGCTTGTGTACATACTGCGTGCGACAAGGTTAGCAATTTCTGTTGTAATTCTGCGTGAGGGACCGATGTTACTCAATGTTCCCGAAGTATACGCAGGACTGCGAGGTATCAATGATGTGAGATAGCGGTAGTGGGCGGTAGTGGGCGTCTCTATGCCGGCTGTGTGACAGCATTGTGATAGCATTCATTCACATATTTTCGCAGCGGGTCTGCATGCGTAATCGCAGCTGCAATCGCAATAGCGATCTGTAGTGAATCAGGCCCAGAGTACACAATACCTGACGCTTAGTATACCAGATTCACTAAAAGAATATTATAAGGGACTTCACAGTCGCTGTCAGTTTAAGAGAGATGTGGACCCTCTCTCTCTCTATATATATATCGGTACAACATAAAAGAGAGAAATTGAGCTCGGCCGTTCTATAGTTATATCACTCAGAAAGGTCTGAATATAATTAAATTAAAATACAATTTATTGTGTGGCAGTTAATAAACTTATAATAAGATATATAGCACAGGCATATTCATGTGGAACTTAGGAGCTCATTCAGAGCCGCTCGCAAGCGGCCCGATGGTTTGTGCACGCGCAGGCGTCATTCTGCGCTTGCACGAACTACTCTGTGCGATCGCAGCCCGCTCTCTCGCCCAGCAAAGACAGCCCAGTGAAATGAGTAACAGGAGAGGCCATTTGTGGGTGGTAACAGGGGCTGGACACTAATAACGGGGGAGTGGAGGTGCGAACGCAGGCGTGTCTGAGTGTTTCAATGCTGCTTTTAAGGTGTGCATAGTTAACACGCAGTGTCATAGTACACGTCACATGCCTGTTTTTTACACTGAAGTCCTCGCAGTGCTTGTGGCAGGGCAATGAAACCACAAGCGCTGCGTTCACTACCTATGGTCTACGATGTACCAATGTTTTAATACACTTCCCGGAGATGACGTGTGCGCTAGTGGGCATCCCTACATACACTAATGGGTGTCTGCATACACAGAGCGATCGCTTGCACAGCCAAAGTGGGTGTGCGTATGCTTTTGCGAGCGAGCACTTCCCATGCCGTCACTTTGATAAATTTGCATACGCTGGATGCGAGCAATCGCATCTAGTGAGCGGCTCTGAATGAGCTCCTTAATGCCTTAAAACAGAGAGAAACATTGTTACAGAGTATCTACTATTTGTTGCATTCAATAGTAAAAATTCTGGGCTGATGACAGTCAATTCATAATAGCTGTTTGCGGTGTGGTTGGGTAGAACTAGGGACACTTACAATACGGATAAATTACTGCAGTGAAAATGTTGTGGTCAACTGCAGAATGAGGAGAATATTTTGTGAAATGTTTTTGAAATTCCATTAATCTCTAAAGCTGCATAGACACACACCGATTTTGTTACCAACGATTTTATGAACAATTTTATGAACGATTTTGAAGGTGCATACACGCAACGATTTTTTGAGCGATTATCGTTAACGATATCATTTTTCGTTCAATCGTTGTAAAAATTGTTCACTTTCTGAGTTTATGTGCATTCACATTTGTAGTTTGTAGTTCAGTCAGACTGACCAACTGAACAATTTTCATTAAGGGAATATGCAAAAATCGTTTGTCAGATTTTTTAAAGTGTAATGAACGATTTTTTTGAACTACAGATAATCATTCATAAAATTGTGGGTAACAAAATCGTTGTGTGTGTATGCAGCTTAACAATTGGGAATTCTCTCTTCAACTTTGCTCCTGCTGGTGAACCTGAGGTATTACAGTGCTATGGCAGGTTGTCAGTGTACTGACCTTTGTATACTACGCTAGAATCTTAGATCTCCTTTCAGTTATTCTAAGAGGACCTAAAACCTCTCTTTGCTAGTAATTCATATACAAAAACATGAACACTATATGTGTATTATTAGCTGTATATGTTACTTTAAACCAATTTACTGCAATATTCTTCCTTTCACTTGCATGGATATTGTATAAGGGCAGGGGGGTAACTAGGAATTTGAAGGCCCCATAGCAAAAGTTTGTAAGAGCCTCTATGTACCACCTAATGGTAAAAAATGTATATAACACATGTAACTTTGACAAGGAAGATGGCCCCCCCACAGATCTGGGCCCCATAGCGGCTGTACCCCTTGCACCTATGGTAGTTATACCCAGGCTAAAACCACTCTACAATGTAATTATACAGCAATCCAAAGTCAGTGAGGCATCTAGTTACTGCTATACATATATCTGCCACCTAATGTGCAGTTTATAGTTGTATCTAATATATTAATATATTGATTGCTTATATAATCATGCAACATACAGGTGTAGCATAATATAGTATAGTAAGCAGAGTTTGCACATTACCTAGTTATTCTTCATTATGACACAGTGACAAAGAGCCCAATTACTGTGCATTTATTTTGTGTTTACATGACAAATCTAATTTATCTCCTCTTCATAGACCCCAGTTACTATGCTTGAAGATCATACACTGGATGACTTAATACCACCGCAGACATCAGAGAAGCTAGTGATATCTGAAGAGGAGCAGCGCAGGTTCCGTGGCTTTTCCTTTGAAAGTCACCGGTGGAAAACCATGGACAACCAGTCATCTGCATAACTTCTTACCTCAGTCCATCACAGCAATTGTAATCTGCTAAGTACCAACATCACAGCAATAACACCTGCTAAGTACCAACATCACAGCAATAACACCTGCTAAGTACCAACATCACAGCAATAACACCTGCTAAGTACCAACATCACAGCAACAACACCTGCTAAGTACCAACATCACAGCAATAACACCTGCTAAGTACCAACATCACAGCAATAACACCTGCTAAGTACCAACATCACAGTAATAACACCTGCTAAGTACCAACATCACAGTAATAACACCTGCTAAGTACCAACATCACAGCAATAACACCTGCTAAGTACCAACATCACAGTAATAACACCTGCTAAGTACCAACATCACAGTAATAACACCTGCTAAGTACCAACATCACAGCAATAACACCTGCTAAGTACCAACATCACAGTAATAACACCAGCTAAGTACCAACAATACAGCAATAACACCTGCTAAGTACCAACATCACAGTAATAACACCTGCTGATTAACAACAATACAGTAATAACACCTGCTGATTAACAACAATACAGCAATAACACCTGCTAAGTACCAACATCACAGCAATAACACCTGCTAAGTACCAACATCACAGTAATAACACCTGCTGATTAACAACAATACAGTAATAACACCTGCTAAGTACCAACATCACAGTAATAACACCTGCTAAGTACCAACATCACAGTAATAACACCTGCTAAGTACCAACATCACAGTAATAACACCTGCTAAGTACCAACATCACAGCAATAACACCTGCTAAGTACCAACATCACAGCAATAACACCTGCTAAGTACCAACATCACAGTAATAACACCTGCTAAGTACCAACATCACAGCAATAACACCTGCTAAGTACCAACATCACAGCAATAACACCTGCTAAGTACCAACATCACAGTAATAACACCTGCTGATTAACAACAATACAGTAATAACACCTGCTAAGTACCAACATCACAGTAATAACACCTGCTAAGTACCAACATCACAGTAATAACACCTGCTAAGTACCAACATCACAGCAATAACACCTGCTAAGTACCAACATCACAGCAATAACACCTGCTAAGTACCAACATCACAGTAATAACACCTGCTAAGTACCAACATCACAGTAATAACACCTGCTAAGTACCAACATCACAGTAATAACACCTGCTGATTAACAACAATACAGCAATAACACCTGCTGATTAACAACAATACAGTAATAACACCTGCTAAGTACCAACATCACAGCAATAACACCTGCTAAGTACCAACATCACAGCAATAACACCTGCTAAGTACCAACATCACAGTAATAACACCTGCTGATTAACAACAATACAGTAATAACACCTGCTAAGTACCAACATCACAGTAATAACACCTGCTAAGTACCAACATCACAGTAATAACACCTGCTAAGTACCAACATCACAGTAATAACACCTGCTAAGTACCAACATCACAGTAATAACACCTGCTAAGTACCAACATCACAGCAATAACACCTGCTAAGTACCAACATCACAGCAATAACACCTGCTAAGTACCAACATCACAGTAATAACACCTGCTGATTAACAACAATACAGTAATAACACCTGCTAAGTACCAACATCACAGTAATAACACCTGCTAAGTACCAACATCACAGTAATAACACCTGCTAAGTACCAACATCACAGCAATAACACCTGCTAAGTACCAACATCACAGCAATAACACCTGCTAAGTACCAACATCACAGTAATAACACCTGCTAAGTACCAACATCACAGTAATAACACCTGCTAAGTACCAACATCACAGTAATAACACCTGCTAAGTACCAACATCACAGTAATAACACCTGCTAAGTACCAACATCACAGTAATAACACCTGCTGATTAACAACAATACAGCAATAATACCTGCTGATTAACAACAATACAGTAATAACACCTGCTAAGTACCAACATCACAGCAATAACACCTGCTAAGTACCAACATCACAGTAATAACACCTGCTGATTAACAACAATACAGTAATAACACCTGCTAAGTACCAACATCACAGTAATAACACCTGCTAAGTACCAACATCACAGTAATAACACCTGCTAAATACCAACATCACAGTAATAACACCTGCTAAGTACCAACATCACAGTAATAACACCTGCTAAGTACCAACATCACAGTAATAACACCTGCTAAGTACCAACATCACAGCAATAACACCTGCTAAGTACCAACATCACAGCAATAACACCTGCTAAGTACCAACATCACAGTAATAACACCTGCTAAGTACCAACATCACAGTAATAACACCTGCTAAGTACCAACATCACAGCAATAACACCTGCTAAGTACCAACATCACAGCAACAACACCTGCTAAGTACCAACATCACAGTAATAACACCTGCTAAGTACAAACATCACAGTAATAACACCTGCTAAGTACCAACATCACAGTAATAACACCTGCTAAGTACCAACATCACAGTAATAACACCTGCTAAGTACCAACATCACAGTAATAACACCTGCTGATTAACAACAATACAGTAATAACACCTGCTAAGTACCAACATCACAGTAATAACACCTGCTAAGTACCAACATCACAGTAATAACACCTGCTAAGTACCAACATCACAGCAATAACACCTGCTAAGTACCAACATCACAGCAATAACACCTGCTAAGTACCAACATCACAGTAATAACACCTGCTAAGTACCAACATCACAGTAATAACACCTGCTAAGTACCAACATCACAGTAATAACACCTGCTGATTAACAACAATACAGCAATAACACCTGCTGATTAACAACAATACAGTAATAACACCTGCTAAGTACCAACATCACAGCAATAACACCTGCTAAGTACCAACATCACAGCAATAACACCTGCTAAGTACCAACATCACAGTAATAACACCTGCTAAGTACCAACATCACAGTAATAACACCTGCTGATTAACAACAATACAGTAATAACACCTGCTAAGTACCAACATCACAGTAATAACACCTGCTAAGTACCAACATCACAGTAATAACACCTGCTAAGTACCAACATCACAGTAATAACACCTGCTAAGTACCAACATCACAGTAATAACACCTGCTAAGTACCAACATCACAGCAATAACACCTGCTAAGTACCAACATCACAGCAATAACACCTGCTAAGTACCAACATCACAGTAATAACACCTGCTAAGTACCAACATCACAGTAATAACACCTGCTAAGTACCAACATCACAGTAATAACACCTGCTGATTAACAACAATACAGCAATAACACCTGCTGATTAACAACAATACAGTAATAACACCTGCTGATTAACAACATCACAGCAATAACACCTGCTAAGTACCAACATCACAGTAATAACACCTGCTAAGTACCAACATCACAGTAATAACACCTGCTAAGTACCAACATCACAGTAATAACACCTGCTAAGTACCAACATCACAGTAATAACACCTGCTAAGTACCAACATCACAGCAATAACACCTGCTAAGTACCAACATCACAGCAATAACACCTGCTAAGTACCAACATCACAGTAATAACACCTGCTAAGTACCAACATCACAGTAATAACACCTGCTAAGTACCAACATCACAGTAATAACACCTGCTGATTAACAACAATACAGCAATAACACCTGCTGATTAACAACAATACAGTAATAACACCTGCTGATTAACAACATCACAGCAATAACACCTGCTAAGTACCAACATCACAGTAATAACACCTGCTGATTAACAACAATACAGTAATAACACCTGCTAAGTACCAACATCACAGCAATAACACCTGCTGATTAACAACAATACAGTAATAACACCTGCTGATTAACAACAATACAGCAATAACACCTGCTGATTAACAACAAATACAGTAATAACATCTGCTGTTTACAATCACAGCAGTAACATCTGCTGCTCACCTCCCCACTTCTTCTGTTGTGGCCACCACGGGTTCTAATTGGAAGTAATTCTAGATTCATCAATTGTTCATCATCACCAGGTGCGTTTGGTTCATGTCAGCTGCTGTCACCAAAGAGCGATAGTTCAGAGTCTGTCAATTGAAGAAAGTTATTAGTGTGTGTTGATGGTTTTTTTTTATAACAAACAAAGGCGGGCGACCATATACGAGTGTGGTATAAGATAGACAGTAATTAGTTAGACAATGTCTAGATCAAAGGTTCTCAAACTCGGTCCTCAGGACCCCACACAGGTCACATTTTCCAGATCACCCAGCAGGAGCACAGGTGCATTCATTACTGGCTGACACATTTTAAAAGATTCACAGGTGGAGCTAATTATTCCACTTGTGATTATATGAGGATACCTGGAAAACATACACTGTGTGGGGTCCTTACCTGTGATCTAGATAGACACCAGATGTTAGACAGTCAATAGTTAGACAGGGAAAAAAGTTAGACACAAACAAAAGTCAAACACACTAAAGTTAGACATGTAAAAAGTTCGACAGGTACAAAAGGTAGACAGGGTCAAAAGTTTGACATAAAAATGGTCGACACAAATATGGTCAATAATTTTTTTATTGGCCCTAAACTTCACCCTAACCCTCCCTCCTGGTGCCTAACCCTAACCATCTGGGTAAGTGCCTAACCCTAACCGTGGGGGTAAGCGCCTAACCCTAACCCTCCAGTAAGTGCCTAACCCTAACACTAAACCTAACCCTAATCCTTAAAAAAAAAAAGTAAAAATAAATATGTCGACCATTTTTGTGTCGATCTTTTTCATGTCGAACTTTTGACCCTGTCGATCTTTTGTACCTGTCGATCTTTTTACATATCTAACTTTAGTGTGTCTGACTTTTGTCTGTGTCGAACTTTTATCCTTGTCTAACTATTAACTGTCTAACATCTGGTGTCTATCTAGACATTGTCTAACTAATTACTGTCTGTCTGTAGTCTGGAACCCCTATATACTTCTGTGCAGTAATACAGATGGGGAAAAATGTTTGATATAGCAGAGTCTTTATAGTAGAGACCAGCATCATTACTGTGCATGTAGTAATTACCACTTTGCATTGTCACAATTAGGTGGAGATGTATCAAACCTTGTAGAGATGAAATACCAAACAGTCAGCCTGTAACTGTATGTTTAATAACAAAGGGGTTGATGTATTAAGCCGTGAAGTGATTGGAGAAGTGGCCCAGTGTAGAAGTTGCCCATAGCAACCAATAAGCTTCTGATTATTATTTAATAGAATTTTCTAGATAAATGCTTCATCCGAGCTGATTGGTTGCTATGGGCAATTTCTCCACTGGTCCATTTTATCTAAGCTTTCCACTGCTTAATATATCAACCCCAATGCCTGTATAACATCACAATTTGTGTTTTGAAAATTAGAGGGATATATATATCAAATATTGAAGAGAGAGATAAAGTGGAGAAAGATTAAGTAAAAGTTTTTTTTTACAATATGACTTTTTTGTTTCCACGTTACAGGATAATTATCCCTTACCGGAAACCTCTACAGGAGATGGATCCAACTTGGCTATAATCAGTGTGTCACCCTCACCCTCACTTTCCGGCATTCTAGATGGAGGTGGATTTAGGGGGCTGCTGTCTGCCTAGATGTGATGAGCCTTGAAACCAAAAACAACATGCAAATATTTGATAATGGAATAACGTTCAGTGGCAAATGCAGGATTTGCAAAGGGGGGTTTCCAAATACTAGGTTACACAATCAATAACAAAAAAAAATCTAAAAGACTGCAGACATACACACACTGACACAGACACACACACTGACACACTGACACAGACACACACACTGACAGACTACAAACATACACACACACTGACACAGACTACAGACACACACACACACTGACACTGACACACTCACACACACTGACAAAGACTACACTGACACACACCTCTCACTTAAAAACACAAATAAATACAGCTCTGGCATCATTACACCCCACATGTTATACACAGACCTGCAGTGTAGCTGGAGTCCAGGAGAGACTGCCGGCAGTACCATCAGATCTCTGTCACCCGGCAGCAGCTCCCTCTCAGCCTCTCACAATGCTGGTGCTGCCATGTGAACTGCCTAGGAGGGACTGTGCGCTGCCGCTGCAGCTCCCCCTACAGCCAGCACAGTATAACAGCAGGCACAGTTGACTGAGCTTCTCTTTTAAAAAAAAAAAAATAGTTCAGCTGCGCAGCAATGGAGCAGCTGGCAGGGGGGGGTTTCTAGGTACTCAGAACCCCCCTGCGTGCGCGGGTGACGTTGATACTCTCTAATGTTGTTTTGTAGACAATCTCTATAATAAATGACTTTATAGTATAATGCCTGTCCTTTCATCATCAGGGTGTAACGGCAGCCTTTCAGGAGGTTGTCTACTAGGTGGAGCTGAAAATAAACTGGATATGAGTACAGTATTAGATGTATGTGACACATACTACAGCATAATGTGTCCCTATCATTATTGTGTAATTTAATCTAAATATGGGGCCACAACAAGGGGGGGAGCTAGGGGGGCACGTGCCCCGGGCACCAGACTTGAGGGCACCGAGCAGAGGCTGCCAAGGAGGGGGGCCCCAGGTAGCTGCATGGGGGAATCCCAAAGCTGCACATTGGAATCAGCAGGCAGCAGCCTCAAGTGAGCATCTTAAGACAGGCTGGTGGGCGTCTACATACACAAAGCGATCGCACGCCAAGACATAGTGGGCGTGTTTATGCCTTGCGGTGTGATCGCCTGCCGTGCTGTCACTTAGCTGAATTTGCATAAGCAGGGTGCGAGCGAAAACATCTAGCGAGCGGGTCTGAATGAGCTCCTCAGTGCACTGCTGGCCGACGGAGAGAGGAGGGGGCCTCGGATGGAGATTGCACATGGGCCCCTTCTCTCTTACAATGCCCCTGTGTGCAGCCTACGTATTGAACAGTCAATTTGTATCCACTTGTGGTTTGCAAACTGTGTCTCCTACCTTGGATCTTATTTGTTTAATTGACCGATGTGTATACCAAGTCCAGTGTGTAGAGGGGATTGTGTGGTCTTATCGGTAAGCCAGATGGTTGTCTTGCAGCCGCTGGTAGAGAGAGCTGTATCCCCAGTGCACACTGCTGATGAGATCCTTTCGGGGGTAATTGTCTTCCCGGGGTCCACGCTGAAGGTTTACACACTCCTCACACTTCCTGGTTTGCAGTGGGAATGTTAGGGGGTGTGTCCAATGAATTTTGCATGACCAATCACATTGTGCTTCGTCAGGGACTTTGGAACTTGCATACAGGGGGGGTGTCTATTTGAAGGCTGTAATTGTTTTTCATTGGTCACGTTAAACATACATAGTAGAGATGAGAGGTTTCCCTGAAATATTATACACCCGAACTTTGGGGTTTCTGAGATGAATGGAGTCCCAGCTCGGATCACTTTTGGGGTTCCAAGCAAAACCAAGTCCCGGCTCGGGTCTGCTGTAACTCGCTTTTAAAAAGCAAATCTCTGCTTTTGGCTTGCATGTAAACAGGTCCAAATGACATGATTTTCGCTATTTTAAGAAATCCAAAACCGAAATTAGACCAAAACACTTGAGGGTGGTTTTGCCAAGACCAAAACAAAAACAGGTGGGTCCATGCATAAATAGACCCAGGAATGTTTCAAACAAAGGTTGCAGCTCTGTCTGAGGTCAAGAAGAGTAAAAACATTCACTAATTCTGACTGTACATATTATTACTGCTTACAAGTCGCTTGCTTAATTCTTGAATCAAATAAACGAGTCAAGATCACAATGTCTCTGGTCTTCTGGCAGACCAATTATCTGTGACTACATCTGGTGCAATATATTCTAGTTCACTTTGTTCCAAATATCGCCATATCTGCTTCCCCTTAATGCAGAAATATTGGGTTATATCCTTGTGGTTTAGCTCATTGTCATCCATTAACTGCTTTACTGTGAGACTGTAAAGCTCATGGTAATAATGACATGACAGTGTGACTCCAGAGGGTTAAACATCTTAACTCGCTCACAGCTGTGATATATCCAGTGCAGCGTTGCTGATTCCTTTTACAGTATATATTATTTTTTCTGCTGCCCACTGTATATGTGTGTAATACTGTATATTATTCTGATGGCACTCAATTGTACCCAGCTAAATGTAAAGTTCTTCTACCATCATTCCTGGTATATTCTGACATGCCTGTTTAGAACTGGTGTTCCAGCTACTTCATAGACTGTGGAGACACTTAACCTCCCCACATGACCTTCAAGTGAGGTTATGTATGTACAGTATAGTACATGATAATTTGCCAAGTGCTTTGTTTTGCCCGGCAAGGTGATGGCCTTTTTGGAGGAACACAATTTTGTATCGAAAGGTTTATCGAAAGGAGATAAGGGGCTAGAGACTGTGAATTTTAGGCACATTTCTTGCTTTGCATGAGAGTAATAACACTTACATTGTACACTGAATGTATGTGGTCAATTCAACAGCGGGCAATGGCGACATTGCCCACGAGTAAGTGTGAGCATATGCCGCCAGAGCTGTAACTAGAGGTGTGTGACCGGTGTGGCAGCACAGAGTACAGGGCTCTGTAGGTGGCCCTGTCACCATTCAACGGCCCTTGCTACTGGAATGGCAGCCAGTATCACTGCGGCAGTGCCGGCTTTAGCGTCCTTTTGATATTACAGACAGGCACCCTACAATAACTACAGCTGCCCGGAGCATCTTCTTCAAGACTCTCTGTGCAGTACTGCAGTCCTGGGTGCCCCCCTAAGCGCAACATCATGACATCAAGACCAATGGGGGCGGGTACAGGGTGTTCAGGGCCCTAGTTATGATTTTGTAAGCTGCACTTACAAAAGCGCGTGTGAGAGGGGCGTTATGCAGCCCAAGGGTGCTGCAAATAAAAGTCTTCGATTTTGGGTGGTGTAACCAGGGAGATATGATGTGCCATTGTTGCCATTTCCACTCTATTGACACTGTACATCCTGGACATAACGCACTATTGCTAATAATACGATATGGTGTCTGCGCTCTGAGGTGCTTATTGTGTCATGTGTTGTTACTAAAATACGGGGTGTTTGTGGGATATATCTGTTGTAAAACGTGAGTGGGTTGTACGTGTTTTTTTATAATGTCTATGTTTGATTTGAGAGCTCCCCAAATTTTGGGACTTTATATGGAATGTCCTGGTGTAATCCACCTCAAGGAAGCTGTTGGGTGGTAGTTCTTAAAAAACAGCAGTCCTGGTGGTGTTTACTGGTGGGCAAAAACTTTGGGCGGAATTTTCATCTGTGTATATACAAAGTTAATGTGAAATTGTTGTGATGGTTATTTTTGAAGTTCTTTAGAATAATGGTAGGCGTGTGCGCGGTAGGTGTAACCTCCCCTTCTCCAAATGGTCTCTGTCCTGGATAACAGCCACTCCACCTCAGAAATTCACCAAAAAAACAAACGCAGTATCAGGTGCTGGTGGACACTATGTTGCAGTGGTAAGTGAATATAGGGACTTACCTGGGTCCCGACGTACTTCTGCTGGTCCACCAGGTGTACCTCCTTCCGCGTAGTGAGAGGTGATGGGTGTAAAGGGCAAGAAGTGCTAGCCAATGTGTGCGGACAGATCACTGGATATATGGATGAGGGGTAAAAAACTAATTTTAATTTCAAATTAAAGACAAGTGGAGAACACAACCTAATGGACAAGTTCCTGCAGAACCTAAGGCAAATCAAGTCTAGGTTTATGTGCTTAATGTTCTATGCACATAAACCCATTGTAAACAAAGCAAGTATCACATGATTCAGTACTACACGATACTACATAAGAAAAGCTTAAATAATCTCACCAAAAATGGCCGCCAGCATATTGGAGACAAAGTCTCCGTTTTTACCAATAGCAGAGATCACAATACAGATGCGGTATAGTTATACCTAGGAACACCTTGCCGGGTCATTTGGTGTCTGCGCACTGCCTACAGAGCATGCGCATGACACAGAACACATCACACTGTTAAGGAGCAAATCGTGCTCTAGCGGATGACGCAGAAGGCGCGAGCACACTGGAAACCGGAAGTAACGGAGCGATCAGCAAATGGACTTAACACACAAGGTATTTAAACCCTGCTTCTGGACAGAACAAGTTCACCTACCCTTGAAAAAGTCCCCACATGGGAAGAAACGCGTTGGGACAATACTGATTGATATGCTATTGACCTTATTCCAGACTATATGCAGTACATGTTCTGATTACCTTAGTGTAATGATATTTTACTATCTGACACCGATTGATGCCCTATTGGGCTAGGTGCAGATTAATAAATTAGTTTTTTACCCCTCATCCATATATCCAGTGATCTGTCCGCACACATTGGCTAGCACTTCTTGCCCTTTACACCCATCACCTCTCACTACGCGGAAGGAGGTACACCTGGTGGACCAGCAGAAGTACGTCGGGACCCAGGTAAGTCCCTATATTCACTTACCACTGCAACATAGTGTCCACCAGCACCTGATACTGCGTTTGTTTTTTTGGTGAATTTCTGAGGTGGAGTGGCTGTTATCCAGGACAGAGACCATTTGGAGAAGGGGAGGTTACACCTACCGCGCACACGCCTACCATTATTCTAAAGAACTTCAAAAATAACCATCACAACAATTTCACATTAACTTTGTATATACACAGATGAAAATTCCGCCCAAAGTTTTTGCCCACCAGTAAACACCACCAGGACTGCTGTTTTTTAAGAACTACCACCCAACAGCTTCCTTGAGGTGGATTACACCAGGACATTCCATATAAAGTCCCAAAATTTGGGGAGCTCTCAAATCAAACATAGACATTATAAAAAAACACGTACAACCCACTCACGTTTTACAACAGATATATCCCACAAACACCCCGTATTTTAGTAACAACACATGACACAATAAGCACCTCAGAGCGCAGACACCATATCGTATTATTAGCATTAATCTATTTAAGAAGGTGGGGTTACCTTCTTGGTGTTCAGCAGCTAGAGGTACTACTCTATAGCGCGAAACCCATAACCATTTTTTTCATAACGCACTATTGAATCGACCCTTAAATTGGCAGAAGCCATGTCTTGTACTATCCGGCATCTTGCACCTGAAAGTTGCACATGTAATATAGAAAGTCCTGAAGTTCTCTCCCTTTCTTTAATAGCTCAAGTTTTAAAAGATACTAAAATGGCAAAGCTCACGTTGATGAACGGAGTGGATCTACACGGGCAGGAGGCTGATCATTAATGTGACGTAGACATGCAGAATTGTTCGCCACCAGATAAACCTAGACCTGTCACTGTTGTGATTTGCAGTGTGCTTTGTGATTGAGGTGTACAGTACTATATTTACAATTGTCATGATAAGGTTTATACTCTATACTATTTGTCTGATGGTATTGTACTGTATACCAGGACCGGATTAAGGGGTGGGCGACAGGGGCGGTCATCCCTGGGCCCCCACGCACAGAAGGGCCCCCACTAGCAGCGGTGCAGCCGGTGGCTTCACCCGCCGCTAGTGTCCCTGCCGCTAATGTAGTGTAGACCGCGCAGTATGAGCCGAGCATTTGCAACTGACCATCATCGTCATCACCAACATCTGAAATGTGAACCTGCCCTTACTCACCTAGAAATAATATTACTTTCTCAGGCCAGTGTTCTAGCCAGGATCTTTTTGATGGGCACTTCACCCATTAAAAAGGTGAAGTGCCCATCAAAAATACTTTCCTAACACCGTCCGGCACTTAGGCCGGCTGGACACAGATACAACCTCCACCAGAAAGAGGATCCCAGCCACCCGCTCCACCTCGACCCCAACCGGAAGAGAGTTCACAGCACATTGCCCTTCCACCTCGACCAGGGCTGGCAGACAGTTCACAACACTACGGCTTCTTCACTTTGACCCCGGCGGGCAAAGAGTTCACAGCACATGGCCCCTCCACCTTGACTCCGGCTGGAAGAGAGTTCACAACACACGGCTTCCTTACCTCGACCCCGGCCAGTAGAGAGTACACAGCACACGACCCCTCCACCTTGACCCCGGCTGGAAGAGAGTTCACAACACACGGCTTCCTTACCTTGACCCAGGCCAGTAGAGAGTACGCAGCACACGGCCCCTCCATCTCGACCCCGGCCGGCAAAGAGTTCACAGCAAATGGCCCCTCCACCTCGAACCTGCATGGCAAAGAGTTCAGGGCACACGGCCCCTCCACTTCGACCACGGCTGGCAAAGAGTTCACAGCACGTGGTTTCCTCATCTTGGCCGGCAGAAAGGTCACAGCATGCGGCCCCTCTACCTCGACCAGCAAAAGGTTCACAGCACACAGCCACTCCACATTGACACCAGCCAGCAGAGAGTTCACAGCACACGGACAGACAGAGCCTGTCCCAACAAGCAGGGGGAGGATGAGGATGGAAGTTTGGTAATTACAGGCTGCGCTATTTGCACTCTTCATCTAGGGGTTATGTCCGCACTCCTCTGCCCCCAGTCCTTTCTACCTCGTAATGCCGCCCGGCAAATTAGGCATATATGCATCTGTATCCTGGTCTTACACAAACATTGTACTGTACTCGGCCTGGATTAGAAAGCCCCCTCCTTCCCAGTCCCATCTGTACAAGCGCACCCAAGTGCCAGAATCATGCAAATTTGCATAGGTGGATATCTGTACTTCCACTTGTCTGGGCATGCTCAGAGAAGCCTCATGCAAGATATACTTCTCAGATTGGCCCAGCACTTTCTCAATCCCTTAGCCTTTCTAAATAGCAAACAGAAACTCTAAGGTTATAGCTACCACTTGTGCTTATAACCTAATATAACACCCTTCTCTTACAATGTATCTTTTAAATAAATGTTTGGTCACTTTTCACAAGCCAAACTATGGGGCTGCTTGTGGTTACAGTACTGCAAAGTGTAAGAGGGGCAGCAGTGGGGTCATCACTACCAGATCTGGGGGATGGTGGATGAAATAGTACAGTATGTTACTAATTATTTATTTAGTGAATATACATGGTTGCCTAAGGCTGAATACTGAAGGCTTTGGACACTAACAGGCAACAATCTATTTCATGCTCAGAGATCCTGCAGCTATTTATTATTTAACAGTAGGAATGGGTAAGTAATACAGGATAAATAACAGAAAGCAGTATCATTGGATTTGACATGACGTTCAGGTGATTCAGTACAGCCTAAAGCATCCCACTGAGTTTGGGTCGGAATGGTTTTGAAACCCGGATGGCTTTTTAGCCGCTGGTTCAAATACCACCTCCAGAAGCCCAATAGCAGGAGATCCTGACTCGACTAGGTAAGTAATCTAACCCTCCCCTGCCCCCACCCCCTAATCCTAGCCCACCCTTAGTGGTGCCTAAACCTAACCTCCCCGGGGGTTGCCTAACCCTAAATCCCCCCCAGTGGTGCCTAACACTAACCCCCCTCCCAGCACCCTAAACCTATGTCTCTCGGGGGGGTGCCTAACACTAACCTCCCCCCAGGGGTGCCTAACCCTAACCCCCTCTCCTCGCACGCTAACAATCCCAGGGGGGTGCCTAACCCTAAATCCCTACAGGGGTGCCTAATCCTAACCACCCCCATCCCTGGCTTACCTTCATACTTACCCGCCATCTGGATGTTTGGGATTCCCGACCGCCAGTTTCCTGATGTCCATCGGGATATCGGCGTCGGCATTATGCACGCTCGGCGGGATTGCGGCGTCTGTATTTCGACTTCCGGCTACCCGTCCGCCGGAATAATAACTGCATCCCATTTGGGTCTTATTGCAACATAACCATGTCAGGAGATATTATATCCATTCATAAATGTATGGATTCCACGGTTTGTACCTAGCATTTTATTGCCCCTTATTCCTATCGCCATAAAGTCCAGACCACCTCTCTAATGCATAATACGCTATATCATAGCAATAAGTAAACTTAGCATGAATGGGCATGTCATTTATTTATTTTTTTAATCATTGAACAACACCTCTAGAGGGGGATGCTGTCACCTAATGGTTCATGAATCTTCATATACTAGTGAATAATCCTGTCAGAACAATGCAGAAAATGCATTATTATTATTATTATATGTACATATAGTGCTAATCAATGATAAAAAGGTGGTACTCCAAGTCTGTTCTCAAATGGTGAAAAATAAGGTGCTTTTAATCTACGTTTCGGGATCCAGTCCCCTTCCTCAGGACCAGTGGCGTAACTACCATGGGTGCAGGGGGTGCAGCTGCTATGGGGCCCGGACCAACCCGGGGCCCGGCCCTCCCCCTGCACCTAAGGTGCCAGGCCTCTGTCCGTGGCCCTTCCCTCCGGCACCCTCCTTACTTGCTCCATCGCTCTCTTCACTTCCCTCTACTCCACTTACCTGCTCTGTGGTCGCGCGCACCCCCCGCTCCGTGGTCGCGTCTTCCCAGTCAGCTCCGCCTCTGGCTCTCCCCATTGGCTGATACTGGGAGAAGGTGTGGTCACCTCCTCTCAGTATCAGTCATTGAGATGGAGCCGACCGGGAGAGAAGGTGTGCCTGCCCTGCACAGCGCGACCATGGATCATGTAAGTCGGGGAGTGAGGAGGGTGTGGGGGCCTCAAGCCAAGGGGGGATCCATGGGACAAGGGTGGGAGCGGTAGGCTGAGGGGGGGGGCCGCGGGCTGAAAGGGGGGCCTGTGAAATTTTTTGCTATGGGGCCCCTGTAAGTATAGTTACGCCCCTGCTCAGGACACACAATAGTGACATTATACATTGCAAACTTAAATACAAACAAAACAGAAGTCACCAGCCTTTGTATTTGAGTTCTCTTCTACAGGGCTAATAGAGGGTGCAACCAGTGCAACCCCGAGAAGCTGGCATTAAGTGTGTGCATGCGTGGTGCCACTGCCGCTCATGTGCATGCGCTTCGCCACCACAGCTCATTCCCATGCGCTGTGCCGCCGCCGCTCTTGCGCGGCACCACAGCAGCTCATGCTCTGGTCCTGATGCCTGCCAGATTCATTAAGCAGGTGCCGTGACCCAAGCCAGCAGCAGCGGCAGCCCCTTCAGGTAAGGGGGCAGGAGCCGCTGCTGGTGAACTATGTAAAAAGATGGGTCCTTCCGACGGAACAGACAAGGGACGGTCGCCGTGTCACAGCCGGGAATATCCACTGACAAGGATGGATGCCATGCCATGTCCGTGCCGTCAATGCAAGTCAGTGAAGTACAGTACATGTTGCTATGTTTGCCTTCACACACACCAGGTTTTCTGAGCTTGTACCCGCCCACAAGTCCATCTTTTCCAAGTATTGTGGTACTGAGAGGCTGATATCATTAGTAGAAGCCAGACCAGTTTGATGGGACAAAACACAAGATATGTATAAAGATAGAAATACCACAGGAAAGGTGTGGCAAGAGGTTTGCTTTGAATTGAAAGAAGATTTCAATGTGCTGTGAGACAAGGATAAAGATATATATGGTTAGTACTTTTATTTGTAGTACTGTTTTCAATTATTGTGTATAATAAACTAGTATTATCTTTGGTTAGGGCTGCTGCTGTGCATGCCTACTACATTAAGAAAACAAACCACAATATTAAAAACGGCTCAGAGCCGTTGCATGTGAAAGGCACTGATTGCCGGCAAGAAAACATCCAGCTTTGGAAGTTTTTTGCGGTGTGTTGTGTGTAAAATAGCCCATTCACATAAGTCCCTGCCTCACTGGAGCTTACATTATATATTCCTTATCACAAGCACACACACACTAGGGTCAATTTTGTTTGGAGCCAAGTAACCCACCAGTATATTTTTGGAGTGTGGGAGGAAACTGGAGTACCTGGGGGAAACCAATGAAAGCACGGGGAGAATATATAAACTCCACACAGTTAGGGCCGTAGTGGGAATCAAACCCACAACCTCAGTGCTGTGAGGCAGAAATTCTAACCATTACACTGTCTGTGATGTGTTTAAAATGAGAGATTCCTCATCTGCTACCCAATATCATACCTAGGGTACTTATGGGGCAGGACAGAGTAGAGAGAGAGAGAGCAAGATAGGAACGGGTTTGTGTTTTTTATCTATGTGATCCTGAGTCGCACATAAGGCAGATGCAATTCCGGACGCCGATGTGAGTATCCGGGGCGTATTCTGAGCCGGATTCATCTATGCCATCGCAATGCTCCCAGTCCAGGGGCGAATTGGGCTGCCGGGAAGACGGGCCGTTTCCCACTGGGCCGGTCCCTTATTATATCTTTAGGGGCTGGAAGCGGCCCTTCCCTCACCAACCCCTCTGCCGGCCCAGCTGCAAGCTGCCACGATCAGAGCTCAGCTTTGATCGTGCAGCATTACAGCTTCCGCACATGCCAGCAACAGCCCCATTCCTCACCAAGCCTTCTGATTAGACATCCCAGCTGCCACGATCGGAGCTCAGACAGCTCCGATTGGGCAGCGTTACAGCTGTCTGCACTTAAACAAATATGGCAGACGCCGGGGAGCTGCCGCGCATGCCCAACCTCTGCAGCTCCACCATAAGCCCTTGCGGATGCCTGTCAGTCACTTCTGATGGCACCGCCTCCAGGCTGTCTGCAGCCCGCCTCGGCGCCTCCAGGACGAGTTATGTACACGCCGGCAGGGCAATGTACATGCACGCATGGAACAGCAGCATCCTGCACACAGGTGCCGACAGGACAGCCTACAGACCAATTGTTACAGTAAGTAAACTATATTATTTATATCTAATATATGTCTGCCTACCTAAATATATTATATATATATATATATATATATACATATATTGTGTATATATAATATGTACTGTATACAATATATATATACTGTGTGTGTATATATATATATATATATGTATATATATATACACTGTATACATACACTGTGTGTGTATATATATATATATATATATATAATATTTATATATATATATATATATATATATATTATATACTGTATACAATATATATATATATATATATATATATATATACTGTATACTATATATATATATATATATATATATACTGTGTATGTATATATATACATATATATACTGTGTGTGTAAATATATATATATATATATATATATATACACTGTATACATACACTGTGTGTGTGTGCATGTATATATATATATATTATATACTGTATACAATATATATATACTGCATATACTGTATACCATATATATATACTGTATATTGTCAAAGCTGGATTATTGGCTGAGACAAGATCAGTTTAAAATTGAATCTCAGCGACACCATCTTGCGACTGGCCGCAAGATGCCATCTTGGAAATGAGATCGCAAGACGCCATTTTGCGAATGGCCGCCCAAGCGCCATTTTAGATAAACTCACAATTAAGTACATATGGAGATATTACTAATAGCACCATGCGATTGCATCTTTCACAATTTCTCATATACACATTAATACACACAATTGCGCTGTTAACTAGTCGCATATTAGCGAATGCATAAGATCCTATATGAAAACGCTGTTTATTAGCTAAATGCGCACCCATCTGTCCCAAGTTAACTAGCGTCCTTATATCAAACCCCGCATACTCACACATTACATATCTACATACAAGGTTCCATAAGCTTTAAGGTATAAGATTTAAGTTTGTTTATTTAGTATAAATGCTGTGAAATAAAGATTACTTGGTAACTAAGGTTTTATACATGATAAGTAAGCCGTGTTTGGTTTTGTACTGATGCGTACTCTTTCCACATTATTCCGGTATCATCGGTGGGGAGATCGCATCATGCATTCTCAACTTATGGACCGCAGAGACTTCAAGCAACAAAATGTATATAATATGAACAACTGTTAGGATGTTGCATGAGGCGGGAACCCAAAGACCCCCAGTTGTTAGAGACTGGGTTGGGTCTATTTTAATCAGCCTGTTAAACGCTCTGTAACAGATGTATCCCCCTTGGTGGGAACCAATGGCATCAGCAATAAACTTCTCTATTGTCTTGTCTATTTCGGGGGGGGGGGGTATAAATATGTGTGCTTCAACACTGAGTCTTAAGCTGGCCACACACTAGACCAACTTACATCCAACCAGCCAACTTCTTAATTGGTTGGAATGAAAATCTGGTAAGGAATAGGAGTAAATGATGATCAGCAATTTGCTCCTAAATGCCAGAAAACAGATTAAAATGGTCGGTCAGACAAGTTTGTTAAATGTTTCATCTAAACAGTTTGTACAAACAACAGTTTTGGTCCATTTTCCAGCGTTTGGGAGCAAATTGCTGATTGTCATTTGCTTTAATACTAGGGGTGAGCGGGTTCGGATTTCTGAAATCCGAACCCCCCGAGCCCCCCCGATCCGAGGCCGATCCGAGTCAGGCTCGACATTTCCCGCCTGACTCGGATCTGAAATCGAGGCAAAACGTCATCATCCCGCCTTCCGGGTCTCGCGGGTTTTGGATCCTATATAAGGTACCCACGTCAGCGCCATTCTCTCACTCGGCTGTGGACAGTGAAGAGGGAGGGTGGGAGTTAGGGCTGGCTGGGCTGTGTAGTGTAGTGTAGTGCAGAGTAGTGTTGTGCTGTGCTGTGCTGCGCTGTGCTGCTGTTGTCCATAGGGGCTGTGTCCACTACTTCAAAGTCCATAGGGGATGGCTGTGTTGTGCTGTGCTGCTGTTGTTAATAGGGGCTGTGTCCACTACTTCAAAGTCCATAGGGGCTGGCTGGACTGTGTTGTGCAGTCAGTTGTCCATAGGGGCTGTGTCCACTCCAAAGTCCTGTGCAGTGTCCCAGTCCTAAAAGGGTGCTGTAGTGTTGTCCAGGGGGTGCTCTGTCCATCAGGGGTTCTCCCCCCAAGTGCTATAAAAAAAAATATTTTTTCTGTGTTTGTGAATTGTGTGCGCAGTAGCCGCATGTGCATCAACAAAGTAGTGCCAAGCGTGCACCTGTGTCATAAGTAAAGGGCCGGCTGGCTTGACCGTTAAAGGGTGCTGTAACCCCCAAAGTACACTCCAAACCAAATAAAAAAATATTTTCTGTGTTTGTGAATTGTGTGCGCAGTAGCCGCACGTGCATCAACAAAGTAGTGCCAAGCGTGCGCCTGTGTCATAAGTAAAGGGCTGGCTGGCTTGACCGTTAAAGGGTGCTGTAACCCCCAAAGTACACTCCAGTCCAAACCAAATAAAAAAATATCTTCTGTGTTTGTGAATTGTGTGCGCAGTAGCCGCACGTGCATCAACAAAGTAGAGCCAAGCGTGCGCCTGTGTCATAAGTAATGGGCCGGCTGGCTTGACCGTTAAAGGGTGCTGTAACCCCTAAAGTACACTCCAGTCCAAACCAAATAAAAAAATATTTTCTGTGTTTGTGAATTGTGTGCGTAGTAGCCGCACGTGCATCAACAAAGTAGTGCCAAGCGTGCGCCTGTGTCATAAGTAAAGGGCCGGCTGGCTTGACCGTTAAAGGGTGCTGTAACCCCCAAAGTACACTCCAGTCCAAACCAAATAAAAAAATATTTTCTGTGTTTATGAATTGTGTGCGCAGTAGCCGCACGTGCATCAACAAAGTAGTGCCAAGCGTGCGCCTGTGTCATAAGTAAAGGGCCGGCTGGCTTGACCGTTAAAGGGTGCTGTAACCCCCAAAGTACACTCCAGTCCAAACCAAATAAAAAAATATTTTCTGTGTTTGTGAATTGTGTGCGCAGTAGCCGCACGTGCATCAACAAAGTAGTGCCAAGCGTGCGCCTGTGTCATAAGTAAAGGGCCGGCTGGCTTGACCATTAAAGGGTGCTGTAACCCCCAAAGTACACTCTAGTCCAAACCAAATAAAAAAATATTTTCTGTGTTTGTGAATTGTGTGCGCAGTAGCCGCACGTGCATCAACAAAGTAGTGCCAAGCGTGCGCCTGTGTCATAAGTAAAGGGCCGGCTGGCTTGACCGTTAAAGGGTGCTGTAACCCCCAAAGTACACTCCAGTCCAAACCAAATAAAAAAATATTTTCTGTGTTTATGAATTGTGTGCGCAGTAGCCGCACGTGCATCAACAAAGTAGTGCCAAGCGTGCGCCTGTGTCATAAGTAAAGGGCCGGCTGGCTTGACCGTTAAAGGGTGCTGTAACCCCCAAAGTACACTCCAGTCCAAACCAAATAAAAAAATATTTTCTGTGTTTGTGAATTGTGTGCGCAGTAGCCGCACGTGCATCAACAAAGTAGTGCCAAGCGTGCGCCTGTGTCATAAGTAAAGGGCCGGCTGGCTTGACCATTAAAGGGTGCTGTAACCCCCAAAGTACACTCTAGTCCAAACCAAATAAAAAAATATTTTCTGTGTTTGTGAATTGTGTGCGCAGTAGCCGCACGTGCATCAACAAAGTAGTGCCAAGCGTGCGCCTGTGTCATAAGTAAAGGGCCAGCTGGCTTGACCGTTAAAGGGTGCTGTAACCCCCAAAGTACACTCCAAACCAAATAAAAAAATATTTTCTGTGTTTGTGAATTGTGTGCACTGTGGCTGCACGTGCATCAACAAAGGAGCAGTGGCAAGCGTGCGCCTGTGTCCCTTAAGTAAAGAGCCGGCTGGCTCATTTCTTAAAGGGTGGTGTAACCCACAAAGTGCACTACTCTCCAGCAAAAATAAAAAAATATTTTCTGTGTTTGTGTGCGCCTTAGCCGCACGTATATATCAATATAACATAAATGGAGGACCAAACTTTCTCCGATTAAAAATAAAATAGGGAAAGATCAAGAACCACTTCCTCCTAGTGCTGTTGCTGCTGCTGGGAGTTGTTCATCATCCCAGAGAGGAAGTAGGAACACCGCTACTTTTATTAAACAATTGACCCTCCAACAGTCCCTAGCGATGAGGATGAAGTACGACAGCAGTCATCCTGAAGCAAAACGTATAACTGAGGCCTTGACTGCTATGTTGGTGTTAGACGTGCGTCCGGTATCCGCCATTAGTGCAGTGGGATTTAAACAATTGATGGAGGTAGTGTGTCCCCGGTTACAAATCCCGTCTAGATTCCACCTGCATCCTCAAAGCAGCAGCGACAAGCGTGCGTCTGTCTGTTAAAGGGTGGTGTAACCCTCAAAGTGCGCTCCACAAACACTAAAAAAATTCTTCTTTTTTCTTCTCTTTGTGAAATGTGTGGGCTGTAGCCGCACGTGCATCCTTAAAGCAGCAGCAACAAGCGTGCATCTGTCTGTTAAAGGGTGGTGTAACCCTCAAAGTGCGCTCCACAAACAATAAAAAAATTCTTCTTTTTGTTTCTCTTTGTGAAATGTGTGGGCTGTAGCCGCACCTGCATCCTTAAAGCAGCAGCGACAAGCGTGCGTCTGTCTGTTAAAGGGTGGTGTAACCCTCAAAGTGTGCTCCACAAACAATAAAAATATTCTTCTTTTTTTTCTGCCTTTGTGAAATGTGTGGGCTGTAGCCACACCTGCATCCTTAAAGCAGCAGCGACAAGCGTGCATCTGTCTGTTAAAGGGTGGTGTAACCCTCAAAGTGTGCTCCACAAACAATAAAAAAATTCTTCTTTTTTTTTCTGTCTTTGTGAATTGTGTGGGCTGGAGCCGTACTTGCATCCTCAAAGCAGCAGTGACAAGCGTGCGTCTGTCTGTTAAAGGGTGGTGTAACCCTCAAAGTGCTCCAAAAAATAAAAAACTATTTTTTTTATGTGTTTGTGACTTGTGTGCGATGTAGCCGCACGTGCATCAACACAGTAGCAGCGCCAAGCATGCACCTGTGTCATAAGTCAAGGGCCGGTTTGGACATCTGGTCTAGACTGAAGGACGTGCCAACAATTTCTGACAAGTCTACTGTCACTGCATATGATACTGTCCTCAAAGCAGCAGCGACAAGCGTGCGTCTGTCTGTTAAAGGGTGGTGTAACCCTCAAAGTGTGCTCCACAAACAATAAAAATATTCTTCTTTTTTTTTCTGTCTTTGTGAATTGTGTGGGCTGTAGCCGCACTTGCATCCTCAAAGCAGCAGCGACAAGCGTGCGTCTGTCTGTTAAAGGGTGGTGTAACCCTCAAAGAGCTCCAAAAAATAAAAAACTATTTTTTTTATGTGTTTGTGACTTGTGTGCGATGTAGCCGCACGTGCATCAACACAGTAGCTTCGCCAAGCGTGCGCCTGTGTCATAAGTCAAGGGCCGGTTTGGACATCTGGTCCTGACTGAAGGACTTGCCAACAATTTCTGACAAGTCTACTGTCACTGCATATGACACTGTCCTCAAAGCAGCAGCGACAAGCGTGCATCTGTCTGTTAAAGGGTGGTGTAACCCTCAAAGTGCGCTCCACAAACAATAAAAAAATTCTTCTTTTTTTTCTTTTTGTGAAATGTGTGGGCTGTAGCCGCATGTGCATCCTTAAAGCAGCAGCAACAAGCGTGCGTCTGTCTGTTAAAGGGTGGTGTAACCCTCAAAGTGCGCCCCACAAACAATAAAAAAATTCTTCTTTTTTTTTCTCTTTGTGAAATGTGTGGGCTGTAGCCGCACCTGCATCCTTAAAGCAGCAGCGACAAGCGTGCATCTGTCTGTTAAAGGGTGGTGTAACCCTCAAAGTGTGCCCCACAAACAATAAAAATATTATTCTTTTTTTTTCTGTCTTTGTGAAATGTGTGGGCTGTAGCCGCACCTGCATCCTTAAAGCAGCAGCGACAAGCGTGCGTCTGTCTGTTAAAGGGTGGTGTAACCCTCAAAGTGCTCCAAAAATTAAAAAACAATTTTTTTTATATGTTTGTGACTTGTGTGCGATGTAGCCGCACGTGCATCAACAGAGTAGCAGCGCCAAGCATGCGCCTTTGTCATAAGTCAAGGGCCCGTTTGGACATCTGGTCCGGACTGAAGGACGTGCCAACAATTTCTGACAAGTCTACTATCACAGCATACTGTCCTCAAAGCAGCAGCGACAAGCGTGCGTCTGTCTGTTAAAGGGTGGTGTAACCCTCAAAGTGTGCTCCACAAACAATAAAAATATTCTACTTTTTTTTTCTGTCTTTGTGCATTGTGTGGGCTGTAGCCGCACTTGCATCCTCAAAGCAGCCGCAACAAGCGTGCGTCTGTCTGTTAAAGGGTGGTGTAACCCTCAAAGTGCTCCAAAAAATAAAAAACTATTTTTTTTATGTGTTTGTGACTTGTGTGCGATGTAGCCGCACATGCATCAACACAGTAGCAGCGCCAAGCATGCGCCTATGTCATAAGTAAAGGTCCGGTTTGGACATCTGGTCCGGACTGAAGGACGTGCCAACAATTTCTGACAAGTCTACTGTCACTGCATATGATACTGTCCTCAAAGCAGCAGCGACAAGCGTCCGTCTGTCT
Source organism: Taudactylus pleione (assembly GCA_031769625.1). Taxonomy (NCBI): domain Eukaryota; kingdom Metazoa; phylum Chordata; class Amphibia; order Anura; family Myobatrachidae; genus Taudactylus; species Taudactylus pleione. Next base: position 6,208,702 of record JAUIMM010000350.1, on the reverse strand, counting down.
GTTAAAGGGTGGTGTAACCCTCAAAGTGTGCTCCACAAACAATAAAAATATTCTTCTTTTTTTTTCTGTCTTTGTGCATTGTGTGGGCTGTAGCCGCACTTGCATCCTCAAAGCAGCCGCAACAAGCGTGCGTCTGTCTGTTAAAGGGTGGTGTAACCCTCAAAGTGCTCCAAAAAATAAAAAACTATTTTTTTTATGTGTTTGTGACTTGTGTGCGATGTAGCCGCACATGCATCAACACAGTAGCAGCGCCAAGCATGCACCTATGTCATAAGTAAAGGTCCGGTTTGGACATCTGGTCCGGACTGAAGGACGTGCCAACAATTTCTGACAAGTCTACTGTCACTGCATATGATACTGTCCTCAAAGCAGCAGCGACAAGCGTCCGTCTGTCTGTTAAAGGGTGGTGTAACCCTCAAAATGTGCTCCACAAACAATAAAAATATTCTTCTTTTTTTTTCTGTCTTTGTGAATTGTGTGGGCTGTAGCGGCACTTGCATCCTCAAAGCAGCAGCGACAAGCGTGCATCTGTCTGTTAAAGGGCGGTGTAACCCTCAAAGTGCTCCAAAAAATAAAAAACAATTTTTTTTATGTGTTTGTGACTTGTGTGCGATGTAGCCACACGTGCATCCTTAAAGCAGCAGCGACAAGCGTGCGTCTGTCTGTTAAAGGATTACATCGGTGACAGCATCCAAGTAGGCATGTCAGACAGTCCGTACCTGTACTGGCAGGAAAAAGAAGCAATTTGGAGGTCCCTGTACAAACTGGCTCTATTTTATCTCAGTTGCCCCCCCTCCAGTGTGTACTCCGAAAGAGTGTTTAGTGCAGCCGGGAACCTTGTCAGCGAAAGGCGTAGGAGGTTGCTTCCACAAAATGTGGAGAAGATGATGTTCATAAAATGAATTATCAACTCTTTCAGGGAGACCAGCCTCCAGAACGTACAGAGGGACCTGTGGTTGTGGATTCCAGCAGGGACGAATTAATACTCTGTGAGGATGAGGATGTACACAACACTGAAGAGGGTGAGGAATCGGTGGATGAGGACGACATCTTGCCTCCGTAGAGCCAGTTTGTGCAGGGACAGATTAATTGCCAGCTTGTTTTGTGGGGGCCCAAACGAACCAATCATTTCAGCCACAGTCGTGTGGCAGACCCTGGCGCTGAAATGTTTGGTTTGTTAAAGTGTGCATGTCCTGTTTATATAACATAAGGGTGGGTGGGAGGGCCCAAGGACAATTCCATCTTGCACCTCTTTTTTTTCTTTGAATTATGTACTGTTTGGGGCCAAGTTTTTCAAACTGCCATCCTGTCTGCCACTGCAGTGTCACTCCTAGATGGACCACGTGTTTGTGCCGCCCACTTGTATCTCTTAGCATAGTCATCCAGCTACCTCAGTGCAACCTTTTGGATATAAAAACACTATTGTGAGGTGTGAGGTGTTCAGAATAGACTGGAAATGAGTGTAAATTAAGGTTATTGAGGTTAATAATAGCATAGGAGCAGAAAAACACACAAATTCTGTGATTTTAGCTGTTTTTATGCTTTTTTAAAAAAAAATTCAGATCCAAAACACAAAACCCAGAACCTAAAACACGGAAGGGTGGTTTTGACAAAACCAATCCAGATCCAAAACACGAAGAAAGATCCAGATCCAAAACCAAAACACAAAACACGAAAAGTGGCCGGTGCACACCCCTATTTAATACCTTACCAGATTTTCATTCCAACCAATCAACAAGTTGGCTGGTTGGACAGATAATCTTTAGATGTGTGGCCAGCTTATGTCTTCTTGCTGAATGCTGATTGACGAAGGGGTTTCTTGCTGATGCCTAACATCTGGTCCGGAAGCACTGCATATGTATACTGTACTTGGGTCTGTATAATTCCTTTGCGCCGAATTGTATCTGGATCAATAGCGTGTAACTAACTGTACTTTTTACTTGAATAATACTTTGTGCTTTGGAACCACAGATTCCAGGTCTTAAGTCTTTATTTACTGTATGACTGCGTATGCAAATTAGCGTCATCCTTAGAATGTATAGGCAAGATATTAGAAGGTATAGGAAGGAGTGTATAGAGGTTATAAGGCAGTATCGTTAATATACTGTGTGTGTATGTATATATATATATATATATACTGTATACAATATATATACTGTGTATATATATATATACACTGTATACAATATATATATATTTATATATATATACTGTGTGTATGTATATATATAATATATATATATATATATATACTGTATACAATAGATATACTGTATATACACACACAGTATATATATATATATATATATATATACACATATATATTTTGTGTGTGTGTATGTATACTGTATACAATATATATATATATTAGGGGTGAGCGGGTTCGGATTTCTGAAATCCGAACCCCCCCCGAGCCCCCCCGATCCGAGGCCGATCCGAGTCAGGCTCGACTTTTCCCGCCTGACTCGGATCTGAAATCGAGGCAAAACATCATCATCCCGCCTTCCGGGTCTCGCGGGTTTTGGATCCTATATAAGGTACCCGCGTCAGCGCCATTTTCTCACTCGGCTGTGGACAGTGAAGAGGGAGGGTGGGAGTTAGGGCTGGCTGGGCTGTGTAGTGTAGTGTAGTGCAGTGTAGTGTTGTGCTGTGCTGTGCTGTGCTGCGCTGTGCTGCTGTTGTCCATAGGGGCTGTGTCCACTACTTCAAAGTCCATAGGGGCTGGCTGGACTGTGTTGTGCAGTCAGTTGTCCATAGGGGCTGTGTCCTCTGCAAAGTCCTGTGCAGTGTCCCAGTCCTAAAGGGGTGCTGTAGTGTTGTCCAGGGGATGCTCTGTCCATCAGGGGTGCTCCCCCGAAGTGCTAAAAAATTATTTATTTTTTCTGTGTTTGTGAATTGTGTGCAGTGTGGCTGCACGTGCATCAACAATGGAGCAGCGCCAAGCGTGCGCCTGTGTCCCATTAGTAAAGGGCCGGCTGGCTTGTCCGCTAAAGGGTGCTGTAACCCCCAAATTACACTCCAAACAAAATAAAAAAATATTTTCTGTGTTTGTGAATTGTGTGCGCAGTAGCCGCACGTGCATCAACAAAGTAGTGCCAAGCGTGCGCCTGTGTCATAAGTAAAGGGCCGGCTGGCTTGACCGTTAAAGGGTGCTGTAACCCCCAAAGTACACTCCAAACCAAATAAAAAAATATATTCTGTGTTTGTGAATTGTGTGCGCAGTAGCCGCACGTGCATCAACAAAGTAGTGCCAAGTGTGCGCCTGTGTCATAAGTAAAGGGATGGCTGGCTTGACCATTAAAGGGTGCTGTAACCCCCAAAGTACATTCCAAACCAAATAAAAAAATATTTTCTGTGTTTGTGAATTGTGTGCGCAGTAGCCGCACGTGCATCAACAAAGTAGTGCCAAGCGTGCGCCTGTGTCATAAGTAAAGGGCCGGCTGGCTTGACCATTAAAGGGTGCTGTAACCCCCAAAGTACACTCCAAACCAAATAAAAAAATATTTTCTGTGTTTGTGAATTGTGTGCGCAGTGGCCGCACGTGCATCAACAAAGTAGTGCCAAGCGTGCGCCTGTGTCATAAGTAAAGGGCCGGCTGGCTTGATCGTTAAAGGGTGCTGTAACCCCCAAAGTACACTCCAAACCAAATAAAAAAATATTTTCTGTGTTTGTGAATGTTGTGCGCAGTAGTCGCACGTGCATCAACAAAGTAGTGCCAATCGTGCGCCTGTGTCATAAGTAAAGGGCCGGCTGGCTTGACTGTTAAAGGGTGCTGTAACCCCCAAAGTGCACTCCAGTCCAAACCAAATAAAAAAATATTTTCTGTGTTTGTGAATTGTGTGCGCATTAACCGCACGTGCATCAACAAAGTAGTGCCAAGCGTGTGCCTGTGTCATAAGTAAAGGGCCGGCTGGCTTGACCATTAAAGGGTGCTGTGACCCCCAAAGTACACTCCAGTCCAAACCAAATAAAAAAATATTTTCTGTGTTTGTGAATTGTGTGCGCAGTAGCCGCACATGCATCAACAAAGTAGTGCCAAGCGTGCGCCTATGTCATAAGTAAAGGGCCGGCTGGCTTGACCGTTAAAGTGTGCTGTAACCCCCAAAGTACACTCCAAACCAAATAAAATAATATTTTCAGTGTTTGTGAATTGTGTGCGCAGTAGCAGCACGTGCATCAACAAAGTAGTGCCAAGCGTGCGCCTGTGTCATAAGTAAAGGGCCGGCTGGCTTGACCATTAAAGGGTGCTGTAACCCACAAAGTACACTCCAGTCCAAACCAAATAAAAAAATATTTTCTGTGTTTGTGAATTGTGTGCGCAGTAGCCGCACGTGCATCAAGAAAGTAGTGCCAAGTGTGCGCCTGTGTCATAAGTAAAGTGCCGGCTGGCTTGACCGTTAAAGGGTGCTGTAACCCCCAAAGTACACTCCAAACCAAATAAAAAAATATATTCTGTGTTTGTGAATTGTGTGCGCAGTAGCCGCACGTGCATCAACAAAGTAGTGCCAAGTGTGCGCCTGTGTCATAAGTAAAGGGACGGCTGGCTTGACCATTAAAGGGTGCTGTAACCCCCAAAGTACATTCCAAACCAAATAAAAAAATATTTTCTGTGTTTGTGAATTGTGTGCGCAGTAGCCGCACGTGCATCAACAAAGTAGTGCCAAGCGTGCGCCTGTGTCATAAGTAAAGGGCCGGCTGGCTTGACCATTAAAGGGTGCTGTAACCCCCAAAGTACACTCCAAACCAAATAAAAAAATATTTTCTGTGTTTGTGAATTGTGTGCGCAGTGGCCGCACGTGCATCAACAAAGTAGTGCCAAGCGTGCGCCTGTGTCATAAGTAAAGGGCCGGCTGGCTTGATCGTTAAAGGGTGCTGTAACCCCCAAAGTACACTCCAAACCAAATAAAAAAATACTTTCTGTGTTTGTGAATTTTGTGCTCAGTAGTCGCACGTGCATCAACAAAGTAGTGCCAATCGTGCGCCTGTGTCATAAGTAAAGGGCCGGCTGGCTTGACTGTTAAAGGGTGCTGTAACCCCCAAAGTGCACTCCAGTCCAAACCAAATAAAAAAATATTTTCTGTGTTTGTGAATTGTGTGCGCATTAACCGCACGTGCATCAACAAAGTAGTGCCAAGCGTGTGCCTGTGTCATAAGTAAAGGGCCGGCTGGCTTGACCGTTAAAGGGTGCTGTGACCCCCAAAGTACACTCCAGTCCAAACCAAATAAAAAAATATTTTCTGTGTTTGTGAATTGTGTGCGCAGTAGCCGCACATGCATCAACAAAGTAGTGCCAAGCGTGCGCCTATGTCATAAGTAAAGGGCCGGCTGGCTTGACCGTTAAAGTGTGCTGTAACCCCCAAAGTACACTCCAAACCAAATAAAAAAATATTTTCTGTGTTTGTGAATTGTGTGCGCAGTGGCCGCACGTGCATCAACAAAGTAGTGCCAAGCGTGCGCCTGTGTCATAAGTAAAGGGCCGGCTGGCTTGACCGTTAAAGGGTGCTGTAACCCCCAAAGTACACTCCAAACCAAATAAAAAAATATTTTATGTGTTTGTGAATTGTGTGCGCAGTAGCCGCACGTGCATCAACAAGTAGTGCCAATCGTGCGCCTGTGTCATAAGTAAAGGGCCGGCTGGCTTGACCGTTAAAGGGTGCTGTAACCCCCAAAGTACACTCCAGTCCAAACCAAATAAAAAAATATTTTCTGTGTTTGTGAATTGTGTGCGCAGTAGCCGCACGTGCATCAACAAAGTAGTGCCAAGCGTGCGCCTGTGTCATAAGTAAAGGGCCGGCTGGCTTGACCATTAAAGGGTGCTGTGACCCCCAAAGTACACTCCAGTCCAAACCAAATAAAAAAATATTTTCTGTGTTTGTGAATTGTGTGCGCAGTAGCCGCACATGCATCAACAAAGAAGTGCCAAGCGTGCGCCTATGTCATAAGTAAAGGGTCGGCTGGCTTGACCGTTAAAGTGTGCTGTAACCCCCAAAGTACACTCCAAACCAAATAAAATAATATTTTCAGTGTTTGTGAATTGTGTGCGCAGTAGCCGCACGTGCATCAACAAAGTAGTGCCAAGAGTGCGCCTGTGTCATAAGTAAAGGGCCGGCTGGCTTGACCATTAAAGGGTGCTGTAACCCACAAAGTACACTCCAGTCCAAACCAAATAAAAAAATATTTTCTGTGTTTGTGAATTGTGTGCGCAGTAGCCGCACGTGCATCAAGAAAGTAGTGCCAAGTGTGCGCCTGTGTCACAAGTAAAGTGCCGGCTGGCTTGACCGTTAAAGGGTGCTGTAACCCCCAAAGTACACTCCAAACCAAATAAAAAAATATTTTCTGTGTTTGTGAATTGTGTGCGCAGTGGCCGCACGTGCATCAACAAAGTAGTGCCAAGCGTGCGCCTGTGTCATAAGTAAAGGGCCGGCTGGCTTGACCGTTAAAGGGTGCTGTAACCCCCAAAGTACACTCCAAACCAAATAAAAAAATATTTTATGTGTTTGTGAATTGTGTGCGCAGTAGCCGCACGTGCATCAACAAGTAGTGCCAATCGTGCGCCTGTGTCATAAGTAAAGGGCCGGCTGGCTTGACCGGTAAAGGGTGCTGTAAACCCCAAAGTACACTCCAGTCCAAACCAAATAAAAAAATATTTTCTGTGTTTGTGAATTGTGTGCGCAGTAGCCGCACGTGCATCAACAAAGTAGTGCCAATCGTGCGCCTGTGTCATAAGTAAAGGTCCGGATGGCTTGACCGTTAAAGGGTGCTGTAACCCCCAAAGTACACTCCAAACCAAATAAAATAATATTTTCTGTTTGTGAATTGTGTGCGCAGTAGCCGCACGTGCATCAACAAAGTAGTGTCAAGCGTGCGCCTGTGTCATAAGTAAAGGGCCGGCTGGCTTGACCATTAAAGGGTGCTGTAACCCCCAAAGTACACTCCAAACCAAATAAAAAAATATTTTCTGTGTTTGTGAATTGTGTGCACTGTGGCTGCACGTGCATCAACAAAGGAGCAGTGGCAAGCGTGCGCCTGTGTCCCTTAAGTAAAGAGCCGGCTGGCTCATTTCTTAAAGGGTGGTGTAACCCACAAAGTGCACTACTCTCCAGCAAAAATAAAAAAATATTTTCTGTGTTTGTGTGCGCCTTAGCCGCACGTATATATCAATATAACATAAATGGAGGACCAAACTTTCTCCGATTAAAAATAAAATAGGGAAAGATCAAGAACCACTTCCTCCTAGTGCTGTTGCTGCTGCTGGGAGTTGTTCATCATCCCAGAGAGGAAGTAGGAACACCGCTACTTTTATTAAACAATTGACCCTCCAACAGTCCCTAGCGATGAGGATGAAGTACGACAGCAGTCATCCTGAAGCAAAACGTATAACTGAGGCCTTGACTGCTATGTTGGTGTTAGACGTGCGTCCGGTATCCGCCATTAGTGCAGTGGGATTTAAACAATTGATGGAGGTAGTGTGTCCCCGGTTACAAATCCCGTCTAGATTCCACCTGCATCCTCAAAGCAGCAGCGACAAGCGTGCGTCTGTCTGTTAAAGGGTGGTGTAACCCTCAAAGTGCGCTCCACAAACACTAAAAAAATTCTTCTTTTTTCTTCTCTTTGTGAAATGTGTGGGCTGTAGCCGCACGTGCATCCTTAAAGCAGCAGCAACAAGCGTGCATCTGTCTGTTAAAGGGTGGTGTAACCCTCAAAGTGCGCTCCACAAACAATAAAAAAATTCTTCTTTTTGTTTCTCTTTGTGAAATGTGTGGGCTGTAGCCGCACCTGCATCCTTAAAGCAGCAGCGACAAGCGTGCGTCTGTCTGTTAAAGGGTGGTGTAACCCTCAAAGTGTGCTCCACAAACAATAAAAATATTCTTCTTTTTTTTCTGCCTTTGTGAAATGTGTGGGCTGTAGCCACACCTGCATCCTTAAAGCAGCAGCGACAAGCGTGCATCTGTCTGTTAAAGGGTGGTGTAACCCTCAAAGTGTGCTCCACAAACAATAAAAAAATTCTTCTTTTTTTTTCTGTCTTTGTGAATTGTGTGGGCTGGAGCCGTACTTGCATCCTCAAAGCAGCAGTGACAAGCGTGCGTCTGTCTGTTAAAGGGTGGTGTAACCCTCAAAGTGCTCCAAAAAATAAAAAACTATTTTTTTTATGTGTTTGTGACTTGTGTGCGATGTAGCCGCACGTGCATCAACACAGTAGCAGCGCCAAGCATGCACCTGTGTCATAAGTCAAGGGCCGGTTTGGACATCTGGTCTAGACTGAAGGACGTGCCAACAATTTCTGACAAGTCTACTGTCACTGCATATGATACTGTCCTCAAAGCAGCAGCGACAAGCGTGCGTCTGTCTGTTAAAGGGTGGTGTAACCCTCAAAGTGTGCTCCACAAACAATAAAAATATTCTTCTTTTTTTTTCTGTCTTTGTGAATTGTGTGGGCTGTAGCCGCACTTGCATCCTCAAAGCAGCAGCGACAAGCGTGCGTCTGTCTGTTAAAGGGTGGTGTAACCCTCAAAGAGCTCCAAAAAATAAAAAACTATTTTTTTTATGTGTTTGTGACTTGTGTGCGATGTAGCCACACGTGCATCAACACAGTAGCTTCGCCAAGCGTGCGCCTGTGTCATAAGTCAAGGGCCGGTTTGGACATCTGGTCCTGACTGAAGGACTTGCCAACAATTTCTGACAAGTCTACTGTCACTGCATATGACACTGTCCTCAAAGCAGCAGCGACAAGCGTGCATCTGTCTGTTAAAGGGTGGTGTAACCCTCAAAGTGCGCTCCACAAACAATAAAAAAATTCTTCTTTTTTTTTCTTTTTGTGAAATGTGTGGGCTGTAGCCGCATGTGCATCCTTAAAGCAGCAGCAACAAGCGTGCGTCTGTCTGTTAAAGGGTGGTGTAACCCTCAAAGTGCGCCCCACAAACAATAAAAAAATTCTTCTTTTTTTTTCTCTTTGTGAAATGTGTGGGCTGTAGCCGCACCTGCATCCTTAAAGCAGCAGCGACAAGCGTGCATCTGTCTGTTAAAGGGTGGTGTAACCCTCAAAGTGTGCCCCACAAACAATAAAAATATTATTCTTTTTTTTTCTGTCTTTGTGAAATGTGTGGGCTGTAGCCGCACCTGCATCCTTAAAGCAGCAGCGACAAGCATGCATCTGTCTGTTAAAGGGTGGTGTAACCCTCAAAGTGCTCCAAAAATTAAAAAACAATTTTTTTTATATGTTTGTGACTTGTGTGCGATGTAGCCGCACGTGCATCAACAGAGTAGCAGCGCCAAGCATGCGCCTTTGTCATAAGTCAAGGGCCCGTTTGGACATCTGGTCCGGACTGAAGGACGTGCCAACAATTTCTGACAAGTCTACTATCACAGCATACTGTCCTCAAAGCAGCAGCGACAAGCGTGCGTCTGTCTGTAAAAGGGTGGTGTAACCCTCAAAGTGTGCTCCACAAACAATAAAAATATTCTTCTTTTTTTTTCTGTCTTTGTGCATTGTGTGGGCTGTAGCCGCACTTGCATCCTCAAAGCAGCAGCAACAAGCGTGCGTCTGTCTGTTAAAGGGTGGTGTAACCCTCAAAGTGCTCCAAAAAATAAAAAACTATTTTTTTTATGTGTTTGTGACTTGTGTGCGATGTAGCCGCACATGCATCAACACAGTAGCAGCGCCAAGCATGCGCCTATGTCATAAGTAAAGGTCCGGTTTGGACATCTGGTCCGGACTGAAGGACGTGCCAACAATTTCTGACAAGTCTACTGTCACTGCATATGATACTGTCCTCAAAGCAGCAGCGACAAGCGTCCGTCTGTCTGTTAAAGGGTGGTGTAACCCTCAAAATGTGCTCCACAAACAATAAAAATATTCTTCTTTTTTTTTCTGTCTTTGTGAATTGTGTGGGCTGTAGCCGCACTTGCATCCTCAAAGCAGCAGCGACAAGCGTGCATCTGTCTGTTAAAGGGCGGTGTAACCCTCAAAGTGCTCCAAAAAATAAAAAACAATTTTTTTTATGTGTTTGTGACTTGTGTGCGATGTAGCCACACGTGCATCCTTAAAGCAGCAGCGACAAGCGTGCGTCTGTCTGTTAAAGGATTACATCGGTGACAGCATCCAAGTAGGCATGTCAGACAGTCCGTACCTGTACTGGCAGGAAAAAGAAGCAATTTGGAGGTCCCTGTACAAACTGGCTCTATTTTATCTCAGTTGCCCCCCCTCCAGTGTGTACTCCGAAAGAGTGTTTAGTGCAGCCGGGAACCTTGTCAGCGAAAGGCGTAGGAGGTTGCTTCCACAAAATGTGGAGAAGATGATGTTCATAAAATGAATTATCAACTCTTTCAGGGAGACCAGCCTCCAGAACGTACAGAGGGACCTGTGGTTGTGGATTCCAGCAGGGACGAATTAATACTCTGTGAGGATGAGGATGTACACAACACTGAAGAGGGTGAGGAATCGGTGGATGAGGACGACATCTTGCCTCCGTAGAGCCAGTTTGTGCAGGGACAGATTAATTGCCAGCTTGTTTTGTGGGGGCCCAAACGAACCAATCATTTCAGCCACAGTCGTGTGGCAGACCATGGCGCTGAAATGTTTGGTTTGTTAAAGTGTGCATGTCCTGTTTATATAACATAAGGGTGGGTGGGAGGGCCCAAGGACAATTCCATCTTGCACCTCTTTTTTTTCTTTGAATTATGTACTGTTTGGGGCCAAGTTTTTCAAACTGCCATCCTGTCTGCCACTGCAGTGTCACTCCTAGATGGACCACGTGTTTGTGCCGCCCACTTGTATCTCTTAGCATAGTCATCCAGCTACCTCAGTGCAACCTTTTGGATATAAAAACACTATTGTGAGGTGTGAGGTGTTCAGAATAGACTGGAAATGAGTGTAAATTAAGGTTATTGAGGTTAATAATAGCATAGGAGCAGAAAAACACACAAATTCTGTGATTTTAGCTGTTTTTATGCTTTTTTAAAAAAAAATTCAGATCCAAAACACAAAACCCAGAACCCAAAACACGGAAGGGTGGTTTTGACAAAACCAATCCAGATCCAAAACACGAAGAAAGATCCAGATCCAAAACCAAAACACGAAAAGTGGCCGGTGCACACCCCTATTTAATACCTTACCAGATTTTCATTCCAACCAATCAACAAGTTGGCTGGTTGGACAGATAATCTTTAGATGTGTGGCCAGCTTATGTCTTCTTGCTGAATGCTGATTGACGAAGGGGTTTCTTGCTGATGCCTAACATCTGGTCCGGAAGCACTGCATATGTATACTGTACTTGGGTCTGTATAATTCCTTTGCGCCGAATTGTATCTGGATCAATAGCGTGTAACTAACTGTACTTTTTACTTGAATAATACTTTGTGCTTTGGAACCACAGATTCCAGGTCTTAAGTCTTTATTTACTGTATGACTGCGTATGCAAATTAGCGTCATCCTTAGAATGTATAGGCAAGATATTAGAAGGTATAGGAAGGAGTGTATAGAGGTTATAAGGCAGTATCGTTAATATACTGTGTGTGTATGTATATATATATATATATATATATACTGTATACAATATATATACTGTGTATATATATATATACACTGTATACAATATATATATATTTATATATATATACTGTGTGTATGTATATATATAATATATATATATATATATATATACTGTATACAATAGATATACTGTATATACACACACAGTATATATATATATATATATATATATATACACATATATATTTTGTGTGTGTGTATGTATACTGTATACAATATATATATATATTAGGGGTGAGCGGGTTCGGATTTCTGAAATCCGAACCCCCCCCGAGCCCCCCCGATCCGAGGCCGATCCGAGTCAGGCTCGACTTTTCCCGCCTGACTCGGATCTGAAATCGAGGCAAAACATCATCATCCCGCCTTCCGGGTCTCGCGGGTTTTGGATCCTATATAAGGTACCCGCGTCAGCGCCATTTTCTCACTCGGCTGTGGACAGTGAAGAGGGAGGGTGGGAGTTAGGGCTGGCTGGGCTGTGTAGTGTAGTGTAGTGCAGTGTAGTGTTGTGCTGTGCTGTGCTGTGCTGCGCTGTGCTGCTGTTGTCCATAGGGGCTGTGTCCACTACTTCAAAGTCCATAGGGGCTGGCTGGACTGTGTTGTGCAGTCAGTTGTCCATAGGGGCTGTGTCCTCTGCAAAGTCCTGTGCAGTGTCCCAGTCCTAAAGGGGTGCTGTAGTGTTGTCCAGGGGATGCTCTGTCCATCAGGGGTGCTCCCCCGAAGTGCTAAAAAATTATTTATTTTTTCTGTGTTTGTGAATTGTGTGCAGTGTGGCTGCACGTGCATCAACAATGGAGCAGCGCCAAGCGTGCGCCTGTGTCCCATTAGTAAAGGGCCGGCTGGCTTGTCCGCTAAAGGGTGCTGTAACCCCCAAATTACACTCCAAACAAAATAAAAAAATATTTTCTGTGTTTGTGAATTGTGTGCGCAGTAGCCGCACGTGCATCAACAAAGTAGTGCCAAGCGTGCGCCTGTGTCATAAGTAAAGGGCCGGCTGGCTTGACCGTTAAGGGTGCTGTAACCCCCGAAAGTACACTCCAGTCCAAACCAAAAAAAAAATTATTTTCTGTGTTTGTGAATTGTGTGCGCAGTGGCCGCACGTGCATCAACAAAGTAGTGCCAAGCGTGCGCCTGTGTCATAAGTAAAGGGCCGGCTGGCTTGATCGTTAAAGGGTGCTGTAACCCCCAAAGTACACTCCAAACCAAATAAAAAAATATTTTCTGTGTTTGTGAATTTTGTGCTCAGTAGTCGCACGTGCATCAACAAAGTAGTGCCAATCGTGCGCCTGTGTCATAAGTAAAGGGCCGGCTGGCTTGACTGTTAAAGGGTGCTGTAACCCCCAAAGTGCACTCCAGTCCAAACCAAATAAAAAAATATTTTCTGTGTTTGTGAATTGTGTGCGCATTAACCGCACGTGCATCAACAAAGTAGTGCCAAGCGTGTGCCTGTGTCATAAGTAAAGGGCCGGCTGGCTTGACCGTTAAAGGGTGCTGTGACCCCCAAAGTACACTCCAGTCCAAACCAAATAAAAAAATATTTTCTGTGTTTGTGAATTGTGTGCGCAGTAGCCGCACATGCATCAACAAAGTAGTGCCAAGCGTGCGCCTATGTCATAAGTAAAGGGCCGGCTGGCTTGACCGTTAAAGTGTGCTGTAACCCCCAAAGTACACTCCAAACCAAATAAAATAATATTTTCAGTGTTTGTGAATTGTGTGCGCAGTAGCCGCACGTGCATCAACAAAGTAGTGCCAAGCGTGCGCCTGTGTCATAAGTAAAGGGCCGGCTGGCTTGACCATTAAAGCGTGCTGTAACCCCCAAAGTACACTCCAAACCAAATAAAAAAATATTTTCTGTGTTTGTGAATTGTGTGCGCAGTGGCCGCACGTGCATCAACAAAGTAGTGCCAAGCGTGCGCCTGTGTCATAAGTAAAGGGCCGGCTGGCTTGACCGTTAAAGGGTGCTGTAACCCCCAAAGTACACTCCAAACCAAATAAAAAAATATTTTATGTGTTTGTGAATTGTGTGCGCAGTAGCCGCACGTGCATCAACAAGTAGTGCCAATCGTGCGCCTGTGTCATAAGTAAAGGGCCGGCTGGCTTGACCGTTAAAGGGTGCTGTAACCCCCAAAGTACACTCCAGTCCAAACCAAATAAAAAAATATTTTCTGTGTTTGTGAATTGTGTGCGCAGTAGCCGCACGTGCATCAACAAAGTAGTGCCAAGCGTGCGCCTGTGTCATAAGTAAAGGGCCGGCTGGCTTGACCATTAAAGGGTGCTGTGACCCCCAAAGTACACTCCAGTCCAAACCAAATAAAAAAATATTTTCTGTGTTTGTGAATTGTGTGCGCAGTAGCCGCACATGCATCAACAAAGTAGTGCCAAGCGTGCGCCTATGTCATAAGTAAAGGGTCGGCTGGCTTGACCGTTAAAGTGTGCTGTAACCCCCAAAGTACACTCCAAACCAAATAAAATAATATTTTCAGTGTTTGTGAATTGTGTGCGCAGTAGCCGCACGTGCATCAACAAAGTAGTGCCAAGAGTGCGCCTGTGTCATAAGTAAAGGGCCGGCTGGCTTGACCATTAAAGGGTGCTGTAACCCACAAAGTACACTCCAGTCCAAACCAAATAAAAAAATATTTTCTGTGTTTGTGAATTGTGTGCGCAGTAGCCGCACGTGCATCAAGAAAGTAGTGCCAAGTGTGCGCCTGTGTCATAAGTAAAGTGCCGGCTGGCTTGACCGTTAAAGGGTGCTGTAACCCCCAAAGTACACTCCAAACCAAATAAAAAAATATTTTCTGTGTTTGTGAATTGTGTGCGCAGTGGCCGCACGTGCATCAACAAAGTAGTGCCAAGCGTGCGCCTGTGTCATAAGTAAAGGGCCGGCTGGCTTGACCGTTAAAGGGTGCTGTAACCCCCAAAGTACACTCCAAACCAAATAAAAAAATATTTTATGTGTTTGTGAATTGTGTGCGCAGTAGCCGCACGTGCATCAACAAGTAGTGCCAATCGTGCGCCTGTGTCATAAGTAAAGGGCCGGCTGGCTTGACCGGTAAAGGGTGCTGTAAACCCCAAAGTACACTCCAGTCCAAACCAAATAAAAAAATATTTTCTGTGTTTGTGAATTGTGTGCGCAGTAGCCGCACGTGCATCAACAAAGTAGTGCCAAGCGTGCTCCTGTGTCATAAGTAAAGGGCCGGCTGGCTTGACCGTTAAAGGGTGCTGTAACCCCCAAAGTACACTCCAGTCCAAACCAAATAAAAAAATATTTTCTGTGTTTGTGAATTGTGTGCGCAGTAGCCGCACGTGCATCAACAAAGTAGTGCCAAGCGTGCGCCTGTGTCATAAGTAAAGGGCCGGCTGGCTTGACCATTAAAGGGTGCTGTAACCCCCAAAGTACACTCTAGTCCAAACCAAATAAAAAAATATTTTCTGTGTTTGTGAATTGTGTGCGCAGTAGCCGCACGTGCATCAACAAAGTAGTGCCAAGCGTGCGCCTGTGTCATAAGTAAAGGGCCAGCTGGCTTGACCGTTAAAGGGTGCTGTAACCCCCAAAGTATACTCCAAACCAAATAAAAAAATATTTTCTGTGTTTGTGAATTGTGTGCACTGTGGCTGCACGTGCATCAACAAAGGAGCAGTGGCAAGCGTGCGCCTGTGTCCCATAAGTAAAGAGCCGGCTGGCTCATTTCTTAAAGGGTGGTGTAACCCACAAAGTGCACTACTCTCCAGCAAAAATAAAAAAATATTTTCTGTGTTTGTGTGCGCCTTAGCCGCACGTATATATCAATATAACATAAATGGAGGACCAAACTTTCTCCGATTAAAAATAAAATAGGGAAAGATCAAGAACCACTTCCTCCTAGTGCTGTTGCTGCTGCTGGGAGTTGTTCATCATCCCAGAGAGGAAGTAGGAACACCGCTACTTTTATTAAACAATTGACCCTCCAACAGTCCCTAGCGATGAGGATGAAGTACGACAGCAGTCATCCTGAAGCAAAACGTATAACTGAGGCCTTGACTGCTATGTTGGTGTTAGACGTGCGTCCGGTATCCGCCATTAGTGCAGTGGGATTTAAACAATTGATGGAGGTAGTGTGTCCCCGGTTACAAATCCCGTCTAGATTCCACCTGCATCCTCAAAGCAGCAGCGACAAGCGTGCGTCTGTCTGTTAAAGGGTGGTGTAACCCTCAAAGTGCGCTCCACAAACACTAAAAAAATTCTTCTTTTTTCTTCTCTTTGTGAAATGTGTGGGCTGTAGCCGAACGTGCATCCTTAAAGCAGCAGCAACAAGCGTGCATCTGTCTGTTAAAGGGTGGTGTAACCCTCAAAGTGCGCTCCACAAACAATAAAAAAATTCTTCTTTTTGTTTCTCTTTGTGAAATGTGTGGGCTGTAGCCGCACCTGCATCCTTAAAGCAGCAGCGACAAGCGTGCGTCTGTCTGTTAAAGGGTGGTGTAACCCTCAAAGTGTGCTCCACAAACAATAAAAATATTCTTCTTTTTTTTCTGCCTTTGTGAAATGTGTGGGCTGTAGCCACACCTGCATCCTTAAAGCAGCAGCGACAAGCGTGCATCTGTCTGTTAAAGGGTGGTGTAACCCTCAAAGTGTGCTCCACAAACAATAAAAAAATTCTTCTTTTTTTTTCTGTCTTTGTGAATTGTGTGGGCTGGAGCCGTACTTGCATCCTCAAAGCAGCAGTGACAAGCGTGCGTCTGTCTGTTAAAGGGTGGTGTAACCCTCAAAGTGCTCCAAAAAATAAAAAACTATTTTTTTTATGTGTTTGTGACTTGTGTGCGATGTAGCCGCACGTGCATCAACACAGTAGCAGCGCCAAGCATGCACCTGTGTCATAAGTCAAGGGCCGGTTTGGACATCTGGTCTAGACTGAAGGACGTGCCAACAATTTCTGACAAGTCTACTGTCACTGCATATGATACTGTCCTCAAAGCAGCAGCGACAAGCGTCCGTCTGTCTGTTAAAGGGTGGTGTAACCCTCAAAGTGTGCTCCACAAACAATAAAAATATTCTTCTTTTTTTTTCTGTCTTTGTGAATTGTGTGGGCTGTAGCCGCACTTGCATCCTCAAAGCAGCAGCGACAAGCGTGCGTCTGTCTGTTAAAGGGTGGTGTAACCCTCAAAGAGCTCCAAAAAATAAAAAACTATTTTTTTTATGTGTTTGTGACTTGTGTGTGATGTAGCCGCACGTGCATCAACACAGTAGCTTCGCCAAGCGTGCGCCTGTGTCATAAGTCAAGGGCCGGTTTGGACATCTGGTCCTGACTGAAGGACTTGCCAACAATTTCTGACAAGTCTACTGTCACTGCATATGACACTGTCCTCAAAGCAGCAGCGACAAGCGTGCGTCTGTCTGTTAAAGGGTGGTGTAACCCTCAAAGTGCGCTCCACAAACAATAAAAAAATTCTTCTTTTTTTTTCTCTTTGTGAAATGTGTGGGCTGTAGCCGCATGTGCATCCTTAAAGCAGCAGCAACAACCGTGCGTCTGTCTGTTAAAGGGTGGTGTAACCCTCAAAGTGCGCCCCACAAACAATAAAAAAATTCTTCTTTTTTTTTCTCTTTGTGAAATGTGTGGGCTGTAGCCGCACCTGCATCCTTAAAGCAGCAGCGACAAGCGTGCATCTGTCTGTTAAAGGGTGGTGTAACCCTCAAAGTGTGCCCCACAAACAATAAAAATATTATTCTTTTTTTTTCTGTCTTTGTGAAATGTGTGGGCTGTAGCCGCACCTGCATCCTTAAAGCAGCAGCGACAAGCGTGCGTCTGTCTGTTAAAGGGTGGTGTAACCCTCAAAGTGCTCCAAAAATTAAAAAACAATTTTTTTTATATGTTTGTGACTTGTGTGCGATGTAGCCGCACGTTCATCAACAGAGTAGCAGCACCAAGCATGCGCCTTTGTCATAAGTCAAGGGCCCGTTTGGACATCTGGTCTAGACTGAAGGACGTGCCAACAATTTCTGACAAGTCTACTGTCACAGCATACTGTCCTCAAAGCAGCAGCGACAAGCGTGCGTCTGTCTGTTAAAGGGTGGTGTAACCCTCAAAGTGTGCTCCACAAACAATAAAAATATTCTTCTTTTTTTTTCTGTCTTTGTGCATTGTGTGGGCTGTAGCCGCACTTGCATCCTCAAAGCAGCAGCAACAAGCGTGCGTCTGTCTGTTAAAGGGTGGTGTAACCCTCAAAGTGCTCCAAAAAATAAAAAACTATTTTTTTTATGTGTTTGTGACTTGTGTGCGATGTAGCCGCACGTGCATCAACACAGTAGCAGCGCCAAGCGTGCGCCTATGTCATAAGTAAAGGTCCGGTTTGGACATCTGGTCCGGACTGAAGGACGTGCCAACAATTTCTGACAAGTCTACTGTCACTGCATATGATACTGTCCTCAAAGCAGCAGCGACAAGCGTCCGTCTGTCTGTTAAAGGGTGGTGTAACCCTCAAAATGTGCTCCACAACAATAAAAATATTCTTCTTTTTTTTTCTGTCTTTGTGAATTGTGTGGGCTGTAGCCGCACTTGCATCCTCAAAGCAGCAGCGACAAGCGTGCAATCTGTCTGTTAAAGGGCGGTGTAACCCTCAAAGTGCTCCAAAAAATAAAAAACAATTTTTTTTATGTGTTTGTGACTTGTGTGCGATGTAGCCACATGTGCATCCTTAAAGCAGCAGCGACAAGCGTGCGTCTGTCTGTTAAAGGATTACATCGGTGACAGCATCCAAGTAGGCATGTCAGACAGTCCGTACCTGTACTGGCAGGAAAAAGAAGCAATTTGGAGGTCCCTGTACAAACTGGCTCTATTTTATCTCAGTTGCCCCCCCCTCCAGTGTGTACTCCGAAAGAGTGTTTAGTGCAGCCGGGAACCTTGTCAGCGAAAGGCGTAGGAGGTTGCTTCCACAAAATGTGGAGAAGATGATGTTCATAAAATGAATTATCAACTCTTTCAGGGAGACCAGCCTCCAGAACGTACAGAGGGACCTGTGGTTGTGGATTCCAGCAGGGACGAATTAATACTCTGTGAGGATGAGGATGTACACAACACTGAAGAGGGTGAGGAATCGGTGGATGAGGACGACATCTTGCCTCCGTAGAGCCAGTTTGTGCAGGGACAGATTAATTGCCAGCTTGTTTTGTGGGGGCCCAAACGAACCAATCACTTCAGCCACAGTCGTGTGGCAGACCCTGGCGCTGAAATGTTTGGTTTGTTAAAGTGTGCATGTCCTGTTTATATAACATAAGGGTGGGTGGGAGGGCCCAAGGACAATTCCATCTTGCACCTCTTTTTTTTCTTTGAATTATGTACTGTTTGGGGCCAAGTTTTTCAAACTGCCATCCTGTCTGCCACTGCAGTGTCACTCCTAGATGGACCACGTGTTTGTGCCGCCCACTTGTATCTCTTAGCATAGTCATCCAGCTACCTCAGTGCAACCTTTTGGATATAAAAACACTATTGTGAGGTGTGAGGTGTTCAGAATAGACTGGAAATGAGTGTAAATTAAGGTTATTGAGGTTAATAATAGCATAGGAGCAGAAAAACACACAAATTCTGTGATTTTAGCTGTTTTTATGCTTTTTTAAAAAAAAATTCAGATCCAAAACACAAAACCCAGAACCCAAAACACGGAAGGGTGGTTTTGACAAAACCAATCCAGATCCAAAACACGAAGAAAGATCCAGATCCAAAACCAAAACACAAAACACGAAAAGTGGCCGGTGCACACCCCTATTTAATACCTTACCAGATTTTCATTCCAACCAATCAACAAGTTGGCTGGTTGGACAGATAATCTTTAGATGTGTGGCCAGCTTATGTCTTCTTGCTGTATGCTGATTGACGAAGGGGTTTCTTGCTGATGCCTAACATCTGGTCCGGAAGCACTGCATATGTATACTGTACTTGGGTCTGTATAATTCCTTTGCGCCGAATTGTATCTGGATCAATAGCGTGTAACTAACTGTACTTTTTACTTGAATAATACTTTGTGCTTTGGAACCACAGATTCCAGGTCTTAAGTCTTTATTTACTGTATGACTGCGTATGCAAATTAGCGTCATCCTTAGAATGTATAGGCAAGGTATTAGAAGGTATAGGAAGGAGTGTATAGAGGTTATAAGGCAGTATCGTTAATATACTGTGTGTGTATGTATATATATATATATATATATATATACTGTATACAATATATATACTGTGTATATAAATATATACACTGTATACAATATATATATATATTTATATATATATACTGTGTGTATGTATATATATAATATATATATATATATATATATACTGTATACAATAGATATACTGTATATACACACACAGTATATATATATATATATATATATATTAGGGATGTGCAGGCTCGGATAGGTTCGAGTTTGCACGTGGAGTTCGGATTTTTCCCTCCAAAAAAACGGAACTCAGAACGAGGCAAAACGTCATCTTACATGGACGAACATCATCATTCCTGGACAAAAGACCAGGAATGATGATGTTCGTCCATGTAAGATGACGTTTTGCCTCGTTCTGAGTTCCGTTTTTTTGGAGGGAAAAATCCGAACTCCACGTGCAAACTCGAACCTATCCGAGCCTGCACATCCCTAATATATATACACATATATATTTTGTGTGTGTGTATGTATACTGTATACAATATATATATATATTAGGGGTGAGCGGGTTCGGATTTCTGAAATCCGAACCCCCCCCGAGCCCCCCCGATCCGAGGCCGATCCGAGTCAGGCTCAACTTTTCCCGCCTGACTCGGATCTGAAATCGAGGCAAAACATCATCATCCCGCCTTCCGGGTCTCGCTGGTTTTGGATCCTATATAAGGTACCCGCGTCAGCGCCATTTTCTCACTCGGCTGTGGACAGTGAAGAGGGAGGGTGGGAGTTAGGGCTGGCTGGGCTGTGTAGTGTAGTGTAGTGCAGTGTAGTGTTGTGCTGTGCTGTGCTGCGCTGTGCTGCTGTTGTCCATAGGGGCTGTGTCCACTACTTCAAAGTCCATAGGGGCTGGCTGGACTGTGTTGTGCAGTCAGTTGTCCATAGGGGCTGTGTCCTCTGCAAAGTCCTGTGCAGTGTCCCAGTCCTAAAGGGGTGCTGTAGTGTTGTCCAGTGGATGCTCTGTCCATCAGGGGTGCTCCCCCGAAGTGCTAAAAAATTATTTATTTTTTCTGTGTTTGTGAATTGTGTGCAGTGTGGCTGCACGTGCATCAACAATGGAGCAGCGCCAAGTGTGCGCCTGTGTCCCATTAGTAAAGGGCCGGCTGGCTTGTCCGCTAAAGGGTGCTGTAACCCCCAAAGTACACTCCAAACCAAATAAAAAAATATATTCTGTGTTTGTGAATTGTGTGCGCAGTAGCCGCACGTGCATCAACAAAGTAGTGCCAAGCGTGCGCCTGTGTCATAAGTAAAGGGCCGGCTGGCTTGACCATTAAAGGGTGCTGTAACCCCCAAAGTACACTCCAAACCAAATAAAAAAATATATTCTGTGTTTGTGAATTGTGTGCGCAGTAGCCGCACGTGCATCAACAAAGTAGTGCCAAGTGTGCGCCTGTGTCATAAGTAAAGGGACGGCTGGCTTGACCATTAAAGGGTGCTGTAACCCCCAAAGTACATTCCAAACCAAATAAAAAAATATTTTCTGTGTTTGTGAATTGTGTGCGCAGTAGCCGCACGTGCATCAACAAAGTAGTGCCAAGCGTGCGCCTGTGTCATAAGTAAAGGGCCGGCTGGCTTGACCATTAAAGGGTGCTGTAACCCCCAAAGTACACTCCAAACCAAATAAAAAAATATTTTCTGTGTTTGTGAATTGTGTGCGCAGTGGCCGCACGTGCATCAACAAAGTAGTGCCAAGCGTGCGCCTGTGTCATAAGTAAAGGGCCGGCTGGCTTGATCGTTAAAGGGTGCTGTAACCCCCAAAGTACACTCCAAACCAAATAAAAAAATATTTTCTGTGTTTGTGAATTTTGTGCGCAGAAGTCGCACGTGCATCAACAAAGTAGTGCCAATCGTGCGCCTGTGTCATAAGTAAAGGGCCGGCTGGCTTGACTGTTAAAGGGTGCTGTAACCCCCAAAGTGCACTCCAGTCCAAACCAAATAAAAAAATATTTTCTGTGTTTGTGAATTGTGTGCGCATTAACCGCACGTGCATCAAGAAAGTAGTGCCAAGCGTGTGCCTGTGTCATAAGTAAAGGGCCGGCTGGCTTGACCGTTAAAGGGTGCTGTGACCCCCAAAGTACACTCCAGTCCAAACCAAATAAAAAAATATTTTCTGTGTTTGTGAATTGTGTGCGCAGTAGCCGCACATGCATCAACAAAGTAGTGCCAAGCGTGCGCCTATGTCATAAGTAAAGGGCCGGCTGGCTTGACCGTTAAAGTGTGCTGTAACCCCCAAAGTACACTCCAAACCAAATAAAATAATATTTTCAGTGTTTGTGAATTGTGTGCGCAGTAGCCGCACGTGCATCAACAAAGTAGTGCCAAGCGTGCGCCTGTGTCATAAGTAAAGGGCCGGCTGGCTTGACCATTAAAGGGTGCTGTAACCCACAAAGTACACTCCAGTCCAAACCAAATAAAAAAATATTTTCTGTGTTTGTGAATTGTGTGCGCAGTAGCCGCACGTGCATCAAGAAAGTAGTGCCAAGTGTGCGCCTGTGTCATAAGTAAAGTGCCGGCTGGCTTGACCGTTAAAGGGTGCTGTAACCCCCAAAGTACACTCCAAACCAAATAAAAAAATATTTTCTGTGTTTGTGAATTGTGTGCGCAGTGGCCGCACGTGCATCAACAAAGTAGTGCCAAGCGTGCGCCTGTGTCATAAGTAAAGGGCCGGCTGGCTTGACCGTTAAAGGGTGCTGTAACCCCCAAAGTACACTCCAAACCAAATAAAAAAATATTTTATGTGTTTGTGAATTGTGTGCGCAGTAGCCGCACGTGCATCAACAAGTAGTGCCAATCGTGCGCCTGTGTCATAAGTAAAGGGCCGGCTGGCTTGACCGGTAAAGGGTGCTGTAAACCCCAAAGTACACTCCAGTCCAAACCAAATAAAAAAATATTTTCTGTGTTTGTGAATTGTGTGCGCAGTAGCCGCACGTGCATCAACAAAGTAGTGCCAAGCGTGCTCCTGTGTCATAAGTAAAGGGCCGGCTGGCTTGACCGTTAAAGGGTGCTGTAACCCCCCAAGGTACACTCCAGTCCAAACCAAATAAAAAAATATTTTCTGTGTTTGTGAATTGTGTGCGCAGTAGCCGCACGTGCATCAACAAAGTAGTGCCAATCGTGCGCCTGTGTCATAAGTAAAGGTCCGGATGGCTTGACCGTTAAAGGGTGCTGTAACCCCCAAAGTACACTCCAAACCAAATAAAATAATATTTTCTGTTTGTGAATTGTGTGCGCAGTAGCCGCACGTGCATCAACAAAGTAGTGTCAAGCGTGCGCCTGTGTCATAAGTCAAGGTCCGGCTGGCTTGACCGTTAAAGGGTGATGTAACCCCCAAAGTACACTCTAGTACAAACCAAATAAAGAAATATTTTCTGTGTTTGTGAATTGTGTGCGCAGTAGCCGCACGTGCATCAACAAAGTAGTGCCAATCGTGCGCCTGTGTCATAAGTAAAGGTCCGGCTGGCTTGACCATTAAAGGGTGCTGTAACCCCCAAAGTACACTCCAAACCAAATAAAAAAATATTTTCAGTGTTTGTGAATTGTGTGCGCAGTAGCCGCACGTGCATCAACAAAATAGTGCCAAGTGTGCGTCTGTGTCATAAGTAAAGGGCCGGCTGGCATGACCGTTAAAGGGTGCTGTAACCCCCAAAGTACACTCCAAACCAAATAAAAAAATATTTTCTGTGTTTGTGAATTGTGTGCGCAGTAGCCGCACGTGCATCAACAAAGTAGTACCAAGCGTGCGAATGTGTCATAAGTAAAGGGCCGGCTGGCTTGACCGTTAAAGTGTGCTGTAACCCCCAAAGTACACTCCAAACCAAATAAAAACATATTTTCTGTGTTTGTGAATTGTGTGCGCAGTAGCCGCACGTGCATCAACAAAGTAGTGCCAAGCGTGCGCCTGTGTCATAAGTAAAGGGCCGGCTGGCTTGACCATTAAAGGGTGCTGTAACCCCCAAAGTACACTCCAGTCCAAACCAAATAAAAAAATATTTTCTGTGTTTGTGAATTGTGTGCGCAGTAGCCGCACGTGCATCAACAAAGTAGTGCCAAGCGTGCGCCTGTGTCATAAGTAAAGGGCCGGCTGGCTTGACAATTAAAGGGTGCTGTAACCCCCAAAGTACACTCCAAACCAAATAAAAAAATATTTTCTGTGTTTGTGAATTGTGTGCACTGTGGCTGCATGTGCATCAACAAAGGAGCAGTGCCAAGCGTGCGCCTGTGTCCCATAAGTAAAGAGCTGGCTGGCTCATTTCTTAAAGGGTGGTGTAACCCACAAAGTGCACTACTCTCCAGCAAAAATAAAAAAATATTTTCTGTGTTTGTGTGCGCCTTATCCGCACGTATATATCAATATAACATAAATGGAGGACCAAACTTTTTTATATTAGGGGTGAGCGGGTTCGGATTTCTGAAATCCGAACTCGGATCTGAAATCGAGGCAAAACATCATCATCCCGCCTTCCGGGTCTCGCGGGTTTTGGATCCTATATAAGGTACCCGCGTCGGCGCCATTTTCTCTCTCGGCTGTGGACAGTGAAGAGGGAGGGTGGGAGTTAGGGCTGGCTGGGCTGTGTAGTGTAGTGTAGTGCAGTGCAGTGTAGTGTTGTGCTGTGCTGTGCTGCGCTGTGCTGCTGTTGTCCATAGGGGCTGTGTCCACTACTTCAAAGTCCATAGGGGCTGGCAGGACTGTGTTGTGCAGTCAGTTGTCCATAGGGGCTGTGTCCACTCCAAAGTCCTGTGCAGAGTCCCAGTCCTAAAGGGGTGTTGTAGTGTTGTCCAGGGGGTGCTCTATCCATCAGGGGTGCTCCCCCCAAGTGCTAAAAAAATATATATTTTTTCTGTGTTTGTGAATTGTGTGCAGTGTGGCTGCACGTGCATCAAAAAGGAGCAGCGCCAAGCATGCGCCTGTGTCCCATTAGTAAAGGGCCAGCTGGCTTGTCCGTTAAAGGGTGCTGTAACCCCCAAAGTACACTCCAAACAAAAAAAATATATATTTTCTGTGTTTGTGAATTGTGTGCACTGTGGCTGCACGTGCTTCAACAAAGGAGCAGCGCCAAGCGTGTGCCTGTGTCCCATAAGTAAAGGGCCAGCTGGCTTGTCCGTTAAAGGGTGCTGTAACCCCCAAAGTACACTCCAAACAAAATAAAAAAATATTTTCTGTGTTTCTGAATTGTGTGCGCAGTAGCCGCACGTGCATCAACAAACTAGTGGCAAGCGTGCGCCTATGTCATAAGTAAAGGTGCAGCTGGCTTGACCGTTAAAGGGTGCTGTAACCCCCAAAGTACACTCCAAACCAAATAAAAAATATTTTCTGTGTTTGTGAATTGTGTGCGCAGTAGCCGCAGGTGCATCAACAAAGTAGTGCCAAGCGTGCGCCTGTGTCATAAGTAAAGGGCCGGCTGGCTTGACCATTAAAGGGTGCTGTAACCCCCAAAGTACACTTCAAACCAAATAAAAAAATATTTTCTGTGTTTGTGAATTGTGTGCGCAGTAGCCGCACGTGCATCAACAAAGTAGTGCCAAGCGTGCGCCTGTGTCATAAGTAAAGGGCCGGCTGGCTTGACCATTAAAGGGTGCTGTAAACCCCAAAGTACACTCCAGTCCAAACCAAATAAAAAAATATTTTCTGTGTTTGTGAATTGTGTGCGCAGTAGCCGCACGTGCTTCAACAAAGTAGTGCCAAGCGTGCGCCTCTGTCATAAGTAAAGGGCCGGCTGGCTTGACCGTTAAAGGGTGCTGTAACCCCCAAAGTACACTCCAAACCAAATAAAAAAATATTTTCTGTGTTTGTGAATTGTGTGCACTGTGGCTGCACGTGCATCAACAAAGGAGCAGTGCCAAGCGTGCGCCTGTGTCCCATAAGTAAAGAGCCGGCTGGCTCATTTCTTAAAGGGTGGTGTAACCCACAAAGTGCACTACTCTCCAGCAAAAATAAAAAAATATTTTCTGTGTTTGTGTGCGCCTTAGCCGCACGTATATATCAATATAACATAAATGGAGGACCAAACTTTCTCTGATAAAAATAAAATAGGGAAAGATCAAGAACCACTTCCTGCTAGTGCTGTTGCTGCTGCTGGGAGTTGTTCATCATCCCAGAGCGGAAGTAGGAACACTGCTACTTTTACTAAACAATTGACCCTCCAACAGTCCCTAGCGATGAGGATGAAGTATGACAGCAGTCATCCTGAAGCAAAACGTATAACTGAGGCCTTGACTGCTATGTTGGTGTTATACGTGCATCCGATATCCGCCATTAGTGCAGTGGGATTTAAACAATTGATGGAGGTAGTGTGTCCCCGGTTACAAATCCCATCTAGATTCCACCTGCATCCTCAAAGCAGCTGCGTCTGTCTGTTAAAGGGTGGTGTAACCCTCAAAGTGCGCTCCACAAACACTAAAAAAATTATTCGTTTTTTTTCTCTTTGTGAAATGTGTGGGCTGTAGCCGCACCTGCATCCTTAAAGCAGCAGCGACAAGCGTGCGTCTGTCTGTTAAAGGGTGGTGTAACCCTCAAAGTGTGCTCCACAAACAATAAAAATATTCTTCTTTTTTTTCTGTCTTTGTGAAATGTGTGGGCTGTAGCCGCACCTGCATCCTTAAAGCAGCAGCGACAAGCGTGCGTCTGTCTGTTAAAGGGTGGTGTAACCCTCAAAGTGTGCTCCACAAACAATTAAAATATTCTTCTTTTTTTTTCTGTCTTTGTGAATTGTGTGGGCTATAGCCGCACTTGCATCCTCAAAGCAGCAGCGACAAGCGTGCGTCTGTCTGTTAAAGGGTGGTGTAACCCTCAAAATGCTCCAAAAAATAAAAAACTATTTTTTTATGTGTTTGTGACTTGTGTGCGATGTAGCCGCACGTGCATCAACACAGTAGCAGCGCCAAGCATGCGCCTGTGTCATAAGTCAAGGGCCGGTTTGGACATCTGGTCCGGACTGAAGGATGTGCCAACAATTTCTGACAAGTCTACTGTCACTGCATATGATACTGTCCTCAAAGCAGCAGTGACAAGTGTGCATCTGTCTGTTAAAGGGTGGTGTAACCCTCAAAGTGTACTCCACAAACAATAAAAATATTCTTCTTTTTTTTCTATCTTTGTGAATTGTGTGGGCTGTAGCCGCACTTGCATCCTCAAAGCAGCAGCGACAAGCGTGCGTCTGTCTGTTAAAGGGTGGTGTAACCCTCAAAGTGCTCCAAAAAATAAAAAACTATTTTTTTAATGTGTTTGTAACTTGTGTGCGATGTAGCCGCACGTGCATCCTTAAAGCAGCAGCGACAAGCGTGCGTCTGTCTGTTAAAGGATTACATCGGTGACAGCATCCAAGTAGGCATGTCAGACAGTCCGTACCTGTACTGGCAGGAAAATGAAGCAATTTGGAGGTCCCTGTACAAACTGGCTCTATTTTATCTGAGTTGCCCCCCCTCCAGTGTGTACTCCGAAAGAGTGTTTAGTGCAGCCGGGAACCTTGTCAGTGAAAGGCGTAGGAGGTTGCTTCCACAAAATGTGGAGAAGATGATGTTCATAAAATGAATTATCAACTCTTTCAGGGAGACCAGCCTCCAGAACGTACAGAGGGACCTGTGGTTGTGGATTCCAGCAGGGACGAATTAATACTCTGTGAGGATGAGGATGTACACAACACTGAAGAGGGTGAGGAATCGGTGGATGAGGAGGATGAGGACGACATCTTGCCTCTGTAGAGCCAGTTTGTGCAGGGACAGATTAATTGCCAGCTTGTTTTGTGGGGGCCCAAACGAACCAATCATTTCAGCCACAGTCATGTGGCAGACCCTGGCGCTGAAATGTTTGGTTTGTTAAAGTGTGCATGTCCTGTTTATACAATATAAGGGTGGGTGGGAGGGCCCAAGGACAATTCCATCTTGCACCTCTTTTTTTTCTTTGAATTATGTACTGTTTGGGGCCTAGTTTTTCAAACTGCTATCCTGTCTGCCACTGCAGTGTCACTCCTAGATGGACCACGTGTTTGTGCCGCCCACTTGTATCTCTTAGCATAGTCATCCAGCTACCTCGGTGCAACCTTTTGGATATAAAAACACTATTGTGAGGTGTGAGGTGTTCAGAATAGACTGGAAATGAGTGTAAATTAAGGTTATTGAGGTTAATAATAGCATAGGAGCAGAAAAACACACAAATTCTGTGATTTTAGCTGTTTTTATGCTTTTTTTAAAAAAAATCAGATCCAAAACACAAAACCCAGAACCCAAAACACGGAAGGGTGGTTTTGGCAAAACCAATCCAGATCCAAAACACGAAGAAAGATCCAGATCCAAAACCAAAACACAAAACACGAAAAGTGGCCGGTGCACACCCCTATTTAATACCTTACCAGATTTTCATTCCAACCAATCAACAAGTTGGCTGGTTGGACAGATAATCTTTAGATGTGTGGCCAGCTTATGTCTTCTTGCTGAATGCTGATTGACGAAGGGGTTTCTTGCTGATGCCTAACATCTGGTCCGGAAGCACTGCATATGTATACTGTACTTGGGTCTGTATAATTCCTTTGCGCCGAAATGTATCTGGATCAATAGCGTGTAACTGACTGTACTTTTTACTTGAATAATACTTTGTGCTTTGGAACCACAGATTCCAGGTCTTAAGTCTTTATTTACTGTATGACTGCGTATGTATAGGCAAGATATTAGAAGGTATAGGAAGGAGTGTATAGAGGTTCTAAGGCAGTATCGTTAATATACTGTGTGTGTATGTATATATATATATATACTGTATACAATATATATACTGTGTATATATATATATATATATATATATATATACACTGTATACAATATATATATATATATTTATATATATATACTCTGTGTATGTATATATAATATATATATATATATATACTGTATACAATAGATATACTGTATATACACACACACAGTATATATATATATATATATATATATATATACATATATATTTTGTGTGCGTGTATGTATACTGTATACAATATATATATATATATTAGGGGTGAGCGGGTTCGGATTTCTGAAATCCGAACTCGGATCTGAAATCGAGGCAAAACATCATCATCCCGCCTTCCGGGTCTCGCGGGTTTTGGATCCTATATAAGGTACCCGCGTCGGCGCCATTTTCTCTCTCGGCTGTGGACAGTGAAGAGGGAGGGTGGGAGTTAGGGCTGGCTGGGCTGTGTAGTGTAGTGTAGTGCAGTGCAGTGTAGTGTTGTGCTGTGCTGTGCTGCGCTGTGCTGCTGTTGTCCATAGGGGCTGTGTCCACTACTTCAAAGTCCATAGGGGCTGGCAGGACTGTGTTGTGCAGTCAGTTGTCCATAGGGGCTGTGTCCACTCCAAAGTCCTGTGCAGAGTCCCAGTCCTAAAGGGGTGTTGTAGTGTTGTCCAGGGGGTGCTCTATCCATCAGGGGTGCTCCCCCCAAGTGCTAAAAAAATATATATTTTTTCTGTGTTTGTGAATTGTGTGCAGTGTGGCTGCACGTGCATCAAAAAGGAGCAGCGCCAAGCATGCGCCTGTGTCCCATTAGTAAAGGGCCAGCTGGCTTGTCCGTTAAAGGGTGCTGTAACCCCCAAAGTACACTCCAAACAAAAAAAATATATATTTTCTGTGTTTGTGAATTGTGTGCACTGTGGCTGCACGTGCTTCAACAAAGGAACAGCGCCAAGCGTGTGCCTGTGTCCCATAAGTAAAGGGCCAGCTGGCTTGTCCGTTAAAGGGTGCTGTAACCCCCAAAGTACACTCCAAACAAAATAAAAAAATATTTTCTGTGTTTGTGAATTGTGTGCGCAGTAGCCGCACGTGCATCAACAAACTAGTGGCAAGCGTGCGCCTATGTCATAAGTAAAGGTGCAGCTGGCTTGACCGTTAAAGGGTGCTGTAACCCCCAAAGTACACTCCAAACCAAATAAAAAATATTTTCTGTGTTTGTGAATTGTGTGCGCAGTAGCCGCAGGTGCATCAACAAAGTAGTGCCAAGCGTGCGCCTGTGTCATAAGTAAAGGGCCGGCTGGCTTGACCATTAAAGGGTGCTGTAACCCCCAAAGTACACTTCAAACCAAATAAAAAAATATTTTCTGTGTTTGTGAATTGTGTGCGCAGTAGCCGCACGTGCATCAACAAAGTAGTGCCAAGCGTGCGCCTGTGTCATAAGTAAAGGGCCGGCTGGCTTGACCATTAAAGGGTGCTGTAAACCCCAAAGTACACTCCAGTCCAAACCAAATAAAAAAATATTTTCTGTGTTTGTGAATTGTGTGCGCAGTAGCCGCACGTGCTTCAACAAAGTAGTGCCAAGCGTGCGCCTCTGTCATAAGTAAAGGGCCAGCTGGCTTGACCATTAAAGGGTGCTGTAACCCCCAAAGTACACTCCAAACCAAATAAAAAAATTTTTTCTGTGTTTGTGAATTGTGTGCACTGTGGCTGCACGTGCATCAACAAAGGAGCAGTGCCAAGCGTGCGCCTGTGTCCCATAAGTAAAGAGCCGGCTGGCTCATTTCTTAAAGGGTGGTGTAACCCACAAAGTGCACTACTCTCCAGCAAAAATAAAAAAATATTTTCTGTGTTTGTGTGCGCCTTAGCCGCACGTATATATCAATATAACATAAATGGAGGACCAAACTTTCTCCGATAAAAATAAAATAGGGAAAGATCAAGAACCACTTCCTCCTAGTGCTGTTGCTGCTGCTGGGAGTTGTTCATCATACCAGAGAGGAAGTAGGAACACCGATACTTTTACTAAACAATTGACCCTCCAACAGTCCCTAGCGATGAGGATGAAGTACGAAAGCAGTCATCCTTAAGCAAAACATATAACTGAGGCCTTGACTGCTTTGTTGGTGTTAGACGTGCATCCGGTATCCGCCATTAGTGCAGTGGGATTTAAACAATTGATGGAGGTAGTGTGTCCCCGGTTCCAAATCCCGTCTAGATTCCACCTGCATCCTCAAAGCAGCAGTGACAAGTGTGCGTCTGTCTGTTAAAGGGTGGTGTAACCCTCAAAGTGCGCTCCACAAACACTAAAAAAATTCTTCTTTTTTTTCTCTTTGTGAAATGTGTGGGCTGTAGCCGCACGTGCATCCTTAAAGCAGCAGCGACAAGCGTGCGTCTGTCTGTTAAAGGGTGGTGTAACCCTCAAAGTGCGCTCCACAAACAATAATAAAATTCTTCTTTTTTTTCTCTTTGTGAAATGTGTGGGCTGTAGCCGCACCTGCATCCTTAAAGCAGCAGCGACAAGTGTGCGTCTGTCTTTTAAAGGGTGGTGTAACCCTCAAAGTGTGCTCCACAAACAATAAAAATATTCTTCTTTTTTTTTCTGTCTTTGTGAAATGTGTGGGCTGTAGCCGCACCTGCATCCTTAAAGCAGCAGCGACAAGCATGCGTCTGTCTGTTAAATGGTGGTGTAACCCTCAAAGTGTGCTCCAGAAACAATAAAAAAATTATTCTTTTTTTTTCTGTCTTTGTGAATTGTGTTGGCTGTAGCCGTACTTGCATCCTCAATGCAGCAGCGACAAGCGTGCGTCTGACTGTTAAAGGGTGGTGTAACCCTCTAAGTGCTCCAAAAAATAAAAAACTATTTTTTTTATATGTTTGTAACTTGTGTGCAATGTAGCCGCACGTGCGTCAACACAGTAGCAGCGCCAAGCATGCGCCTGTGTCATAAGTCAAGGGCCGGTTTGGACATCTGGTCCGGACTGAAGGACGTGCCAACAATTTCTGACAAGTCTACTGTCACTGCATATGATACTGTCCTCAAAGCAGCAGCGACAAGCGTGCATCTGTCTGTTAAAGGGTGGTGTAACCCTCAAAGTGTGCTCCACAAACAATAAAAATATTCTGCTTTTTTTTTCTCTTTGTGAATTGTGTGGGCTGTAGCCGCACTTGCATCCTCAAAGCAGCAGCGACAAGCGTGCGTCTGTCTGTTAAAGGGTGGTGTAACCCTCAAAGTGCTCCAAAAAATAAAAACCTATTTTTTTATGTGTTTGTGACTTGTGTGCTATGTAGCCGCACGTGCCTCAACACAGTGCACCTGTGTCATAGGTCAAGGTCCGGTTTGGACATCTGGTCCGGACTGAAGGACGTGCCAACAATTTCTGACAAGTCTACTGTCACTGCATATGATACTGTCCTCAAAGCAGCAGTGACAAGCGTGCGTCTGTCTGTTAAAGGGTGGTGTAACCCTCAAAGTGTGCTCCACAAACAATAAAAATATTCTTCTTTTTTTTCTGTCTTTGTGAATTGTGTGGGCTGTAGCCGCACTTGCATCCTCAAAGCAGCAGCGACAAGCGTGCGTCTGCATGTTAAAGGGTGGTGTAACCCTCAAAATGCTCCAAAAAATAAAAACCTATTTTTTTATGTGTTTGTGACTTGTGTGCGATGTAGCCGCATGTGCATCAACACAGTAGCAGCGCCAAGCGTGCGCCTGTGTCATAAGTCAAGGGCCGGTTTGGACATCTGGTCCGGACTGAAGGACGTGCCAACAATTTCTGACAAGTCTACTGTCACTGCATATGATACTGTCCTCAAAGCAGCAGTGACAAGCGTGCGTCTGTCTGTTAAAGGGTGGAGTAACCCTCAAAGTGTGCTCCACAAATAATAAAAATATTCTTTTTTTTTCTGTCTTTGTGAATTGTGTGGGCTGTAGCCGCACTTGCATCCTCAAAGCAGCAGCGACAAGCGTGCGTCTGTCTGTTAAAGGGTGGTGTAACCCTCAAAGTGCTCCAAAAAAAAAAACAACTATTTTTTTTATGTGTTTGTGACTTGTGTGCGATGTAGCCGCACGTGCATCCTTAAAGAAGCAGCAACAAGCGTGCGTCTGTCTGTTAAAGGATTACATCGGTGACAGCATCCAAGTAGGCATGTCAGACAGTCCGTACCTGTACTGGCAGGAAAATGAAGCAATTTGGAGGTCCCTGTACAAACTGGCTCTATTTTATCTGAGTTGCCCCCCCTCCAGTGTGCACTCTGAAAGATTGTTTAGTGCAGCCGGGAACCTTGTCAGCAAAAGGCGTAGGAGGTTGCTTCCACAAAATGTGGAGAAGATGATGTTCATAAAAATGAATTATCAACTTTTCCTGGGAGACCAGCCTCCAGAACGTACAGAGGGACCTGTGGTGGTGGATTCCAGCGGGGACGAGTTAATACTCTGTGAGGATGAGGATGTACACAACACTGAAGAGGGTGAGTAATCGGTGGATGAGGAGGATGAGGACGACATCTTGCCTCCGTAGAGCCAGTTTGTGCAGGGACAGATTAATTGCCAGCTTGTTTTGTGGGGGCCCAAAACAAAACAATAATTTCAGCCACAGTCGTGTGGCAGACCCTGGCGCTGAAATGATTGGTTTGTTAAAGTGTGCATGTCCTGTTTATACAACATAAGGGTGGGTGGGAGGGCCCAAGGACAATTCCATCTTGCACCTCTTTTTTTTCTTTGCATTATGTTCTGTTTGGGGCCTAGTTTTTCAAACTGCTATCCTGTCTGCCACTGCAGTGTCACTCCTAGATGGGCCACGTGTTTGTGCCGCCCACTCGTATCTCTTAGCATAGTCATCCAGCTACCTCGGTGCAACCTTTTGGACATAAAAACACTATTGTGAGGTGTGAGGTGTTCAGAATAGAGTGGAAATGAGTGGAAATTAAGGTTATTGAGGTTAATAATAGCATAGGAGCAGAAAAACCCACAAATTCCGTGATTTTAGCTGTTTTTGTGCTTTTTTAAAAAAAAATACAGATCCAAAACATAAAACCCAGAACCCAAAACACGGAAGGGTGGTTTTGGCAAAACCAATCCAGATCCAAAACACGAAGAAAGATCCAGATCCAAAACCAAAACACAAAACACGAAAAGTGGCCAGTGCACACCCCTAATATATATATATATTAGGGGTGTGCACCGGCCACTTTTCGTGGCATCGCAACCACCACCACACTTGGACTCTCCTTGGGGATTTGTGATATCTTCTTATAACGCACAGTTCTTCGCTTTGCTTTTGCCAGCTTAACTCGTTTGATTTTTTTAGTGGGAGGAGGGCTTCCATCGTCATGTGATGCTGAACCACTAGTCATGAACATAGGGAAAGACCTTAGCCATTCCTTGCCACTACGTGTCGGAAATGGCATATTGGCAAGTTTACGTTTCTCTTCAGATGATTTAAATGTTTTTTCAAGGTCATTTTCCTGAACTTTGTCATTTGGGATTGTATGTGCCCTCTACTATGACATTGGGCATCGGCTTTGGCAGACGACGTTGATGGCATGTTATCGTCTATGTCATGACTAGTGGCAGCAGCTTCAGCACTAGGAGGAAGTGGTTCTTGATCTTTCCCTATTTTATTTTTATCGGAGAAAGTTTGGTCCTCCATTTATGTTATATTGATATATACGTGCGGCTAAGGCGCACACAAACACAGAAAATAACTTTGTGGGTTACACCACCCTTTAAGAAATGAGCCAGCCGGCTCTTTACTTATGGGACACAGGAGCACGCTTGGCGCTGCTCCTTTGTTGATGCACGTGCAGCTACAGCCCACACAATTCACAAACACAGAAAATATTTTTTTATTTTGTTTGGAGTGCCCTTTGGGGGTCACAGCACCCTTTAATGGACAAGCCAGCTGGCCTTTTAATTATGGGACACATGCGCACGCTTGGCGCTGCTCCTTTGTTGATGCACGTGCAGCCACAGTGCACACAATTCACAAACACAGAAAAATATATTTTTTTATTTTGTTTGGAGAGCCCTTTGGGGATTACAGCACCCTTTAACGGACAAGCCAGCCGGGCTTTTACTTATGGGACACAGGCGCACGCTTGGTGCTGCTCCTTCGTTGATGCACGTGCAGCCACAGTGTACACAATGCACAAACACAGAAAAACATATTTTTTTATTTTGTTTGGAGTTCCCTTTGGGGGTCACAGCACCCTTTAACGGACAAGCCAGCCGGCCTTTTACTTATGGGACACAGGCGCACGCTTGGCGCTGCTCCTTCGTTGATGCATGTGCAGCCACAGTGCACACAATTCACAAACACAGAAAAACATATTTTTTTATTTTGCTTGGAGTTCCCTTTGGGGGCTACATCACCCTTTAGCAGTCAATCCAGCCGGCCCTTTATTTATGGGACACAGGCGAACGCTTGGAACTACTTTGTTGATGCACGTGCGGCTACTGCGCACCCAGTTCACAAACACAAAAAAATATATTTTTTATTTTGTTTGGAGTGCCCTTTGGGGGTTACAGCACCTTTTAATGGACAAGCCAGCCGGCCTTTTACTTATGGGACACAGGTGCACGCTTGGCACTACTTTGTTGATGCATGTGCGGCTACTGCGCACACAATTCACAAACACAAAAAAATATATTTTTTTATTTTGTTTGGAGTGCCCTTTGGGGGTTACAGCACCCTTTAATGGACAAGCCAGCTGGCCTTTCACTTATGGGACACAGGCGCATGCTTGGCACTACTTTGTTGATGCACGTGCGGCTACTGCGCACCCAATTCACAAACACAAAAAAATATATTTTTATATTTTGTTTGAAGTGCCCTTAGGGGGTTACAGCACCCTTTAACGGACAAGACAGCCGACCTTTTACTTATGGGACACAGGTGCAAGCTTGGCGCTGCTCCTTTGTTGATGCGCGTACAGCCACAGTGCACACAATTCACAAACACTGAAAAAATATTTTTTTTTTAGCACTTGGGGGGAGCACCCCCTGGATAACACTACAGCACCCCTTTAGGACTGGGACACTGCACAGGACTTTGGAGTGGACACAGTCCCTATGGACAACTGACTGCACAACACAGTCCAGCCAGCCCCTATGGACTTTGAATTAGTGGACACAGCCCCTATGGACAACAGCAGCACAGCGCAGCACAGCACAACACTACACTGAACTACACTACACTACACTACAACACTACACTACACTACACAGCCCAGCCAGCCCTAACTCCCACCCTCCCTCTTCACTGTCCACAGCCAATTGCGAAAATGGCACCGACGCGGGTACCTTATATAGGATCCAAAACCCGCGAGACCCGGAAGGCGGGATGATGACGTTTTGCCTCGATTTCAGATTAGAGTCAGGCAGGAAAAGTTGAGCCTGACTCAGATCGGCATCGGATCGGGGGGGCTCGGGTGGGTTCGGATTTCAGAAATCCGAACCCGCTCACCCCTAATATATATATATATATATATATATATATATACTGTATCCAATATATATATTTATACTGTATCCAATATATATATATATATTTATATATATATATATATATATATATACTGTGTATGTATGAATATATATATATATATATATATATATATATATATTATATATAAATATATATATATATATATATATATAGTGATGCTGAATCGATCATGTTGGAGGCCATACTGTGATGAAATGCAACCTGCATATGGTTGGAGCAAGTTTTGATACCGTAAGCGATGGTGGTGTCTAAAGGTACACCAAGCAGTATTGCAGCATTTGTAGCGTTAATGCTGGGTACACATTTAACGAGCACAGGCTCAGTGATGGGACCAGCGGTGGTGTTGGGAGCAACATCGCCATAGCGGGTGCCATGCCGCATTCGGCAGCATGGCCCTCGTTAACGATGTCACCCGTCGGACATGCATGCAAGTCCCAGGGACGATGTCGCTGACGATGCGCCGGAGCGCGCATCATTAGTTAAATTGAGGATACACACTAGACAATGGCCCTCATTCAGAGCCACTCGCTAGCGGCAGTACGCTCGTTCCGAGCGATGTTCGCACATCTGCGCATGCGTACGGTTTTTAGTACGCATGCGCGAACCAGTCAGTGCGGCTGAAAAACGTTGGTACGCAATATAGCGAGGGCCTGCTATTTTGAGTGACAGAATGAGGCATATGTGGGTGGTAACAGGGGAAGGTGCTTGAAAACGGGGAGTGGAGATCCGAACGCAGGCGTGCTTAAAGGTCAAAACGGGCGTTTTAAGGGAGTGCATAATTAATACAGCAGCGTCATTGACCACGTCACTTGGTTTTTTTTAACTCAGAACTGCTTGCAAAATGGCGGTTGAAAACACCAACCACAAGAATAGCGAGCAGTTCATACGCTGTACGATGTACTCGATTAATCTAATAAATAGCGGACATGACGTATGATGCGTGCGGCCAGGGGGCGTTTTTATCAAAAAAACGAGCGTATGTTTTGCTCGCTCGTTCAGACTTAGAGGTGGGAACAGACTTCAATTTGCGAACGGATCATTTGAATAGCCACCCCTTGTTTTTGAACGAACGACCACAAATAGCGAACGGCTCTGAATCAGGCCCAATGTTCCGTCCAATCCGTCCGGATCGGACAATATATCATTTAGTGTGTACCGGCCATAAGAGTAGGTGTCTCAGTCCTTGCAGATGCAGACGCACGGCTGTGCACAATTCAAGGGGTTAGTAGTAGCCGCAACTGTGTTCAATTTAGAATCAGGGCCAATAAAGAGGGCGTATCCCATTCCCTCAGACCCCACCCTCTCAACAGAGCCCGCCCCCATCAGGACTGCTTCCAAAAATTTCCCGGGCTGGATTTCCATCCCAATCCACCCCTGTCCCTGTCCTCCAGCCGCAGGGGGTAGTACTGCAGTAGAAACCTACCCCATGCGTGGTGCAGAAGATGCGACAGACATTGGTGTGCACACTCCAAATGCACAGCTCACAATAGAACACAACTCTCACTACACTCCCACACCACACCCACAGGACTCTTCTCGTACATGTGAATGCTCTGTTGCTCCTCAGTAATGCCCATTCAGCCTCTGTGTGTGCAATGGGGTGTGGCCTCATGATGTGAAGCCATGTCCACTTATGTGTACCACACTTGGTGGCATGATCGCATGTCACGACCCCCCTTTCTCAGCATTGACTCAATGGGCTTAGAGGCAGGGAAGAGGCTGGGGGGCGGGCTGCCCAGCAGCTGCTGCTCCGCTGAGTAAGCCAGGCTTGCTCAGCATAGCAGCAGCTGCTGGCAGCCCCCAGGTTCTACCCTGCCTCTCTCTGCAGTGCGGCTGCTCGGTGACACCATCCAAGGGGGTGACACTAAAATAGCAGAACATCTCTGCTATTTTGGTGTCACCCCCTTGGATGGTGTCACCTGGTGCGGCCCGCACCCCCCCTTGTGACACCAGTGGGTGCAGCCCTCATTCGTACTTGAGTGCAATGCTGAATCAGGCTCTTAGGGCTCTATTTACTAAGGGGAGATAAGGGGTTACAAATGCTAAAGGAAGAGAAAATCCCTGTACATACCGCTTCCCAGTATGTACTAAAGGGATTTTCTCTGCCTGCAGCCTGCCAGTGCTAAGTGTAGGCTACAACATCGCACTGCACCTGGGGCACTTAGGGTTGCCATAGACACCTATGGCAGCGCTAAGTGTCCCAGATATTACTAAGAGGAGATGTCACTTACCGTTAGGTGTCTTCTCCAGCGCTGATACTGCCTCCTACAGATGGCATCAGGCACTCTTCCAGCATCTTTTCACTTGTTCTGTGTCTCACAAATGTTCTTCTGTGTGATCCAAACACCTCAATTCTTCGATTCGTCTGTCCATAACACTTTTTTCCAATCTTCCTCTGTCCAATTTCCGTGTTCTTTTGCCCATATTAATCTTTTCCTTTTATTGGCCAGTCTCAGATATGGCTTTTTATTTTCCAATCTGCTTAGAAGGCCAGCATCCCGGAGTCGCCTCTTCACTGTAGACGTTGACACTGGCATTTTGCGGGTACTTGTCTTCTTGCACCATAGCCTCCCACTTCTCTTTATACTCTGGTTAGAGTCTGTTTGTGCTGTTCTCTGAAGGGAGTAGTACACACCGTTGTAGGAAATGTTCAGTTTCTTGGCAATTACTCACATGGAATAGCCTTCTTTTCTAAGAAAAAGAATAGACTGCCGAGTTTCACATGAAAGTTCTCTTTTTCTGGCCATTTGGAGAGTATAATCGAACACACAAATGTGATGCTCCTGATACTCAACTAACTCAAAGGATGGCCAGTTTTATAGCTTCTCTAAAGAGCAAACCCGTTTTCAGCTGTGCTAACATAATAGCACAAGGGTTTTCAAGAGTTTTCTAATCATCCATTAATCTTCTAATGCGTTTAGCAAACACAGTGTACCATTAGAACACTGGAGTGATGGATGCTGGAAATGGGCCTCTATACACCTATGTAGATATTCCTTTAAAAACCAGACATTTGCAGCTACTGTAGTATAATCATTTACCACAATAACACTAAATAGAGTGTATTTTTGATTAATTTAATATTATCTTCATTGAAAAAATAGTGCTTTTCTTTAAAAAATAAGGAAATTTCTAAGTGACCCCAAACTTTTGAACAGTAGGCTATATATATATATATATATATCTATATATATATATACACATATATGTGTATATGTATCTATGTATGTATATATATAGTATATATTAGGGGTGTGCACCGGCCACTTTTCGTGTTTTGTGTTTTGGTTTTGGATCTGGATCTTTCTTCGTGTTTTGGATCTGGATTGGTTTTGCCAAAACCACCCTTCCGTGTTTTGGGTTCTGGGTTTTATGTTTTGGATCTGTATTTTTTTTTAAAAAAGCATAAAAACAGCTAAAATCACAGAATTTGTGGGTTTTTCTGCTCCTATGCTATTATTAACCTCAATAACCTTAATTTCCACTCATTTCCACTCTATTCTGAACACCTCACACCTCACAATAGTGTTTTTATGTCCAAAAGGCTGCACCGAGGTAGCTGGATGACTATGCTAAGCGATACGAGTGGGTGACACAAACACGTGGCCCATCTAGGAGTGGCACTGCAGTGGCAGACAGGATGGCAGTTTGAAAAACTAGGCCCCAAACTGTACATAATGCAAATGCAAAGGAAAAAAACAGGTGCAAGATGGAATTGTCCTTGTGCCCTCCCACCCACCCTT
The DNA here is from genome assembly GCA_031769625.1 of Taudactylus pleione. Classification (NCBI taxonomy): domain Eukaryota; kingdom Metazoa; phylum Chordata; class Amphibia; order Anura; family Myobatrachidae; genus Taudactylus; species Taudactylus pleione. Next base: position 6,169,023 of record JAUIMM010000350.1, on the reverse strand, counting down.
ATGTTGTACAAACAGGACATGCACACTTTAACAAACCAATCATTTCAGCACCAGGGTCTGCCACACGACTGTGGCTGAAATGATTGGTTCGTTTGGGCCCCCACAAAACAAGCTGGCAATTAATCTGTCCCTGCACAAACTGGCTCTACGGAGGCAAGATGTCGTCCTCATCCTCCTCATCCACCGATTCCTCACCCTCTTCAGTGTTGTGTACATCCTCATCCTCACAGAGAATTAACTCATCCCCGCTGGAATCCACCACCACAGGTCTCTCTGTACGTTCTGGAGGCTGGTCTCCCTGGAAGAGTTGATAATTCATTTTTATGAACATCATCTTCTCCACATTTTGTGGAAGCAACCTCCTACGCCTTTCGCTGACAAGGTTCCCGGCTGCACTCTTTCGGAGTACACACTGGAGGGGGGGCAACTCAGGTAAAATAGAGCCAGTTTGTACAGGGACCTCCAAATTGCCTCTTTTTCCTGCCAGTATAGGTATGGACTGTCTGACATGCCTACTTGAATGCTGTCACCGATGTAATCCTCCACCATTCTGTCAATGGTGACAGTATCATATGCAGTGACAGTAGACATGTCAGAAATTGTTGCCAGGTCCTTCAGTCCAGACCAGATGTCCAAACTTGGTCCTGCCTGCCCTGCATCACCGCCAGCGGGTTGCTTAGGATACCTAAGTTTTTTCCTGGCAGCCCTAGTTGCGGGAGAAAATGAAGAAGGAGCTGTTGACGTGTCACGTTCCGCTTCAGCTGACAGTGTTTTCACCAGCAGGTCTTTGCACCTCTGCAGGCTTGCTTTAAACCTAGGATCGAGCACGGTGGCCAAAATGTAGTGGTCTGATTTCAACAGATTGACCTCCCTGGAATCCTGGCAAAGCGAATGAAGGGCTTCATCCACAAGTCCCACATACCGAGCGGAATCGCTCCATCTTAGCTCCTCCTTCACTTTCTCCAGTTGCTTCTGCAAAAGCCTGATGAGGAGAATGACCTGACTCAAGCTGGCAGTGTCTGAACTGACTTCACGTGTGGCAAGTTCGAAGGGCTGGAGAACCTTGCACAACACGGAAATCATTCTCCACTGCGCTTGAGTCAGGTGGATACCCCCTGCTTTGCCTGTGTCATAGGTGGATGTATAGGCTTGAATGGCCTTTTGCTGCTCCTCCATCCTCTGAAGCATATAGAGTGTTGAGTTCCACCGCGTCACAACCTCTTGCTTCAGGTGATGGCGGGGCAGGTTCAAGAGTGTTTGCTGGCGCTCCAGTCTTCGGCACGCAGTTGCTGAATGGCGAAAGTGGCCAGAAATTTTTAGGGTCACCCAAAGCGTCTCCTGCACGCCCCTGTCGCTTTTCAGAAAATTCTGCACCACCAAGTTTATTGTGTGAGCAAAACATGGGACGTGCTGGAATTTGCCCAGATGTAATGCCCGCACAATATTGGTGGCGTTGTCAGATATCACAAATCCCCAGGAGAGTCTAAGTGGGGTAAGCCACTGGGCGATGATTTCCCTCAGTTTCTCTAAGAGGTTGTCGGCGGTGTGCCTCTTACTGAAACCGGTGATACACAGCGTAGCCTGCCTTGTAACGAGCTGGCGTTTCTGAGATGCTGCTACTGGTGACGCTGCTGCTGTTGCTGCGTAAGGTGATACATCTACCCAGTGGGCTGTCACAGTCATATAGTCCTTAGTCTGCCCTGTTCCACTTGTCCACATGTCCGTGGTTAAGTGGACATTGTGTACAACGGCATTTTTCAGGACACTGAGGACACTTTTTCTGACGTTTCTGTACAGTCTCGGTATCGCCTGCCTAGTGAAGTGGAATCTAGACGGGATTTGGAACCGGGGACACACTACCTCCATCAATTGTCTAAATCCCACTGCACTAATGGCGGATACCGGACGCACGTCTAACACCAACATAGCAGTCAAGGCCTCAGATATACGTTTTGCTTCAGGATGACTGCTGTCGTACTTCATCCTCCTCGCTAAGGACTGTTGGAGCGTCAATTGTTTAGTAAAAGTAGTGGTGTTCCTACTTCCTCTCTGGGATGATGAACGACTCCCAGCAGCAGCAACAGCAGCAGCGGCAGCAGGAGGCGTAGCAATGCAGGATCCTCCGGAGGAATCCCGGATAGGAGAGTCAGTCATGCCAGTGACATGGCCTGCAGGACTACTTCCAATCCTGACTAAGGAGGAAATTGACGAGGAGGGAGTTGACGGTGTGGTTTGCAGGCGCTTGGATACAACAGGACAACGGGATTTAGGTGTCCCTGGACTGCTTACGGTCTTAGCCAAAGTTTCTGAACTTGACAGTAACTTTTTATGAATGCGCTGCAGGTGCCGTATAAGGGAGGATGTTCCTAGGTGGTTAACATCCCTACCCCTACTTATTTCACCTTTACATATGGTACATATGGCAAGACAGTTGTTGTCCGGATTTGGATAGAAATATTGCCAGACCAAAGAGGTGGAATGTTTGGTCTTCTGCCCAGGCATGACCATGATGGGCTTTTTCATCCCACGGACAACAACTGTCTCCCCCGGAGCCTGATTTAAACAAACCACATCACCATCAGAATCCTTCTCGCCAACTTCCTCCTCAGCGCCAGCTACACCAGTATCCTCATCCTGTTGTACTTCAACAGTGACATCTTCAATTTGCATATCAGCAAGTGGACCGTGGGTGCTCCTTTCAGCACTTGCAGGGGGCGTGCAAATGGTGGAAAGAGCCACCTCTTCCCGTCCAGTGCTGGGAAGGTCAGGCATCGCAACCACCACCACACTTAGACTCTCCTTGGGGATTTGTGATATCTTCTTATAACGCACAGTTCTTCGCTTTGCTTTTGCCAGCTTAACTCGTTTGATTTTTTTAGTGGGAGGAGGGCTTCCATCGTCATGTGATGCTGAACCACTAGTCATGAACATAGGGAAAGACCTTAGCCATTCCTTGCCACTACGTGTCGGAAATGGCATATTGGCAAGTTTACGTTTCTCTTCAGATGATTTAAATGTTTTTTCAAGGTCATTTTCCTGAACTTTGTCATTTGGGATTGTATGTGCCCTCTACTATGACATTGGGCATCGGCTTTGGCAGACGACGTTGATGGCATGTTATCGTCTATGTCATGACTAGTGGCAGCAGCTTCAGCACTAGGAGGAAGTTGTTCTTGATCTTTCCCTATTTTATTTTTATGGGAGAAAGTTTGGTCCTCCATTTATGTTATATTGACATATACGTGCGGCTAAGGCGCACACAAACACAGAAAATAATTTTTTTATTTTTGTTGGAGACTAGTGCACTTTGTGGGTTACTCCACCCTTGAAGAATTGAGCCATCCGGCCCTTTACTTATGGGACACAGGCGCACGCTTGGCGCTGCTCCTTTGTTGATGCACATGCAGCTACAGCCCACACAATTCACAAACACAGAAAATATTTTTTTATTTTGTTTGGAGTGCCCTTTGGGGGTTACAGCACCCTTTAGCGGTCAATCCAGCTGGCCCTTTATTTATGGGACACAGGCGCACGCTTGGCACTACTTTGTTGATGCACGTGCGGCTACTGCGCACACAATTCACAAACACAGAAAATATTTTTTTATTTTGTTTGGAGTGCCCTTTGAGGGTTACAGCATCCTTTAACGGACAAGCCAGCCGGCTTTTTACTTATGGGACACAGGCGCACACTTGGCGCTGCTCCTTTGTTGATGCACGTGCAGCTACAGTGCACACAATTCACAAACACAGAAAACATTTTTTTATTTTGTTTGGAGTGCCCTTTGGGGGTTACAGCACCCTTTAGCGGTCAATCCAGCTGGCCCTTTATTTATGGGACACAGGCACACGCTTGGCACTACTTTGTTGATGCAAGTGCGGCTACTGCGCACACAATTCACAAACACAAAAAAATATATTTTTTTATTTTGTTTGGAGTGTCCTTTGGGGGTTACAGCACCCTTTACCAGGCAATCCAGCCGACCCTTTATTTATGGGACACAGGCGCACGCTTGGCACTACTTTGTTGATGCATGTGCGGCTACTGCGCACACAATTCACAAACACAAAAAAATATATTTTTTTATTTTGTTTGGAGTGCCCTTTGGGGGTTACAGCACCCTTTAGCAGTCAATCCAGCCGGCCCTTTATTTATGGGACACAGGCGCACGCTTGGCACTACTTTGTTGATGCACGTGCGGCTACTGCGCACACAATTCAGAAACAAAAAAATATATTTTTTTATTTTGTTTGGAGTGCCCTTTGGGGGTTACAGCACACTTTAGTGGTCAATCCAGCCGGCCCTTTATTTATGGGATACAGGCGCACGCTTGGCACTACTTTGTTGATGCACGTGTGGCTACTGCGCACACAATTCACAAACACAAAAAAATATATATTTTTATTTTGTTTGGAGTGCCCTTTGGGGGTTACAGCACCCTTTAGCGGTCAATCCAGCTGGCCCTTTATTTATGGGACACAGGCGCACGCTTGGCACTACTTTGTTGATGCACGTGCGGCTACTGCGCACACAATTCACAAACACAAAAAAATATATTTTTTTATTTTGTTTGGAGTGCCCTTTGGGGGTTACAGCACCCTTTAGCGGTCAATCCAGCTGGCCCTTTATTTATGGGACACAGGCGCACGCTTGGCACTACTTTGTTGATGCACGTGCGGCTACTGCGCACACAATTCACAAACACAAAAAAATATATTTTTTTATTTTGTTTGGAGTGCCCTTTGGGGGTTACAGCACCCTTTAGCGGTCAATCCAGCCGGCCCTTTATTTATGGGACACAGGCGCACGCTTGGCACTACTTTGTTGATGCACCTGCGGCTACTGCGCACAAAATTCACAAACACAAAAAAATATATTTTTTTATTTTGTTTGGAGTGCCCTTTGGGGGTTACAGCACCCTTTAGCGGACAATCCAGCTGGCCCTTTATTTATGGGACACAGGCGCACGCTTGGCACTACATTGTTGATGCACGTGCGGCTACTGCGCACACAATTCACAAACACAAAATAATATATTTTTTTATTTTGTTTGGAGTGCCCTTTGGGGGTTACAGCACCCTTTAGCGGTCAATCCAGCTGGCCCTTTATTTATGGGACACAGGCGCACGCTTGGCACTACTTTGTTGATGCACCTGCGGCTACTGCGCACAAAATTCACAAACACAAAAAATTATATTTTTTTATTTTGTTTGGAGTGCCCTTTGGGGGTTACAGCACCCTTGAACGGACAAGCCAGCCGGCCTTTTACTTATGGGACACAGGCGCACGCTTGGCGCTTCTCCTTTGTTGATGCACGTGCAGCCACAGTGCACACAATGCACAAACACAGAAAAAAATAAAAAAAAATTATGCACTTGGGGGGAGCACCCCTGACGGACAGAGCACCCCCTGGACAACACTACAGCACCCCTTTAGGACTGGGACACTGCTCAGGACTTTGCAGTGTCACAGCCCCTATGGACAACTGACTGCACAACACAGTCCAGCCAGCCCCTATGGACTTTGAAGTAGTGGACACAGCCCCTATTGACAACAGCAGCACAGTGCAACACTACACTGCACTACACTACACTACACTACACAGCCCAGCCAGCCCTAACTACCACCCTCCCTCTTCACTGTCCACAGCCGAGTGAGAAAATGGCGCTGACGCGGGTACCTTATATAGGATCCAAAACCCGCGAGACCCGGAAGGCGGGATGATTACGTTTTGCTTCGGTTTCAGATCCGAGTCAGGCGAGAAAAGTCGAGCCTGACTCGGATCGGCCTCGGATCAGGGGGGCTCGGGGGGGTTCGGATTTCAGAAATCCGAACCCGCTCACCCCTACCCTAAAGTAATTTGAAAAATATTCTGCAAAAATGCACCTGCCGCTAATAGCCTATTCTAGAAAACACCTGCCACATACTTGCAGAATAGCCCTAAACCTATTTCCCTATTTTTAAACACTTTTTTCCATTTTTTTTGTTTCACCCCAATTTTTAAATAATTTTTTTGTGGTGTCTCTATTTTTTTTTTTTTTTTTTTTTTACGCAGTTTATTTTTAAATGACATTCCCAGGGTTGCAGGCTATTTTTTTTAAGCCTGCACCCCTAAACCCCAATTCTGCACTTTTTTTCGCCACCTATTCAGTGGTGAAAAGTTATCCCGTTTGTTTTCAAAGACTTTTCGAACCTGCGAAATGTCTTTGAAATTGAATACGGGGATAATTAAAATCGGCGAAGATGACGTCATCGGCGATAATTTATCACCGATTCCGAAATTTTCGCTCCAAATTGAATACCCCTGATGGCTTTTGATATTTTTGTGCCTTTGTCAATGGGAGTACTAAGTGTTTTTGCATCTGTACAGAGCTGGCCCTAAGCAATTTGATGCCCTAGGCAAGATTTTTGTTGGCGACCCCTATGAGGTAATCCCACCATCAAGCTTAGTGTTTATACAAGGACACCAAGTTATGGCTTATTTTTTATTGTTAAAGAAACATGTGCTAAATGCACAAAATATACAACTATCCAGGCATCCTCCTTTATTATGGCCCGCGGCGCAGAGGTGAACGGCATAATATGAGTCAGTCAGACTCATTATACTGCTCCCTGCTGCTGGCCCCTTCATTGTGGCGGTCAGGGCGGTCAGTGCAATGTACCGGCTGCACCGCCACTAGTTCCACCTCTGACCCAGCACCCCTCTCCCTGTTTCACAGCACAGCACCCATCACCCAACAGCACAGATCACAGAATCAGCCAACAACAACCATCACCCCTCTTCCACACAGCAATCCTCACCCAGCACACCACCCCTCATCAGGCCCGGCAAGGGCCGCGCTGGGCCCGGGTAAATGGGGTGTGGCCTAATCACAGGAGGCGTGGTCACACCCCCTTAGGTAGATGTAATAAAAAAAGAAAAGTTTTGCAGCGCCACGAGGGGGCTGTGTGAACCCCCTCACCCGGCACATAACAGGCATAGGAAAGTGCTGTGGCTGCTTCTTAGCAGCCACGAGCAGTCTCCCAGTGTAGCCCTGCACACTGCAGCGTGTGCTGGGCTGCTGTGATGTAAGAAGGGGGGCAGCGGTGCCGTACCCAGGCCCCTGCCGGGCCCCTTGAGCAAGTCCGGGCCCAGATAATTAGTACCCGCTCCCCCCCCTTCTCGGCACTCCTGCCCCTCATACAGAACCCCTCTGTCCTCTCCTGGCAGTTCCAACGCTGCTTGCCCACTCACTGGGCCTCATTCAATAAGGGGCAGAGTGTGACCTGCCTGCGACCCGCTGTTACCCAGCTTACCCGCCGCCCAAGAATTTGACACAGAGGCAAAGTTTTTGGGTACAATTCCAGTAACAGTTTTATTTATTTTACCTTATTAACATATTGCAGGGCACCAAAAGGAAGCAGTGGGCAAGGCTAACTCCTCCCCTGGTTTCTCCAAGTCATTTTGTGAGGCGTGCCCCGCCTACCCAGTAGGCACCACAGCTACACGCCCTAGGGACCCAGCCCCCTGGTGCATATCACGCTCGCCTGGCATGCAGCCCACAGGGCCCAACCAACCAAGGTTGGAGCCGGGCGTACGGCCATTCACCGAGGATTAATCTGCTAACCTCTGCTGGTTCCCCCATTCACTAAGCCTTGCGCTCTGCTTATTTCCCGATGCCTGCCAACTGTGACAAGTGCAATTCAATCATTAGAAGTTCAACATCTCTTCCCACACCAAACAAAACACCCTTCTGCCCTTTGAAAAGAAACCCCCGGTTACAGGAAGCACCTTGACCCCTGCAAGAGAAACACCCTTTATTCACACATCAGTTTGCTCAACTTTTTTTTTTATATATATATATATATATATATATATATATAGATATATATATATATATACACGTATACCTGCCCCCCCTTCGCTCACACGCTGTCCCTTAGGGAGGGTGGGTGAGGATTGCTTCCTGTGCTGCTCCACCATGAGTACTGAGCCTCCCCCCTGCCCCATGCTTTTAACCATCCCCAGCCAGCCCGGCCCTGGCTGCTGCTAACTGGCCACCCTGCAACCCCAGGTGTGAAAGGAAGGATGGGCATACCTGCCCATCCCCTTTTCTTCCGACCACTAGGCCGCGGGCCGCACCTCACCCCTCCCCCTTATCCTGTTCTGCCGCCATTTTGGACACCTCTGCTCCTGTAAGGGACAAAGGGCGACCTGTCTGCAACCCATTATTACCCAGCTTACCTGCTGCTCAAGAAGTTGACACAGAGGCAAAGATTTTGGGTACAATTCTGGTCACAGCTTTATTTATTTTACCTTATTAACATATTGCAGGGCACCGAAAGAAAGCAGTGGGCAAGGCTAACTCCTCCCCTGGTTTCGCCAAGTAATTTTTTTGGGTGTGCCCCGCCTACCCAGGAGGCACCACAGCTATATGCGCCAGGGGGCTGGGTCCCTACACCCCCTAGGGACCCAGCCCCCTGGCACATATCACGCTCGCCTGGCAAACAGCCCACAGGCTCAACCATCCAAAGCTGGAGCCGGTCGTATGACAATTCACTGAGAATGAATTTGCTAACCTCTGCTATCTCCCCCCATTCACTATGCTTTACGCACTGCTTATTTCCCGCCACCCAAGGTTCTCAGATACAGTCCAGCTGCCTCGAGCCCCTCCTGCAGCACATTATTGAATAGATCGATGCCTACATCAGACAAATGCACCCCGCCCCCCCTGTACATACCCTCTCTGCTGTCCACAATGTCTCTGTGCTGTATCACGCTACCCCCACCAGTGATGACCAACTTTCTAACTACTGCATTCACCTTTTTCCGTGCTCTTTCGATACCTGCCCCCTTCCAGGCCCCATACCATGCCAGCCTGGGGAGGATACTGGACCAGACGATTTGCACTGTGCTCTAGCACTCCCTTACCCATGCAATGACCCTGATTAGATCAAGGGACTTCAATTACCCAGGTCATTGCCCCGTAGATGCAATACAAACACATCTGGTCGGCCGGCCACCCCCTTGGCAACTAACAAGGTCCATCTCAATTCGTGCCACTTCGTCCCCCTTTTTCCAAACCACAACAATTTTCCCACTTTTACTGGCAGCCCCAGCTGTCTCCTGTATGGCCTTGTAGCGGTTCTGGTTGCTGCCCAATAAATGTGTGAATGGTCAACGGTCCATATTCGCCTCCTTCCATTTCACCCTGTGGGGGGGTTTGGGGAAGGAGGATATAATTAGTTAGGTGACGCTCCTGTACCTGCAAGCCTCACATAAGTCCTGTAACTATTCGACTTCCACCTTCCTAAAGCTTTGATGTCCGCTGCCGGCCTCCCCTCCCCCGCTGTGGACGTTGCTGCTCCTATCCTGAAGGAATGGGTGCCAAATTTCCCTGTATCACATCCCAGGCTGCCTATGCATTTCTTAAAAACCTCTGTGAACTGAAACTTAGTTAGAGAGGAAGCATCCCCACGGATCAGAAAATTAGCCCTACCCTTCAGCCTGACGCTCAAGAAAGCCCTGAACACTACCAAAGGGCAAATCGCTCCGTCAGACTGTTGTTGAAGCTGAACCCATCTGCCCTTGCCAACCTGGTCCTTCTTGGACCTCTGTATTTTCACAACACCGTATCGCCGGCTAATACCACATCTTTATGCTGCAAGCCAGTGCCCTGTGAATGCTTGGATTCCGCTACCAGCTCACTCACCTTGAACGCCCCACTAAACGCCATGATGAAGGCCACTTTAAACTCGGTCATTACTTCGTGGACAACCAACAGATTCACCACCAGAGACCAGACCCATAGACAGTGCGGCATGATCCAGAGTACTGTCTACCCACCATCTTGCATACTCTGCCTGCCGCACCACTTAGAGTTTAATACATCGACACCGGTATGCGCACAAGCTTGATCAGACTCTCAATACTACAAACAAAGTAGTGGGACGCCGTACTTTGTTACTTTTCTTGACTTTCATCATATGCTACAAATAGACTTTTTCTCTGCTGAACACTGGGAGCGCTTATCTTATTTACCCTTTGAGGCAACGATTGATTACATTGCTTATTTAATAACTTCACGGTTATTACCATTTGTATTTAGTTGTGTTTTTGATATATATTTTCTGCTAAAAATTGAAGTAAACATTACCATTATTACTTTTATTATCCTAGCAGTCTTACAATTATTACTCCTTCACATCACCACAATGTTTGCATAAAACACACTGTGGTACATATACCAATCTATTCAATCGGGATATTTGATCAAGCGCTGTACCTATTTTTACCACTTTAAATAAAGTTGCCTCACTTGCATCCAAGCATACCACTGGCACTATGCCCACAGGTTTCCTTAGCCTTTGTATGGTCACTGGCTCCCTACTATAAGGCTTCCTTATCTCCACCTTGGCCTAACCCTTCATTATTGTGTGCACGACGAAAGCCTTGGTCCCATCTCTTTCTCCCTCCAACTTGGTGAAAAAGGAGATGCCCCAGTATTGTTTCTCTAGATGCCTGTTCCCCTCTTAGCTTGCCTAAGAAGTCTAACAGCAACTGGCATGGTGCCCTATCCTCTGGGCTTACCAACTCCTGAAACTGCCACCACTTCTCCCATGCCCTCCCTTCTCCCATGCTGCCTTGTATGCTGTCCACGTCTTTGGTGCCAGAGACCACTCAACCAGGCCATTTAGATTGGCTCGACTAAAGATGGGAGGGGCATATTAGGCCTGTCGCTTGCGCTTGTGGTGCCGCAGCCCTAAAAACCTCCCATTTCTGCCTAGACAATGTGTCTGCTATCACATTCTGGTCCCCCCTAGACATGCTTTGCCCTGAATGTGATGTTGTGGCGCAAGCACACCGCGACTAACGTCCTTAGCAGCCTGACTACTGGAGGTGATGAGGCGCATTGATTATTTATGGCCTGCACCACCCCCATGTTGTCGCACCTGAATTTGATACTCCTGTTGGCCACAGATGTCCACTGCTACCACTATCAGGAACAGTTCTAAGGCTGCCAGGTTTTTGGTGAGCCCCACATCCACCCATTTGGCTGGCCACCGCTGGGCACACCATTCTCCCTGCAGGTATGCCCCAAAACCAGTGGCCCCCCCGCCACCTCAGTGAATAAATGCAATGCATGATTTTGCAGGGCTGCTACTGGCCACATTCTGATGCCGTTTAACTGCAGGATGAATTCCTCCCACACTCGCAGGTCGTCCCTCAGATCAGGGGAGATGCATATAAAGTGATGCCTCTTTCTAACGCCTGTGGTGGCCTGCTCCAGTCGCCTTTTAAAGATTCTGCCAATGGGAATCACCCTGCATGCAAAGTTGAGTCTCCCTAATAATGTGAAATAGCATATCTCCTTCCCTAGCTCCTTGACCTTGTCCGCTGGGAGTCTGCATTCCATCTTTTCGGCGTCGATCTCAATGCCCAAATAGGATATTGGCATCCGGTGGTGTGTAATGGGTCTTCTCAATAATGCTGCCACTGAGACCTTCCAACGTGAGCTCGGCTAAAGTATTCACTCGCGGCTATAGATGACGTCAGACTCATCGCGGCTATGGATGACGTCATTCGGGGATAGACAGGACTGCTTCCCCGTGCCTCTGAGATATCTGTGACATCATCCATAGCCACGAGTGAATAGTTTAGCCATGCTCACATCGGAAGGTCTCAGCGGCAGGGCTATGGAGAAGACCCGCTACACACCACCGGATGCCAGGAGGTAAGATAGGGTCGGTTCACTAGGGACAGCTAGATCCTCAATTTATTATGCTCCGAGGTTTAACACCATTGCTTTCAAGCGCCATACCGGGACTCTCCACTTAACCCTACAAAAGGGCTATAAACACAAATACAAAGTCTTTGGGATTTTCTTTCCAAAATCATTTGCTTTAAGTAGTCAATCAGTGCACAATTGCCGATTTTTGTGTTTTGTGTTTTATATTTATTTTTTAATTTATTGCATGCATTGTGGTTAACACAACATAATTACATATATACACATATCAAACAGCGATCCTTTATATATAACCTTATGCTTTTTAGCTCACCCAGCAGCTGACCGCAATGATCTGATTTTGGCGGGCCTGCCAGCAGGAAATCGTCTAGGTAATGCGATATTGCTGTTGAGCCTGTGCGCACCCCCAAGCACCACTGCATAAATGAGCTAAACGCCTCAAAGAACACGCACGAAATGGAGCAGCCCATGGGCAAGCACTTGTCTATGAAGTAGTATCTGTCAAAACGGAAACCCATGTGCCTGAAACTGTCTTGATGCAGTGGCAACAGCCTGAAAGCTGATTCGATGTCCAGCTTTGCCATAAGGGCTCCCTTACCCTGCCTTTTACCATATTGACAGCTCTGTGAAATGACTGGTACTGATGCTCGACTTGACTGATGCTCCATTGGGATAAGGTGCTGGATGAGCCTAAACTTCCCTGGGGCCTTCTTTGGGACCAGGCCAAGAGGCAAAATTACTAATGCTGGTATGAGGGGGGCCCCAAAAGGCCCCGCCACCCTGCCTAACACCAACTCTTTCGCAATTTTTTCCCGGACCACCAGCAGGTGATCCCTGATGGATTTTAAATTCTTACTGCTATCTGTTGGGGAAACATTTCTTATAATCGGGATTCTGAACCCGTCACTGAACCCCTCCCACAACAGTTTGGCTCCCTCAAGCTTGGGATACCTAGACAGCCACTCCAGGATCCTGCTTAGGTTAACTGGACTAATTGCTTTTGCTAGGCCCCGTTGCTGCGTGTAGCTTTTGTGAGTTACTAGCCCTTTTCCTAAAGTAATCCTTGGCGGAGTGGTTCGCACTGCCAAAATGTGCAGGAGTGCCTAAACTTACAATGCGCCTGGGCACAACTTGACTCGTTAAAGGCCCAGCACTTAAGATCTTGCTTTTGCATGCTAGGCCTCCCTGCCCCGACCAGCTGCCCGGTGTCACCTCTTTCTGCTAAACCGCTAGCCTGCGCTCTGAGCCACACGTCTAAATCCCTGGTTCCGAAATCAATGGGTTTCCCTCCCTGTGCCTGCAGCCTAAAATCCTCATCATACCTGCGCCATACCGATCCCCCATATTCCTTGTACACGACATAGATAAAATCTGTATTTTTTTTTTTTCAAAAATGTGTTTATTGAAGTCATCAAATAAATCATGATACACAAGCAAATATATCACAAAAGTATGTCACAGTCATAACATAAAGAAAATAAATCATTTGTGGTTTTGAGAAAATTACTTTGCCACAATTTTCTCATTTTACCATTCCATAGAAAAATAATCAAGAAATAATTGTAGTGACTTCAACCATAATAAAGGTAATATAAAAGAAGATATGAAAGAGGATAGGAAAACGGGTAGTAGAGGGAGGAAGAGGAAAGAAAAGGGAAAGAAAAGAAAGAAAGAGGGGATAAGATGGGAAGGGGGATATGGGCCATGCACTTCTGGGCCCAGTTTCTCTCTGCCCTCCTTGATCACTTTTTTTTAAGTGTCATTTATTGGGGGATCTTGTAGGATCAGTCTAGTTTCGTACCATTGTGTTGATTTGAAACATTGTTGTATTTGTCTTTTAATCTCAGGATTTATAGTATCAATAAAGCTCTCCCAAATTAAGAAGAACTGTTCTGTTTTATTTTCCTTATTGAGAGAGGAGTGGACTCAATCCATTTTGAAGATATAGAATAGTTTCTCTTTGAACATATTTAATGAAGGAGGGGTAGGAGCAATTCAATGTTGCAGGATGCATTTTTTAGCTATAGCCGAAATAATTAATAATAGTTTTCTACATCCCTTAGAAACTCTAGTTATTCCTGGAATATGTCCCAACACTGCCCATTCTGGTGTTAATGGAAGATAATTAATTAGGTCCACAAGCACATATTGCTTCACTTCCATCCAAAATTTCTTACTGACCCTGCAATCCCATAAACAGTGATAATTAGAGAGGATTACAGTCCCATTAGGTCAGCTAGTCAGCAGCAGTATAGGATTATTGATGTCCCGGTATATATCCCCAGCTTTCTCCCAATAAATAACTGAGGTATTGCTGGTCCAGTCTTTAACCCTTAAAAGGCTGTAGAAAAGTGAAATAGTTTTATACGGATCGCCAGTGGACAAAAAGGCAACATCTAGCTTATTATCCCAATCCAAGGGAGATAAAAAGGATAAGACTCTACTGGTATTGTGTTGTGCCTGTAAAAAAGCCAAGTTATAGGAGTGAAGAAAATCGTATTGTGCGTGTGCCTGTTCATATGCTAAGGGGCGCTTAAGCGAAGAATTAGTGAACCGTCTGACTGTGCGGAGGCCCAGTGAATCCCACCTTCGGAAGGGGTGTGCAAATCTGTATATTTTAACATACCCATACCCACTTCTGGGTAGGCCTCCATGTAACAGACTGTATAGATAAACATGCCACTCAGCCAATGCTCCATAGTTTTATATGCATCCATCTCCCCCCTCCTCTTGCTGTAGCTCTCTTCTTGTCCCTCAACCCGGCCTTGGTTAACGAGCATATGTCCATAAAAGCCCCTCTCTCGATCTCTTTCCGCGTTTCTAGAGAGGAGGGCAGTCTCCGACACGGGCCCCCTCCTCTCCGCCCAGCGTCCGGCAGAGCACTGAGCTGTGCACGGCCAGCGCCGGAGTTATAGACTCTGGGCACTAGAGTGTGCACAGAGTCTATAGTGTATGCACAGGTCACTGGGAAAATGGCCGTGGCGGCCATTTTCCAGTCGTTTTACAGTGGCGGACGCCCACGCAGACGTGGGACTCTGAAAAGGTAAGTATTATTATGGGTGCAGGGTGTGCAGTGCCCCCCTGGACCCAGGGTCCTGTGTTCTCCGCACACCCTGCACCCATTATAGATACGCCCCTGTCACTGATTTTATCTCACAGCCACCAGATATCTGTTGCTGTACCTGCCCCATCTGACTTCTGACTGCGTCCACCCCCGGAATGCTTGCCTTCTTCTTTTTACTGTTAGCCCTCAGTATCTTCAGCTGCTCTAATAGTACCTTACATGCTTCGTCATCCTCAGAATCTGATGAACTGCTATCCTGTGTGCCAACCCACACTGCTGCATTAGCCTTAGACCCTCCTACAAACTTCACAATAGCATTACTAACATCATCAACACTCCCCCTGCCAACATCAGCAATATTTACATTGCAGTTATTAATTGTGTTCTCACCATTCCCGTGTGTGCCGTTGACCGTGCTGGACTTGGCGTCAGCTGCTGTGACATGCAGATCCCCCCTGCCTGGTGTGGACACCTCGTGTGCTGCCATAATAAGCCCGCTGGACATGGCGCGGGCCATGCTGTGTTGAGCTTGAGCTGTCCCTGGATCTTCAATGCTGGCTGTGGTGTGCGATGCCTGGGCTGTGGCTGCAGGAGCCCCGCTGGATGCGGCGTGGGCTGTGCTGCGCTGTTGCTTCGCTGGCAGTGGCAAAGGTTGCGGATTCACAAAGATGTGTTTGTGCGTTGCTATGACCTTGCAATGACCTGCTGGGCGTGATGAAGGCTGCTGACTCCTGGGTACCCTTCCTCGGTGTTGGGATGCACTCCCAGTTCTGCTGGGGGGTCAGCTGCTGCTCTGCCTGGTAATGCCTCTGTGAGTGTCTGCAGCAGTTGCAGCAGCAGTCACCCTGGTGCTGTGTGCTGCCCGCTCTGGCTGGTGTACCATGGTGAATACTGGCTCCAGAGGGTGTAACCAGCCCCCCTACCATATCATTGGGAGAGTGGAGGTGGCGAATGCTTCTTGGGGGTGAAATGAATTGCGGGGAGCGGGTATGCTGCTGGTGATGCTCCGTGCTTGCCCCACCATTAAATTGCCCCTGACCCCCGCTGTGATGAGCTGAATTCTGCCATGCCCCTGGGTGTAAAAGG
This sequence comes from Taudactylus pleione, assembly GCA_031769625.1. Lineage (NCBI taxonomy): Eukaryota > Metazoa > Chordata > Amphibia > Anura > Myobatrachidae > Taudactylus > Taudactylus pleione. Next base: position 6,153,144 of record JAUIMM010000350.1, on the reverse strand, counting down.
AGGAAGCTGAGATAGTCCTTTAAGCGGCTGCCATTTTGGGCACCTCTTCTCCTGTATGGATCGCAATGGCGATTACGCATGCAGACGGGCGATTGTTGCATTTAGCACATGCCTATGCATCGCAGTGCGCATGCACGAAGTTCTCACTGCGATCACAGACACTATGCAGATCCATCGCAGAGTGTTTGACAAGAAGTGAGCATATGGGGGTAGTGACGAGGTATGGTTGGCGAAACACAGGTGTGTCTGTGCATTTGAATCATACTTTCCAACTATTGGCTCCCTCCTTCCGGAAGTGAGCTGTCGGGCTTCCTCAATGGGGGCGGCAAAAGGGGGTGTGTCCCAACAATGACGCATCATTTGGGGGGCGGTGCATGGGGCGTGACAGCGCGATCGAGTCACAGGGGGTGGGGCCATGATGATGCGATTCAGCTAGGGATCGAGAGGCTTGCCTGCCTTTCAGGGGGGCTGGGACCGACACCTGATTTTTGGGAATCTCCCAGCCGAATCGGGATGGTAGGAAAGTATGATTTGAATGTCGTTATAGGGACGTGCATAAATTAGCCACTGCAATGGTATACGCAGCTTGAGCTCCCATTGCGTGCGACGAGGTTAGCAATTTATGAATAAGGTTTGACCTTGTGCAATTGTGCATGAGGTTACGATGGTACTCAATGTTACCGATGGTTTCGCTGTTTTGCTAAGTATTACGGATGTGAGTAAGGGGAAGTGGGCGTCCTTATGTTGGACTGCGACGGCATAGTGACTGCAAACATTAGCATATTTTCTCAGTGGACCTGCCTGCGTAATTGCAGCTGAGATCACAATAGTGATCCATAGTGAATCAAGCCCACTGCTGCCAGGCCCGATTGGAGCTCAGCTGACAGCTCTGATCGGGCCTGGCAGCAGAAGATAGTGGATGCTGCACAGTGGCAGTAGCCGTTGCCCCAGCCAGCAGCAGGTGCCCCGTGTCTCAGTGCCTGCCCCAAACCTCCGCCAGCTGCCCGACCCTAGACGGGCTTTGATGCCCCTAGGAATTCCAAATACCCTAGGCATTTGCTTAGTTTGTCTATGCCTAGGGCCGGCTCTGCATCTGTCATTGCATACATGGAAAGTATTGCCTCTTTGATATTTTGCGGTTCACAGAAAGTAATATTTGCAAACTCTTCATAATATATCCTAGGTGTTTTTCCTTAATTGTTTCTCATAGAACCCCTTCTCTATGATTTGATATCCACATTGGTAGTCTCTAACTCAGACATTCTTCCAGCTGTCTGCATATCCAGCATAATAAACTTATGCTGCGGTTCCCATTCCAGCTTCGCATTAGGTGGTGCTGTTTCATGGAGCACCACGTCACTGGATTTTATCAGCTTTTCTTTTGCAATGTTCCATAGTCTTTAAAATAAATAAAACAATTGTAGACTGCGTCAGTGCAAAACTTTATGTTAACTAGTTATATTAATTATATATAACTGTCTATCGATAAAATATTTGAAAAGATGGCTTCTCTTATTTATAAAATATTTATTTATAACACCTAGCAGTGTTTTACCTTTCACAGCTACTGTGGGTGCATGGTTTATCAGATATGCTGCTGTGGACACTGTTTCTGGCCCAAAACTTTTTTCTTGACCTGTGTCACTTAGCATAGTCAGCGCTCTTTCCAGAATTGTGTTGTTGGCCAGCTCGCTGATACTATTCTATTCTGGCATGTATGCAAGAGTTAGCTGGTGCTCTATGCCATATTTCTTCAAGAAGATGGCTACACTTTTGTTATCATATTCTTCATCATTGGCAGATCTAATTTATTTTCCATTTCTGACCTGTTTTAGTCTCCACCAAACTCTTGTAGTCTGCAGTTTTATTTATTATTCACTTTTAACTTTAATGAAGTAAACGTGTGTCATTCTCATGAAGTCATCGATGAATGTCAGGAAATAGTGGTATCCTCTTATCAATTCTACCTCTATTGGACCACATAAGTCTGTATGCACCAATGCCAATGGTGCATACAGCTCAGGTTGTTGACTTCAAAATGGGACAATGGGGTTGCTTACCCTTTATATAGCTCTCACATGCTGGACTCTTTGGATTGTTCACAGCTATCCCTGTGGTACCCCGCCAAGGTGAGGATAATTAATGGAGTGGGTGTAAGCTGGAGTTACCTCTGTAGTGGAGACACCTCCTCACATCTTCCTTCTGTGGCAACTCTTAGCTAAGACCACACCCTGGCAGAGAGGCAAGGACCCCACCATTACCACAAGCTCAGTGACCGACAAATGTTATAAACAAAAAGAAAAGTTTAGAAAGTGGGGTGGAAAGGGCATGTGCCAAATAGTGTATTACATTTAAACGGTGTATTTGTGCTCAAAAATGGATATGTGCGTACCAGAAGTAAATTCTTTAATGCTTATCTGAGTGATCTCGTCGAACAGATGCGGTTATTACTTTATCCGAATATCTGGTGCTGCACACAGGACCTTTAATAAAGGAGGCTCATAGTAGAGCCAAATAGAAAAAGGGCAAATATAGTGTAGTAAATTCAGTACACAGTATGTGGCTAATAATGACTATGCGTACCAGTTAAAATCTTGCATATAGGTATAAAGGTAGGTTTCTTTAGCTCGTTTGTCCTCCTGTTCTCCTCTCACCCCAAATCTTTCCACGTTTTTATGGATGGTGGTCTTTTAAATCAAAAAATCAACATTGACAGCACGCCCCCTTTGATCAGACACAACGAGCGAAGGACTTTCCTTCGCTCGTCGCGTCTGGCGCATGCGCACGACGGAGCTCCCTCCGTCGTGCGCATGCTCAGTCCATAACATCGACCCACTTGCGAGCGGACAGCCGCTCGCGAGTGGGTCTGAATCAGGCCCAAAGTCACTGTTGGGATACAGTTGTGTCACTATCCAATATTAATATTGAGGTGAAAACTTTGCCTGTAAACTACACCCTTCTCCCACTGCCAGTCACTGGGTCACTGCACTGTATGGATGGGGCAATTTACCTCAACTCTCACAGAATAGGATTAAGCCTCACATACAGCGAGAGGTGGAGCGGCTCCTGTGATCAATTCTCTGGCGACTTCCACCTTAGACTTTGGGTCAGCCTCAGCCCTCCGTTCCTTGGCAGCTCTAGTATCCCTCAGGTCAGTTGCCTGTTTCAAAGTCCTGATCTCTGCAGACCTGACAGGAGCGCTGGGGACTCAGATGCCTCCGCCTGAGGTACCTCTCCAAAAAAAGTCCTCAGCACCACCTCACAGCATCGCTCTGGCCGGACTAACTGCCACCAGCTTCAAACTGTCACTTCCCTACCACCTGACCCTGATCATGTGACCTGCGCCTGTCCACTTGACCAGCTGCAGAGGTTGCCGATATGACAGGCACATGCAGTGCAGAAGTGATTCACAGTGTCAGGTGTAATATTTCACATAGCAGGGTATTACATCCCTGTCATCATCCCATCCCAACAAGGAGTTTCTGGACATTATCATACCCCAAGTGGCTTAGTTACCTATGCCATAGCTCCATAGACTGGCTCGAATCAGAGGTTGCCATCGCATAACACTCCTCCATGTCTAGGATGTATAGTTGCTATTACAGATCCTCTTAGTTTTGCATAAAACACTTGCCCTCTGCAAACTTGACATTGAATCCTTTGTCTTCTAGGCAGGGCCAGATTTACCGCTAAGCAACCTAGGGGGACGCCTAGGGACCACCCAAACCCCCCCTCCACCAGAATCGGACCCTGGAGAGTACTTGCTGTTGAGCATTCATTCAGGCTGCTCAGCGTAATGTCACATGATCATGCCTGCCAGGAGCTGAGGATAGAGCAGCACTCACTTGCAGCAGCCAGTACCGCAGCAAAGAGGGCCCGCAGCCGGATGGCCTTGGCTGGTCTGCTGACAGCTGTGCCGACCAGTCTGGAGAGACCCCAGCCAATACAGCTATTTGGGATTCCTTCGGCAGCACTGATCAAGTCAGAATTTAATTCCCAGCGGAGCATGGTGCTAGTGACATCATTGTCACTATGTTCTAGGCCCGGCCTCTCTGCTGCTCCAACCCGCCTGTGAAAACCTGTTGATCTGGGAGTTGGACCTGGCCCTTTTGGCTCAGGCTGCATCCGGAGATGGGATAAATGCAGGTAGGGAGCATGGCCTCCATGAAGAAAGATTCAGTTGTTACAGGTACTATGCTGGGAGGGAGGGAGGGAGGGAGGGAGGGAGGGAGGTGAGGGTCTTGAAATTTTTATGGACTCTTTTTTAGCCTTTTATTTAATCTGACTCCTTGAAAAACTCACTCCCCCAGCCATCTCTTAGCACCCCATTTTCTGTCACCATAGAATAGTAGTCTGATGTGGTTTTTTAAATTTTTTTTAGTTAGCTCATAGGTCCTGATATTAGCCTAGTGGTATGAGTTTGTTTCATACTTGCCTACCCTCCGATTTGGTCGGTAACCTCCCGAGGAAGGCAGGCAATCCTCCTGTTCCTCGCCGATGTGTCCGCACCCCCCCCTGCGCTTTTCAGTAAAAACCCTGGCAGCAGGGGTGGCTCTGCCCCCGGCTGCACAATGCCATTGATCACAGCATTGTGAAGAGGGGGTGGCGGAGCCACGATGACGTGTTCGCGCTGTCACGCCCCATGCTCAGCCCCCAACACGGCATCATGTGCCGGGCCCTGCCCCTTTTGGCAGTGTCACGCTCCCAGCCCTGTAAATCCGACAACTCCCTCCCGGAAGGAGGGAGCTAAATGTCGGCAAGCCTGGTTTGTTTGTTTAACTCATTTTATTGCTAGCCATATTAGTGGGAGGGTGCTGGGGTTGTTAGCAATCAGTAATTTCACATGCCAGGACTCCTATGTATGGGTCATTTGTAGGCTGGAAAGCCTGGCTGGAAGTGCCCTATATCATAAGTGCACAAATCAAAAGTGCATTTTAATATTAATACCAGCGTTTGACGGAAGTGATACGACCTATCTACTCTTTCAACAACCAATTCTAGATTTGGACTAAATAACATCAACAAAGGTGATTCCTCATTCTCACTGCTACAAGATCTTGCTGATTGCATAACCAGGACTTTCATCACTGGACTCTGGGCCTGATTCAGACCCGGACGCTAAGCCGTGAACGAACGATGTGGCCGATAATCGCAAGTTTGCGCATGCGTATGTGGCAATATGCACATGTGCGAGTCACTCACTGCGCTCTGGAATTATGTGCTCATAGTGCACAGAATGGACGCTACTATGAGTGACAGATAGCGCCGTTTGTGGGTGGTAACAGGGGAAGGTGCTTGTGAATGGGGGAGTGGATGTGCGAATGCAGGCATGTCTGGGCATCTAAACAGTGTTTTAAGGGTGTGCATAATTAGCATAGAAGCGTCATTGTACACGTCACTTGGTTGTATTTTAGACAGCACTGATCACAGTGCTTGCGGTGGGGTAGGGTCTACCTCAAGCGCTGCGTGCAGCTCCGATGGCTCTCGATGTCACCGATTAATCACACACTTCCTAGAGATGACATGTGCTAAGAGAGAAAGGTGTGTGTATTTATACTGGCGTGCTTTCGCTCTGCCGTGCTCGCTAAGGCATAGAGGGCATCCTTCCACCAGACAGTGCGATTGTGGCATTTGCATTTTGGCTGCGTGAGAGCGCAGCTTAGCGTCCGGGTATGAATCAGGCCCTCTGTTTGGTTGCTACAAAAACTGTGTGCCTCACTTGTTACTAATTGTGCAGCCTCTGGGCTTGATTCAGACCCGTTCGCAAGCTTGTGCGCTCACAAGCGGGTCGATGGTGGTCTCAGCGCACACGCAGCGGCCGCACTGCGCGTGCGCAAGCCCCGGAGCGAGAGAGAAATTCTATCGCTCTGTGGCTCACTACAAAAGGGGCGGCTGTCGATGTTTTGTAGGTGTGGCGGGGGGTGGCTTCACAAACGGAGTCGTTCCCAAGCGAATGCCTGCCATTTGTGGGCAGCCCCACTGATATCACCAGTGATATCAGTCGGAGAGCTTCCAGCTCTATTAGAGCCGGAAGCTCTCTGGGGCTTGCGGCAGGTGACATCCTACCACAAGGGTCTTGTCGCAAGCCCCGATGGTCCATCATCCTGGCCGCTCGCAATAGCTGTGGGTGGTCAGTCGCACCCAAAGTGACCGAGAATATGCAAAACGAGCGCTCAGTTGCAAAACACCTCGTAAGCGCGGAAACACCCACAACAATGAAAGCACACCTCCTATCTCTACGGCCTAATTCAGAGTCGGTCGCAGGCGGCAACCTACGTCAGCACCATTAACACCTGTTACATTGTTAATTGCCTACAAACATCGGTTGAGGCAGTAACCATCACCAACACTCGCAATGCTTTAGGTAGACCCTGGGCTACCCTTAGCTCTGCGAGCAGTAGCGTCATTATTGCAACGAGATGACGTGTGTGATGACTCACTCAGTAATATATGCACGCCCTTAAAACTCCCTTTTTAAGGTCAACCACGCCTGCGTGCGCACCACCACACCCCCGTTCACAAGCACCTTCCCCTGTAACCACCCACAAACGGCACAAAATGTCAATCACAGCTACGACCTCGTAGTGACTAGCGAGCAAGAGGATTGCAGTCGGGAAGACAGGCTTGCGCACGCGCACTGCCAGGTACACGCATGCACAGTTGAAAAAAACATCGCTCGCTACGTCCAATCGCTCCGTGCGACCGCCTCTGAATGAGGTCCAATGTCTTTTTACCTTATCTCTTTTTCCTAGTCTTACATCATCTAGCTACTACCACTGTCTACTCTAATATTCAATTTCTGCTCCCATCAAATCTCCACTTTTACTAGACTCAAAAATATTTTGTTGTGCTGACTTTTTTTTTTTTACGCTGTACTTTTACTTACATTTCTGGAAATACGCACGTTCTCTTATATTCTTCATTCATACTTTCAAAGTTTACTTCCCCTATTTACCTCATCCTTACCATGACCATGTTGTCTTTAACTCCACCCTTCACTCAGTTTCTACCTAATATTTTGTTCTGCCCCCTGATTCCACCTCTATCCTTTTCCCCTGGTCTCCTCCACCTCCTCCTATCTTCCCTTCTCTCTCTGCCTTCCTCCCCCTATTCTCCCATTACTCCTTTTTCTTTCTCTTATACCCCCCCAGGATCCGACTAACCCACTGCTAATCTATCCTCCCTCACTTCTCTCCCTGTCACTTCAACCCACCTCCATCCACGTTTCCTTAATCTTCTACAGATTCACCTCCTAGCTCACAAGCCCGCATGATCTCTACACTCTATTCATCTCAGTCTCCCAAAGTTATCTCATCTCCATGTTATAGCAACCCTGATAATACCATTCACATTTCTCCTATCAACTCTGTCACTCTATCCTGTGCCCTTTGGAATGCCAGATCAGTCTGTAACAAACTGGCCCCCACCCATGAACTTTTCATCTCCAACTCCCTGAATCTCCTTGCCATTACTGAAACCTGGATTTTACCTTTTGACACCACTTCTCCTGCAGCTCTCTCCTATGGGGGCCTCACCTTCTCCCACACCCTCCAGCCTGGGGGTCACCATTGGGGTGTTGTTGGGGTCGTTCTAACCCCTGGTTACTCCTACCAACTCATACCCTCAGAACCATCCCTTACATTCTCCACATTTGAAGTTCATGCCTCTTCCAACCAGTACACCTCAGAGTAGCTGTCATCTACCGTTGTCCTGGCCCTCCCTCCAAGTTCCTTGACAACTTTGCTTCCTGGCTCATTCACTTTCTCTCCTCAGACCTTCCCTCTATTATCCTAGGTGACTTCAATATACCAATTGATATCCCCACAGAATCCTCTGCCTCCAAACTAATCACCCTCACTTCTTCATTTGGTCTCTCCCAATGGACCTCCTCACCCTCCCATGTGAGTGGCCATTTACTTGATCTGGTATTCACTCACTGTTGTGATATTTCTGCCTACTCTAATTCACCATTCCCCCTCTCTGACCATCACCTTCTCTCTTTTAACCTATCCCTCTCTCCTTCCCCTCCTCTACCTCCGAAAGCCACCATCACTAAGCATAACATTGAAGCTATCAACATTGCCTTCTTTTCTTCCCTACTTGACTCACTTCTCTCCCTTATCCTCTCTTTCTCCTGCCCTGAACAAGCTGCTTCCCTATACAATGCCTCCCTTACTTCTGCCCTTGACTCTGTTGCTACGGCGATCATTACTCACCCTCGCAAATCCACACCTCAACCACGGCATTCAAATGCACCAGATACCTGCAAAAATGTTCACAAACCGCTGAGCGACAGTGGAGAAGATCACACTCTCGGGCCAATTTTCTCCATTTCAAATTTCTGCTGTCAGCCTACAGTGCTACCCTTTCCCTCTCTAAACAGTCATATTTCAATAATCTCATCTCCTCCCAGTCCTCAAATCCCCAGCGTCTCTATTCCACCTTCAACTCCCTTCTCTGCCCACCCCCTCCTTGTCTCCGCTTCTTGCTCTCTGCCACTGACTTTGCTAATTATTTTACATCTAAAATTGATTCCATACATCAGGACATCATATCCAACCAGTCCCCCAGCTCTCCACCTCCTCCTTTCCCGGATCTCCCCTCCCCATCCACTTTATCAATTTTGACATCCTTCTCCCCTGTATCTGGAGAGGAAGTAATGGCCCTCATCCAGTCCTCCACCCCTTCCACCTCCCCCCTTGACCCCATCCCCTCCCGCCTCCTCCACTACCTCTGTCCTGCCTGCTCCCATCTTGCCCACCTCCTTAATCTCTCCCTCTCTTCTGGCACTGTCCCTTCTGCATTCAAGCATGCCCTCCCTCATTCTTAAAAAACCTACCCTTGATCCTAACATTCTCTCTAACTACTGACCCATCTCTCTAATCTCTTTTGCCTCCAAACTCCTTAAGCGTTCTCTCCACTCCACTGAAACTGCCCTCATGAAAGTCAGCAATGACCTCCTTGCTGCCAAATCCATGGGCCACTACTCCCTAAACATTCTCCTTGACCTCTCTGCTGCTTTTGACACTGTGGACCACCCTCTCCTGCTGCAGATCCTTCACTCCCTTGGTCTACATGATGCTGCTCTCTCCTGGCTGTCCTCCTACCTCTCTGACCAACATATCTCTCTGTTTCCTCTCATGACTCCTCCTCCCCCCCACTGCCTCTTACAGTAGGTGTTCCCAAAGGTTCTGTTCTTGGACCTCTCCTATTCTCTCTCTATACATCCTCTCTAGGTAAACTCATCCACTCTTTTGACCTCCATCATCATCTCTATGCTGATGATACTCAGATCTACCTTTCCTCACCTGGTCTTTCCCCTTCTCTACTGACTCATATCTCCAACTGTCTCTCTGCAATTTCTTCCTGGATATCCCAGCAATTTCTCAAACTTAATATGTCTAAGACTGAGCTGATCATCTTCCCACCCTCCCACATAACCACATTTCCCACTATTTCTTTATCAAGAGATGGCATAACTATATCATCTAGTCCCAAAGTGCATTGTCTTGGAGTCATCCTGGACTCTTCCCTCTCCTTCAAACCACTAATTTAGAACCTCTCACAGTCCTGATGTTTCCATCTCAGGAATATTTCCAAGATCAGAGCCTTTCTCACCCAGGATGCCACCAAAACCCTCATACATTCACTGGTCATCTCCAGATTGGACTACTGTAACCTCCATCTATCTCCCATCTCTCTCCTCTCCAGTCTGTCCTCAATGCTGCTGCTCTGCTCATTTTTCTCTCCAAATGCTCTACATCTACCTTCGCTCTCCTACAAGCCCTCCAATGGCTCCCCTTCCCTTTTAGAATCCAATTCAAGGTTCTCACACTCACTTACAAAGCCCTCACCCATTCCTCTCCCATTTACATCTCTGATCTCATCTCCCATCACTCTTCTGTCCGCCCTCTTCGTTCACTTAATACACGCTTCCTTTCATTCCAATTGATTACTTCCTCCCACTCCCGCCTCCAAGATTTTACACTTGCTGCTCCCCACCTCTGGAACTCCCTCCCTCTCCCCATCAGACTCTGCACCTCTCTACAATCATTCAAACAAGCTATTAAGACCCACAACTTCATTAAAGCCTGCCAGCTCTCATCCTAACTTGCTGCTACATCTTCCTTCCTCCCCGCCTACCCCATTTGTGTCACTCCTGTTTGTCTGCCCCTCCCTTTTAGAATGTAAGCTCTTTCGAGCAGGGCCCTTTACCCTCTTGTGCTTCTCCCTACTGTATTTTCATTTATCTCTTACTCCCCACTAGGGCAACTAACACTTGGCTTCTTATGTCGCTAAAGGTGTAAAGGTCGCTATTATATAGTTATGTTTACTATCCATGTCCTGCATTGTATTGTATTGTTAGTCGCTGGTTACTTATTTGTTTATGTACTTTGTAAGGTGCTGTGTAACATTTGTGGCGCCATATAAATAAATGATAATAATAATAATAATAACCTGTTTTGTTATTCTGCAGTGCAATCATCCTGTACTAATGCATATCTAGTTTAATCTCTGGTAGCATGCTCTCTGATTATTCTACACCTATGTACTCGCCTCCCTTGTTCTCTCCCACCACTACTCCCCAGTGGTTTCCCTTCTTTCATCAACCTCTTTTGTTATACTAATTTCCCCCTTTATGATTAACTCTTCCCCCATTTTCTCCACTCTTTTTACCTCTCTTTCTTTGTTCCCCACCCTCATTTGCTCCCTCTATAACATCTTCATCTCACTCCTGGCAGACCTTATAGACTCTGCACCTGCCATCTGTTCTATCCCAACTCTCTCCTCGTTAGTCCCCTGAACCATCTCAGTGCACCAGAAAAGCAGCCAACCTCAAAAGGAGTTCCTTTTCTTCTGTGGCCTCTTGAATGTTAGATCAGTTTGTATCAAATTGTCCTTTATCCATGACTGGTCTATCTCTGACTCTCTCAAACTCCTTACCATTAGCAAAATGTGGCTCTCCCCATCTGCTACCAATTCCCCCATTGTTTGCTGTTGTGTGCCTCACATGCACCTTTCCTGGTCCTACTGCCAGAACCACACCACTCCTTTTGAAATCCACTCTATCTGCCTCTTCCACCCAATTCCCCTTTTTGTTGTGGTCATCTACAACCTCCCTGGTCCCTCGTCTCACTTATTCGACCTCGCCCTATACATCTCCTCCCCTTCCCACGCTATAAGTCAGTCACTTGACCTCACCTTTTCCTGCTAATTTTCCACCTCCCCTACTCTGACCACATCTTCTTTGCTTTGGCATTTCCCTTTCACCTTACCCTTCATAAGTTTACAAGGTTATACTCACCAAGCACAACTTTGCTGCACTTGACCCTGCTCTCTTGGTGGACACTTTCCTTTCTCCCACCTCCACCCTCTCCTGCTCAGCGCAAGTTATCTCAATTTACAACTCTACCCTCTCCTCCATTCCTGACTCTGCTGCCCAGGCTGTTACTCTAACTTTGCCAGTCTGCTCCCTAACTCAGGCATTCTAAACTCACCCACTAACTTCAGAAATGCTAAATCACAGTTGAATGGTACTGGAGGAAATCATGTGTTCACGCCGTTTAAAATTCATGCTCTCTTCCTATGGCTCTGCTCTCTCTCATGTTATTTAAAATGAATTTCACAAACCCTAAAGTTTTCAGGGTTCTAGGTTGCCCCCAGGCCTCCACCAATTTATTTAGTTCAGTGTGGCATAATATGAACTGTCAGCACTACAGTGATGTTTTTATGTTGCCGTTCATTTAAAAAAAAAAAAATCAGGGTGAAAAAAAACTTGTAATCAGAAAACATGACCTGAGAGATGAAGCAACAAAATGTTACTGCTTAACTAACAGTCATGAAACAGGGTTGAAACCATTAGCAAATGTATAGTTTCGCCTATGGCTAGCAGGGAGGGTGGAGAGGGGTCAGTGATGTGAGGAAGAAGGGGTCTGTGTTAAGAGGGGTCAGTGATGTGAGGAAAGAGGGGGTCTGTGCTGAGGGGAGGGGTGGTCTATGCTGAAAGGGGTCAGTGATGTGAGGAAAGGGGGTTTGTGCTGAGAGGGGTTCTGTGCTGTGAGGGGAGAGGGGAGTCTGTGCTGAGAGGGGTCAGTGATGTGAGAGGAGGGGGGATCTGTGCTGTGATTGAAGGGGAGTATGTGCTGAGAGGGGTCAGTGATGTGAGAGGAGGGGGGATCTGTGCTGTGAGGGGAGGGGAACCTGTGCTGAGAAGGGTCTATGATGTGAGGAAAGGGGGTTTGTGCTGAGAGGGGCTCTGTGCTGTGAGGGGAGAGGGTGGGTCTATGCTGAGAGGGGTCAGTGATGTGAGAGAAGGGGGGATCTGTGCTGTGATTGGAGGGGAGTCTGTGCTGAGAGGGGTCAGTGATGTGAGAGGAGGGGGATCTGTGCTGTGATTGGAGGGGAGTCTGTGCTGAAAGGGGCTCTGTGGTGTGAGAGGAGGGGAGTCTGTGCTGAGAGGGGTCAGTGATGTGAGAGGAGGGGGGATCTGTGCTGTGATTGGAGGGGAATCTGTGCAGAGAGGGGTCTGTGATGTGAGGAAAGGGGGTTTGTGCTGAGAGGGGCTCTGTGCTGTGAGGGGAGAGGGAGGGTCTGTGCTAAGAGGGGTCAGTGATGTGAGGAAAGAGGATGGTCTGTGCTGTGAGGGGTGGAGAGTTCTGTGCTGAGAGCGGAAAGGGGTCAGTGATGTGAGGAAAGCGGGTCTGTGCTGAGGGGTTAGGGTTAGGTTGCTGGGGGGGAAAGTTAGGGTTAGGCTGCGGGGCAGGTTAGGTTTAGGATACTTACCGACAGGTATCGGTAGCCTAACCTTGTCGGGATGCCGGCATCGGAATCCTGAGTGCCGGCATCCTGTACCCAACCCATACATACATAGCCAACGTTTCAAGCCCACAGCGGACCTTTCCTTCAGGGTGCTGTACAGGGGCATGATTCAGAAGATAGAATGTGGTTTATTTATTTAGGCGGGTGTGTATTTGTTAACATGTTGACAGTTTTTGCCTTGTATAATTGATTGGCTGTTTTCGGTAGATTTGGGATTAATTCTTTTCAGTGTTACATAATATGTCAGTAGTAGTTATAATATTTCAATTTATTGTTCTGCAATGTTTATCTAAAGAGCTGATGAGATTGCAGTAGTGGTATGGATTGTTTGAGGGAGGGGGGCCCCAAAATTGGTATCTTGCCTAGGGCAAGAACAAACAGAAAAGGAAAAACTCTGTGTTGTGAGCACTCTTTGGGTATTATACAAAAATTAATACGTAACTTTTAATAAATAACAAAAAAAAGGTAAAATAAATGCCCTACATCAACTACTTAAGAAAGTAATAAGGATAAATGCAATATAGAGGAAAATTTAGCTTATACCATTAAAATAGGCATAAATAGACATATACATATAACTGATACATACATTAAGTTAAAAAAGAAGAACAACTCCTTACAGATACACAAACAGCCAACAGTTGAGAACATATAACTGCGTAGGCAGAGTAGTAAGCTCTAATTTCTAACAATTCAACATTGATATAGGATATAGATTTATTAAATTAACACCTAGCGAAATATTGAATGGAATAATATTCATACCATATACAAACCAATCATAGTATCATAATGGTATTTACAGTCAGTATTTAACAGATGAAAGCATCACATCATATTCCTTAATAGCCTCAAAGGGAAATAACAGAATAGTCAGGGAACAACAAGATTGCTGATAGTAACTCAAATAGCTCCCACTTGGCCCAAGGTCATCTGTGAGAAGGTTAGAGAGCTAGTAACAAGCACTGTCCCTTAGAATATAGAGAGTGAATGATACGTTTCTCAGACTAAGTCTCAAATTCCTGGACGTCTTACTTAGGCATAGAACGTGCAGTGAAAGGACCAGTTATCTGAGCTAGTGACCATTCAGTCAGAGAGATACAATAGTATTAGGCTAATACTGAGCACCTATAGATGGCAGTATATACATTGCATACGAGACTGCAGTAACAGAATTGTGTCATAATTACTCAACTAAAAAAGAGAAGAAATATCAGAATAGTGAGGGAACAGAACCGATACTCCCAGTTCTACCACAACTCATTTAGTCCAAAGGCCATTGATGAGAGGTGTGACATGGGAGGACAGTTATACCCTCTGAAAATCAAGAGTGAGTGATACGTTACTCAGATGTTCCATTCTGCTTTCTGATGTCATACTCTAGGCATAGAACAACAGATGAGAGAAGTACTGGTCTGAGATTGTACCTAATCAGTCAGAGTAATACAAAGGTATTAGACTAAGCAATTATAACTGTTTGAAATTGAATAAAGATATTGATAGAATATATACAAACAGAATAGAGAAAATGTTATAACAATCAGTGAATCAACATAACTCAGACAGAACAATATAATAAAAAAAATAGGCATATGGTGTAAATTAATTACATGTGAAAAAATGGGTTTATCTACCCAAAAAAGTTTTATTCATATAGAAAAACAAAATGACGTATTTGACAATAGAGAATCAGCCTATATAATGTGAATCAATTACCCATGTAAAATAAGCAATACATCCAAAATTTGTATGATACATGTGCTAATAGTATAGATATAATCCTGATATCTCTAAGACATCCTTGTGTTGTCTGGTCTCATGAAAATAAAGATTGACTGCTTCTAAATATAATCAAATCAAACACGTTCAAACATATAATGTTTCCACAGGATCTTAATACTGACAAATCTCGTATTTATAAAGGAACACTATAGCAGACAAACATTTAATGCCTGCTGAGAATAGTGTAACAATTATAATGAAACAAAATCACAATCCTCAGTATGAATCACATCATGTGTTCTCAAAGAGAAAATGTCCTAATACCAATTCCCTGATGTTGTCTCCTAAGGTCTCATATATGTAAAGAAATACTAAGACATACAAACATTAGTGCAAACTTAGAAAAATGTGTAAGTTGCAAGAATAAGCAAAATCACGATCCTCTGTGAGAATCATGCGTATTAGGGGACAAAGTGTATCCTAATATCAAATCACTGATATAGTTTCCTAAGAGAACCCGGCGCGTGTTTCGCGAAAGGCTTGTTCACGGAAAGAACAGCTGTTCTTCCGTGAACAAGCCTTTGGCGGAACGCGCGTCGGCAGACAGGAAGGGTGGCAGTGGCTACGCAGCACGGGACACTTCATCAATCAGTCGGTATCCAGTTATGTGTTTTTCTGTTTTTTTCATGTTTAATTGTGTGACCTATATCCGGTAAGCTACTATGTCAATTGTTTTATAAACCTGTATGGATCACTTTGATATTTCAACATTTAAAACACACATCGGGGTATGCATTTTAATGTTGCTATTGGCACTCTATATTTAATTTACTTTTGCTCTTAGTGCATACCTATAAAAAATCCATAATTCTGGGTTCTCTTAGGAAACTATATCAGTGATTTGATATTAGGATACACTTTGTCCCCTAATACACATGATTCTCACAGAGGATCGTGATTTTGCTTATTTTTGCAACTTACACATTTTTCTAAGTTTGCACTAATGTTTGTATGTCTTAGTATTTCTTTACATATATGAGACCTTAGGAGACAACATCAGGGAATTGGTATTAGGACATTTTCTCTTTGAGAACACGTGATGTGAATCATACTGAGGATTGTGGTTTTGTTTCATTATAATTGTTACACTATTCTCAGCAGGCATTAAATGTTTGTCTGCTATAGTGTTCCTTTATAAATACGAGATTTGTCAGTATTAAGATCCTGTGGAAACATTATATGTTTGAACGTGTTTGATTTGATTATATTTAGAAGCAGTCAATCTTTATTTTCATGAGACCAGACAACACGAGGATGTCTTAGAGATATCAGGATTATATCTATACTATTAGCACATGTATCATACAAATTTTGGATGTATTGCTTATTTTACATGGATAATTGATTCACATTATATAGGCTGATTCTCTATTGTCAAATACGTCATTTTGTTAAAAAAATCGTGTGTATATGCATCTTAAAGCTGAATCCACACACAACGATTTTTTGAACAATTATCGTTAAACAATATCGTTTAACGATAATCGTTTGAAAAAAATCGTTCACCTTCTGAGTCAAATGATGAACAATAATCGTTCATGCGCGTTCACGTTTGTAGTTTGTAGTTAAGTCAGACTTGTCAACTCAACGATTTTCATTAAGGGAATATGCAAAAATCGTTTGTAGTTCAAAAACATCGTTCATTACACTTTAAAAAAATCTGACAGATAATCTGATAGAAAATCATTCATAAAACCGTTGGTAACAAAATCGTTGTGTATGTATGCAGATTAAGAAATCAAATTCAGATGTAAGATATTGCAGCATCACCATTGCAACTTTGTCATCATCCATCTGGATTCCAACAGATGTCAGTTGCTGAGATATGGACAACGTCTTGTCAATGTACACATTCATGTCTCTGCGAGCACTCAGGAGCTCATTCAGATCCGGTCGATAGATGTGTTTGCTTGCACCCAGCATATGCAAAACCTGTGCATGCCCAGCAAGGCAATGTGATCGCACAGCAAGGCATAAGCACACCCACTATGTCTTGGCGTGTGATCACTTTGTGTGTGCAGATGCCCACCAGCCTGTCTTAAGACGCCCACTTGCGCACTTCATCTCCAGGAAGTGTATGTAACCATTGGTACATCGAGGATCATCAGATGCGATCGCAGCGCTTGAGGTAGACTATACCCTACCTCAAGCACTGCGATCACTTCAGTGTGAACTACAACAAGGTGACGTGTACTATTACGCTGCCTGTTAATTATGCATGCCTCTGAAAATGTCATTATTTCAGTTAGGCATGCCTGCGTTCACATCTACACTCCCCCGTTTCTAGTGGCCTGCCCATGTTACCACCCACAAACGGCTTCTCCTGCCACTCACTCTGCTGAGCAGTCTATGCGCAGCGAGCTAATGCACCCCTAGCTTTCGCACTGGTACACGCACCTGCACTGCGATGCATATGCATGCGCAGAATGCAAACATCGGACAGCTAAGAACGAATGCTTCTTAGTGTCCAGATCTGAATCAGCTCCTCAGTTTGGTACTGTACAGCTCAGGTTTATATTCCTCATCAGGCTTGCAGGGCTATCTATATGTCATGTGCTAAAACTTTCCCATGAATTATAGAATACATGTACTGTTCTGCAGCTAGGCCAATACTACTCATGGCTCAATCAACTTCATCAGGATTTGGATTGTCATCTGGATCATTTGTGATCTTCCACAACTTTCCTCACTATAGCTGCATCTCCATGTCGAATTTCCATGTGGCATAATTCTCTAAGCCTCTCAGTGTTACAAAGCTCATTCTGGCTACTGCACATTTTCTGTCTTGATTAAAATAAAGGACTTTACTGTATTCTTCACACTTGTGGTGCTGGGCCAATAACCTATCAATAGAACATGTATGGTCACAATAGGTGTCAGCGGAAGGTGAAATGCATGTTACTCCAAACAGATGTTTTTAACCAGACTGGATGGTATACAGGTTTAACAATGGTGACTGTAGTAGTAGGCACAGAGTTAACGGCGGTAAACCGATCACAGATCACTAGTATGTCACATGAAATATGGGGAGACTGCACTGATGGACTTAAAAAAAATTCACATGGTCCTGTAGGCAGCAGGAAACACTCTTCAGCCAACTGCAGGGGAAATTGCAGGATTTATATTATATATACTGTATATCTGCCCAGGTTTCAGAGGTAAACAACATAAGTCCAAATTATCATATAATAGCAGCCACTTCTCCTCTGTCCTGTTCCAGCTCCAGATCAAGGTCGAACAATACCTAAGTTGGTGGGGAGAGCACTCAGAGGTGGATGCAGTGGCGATGTCAGACACAAGATGTTGATGTTTTATGTCTGAGTGGATAGCTCTCGGGGTCACAGAATGAATTTAGACACAAGAGCTGTGGATTTCAATGGGAATTCCTGGGTAACAGGGGGTTGGCTGGTGGCAGCTATATCTAAAGACGCAGTAGCGGTCAGACAAATAAATTGCACTGAGTTGGATGCACTGAGTTGAAATAGCACTGCTGCAAGTAGGCATCTCAGATGGCTCAGAATCGGTCGCGGCATTAGCATAAAGACAGATACCGCTGTGGCAAAAGTGCGTCCGCATCGTCTCATACCCATAGGGGGAGATTCACATGTTTTGCCGGTGGCTTTTTTTTTAAGACGCCCGACAGAGCAATTTAATTGTTGTTCTGTCAGGGCGTGATAGCTGCCGGCATTTCTGCATGCACTCAGGAGGGCGCGAGCAGAAATGTGTGAGAAACCCCCTGGTTATGGTGCGCTAACCGCAGTTAGCGCGCCCTAACCAGAATTTTAGACGGGTTTAGCCATTTTACACGGCTAAACCTTGTCTTATAGGTGGCGAAGAGGGCGATTTTTTAATGAGCGCCCAGAACAATTGAATAGCAAACTGGGCGCTCATTAATTATCACGACCTAAAAACATTTGAATCACCCCCATAGTGTAGTAGGTTCAGCTTCTTAACCCTTAAATAAGGTGCCAAATTACTGTGTACATTTGAGAAAAGAAAGTAGAATTATCTGATAACACTATCCTGATAGAGTTTGGTTAAACAAAACATGTTGCTTTGCCTTCTACCGTATCTCTAACATTTGTAAACTGTTACCTGGGTCTGAGAATAGGAGAAAGGAGAAAACATGGTTTAATGGAAAAAGAAGAGGCATGTGGTATGGTCTGTAGGGCATAATAATGTGGGGAGGTCTGGGTGGTCTGATGGGCAGATAAAATGCTTGGGGTTGTCTGAGGGCAAGTGAGGGGCATTTTAGTAGTACAATATGGGTAATGTTTATTTTTATGTCTTTAAAATGTTGTGTTGTGTATGTAGATGTCATTCTTCTAGTGTGTCACAGGAAATAAAAGTTTGAGAACCACTGGACTAGAGTGTACCACCCAAACTAGACTAACAACAACCCATGTAGTCAGTTATACAACTGATATAAGATTAGTAGTGGTGGTGTACTATCCTAGCTGGGGGGGGGGGGTCAGGGACTAATATAGGGCCTGGAATTCCTTTTTCTCGTGCTTGGTTTCCCATTTTACAACAGTTGTAACAGTGACAGCAAATATACAAAGACTCAGAATCCTATATTAATTTTTGTCAGTGTTTCTGGGGTTGGCCAACCTCAGTTTCATTGTTTTACTATAAAAATGTACTTATTTTTAGAGATGTGCGCCGACCTTTGTGTTTTGGTTTTGGATCTGGATCTCCCCTGGTTTTCTTTATCTGAATCTGGTTGTCACTTACTGTGACAGCAGTGTCGGCAGAGCGGGAATGTCCTCAGTACATGGAATGGCAGTGCTGCGGTGCTGGCAGTGTCCTCAGTGCAGGGTACCAGCAGCGTCAGTAGAGCGGGGTTGCTGACGGTGTCCTCAGTACGTGGATTGGCAATGCTGTGGTGCTGGCAGTGTCTTCAGTGAAGGGTACCGGCGATGTCGGCAGTGCAGGGGTGCCAGCAGTCTTCAGTGCAGATTTGATGGCGGTGTCGGCAGTGTGGGGGTGCCAGCGGTGTCTTCAGTGCAGGTTTGCTGACTGTGTCTGCAGGGCAGGGGTGTTCTCAATGCAGGGTGCCGACGGTGTCGGTAGAGCGGAGGTGCCAGCGGTGTCCTCAGTGCATGAGTGCTGACAGTGTTGGCAGTGCAGGGGTGCTGGTGGTGTCCTCAGTGTGGGAGTGCCGGTAGTGTCGGCAGTGTGGGGGTCGCGGACGGTGTCCTTAGTATGTGTGGCAGCACTGCAGGGGTGCCGGCAGTGTCGGATGCGGTGGTGACGGCAGTGGGGGATGCTGCCAGTGGGGGTGCCGGTGATGTCGGCAGTGGGGGGTGCCGGCGGTATCAGGCAGCAGGGGATGGTGGGGGCCATCTTCTTTTGCTTCCTGTGTGCATATTAAATGGCCTTAACGCTGACTGGCTGAGAGTCGTGACAGACGGCTCTCTCAGCCAATCAGTGTTAAGCCCGCTGAATACAAAACCTCACGAACCAACAACGGCATCGCAAGGTTTTGCCTCGGGTGAGGGATCCGGGGCAGGCAGGGAAATCCAAGCTTGGCTCGGATCGCCCCGGATCCCCGAAATTCGGGTGGGTTCGGTTCTGTGAGAACCGAACCCGCTCATCCCTACTTATTTTAAATAAATATTATTATTATTGTTATTATTAATAATATTAACTACCAATTAGTACAATAGCTATTAGAAAGATAGATACATTCAATTGTTCATCTTAAAAATTTCCATTTTCATAGTCATTAACCTAGTTTTTATTCAGACTTCATTGACAGTCTAATCTCATTTGATTAGGAGTATTTTTAAATCTCTAGTCACTGCCTCATTGTGCTATATGAGCTATAATATCTGGTATGTACTATGATCTGGTGACAATGAGACTGCTTCTAACATTTTATACCGTCCACAGGCCGCAATCATTCGCTCTCTCTGTTCCATTATCGTACAACTTCCAAGAATAGTAAATGGGAAGTACAGCTTCCCGGTCTCATGTGTCTACTTATGCTTACTGCAAAGTGTGATAGCAAAATAAATGGGGATTCAAAGAAAGAAAAAAAAAAGTAATTGCAGGAAGAAAATATATGCAGAACAAAAATTAAGATAACTTAATTTTTGGCAAACAGAAACGACAACAGTCGGCAAGTTCAAATAAAGCTATTATTGCTTCATCCTCATTTTCATCTCATTCATCCCGATTCGCTTTTGTGTAGAAGTTCATGGGGGGGAAACATGGTCTTTGCCCACTCAACAGAAATGATGGGGGTCAATTGCCCTCTCTACCCACCCCCCGGATCCCACACCCCATGGCCTAAGGTCATTGGTGACCAGTGGCCTTAATGAATTGCTTTGATAGTCTAGTGGGAGGCAAAAAGGTAAAGACTACTTACCTGCTACATGCAGAAAGGTAGTAAATAGGGGACTTTTACTACCTTTCTGCATGTAGCAGGTAAGTAGCAACTCCTGTTGCTATATGGAGTACGCTACTGTGCTTTCTCTATGATGCTCCATACTTGAAGCATCACCCACATTTACCAAGATTACCACCACACATTAATCTGCACATGAACGTCACTATCTTGTCACTGTGCTTGAGCATCACAGCAGTACACTAACACAGGGCTGCCATCAGGAATTGTGGGGCCCGGGACTGACTAAATAGGCAGGGCCCCCCTCTCTCTTCCCACACAGTATAGAAACAGTGAGTCAGAGGAGGGTGCGACCTGCAGCCGACTACAGGTACGGTTAGTACTGCCCACAGGCAGAAAGCTGTTGAGACAGAGTAGATCAGTACAACACCAAACACGGTTTGCTTATCATGTACTAAATATTAGTTGCAGAAAACTGTCATTTCTTTACATGCTGGCATTGTGAATGAATCATGTAATAATAACCCTTTTGTGCTACAGAACTAATGCTTTAAGTGTATGTATGCAAGGGAGAATGACACTAAATAGCGTAGTGCATCTGGGGATCTGTGGGGTACTTAGCGAGCAACACTAAGCTGGAAAGGTATCTCTGAGTGTATGGGACTAAGTCAGTATTGGTTGTGTAGGGATTGTTAAAAAGCTGAACGTGCTAATAATTAGCTATTTTGCATTGTGCACTGTTTAACATGCGTGTATGTGTTAATGTGAATGCAGGGAAAACACCACTAATTTGCTACTTTTTAGTGCTGTTCATATTTAAGTCTGTGGTGATTTTAATGTGCTGGATAGTCATTTTTATGTATGTCAGACACCGTCGGGGTGTGTTTAGGGAAGATTGTTAAAAAGCTGGCCGTGCTACTTATTAGCAATTTTGCGTTGTGTTTTGTGTACTATGTGGTTTTGACAAAATGGTGCTGTGTGACCTATTTCTAAGATGGAGTCTGGTTGCCATTCGCAAGATGGCGTCTCTCCAAGCTAATTTTTACACTGATTCTGTCTCAGCCACTAAACCAGCTTCAACAGTCCACCCTTTGATAGCAAACAACATGCTATCATACTCTGATTTTAAAATGAATTTTAGACTTGCATATGGGGTATTATTTAACAATATTTTTATGGGATGGCACAAGGTGGTTTCAGTCCATCTGTAATTGGTCTCTAGGAGGGGACATAAAACTACCATTATATGCACACCGCGGATCTTGGGAGATCATGGGAAAGATGTGGGGATGCACCAGTCCTATAAAGGAAGTTTTGAAGGGGAACAGAGACTTACATCATTTAAGATGTTTAAATGAGAGAAAAAAAATTAACATTTTAATAATACATTTTACGCATTTCTAAATATAATACATTATATGATGGTATTTCCTAGTTCAGGGTTGTAATGCAGTTCTACATTTACCTCAGTATTCATATGGTCACTATTAACCACCATCATAATTTTGTTCTTCCGGTTTACCTTATTTTTACATCTTCTAAACTTCAACACAGTAGGAACACACCTGACACATATGACAATTATTATGATGACAACCAGTATGAGGATCAGGAGTTTACCTATGCTTGCGATCATTTCCTGGACCCACTCTCCTAGACCTGAGAACCATTTCACTGGGTTCAACCATGAAACCCATTCCTCTACCTTCTCCTCTACTTCAGCCACTGAAGCATTATGGCTCTTCCGAAATTCCCATTTTAGCTGCAGAATTTCATCCATCTTCCGGTCTATCACCTCCTTGGGGTCGCTGGTATCATTCGTGACATAAGTGCAACACTTCACTCCAATTTGGGTGGTCAAAGTTATGCAGTACCCCCCAGTGACAGCTGTTAAATAATTTAATACTAGTCTGTGTTGCACCAGTTCTTTCTTGTACGCTTGTAATTCCCTACCTGTATACCTGAAGGTGTCATCATACATCTCGGTGATATTTATTTAGCAAGATTTTGGATATATCTAAAATTTTGTGTACCCTGAGCGATCCTGGTGGGATCCAGTGCTACTAAAACTTGAAAGCCAGTTGTCTCACTAATTAACAGTGTGACTTTATGCATATCACCAGGTATCATAATTCTTTTGCCTCTGTGTTCATACTGCGTATGAAGATATGGTGATGGTGTGTTTTTATGAATACCAAGCATTTCAACATGTGTGAGGGTCATAACCTCTGGGACTACTCTTCCCAGGTAACACAAACCTTCAGAACTCGGGGAGAGCCACTTATACGCTTTCCTTCCACATATAAAATATACATCATCGGGGAGAACATAAGGAATGGTATGCATCATTATCATTAAACACATTTCCCTAGCAAATAATCCTATCTCAGGTTCTTCCATCTGATACATGCAAGTTTCAGGTTATATTATCTTAGCACAATATCCGTCTGGTACCCTACCAATCATTTCTTTGGTGGAACTTAGTGTATACCAATACCTAAAGTGTCTCCCATTAGATCTAATTGAGTGTAACAGATCATAATTCATAGGCTCATTATCAGCTCTCAGTGAGAAGGTCATCGTCTGGTTATTCCCCGTCACTTCCCAACTCCCTGGTTTATTGGGGTTGGTTATGTTTAAACACAAAAGTGATCTATCTACTTGGAATTGATGGAGTTTGAAATGAGGCGGTTTGGATGAGAGGAATTTTCCATCCAACGTTTTCCCTTTTTGTAATTCAAAAATTTCCATAATATTCAGCGGAAATGGCACCAACCCTACATTATGCTGTCCCTGTGGCACGTGTGAGAACACCCAACAATCAGTATGATTTATAACTTTGCCTACCATGCTATGATAATCCTCTAAAGGATACCCACCCCAGTATGGGTTATATTTAGGCTGGCACCGTTGGATACATTTCTCATCAACTAGAGACCCACAAAGCTCACAAATACAGGAATCCTCAGATGATAAACCTCCACACCGTCCCCGAGTATCTGGAATAGCAGATCTCTTAACAATTACAGTACTAAGATTGGTCAGACACTCCCCTGATTGGCATAGCACTCCTCATCTTGACTCCACTCCATCCGCACTGCCATCAGCTCCCATCTCCTCTATCGGTCCCCCATCACAGAAACCAGATATCCCCAAGCAAACCAGGATGATGGAAACTCTGGAAGAGAATATGAAAATGAACACAGCAGACCAGTCCATCTCTACAACAAGGACCTGCACATTTCTTTTAGCTCAGGTATCTCACTACAACCTTTTAATCCTCCTGAAACAAGCTCGCGATCGACAGGTCCAAGTTATCTGCCTTGTCTCCGCTTTGTTTCTCCACCGGTTGGTTGACTTTTTTGCAGTGAGTGGAATGGACCCAGGTATCTCTTTTGGCCATCTTCAAAGATGTGGTACTCGTCAGCAACACCTAATATGGACCCTCCCAATGATCAGTCAAACAACCTGAATGTAAGAAATTTCTGATCATAACATATTCTCCAGGCTCAACATCATGACAGTTAGTTTCAGGCATATCATGTGACAACAATTTCAGTTTCTGCTGTTGCTGTTTTAACTGTTTACTCATTGATATAAGATACCTTGCAGTTACCTCGTTGTTACCCTACAAGTCTTCCTGTGGACTTATAATCAAATGAGGTTGTCTACCAAACTGTATTTCAAAGGGGGACAGATTTAGAGGGGTTCTAATAGTGGTCCTTATGCTAAGTAGGACCAACAGTAATGCTGCTGGCCATCCTAGTCCAGTTTCTGCCATGATTTTACTTAACTTATTTTTAATAGTCCCGTTCATCCTCTCTACCTTGGCGCTGGCTTGCGGTCGGTAGGGGGTTTGAAGTCGGCTATTAATACCCATCAGTTTACACATATTTTGAAAAACATCACCTGTGAAATGAGTACCCCTATCACTCTCGATAATTTTAGGGATACCGTATCTGCATACAAATTCCTGAACTATTTTCTTGGCAGTAAACGCAGCAGGATTAGTGGCCGCTGGGTATGCCTCAACCCAGTTGGAAAACACGTCAGGGCACACAAATACATACTTAAGATTCCTGCAAGGTGGTAATTGGATGAAATCAATTTGTATTACCTGGAAAGGTCCGTCAGTCCGTGGAATGTGGGATGGTTCGGTAGAGATCGTTTTCCCAATGTTTTTCCTCAAGCAGGTCAGACAGGACATTGCTCTCTTTTCCGCTTGAGAAGAAAACCCAGGTGCACACCAGTATGCTCTCACCAATTTGCACATGCCCTGCTTTCCCAAATGAGTCAGGCCTTGCGCTGCCTCAGCCAGGCTGGGGTAAAATGCCTTGGGAGCCACTGTCTTACCTTGTCTGTCCCTCCAGAGTCCAGAAGACTCTTGCCCACATCCTTTGGACTTCCAAACTGACTTTTCCTGGATTGAACACAAATTTTGCATCTCAATTAATTTCAGCATATCAATTGTTTGAAAAGACATAATTTGTTCCGTCGGTATATTAATTTTTAACCCTGCTGCCCATTTTGCAGCTTCGTCTGCTCTGTTGTTGCCCAGTAACACCGGATCATCTTCACATGTATGGGCTTTACACTTAATTACCGCCACCGTTTTGGGCAGTTGAATTGCTTTTAGTAATTGTTTTATGTGTCTGAAATGTGCAACTGGTGTGCCTGCTGCTGTCATAAAATTTCTCAGACGCCATAGAGCTCCAAAATCGTGTACCACTCCGAAGGCGTACCTAGAGTCAGTGTAAATGTTACCAGATTTGCCTGCTGCCAATTCACATGCTCTTTTTAGTGCTACTAACTCCGCCACCTGGGCTGAGTGAGGAGGACCAAGGGTTCAGCTTCTATGATGTCTGTGTCATTTACAACAGCATAACCTGTACATAATTCACCTGTGTCTGTTTGTCTATGACAACTCCCATCCATGTAAAATGTCACATCCACATTCTAAAGGTGTGTCACGTATGTCAGGTCTAGCAGTAAAGGTCTGGTTTAGATATTCCATACAATCATGTGCATCACTATGTCCGCTGAACTCACTTCCCGCCAGCAACTCGTCTCCTTCCACCCTTTGTACATCACGTTGTACATATGGTAAATACATTGCTGGGTTCAGCGTATTGCATCGTTTAACAGTGATGTTTGCAGGTGCTATTAGAGTTAGGGGCTGATTCAGAGCAGGACGCAATTAGCGCTCGCTCGTCCAGAAAATAGGGGTGGCTATTCAAATCAACCGTTCGCTCTTTGCGCTCTGTTCACGCCTCTAGGTCTGAACGAGCGAACAAAACTTGCGGTCGTTTTATTAATAAATACACCCCCTGGCCACTCGCATCCTACGTCATGTCCGCTATTTATTAGATTAATCGAGTACATCGACCAGGGTATGAACTGCTCGCTATTCTTGGGGTTGGTTTTTGCTACCACAATTTTGCGAGCAGTTCTGGCTATAAAATAACCCAGTGACGTGGTCAATGACGCTGCTGTTTTAATTATGCACACCCATAAAACGCCCATTTTGACCTTTAAGCACGCCTGCGTACGGATCTCCACTCCCCGTTTTCAAGCACCTTCTCCCGTTACCACCCACATACGCCTACTCCTGTCACTCAAATTATCAGGCATTCGCTATTTTGCGACCACATGAATTTCGACTGGTTCGCGCATGCGTATAACGATCCGTACACATACGCAGTTGGGCAAACATCGCTCGGAGCGAACGAGTGGCCGCTTACGAGCGGCTCTGAATCAGGCCCTTAGTTCCCATTTGGTAAACCTAGCTGAAGAGACGTGTCTGGTTTGGGCAGAGTTCAGCAGAGCAGATACAGCATGGGGAGTATGGACAATCATATCATGGCCCAATACTACGTCCTCACTTTTACTCACCAATAGAGCCGTTGCTGCTACACTTCTTAAACATGTTGGGAGTGATCTTGCCACAGTGTCCAATTGGGCACTGTAGTATGCTACGGGCCTACTGGCATCACCATGTTTTTGTGTGAGGACTCCTGCTGCGCAACCATCGGATTCCGTACAATACAAATCAAAAGGTTTTTCATAGTCAGGTATTCCCAATGCAGGTGCTTTTGTCAGACTATCCTTAAGATTAAGGAAAGCCTGCTCTGATTCCTCTGTGTGTATGACACGGTCGGGCTTTGAGGAAGAGACTAAGGACTTCATTCAGAGTTGGTCGAAGCGGCCGCACGGTCGTACGCAGCCGATGTTCGCTGATCTGCGCATGCGTACAGTTCGCAATGCGCGTGCACAAACTAGCGGCTATGATCAGAAATTTCTCTCTCCTTGAACACCGCCAGGTCGGTAGTTTGAGTGACAGATTGCAGCATTTGTGGGTGGTAACATGGGAAGGTGCTTGAAAACGGGGGTGTGGAGATCTGAACGCAGGCGTGCCTCATTATGTGAACGGCGTTTTAAGGGAGTGCATAATTAACAAAGTAGTGTTATGGCACACGTGACAGGGGAGGTTTTACACTGACATGATCGTAGAGCTTAAGAGAGTGTCAGGTCAACCTTTAGCTCTACGACCAGTTCCGATGGCATACGATGCTCGCGATTAATCCTTATGTAGCTGGAGATGACGTGTTATGCGTACGAGAAGTGGGCGTATTTTTAGCGATCCAACCGCATCCACCCCTTGGTCGGCCAGCTAACGATCTGACCTTAGGGACGCAACATGCGTGTGCATCATTTGCATATCCGGACCCTTTTTCTATACGACCGTGCGGCCGCTTCGACCGACTCTGAATGAGGTCCCAAGTCCTGTAATGGCAAGGTCAAAATAGAAAAACCTCGGATCCACATTTGGCAGTATCCACACATTCAGTAGTTAGATGTCGTAATCCCTGGGTTAGGCAGTGTCCCAAGTATTTACCCTGGATTGGCACGGCTGTAGTTTGTCCTTAGCAACCTTGTGTAAACGAATCAGAACATAGCAATAAATCGTCTACATATTGTATTCGAACAGATCCATTGGCAGGCTGAAAAGATTGTAAACAGTCGTGTAAGGCCTGGGAAAAGATATTAGGGCTGTCTATGAAACCCTGGGGAAATCGTGTCCATGTATATTGTACACCCCTGTATGTGAAAGCGAATAAGTGCTGACAGTCAGGATGAAGAGGCACAGAGAAGAAAGCAGAACATAGGTCAATGACAGTGAAATGGGTTGCATTTGGTGGTATTTGCATGAGAATGACAGCTGGATTTGGCACTACGGGAAATTGGCTCTCTACCACCTTATTAATACCTCTAAGGTCTTGTACTAGCCTATTACCCCTCCCACCACTCTTCTTTACAGGAAAGATGGGACTGTTGGCTACACTAGCTGTACGAACTAAAATTCCCTGTTGCAGCAATCGCTCAATTATGGGATATACCCCTAATTCTACCTCCTGTTTTAATGGGTGCTGGGGAATTTTTGGAGCTTGCCTATCGCCTTTTAAATTTACCATTACGGGGCTTACGTTTGCCATTAATCCAGTGTCCACTCCATTCTTGGTCCAAAGTGAATCTGGAATTTGGGATAACATTTGATCTACCTGAGATGGATTTTCACTTAAACTGGTAGAGTGATACATTATCCTTTGGTGAGTGTCCAACATATCCCTCACCTCATGTGCAACTTTCTCTGGGATATCTAAAAATACACCATCAGGGGTATAATATATGACACATCCCATCTTACATAACAAATCCCTTCCCAGTAGGTTAGTAGGAGCTGCTGCTGCCAGGAGGAAAGAATGCCTGGTATGCAACGGCCCTATAGTAACCTCTGTGGATTTTGTTAAAGGATAATGTTGCACTTTACCCGTTACGCCCATTGTTGGTACTGTCTCGTTGGTTACCTGTAAATTAACGGGAGATTTTATCACTGACCTGGTCGCCCCTGTGTCTACAAGAAAAGGATATTGAGTACCAGCTACATCAACCATCATTACTGGTTCTTCTCTAGTACTTACCGTTTACCTGACTATCTGTAGACTACAGGTATGACCTGACCCCTAGCGTTGGCTCCCACTCTCCAATAAAGCATTAATGGCCACAATTGGAGCTGGTGCTTGTTGGATATTGGCTGGTCTCTGTGTATATCCTTTATGGGGATATCCAGGTATTCCCTGGTTAGGGGGTCCTACCCTTTTTTCCATACAGTTATAACTTACATGTCCTTGTTGGTTGCAATTAAAACACTTTCATGGGTGAAGTGGATGAAAGGATTGTTGTGTGGGTTGAGCAGGAGAGAAAGGTGGTGGGTATGGGTAAGGATATTGAGGGAAAGGATATTGTGGGAGATATGGGGTTTGTGGATAGTATGGGACCTGTGGTTGTGTGTGATAAGTGGGGTGTGGCTGCATTTGCATTGGTGTGGGGTTAGTGAGGACATGTAACTGTTCAGGCGCTGGTGGGTGCAGGTGTGGGTGCAGGTGGGCAGCACAGACGGTGTAATGGTTAGCGTTACTGCCTCACAGCACTGAGGTCGTGGGTTCGATTCCCACCACCGCCCTAACTGTGTGGAGTTTGTATATTCTCCCTGTGCTTGCGTGGGCAGTGTCGGACTGGGGTATTAAAGGCCCACCAGGGAAATGCAGAGACAGGAGCCCGCTGAAGGGGTGTGACCAACCACTGGGTAGGTATGGTCAATAACGGGAGGGGCGTGACTATTCCACAAAGGAAACATCATAATATTAAACATTGTCAGACAGCACTATGCCCAATTTAGTCTAATAGATGTGCAGATGACAGAGGGGCATATTGATCATAACTAAAATGGCCTGTTAACCATGTATTCAGCAAACTCCGAAAACTTAAAGTTTTCGGGATTTGCTTGCGAGAACAGGCTTCATCTTTAGATAGCGCTTGTTCTCGGAGCCCCGCTCCTTCCTATGGGAAGGAGTTCTGCAAAGAGGGATCCAAGCGGATCCCTCCGCCACATCCTCACTGACTCCCCAGCGGCTTTGCGCATGTGTCACCTTAGGTTACACATGCACAGAAGACGGCCGCGGGGGGAGGTAAGTAACGCTGCTACTTCTGTATCAATATTACTAATTGTGGGGACAGGTGCTTTATGGAGCAGCTGTACCCGCACCGGAGCAATGATGAATTTCTCCGGTGTTAAGTATCCCCCGCGGCAAGGTTGAATACAAGGTTGAATGCGAGGTTGAATACGATTATACATAGGTCCCCGGGGCACAGATGGAAAAGTGGGCAAAGGCACAAATAACAGTGGGGCAGAGGGGCAGCTGTAGAAGCTGCAGAGGGATAGCTGGGGGAAGATGCAGAGGAACAGCTGAGGAAAGTGTCAGAGAGAGAGGTAGGGAAAGTGTCCAAGGGACAACTGTGAAAGGTAGCAGAGGGACAGTGGAGGAAGGTGGCAGAGGGACAGCCATAGGTGGCAGAAGGACAGTCATGGAAGGTGACAGGACAGCCAAGAATGGGGGCATAGGGACAGCCGGGGAAGATGGACAGAAGGACAGCTGAAAAAGGTAGCAGAAGGACACCATTAACATAAAGTAGCTGCTGCGACAAAATTCGCAGTTGCTACTGCAACAGCTTCCACATCTGAATCACCTCCTTAATGTCATAGAGATTTGTTCTATTTTAATAGAAATCAAGAGCGTGGTAAATTTAGAACTCTAAAATACATACTAGAAAAGAAAAAAACATATTGTACTTTTAATCAGTTATATACTGTACACTCCAGTGTTTTTTATTTGTTAGTTCTAAAATATATTATTTACACCACGGACACATCTTTTCCTCCACCATCCTCCTTCCCTCATACCCCGGCCACATCCTCTCCTCCACCATCCTCCTTCCCTCATACCCTGGCCATATCCTCTCCTCCACTATCCTCTTTACCTCATACCCCAGCCATATTCTCTCCTCCACTATCCTTCTTCCCTCATACCCCAGCCACATCCTCTCCTCCACCTTCCCTCATACCCCAGCCATATCCTCCCCATTTCCTTCCCTTCCCTCATACCCCAGCCATATTCTCTCCTCCACTATTCTCCTTCCCTCATACCCCGACCACATCCTCTCCTCCATCATCCTCCTTCCCTCATACCCCAGCCACATCCTCTCCTCCATCATCCTCCTTCCCTCATACCCGGCCATATCCTCTCCTCCACTATTCTCCTTCCCTCATACCCCGGCCACATCCTCTCCTCCATCATCCTCCTTCCCTCATACCCCAGCCACATCTTCTCCTCCATCATCCTCCTTCCCTCATACCCCGGCCACATCCTCTCCTCCTTCATAATCCTTTCATAGCCCACCCGCATCCTCTCCTCCATCATCCTCATACCCCGGCCACATCCTCTCCTCCACCATCCTCCTTCCCTCATACCCCAGCCATATCCTCTCCTCCACTATCCTCCTTCCCTCATACCCTGGCCATATCCTCTCCTCCATCTTCCTCCTTCCCTCATACACCAGCCATATCCTCTCCTCCACCATCCTCCTTCCCTCATATCCCAGGAATATCCTCTCCTCCACTATCCTCTTTCCCTCATACCCCAGCCATATTCTCTCCTCCACTATCCTCCTTCCCTCATACCCCAGCCACATCCTCTCCTCCACCATCCTCCTTCCCTCATACCCCAGCCATATCCTCTCCTCCACTATTCTCCTTCCCTCATACCCCGACCACATCCTCTCCTCCATCATCCTCCTTCCCTCATACCCCAGCCACATCCTCTCCTCCATCATCCTCCTTCCCTCATACCCTGGCCATATCCTCTCCTCCACTATTCTCCTTCCCTCATACCCCAGCCACATCCTCTCCTCCATCATCCTCCTTCCCTCATACCCCAGCCACATCTTCTCCTCCATCATCCTCCTTCCCTCATACCCCGGCCACATCCTCTCCGCCTTCATAATCCTTTCATAGCCCACCCGCATCCTCTCCTCCATCATCCTCGTACCTCGGACACATCCTCTCCTCCTTCATACTCCTTTCATAAACCATCCATATCCTCTCGTCCATTATCCTCCTTCCCTCATACCTTGGCCACATCCTCTCCTCCATCATCCTCCTCCTCTCCTCATCCTTTCCTCCATCATCATCCTTCCCTCATACCTGGCCACATCCACTCCTCCTTCATATTCCTTTCATAACCCAGCCACATCCTCTCCTCCATCATCCTCCTTCCCTCACTCCATGGCCAAATCCTCTCCTCCATCATCTTCCTTCCCTCATATCTCGGCCACATCCTCTCCTCCATCATCTTCCTTCACTCATATCTCGGCCACATCCTCTCCTCCTTCATATTCCTTTCATAGCCCAGCCACATCCTCTCCTCCATCATCCTCCCTCCCTCATACCCCGGCCACATACTCTCCTCCATCATCCTCCTTCCCTCATACCTCAACCACATTCTCTCCTCCTTCATGCTCCTTTCATAGCCCAGCCATATTCTCTCCTCCATCATCCACCTTCCCTCACACCACAGCCATATCCTCTCCTCCACCATCCTCCTTCCCTCATACCCGGCCACATCCTCTCCTCCATCATTCTCCTTCCCTCACGGTGGTGGATCAGTCAATGACAGAGAGTGCATCTGCAGTCATACTAACTATAAGTATATATATTATATATATTGATGTGGCTGATTGTTTGGTGTCAGAGGCGTATGTTAACAAGAGGCGTCCAGAGGGAAAATAGTGGCTGGTGCTACCTACACACAAGCACACATTGATTCATTCCCAACACACCAGCAGCACTCAGACAAGACACTCCCCTCATTCACCAATTACTTATGTCCTCTGTCATTCACCGACACCCCAGTAGCAACCAATCACCCTCTTACATCACCACCAACACACAGCCCAGACACAACCCTCCTCATTCACTACCAACACCCCTGCAGCACCCACACTACTAATGTATCTGCTGCACCCAGACAACCACTTATTCACTAACAACACCATAGCAGCACTCGGACATCTCCATTAATTTACTATCAACACACCAGAAACACTCAGACATCCCTCCTACATTACCAATACCCAGACACCCACCTTACACACTACCTGCGTCCATACACCCCCAACAACCAGACACTAACCTCCTATACTAGCAACACCCAGACACCCCCTTCTACTCTACCAACATCCAGACATCCCCTTCTACTCTACCAACATCCAGGCATCCCCTCCTACCAGCACCTACATACCCCCCTATTACACTACCAACACCCAGAGAACTCTCTCTTACACTGCCAGCACCCAGACACCCACCTTATACACTACCTCCTGCATCCATACACCCCCTCCTACACTACCAACACCCAGACACCCCCCTCATACACTACCTCCTGCATCCATACACCCCCTCCTACACTACCAACACCCAGACACCCCCCTTATACACTACCTCCTGCATCCATACACCCCCTCCTACACTACCAACACCCAGACACCCACCTCATACACTACCTCCTGCATCCATACACCCCCACCTACACTACCAACACCCAGACACCCTCCTCATACAGTACCTCCTGCATCCATACACCCCCTCCTACACTACCAACACCCAGACACGCTCCTCATACAGTACCTCCTGCATCCATACACCCCCTCCTAAACTACCAACACCCAGACACCCACCTCATACACTACCTTCTGCATCCATACACCCCCTCCTACACTACCAACACCCAGACACCCCCCTCATACACTACCTCCTGCATCCATACACCCCCTCCTACATTGCCAGCACCCAGACACCCCCCTCATACACTACCTCCTGCATCCATACACCCCCTCCTACACTACCAACACCCAGACACTCACCTCATACACTACCTCCTGCATCCATACACCCCCTCCTACACTACCAGCACCAGACAACCCCCTCCTACAATACCAACACCCAGACACCCACCTCATACACTACCTCCTGCATCCATACACCCCCTCCTACACTGCCAGCACCCAGACACCCCCCTCATACACTACCTCCTGCATCCATACACCCCCTCCTACACTACCAACACCCAGACACCCACCTCATACACTACCTTCTGCATCCATACACCCCCTCCTACACTACCAACACCCAGACACCCCCCTCATACACTACCTCCTGCATCCATTCCATACACCCCCTCCTACACTGCCAGCACCCAGACACTCACCTCATACACTACCTCCTGCATCCATACACCCCCTCCTACACTACCAGCACCAGACAACCCCCTCCTACACTACCAACACCCAG
Source organism: Taudactylus pleione (assembly GCA_031769625.1). Classification (NCBI taxonomy): domain Eukaryota; kingdom Metazoa; phylum Chordata; class Amphibia; order Anura; family Myobatrachidae; genus Taudactylus; species Taudactylus pleione. The sequence continues at coordinate 6,118,948 of JAUIMM010000350.1, read as the reverse complement.
ACACCCACCTCATACACTACCTCCTGCATCCATACACCCCCTCCTACACTGCCAGCACCCAGACACCCCCCTCACACACTACCTCCTGCATCCATACACCCCCTCCTACACTGCCAGCACCCAGACACCCACCTCATACACTACCTCCTGCATCCATACACCCCCTCCTACACTGCCAGCACCCAGACACCCCCCTCATACACTACCTCCTGCATCCATACACCCCCTCCTACACTGCCAACACACCCTCCTCATACACTACCAACACACAGACTGCCCCTCCTACACTGCCAGCACCCAGACAGCCTCCTCACACTGCCAGCACCCAGACACCCCTTTCATACAGTACATTACCAACAAAAATACATCCTGTTCCCTTCACCCCCATTCACCACCTGTTGCTGCTCTGGTCTTCCGACTGCAGTGTGCTGCTCCATGGTGCTCATTGCTCCCATCTCTCCATCGAGAGGAGAGGAACTCAGAAGCAGGTGACAGGTCGGGTGTAACAGTCAGGTGGGCAGCTGATAGAGCAGGTAGGTACATGCACTTAATCATGTCCACAGTCCCGCGGCCCGCCCCATCGTCCCCTGCTGGCTGTAATGCCCACGAGTCAGCACTCTTTCTGCAGGAGTCAGGCCCTGCTTCTGCTGATGATTGCTGGGGGGGGTGCCATTGTTGAGGACGGGGGAGCCTGATGCTGCTGGCGTGAAGGACGCGGGCGGGCCACTGATGCTGACATTGAGGATGCGGGGCCCACTGGTGAGGACGTGGGGTGGGGTTGTGTGCTACTGCCGGTGCTAAGGATGCGATGGGGCCCGCTAGTGAGGACGCCGGGGGGCGCGCTACTGCCGGCGCTAGATGTGGAGTGGCCCGCTGATGCAGACACTGAGGATGCGGGGGGCCACTGCTGCGCTGATGACGGAGTCCCGATGATGCCGCCGCTTTGGATGGGAATGGCCCGCTGCTGCCAGAGCTGAGGGAAGGGGGGCAGGGAGCTCGCTACTGCTGGTGATGAGGTCTGGGGCTTCCTTATCACTTTGTGCCCCATTCAATATGCTGCCCGTAACCCCTGCTTGTGTCCCTTCCCATAGAACTAGTACTGACCATGCATGGCCCCGCCCCCTGGTTAAAGTGGGCGGAGTTACAAAGCAAGAGGGCCCACCGGGGATTTACCCGACTCCCCGGGGGCCCAGTCCGAGCCTGTGCGTGGGTTTCCTCCGGGTACTCCGGTTTCCTCCCACACTCCAAAAATATACTGGTAGGTTAATTGGCTCCAAAACATAAAATTAACCGTAGTATGTATGTGTGTGAGCATGTGATAGGGAATATAGGCCCTGATTCAGACCCGGACACAAGTGGCCGTTCGTACGTTCGGCGTACGTGCCGAAATATGTAAATTCAAGCGCACGCTCGTAATTTCGTACGCAGCTAATCTTCCGCCCCAAAGTCTCCCAACCCCTCCTCTAGCTAACGAGCGAGCCAAATAGCGAGCGTACATCCCCAATGTGGCTTGCAGGGAACGCTCGCACAAGTACAAACCGGAAGTGGGCCTGTCAGATTTCGATTACCTGCTCGTTCATTCTGCCTACCTACTTCAATCGTATCATGCCAATCAATATATCAATTAGGTTAATTGCTCTTCACATGTTTTCAAAACGTTTTTTTTTCTTTTTCAATAAACTTTACTCTTGTCCGTGTTTTTGTTTACCCGCAGAATACGTACGGTTTAAACAATGGTTTTCTTTATCCAAAATACATGTTTGATCCAATTATCAAATTGTTTTCCATGTTTTTACCCACGCATATTTTACTTGTTTCATTTCTTTATTTAAATTAGCTTACGCATGTCACTGCATCAAGCCTATCATAACTCACAATAGATTTTTTTGCCTGTAGAACACATGACTCATACACTAGCCAATAGAATGGTTCCTGTTAATTTACCAACTACATTAGCCAATCAAAATTATTTTCTGGTCTTTATTAAAACTGTTTTAAAAATACACCATTGCCATCATGAGAGCCTCTGCGTTCACCAGGCGGGAGCTTATTGTCCTGACTGAGGTGATGGACCGGCGTATCACCAGCCAGCCTCTCCCCATCAGCAATAGGGAGAAGCGTTCCGCCTATGCGGAGGTTCGCCGCCACCTGCGTTCCTTCGGCTCACGCCGACAGATCGGCCAGCTGGAGCGCAAGTGGTCCGACCTTCAACGGCGGACGCCCCGCTTGCTGGCATGTTTTCGCCAGCGTATAGCTGAAAGTAAGTTATGTTTTGTTTTCATGTTTTTATTTTCGGCCCTATCTGCGTGTGCATGTTTTCTTTCTTGGCCTGTTTCTTTTTTTCACACATATCTGCGTGTGCATGTTATCTTGTTTGGGCTGTTTTTTTAAAAAAAACATATCTGCGTGTGCATGTTTTCCTTTTTGTTTGTTAACCAATTAGCGTTTAGAAAGGTGAAATAAAAAAAAACATCAATTTGTTATCCATCATTTAGGGGCCAAGCGAAGACTACGGCGTCATCGCCAGCGAAGACGTCGCCCTCGTCCCCTATCCCCAACTCCAAGCCAAACCTCCTCTCCCCAAACTTCCCAAAATTCCCCCTGCACCCCAGCCTGCCCAGACCCTGATGCCCCTCCTTCTTGGAGAATTCCCATCCCTCCAAATTCCCCCTCCCCTCAACCCACCCCTCTCTTCACCACCCCATCACCACTGTCCGAAATTACCCTACCGACATCAGATGTCATTTGTCCCACCTCCGAGGAGGACGATGGTGTGGTTCCTGGTCCAGGCGTCATTATGAACGGTATGTTTCCCTTTTAACCATTTTTTTTTTATTTTTTTTTAATGTGTTGATGTAATCCTTTGTGCCTTTTCCATTTTTTAGGATTTTAAAAGGTTGGTTATATACATCTTTGTCTAAAAATGTCTCAGATGTTTTCCCCATACACATATCACACATGTCCAAACACTCATACTTGTATCTCTTTTTTACGGTAGCAAGAAATGTTTTTTTGTGTTTTTTTTTTGTTTTTTTGTGGGATTAATTTTTTTTTATTATTATTATTAAAAATGAATTTGTTTGTTTTTGGGTTTTTTTTAAAAATTGTCACTTTTTGCTAAGTCGATTTTGCTTTTGAAGTTTTTTAGAATCATAAATTAAGGATTCATTTTATTAAGTACCACAATTTTTTTACCCACAGAGGACCAGAGGCGGTTGGCGGAGCTAGCCGGGTGTGTACATATGCTGAGGGGGCATGTTATCGGCATGCTGGTGGTCCTGGATAAAATGATGGGGATCCTGCGCCACTAAATTGTTTTTTGGGGTTTTTTTAAAACATATTTTAAACCAAAAAACATTTCAAATTTGAATACAGTCTCATTCCTTGTCTGTAAATCTTAGATTGTTTAAATTTACATAAGTAGACTATTGCAGCAAGTATTTGAAAGTAATGTAACTAAGATTGTGTAAAGCTGATTTTTTTAAGCAGGCACATTAAACACCTAACAATAACAATAGGTTTGGAGAGTTACCAGCATTTGTGTTTTTACATTTTTGGTGTGTTCGGTAAATATTAATTTAAACCTGCTTAGGCCTAGATTATAAAACATACTAATTCTACATAATACCTTTTGGTGTTGGTTTTAACCCACAAAGCATAGTAAAATACTGAGCAATTTTACACATTACAGGATTAAGCAACTTTTACACATTACAGGATTAAGCAACTTTTCCTTGGGTGAACCAGGTTACACTTGCTTGTAATGTCGAAAAGAAATGATGTTTTTAAAATAAACGAAAATTTATTAAACATAAATAATAATCACAAAGTGTTGGATCACAATCAATACACACAGTGAAAACAATCTCAAAAATCCAGCCTACACCATAATAAAAAAGGAAAAAAACAATCAAGAACTGGTTGACGAATTAGCATGCCAACATGATTCCACAAATGAGGAGTCGCAAAATTGGGTCCAGAAGATATATCCAATGTGCCCACATGAAGTCATTTTTTGGGAGCAGGAAGTAGTCATCGTTTCATTCCAAAATATTATGAAATAAAACACAAGAAGGGGGAAAAAAAACGTTTAATTTTTTATAAAAATAATTACCTTTCTACATTGTGTCAAATAACTTATTTTGTGTCAATAATTACCTAAAGAATCTGGCCACCACATCATCGCGTATGGCCCCCCCACATACTGATCTCCGACCAACCTCGGGGGGGCCATCCTCAGGCAAGGCATCCTCTGGCTGCATTGGGACACCACTCCTTATGGCGATGTTGTGAAATATCCCACACAGGACCACAATTTTCGAAACCATATCCGGCAAATACATGAGCTCGCCACCAGAGCGGTGGAGGCATCTGAATCGGCCTTTTAAAAGGGCGATACAGCGCTCCACCACTTGCCTGGTGGCTGTAAGTGTGGAATTATACTCACTTTGTGGGCCTGGTGTGGGAGCCAAATAAGGAGTGAGCAGCCAGGGCGTGCAAGGGTAGCCACTGTCTCCTGTGAAAAAGAAGTGACAGCATCGGGATCACTGTGTATCAAGCTTTGCATTGGTATCTACTAAAGGTCTCCACTTACCCAGAAGCCACGCATCACCAGCTTGTAGGTTGTTTCATTTTTTCCAAATCCCTGATTGCCAGATGATGAATGAGTCATGTGCACTCCCGGGTAATTTTGCACTCAGGGACAGGATCTGGAGGGAGGCATCACATACCACCATTACGTTCAGTGAGTGATAGTGTTTTCGGTTCCGAAAACTTGCCTCCAGCCGTGCTGGAGGCTGAAGTGGTATGTGAGTACCATCCACAACCCCTATGATGTGTGGGAAGCCAGCTAGTTGGTAAAAATTGGCCTTGGCCACACTAAGGGAACCCATATCCAAAGGAGGTGCTTGAAAAGGGCCTCCATCACTGCCCTCAGGATCCTTGAAAAGGAGGATTGGGAGATTCCCGCAACTATTCCCACTGTGGTTTGAAAGGATCCTGAGGCACAGAAATGTAACACCGCCATAAATTGCGTAAGTGGTGGTATTGCTGTAGGACTGTCAATTTGCCGCTCAAGATCACTCTCTATTAATGAGAGAGTGTCTATGATGATTTGGGGCGGAAGACGGTAGCACCTTAACACCTCATCATTGGGCATTCCAAAAAGGGTGACACGTGTTCTATATATCTGGGGCCGAGCACACCTACGATGCCTACGCCTGGGACGAGATTGAGGTTGGTCGGCTTCCGGCAGCATGGCCACAATAATACGTCCAACATCAACCTGAAATGGTAAGAATTGTAGTTAAGGTATGTTGCCCCAAAAAAAGTCTAAAAAATACTTATCTTTGCGATACAATCCAAAGATGCTTACATGCCGGGGTATTGTCATGATTTCAAAAACCTACATTTCAAAAGACCATAAAAAGTTAAGATTTTGGGGTGGCCATTTTGTAAGTTTGTTTTTTGAAAAGGCACAAAAATAAAGGGGGTAAACACAGATTTTGAAAAATAGGAAACCGTCATTGAGAGGACTTCCACAATTTGGCACCAAAAAAACAACCCAGAATTTGAACGCTAAATACTTCGCATTTTTACAAGGGGAATCAAGCCAACAAAAGTGCGCAAAATGGTTCGCATTTTTACAAGGGGAATCAAGCCTACAAAAGTGCGCAAAATGGTTCGCATTTTTACAAGGGGAATCAAGCCTACAAAAGTGCGCAAAATGGTTTGCATTTTTACAAGGGGAATCAAGCCAACAAAAGTGCGCTAAATAATTCGCATTTTTACAAGGGGAATCAAGCCTACAAAAGTGCGCTAAATAGTTTGCATTTTTCACATCCCCAAAAACCCGGAAGAAAACCGTAATGACCCCAAAAGATGCGAAAAACAAGACATGAACATTTAACAAACAAGTTAAAATCAAAACTTACCAATACACGATAAAGAAGTCACAGAACAAAAACGTTGTTGGGGCACAGCCAAATAAAACCTACAAACAAAATTTTAAAAAAAATTATTTTTGGGCCAAAACCCAAAAAAAAAGGAGATCCATATTTTACAAAAGGATGACGGGAAAAAACGTACACAAATAAAACACCACAACTAAAAGAACCACACCAAAAAATGCGAACGGAAAGTTAACCTAAAAAAACCCGCCTCTAACACAATCCAAAAAACCTCCAAACACAACTCCCGCCAACAATCCACTCCGACCAACGTAACCTCTAACAAACAACACCCGCCACCTCGACTCAAGTCGCCAAAAGCCATAAATAGTTTTTCTTTTCCCGCTCAAATTAAGGACGGATCATAGGAACGCACAATCAATGATGCGGCCGAATAATAAGGACACATGTATAAATACGTCACGGAAAAAAACAAACGGTCTGGTGTAGTTCAAGTTTTTGCATGAAAAATGGCTACAGACCAGCCAAACAATGGGCAAGAGGCACCCGGTAAGTATTTCTCACATTTCTAATCAAGGCTTAGTTTGAACCAGAATATAGTGAAAGATTGACATCTAAATTCAAAATAATTTAATGTAAATAGGTGTTGAGGATGACATGGAAGAGGCTGCTGGGCCCAGTATTCCGGCCAAAGCTGGCAAAAAGAAAAGGCAGCCACAATTCACAAGAAAGGAGATGGAGGTTTTGGTTCAGAAGTGTGTGGACATCCTGCCACAGGCAGACAGGAATATGGGTGTAAGCCAGAAGTGGAGAATGTGGGAGGAGATAGCCAGTGCTGTCAATAGGGTGGGTGATTATGTCCGTCTAGCCCGGGATGTCAAACGCCGGTAAGTAAAAACTTGCCCACAAAAAAAAACAGGGTCAAATAATGCAGGAATAATGCCTACTTTTTCACCCACAGATGGCAAGACTTCAAATATCGCCTGAAGCAAAAAATGGCTGACAGGGCTAGGCATGCAAGGGGGACAGGTGGGGGTCCCACCCCTGTGTCATTGGAGTTGAATGATTTGGAAGAGCTGGCACAGGGGTGTGTGCAGGATGTGGAGGTGTTTGGCGTGTCCAACATGGATACGGACATGCCAGACTTTGCGGCTCCTCATGTTGTCCCAGGTAAATGTTGTGATGTAAATGTTATTGTGACAATATGTAGATTGTAATGTTCCTCTTTTCTCTTTTTTCTCACAGAGACACAGGCGGATGAGTCTGCTCCAGAGGGGACCCTTGGCCGCAGAATTTCTGCTGGCTCTGCAGGGGAGGAACCAGTACATCCGGCTGAGGACCCTGCAGAAGCCAGTCCTGGGCAATCCCCCTCGCAGGCAGTGGCACTCCTCACAGAACTCAATTTTAAATCGGATTACCATACGGAGATTCTGCAGAGGATGGACGCCAGTCTGCTATGGGTGGCTGAGTCCCTGGAGCAAAATGCTGCGGCCAACATGAACATTGGTCAGGCCCTGGCTGAAAATACCAGGGCCAACATCAGAACCGCCAATGCCCTGGAGCAGCTCGTTCGCCAGCACATGGTGGAGCCGACCTCCCTTCCTGCCGGAACATCTGGATCCTCCACCTCTGGCACAGCCATTCCTCCAAATGTGCCTAGCCCTGTGCCTAGTCCAGTGGCCACAACATCTGCCTCTGGACAGGCCAGCCAGAGAACATCCCGGACCCGGTCTGGCGCCCACCCTACCCCAGCCAAACGGGGAAAGAAACGATGACAGCACTGGCTACTTTTCCCACACTCCTTCTGTGCTTGCCCCATATTCCTTAAGGGCCAAAACTTCCCTCTCCTTTCTTGTGAATTGTTTTTAATTTGTTGTTTTTTTTGGCCCAAAACTGGCTTTTTTTCAAATCCAAATGTAAAAAATATTAGTGGGTAACAATGACCCCAAACTTTTAAGGCAAAATGCACATGATTTGTGCAAAAATGTGTTGAGTAAATAAAAAAAAAAAAATGTTCTCAACTGTATTGTGACATTATTTGAAAAATGGTTTAGAGTTAATCCTGTACCACAAGGCAAAAACGAAATCTTATCTTTAAAAAAAAGCCTTAAAAAAAAGGTTTAAAAAAAAAAGGTTTAAAAAAAAATGTTTCTTTAAGGAACACTTTGAAAAAAAAAAATGCTAAATCTCCAGGCCAATGCAAAAGGTTACAATACACACAAACATGATGACAATATTGTTACAATATCACAAAACCCTAAAAAAAATTGTAAAGAACATACCTTCAAAAATACGCTAATTGATTGTGTAATCCTGAAATTAGCAGCTGAGATTTTCATCTGCGTACGGTTTTGTGCTAACCCAAAAAAAAAAGAACAAAACACATTACAAGCTGGTTTTCAATCCAAAGTTGATTGTTTTTCTGAGAAGCCGTGATAAATCGATGAAACATCGAGGAGGCCCGGACCAGAGGACAAGGCCATCGCCATTGTGGTCGAGTAATCCACACCCCAAGCTGTGCGAGCAGTTTGAATGGAAAGAGGATCAGCCAGTGACGTATGACTTGGTACGAACACATTTGACGTTCGCATGAGCTAATTTATGTACGCCCCAAAAACGCCTCGCCACGCCTGCGTTTTCCCATCTCCACCCCTGCCAACGACCAAAAACGCCCTGTTCTGTCAATCACATTTGACATGTCACTTCCTGTTCGCAATTTGCCGAACGAGTGAAAAAAGCTCGCAAACTGCCGTACGCACATGCGCAGTGTTACACTGACGCATGTGCGGTTTCTCAACATCGGAATGCAACGAGCATACTGCTGCTAACGAGCGGCTCTGAATGAGGGCCATAGATTGTAAGCGCCACTGGGGCAGGGACTGATGTGAATGGCCAACTATTCTCTGTACAGTGTTGAAGAATATGTGTACGCTATATAAATAACTGGTAATAAATAAATAAATAAATAAGGTGTGGGTGCAGGCTGTGATGTTAACGTCATTCCTTCTACAGCTTGAATACTGACAGCCATTAGTTTCTCGCTCTTGGTCTCTCTTTTTAGAGATGTTTTTGTCATGTTCAATTGCAGATTCTATGAGGGTGTGGTCTGAACCCGGGTCTTTAGGTTCTCTTTACCTTATTACCTGGCTGGGGATTTAGTCTATTACTGCTACATACAGGGTTAACAAATTCCTCTACAGGTGCAGTGGATGTTAACACTTCCTGTACTATCACTGATGGAGATGGCGGCGCCACTTGTGCTTGTTGTGGTGGACATCTAACATGTATACAGCATGGGAAATGGCAGCCATAACAATAGGCTCATCATCCACATCATAAACATTTTCCTTATGGTTACTCAAGAGAGGGTACAAATTACTTGTTACATTTTTATGGGTTTTTCCAATAACTGTACCTGCACCTCCATCCACATAAGGTGGCGGTGGTGCGCGTGAACCACTGGTAATACCTTCCACAACGCTACTTTGCTGCACGTGCGCACTATTTTGCAGCTCGCACGCATTGCAATTTAGCGCTGTGGGTGTACTTTCTGGTAATGTGTTCGCAGCAGCAGTTGGCGTCGCTTGCACACCTTTAAGCCACGCATCCCCTTCATGCTGCCACAATTTTAAACATTTGTTATGTTTTACCTTTTTCACTCGAGAACGCATCAGGCTGATGTGATCTCGGACATTGTTCAATACATCTTTATCAAAACTGCCAATTCTGGGAAACGGCCTAACACTCTTCATCGTTATCTTAAACCATACATCACAATACCTTATTGCATAAGCACTGTACTTACATAATACGACGGGCCGATCCAAGCGGCGCTTCCATTAGCAGCACATCATTGTCTAACATCTCTATTGTTTGCGTGGCTCCCGTCTTGGGACAACTCCTACGTTTTTCAAAAAAGATTTCAACTGGTGAAAGACAGTCAAGATACTTTCACTTACCTGCGGACACCTTGGAAAAAGGGTGTATCCACGAACCCTTTGGAAGACCTCTAGATGCCTCCACTCACCTATGGAAGAAAGGCCGCTTCCACGCAGCAATCCCTTTCTGACTACGTTTCAACTGCTAGGGGGCAACAAAGTACCCTTTGTTTCCCAGTTGATTTCGTCCACCCTCTCACCAGTTCACAATCACAGTTTATCCCAAAACTATGCGGTTCAATTATAGTGCTCAAATAAGCCTAACAGATCACACACACTGATTACTGAATACTATAATCACACTGGGAGCCGAACCCTAACAAAAATAACAACCCATACACCTGCCTTGTGTAAAGTAAACGGTAAACTGCTACAGAGTCACTAGGCCAACTCCTGCGCCTAGCACTTAAGAGTCCTACGATACCCTTAACATTTAGGTCCCGTGTTACACCCTAAACAAATACTCACAGTTACACACTTTTTTCCTGCGCAGAAAAATACCTGTTAACCCAGTTATTGGCAACAATTGATAATGTAATCTCAACGGCTCTGTTTAAAACACGTGGCAGCAAGACCGGAAATACGTATACGCTATTGTGTGACTAGTCGCATACACAATAATGCGACTACTACAAACCGTATGACTGTTACCCTTACCTGCGTACGCAAAAATGTGTCTCTGCTGCGTACACAAAAATGTGACCCAGCCATGTACGCAATACTGCGGCACCCCTTTTAGCATGCAGTTCTATCAACAAAGGAAAACAAACTTTTTCCTTTCTTGTCCCTTGATTCTAGTCAGCGTACCTTAACTCACACAATAATGGATAGCGATCTCTCAGCATCAAGTGGTTGCAGGTAAACCCTACGTGTGGCCACTCCACCCTTTGATGAGAGATTGATAACCGTATATTTATCGTGTGAATTGGTATCGTGACTTCACTCGAAGAGCCCCCAACTAACGATACTGACTTTAAACCTCTGTACAATCCGGCCTATACCTTCTAAACCTTTATACGCTCCTGCCTATACCTTCTAAGTTGACGCTATTTGCGTACGCAGTCATACAGAAAAATAAAAGCCTTCAGACTTTGAAATGTGCTTCCAACGCACAAAGTATAATATTCAACATAAAAACAGTAGGTTACACACTGTGATCTAAAGACAATTTAGCGCAAAGAAATTATACAGACTCAAGGTACAGTTATATGCACGCGCCCTGGAACCAGTTACCGGCATCAGCAAGAAACCTCTGTCAACAGCATCAGCAAAAAGACTCCAGATTGAAGTCTGTATGCACATTTATACCATTGCAGGGATTGGGAATACAATAGATAAGTTTGGCGTGATTCCATTGGTTCTTCTTAAAGTTGTCTTGGTTACAGGATCATCAAATGGATACAAATGGTCTCCAACCTCCCTTTGTATCCTTTTTCCCGCCGCATGCAACTCTAGTCTGCTAACATCACAAAGTACATTTTAGTGTTTTAACTTTCTACAGTCCATAAATTGAGAATGCATGTTGCGATCTTCTCACCGATGTTACCAGAAAGCTGTTGAGACAGAGTAGATCAGTACAACACCAAACACGGTTTGCTTATCATGTACTAAATATTAGTTGCAGAAAACAGTAATTTCTTTACACGCTGGCATTGTGAATGAATCATGTAATAATAACCCTTTTGCGCTACGGAACTAATGCTTTAAGTGTATGTATGCAAGGGAGAACGATGCTAAATAGCGTTGTGCGTCTGGGGGTCTGTGGGGTACTTAGCGAGCAACACTAAGCTGGAAAGGTATCTCTGAGTGTATGGGACTAAGGGCCTGATTCAGAGCCGCTCGTAAGCGGCCGCTCGTTCGCTCCGAGCGATGTTCGCACATCTGCGCATGCGTATGGGTCATAATGCGCATGCGCCAACCAGTCAGTGCGGTCAAAAATCGTGTGCTCGCAAAATAGCGAGTGCCTGCTAATTTGAGTGACAGGATGAGGCGTTTGTGGGTGGTAACAGGGGAAGGTGCTTGAAAACGGGGAGTGGAGATCCGAACGCAGGCATGCCAAACGGTCAAAACGGGCGTTTTAAGGGTGTGCATAATTAACAAAGCAGCGTCATCGACCACGTCACTTGGTTGTCTTTTAGCCTAAACTGCTCGCATGATTGCGGTAGGAAAATGCCACCACAAGAATAGCGAGCAGTTCATACGCATTTCGATGTACTCGATTAATCAAATAAATAGCGGAGATGACGTATGATGCGAATGGCCAAGGGCCGTCTTTACAAAATAGCGAGTGCATGTTTCGGACGCTCGCTCAGACATAGAGGCGTCAACAGACCACAACGAGCGAGCGCAGATAGCATCCGGCTCTGAATCAGGCCCTAATTCGGTATTGGTTGTGTAGGGATCGTTAAAAAGCTGAACGTGCTAATAATTAGCTATTTTGCGTTGTGCACTGTTTAACATCGCGTGTATGTGTTAATGTGAATGCAGGGAAAACACCACTAATTTGCTACTTTTTAGTGCTGTTCATATTTAAGTCTGTGGTGATTTTAATGTGTTGGAAAGTAATTTTTATGTATGTCAGACACCGTCGGGATGTGTTTGGGGAAGATTGTTAAAAAGCTGGCCGTGCTACTTATTAGCAATTTTGCGTTGTGTCTTGTGTATTATGTGGATTTGACAAAATGGCGCTGTGTGACCTATTTCTAAGTTGGAGTCTGGTTGCCATTACCAAGATGGCGTCGCTCCAAGCTAATTTTTACACTGATTCTGTCTCAGTCACTAAACCAGCTTCGACAATATATATATATATATATATATATATATTAGGGGTGAGCGGGTTCGGATTTCTGAAATCCGAACCCCCCCGAGCCCCCCCGATCTGAGTCCGATCCGAGTCAGGCTCGACTTTTCCCGCCTGACTTGGATCTGAAATCGAGGCAAAACGTCATCATCCCGCCTTCCGAGTCTCGTGGGTTTTGGATCCTATATAAGGTATCCGCGTCGGCGCCATTTTCTCACTCGGCTGTGGACAGTGAAGAGGGAGGGTGGGAGTTAGGGCTGTGTAGTGTAGTGTAGTGTAGTGCTGCTGTTGTCCACTACTTCAAAGTCCATAGGGGCTGGCTGTGTTGTGTTGTGCTGTGCTGCTGTTGTTAATAGGGGCTGTGTCCACTACTTCAAAGTCCATAGGGGCTGGCTGGACTGTGTTGTGCAGTCAGTTCTCCATAGGGGCTGTGTCCACCCCAAAGTCCTGTGCAGTGTCCCAGTTATAAAAGGGGTGCTGTAGTGTTGTCCAGGGGGTGCTCTGTCCATCAGGGGTGCTCCCCCCAAGTGCTAAAAAAATAATATATTTTCTGTGTTTGTGAATTGTGTGCGCAGTAGCCGCACGTGCATCAACAAAGTAGTGCCAAGCGTGCGCCTGTGTCATAAGTAAAGGGCCGGCTGGCTTGACCGTTAAAGGGTGCTGTAACCCCCGAAAGTACACTCCAGTCCAAACCAAAAAAAAAATTATTTTCTGTGTTTGTGAATTGTGTGCGCAGTAGCCGCACGTGCATCAACAAAGTAGTGAAAATGGTGCGCCTGTGTCATAAGTAAAGGGCCGGCTGGCTTGACCGTTAAAGGGTGCTGTAACCCCCGAAAGTACACTCCAGTCCAAACCAAAAAAAAAATTATTTTCTGTGTTTGTGAATTGTGTGCGCAGTAGCCGCACGTGCATCAACAAAGTAGTGCCAAGCGTGCGCCTGTGTCATAAGTAAAGGGCCGGCTGGCTTGACCGTTAAAGGGTGCTGTAACCCCCGAAAGTACACTCCAGTCCAAACCAAAAAAAATGTTTTTTCTGTGTTTGTGAATTGTGTGCGCAGTAGCCGCACGTGCATCAACAAAGTAGTGCCAAGCGTGCGCCTGTGTCATAAGTAAAGGGCCGGCTGGCTTGACCGTTAAAGGGTGCTGTAACCCCCGAAAGTACACTCCAGTCCAAACCAAAAAAAAAATTATTTTCTGTGTTTGTGAATTGTGTGCGCAGTAGCCACACGTGCATCAACAAAGTAGTGCCAAGCGTGCGCCTGTGTCATAAGTAAAGGGCCGGCTGGCTTGACCGTTAAAGGGTGCTGTAACCCCCGAAAGTACACTCCAGTCCAAACCAAAAAAAAAATTATTTTCTGTGTTTGTGAATTGTGTGCGCAGTAGCCGCACGTGCATCAACAAAGTAGTGCCAAGCGTGCGCCTGTGTCATAAGTAAAGGGCCGGCTGGCTTGACGTTAAAGGGTGCTGTAACCCCCGAAAGTACACTCCAGTCCAAACCCAAAAAAAATTATTTTCTGTGTTTGTGAATTGTGTGCGCAGTAGCCGCACGTGCATCAACAAAGTAGTGCCAAGCGTGCGCCTGTGTCATAAGTAAAGGGCCGGCTGGCTTGACCGTTAAAGGGTGCTGTAACCCCCGAAAGTACACTCCAGTCCAAACCAAAAAAAAAATTATTTTCTGTGTTTGTGAATTGTGTGCGCAGTAGCCGCACGTGCATCAACAAAGTAGTGCCAAGCGTGCGCCTGTGTCATAAGTAAAGGGCCGGCTGGCTTGACCGTTAAAGGGTGCTGTAACCCCCGAAAGTACACTCCAGTCCAAACCAAAAAAAAAATTATTTTCTGTGTTTGTGAATTGTGTGCGCAGTAGCCGCACGTGCATCAACAAAGTAGTGCCAAGCGTGCGCCTGTGTCATAAGTAAAGGGCCGGCTGGCTTGACCGTTAAAGGGTGCTGTAACCCCCGAAAGTACACTCCAGTCCAAACCAAAAAAAAAATTATTTTCTGTGTTTGTGAATTGTGTGCGCAGTAGCCGCACGTGCATCAACAAAGGAGCAGCGCCAAGCGTGCGCCTGTGTCCCATAAGTAAAGAGCCGGCTGGCTCATTTCTTAAAGGCTGGTGTAACCCACAAAGTGCACTACTCTCCAGCAAAAATAAAAAAATATTTTCTGTGTTTAGCTGCACGTATATATCAAATCGATATAACATAAATGGAGGACCAAACTTTCTCCGATAAAAATAAAATAGAGAAAGATCAAGAACCACTTAATCCTAGTGCTGAAGCTGCTGCCACTAGTCATGACATAGACGATAACATGCCATCAACGTCGTCTGCCAAGGCCGATGCCCAATGTCATAGTAGAGGGCACATATAATCCCAAATGACAAAGTTCAGGAAAATGACCTTGAAAAAACATTTAAATCATCTGAAGAGAAACGTAAACTTGCCAATATGCCATTTACGACACGGAGTGGCAAGGAACGGCTAAGGTCGATCCCTAGTATGTTCATGACTAGTGGTTCAGCTTCACATGACGATGGAAGCCCTCCTCCCACTAAAAAAATCAAAAGAGTTAAGCTGGCAAAAGCACAGCGAAGAACTGTGCTTTCTAAGAAGATATCACAAATCCCCAAGGAGAGTCCAAGTGTGGTAGTGGTTGCGATGCCTGACCTTCCCAGCACTGGACGGGAAGAGGTGGCTCTTTCCACCATTTGCACGCCCCCTGCAAGTGCTGAAAGGAGCACCCACAGTCCACTTGCTGATATGCAAATTGAAGATGTCACTGTTGAAGTACAACAGGATGAGGATACTGGTGTAGCTGGCGCTGAGGAGGAAGTTGGCGAGGAGGATTCTGATTGTGATGTGGTTTGTTTAAATCAGGCTCCGGGGGAGACAGTTGTTGTCCATGGGATGAAAAAGCCCATCACGGTCATGCCTGGACAGAAGACCAAACATTCCACCTCTTTGGTCTGGCAATATTTCTATCCAAATCTGGACAACAACTGTCTTGCCATATGTAAAGGTGAAATAAGTAGGGGTAGGGACGTCAACCACCTAGGAACATCCTCCCTTATACGGCACCTGCAGCGCGTTCATAAAAAGTTACTGTCAAGTTCAGAAACTTTGGCTAAGACCGTAAGCAGTCCAGGGACACCTAAATCCCGTTGTCCTGTTGTATCCAAGCGCCTGCAAACCACACCGTCAACTCCCTCCTCATCAATTTCCTCCTTTGTCAGGATCGGAAGTAGTCCTGCAGGCCATGTCACTGGCATGACTGACTCCCCTATCCGGGATTCCTCCGGAGGATCCTGCATTGCTACGCCTACTGCTGCCGCTGCTGCTGTTGCTGCTGCTGGGAGTCGTTCATCATCCCAGAGAGGAAGTAGGAACACCACTACTTTTACTAAACAATTGACGCTCCAACAGTCCTTAGCGAGGAGGATGAAGTTCGACAGCAGTCATCCTGAAGCAAAACGTATAACTGAGGCCTTGACTGCTATGTTGGTGTAAGACGTGCGTCCGGTATCCGCCATTAGTGCAGTGGGATTTAGACAATTGATGGAGGTAGTGTGTCCCCGGTTCCAAATCCCGTCTAGATTCCACTTCACTAGGCAGGCGATACCGAGACTGTACAGAAACGTCAGAAAAAGTGTCCTCAGTGTCCTGAAAAATGCCGTTGTACACAATGTCCACTTAACCACGGACATGTGGACAAGTGGAACAGGGCAGACTAAGGACTATATGACTGTGACAGCTCACTGGGTAGATGTATCACCTTACGCAGCAACAGCAGCAGCGTCACCAGTAGCAGCATCTCAGAAACGCCAGCTCGTTACAAGGCAGGCTACGCTGTGTATCACCGGTTTCAGTAAGAGGCACACCGCCGACAACCTCTTAGAGAAACTGAGGGAAATCATCGCCCAGTGGCTTACCCCACTTAGACTCTCCTGGGGATTTGTGATATCTGACAACGCCACCAATATTGTGCGGGCATTACATCTGGGCAAATTCCAGCACGTCCCATGTTTTGCTCACACAATATACTTGGTGGTGCAGAATTTTCTGAAAAGTGACAGGGGTGTGCAGGAGACGCTTTGGGTGGCCCGAAAAATTTCTGCCCACTTTCGCCATTCAGCCACTGCGTGCCGAAGACTGGAGCGCCAGCAAACACTCTTGAACCTGCCCTGCCATCAACTGAAGCAAGAGGTTGTGACGCGGTGGAACTCAACCCTCTATATGCTTCAGAGGATGGAGGAGCAGCAAAAGGCCATACAAGCCTATACATCCACCTATGACATAGGCAAAGGAGGGGGTATGCACCTGACTCAAGCGCAGTGGAGAATGATTTCCGTGTTGTGCAAGGTTCTCCAGCCCTTCGAACTTGCCACACGTGAAGTCAGTTCAGACACTGCCAGCTTGAGTCAGGTCATTCCCCTCATCAGGTTTTTGCAGAAGCAGCTGGAGAAAGTGAAGGAGGAGCTAAGACGGAGCGATTCCGCTCGGCATGTGGGACTTGTGGATGAAGCCCTTCATTCGCTTTGCCAGGATTCCAGGGTGGTCAATCTGTTGAAATCAGACCACTACATTTTGGCCACCGTGCTCGATCCTAGGTTTAAAGCCTATGTGGTGTCTCTCTTTCCGGCCGACACAAGCCTGCAGAGGTGCAAAGACCTGCTGGTGAACACACTGTCAGCTGAAGCGGAACATGACACGTCAACGGCTCCTTCTTCATTTTCTCCCGCAACTGGGGCTGCCAGGAAAAAACTTAGGTATCCTAAGCAACCCGCTGGCGGTGATGCAGGGCAGGCAGGACCAAGTTTGGACATCTGGTCCGGACTGAAGGACCTGGCAACAATTTCTTACATGTCTACTGTCACTGCATATGATACTGTCACCATTGACAGAATGGTGGAGGATTACATCGGTGACAGCATCCAAGTAGGCATGTCAGACAGTCCATACCTGTACTGGCAGGAAAAAGAGGCAATTTGGAGGCCCCTGTACGAACTGGCTCCATTTTACCTGAGTTGCCCCCCCTCCAGTGTGTACTCCGAAAGAGTGTTTAGTGCAGCCGGGAACCTTGTCAGCGAAAGGCGTAGGAGGTTGCTTCCACAGAATGTGGAGAAGATGATGTTCATCAAAATGAATTATCAGCTCTTCCAGGGAGACCAGCCTCCAGAAGGTACAGAGGGACCTGTGGTGGTGGATTCAAGTGGGGACGAGTTAATACTTTGTGAGGATGAGGATGTACACACTGAAGAGGGTGAGGAATCGGTGGATGAGGAGGATGAGGATGACATCTTGCCTCCGTAGAGCCAGTTTGCGCAGGGACACATTAATTGCCAGCTTGTTTTGTGGGGGCCCAAACGAACCAATCATTTCAGCCACAGTTGTGTGGCAGACCCTGGCGCTGAAATGATTGGTTTGTTAAAGTGTGCATGTCCTGTTTATACAACATAAGGGTGGGTGGGAGGGCCCAAGGACAATTCCATCTTGCACCTCTTTTTTTTCTTTGCATTATGTACAGTTTGGGGCCTAGTTTTTCAAACTGCCATCCTGTCTGCCACTGCAGTTTCACGCCTAGATGGGTCACGTGTTTGTGCCGCCCACTCGTGTCGCTTAGCATAGTCATCCAGCTACCTCGGTGCAACCTTTTGGACATAAAAACACTATTGTGAGGTGTGAGGTGTTCAGAATAGACTGGAAATTAGTGGAAATTAAGGTTATTGTGGTTAATAATAGCATAGGAGCAGAAAAACCTACAAATTCTGTGATTTTAGCTGTTTTTATGCTTTTTTTCAAAAAAATACAGATCCAAAACACAAAACCCAGAACCCAAAACATGGAAGGGTGGTTTTGGCAAAACCAATCCAGATCCAAAACACGAAGAAAGATCCAGATCCAAAACCAAAACACGAAAAGTGGCCGGTGCACACCCCTAATATATATATATATATATATATATATATAGTTACACACACACACATACACCTTTAAACCATCTCTACCAAGGGGTACCCCCATCAGAAACCTTGAACTGTATAGGAGGAACACCATTATTAACAGGCACCTCTGCCAAACTTTGGAGACAACATTTCTGTATTAGACTTGTGGCAGGGTTGCCTACCTTTAATATTCTCTTCCCGGGAGAAGCCTGGGTAAGAGAAGCAGCAGGGGGCTGACGGGGGCGGGGCTTGATGATCTGCATCATTAAGCCCCGCCTCCTCACAGTAAAATTGCCGCAATTGGGCACAATTTACATAGAGGGCGGGGCCAAATGCTGTGATTCATGCAGAATCACAGCTTAAGCCCCGCCCCCTTCACGGAGACCCGCGATAGCCGAGGGTATTCTCCTAATTCTGCCCACTTCACTAGGAAGTGGGCAGAATGCGGGAGAAATGCCTACCCTTCCGGGGGTGCGGGGGGTTACCCGAAAAATCGGGACCCTCCCGCGAAAACCGGGAGGGTAGGCATGTATGACTTGTGGCATGCCACCCTCTAACAGCACTTAATTACTTCACATAAGTATTACATTCTGTTTGGAATCAGGACAAAAATATCAATGGTTCCATTAGGAAACTGTTCTTTATTTCTGTTTTAATTATTTGGTGTTTGTCTATATATTTATGTACTTTTTTATTTATTTTTCATTAATTTTTAGTCTAATTTTGAACTTATACATATATGGATATTGTACATCCATCTAGCAATTTCTGTGGATTCCATGCCAACTTTTGAGACAGTGTTATTGCTAAATTCTGTTGTTTATCTTCTATGTCCTATTCAGTAAAAAACTTTTTTGCCTTTACTATATACCATATCCTTATTTGTTAGTACTGAATATGGTTACTGATACATAAGTTCTAGGGGCGCATTTTGCAACCCCCCCTGCTCCAGTTTACTTAATGAAGGACATTGGGGTTCCTTCGCCTGCATTGTTGCTGCCTACATTATACACATACTAGTGAGCGTGAGGTATTTTCTCATTATATATATATATAGAGAAAGAGAGAGAGAGAGAGAGAGAAAGTAATCGGCACTCACCAGATATATGAAAAAAGGCTTGTTTATATATGCAAAAACAGGTTTTAGAATACCCATAACAGCAAGGTACAAGGGTTCAATTCAGTCGACGTTTCGATCCCACCCCAGGATCTTTATCAAGACTTCAGCAACCATACAGCAGCAGTTCCCAATAAACAACCAAGTGCAAGATATACACCATCACCATTTAGCAAGACTAAATACCCCCAACAAGTAACTCAGGGTGCCACCCCCAACCGCACAGCCAGCTGGGTAGCAAGAGCAACATAAACGCAATATTACCATTAATCTCTCCAGAAAGAGCTGCTCACTTTAAGTACAGCGCTCTTACCTGAGTGAAGATCACACAATAGGGCCAGCGCTGTCCACAAGAGCGCAAGAAGGCATAATAATATTGCAAAAGCGCGACCACCGGAAGTGACATGCGCTCCACCTCCGTGGAATGCACGCCGAAACCGGAAGTCACGTGTCCGGACTCCATTTGTAGTCAGGAACCAAGTTAAACAGCGTGCTATCACATTAGAACGCATAGCTAATACATAGCTAAGCCTATATAAGCGCCATCTAGTGGAGTACTGGTATATTGCGCATAAGCAAAAAGATTTTTTGTGTGTTACTGACATGCTTGAAAAACAGTCAATCATTGTGGGTAAATAGTGTGGCTATTTCTAACACCAAGTACATATGGAAAAAACAATAAAATAAATAAACCACAACAATGAAAAAAATTAAATAAATAATAAAAAAAGAAAACCTATAATAAAAAAATCTTATAGATTATAATATCTTCATGTGCAAGGTCAAAAAATCAATAAAAATTAAACAAATACAGAATGCAAAAAAAATATTACTTCAAAAAAATATTATAGGGATTGGACTCATTGAGTCCTCTTTTGGCCAATGTGTCAAGATCAAAAATCCACCTGGCTTCACATTTGTGCAAAGCTAATTCTCGATCTCCGGCCCTAGCAAGGGCTTGTATGTGGTCAATTATCATGCACTTAAGACTTGCCACGGAATGTCCTTGTTCAAGAAAGTGGCTTGCCACTGGCTTGTCTGATTTTTTCTGCTCCAATGCCGTTCTGATCGTGGAGCGATGGTTTGCCATCCGTTCATGGAAACAGCTCTTAGTCATCCCCACGTAGTGGAGGCCACACGGACAAATCAACATGTATACTATAAAGTCCATCATGCAATGCAGTCAATGTTTAATCTTGATTCTTCTTCCACTGTGTGGATGAGAGAAGGTACTGCCAGTAAGTAGCGATCTACATGTAGTGCAGTCGGCACATTTAAAGCAGCCAATTCTCTTAGATGGAAACCAAGAAGTTGTAGTGGTTGCTGGTTTCAAAGTGGGTCGCATAAGAAGATCCCGTAGATTAGGACCACATTTATAGGTGCATACTGGTGGTCTTTTGCCAAGTGCACCCAAATCAGGATCGGTTGCAACAATCGGCCAATGTTTATTGACTATTCTTCTCGAATAGTTTGATGTAGCATCAAACTTACTGGAAAAAAGAATCCTGGTAGGGTCAAGTTTGGAGCCCCCAACAGACTTACCATCTGTGTGCCGTTTGATAGCCTTATGTAGACATCTCTGTATAGTAGTCATAGAGTATCCCCTGGCCAAAAATCATTCCGACATCTCGTTGATCTGAACATTAGCCATAGTGTCGGAAGAATTATTCCTAAGAATACGTAGGAATTGGGAGATCGGCAAATTCTCTTTTAGATAACTTGGGTGTTGACTCTTCGAATGGAGAAGAGTATTCCGATCCGTGTCCTTTCTATACAGGGTAGTCCCAAGAGCATCACCTTCGCGGAACACTGTGATGTCCAAAAAATTCATTGTAGTTTGATGAATATTACTAGTGAACTTAATGGGGGAAGCCAAACCATTAAGATAATGGACCATGTCCATGAACTGGGTTTCTGCACCGGACCAAATTATATGGTGCAGAGTTCTTAATAAGTGCTCACTAGACCTGATGGTTTTGGTCCTAGAGGAGGTGGGGGCCGAATTGGTTAAGATACGTCAGGAAATTGCCATGTTTAACAAAAGCTCACTTCCACTACTATCTGCTGATAAGCCATGGGAACGCCTCCGTTTGGGCTGCCACCCCCCCGGCCCGCCTTCCAAATGGGGCGAGCTGTCAATCAATATCGACAGCTCGCCCCCTTTGGAAAGAGACCCGCTACGACCGGTGCTGTCGGTCGTAGCGGGTCTCACGCATGCGCACGAAGGAGCCGGCTCCCTTGTGCGCATGCGCACTGGACAAACATCAAGGCGGCCGTGCGGTCGTCGTAGACCGTACGGCCGCCTCTGAATGAAGCCCTATTTACCCACAATGATTGACTGTTTTTCAAGCATGTCAGTAGCACACAAAAAATCTTTTTGCTTATGCGCAATATACCAGTATTCCACTAGATGATGCTTATATAGGCTTAGCTATGTATTAGCTATGCGTTCCAATGTGATGGCACGCAGTTTAACTTGGTTCCTGACTACAAATGTAGTCCAGACACGTGACTTCCGGTTTCGGCGTGCGTTCCACGGAGGTGGAGCGCATGTCACTTCCGGTGGTCGCGCTTTTGCAATATTATTATGCCTTCTTGCGCTCTTGTGGACAGCGCTGGCCCTATTGTGTGATCTTCACTCAGGTAAGAGCGCTGTACTTAAAGTGAGCAGCTCTTTCTGGAGAGATTAATGGTAATATTGCGTTTATGTTGCTCTTGCTACCCAGCTGGCTGTGCGGTTGGGGGTGGCACCCTGAGTTAATTGTTGGGGGTATTTAGTCTGGCTAAATGGTGATGGTGTGTATCTTGCACTTGGTTGTTTATTGGGAACTGCTGCTGTATGGTTGCTGAAGTCTTGATAAAGATCCTGGAGTGGGTTCGAAACGTCGACTGGATTGAACCCTTGTACCTTGCTGTTATGGGTATTCTAAAACCTGTTTTTGCATATATAAACAAGCTCATATATCTGGTGAGTGCCGATTACTTTATCTATATATAAATGGACAGTTTTCTGCCTTTAAATTGAGCACCCCGCCTGTATTCCTGCCATATTGGAGTGTGGACACCCTGGAATATATATCTATATAAATATATATATATATATATATATATATAGTGATCCCAGTTATAGTCTGTCTCTCCAGCCCCCTTGTGCCTCACTCTCTGTGCCTCACTCTCTGTGCTGTTTCAGCCCCTTCTGCCTCAGTCAGGCAGTATATTAATCTTTTTACCCTTCTGTTCCAGACTGCTGCTATTTATCCACTTCCATAGTTCACTGCGGCTCCTCTCTCTCTCTCTCTCTCTTTCCTTCAGTGCCGCCATCCACCATGAAAAATGTGCCTGACGGTCCCCTGGCCCCTCTGCTCTGCATGATAAAGTTTATTATCCGGCGCGTGTGCGTCATAACGTCACGCGCACAACATAATAAACTTTATTATACTGAGGCAGAGGGGCCAGGGGACCGACAGGCAACTTTTTCATGGTGGATGGCGGGTTACAGTAGCAGCAGTTTAGGGGCGGATTGTGCAGGGTCCCAGTAGCGGTGGTGGCCGGGAGCCCCTCTCTTCACTTGCACTGGAAGTTGCGGCGGGCGGGTGGTAGGAGTGGGCTGGGCCCCCCTTTTCAAACGGAGTGTCCGGGCCCGGGACAGTAGTTCCGACTGTCCCCCCCTGATGGCGGCCCTGCACGAACATGTACTACTAAGCTCTGTGAGGAAACCCTACATATCCTGCCTACATACATGACTGGGTGGTTTCACTTTACGCTCCGCTCCATCTCAGTTACCTGCAGCTCCAGGCCTCCCCATGATAATAGGCCCACAGGATCCATTGGAGAGTGGTGCAAATAAGATGCTACTGGCCGGCGCCGTACCACTTGTACTTACTGCCCACTCAGTGCCTGCTGGACGAGTGTCACTGACAGTCAGTGGCAGGGAGTACAGGCCGCTTCATCTAGCTGCTACACACAATAGGCGGCAGCCCGTGGGACTGATGCCCTCCTCCTGCTCCTACAGCAGAACCGCAGCAAACTGCCTGCCCCGAATCCCGATACAGTCCCCTCTCTGTCCCCTCTGTTGCTGGGGCGGGGCCCCGGCACAACGGGCAGGCATTGATGCTGACGACTCAAATGACGTCATCATAACACTGCTGTCAATGCCATCTGACAACTGTGCAGTGGCGTGGCAGCAGCTGTACTGTACCTGTGGGAGCGGCAGTGCGAAGGAGCACAACAGTGCAGAGAAAGACTGGTAACCGAGGGGGGACGACAATGTGAGACAGATGGCACTGGCAGAGGGGAGAGGACATTGCAGGACAAAGGACTGAGGGAGGGAACAATGCTAGAAAGAGGGGAGAGGACAGTGCCAGGCAGAGGTCAGGGGGAGGGACATTGCAAGACAGAGGGCCTGGGGAAGGAGACAATACAAGATATAGAGGGTAAGGGTGGGAGAAGTAGGGTTGCCACCCATTCTGTATTATACACAGGCTTGCCATTATAGCGCTTTAATCTGGGACACCTATGATTTACACAGATTCTGATTTATACCAGGTGAAATCCAAGCTTGAATTTAGCCAGCCACAGAACCTGTGTAATTCATATGTGTCCCGGATTAAAGGGATATTTTGGCAAATCTATGCATATTGCTACATGCAGTATCACTGTCACTAAGAGAGTCACGCTGCATGGCCATGCAGCAGCAATGTGCAGGCAAAGGCTGAGGACAGAGCATCTATGCAGCAGCAGCATTACCCTACCCCCATGGATGGATGGATCCCCGGCTGCAATAAAGGTGGGATTTAGAGGCTGGGGTGGCAGGAGTCTGGAGTGGCAGAATGCAGTAGAGAGACACAGGGATACGGAGGCTGGAGAGACACGGGGCAGGAGGCTGTGGAGAAACAAAGGGCAGGAGACTGGAGAGTCACAGGGCGGGAGGATGGAGAGACACAGGAGGCTGGAGAGACACAGGGCAAGAGGCTTGAAAGACAGAGAGCAGGAGGCTGGAGAGACAGGGTCAGGAGGCTGGACAGGATACAGGGGGAACAAGTCTTCTTGAACCTCTGCCATATGATAATGACAATGGTTCTATTCCTATACAAACAGGCATCTTCCAGACCATGGGATCTCTTACATGAATAGTGATTACCAACTGAAGTCATGGTCAGCTCAGGGAAGATTCATTTCTTCAGAGGTCCCCCATGGCAGAGAAACCACCATATAGGTAAGGTGTATTTTTATTTAGTAAACACTAGACCAGAGTTTTCCAAACTCCTGTATTTTAGTCCAGGTTTTAAGGATATCCATGCTTGAGCACAAGTGGCTTAATTAGTTCCTCAGTCAATTTGATTTAACCATCTGGAATCAAGCATGGATATCCTTAAAACCTAGACTATTATGGAGTTTGGGAAACTCTTTTATAAACTTTTTAACACTCCTAGGGTTTTTGAAGGTGCCCGGCAGGGGCCTTGGTTAGTTGCTGAGGGGGACATTGTCGGCGGCACATTGTAGGCCATACATATGGGGAGACAGACAGCTCAATGTAGGACATGCATATGGGGAGACGGACAGCACAATGCAGGACATACATATGGGGAGACAGACAGCACAATGCAGGACATACATATGGGGAGACGGACACCACAGTGCAGGGCATACATATGGGGAGACGGACAGTACAATGTAGGACATACATATGGGGAGACGGACACCACAATGCAGGGCATACATATGGGGAGCCGGACAGCACAATGCAGGACATACATATGGGGAGACAGACAGCACAATGCAGGACATACATATGGGGAGACGGACAGCACAATGCAGGACATACATATGGGGAGACGGACACCACAGTGCAGGGCATACATATGGGGAGACGGACAGTACAATGTAGGACATACATATGGGGAGACGGACAGACATACATATGGGGAGACGGACAGCACAATGCAGGACATACATATGGGGAGACAGACAGCACAATGCAGGACATACATATGGGGAGACAGACAGCACAATGCAGGACATACATATGGGGAGACGGACAGCACAATGCAGGACATACATATGGGCAGATGGACAGCACAATGCAGGACATACATATGGGGAGACGGACAGCACAATGCAGGACATACATATGGGGAGACAGACAGCACAATGCAGGACATACATATGGGGAGACGGACAGCACAATGCAGGACATACATATGGGGAGACGGACAGCACAATGTAGGACATGCATATGGGGAGATGGACAGCACAATGCAGGACATACATATGGGCAGCTGGACAGAGTGATGTAGGACATACATATGGGGAGACGGACAGCACAATATAGGACATACATATGGGGAGATGGACAGCACAATGCAGGACATACATATGGGCAGCTGGACAGAGCGATGTAGGACATACATATGGGGAGATGGACAGCACAATGCAGGACATACATATGGGCAGATGGACAGCACAATGCAGGACATACATATGGGGAGACGGACAGCACAATGCAGGACATACATATGGGGAGACAGACAGCACAATGTAGGACATACATATGGGGAGACGGACAGCACAATGCAAGACATACATATGGGGAGACGGACAGCACAATGCAAGACATACATATGGGGAGACGGACAGCACAATGCAGGACATACATATGGGGAGACGGACAGCACAATTCAGGGCATACATATGGGGAGACGGACAGCACAATGCAGGGCATACATATGGGGAGACGGACAGAACAATGCAGGGCATACGTATGGGCAGACGGACAGCACAATGCAGGGCATACGTATGGGGAGACGGACAGCACAATGCAGGACATACGTATGGGGAGACGGACAAAACAATGCAGGGCATACGTATGGGGAGACGGACAGCACAATGCAGGACATACATATGGGGAGACGGGCAGCACAATGCAGGACATACATATGGGGAGACGGACAGCACAATGCAGGACATACATATGGGAGATGGGCAGCACAATTCAGTACATACATATGGGTAGACGGACAGCACAATGCAGGACATACATATGGGGAGACGGACAGCACTATGCAGGACATACATATGGGGAGACAGTTTTCACAATGCAGGACATACATATGGGGAGACGGACAGCACAATGCAGGACATACATATGGGCAGATGGACAGCACAATGCAGGACATACATATGGGCAGATGGACAGCACAATGCAGGACATACATATGGGGAGATGGACAGCACAATGTAGGACATACATATGGGAAGACAGACAGCACAATGTAGGAGTCATAGGATATACAGATGGGTGGGTAGGCACAATGCCAGACATACAGATGAAAGGGGTGAAAGGTAAAGTACAGAATACACAGATGAGGGATAGCACAATACATAACATATAGGGAGGAGGCTTAGTGCAACAAAATCAAGATTTGTCATACTAGGCTCACATCAACAAGGAGTGCTTCCCTTGTTCATTGATAGACTCTAACATTCAACTATTGATATAAGTGCTAGCTGTGCTCTTCACAGTGCTAGCCACACCCCACACTCCCTGTACAGACCACATCCCCATATTACCAGTCACACACCCTGATATTGGTCACATCCCCTGCCGGGATACACAGTAGGCCTTTCATAAATTTCAACTCCAGGCCATTGTGAACCTTAATCCATAGTTGCCTACCTTCTAAAATCTCTTCCCGGGAGAAGCCCGGGTAAGAGAAGCAGGAGGGTGGCAACGAGGGTGGGGCCTGACGATTTGCATAATTAAGCCCCGCCCCCTCACAGTAAAATTGCCGTGATTGGCTATAATTTGCATAGGGGACGGGGCCAAATTTTGTGATTAATGTATAATGACATCTTAAGCCCTGCCCCCTACACAGAGACCCGTGATTGCCACGGGAATTCTCCTCATTCTGCCCACTTCACTAGGAAGTGGGCAGAATGCAGGAGAAATGGCTACCCTTCCGGGGGTGCGGAGGGTTACACCGAAAAATCTTGAGCCTCCCGCGAAAAGGGTAGGCATGTATGCCTTAATCTGGCACTGTGTGTACATAACTGTAAATACAGATATACTAAAGCTGTACACTCAGGGTTGGACTGGCCCACAGGGGTACAGGGGAAATCCCCGGTGGGCCCCACTGCCTGAAGGCCTCACCCCTTCTCTAGGGGTAAAGTAAGGTTATGGATGAATTGGGTGCATGGTTTGTTTCTAGGGTAACTAAACCAAAATAAGTGGTTGGTCCTGGAATACCCTGTCCCCTTCTTTATAAAGGGGACCTATTATTTGCATGTGCTCCCTAATGGAGGTCCAAGTCCCTCTGTTGTGGATGGCCACACCCCCTCTGGTGGCTGGACATACCCCTTACGCTTGAGCCACTACCACTGCATTCCCTGGTGGGCCCTTCTTGCCCCAGGCCGACACTGTGTGCACTATAATAAATCCAAGTACCTGTTAAGTCTATCCAGCTGGTGTATCTAATACACTACTTTCTGCTCGTGTCTACTATTAAAACTAGTACACACATATCAACATTACCTTCCACGCTGTCTTTATTCTTCTTGCCAGTTTGTGCCTCTTCTCCAGTTTGTAGTGGCCTCTCCCATCTGCTCTTTTGTGGAGGTCTTCTGTCCTCATTGTCTGCTATCGGACTAACTTGGATCCACTCAAGTTGGCATATTTAAGCCGCTACCAATGGCGTGGTGTGTGAACTGCAATTGACTTGCCAGGGTGCCACCATTTAAAAGTTTAGCATTGAGCTCTGTTTGCTTCAACACTCTGGCTAACCATTGGTGCTTATTTATAACAACAATGGCAAGTTTATAGTATACCACTACACTTCTTCAACTTTCATTACACAAACATCCACCACCTCATTTCTACCTGCAATATTACAAACAGGAGGCAAACACAGCAAACTTAGGGTCTCATTCAGACCCGCTCGCAAGCACTGTACGCATGCAGGCAGGTCAATGGTACCCAATTGCGCATGTGCACGACGGAGGCTCCTTCGTGCGCATGCGAGAGACCCGGCGAGCGGCGGGGTAGCTGTCGCTCGGGATCTCGCACCAAAGGGGGCGTGCTGTCGATGGTGAGTGACAGCACGCCCCTTTGGTGGGCGTGCCGGGGCGTGGCTGCCCAGACGGAGGCGTTCCCATGGGAACGCCTACCGCCTGGGTTCGGCACCACTGACATCACTAGTGATGTCAGTGGGAGTGATTTTGGCTCTGATAGAGCCAAAATCACTCCAGGGCTTGCGGCAGCAAGACCCTACCACAGGGTCTCGTCGCAAGCCCAATGGTCGCGATGGTCTTGACCATCGCGCCCATCATCATGGACGCTTGCATAAGCTGTGGGTGGTAACCCACAGCTATGCGAGCGTCCAAGAGGCCGCTCCAAGTTTAGGTAGGAGGGCCCTGATTCAGAGCGAGTGCTCTGGTCAGAGCGTCCGGCTCTGAATCAGGCCCTTAATTCTTTTGTAGCCTACTCTAAGGTACAAATATTTATTAAAGCCCCAGAGCTGCAGCAGGGTGCAAGGGGGTATGATGACATGTTGCACCAGAACTGCACTGGGAGAGCAGAAAGATCAATGTCCTGGACCTTACTAAGAAGCTTGATGTCTCTCCAGGCACCTCATACCTGCAAAAAGGGTACTGTCAGGAGAGCAACCATGCCGCCCGATTCGCCTTGCCCCCTGGGTGGTGACATTCAGGGGCGTATCTATAATGGGTGCAGGGGGTGCAGTGCCGCACCATTTCCCCGGCGATCTGCACATGCGCAGTAGACTCTGGGCACACTCTAGTGCTCAGAGTCTACTGATGCTGCGGTGACCGGCCAGCCACGCAAGTCGGCTGCCGGCCGCCGGGGAGAGAGGAGGGGGCCCTGGACGGGGGATGCACATGGGTCCCCTCCTCTCGTAAGACGCTCCTGGTGACATTGTACACTTTGGGCCTGATTCAGAGCCGCTCGTAAGCGGCCGCTCGTTCGCTCCAAGCGATGTTTGCCCAACTGCGCATGCATACGGATCGTTATACGCATGCGCGAACCAGTCAGTGCGGTCGAAATTCATGTGCTCGCAAAACAGCGAATGCCTGATAATTTGAGTGACAGAAAGAGGCGTATGTGGGTGGTAACAGGGGAAGGTGCTTGAAAACGGGGAGTGGAGATCCGATCGCAGGCGTGCTTAAAGGTCAAAACGGGCGTTTTATGGGTGTGTATAATTGAAATAGCAGCGTCATTGAGCACGTCACTGGGTTATTTTATAGCCAGAACTGCTCGCAAAATTGTGGTAGCAAAAACCAACCACAAGAATAGCGACCAGCTCATACCCTGGTCGATGTACTCGATTAATCTAATAAATAGCGGACATGACGTAGGATGCGAGCGGCCAGGGGGCGTAGTTTCCCAAAAAACGACCGCAAGTTTTGTTCGCTCATTCAGACCTAGAGGCGTGAACAGACCGCAAAGAGCGAACGGTTCATTTGAATAGCCACCCCTTTTTTTTGAACGAACGACCGCAAATAGCGACCGGCTCTGAATCAGGCCCTTTATGTAATGTCTATGTAGACAGAAAATACAAAAAGTTTCTAAAACATCAAAATTTCCACCAATGTGCTACTCCACTCAGTATATGCTATGTGATATATCGGGTGGATGTTGTCACTGTGCAAGAGAAGTACTTTTATTGTCCCTCAGAAATATTGTAATTTCGGGTAATGAAATATATCTTCTTTACCGAAGCATATTCCCTATAGATACACGGATATCAATATGTAATCGGCTGTTGGCCATCCCTAGTTCAGACTGTGATCTGTTCATCCAGGTGCCTCTAGCCAAGTGGACACAATGGGCATGATTCATTGCCGATCGCAACTGCGATTACGCACGCAGACAGCCGATTGTTGCGTTTTGCGCATGCATATGCATCACAGTGCATGTGCGCGAAGACTTCACTGCGATCGGGGCTGCGATCGCAGTAGCTACACAGACCCATCGCAGAGTGATTGACAGGATTACAGGAAGTGACCATTTGGGGGTGGTGATGGGGGGGTCGGCAAAATGCAGGCGTGTCAGTGCGTTTGAAAGCCGTTACAGGGGTGTGCATAAATTAGCCATTGGGATGCCAAACCCAGTTTCTGCTTTCACTGCGTGCGATGAGGTTAGCAATTCCTGAGTAAGGTCAGAGCATGTGCAAAGTGTGCGTGCGGCTATGATTGTACTCAATGTTACCGATGGTTTTACAGACTTGCAAAGTATTACGGATGTGTGTAAGATGCAGTGGGCGTCCTTATGTTTGGCTGCGATGGCATTGCAATCATTAGCATATTTTTACAGTGAGACCAGGGGCGTATCTATAATGGGTGCAGAGTGTGCGGGGCACATGGGCCCCTGGGTCCAGGGTGCCCACACCGCACACCCTGCACCCAGTAGCGGCTCCAGGCACGGGCAAGCCGTGCCCACCCTCCCATCTGGCGGTATTGTTACTATGTAACTTCAGGGGGAGGAAGCGGAAGATGGAAGGGGCGGCTACATAGGACGGCACTGGGCGCAGCAAAGCCTAGCGACGGCCCTGCCTGCACCCATAGTCCTATACTTACCTCTCCGTAGTGCTGCTTTGCAGCACAGAGTCGGCACTGCAGAGCAGCAAAATTCACTGGGAAAATGGCTGCAGCCATTTTCCCAGTGACCTGCACATGCGCAGTACCACTGTCCCCGGAAAACTGGCGCAGGCGCCTTTTCCCGGAGACCCGCGCATGTGCAGTGGATTCTGGCACTAAGCCAGAATCTACAGTGCACTGTGGGGCCGCCGGTGAGAGGAGGGGGCCCGCACTGAGGCCCTGATTCAGAGCCAGACGCTCTGACAGAGTGCTCGCTCTGAATCAGGGCCGGTCTTTTTTTTCTTTTAGAACGGCCTCTTGGCCGCTCGCATAGCTGTGGGTGACCACTCACAGCTATAGCGAGCGGCCATGATGATGGTCGCGATGGTCAAGTACATAGCGACCATCGGGCTCGCGACGAGACCCTTGTGGTATAGTCTCGTGGCCGCAAGCCCCAGAGAGCTTTTGGCTCAAACAGAGCCGAAAGCTCTCCCACTGACCTCACTTGTGAAGTCAGTGGGGCCGCCCCCAGACGGTAGGCGTTCTCATGGGAATGCCTCCGTCTGGGCAGCCATCCCCCCCGGCCCACCCACCAAAGGGGGCGTGCTGTCACTCAACATCGACAGCATGCCCCCTTTGGTACGTGACCCGGAGCGACGGATTGCCCATCGCTATCCGGGTCTCGCACATGCGCTCTGGGCCACCATCGACCCGGTTGCGAGCGCTCAGCGCTTGCGACCGGGTCTGAATCAGGCCCTGAGTCTGCACACGCCCCCCTCTTCTCATAAAACTCCCCTAAGTGAGACTGCGTTCATAATCGCAGCTGCGATCACAATAGCGATCCTTGCTGAATCAGGCCCAATGTTTGGTCAATGTGCATGCATACAATATTGCATTGCATCTGTCATGCATAGATGCAATGCTCCTCTCAAAGAATATACCTACAACTGCTTATAGTAAGAGCTATCACTGCCGAAGACATTTGATGCATACTGATGAAACCTTTTACAATATCAGGTCATATGAACAGTCACAGGGCCTGATGCATAGATGGACAAACTGCCGATGACAGACTTATAGGAGCGATATATTGTTTCTGCACATGCATCCCGATTGTGTCCATGCAGAGTTGTAGTCCTAATTTCAGGTGCATGCAGGGAGATGTGTATTGAAAATATAGTGGGTGTTCCAGGGCGGTGACAGGGAGGTGTCCTAGCACAGAGATAGTCCTTCTTATGGGCGTGTTATGGGAGTGGCGTGGGCATGTTATGGGAGTGGCATGGGTGTGTCATGGGAGTGGCGTGGGCATGTTATGGGAGTGGTATGGCTGTGTTATGGGAGTGGCGTGGGCATGTTATGGGAGTGGTATGGGCATGTTATGGGAGTGGCATGGGTGTGTTATGGGAGTGGCATGGGCATGTTATGGGAGTGGTGTGGGCATGTTATGGGAGTGGCGTGGGCATGTTATGGGAGTGTGAAATGGGTGTGTTATGGGAGTGGTGTGGGCGTGTTATGGGAGTGGCATGGGTGTGTTATGGGAGTGGTGTGGGCGTGTTATGGGAGTGGCATGGGTGTGTTATGGGAGTGGCATGGGCATGTTATGGGAGTGGTGTGGGCATGTTGTGGGAGTGGCGTGGGCATGTTATGGGAGTGGAATGGGTGTGTTATGGGAGTGGTGTGGGCGTGTTATGGGAGTGGCATGGGTGTGTTAATGAAAGTGGTTGCGTATAGAGATGCTCAATTGCTCACACTCGCACCCATACATGGACAGAGAAACTACAACTGCCATAGGGCTGGTACAAGTTTTGATGGTGCAACCGATGATGACATCTAAGGATGCACCAATTACGCCTACGGATGCTGACATCTCAGTCCATGCATGGATGAACGCACCTTGTAGCACCATTTGCATAAAGTCGCAGGTGGGTGTCCACCAATAGACGTCGCTGTAGTCGCTTTTGTGTCCACTTCTGAGTTAAGGTGCGAACACACGGTAAGATTAAAATGCAAGATATGAATGATAATGATATCAATCATATCACTATGATCATGTCGTGCATTTATCGGTGCCTCCAACCCACCAACGATCTGTGATGCGCGGACACGTATGGACGATAACGATATCGTTCATCGCCCGTGCATGCAGACCAACCTGGTCGATATTGACCAGCTTACTATAGTGACCCGTGATCATTGATCGTGGGTCATTGACCATCATTGGTGGGTTGGTGATGTGCATATGCCGATCTAGACTGTTGTATTAGGGGGTGCGAGTTAATGATTAACGCTGCCCCCCTCACGGCAACCCCTCCTCCCCCCCTCGCTGCAACCCCCCTCCCCCCGCGGCAACCCCCCCTGCAACCCCCCTTGCGGCAACCTCCCCTCCCATTTCACTTACCTCCGTGGCTCCAGTGATGTTCTCCCCCTGGGCTTCGGTCAGCTGCTTTCCCATCCTGCACTGTGACCCAGTCAGCTGTTTAATGCAGCAGCTGACCAGGGTCACAGTGCAAGAGCCGGGAGACCAGCTGACTGGAGGGAGGACATCACCGCAGCCTGATCTTCGGTCCTTGGACAGAGGTAAGTTGTTTTTTTGTTTTGTTTTTTAGCAGAGATCAGCGTGTGGTCTATTTAGACCACACAGCTGATCACAGGGTGTGAGGAGCTG
This sequence comes from Taudactylus pleione, assembly GCA_031769625.1. NCBI lineage: Eukaryota > Metazoa > Chordata > Amphibia > Anura > Myobatrachidae > Taudactylus > Taudactylus pleione. Next base: position 6,084,991 of record JAUIMM010000350.1, on the reverse strand, counting down.
TCTGTGATCGCTTCCTCACCGGCTCCCGGGTCAGGTGACAGCCTGTCACTGACACATACCCCTAACTGGGAGCCGGGAGCTCCGATCAGAGCACATCCCGGCCATTATAATCTCTCTCCTCTGAACTTTATGATGCAGAGGTCAGACAAACTGTGCTGGGGGGGGAGGGCGATCGCTCCAATTGCCCCCCCCGGGATCCGCCACTGCCCGGGAGATCGTTCAACGATATCGTCATCGTTGACGATCGTCCCATGTGTATGCACCATTAGCCCCATAATGTGTAGTGTGACATTAGGGAAAATACTGATAAATTTGCTCCTTTATTCGGATTTATTTCCATGAAGTAGATCTTATAATATAACATATATTGTGTGTTGTACATCTACTAACTTACTAACTATTCTGGAATCTGTCACAAACAGTATTGCACAATGCTATGGTGGCCAGATTTTTAGCGGCCCTTTCTTAACTATTACATTAGCTCACAAATATTGGGGAGAAAGTACCAGCCAATCAGCTCCTAACTGCCATGTTACAGTCTGTGTTTGAAAAATGACAGTTAGGAGCTGATTAGCTGGTAATTTATCTCTCTCCACTGTATCACTCTCCAAGGCTTAGTACATCTGCCCCTAGGATACTCAAATACAGCCTGTGACATTTGCATATGTAAACTGTTTCAATTCCCTTGTTTTCATATAAAATATAGTCGCACATATAATGTAGCTGCATAAAGTTGTCTCAGTTTGGGAACACAAAGTTATACCCCTTTTACACCAGAGCTAAAACCCGGGTTATTGCAGGGTTAACCCGGGTAGCTCCTTGGTGTAAAATGGGACTGGGTTGGATTCCCGGGTGGAGTGACCCGACAATCCAACTCAGGTAACTTGCAGGGTTTTACAAGGGAATAACCTGTGAAACTCTGCAGTGTAAACAGTGCGATCAGGGTCACAATAACCTGGATCGTGCCACATGCCTGCCAATTAGCTGGCTGGGGTGGCGCTTGGATATGACGTCATCTCCAAGCGTCCACTTCAACGCCGGAAAAGCCGGGTCACTGCGGACCCGACTCCTGTATGAACGGCACCGACAAGGGAAAATCCTGGGTCGGCGCCGGCTTAATTCCAGGTCTGATCCGGTTTGGAACCCTGTTCCAACCTCTGTGTCAGACCCGGAATTTAGGAATAAAAGCAGTATGATATTATAGATGTTGTGAGCCTCTTGCCCGACCTTTACCACACATGAAAACTGTATGAGAAAAAGACTCTCTGTCATGCTTCAACTTAAAAAACAGAAGGGAAAACAAAACAATTTGCCCACATTTCATTATTCAAAAGAGCTCTCTAATTTGCCACTTTGCTGTCATATGTTTTTCTGTAGAATCCCTAAGGGACTGTTCCTCCTTTTTAGACTAATAACAGAGTAGTTCCAAGGATGAAAGTGGGCACAACCTGTTAAATCGCACTGTGTAATTTAAGAACTTCTCCACCCAATTCAAAATTAGGTGGAAATATACCAGGTTTCTATGAAAACAGTTTAGGTTTCCTATGCTGGGAAGAGCACAAAGTACTGTACAGTTTGACTGTGTAAATCCACCATTTACATGGTACTCTAATACCCCTTTTACACCAGAGCAAAAACTTGCTGGGTCTACCCGGGTCGCAGCTCAGTGTAAAAGGGTCCCTGAAAAATAACCCAGGTCAAGTGACCCAGCAATCCAACCCAGGTAGCTACCAGGGTTGGACCCAGGATGGAACTGGGTAATGGTGCTGTGTAAACGGTTCAACCCGGGTTATCTGACCTGGGTTATGCCTAAAATGAGCTGATTGGTGGTTGTGGGGCATTCACCTCCCACTTTTTATGACCTCACAGGTTTAGCAGGGCAGACCTGAGTTCAGTGTGAACAGGGCTGACCTGGGAATAACCCAGATCGAAGCTGCAGTGTAAATGGGTCTGACCTGGGTCTGACCAGGGTTGGAACCGTGTCCAAAAACCCAGGTCGGACCTGGGTTTTTGGTGGAAAAGAGATATAAGAAACAGAAACACTTGTTAAACTGGATTAAATTTCCCAAGTGCAGTGTGATGACACCCTCAGCGGTGGGCTGCTACAGCCTGATTCAGAGTCATAAGTATCAGAAAACCCTACATACACCCAACAGTGTCAGTATGCTAATATGAAATACAAACGCCAATGTGTCTACGTGCATGAACACAGATGACCGGCTAGGGAAACCCACTTGTTCTAATAGCATGTGTCTGCATGCACAAGTAGCAATTCAAACAAAGATATGATCATAACTACTGTACTGTAAACCATGCAGTGATTGCTCGCTATATTCATAGCATTGAAAGAACAGCAGGTCTCTTCTAACTTGTTGACCAATTTTAATACAATTATTCAATTATGTACTTAATAAAAAACCAATTACATTGGCTAATACTTTAAGCAGACACTTCATTACTTTTAAAAGCATGTACCTAACACCTTAACTTGTGGATACACTGTGTGAAAAAAAACATTATATAATATTTTATGTTTGTAAACCCTGTAAAGGTGTGTATTTGTGTCATTGTGTAAATTCTGTAGCATTATTAAAATTAAACAGCACATGCTTTTTAATGCGTGTTTCAAAAGAGTCATTTACAGCATGTGTTTTATTAAGCACAAAAATAACAAATTGTGCAGTTCTAATTTAATAAATCACCATGATCCATTTTGATTAATTTCTATTTATTCTGTATATATGAAATAAATCATGTGCTACCTGTACTGTGTGTACAAATGTACACAGATCAAAAAGTTACAGACAAATGGTTTTGTGCATAATTGTGTTTTATAGTGGTATTATTATTGTTTGTGGTTGCTTGATGACGGATTTGGCTTGGTCACGTGGTGTGCGCCGTCCTTGGAAACGTGATGACGTCAAAAATAATAAAAAAAACTAGGGCGTGCAATAATCTTGAAAACAACACCAAAAGTGTGTGAAGAGAGCTATGAGTGAACCCGTTCCGTGTATAAAATTATAACAGCTTATCTCAAATCCTTTGTAAAAGTCCTCATAAGATCACTGACATCAGTAGGGTTTTTTCACAAATTTAATAGGAATCCACGATCCACAAAAAAACACAAAAATCAGAATAGTATAGCACCGTTTATAATTTCAGAACTTCAATAAAGCATATAAATGCCCATACATTAGAGATAAAATGAGAATCAGCAGCACAGTACCCAACGCATTTCATCCAGGTGGAACTCAGGGCCTGATTCAGACCCGCTTGTAAGCGAGTCGATGTTTGACCCCTGCACATGCATCGCCTCCGGCGTGTGTATGTGCGAGCCCCAGCAAGCGACTGAAGTTCGGTCGCTCCGGGGCTCAAAAAGATGGGGCGGCTCTCGATGGTGAGTATCAGTACACCCCGTTTTGTAGGCAGGGAGGGGGGTGGTTAGGCAAATGCAGGCATTTACTTTGGAATGCCTGGCATTTGTGGGGGCGGCCCTACTGACATCACCAGTCCACTCAGGCTTGCGGGAGCCAAGACCCTACCACAGGGTCTCGTTGCAAGCCCGATGGTTGCGATAATCACGACCATCTCCAGGCTGCTCGCACAAGCTGTGGGTGGTCACCCACAGCTTTGCGAGTGGGCTGGAGGAAGAAGAAAAAAAGATAAAAAACATGCCCATCAGACCTGCAAGCTGCTTCCGGCAGCGATCGGGTCTGAATCAGGTGTTCCCCGAACGGCGGCCTCCTGATGTCAGATTCTCACAAGAGAATCCGAAGTCGGGGTTACTAATGCTGTGATAGCGGTCTGCCCTGCACAGAAACAAACACACAGCCGCCAGCAGCAGCTGTGTGTTTGTAATAGCAGCCAATGAGAGTCACACAGACTTTCATTGGCTGCTGTACGGAGGGAGCCGGTTGGAGCTCCGTCTTCTGGCTCCCTCCGCAGCGCGTAATAGAGCAGAGTGGATGGCGGCAGGAGCGGGGATTCAGGTAAGTTTTTTTCTTTTTCTTTTTTATTTGTGTGTGTGTAAGGGGGCGCTTCTGGGGTCATACTACTTGGGGCACCACTGCTAATGGGGTCACACTACTGGGGGCACTGCTAATGGGGGCACACTAATGGGGGCATACTACTGGGGGGCACTACTAATGGGGGCACTGCTACTGGGGGGCATACTGCTGGGGGCACTACTAATGGGGGCACTGCTAATGGGGGCATACTACTGGGGGCACTGCTAATGGGGGGCATACTACTGGGGGCACTGCTGATGGGGGCATGCTACTGGGGGGCATACTAGTGGGGGCACTACTAATGGGGGCACTGCTACTGGGGGCACTGCTAATGGGGGCATACTACTAGGGACACTACCACTGGGGGCATTACTACAGGGGGCATAACTATTGGGGGCACTACTACAAGATGCATTACTACTGGGGGCACTGCATAGAGGGCCCTACTACTAAGGGCACTGCATAGGGGGCACCACTACTGGGGGCATTGTGTAAGGGACACCACTGCTGGGGGCATTGTGTAAGGGACACCACTGCTGGGGGCATTGTGTAAAAGGGGCACTATTGTGTGTCGTAACATAAATAATAGACATTACTTTATGGTGTAATGTAAATCAGGGGCACTATGTGCAGTGTAATGTGAATAAGATTGTGCACTGTGACTCCTTGGGCCGTAGCCCACTTTGTAAACAAGTACTGTGACTCTGCTGGCCTTACCACACTGGGTGGGTAGGAGGGCCCAAGGACAATTCCATCTTGCACTACTTTTCATTTCTGCCACTGCTGTGTGGCAATGTGTCATAGATGTGCTTTATACTGTGGTGTCTGTGCCGCTGCACCGCTGCCCTGTCGCTTAGTAACCAGTCAGCTCAATGCAACCTTTGGCCAATAATTGTGAAAACAATATTATAAGCTGTGAGGTGGTCTAAATTGACTTGAAATTAATGTTATCGAGGTTAATAATACTCTAGGAAGAAAAAAAAACAATTTATGTGATTTTAGCTTATTTGTAAATTTTTGTAAAAAATCCAAAGCCAGTCACCGCAGTTTGGCATATCCAAATCCAAAGCCGGACGATGAATTAGAAACAAATCCGACAAAAATGGTCCGGTGCACATCCCTAATATATATATATATATATATATATATAATTGGGGTAAGAGATAGCACTCAATCCTTAACTATTTGTGGTGGTTCAGGGTCCCAGAATTTCTCAATAATGCACACGTTCACTTACTCCAGATGACTAAATTAAAAAAGAGACCAGCACTCATGCAGGTGAATTAGTTTATTCACAAGTATCAACATACTGTGTACATGGTGCACCAGCTGCAGATGCCCGACATCCGTTTCAACAGATAGACTTCAGGGGCGTGTTTAGATCTTTTTCTATATTGGTGGGTCAGTGTGCCTCTTCATGTAATCCTACACAGAATCAATGATGCTGAGATCAGGGCTCTGTGGGGACCATATCATCACTGCCAGGACTCCTTGTTCTTCTTTATGCTGAAGATAATTCTCAATTGGCTGTATGTTTGGGGTCGTTGTCCTGCGGCAGTATAAATATTTGGAGCCAATCAGATGCCTCCCTGATGGTATTGCATAATGGATAAGTACCTGCCTGTATTTCACAGCATTGAGGACACCATTAATCCTGACTAAATCCCCAACTCCATTTGCTGAAATGCAGCCCCAAACTTGCAAGGAACTTCCAGCATGCTTCACCGTTGCCTGCAAACACTCATTATTGTACCACTCTCCAGCCCTTTGGTGAACAAACTGCCTTCTGTTACAGCCAAATATTTCACATTTTGACTCATCAGTCAGCACCTGCTGCCATTCTTCTGCACCCCAGTTTATATGTTTTTGTGCATAGTTGAGTCGCTTGGCCTTGTTTCCATGTCGAAGGTATGGCTTTCTGGTGGCAATTCTTGTTATGGTTCTTGCATAGTTGTGTAAGACCTCTAGAGCCAGGGAGAGGATCTTTTACCAAAAACAGCCACCCGCTGTTCCCTTAGTGATTAATTTACACACCGGTACTTAGGTGGCCATCTGGATTTACACCTCCAGCAGTAGAGGCTTACTCAACCAATGAGAGACCGCAGGACTGCTGACAGAAACACGGCTGAGGAGTGGCAGTCCTTCCTGTACTGGTTCTAGCTGGAGTGAAGCTGCAAGTGATAAGTACAGGAACTGATGTGAGTGACAGGATACTCTAGCAGCGGCAGATGATAGGTCTCAGGAATGTCTAGGGACAATGGTGCAGCTGGGTAGTCAGGCAAGAAGCGAGAGGACAAACTAAGCAGGCTGCATAGCAGGAACGACCAGGACTGTGATACTCCAGGATATCAAGACAAGACTAGACTGGACTAGACAAGAATGGACTGTCGAAGCTGAATAATTGGCTGAGACAAGTTCAGTTTAAAATTTAATCGCGGCGACGCCATCTTGCGAATGGCCGCAAGACTCCATTTTGGAAATGAGATCGCAAGACACCATTTTTGTGGTCAGCGTCAATTCAAGTTATAACTCAGGAGCTAAGAACAGATGGCAATGTTTTTGTTAACCTACCAAGGGCAACTGGAAAAACAAGCTTTATGAGTAAAAGTAAACAATGGGTATTTTTACATACAAATTGGGAATCCCTGGATGCAGATAAAGTATAGTTGTGGCAATTGTAATTTAATATCTACACAATTGGATTTGTCTGAATCCTAGACAGGATGGCCCCAAAATTCCACAGCTTAAGGTGGTAATACATTTGCATTTCACACAAGAGTCTGTGAGAACAAAAGAGGTTTTGTTTTCCTTTGAACACACAACAGGTGGGGGCCTGCTGACAGAGGGCATGTAAAACTACAACCCTCAGCCATCCACACTGCTGGATGTTCACTTTGTGTATGAGAAATTATGCACTTAAATCTCACCCATTAATAACTAGCGTCCTTATATCAAACCCCGAATACTCACACACTACATATTCGCACACAAGGTTCCATTAGCATCAAATTGTATGATTCAAGTTGGTTAAGTTAGTTTAAATGCTAAGAAATAGAGGTTTTTGATATCTAAGGTATTATACATGATAAGCAAGGTGTGTTTGGTTTCGTTCTGATGCGTACGCTTTTTACAGAATCCCGGTGTTATCGGTGGAGAGATCGCATCATGCAAACTCAAGTTACGGATCGCAGAACTTACAAGCAACAAAATGTTTAGTTGATGGAATGTTACAGGAGGCGTTACCAGAATGACTCCGGCTGTTAGAGGCAGGGAAAGTCTATTTGAAACAACCTGTTAAATGTGTCGTTACATATGCTTCTCCTCTGGGAACCAATGAGATCAGCAGGAAGTTCCCCCTTTGTCCTGTTTCAGTCTGGGGGGGAATAAATACATGTGTCCGAACACTGGTTTGCCAGTTCATGCTGAATTTTGGGTGAACTGAGGATATCTAGTCAGAAGTCTATCTCTGGGTCCAGAGGCGCAGCGTATGTATAACCGTACTTGGGTCTGTATTATTTCCTTTTACGCCTAACTTGTGTATGTATAGATTGCATGTAACTGACTGTACTTTTACCTGAATAATACTTGTGCGTTGGAAACACAGATTCCACTCCTGTCCTTATTTGCGGTTAAACTGCGTACGCAATTAGCGTTCTGTTTAGAGGTTTTAGGCAGGTGAATCTTAGAGGTTTATAGGAAGGAATATATTAAAAGGTTTATTGATGAATTCAACAGGACTATGACAAGACTGACAGAAAAACAAACAAGGAATGGACAGGCAAGATACATACAAGAACTAGAAAAACAAGAACTAGACAGACAAAATGCAGACAAGGACTAGTGGCTCAAGTAACAACATTCAAGGTGTGGCCTAGAGGGCTGGAGTGCAAGTGGAACCTTAACTATGCAGCCTTGCAGACCGTGGTGCGGCTATGACAGCCGAGATGAGATGCTGGCTATGATGCAGCCTTGCAGGCCGTGGTGCGGCTATGATAGCCGAGATGTGTCTGGAGCAATATGGCAGACAGGTGAACTCTGGCACGACAGGAACATAGGCAGGAAGCAGACTGACATGGCTTGGCTGGACTCTGGTATGAAAATCCCACAGGCAGCAGCAGGGTATAATTCACAGGCAAATACTAAACAGACAGGCAGGTGCATGACACTGGAAGAATAACTCAGCATACAGGCACTGTGGAAGAAGGTAAGACCGGCAAAGATTCAGACTTCTGAGGACAAACACTCTCCGGACGTCAGACAATATAACCGGCATGGAGTGCAAGGCTGGCTGAAACTTAAAGGAAGCAGGGTCCAATCAGAACCAATTCCTGGAGAGAGCACTTCCTGCACCCAGATAGCTAGTAATTAGTGGAGCACATGAAAGAAAACACACAGACAGGACATGATGCAGTATCCCAGTAACAAGTATGACTGGGAACTGCTACCAAGATGATTTGCTAACTGCAAATCCTAACAATTCTTCCATGAAGACCACTTCTGGCCAGACATCTCCGTAGAAGATGGGTGTACCTGAGTCCCACTGGTTTCTACCAGTTCTTCTGAGCTGATGGCACTGCTGGACATCCTCCGATTTTGAAGTGAAGTAAGCATGATGTGTCTTTCATCTGATGCACTAAAGGTGCATACACACTAGGCGATCAGGAAAGACATTACGATTATGACATCGTAATCATACCGTAGTTCCTGATCCCCTGTATTGTCTCCACTGAACGATCAGTCGTTCAGTGCAGGCACTGTCCATAATTCCTAAACATGCCAATCTGTCGTTATTGGCAGATTGTGCTGCATGTTCAGGCGATGGACAATGTCGGAAACGACCAGCGGGAGTACGCATCGCTGGTCGTTTCTGCCATAAAAGTGCACAATTTGTGCAAGATTACTGAGTGATTGCACGATTACAATGTCGTAATCGTGCAGTCACTCAGTAATATCGCACAGTGTGTACGCACCTTAAGTTTCCTTGACCAACCACTGTATCTACGGTCCTCAACTTTCACCACTTCTTTGTGCTTCTTAGAAGAGCTTGAACAGTACATCTTGAAATCCCAGCCTGCTTTGAAATCGTTGCCTGGGAGAGACCTTGCTGATGCAGTATAACTACCATGTATCTTGTTGATGTGCTCAGTCTTGCCATGGTGTTTCACCTGTGACATGAAACTGTCATCCACAACCTCACCTTTGTAGCAGTTTGGCTGTTCCTCACCCAGTTTTAAGCCTCCTACACAGCTGTTTCTGTTAATGACTGTTTTAACCTACATATGAAAATGATGATCATTATCACCTGTTTGGTATGATTGGTTAATGACTATAATCCTACAAAATCCCTGACTTTGTGCAAGTGTGCCTAGAAGAATTGATGCTGTTTTGAAGGCAAAGGGTGGTTACACCAAAGACTTCTGTTCATTCACTTTCCATTTTGTTAATTGATAAAAATAAACTATTAACATTTCTATTTTTGAAAGCATTCTTACTTTGCAGCATTTTTTCCACACCTGCCTAAAACTTTTGCACAGTACTGCATATAAACACACTGTTGGAAATGTTTGTACAGATGGGATGTAGTCATTATACTGACAAGGGAGATGCCAGCTCTTAGAATAATGGCACCGCAATCCTGACACCTGTCAGAATTCTGATGCCGGCATCCTGATGGTAAATATTAGGGTTATGGTTAGGCATTAGGCACTGGGGGAGGGTTAAGTTTAGGCACTAGGGGGCGAGGTTAGGTTTAGAATGCAGGGACAGAGAGTTAGGAGTACGTTAGGCTTACTTATCTCTATGTGTCGGGATTGTAACCTAGTCGGGATGCCAGCGCCGGGATTTTGATCACCGGGATCCCGAGCGCCGGCATCAAGTACCCACCTGTACAGATTTGTACTGTAGGTGTAGCAGAGTTCCAGTACACACCAGTGGATGCCATGAGACAACAAACAGTCCAGTTGCTTAATCAATGAGTGTATCTGGTGACGGTATTGGTACAGAGATGCTGGAAGGTGTTGTGGGTGGTGGTAACACCAGGGCCTCTCTGGAGTTAAGTGGGAAACTACTGTCTCCCACTGTGACACTCAACGCAGTGACAAGATGACACTGTGCATGGCTAAGTCTGGTGGCCATCTTGAAACAGGGCATAGAACCTCACTGGAGGAAGAAAATAGATTGTCACGCTCTCCACTATTAACATATACAGTATATAAAACTGTCAAGTGGTTCATTATTCACATATGTATTACCCTGAGTGCCGTCTCTATTTGCCATTTTGATTCTCTATCTTGGATGTCACTGGCTAAAATACATTATATGCCAGCAAGAGAATGTGAGTGCCAGTCCTTGACTTTTTTGGGTATGCGGTCAGGAAGCTGGTGGTCAAAATGCCAACCGCCGGCTTCCCGACTGTCAAATCCCGACATGGGACTAATGATAGGCGTCAAAATCCCGACGCCTATCATTATTCACCTGCCGAAATCCCGATGCCCGGCATACCAAACGAAGGTAAGCTTGGCGTCATGAGCGGACAGCTGTAGGGTAGGAGGGTTAGGTTTAGGGGCTTCCGGGGTGACTTAGGGTTAGGCACCCCCTGGGAGGGTTAAGGTTAGGCTAGAGGAAGGGGGGTTAGGGTTAGGAACCCCTGGGGAGATGGTAGGGTCAGGCACCCCCCCCCGGGTGGTGCGGGGAGGGGGGTTAGGTTTAGTCATCCCTGAGGGCAGGTTAGGGTTAGGCTCTAGGGGGAGGTTAGGGTTTGGCCAGAGGAGTAGTGTGTAGCCAGGGCACCCGGAGCACGTGCATGCGATGGCTCCCCCTTCAACTGTTCCAGGGAGGAGGCGGGTCCATATGGGATTAAAGCAATGAGAAATAAAAATACAGATTAGAGGCAGCACCCTGTAGTAGTGCCCATATGTAGTAGTGCCCATATGCAATACCCCTTGTTGTGGTGCCCATATGCAATGCCTCCTGTTGTGGTGCCCATATGCAGTGCCCCCCATACTGTGCCCCCTTTAGTAGTGCCAATATGCAGTTCCCCCCTGTAGTGGTGCCCATATGCAATGCCCCCTCTTGTGGTGCCCATATGCAATGCCTCCTGTTGTGGTGCCCATATTCAGTGCCCCCTGTAGTAGTGCCCCTGTAGTTCTGCCCCCCATACTGTGCCCCCATTAGTAGTGCCCATATGCAGTTCCCCCCTGTTGTGGTGCCCATATGCAATGCCCCCTGTTGTGGTGCCCATATGCAGTGCCCCCTGTAGTGGTGCCCATTTGCAATGCCCCCTGTTGTGGTGCCCATTTGCAGTGCCCCTGTAGTGGTGTCCATATGCAGTGCCCCCTGTAGTGGTGCCCTTATGCAGTGCCCCCTGTATAGGTGCCCATATGCAGCGCCCCCAGTAGTTGTGCCCCTTAAAGTAGTGCCCCTGTAGTTGTGCCCCCCATACTGTGCCCCCTGTAGTAGTGCCCATATGCAGTTCCCCCCTGTAGTGGTGCCCATATGCAATGCCCCCTGTTGTGGTGCCCATATGCATTGCCCCCTGTAGTGGTGCCCTCATGCAGTGCCCCCTGTATATGTACCCATATACAGTGCCCCCAGTAGTTCTGCCCCCCATACTGTGCCCCCTGTAGTAGTGCCCATATGCAGTTCCCCCTGTAGTGGTGCCCTTATGCAGTGCCCCCTGTAGTGGTGCCCTTATGCAGTGCCCCCTGTATAGGTGCCCATATGCAGTGCCCCCAGTAGTTGTGCCCCTTAAACTAGTGCCCCTGTAGTTGTGCCCCCTATACTGTGCCCCCTGTAGTAGTGCCCATATGCAGTTCCCCCCTATAGTGGTGCCCATATGCAATGCCCCCTGTAGTGGTGCCCTTATGCAGTGTCCCCTGTATAGGCGCCCATATGCAGTGCCCCCAGTAGTTGTGCCCCTTAAAGTAGTGCCCCTGTAGTTGTGCCCCCCATACTGTGACCCCTGTAGTAGTGCCCATATGCAGTTTCCCCCTGTAGAGGTACCCATGTGCAGTGCCCCCTGTAGTGGTGCCCATATGCAGTGCACCCTGTAGTGGTGCCCATATGCAGTGCCCCCTGTAGTGGTGCCCATATGCAGTGCCACATGTATAGGTGCCCATATGCAGTGCCCCCAGTAGTTGTGCCCTTTAAAGTAGTGCCCCTGAAGTTCTGGCCCCATACTGTGCCCCCATTAGCAGTGCCCATATGCAATGCCCCCTGTTGTGGTGCCCATATGCAATGCCCCCTGTTATGGTACCCATTTGCAGTTCCCCCTGTAGTGGTGCCCATTTGCAATGCCCCCTGTTGTGGTGCCCATTTGCAGTGCCCCCTGTAGTGGTGCCCATATGCATTGCCCCCTGTAGTGGTGCCCTTATGCAGTGCCCCCTGTAGTGGTGCTCTTATGCAGTGCCCCCTGTATAGGTGCCCAAATGCAGTGCCCCCAGTAGTTGTGCCCCGTAGTTGTGCCCCCCACACTGTGCCCCCTGTAGTAGTGCCCATATGCAGTTCCCCCCTGTAGTGGTGCCCATATGCAATGCCCCCTGTAGTGGTGCCCTTATGCAGTGTCCCCTGTACAGGTGCCCATATGCAGTACCCCCAGTAGTGCCCCTGTAGTTCTGTGTTGTTGCCCCCCTGTAGTTCTGCCCCCCTACCAGTACTTACCGGAGCTGTTGTCCGTGCTGCCATTGCCGCTGGCGCCCTGACTGGATCTAATTAGATCCAGCGCCGGCTCCTCAGCGCGCGGGTAATGTAACCTATGCACTGCATTATTGGAAACGCTGGTCTCTGAAGTGATCGGAGGCTTCCTTAGCCTCCGACCGCTTCAAAGGCCAGCGCTCACAGTTCAATGCTGGCACCCGGCAGGCTGTCAGCTAAGACGGAATCGGTATGAAATACCGCCGGCCGGGAATCGAACCGCCAGCGCCTGGCCGACCACAGCAGAGTTCCCGGCAGCAGAAGCCTGACAGCGCTGGAAATCACGATTGTCGATAGGTAAGTATTGACTAACCTAACCCTCTAACCCTAACCCTCCTTAGGGGTGCCTAACCCTAACCTTCCCCCCAAGTGCCTAACCCTAATCCCCCCTCTAAGTGCCTAACCCTAACCCCATTTTCCCCGCTGCCTAAACCTAAGTCCCCCGGGGGGGGTGCCGAACCCTAAGTCCCCCCCGGGGGTGCCTAACCGTAACCATCCCTCCCTCTAGCCTAACCCTCCCGGGGGGCGCCTAACCCTAAGTCCCCCCCGGGTGCCCTAAACCTTACCCTCTCCCCCGCAGCTGTCCTCTCGCGGCGCCCGGCATCCCTTCGATTGGGATGCCGGGCGCTGGTCTCCCGGCGTCGGGGAAATGTCAGGCATCTACATCTAGTCGGGAAGCCGGCTGCCGGTATTAAGGCAGCCGTCTTCCCGATTCTATACCGCTAAGACAGCTGCCGGGTACACAGCAGCGCGAGGCGCCTCCGGACAGCTGCGGTGCCTGGAGCTTGCGCTTCACTGGAGCCACCCTCCCTACGCCCCTGGGTTTGGCACCCCTAAGGGAGGGTTAGGGGGGGAGAAGGTTAGGAATAGTATAGTTACTTACATTGTCGGGGTCTTCACTCTTCTGTCTTCCGGCGTCAGTATTACATCCGCCGGGCTCACGTCCAGTTGTATGTCATACTGATTCCAACTTTTGTATATATTACACATATCTTTCTATCTATCTAAAATAAAGCTCCCGGTTCTGGGGTCTGTGTGTTCATTCGGGTTAATCACTTGAACCACTGTAGATGGATTTTGATGGGTTTTCACTATAATATAGAGCATTGGTCGAGGAAGGTTTAGGTGTATGAACCAAAGTTCTGTGACAAAAGGGAGCCAAGCAGTGACGATTTCAGTGAAACAGTCATAGAAAAAAAAAAAATCTAATCTTACACCAAGCTGAAGTACAGTAGCTGCCCATAGTGCTAAAACAGCTAAGAGAGAGCCATTAGAGCTAGCATTGTGCCATGTTGCTTATCAACAGCCTAGCGATGGGAGGGAATCAGCGACTAGAGCAGGAACACCTTTGAGGCAGACAGAGGCCTGATTCAGATTTGGGAATAGAGTAATGCTGGGCAAACACTCTACAATTATCTGTCATATCTATCCAATCTGGCTGATTGGAATGAAAACCTGGTAATGTATGGGAGCAAATGACAATCGACCATTTGCTCACAAACACTGAAAGGCAGACAAAAATTGTTATCCAGATAAGTTGGTTAAATCAAATGACTTTAACCAATTTGACCAATCATTTTTGCCCATTTTTCAGTGTTTAAGACCATATGGTCGATTGTCATTGTATAATTGTATAGTGTATGCCCAGCATAAGAAAGAGCAAGTAACTGTGCATCTTGGTAAAACCATGCTGCACTGCAGATGGAGCAGATGGAAAATGTGCAGAGAAATTTAGATTTGGGAGGGGTGTATTCAAACTTAAATCTTAATTCCAGTTTAAAAATAAAGCTGTTTAGCATTTGTAGGCTACATGCAAAAGCAGCCAGTATTTACCCCACATGCAAAAAAAAGTACATGTAGCGGGTAATTTCCAGATGACTAATGGGAGACTGAGGTGTTGCAAGCAAATAAGCTTTTATTCCAGACTTGAAAAGGCAGAGCCAGTGTACTTACACAAGGCAAACAACAATTCAGCTTATATGACACAGCAGAGTCTTCACAGCAGAGTCAGGGTTCAGGTTGTCCAGCATAGAGAGGGCTACCAAAGGTGCAACCTCTCCCTCACATTCCCCCTGACAAATTCATCTAACCAGGTTTTTAAACCTAAGCTGGTCTTAAATGAGGAAAGGATGTGGTTCCTCCCTGGCTACAGGAGGTTAACCCTAACCTCCGAGTGTGGGAGAGACCCACTCTGCCTGAGTACAGTATTTGCACTCCTTGCATTGCAACATGGTTTGTCCAGGTACAGAGTTAGTTGCTTATTCTGAATCAAGCCCAGAGTGCGAAAGACTATCTCCAATGAACCCATGAAAATGCACTGATGCAATCACAGCAGCCAGAGAAGGCATAGCTATCAAGAATTTAATAAAAACAAACAACCATTGGAACACAATTAAATGATTTCCATTTGAGGGTGGCAATCATCGGACCACCACCATCAAATGGTAAAAGCACTACCATTGGGGGAGAGATGAACTAAGCCTGGGAGAGTGATAGAGTGGAGAGTGATAAAGTACCAACCAATCAGCTCCTAACTGTCAGTTTATAAGCTATTTGAAAAATGACAGGAACTGATTGGTTGGTACTTTATTACTCGCCACTTTATCACTCTCCAAGGCTTAGTGCATCTCCCCCCGGAACACAAATATCGATGTAGTTTCACAAATCTGTAGTTTCACAAGTGCCAAAGGGCAGGCACGCTGGCACCTGTAGTTCCACTGTAAAAAACAGTAGTATACATATATGATTATCACTATTACCCCTGCACCCACTGAACAGGTGTGCACGGAAGAGCCCTGGGCTTCAGCTCAGGCCTGGGTAATTAGGATAGGGCACCCTTTATTGGCGGGGTCCCCACCTCCCCTGGGATCCCCGGTCTGGGCTGACTAATTTGGGGTGTTAATGCTTTGGCCAGTGGACCTGGTAACAGGATCCCCTGGCAGTAGCATTACAGTCCATCTAGTTTGACCCCGGTGCTGGTTTAGAAAATACGGGGAACCTCACACAGCACAGAGTCCAGTGCTGGTTCATAAAATACGTGGAGAACCCTACACATTTTGTCCCCCGTATTTTTATAACCAGGACTGGCTTACAGAGCCTGGGGCTGGTTATGCTTTTGAGGGAGGAATCCCACGTCATTTATTTGAAAAAAAAATTGAACACAAAATACATATGCAGCCTTCACGTATCTCACTGGTATGTGCAAGCTGTATGTTCGGGTGAGTTTGGCTGCAGTCTGACACAGGGAACTTGGGGAGAAACACAAACACATACAACATCAAAAAACGTGATTCGGCTAAACACGATTCTTGGTAAATTTGAGTGTTTCAGCTGTCAAAAGTCTCCAGTGTTTCAGCGATGCTGTGAGTGTTTCAACTTGGACCAGACACGATTCTTAGTAAATTTACCACTTAAGCTGGGTAGCGACGGAGCAACGGTGACCATGCATTTGGCAGCATGGCTCTCACTACTTTATACACGCCCATGTAACGCGTTCAGGCATGCTTGCGTTTTTCTGACCACTCCCCCATCACCCCCCCAAACACTCATGGCCTGCCACTCACTCTGCAATGGATTCCTGTCTGTGTGCAAAATCGCAGTGTGATCGCCATGCGCACACAGTGCAGTGCATACGCATGTGCAGTACGCAACAATCTGCCAATCTGTTGCAATTGCAATCCATACTGAATCAGGCCCTGAGTCATACATGCTAAGAATAGTCTCTTAGCTTACTTCTGTAATTGCCAAAAATAAAACTGAGGATAAAAATGTGCATATGCAGATCGTATATGGCCCAGTAGTAGAGGAGCAGCTGTCTCCTGGGGTGTAGTAGGTAATACCACCGACAGTGGAAACCCAGCAGAGGTGAAGATTCTGATTGCTAATAAGATAAGTATTTACTAACCCTAACCCTCCCTTAGGGGTGCCTAAACCTAACCTCCCCCCCAAGTGCCTTAACCTAACTCCCCCTTCCCCGCAGCCTAAACCTAAGCCACCCGGGGGGGGGGGCCTAACCCTAACCTATCCTCGGGAGTGCCTAACCGTAACCCCCCTTCCCCTAGCCTAACCCTAACCCTCCTGGGGGGGTGCCTAACCCTATGTCCCCCTGGGAGCCCTAAAACCTAACCCACCCCCCGCGGCTGTCCGCACCCAGCGCCTGGCTTACCATTGTTCGGTATGCTGAGCGTCAGACTCCCAGCGTAGGTCTAATGGCAGGCGTTGGGTTTTCGACGCCTGTCATTAGTACTTTGCCGGGATTAGACAGTCAGGAAGCAGGCGGTCGTATTTAGACCGTCGGCTTCCTGACTACATCCCGTCTCCTTGTGTACCTACGATGTAAAAAGGCAAAAAACAGACCTGATTAGGATCTCTTCAAGTATGTCTCACAGAATAGTGAATCCCAAGTTTTCAAAGTCCACAGTGTCTGTGATATTGGGCCTGATTCATTATAGATCGCAACTGCGATTTCAAAAGTGATTACACACGCAGTTTCACTGAGATAGTATGCTAATTCACTGCGATCACTATGCCGTCGCTATGCTATCGCAGCACAACATAAGGACCCCCACTTTACCTTACACACATCCGTAGTCCTTAGCAAGACCATCAGTAACATCGAGTACCATTGCAGGCTCACACACACTTGCACAAGCTCTGACCTTACTGAGGAATTCCTAACCCCATCACACGCTATTAGTACTCAGGCTGCATATGGCATTGCAGAGGATAATTTATGCACGCCCATACCACGGGGTTCAAACGCACTGGCACGCCTGCATTTCGCCAACCAAATCCCCATCACCCCCCACAAATCACACTTCCTGTCAATTACTCTGCGATGGGTCTGCGTAGTCACTGTGATCGCAGTGGCCGTTCCGCGCATGCACACTGTGATACATACGCATGCACAGAACACAACAGTTGGCCGATTGCGTGAGTAATCGAAGTTGCGATCGGTAATGAATCAGGTCCACAGGCTCTGTATTAGCTGGAGAAGGTCTTGTGTACTGCAGTACATTTGGATGTTTGTCCAGCTTGTTGAAGCTGATAACTGACCTTACTAGGCTTGTATTTGCTGAAGGTCTGATAGTGAGGTGCCAGCACAGGAATTCTCCTTAGATTTATTGCTCCAGAAGACTTAAAAAATAGCTGGTTATTAGGTCCATGGATAGTTCAGTAGCCAGGACAGGATAGCTGCTCCTCCTATGATATTATGCAAGGTGAAACAAGCAGTCTGTAAGGTTGCGGGCTAGGATCGGCCATGACTCACCTCAGTGCCAGCTTCCCCTGACCTCTCAAGCGGTCAGATGCCAGGTGTGATGGCGAGTGATGCCCTGAGGTTTATGCCTGGGGTCTGCTAAGAGATCCATGTGCTGCTCCGTGATTTGGTTCCTGCGGTTGCCGTCATGGACGCAGTCATGACAGTCTACATCACCTGATTAGCCCTTTACCCAAAAGGTAGCATTGGTTGCTGTCAGCTGATACTACCCTCCAATGGACTGCTACCCTAGGGTATTTAGCCTGGCTCTGGACAACAGGAAGTTGCTTGTACAACATCGTTACTTCCAGTGAATACTTGCTGTTGCAGCATTCCAGGTTCCAAGCTCCTTTCTTCTAGTGATATCTTCCCAGTGGTATCCACAGTGTGTGCACTCAGTACTTCATCCAAGCACTATCCCCTAAGTATCATTATCTTGTGCCAGTTCTGCATCTGGATCCACAGTGTGTGTACTAAGTATGTCATCCAAGTACCATCTCCTAAGTATCATTCTCTTGTGCCAGTTCTGCGTCTGGATCCACAGTGTGTGTACATCATACGAGTACTATCTTCCATTATCATTCTCCTGTGCTTTCCCTGCGATTGAGTTCTTCCGATTCCCACTTGTGCCAATACCTGACCAAAGGGCCGCGACCTGCTTGCTGGGTGCAGCTTAAACTGAAATCCCAATTGGAGGGGTCACGGGTGAACACCTCATAGTAAGTTAGACTCCACACTTTTGGTCAGGTCTAGCCAAAATCCATTTCTTGTGGATAAGGAAGGCATAAATCCAGGCCCCTCATCTCCGGTTCCTTTCCCAACCTGGGATCTTGACTTCCAATCCCTCAGTAGAGGATCGCCCTAGTTCAAACGTGACACAGTCTGCTTAACACTTTTCTGAGCACTTTTGTCAGAAGCCGTGTGACACAATGCAATATTGTGTCTCACTCCATTTAGTGGCCATCTACCAGAGGTTAACCTAATAAGGGGGTTATTCTTGATGCTTGAGTTGGTCAGCAACATCTGGCCAATTAGAGCACCTTATCAGCTTCTGTCAGAGGCATTTCAACCAGTGATACCTCTACAATTGTCACAACCCAGGTCTGTTTCCCCTGCCGCCGGGTCACTTATCGATTCTGCCTGCGTTCTCTATCACATTCCAGATGCACAGGCTTCAGTGTTTCTCAGCCTGCTAGGCCTCAAGCAAGATCTAAGCCTGCTACAGAGTACTGCAGTGACAAGTCCCGATCACCTGTCTGCAACAGCCAATCAAGTGATAGCCTGAGCCTCACTGTACCACCTGTCTCTGCTCAGTCTATCTCAGGTAACCCAGGGGTATATATCCCAGCTGCTGACTCTATGTAATTGCCAGTACAATGTCCAGTTCCCACTGAATGAGCTATACTGAGCTCCAGTTGCTTACTTGTATCCAGTTTGTGCAGTTTTGCTTCCTTCTGCTATACGGATTCCTGCAAGTGATCTACACCTGGGGCAGCTATTCCACTGGCTGCACAGAGAATCTCAACCTGTTCCAGCTATCCAAACCTGCAACTTGCCTGTGTATACCATTTTTATTGCATGGTGAGTGTTCCTGGTTCCTGCATCATTGATGCCGCTCCTGGTATCAGTATCCACTATCCATTCCGGTGTCCGGTCAGCATCCGGTTCTGTCTATGCCTGAAGCAGCTATCCCACTAGTTGCACAGAGAATACCTACCTGTTCCAGTTTTCCGAACCTACAACTCGCCTGTGTATACCATTCTCACTACATGGTGAGTGTTTCTGGTTCCTGCTCCATTTGATGCCGTTCCTGGTATCATCACCTACTACCCATTCCAGTGTTTGGTCTGCATCCGGACCTGCAACCATCTGAGTGCTAATAGATCCTGGACTACAGCAACAACCCAGTTCAGCCTGTGAATACGTTGCCAAGATCTACCACTCCAGCATTCCGGTTACAGTAAAAAGAGTGTTTTATTATATATCTACAGTATTAATCCAGTATCAGCCTGGTCAATCTACTGCTACACTCTCCTCTGATTGCACATAACAACTTGTCTTCAACACCGGCGTCCCTGGTAGTCTAAAGGGGAGGATCCGGCATCTCTCCGCCTAGACGCGGGTTCGATTCTCAGTCAGGGAAGTGTTCTTCATTAACATGCCAGGAGGTCTCCTTAGGTCTGCCATCTTTCATTACCCGCCTCCAGACACCAACACAGACGAATATCAGACACCGGGTTCACAAACAAATACTAGTCTGACAACAATGGTTTACCTGGGTGCATGATTTGTCTCAGCAGTACATTGTACTGCTATCAGATAAACAGATCACATCTCCACATTATAAGCAGCAAAGGTGGCACACTTGGTGGAATCGGTATGAAATACCGCCGGTCGCATGGCCGACCACAGCAGAGTTCCCGGCAGCGGACGCCCGACAGCGCTGGAAATCCCGATCGTCGCTAAGGTAAGTAGAAACTAACCTAACCCTAGCCCTCCTTAGGGGTGCCTATCCCTAACCTCCTCCCCAAGTGCATAACCCTAATCCCCCCTGTAAGTGCCTAACCCTAACCCCCCCTTCCCAGCTGGCTAAACCTAAGTCCCCAGGGGGGTGCCTAACCCTAACCTCCCCCCGGGGGTACCTAACCCTCCCTCCCCCTAGCCTAACCCTAACCCTCCCGGGGGGGTGCCTAACCCTAAGTCCCCCCCGGGTGCCCTAAACCTAAGCGGCTGTCCGCTCGCGGTGCCCGGCATCCCTTCGATTGGGATGCCGGGCGCAGGTCTCACGCCATCAGGGAAATGTCAGGCGTCTACATCTAGATGCCCGGCATTTCACCCTCGTCGGGAAGCCTGCTGTCGGTATTAAGGCAGCCGGTTTCCCGATTGTATACCACACTTGGTAACCTAAGCTGGGAGCCTGTACCTGAACTTTGTGTCATGTATTTAAAAGAGGCTTGCTTGTAGTAGTAGGGGTGTGTAAACAGAAAGTACAGCAAATGCATTTTTGAGGCAGACCCACATGGAGATGCAAATACGTATCCGGATAGAAGATCAACAATGAATAGTTTGACAGTGACACCAGATGGTTGATAGGGTCAAAAAGGTCAACAGGTAAAAAAGGTCAACTAACAAAAGGTCAACAGTGCAAGAATTCAACAAAATTGGTGGACACATGTCTTTTTCAACATTTTTAACGTTAGGGTTAGGCACTTGGGAGGTTAGGCTGCCGGAGGGGACGGTTAGGGTAAGGCACTAGGGGAAGGGTTAGGATTGAGTGATGGCTTTCTAAGTGAGTGTAAGAACTTTAAATTGGGTTCTAAAGGGGAGCCAGTATAGGGCTTTTAGGAGAGGGGAGGCAGATGTAGGACGTCAGGATGTGGAAGTCAGGAAGGAAGTTACAGTAGTCCAATCTGGAGATGAGCAGTGAGTGGATGAGAGTCTTAGTAGTATCCAGAGTGAGAAAAGGTCTGATCCTGGAAATATTTTTGAGATGGAAATGGCTGGACTGAGGGCCTGATTCATTATGAATCGCAACTGCGAATGCAATAGCGATTATGCATGCAGTTCAACTGCGATAGTATGCTAATTTATTCCGATTGCAATGCCACCGCAGTACTACATAAGGACGCCCACTTTACCTTACACACATCCGTAATGTTAGGCAAGACTGCGAAAACATTGTTACATCCGAGTACCATCGCAGCCTCACGCACACTTGCACAGCAGAATGAGCATAGAGTAGTGCCCCTTGGATTTAGCAGCAAGGAGGTCGTTTGTGGACATATTTTAGAATTTTTACCTACTTTACTTTGTACATGAGAAGGATGATTGTACCTGATGTATTACAGGGTGTTTTGTTGTTTCAATCAAACCTTTTTAGACTCACATACATGGACTCAGTATGAACCCCAGTCTCTCTTCAGCTCCGCATGGCTCTAAGTAATATCCCACAAGTAACCTGGTGTAGTGTATCACTTGTCCACAGCTCTCCCTTTGTATGTCAGCCTTCAGCTCTTCACTCTGCACACCTTTGGTCAAGTACAAGGTAAGTCCAAACTTTCTATATACAGAATACATAAATCCTCAATACCTCTCTTTGTACTGTATCTCTGCTCTCCACTCACAATTAAACTTAACTTGGACTTGACACAGGTACTGTAGCACCCACGCTCCAACCAGCTCCCTGATAATTAATTAGAGGGCATATGGTGAAACTATTTGTGAAGAGAGCAGTGTATCCAGCACTGTACAAACGATTATGCTCATTCTCTCTCATCGAATGAAATTGTCATGGCACTCTCCACGCAGTTCTTAAATTGCTCCATATGGTTCTTTTAGATGACTGCCATTGCTTAACTTAGGTTATTTCATGTCTAATTATGTTACAGCATATTAATGTAAAGGCTTCCAATTTAGTTCAAACATGTGAGCTTGTAAATGATTATTGAAATGTGTCATTGTGTTCATGTTTTCATAGTTTTTAGTTATGGTAATTAAATGTCTGTGTTTCTAGTCACCAAAGACAATGGTTATTATTACAGATATCACTGTGATTTGATTTGGCAACAACGAACTTTCTCACTACAGTATTACGTGTCATATTCCACTCTGAGAGCAGCCTTAACTAGATTAGACAGGAGAAACATCGTCCAAGTTGCTTCATTAGGTCACAATGAAGCAGTCATTCAGCAATTACCCACTGTAATACACATCAACCCAAAACTTGTGGATATTTATGTGCTACCATGTACCAAGTGCTATTATGCACAACTGGCTGGAGGTTTCTACTGGACTGTCGGGATCTATGATTGAGACGTAAAAGATCATAGGGAACATCTTGCTGCATTCAACAACAAATGACCCTAAGTACTGGTGGGTGCCCATCAGAAGCAGGGAGACATGAAGATAGACAACTGCCAGCTGGCAGATCATGGAGATAGATAGCCTAGTGTTTTGAGCCTGATACAGCTAAATGGGGCAACCACTCCGTACCTGCTCAGTACTGTTTATCTTATCTAGAAATATTGTTCACACTGCGTATGGATTTGGCGATTTGGCTTGCCACTTGTTTTCAAGTATTGGGTGTTAAAGATAAATAAATACTGTTTATTTAAGATATTGCCCTAGCATGGATCATGGAAACATAGAATTTGACAATAGATAAGAACCACTTGGTCCATCTAGTCTGCCCATTTTTGAACCTTATTGTAACCACAAACCATATATGATCCTTAAGGCCCCCACACATGGTACAATTTGCAAATGATCCAATCTCACTTGCGATTTCCCTGGAACTCCCGAGCACTCCCAGACAAACAATATTGTGCTTACACAAACGATTGTACAAAAGACCAAACGATATAGGTGGATCGTTAACAACTGCAAATCGTTAACGATATATCGTTTGGCGGAAAACAACCTCATGATGCATCTGCTGGTACATTTAAATATAGTGGAGGGGAGTGGCCAGGATCAGTGATGACAAATCGTCCATCGTCCATCACATTGTTCATCGTGCACACACACAAAACGCTGTGTGCCAAATCGTGAAAGATAGGTCGATAACTGTCTGCAGGTTCAATTGACCAGCAACCACCATCAGCAACAGCGGGAGCGCGCATCGCATCGTTATCATGGCACTTTTTACACAATTTGTCATTCCGATCAGTTGAAAACGGCCAAATCGTTTAAAAATCGCACCGTTCTTTGTAAGGTTATCCTTATATCTACCCCAAGCATGTTTAAATTGCTCTACTGTACTAGCCTCTACCACCTCTGATGAGAGGCTATTCCACTTTACCCTCCAGTTTCAGTGCATGTCCTCGTGTTCTAATACGTCTCATCCTTTGAAGAATGTCTCCCTCCTTTGACTTGTTAAAACCCATGATGTATTTGAAAGTTTCTATTATGCCCCCCCCCCTCCTTTCCTTTATCTGCTCCAAACTGTACATATTAAGATATTTTATAGAAACATAGAAGGTATTCTGATTCTCACTTGGCTGATAGAAAGTAACTCTTAGAGCTGCGCAGTTCCGTTTTCCTGAAAAATAATACACCTGAACTTAGGGGTTCTGAGACAGATCAAGCCCCAGCTCAGATCACTTTGTGGGTTCCAAAGAGAGCTTAATCCTGGCTTGGATCTGCTGTAAATTCGGAACTTGGATTTAAAAAACGAATCTCAGTTCGGATTGCATGTGAACAGGTCCTGATTACATAATTTAATGGCTTTTTGTAAAATAAATTTGAAAGCAATCTAAAAAAAAAATCGAACCAAAACACTTGAGGGTGGTTTTGACAAAAGTAGAAAAAGGAGGGGGTTTAACCCCCTATTGTTCCTCAGCACACTGAATAGTACCTGCAACAATATATGAAGACTATATGGTCATAGAAATCAGAGATATCAGTTGCATGCATTTGCACATACATGGGAAGCTGCTAGGCCACGTCACGGCTTCTCTGTCTCTAGCAGTCCCTAACACTAAGGGGTTCACATCCGGGGTGCAGTGCACCCCAAAAAATGTCCAGCCCTGGACTCCCCCAGGGCATCACACGAAAAATGGAAAAAGAGTGACAGTGCAGTGTAAAGTATAGCTGTGTAAGACTAATTAATGAGTGTTGGAAAAAGGGGTTAAAATATATGTGAATTATTACATGAAAAAAAATACAAACATAATATGTGATGTACAAAGCAACTATGTGTATTAAGAGGTGATGCCATGAGGGGGCCCAGCCAGACCAGCCCCGGGGGTCTTACGCCCGAACGCTCACTCCAAATGTAAATTATACCACATTCAGTGTGCTGAGGAACAATAGGGGGTTAAACCCCCCTCCTTTTTCTACTTAGTATGACCCCTCCCTTTCATGCACCTGATTAGTGCTGCTGGATTGATTGAGCAGCTGACATTTTTTGTTTGTTTGGTATGAGTGGCATGAAGGAGCCAGCATTAGTAGGGCATGCTGGTTCTAGTAGTGCTAGTTGGAGTTCCCAGGGGTGACTCCCAGGTAAGCTGGCTCTCAATGTGGATGCATTTATGTATGTGCCTTTATCAGGAGGCCTTACATTTGACAAAATTTATATGTGCCTTTATCATGAGGCCTTATAATTGGTATATTTT
Source organism: Taudactylus pleione (assembly GCA_031769625.1). Classification (NCBI taxonomy): domain Eukaryota; kingdom Metazoa; phylum Chordata; class Amphibia; order Anura; family Myobatrachidae; genus Taudactylus; species Taudactylus pleione. The sequence goes on along the minus strand of JAUIMM010000350.1, from coordinate 6,059,921 downwards.
ACATTTGGGGTGAGCGTTCGGGCGCAAGACCCCCGGGGCTGGTCTGGCTGGGCCCCCTCATGGCATCACCTCTTAATACACATAGTTGCTTTTTACATCACATATTATGTTTGTATTTTTTTTCATGTAATAATTCACATATATTTTAACCCCTTTTTCCAACACTCATTAATTAGTCTTACACAGCTATACTTTACACTGCACTGTCACTGTTTTTCCATTTTTCGTGTGATGCCCTGGGGGGGTCCAGGGCTGGACATTTTTCGGGGTGCACTGCGCCCCGGATGTGAACCCCTTAGTGTTAGGGACTGCTAGAGACAGAGAAGCCGTGACGTGGCCTAGCAGCTTCCCATGTATTTGCCAATGCATGCAACTAATATCTCTGATTTCTATGACAATATAGTCTTCATATATTGTTGCAGGTACTATTCAGTGTGCTGAGGAACAATAGGGAGTTAAACCCCCCTCCTTTGTCTACTTAGTATGACCCCTCCCTTTCATGCACCTGATTAGTGCTGCTAGATTGATTGAGCAGCTGCCATTTTTTGTTTGTTTGGTTTTGACAAAACCAAAACATGCACATCTCTAGTAACTATAGATCATCGCTTTGACATTACTCATCTTGGCACTCTGGACTTCCATCTATCAGCAAAGATCATTACATTCTCGTTATACCTGAACTACAGTATTGTGCAAAAGTTTTAGGCAGGTGTGGAAAAAATGCTGCAAAGTGAGAATGCTTACAAAAATAGAAGTGTTAATAGTTTATTTTTATCAATTAACAAAATGCAAAGTGAATGAACAGAAGAGAAATGTAAATCAAAACAATATTTGGTGTGACCACCCTTCAAAACAGCACTAATTCATCTAGGTACACTTGCACACAGTTTTTGAATGAACTTGGCAGGGAGGTTGTTCCAATCCAAACATCTTGGAGAAATAACCACAGAACTTCTGTGGATGTAGGCTTGTGCAAATCCTTCTGTCTCTTCATGTAATCCCAGACAGACGCTGTGATGTTGAGATTAGGGCTCTGTGGGGGTCATATCATCACTTCCAGGACTCCTTGTTCTTCTTTACGCTGAAGATAGTTCTTAATGACATTGGCTGTGTCACAGCACTGCCGAATCCTGGTCCCTCTTACCTGGTTCGGCGGCCCTGGGGTCTGGGCTGGCGTGGGACAGCGGGCGGGAGATCCCCGGCGCCCGCTGTCAATGGTTCTCCTCCTTCCCCGGCGGCTGTGTGCAGGTGGCCGAGGCTTCAATAGGAGCGTGCGCACCGCTCTGCTAAAAGATTGCATATCCTGATTATCGGTTCTGACCTTGGCTTTGTTCGTGACTCTGATTCTGCTCAACCCCTGGTTCTGTGTTGATATCTGGTTCTGACCTTGGCTTCTCCCTGTGACCCATTTACGCCTGCTCCCTGGTACCGTCTCGTCCGTTTGGCTTTGACCCGGCTCGCCGACTACGCTTAGTCTCCTGCACTCCAACCAAAGTTCACCAGCACCTGCTTAGGGAAACCTAGCCTGAGGGCTGTGACCTGTGTGTCGGATGCAGCCAAGTCCATACCTTCTTGCGAGGGTCCCTGGTGAATACCGCCGGCACATTAGACTCTGCGCCTCAGGTATAGGTCAAGCCAATTCCCTGAATACAGGCCGCATCCACAATCTGTCCGAGAGTTTGTGACAGGCTGTATGTTTGGGGTCGTTGTACTGCTGCAGAATATATGTGGAGCCAATCAGACGCCTCCCTGATGGTATTGCATGATGGATAAGTATTTCTCAGCATTGAGGACACCATTAATCCTGACCAAATCCCCAACTTAATTTACTGAAATGCAGCCCCAAACTTGCAAGGAACCTCGACCATGCTTCACTGTTGCCTGCAGACACTCATTATTGTATCGCTCTCCAGCCCATCGGTGAACAAACTGCCTTCTGTTATAGCCAAATATTTTAAAAAATTTCAGTCGAGAGCACCTGCTGACATTTTTTTGTACCCCAGTTACTATGTTTTCGTGCATAGTTGAGTCGCTTGGCCTTGTTTCCACGTCAAAGGTATGGCTTCCAGGCTGCAATTCTTCCATGAAGAGCACTTCTAGCCAGACTTCTCCGAATAGTAGATGGTTGTGCCTGGGTCCCATTGGTTTCTGTCAGTTCTGAGCTGATGGGAAGCAGGATGTGTCTTTCATCTGATGCACTGTGTTTCCTTGGCCGACCACTGCATCTACGGTCCTCAACATTGCCCGTTTCTTTGTGCTTCATCAAAAGAACTTGAACAGCACATCTTGATACTCCAGTCTTCTTTGAAATCGTAGTCTGGGAGAGACCTTGCTGATGCAGCATAACTACCTTGTGTCTTATTGCTGTGCTCAGACTTGCCATGGTGTATGACCTGTGACCAGAAACTGTCTTCCACAACCTCACCTTTGTAGCAGTTTGGCTGTTCGTCACTCAGTTTTAAGTCTCCTACAGAGATGTTTCTGTTTCATAAAAGGGGGGGATTTTTGTTGAATCCGCACAGGAGTATAGAAAATAATAAGTTTACTATTTATTCCCAGCCTATTATAAATATATTCATTGTCTAATTAAAGACCTCCTAATTAATCTCCTTGTGGCTGGTGGTGCACCATGGGAAAGAGTCAATATACATATATATTGTGTGTAGAATCATACAAGAGTGATTCCAAAGCAAAGAATATCCCTTTGAGGTGCACTCATTCTTTGACAAAAAATTGTCTAAAACATAACTTTTAATAAATACTTACATAAGATAATACATTTTATGGATTCCATATTACAGACAAAGAACATATACTAATACAACACACAAATATGTTCCTATAGTCAGTTTAAAAACAAATATCCTGCTGCTGTGTTCCTCTAAATAGAGACAATCTAGCAAAGTTGTCTTCTATAATAATAAAAGCTCTGTTGCGTGTATATACCTGTTAGTTTGACAAAATGCCTAATTAATTTATATATACTTTCTTAATTGTACAAGGTACAAAAAAATAAATAAATAATAATAAAAAGTGAAATATTATATAACCAATAACCCAACTATTGGACTTGTGATCCTCCTATATTCAGGATAAAAGTAATTTGTATACCGAATGCATTCTTTGTTTCAATATCACATATTCAGTTAGGGCTAGGTAAGGTTACTTTGCTACATAACATGTGATGTTACCCTCCCACCCTCATGTTGTATAAACAGGACACGCACACTTTAACAAACCAATCATTTCAGCGCCAGGGTCTGCCACACGACTGTGGCTGAAATGATTGGTTCGTTTGGGCCCCCACAAGACAAGCTGGCAATTAATCTGTCCCTGCACAGACTGGCTCTACAGAGGCAAGATGTCATGACAGGTGTGCCGATGACAGCGACAGGTGTGGCTAACACGCACACAAAAATAAATGTTTTTTTATTTATTTACTTTTCTGGAAGCAGCCTTGCCACAGAAGAATCCTTGGGCATGGCTGCTGCTGCTGCTGCTGGGAGTTGATTTTCTCATCCCAGAAGGGGACCAGGAAGAGTGCTTTCCAAAAACATAGAAACAATTGACTTAAATAATCCTTTGCAAACCTTCTAAAGGCATTTCCCAACCTGTACATTGACATAAAAAAAAAACATAGGGCCTGATTCAGACCCGCTCGCGAGCGCATAGCGCTCGCAAGCGGGTCGATGGTTGGGCAGTGCGCATGCGCGGCGTGCACACTGCACGTGTGCAAGCCCCAGAGCGAGTGAGAACTTCACTCGCTCGGGGCTCGCAGCAAAATGGGGCGGCTGTCGATGTTGATTGACAGCTCGCCCCGTTTTGTAGGTGGGTCGGGGGGGTGGCTGCACAAACGGAGGCATTCCCGAAAGAACGCCTGCCATTTGTGGGCAGCCCTACTGACATTATACGTGATGTCATTAGTGAAGTTCCTGCTCTATTAGAGCAGGAAGTTTACTGGGGCTTGCGGTGGACGAGACCCTACCACAAGTGTCTCGTCGCAAGCCCGATAATCGCAACTATTGCCAGGCCGCCCACACAAGCTGTGGGTGGTCACCCACAGCTATGCGAGCGGCCTGGAGGAGGATTTTTTTTTTTAAATCCACCCTGATTCAGAGAGAATAGCGAGCGCCTCTGAATCAAACCCATAGTTAGTTAGTGGCCTCAAAGTGCCACTTAACCAGCACAGATATGTGGACAAGTATAAAATCTATTATTTAAGGTGGGGGTAGCCAACCTTGGTCCTCGAGATCTACCAACAGTGCATGTTTTCCAGGTCTCCTCACAGAATCACAACTGTAATAAATAATTAACTCCACCTGTGGAATGTGGTGCTGAGTAATGAACACACCTGTGCGCCAGCTAGGTCATCTGGAAAATGTGAGCTCTCAAGGACCGAGGCTGGCTACCCCTGATTTAAGGCCTTTCGTTGTGTCCTTCTTGAGAATCCTGCGCCTGCTTCTGTGGCTAGGAGTGGATTTTCATCCCAGAAGGAGACCAGTAAGAGTGCTTCCAAAAACAATTGACTTAAATAATCCTTTGAAAACCTTCTGTAAAGGCATTTCCCAACCTGTACAGGGACATTAAAAAAAACAGAGTTAGTTAGTGGCCTTCAAACTGCCGTTGTTCCCACTGTCCACTTAACCATATCAGATATGTGAACAAGCGGAACAGAGCATTAAGTGCAACATTTCAGATTTAAGGTTTAAGTCTTACGTTGTGTCTTTCTTGGGAATTCTTTCTTGAGCGCCATGACTGCTTGTTGGGAGTGGATTGTTTTCATCCCAGAAGGGGACCAGGAACAGGAAGTGTGCTTTAAACAGTTGCCTTAGATAATCCTTTGCAAACCTTCTGTTCTGTAAAGGAATTTCCCAACTGAGTTAGTTAGTGGCCTTGAAATTGCCGTTGTTCCCACTGTCCACTTAACCATATTACTTTGATATATGAACAAGCGGAACAGAGTATTAAATGCAACATTTCAGTTTAAGTTTTACATTGTGTCTGGAGATCATTGAAAAAGTAGAAAAAGAGCTCCACCACAAGCGGCAGATGACTAAACTCACATACAAAGGTTTAATAGAAATAGATAGATCACCAGATCAGAGGTTTACCCTGGACGATCTGACTGATTCATCATGGTGCCCTGAAGATTTTGCAAATTCTGCCAAAAGAGAGACTGACACCACGACTAAACATAAGATTCTCATTTGCATGAGGAAAACCCAACCCTCAGATGAGATGGATCTCAGCCAGTGGACAACATTGAAATCACCATTAAAAGTCACAATGGAAGACTACAGTGTGGAGAATCTTTCTTCACAGTCAGGAGAGGCCTCAGAGAACATGAAAAAAGATGCTGAACTTTAAGGGATTGCTCCATCATGTTCTGCAGTGTGGAAAGGTTTCATTCACATGTTTTCTATAAAGCAGTTCAAAGTTGTAGCCTTCAAAGTGTCTGGCTATAACACCCATCTTGGACATTTTTGGGCAGCGTAGCCCTGCACCACTCAGGATATCACCTGTAAAAATTGAAGAAGAGCAGCGTCCTACACCACAATACACAGGACAGAGCCGTAACTAGACTTTTTGGTGCCCTGTGTCAGAAAGAGCATTGGCGCCCCCCTCATTTTTCAAAGGGACATGCTCCCAAAAAAAGGGGAATGGCCTCATGGGGAAGGGCCAGGGAAGAGATAGGAGAAGCCAGGAGATGCTGGGGATGAAATAAGAGGAAGCTACAAGTGAGAATGATAATAAACAGAAATTTGGCAGGCCCAAACAGCGCCCCCTGACCTGTGGTGCCCTGTGCGATGGCACAGGCCACACTACCCTAGTTACGGCCCTGACACAGGACAGCACCTGTAAAAATTATTTGTATTTTATATTTTTGGGCAGCGTAGCCCTGCACCACACAGGACAGCACCTGTAAAAATTATTTGTATGAGTGTACCCCTACAGCAGACAGGGCACCCCGTGTAAAAATTATTTGTAAGAGCGTACCCCTACAGCAGACAGGATACCCCCTGTAAAAAATATTTGTAAGAGTGTACCCCTACAGCAGACAGGGCAGCCCCTGTAAAAATTATTTGTATGAGCATACCCCTACAGCAGACAGGGCACCCCCTGTAAAAATTATTTGTATGAGCTTACCCCTACAGCAGACAGGGCACCCCCTGTAAAAATTATTTGTATGAGCGTTCCCCTACAGCAGACAGGGCACCCCCTGAACAACACAGCACTACAGCCAGCCCCTATGAACAGGACAACAGCCAGCCTCTATATGGACAAGGACAAGAGTAGCCAGCCTGTCCCTATGTATTGTATATGGAAAACAGTAGCCAGCCAGCCCCTATGGTCAGTTTCCGCAACAGCTCCCTTCCTCCCTCTTCACAGTAGCCAGCCGTACTTTATTATTTTTTATTTTTATAACAGTCTGTCTAACACACTGAGCTCCCAGCTCCCTCCTAACTCCCAGCCAGAATGAAAAATGGCAGCGATCACGGGACCTTTCATAGAATCCAAAACCCGCGAGAATCCGACAACTAGATGATGTTTTGCCTTGATTTCAGATCCGAGCCAGGCGGGAAAACTTGAGCCTGACCCGGTTCCCGGCTCGGATCGGGGGGGGCTCGTGAAGGTCCGGATTTCGGAAATCCGAACCCGCTCACCCCTAGTTTAAACCTACATATGAAAATGATGATCATTAACACATGTTTGGTATGATTGGTTAATTATACACCTGACTATAAGCCTACAAAATCCCTGACTTTGTGCAAGTGTTCCAAGAATAATTGATGCTGTTTTTGAAGGCAAAGGGTGGTCACACCAAATATTGATTTGACTTAGATATCTCTTCTGCTTATTCACTTTGCATTTTGTTCATTGATAAAATAAACTATTAACACTTCTAATTTTTGAAAGCATTCTTACTTTGCTGCATTTTTTCCACACCTATCTAAAAGCTTTGCACAATATTGTATATGTGGAAATCACAAATCTCTACACTGTCAAAAATATATATCAGACTTGCCTACTCTCCCGGAACCTGCGGGAGGATCACGATTTTTCGGGTAACCTCCCGCACCCCGGGAATAGTAGGCACTCTCTCGCATCCCACCCACTCCCTAGTGAAGTGGGCAGAGGAAGAATTTTCCCGGGGATCGGTGGTTCTCGAGCAGGGGGTGGAGCTTAAGAAACACGTAATTTGGCCCTGCCCCCTATTTACATGTGCAGTATTTGCAGCAATTTAGCATGAGGGGTGTGGCTTAATGACTTGATAAGTTCAGCCCCACCCCCTCTCACCGCCAATCTGCTTCTCCTCTCCTGGAGAAGCAAAATGTTGGTACTTATCACCACAGCATTGGACAGGGACATTTTAAATTCTTCAGACTAATAATCCCCTCCTCTGGGTTTGAACTTGCTATCACCTTCGCTATTATTATCCTTTATGGCGCCAGCATCTCAGTTCCCCTGGCCATTCTACGCGACCATAGGGTAACTCAGATGGTCGATTATCGAATGATGTGCAACCACCACTGTGCATTTGTATGCAGTTACTTGGATATGTGATAGCGCCAGTGGGCATCTCAGTACAATTCCAGGCAGCTGTAGCATTGGCATATTTTCACACGGCAGCTGCGTACAAAATCGCAGCTGCTAATGCATTAGCAGCCACATCTTAATCAGGCCCTTAGTCACTATAAAGCAGAAGCCTCAACTTATTAAGAACCAATATCAAGTTGACATTGATGATTGGCATTTCTTCGGTGTGACAGTCCAGATAGTTGTCACGACCAGGGGTTCTCGGCATGCCGGCCGGCAGGTATTACCTGTGAGGATGCTATGGCGAGGGGCGTCTGGTGGTGGTGTTGGTATCTGGCGTGGTACATTGGCTGCGCGTAGTCCTGTGCGGGCATACTGTCACTCTGGTCTGGTTAGGCCTGGTGGTGCTTCCGTTCCGCTCTGGCATGGGGCTGCCATCTTGCCTCCGGTCATGTGACCTAGTCGCCCTATCCTGGTGTGTCACATGCTCTCTCTGGCCAGTCACAGTCTGGCACTGGGGATTTAAGGGAGAGCAGAGCTTCTTTTCATTGCCATGGCAATGTGTTTCTCAGCGAGAGCGAGAGAGAGTTCCTGTGTTTTCACCTGTCTGTTGGGATGATTGCCTAGCCTGCTTCACCCTGCCTGTTCCAGCCTCCTGGATTCTCCTGCCTCCTCCATTGCCTCTCCCTTGCCTGAGTACCTGCGTCAGCTGTTACCCTGCACCCTGCCTCCACTTGCCTTCTCCCTGCAAATTCAATTCAGTCTGCAACTTCACTTCAGCCTGCAAATCATTTCTGCCTCACAAAACCTGGATTACTGGACTACTTTCTGTTATCACTACCTGGACTTTTTCCCATTGCTTCACTACAGTTCCCCATGTGCACTTTAGTGCTATACCCGGACTTTTTGTTTTACCACTCATTAAAAACTCCACGTTTATTTTTAAATCGGCTTCAGTGTCTGCTCCTTTTACCACCCCGGGCCCACAACAAAACCAGAACCTCACAATAGTGCGGCAGCATGTGCATCATCAGTGACACAGTCTGGCAGCGCCCTCATCAACTCAGTAAAATAGGATATTAATTCAAATTCTGGCAATACCATACACAGACATAGTAGTTATGGGAGGGGTGATCGAGGGTGGGGGATGGGGGAGCAAAGACATCAGTGTTTAGGGCCCCAAGATTTTTGTTGCCGGCTATGCTTGGTGTTCCTGTACCTGTATAAAGATGCCATATTGTATGTGCAATATGGCTGGATATAGGACACATGAAATCACTTATAACCTTTGTGCTTGTGGTGAAAGTTATATCTCAGTAACTAAAATGATATATCTTTGAAAGCTGCATATTAGGAAGCAAACACACATTTACTTTCCTGTTCTAAAATAGTATCCTACTTGCCAAAAAAAAGAAAACTGTACGAACTCTACAATTGTGTCACTATTCTCTTCCATATAGGGACTGAAATCCCCTAATATTGTGAAGGAGGGGGAAACTGTTGCATCTGAAGACCTCATTCACAGCAAGCAGTCTCCTGGAAGCCGGATTACTGATGTCAGCTTGCAATTTGGGCTACAATAACAGGAAATCCTGAAGTGTTTACTCTGGAAGGTTTGCCTGTGATGGGACATTCTCTTTCTCCTCACTTCCTTGGTATGTCTGTTTCCTATGATTAAAATACTCCAGGCTGGAATACTAAAGGAGGAAGATGATAATATGAATGATTACAAATTGTGACAGGGAAGTAGTGAGGTGTGTGCTTGTTACAGCTCAGTAACTGGAGTGTTAACTGCTGTAAAACTTTACACAGAAACAAATATGACGCCATAGAGTAATCTGATATGGATACATTGTACTGATTGATATCTAAGTAAATTCCTCACTTTATCATAGTTTAATAAAGTGGTTCCCAAACTTTCTTGAAACACAGCGCCCTGGAGTATCTGCATTTTTTCACAGCACCCCTAGGCTAAAGATTTCTTATTAAGAAATTCAGAAAAAAATATTAAATGAAGTAAATTGTGCTCATCTGTCATCCTAAGGTTCAGTTATGGGGTGGTGGACAGTGTTGTGCTTCTGTTTGTACTGGTTTTGCCTATCACACTGATCATAAACATTTTGATTTGGTCCCAGACCACCAACCACAGGCACCCCATGCAAGTCCCCTGAGGCACCCCAGGGTGTCACTGCACCCAGTTTGGGAACCACTGATTTAATAGTTGATAAGGATGAAATAATTCACAACTCAAGACAAGTTGAACAGTGAGAAAGATAAAAAAAAAATCATATTTTAGCCAGTCAGGACTATCATTGGGGGCTAAGGAGCCTATTTATCATATTCTCGAAAACACCTGTTTGGTCAACACAGCTAACACAATCTGTGCTTCTGTAGCCTATGGGCTACACTTCGTAAAATGTACCGGGAGAGGGTCCTCCCAGCAATGGACGCCGTGCATTCATAGTTAGTAGACTGCGCATGTGTGGGAGTCCTGCACAGAAGTGAAGAGACTGCTGATTCGGTCTCCTTACTCTGAGCTCTGTTTGGAGTCCCAGTCCTTGCTATTTAATACATCTAGGTGATATAATCACATCCTGCAATACGATTTTGGGTGCCAATATCGCGCCCAGATCACATTGCAAATGTGATTATTGATAAATGGGCTGCTTATTATACATTCCCCAGGGTATGGGTCAGGGCCATCTCATCCACTGGGCTTGTTGGGCAGTTGCCCAAGGGCCCGAAGCTTGTAGGGGCCCACCAACCCGCCCCCCTGCAGTCGAGGCCAGTTGGCAAATTTGTCATAATTTTATACGACGGCCACCGGTGCACTGTATTCTGATCTGACACCCCCCCCCCGTGATGAGTACTCACCTCAGTCCCAGCTTCACTTCATCAGCCGGCTTCAGACCAGTCAGACAGAGTCTTTCTGCATGTGTGGGAGGTCTGATGGGCTCCGGGAGGGTTTAATATTATTGACCATTTCAATGGGTGGGTAGGGGCCCCAGTGCATTGCTTTGCCCAGGGCCCACACTTTTGTTAAGACAACTCTGGTATGGGTGTAAGTTCTCATGCACAAAATGCTTTTATTGATGCCACACAAATGAGGTCCCTGTTACCTAGCTCTGTGCTCAGAGGACAATAGCAAAGTATCCATGATGAGCAGGGACCTGTGGGCCTGATTAGTATGTGGACACACAGAACACAGCAATTGCTGTGTAAATATTTTAATGCAGGAGGAATCTGAAGGAAATACAGTAGATGCCTCCTGACAACAACGCAGATCTGATGCCTCGGATCACCATTGCAACCATCGGTCGCTATGGTTGTAGCTTCAGGCCATCTGAGAAAGCCAAAGGTTACTTATAATGGCCATCTTACCTGCGTAGCTGAGGCCAGGAAATCTGCATCTTCCGACGCAGAGCCTGGCCTTGGCACTCCCAGAAAACATAGGCCAGTGCCACTCACTACCCGGCCATAAACAACAACAGCCTGTCAATAAGGCTGAGGCTGTCAGGCACCGCATGTGTATATAGGAATTGTTCTGCATGCGCAGAATAGATTCTGCGCATTCGCAGTTCACCCACCATCGGGTTAGTATGTAAATTTTTGGGTTTACATACTAACCTGAATCAGGACCTGTGTGTCCACTAACACTGCATGTCATTTAAAGGTCCCAGAAGGCTGTCTTCCTGTATGGTTGATGATTCACAACCATTGATTAGAGAATCCATCCATGGATTGTGTGTGGCCGTCACAGACTGTATTATGCCAACATTTTCTCTAATATAATACTTGCATCGGCAATGCTCCTTTGCTAATGCGCTAACCACCTCTCCCCTTTGTGCATGCACATGTCTGTAATCATGGTAGCTGGAGATCACTAATCCATTCGCACACGCAGGGGGGAGTTTCTGAGTATCGAGAAACCCCCCTGCCAGCCAATCAGTAAGTGTAGTGCGGACCGCATTGTGTGTGGTCCGCACTACACAGTAACAAGAACACCGCCACCAGTGACGGGTAGTACACTCGTACTACCCGGCAGCAGTGTGTTTGTTTTAGCATCCAATGAGAGTCAGACAGACTCTTATTGGCTGCTGCGCCCACTGCTGGAGCCAGGTTGGAGCTCACTCATGAGCTCCGCCTTCCGGCTCCTGAAGTGGGTGATGAGAGAAATGTCATGATGCCATGATGTCTCTCCCATAGTGCAGAGCTGGCCGGGAGGATGGAGGAGCGGATTACGGGGGGCACTATTGAGGGCACTGTATAAGGGGCTACTGGGGGCACTACATACTGGGCGGGACTACTACTGGGCGACCACTACTGGGGGGATTACTAATGGGTGAACTGCATAGGAGGAACCACTACTGGGGACACTGTATAAGGGGCACTACTGAGGGAACTGTATAAGGGGCACTACTGGGGGCACTGCATAGGGGGGCCACTACTGGGGCCACTACATTGAGGGGCATTGTATATGAGGTGCTACTGGGAGCACTGCATAAGGGGCACTGGCACTACTGGGGGAACTGTATAAGAGGCACTACTGGGGGCACTGCATAGGGGGGCCACTACTGGGACCACTACATTGAGGAGCATTGTATATGGGGTGCTACTGGGAGCACTGCATAAGGGGCACTGGCACTACTGGGGGCACTGTGTAAGAGGGACTACTGGGAGGCACTGTATAAGGGGCACTGCATAGGGGGACCATTACTGGGGGCACTGCATAAGGGGCACTACTGGGAGTACTGCATATGGGGCACTATTGGGAGCACTGGCACTACTAGGGGCACTGTACAAGAGACACTACTGGGGGCACTGCATAGGGAGACCACTACTGGGGGGCACTTTATATTGGGCACTACTGAGGGCACTGTATAGGAGGACCGCTACTGGGGGCACTGTATATGGGGCACTACTGGGGGCATTGCATAAGGGGCACTGTATCAGAGGCACTACTGGGGGCACTGAATAAGGGGGCACTGTATAAGGGGCACTGCATAGGGGGACCACTACTGGGGGCACTGTATAAGGGGAACTACTGGGGGGAGGAGGGTCTTTATTAAATCATGCTGGCTGTATTTATTTGCCTGCTGCATTCTTGTTTTTTAGTGATAGAGATGTGTGTGTCTGTCTGTGTGTCTGTGTCAGTCAGTGAGTGTGTACCCCCGTCATAGTCTGAGTAGTATATTTTACTGTAGTGGTCCTAAATCCTGTGAAAGCAGTTTATAAATATCTATCTATCTATATATATCTATCTATCTATATGTATATATATATATATATATATATATATAAATTTGTGGCTAGATGTTTTTTCATTGAATCGGTAACCAAGGATTTGGAAACCCCCCTTTCAAATCCTGCGTTTGCCACCAGAATGGAGAACACATCGATGATCATCCTTAGTTCATTAGGCATGGAAAGTTTAATGATCCTTTCCTCTCTGAGCAGGAAGTGCAGAGCAGCAGAGAAGGTGGGTGACTGCTGAATATAAGGTAAGGGAGGCAAGGTATTTTTATTAGAGATTCTTGCTGGTACTGTTCGCCAGGATTCTAAATAAGTGTATCAATTTATTGCTGACCAATAAATGTAATATTTTATTTTAGGCATAACTATTAGTTTATTTTTCTTTCATTTTCATATATTTGAAAGCACATGGTTTTAGAGCTCGCACAGGATAAGCAGAAGGTGTGCCATCCCTGAGTTGTCTATAATGACTGGAATGGGGATGGTTGAATTGATCAGAGACCAACTTAGCCAAGTGTTGGTGCCAGATATTGCGTACATTTAGCAGGTTGGTGGTGCTCCCCGGAGTCAGAAAAAAGTACAAAATCACTACAGAAAAAGAAGACTCTTTGCTGGGGGCACTCTTATCAGAAGGTGAAAGATTCAAGAAATTACATTTTTTATTTTATTCTTATACCTTTAAAAAAAGGGGGGGAAGGTGTCACAAAACTTATAATGTACACACAAACAATACAAAGATGCATACGTGAGTATGCAGACTCATGTATTATATATATATTATATATATATATATATGTGAAAAATTCACATTCACATGTCAGTAAGATAAATTCTTGTTCCGAGTTAATCATTTAGAGGGAAAAATCCCCCTCTATATGTCAGCAGAAGTAATTAAATAAATAAATAAGCCCGCATAGACTAAGTCTTTAGGATGTAGATACAGTATTTACAAAGATTACTAATTTAGAGTGTTAAATATCATTAATACTGTATCGTCCACACAGTATCATATCTTTCATACAGTAGCCCTGATTCAGAGCCGGACGCTCTGACAGAGCGCTCGCTCTGAATCAGGGCCATCCTTCCTGATTTTTAGAGCGGCCTCCTGACCACCCACAGCTATAGCGAGCGGCCAGGAAGATGGTCGCGATGGTCAATACCATCGCGACCATCGGGCTTGTGACGAGACCCTTGTGGAAGGGTCTCGTTGCCGCAAGCCCTAGAGTGCTTTCAGCTCTAACAGAGCCGAGAGCACTCCCACTGACATCACTTGTGATGTCAGTGGGGCCGGCCCCAGACGGTAGGCGTTCCCATGGCTCTGACACGCCCACCAAAGGGGGCTTACTGTCACTCAACATCGACAGCACGCCCCCTTTGGTGCGAGACCCGGAGCGACGGTTTGCCCGTTGCTATCCGGGTCTTGCGCATGCGCACGATGGAGCCAGCTCCGTTGTGCGCATGCACACTGGGCCAACATCGACCTGCTTGCGAGCGCTCAGCGCTCGCGAGCAGGCTGAATCAGGCCCAGTATCCGAACAGAGGCCCTGATTCAGAGACGGACGCACCGAAAGAGCGCTCGCTCTGAATCTGGGCGTTTTGGGTTTTCTTTGTGCGGCCCCCTGGCCGCTCGTATAGCTGTGGGTGACAACCCACAGCTATAGCGAGCGGCCAGGATGATGGTCGCGATGGTCAAGACCATCGCGACCATCGGGCTTGCGACAAGACCCTTGTGGTAGGGTCTCGTAGCCGCAAGCCCCAGGGAGTTTCTGGCTCTAATAGAGCTGGAAGCTCTCCCACTGACATCACTGGTGATGTCAGTGGGGCCGCCCCCAAACGGCAGGTGTTCCTTCGGGAACGCCTCCTTTTGGCCAGCCATCGACAGCTCGCCGCCTTTGGTGCGAGACCCGGAGCGACGGAGCACCCGTCGCTAGCCGGGCCTCGCGCATGCGCACGACGGAGCCGACTCTGTCATTCGCATGCCCAGTGGGCAAACATCGCCCCGGTTGCGAGTGCTCAGCATTTGCGACCGGGTCTGAATCAGACCCAGAGTCCTTTTTGGACATCAGAGTGTTCAAATCAGTTTGGAATATACATATATAGAGATTAATAAAACATTGCAAAAAAAAAATGACAATATGTTACCAGTCCGTTGTTGTAGCTTTAAAAGGTGTATACACAATTAATAGAAACACTCTTAACCCTCTAATTGGATAATTCTAACAAATACTAAGAGAGTTGCGCCCCTCTGCAGTGAAGATGTATCGTCTAATATCTACCATACAACATCAGGAGGTTTATTGTGTGTACACCATATAAGAGACAGCTGGATAGGTCATATCGTAACATCAGTTCAAGTTATGACTGGAAGAATCTCCTAAATGACAAACCTCATAAAGTATAGGCATTAATTCAGATAACCATATGCATCAAAAAAGGCATGTTCTACAGGAATCGGTATGAAATCCCGGCTGCCGCATGGCCGGCAGCTCGATTCCCGGCAGCGGCAGCCCGACAGATCAGCAGAGCCCGGCAGCAGAAGCCAGATAGTGCTGGAAATCCCGATCGCCCCTAAGGTAATTATAAACTAACCTAACCCCCTAACCCTCCTTAGCGGTGCCTAACCCTAACCTCCCGCCAAGTGCCTAACCCTAATCCCCCCTCTAAGTGCCTAACCTAACCACCCCCTTCCCCGCTGCCTAAACCTAAGTTGGTGCCCAACCCTAACCCCCCCTTTCCCTAGCCTATCCTTAACCCTCCCGGGGGGGTGCCTAACCCTAAGTCCCCGCCCGGGTGCCCTAAACCTAACCCTCCCCCCCATGGCTGTCCACTCACGGAGCCCGGCATCCCTTCGATCAGGATGTCGGGCGCCAGTCTCCCGGCATCGGGTAAATGACAGGCGTCTAGATATAGATGCCGGTCTTTTATCCCACACCGGGATAAAGCAGCCAGGAAGCCGGCTGTCGGTATTAAGGCAGACGGTTTCCCGACTGCATACAATTCTACAGTGTCACCTAGAAAAAAAACAGTTTAGCATGATAAAATATGTCACAAAGAAATGTGGCATGTGACCAGGAAAAATATATAGGTGCCCAGATTAAGGGGTCTATTTACTAAGCAGTGTTAGGAGACAGAGTGAAAAGTGATAAGAAATTGATAAGGTGCCAGCCAATCAGCTCCCAACTGTCATCTCACAGGCTGTGTTTGAAAAATGACATTTGGGAGCTGATTGGCTAGCACCTTATCACTTTCTAATCACTTTTCACTCTGTATCCTAACACTGCTTAGTAAATAGACCCCATAGTCTCCCCCGCTTCTGCTGTCTCTTTGTCATGTGTAAAACAAAGGACAAAGAATGAGAGAGCGGAGAAAACAGCTGGTGGGAAGAAAGTAAAGGAGCACTTCTGCTGTGAAACTGCACAAAGCGTGTCTATCCTGGTATCGGAGGACACAAATGGTGGGCCGATGAGAGCGTGCCGGAGGTTTACCTGAGGTGAGCATTAAGTTATGTGATGTAATCAGCTGTAGAAGAAAACGGGTTGTTCGGTATGCACCAACGGCTCTAGGCAGAGAGGAGGGGGGATGCTTGCAATGTCCTGGTTCCGTGCATGGAAAGGACATGGCATCTGTGTGGACAGTGGATGGCTTTAATGCAGGGCTGTGATGAGTGGCTTAGAACTGTGCGGGGAGTCCCTGCATACAGTCTGATGAGAGGGTGCCCAGCCAGCCGCATCACGTCTCCCTGAATGATGATGTACGTTTCGCCAGGGAGGGAGGCTTGTTCACATTAAGGATATTGAATTAGAACCTCTATACACTCCTGCCTATACCTTCTAATATCCTGCCTATACCTTCTAATATCCTGCCTATAAACCTCTAAGGATGACGCTATTTTGCGTACGCAGTCATATAGTAAATAAAGACTCCAGACCTTTTACCTGTGGTTCCAAAGCACAAAGTGATATTTCAAGTAAAAGTACAGTCAGTTACACGCTATGATCTAAGTACAATTTAGCGCAAAGAATTATACAGACCCAAGTACAGTTATACATATGCAGCACTTCTGGACCAGATGTAGGCTTCAGCAAGAAACCCCCGTCTATCAGCATTCAGCAAGAAGACTCAGACTGGGGTCACAACACACACGTTTATACTCTCACAGAAACAGACAACACAATAGAGAGGCTTGTCGCTGATGCCATTGGTTCCCAGGAGGATGCATCTGTTGCAGAGCATTTAACAGGTTGACTCAAATAGACACAGTCCAGCCTCTAACAACTGGTTGCCTCTGGTTTCCTGTTCATGCACATCCTAACAGTTGGTCATATAATGTACATTTCGGTGCTTTAAGTCTCTGCGGTCCATAAGTTGAGAATGCATGTTGCGATCTTCACACTGACGATATCAAAATGCTGTTGAAAGAGTGCAGATCAGTATAATATCAAGCATGACTTACTTATCATGTATTAAACCTTAGCTACCAAATCTTTATTTCTCAGCAATTATAATAAATGAACAAACTTGAATCTTATACTTTAAAGCTTATGAGACCTTTTATGTGAATATGTACTGTGTAAGTATTTGGGGTTTGATATAAAGACGCTAGTTAACTTGGGGCAGATGCGTGCGCATGAAGCTAATAAACAGCGTTTTCATACAGGATCTTATGTATTCGCTAATATGCGACTAGTTAACAGCGCAATTGTGCGTATTAATGTGTGTATGAGAAATGGTGAAAGATGCAATCACATGATGCTAATAGTAATATCGCCATATGTACTTAAGTGTGAGTTTACCTAAAATGGCGCTTGGGCGGCCATTCACAAAATGGCGTCTTGCGATCTCATTTTCTAAAATGGTGTCTTGCGGCCAATCGCAAGATGGCGTCTTTACGATCTAATTTTAAGCTGATCTTGTCTCAGCCAATTATCCAGCTTCGACAGTCCACCCTTTGATAGCGAACAACATGCTATCACAATCTGATTTTAAAAATTAATTTAGGCTTACATTTATATTTATATATTATATATTATTTAGTGTTATTATGGGATGGCACAAGGTGGTTCTTAACCCATCAATAATGTGTCTCTGAGTGGGGACATAAAACTACTATTCTACGCACACCACGGATCTTGAAAGATCATGTGAAAGGTGTGGGGATACACCAGTCCTATAAAGGCAGTCTTGAAGGGGAATTTGAGACTTTACATTATCTGAGGTGTTTTAAAAATAACATTTCAATAATTCATTCTATGCAGGTCTAAATATAATACATTAAATGATGGTATTTCCTAGTTCACGGTTGTAATGCAGTTCTATATTTACCTCGGTATTCATATTGTCATTACTGACCACCATCATAATTTCGTTCTTTTGTTTTACTTTATTTTTACATTTTCCACATTTCAACACACCGGACACATATGCCAATTATTATGATGACAATCAGTATAAGGATCAAGAATTTGCCTATGCTGGCAATTACTTCCTGGACCCATTCCCCTAGACCTGAGAACCATTTCACTGGGATCAACCATGAGACCCATCCTTTTATCTTCTCCCCTACTTCAGCCACTGATGCATTATGGTTCTTACAAAACTCCCATTTTAGCTTCTGGTCTATCACCTCCTCGGGGTCGCTGGTATCATTGGTGACATAGGTGCAACAATTTACTCCAAATTGGGTGGCCAAAGTTACGCAGTACCCTCCAGTAACAGCAGTTAAATAATTTAACACTAGCCTGTGTTGCACCAGTTCTTTCTTGTATGCTTGCAATTCTCTCCCTGTATACCTGAATGTGTCATCATACATCTCGGTGATATTATCTATCAATTTAGCAAATTCCTGAATATATCTAAAATTTAATGTACCCCAAGCGATCCTGGTGGGATCCAGTGTGACTAAAACTTGAAAGCCAGTTGTCTCACTAATTAACTGAGTGGCTTTGTGCACGTCACCAGGTATCATATTTCATTTGTCTCTGTGTTCATATTGCATGTGAAGGTATGGTGATGGTGTGTTTTTATGGATACAAAGCATTTCAACATGTGTGAGGGTCATAACTTCTGGGACTACTCTTCCCAGGTAACACAAACCTTCGGAACTCAGGGAGAGCCACTTATACGCCTTTCTTCCACATATAAAATACACATTATCGGGGAGAACATAAGGGATGGTATGCATCATTATCATTAAACACATTTCCCTTGCAAACAATCCTATCTCAGGCTCTTCCATCTGGTATATGCAAGTTTCTGGTTGTATTATTTTAGCACAATAACCATCTGGTACCTTACCAATAATTCCTTTGGTGGAACTCAATGCATACCTAAAATGTTTCCCACTAGATTTAATTGAACTGGGCCCTCAAGACCCATTTCTTCCTCAATGCTATCCAGCGCTCATCCTAACCCACTACTCTATGCTCCTTCCTCACTATCTAGCCCATCTGTGTCACCCCTGTTTGTCTGACCCTCCCCTCAGAATGTAAGCTCTCACGAGCAGGGCCCTCTCTCCTCACGTGCTTCTTCTTTCCTTACTTTTACTTTCATTTACAATGATGTCTAAAACTGCTTACTGACACCCTGCTGCTTATTTAGGTGTTATGCAGCATTGTTTATAAATCATGTACTTGTCCTGCATTGTCTGTACTGTTAATAACTGTTGTCTTGTGTGCTCATTTGTTTCTGTACTTTGTAAGGCGCTGCGGAACCCTCGTGGCGCCATATAAATAAAGGATAATAATAATAATAATAATAATAATAATGTAACAGATCATGATTTACGGACTCATTATCAGCTCTCTGCGAAAAGGTCATCATCTGATTATTCCCTGTCACTTCCCAACTCGCGGGTTTATTGGGGTTGGTTATGTTCAAACACAAAAGTGATCTATCTACTTGGAATTGATAGAGTTTAAAATGAGGTGGTTTGGATGAGAGGAATTTTCCATCCAATGTTTTCCCTTTTTGCAATTCTAAAATTTCCGTGATATTCAGTGGAAATGGCACCAACCCTACAATATGCTGTCCCTGTGGCACATGTGAACACACCCAGCAATCAGTTTGATTTAATACTTTGCCTACCATGCTATGATAATCCTCTAAAGGCTACCCACCCCAGTACAGGTTATATTTAGGCTGGCACCTTTGAATACAGTTCTCATCAACTAGGGACCCACAAAGCTCACAAATACAGGAATCATCAGATGATAAACTTCCACACCGTCCCCGAGTATCTGGAATAATAGCTCTCTTAACAATAACAGTACTAAGATTGGTCAGACACTCCCCAGATTGGCATAGCACTCCTCCTGATTCCACTCCATCAGCGCTGCCATCAGCTCCCATCTCCTCAATCGGTCCCCCACCACAGAAATCGGATATCCCAGAACCAACCAGAATGGTGAACACTCTAAAAGAGAATATGAAAATGAACACAGCAGGCCCGTCCATTGCCACAACAAGACTTGCAAATTTCTTTTAGTTCAGGTATCTCACTACGACCTTTTCAATCCTCCCGGAACAAGTTCGCAATCGACAGGTCCACGCTATCAGCCTTGTCTCCAACTTGTTTCTCCACCGGTTGATTGACCTTTTTGCAGTGAGTGGAATGGACCCAGGTATCTCTCTCAGCCACCTTCAAAGATGTAGTACTTGTCAGCAGCACCTGGTACTGACCTTCCCACCGATCAGTCAAACAACCTGAACACAAGAAATTTCTGATCATAACATATTCTCCTTGTTCAACATCATGACAGTTAGTTTCAGGCATATCATGGGACAACAATTTCAGTTTCTGCTGTTGCTGTTTTAATTGCTTACTCATTGATATAAGATACCTTACAATTACCTCGTTGTTACCTTTCAAGTCTTCCTGTGGACTTATAATCAAATGAGGTTGTCTACCGTACAGTATTTCAAATGGGGACAGATTTAGAGGGGGTCTAGGGTTGGTCCTTATGCTATGCAGGACCAACAGTAACACTTCTGGCCATCCTAATCCAGTCTCTGCCATGATTTTACTTAACTTATTTTTAATAGTCCCGTTCATCCTCTCTACCTTGGCACTGGCTTGCGGCCGGTAGGGGGTGTAAAGTCAGCTATTAATACCCATCAGCTTACACATATTTTGGAAAACATCACCTGTGAAATGAGCACCCCTGTCACTCTCGATGATTTTAGGGATACCGTATCTGCATACAAATTCCGGAACTATTTTCTTGGCAGTAAACGCAGCAGTATTAGTGGCCGCTGGGTAGGCCTCAACCCAATTAGAAAATACGTCAGTGCACACCAATACATACTTGAGATTCCTGCAGGGTGGTAATTGGATGAAATCAATTTGTATCACCTGGAAAGGTCCATCAGTCGGTGGAATGTGGGACGGTTCGGTAGGGATCGCTTTCCCTATGTTCTTCCTCAAGCAGGAACAGGACATTGCTCTCTTTTCTGCTTGTGAAGAAAAACCTGGTGCACACAAGTATGTTCTTACCAATTTGCACATACCTTGCTTTCCCAGATGAGTAAGACCGAGTGCTGCCTCAGCCAGGCTGGGGTAATATGCCTTGGGGGCTACTGGTTTACCTTGTCCATCCCTCCAGAGCCCAGAGGATTCTTGCCCACATCCCTTAGACTTCCAGATGGACTTTTCCTGGATTGAACACAAATTTTGCATCTCAATTAATTTCAGCATATCAATTGTTTGAAAAGACATAATTTTTTCAGTTGGAGAAAACAATTTTAACCCTGCTGCCCATTTTGCAGCTTCATCGGCTCTGTTGTTGCCCGGTGACACCGGTTCATCCTCACAAGTATGGGCTTTACACTGAAGTACTGCCACCGCTTTGGGCAGTTAGATTGCTTCTAAAAGATGTTTTATGTGTCGGGAATGTGCAACTGGTGTGCCTGCTGCTGTCATAAAATTTCTCAGACACCATAGAGCCCCGAAATCATGCACAAACCCGAACGCGTACCTCGAGTCAGTGTAAATGTTAGCAGACTTGCCTGCTGCCTGTTCACACGCTCTAGTTAGTACTACTAATGTGAGGAGGACCAAGAGGTTTAGCTTCTATGTTGTCTGTGTCATTTACAACAGCATAACCTGTACATAATTCACCTGTGTCTGTTTGTCTATGACAACTCCCTTCCATGTAAAAAGTTACATCTACATTCTCTAAAGGTGTGGCATGTATGTCAGGTCTAGCAGTAAAGGTCTGATTCAGATATTCCATACAATCGTGTGCATCATTATGTCCACTGAAGTCACCTCCCGCCAGCAACTCGTCTCCTTCCACCCTCTGTACATATGGTAAATACGTTGCTGGGATCAGCGTGCTGCAACGTTTAACAGTGATGTTTGCAGGTGCGATTAGAGCTAGTTCCCATTTGGTAAACCTAGCTGAAGAGACGTGTCTGGTTTGAGCAGAGTTCAGCAGAGCAGATACAGCGTGGGGAGTGTAGACAATCATATCATGACCCAATACTACGTCCTCACTTTTACTCACCAATAGAGCGGTAGCTGCTACACTTCTCAAATAGGTGGGGAGTGATCTTGCCACAGTGTCCAATTGGGCACTGTAGTATGCTACGGGCCTACTGGCATCACCATGTTTTTGTGTGAGGACACCTGCAGCACAACCATCGGCTTCCGTACAATACAAATCAAAAGGTTTTTCATAATCAGGTATACCCAAAGCAGGTGCTTTTGTTAAGGAAAGCCTGGTCTGATTCCTCTGTGTGTATGACACGATCGGGCTTTGAGGAATAGACTAAGGGCCTGATTCAGAGCCGGACGCTCTGAACGAGCGCCCGCTCTGAATCAGGGCGTTTTGTTTTTTTTGTGCGTCCTCCTGGACGCTCGCATAGCTGTGGGTTACCACCCACAGCTTATGCTAGCGTCCATGATGATGGTGGCACTGGTCAAGACCATCACGACCATCGGGCTTGCAACGAGACCCTTGCGGTAGGGTCTCGTTGCCACAAGCCCTGGAGTGATTTTGGCTCTATCAGAGCCAAAATCGCTCCCACTGACATCACTAGTGATGTCAGTGGACCCAGACCCAGATGGGAACGCCTCCGTCTGGGCAGCCACGCCCCCAGCATGCCCACCAAAGGGGACATGCTGTCAATCACCATCGACAGCACGCCCCCTTTGGTGCGAGACCCATAACGACGGCTACCCCGTCGTTATTCGGGTCTTGCACATGCACACGACGGAGGGGCCTCCGTCGTGCACATGCGCATTTGGGTAACGTCGACCCGCTTGCGAGCGTACAGCCCTCGCGGGGTCTGAATGAGACCCTAAGTCCTGCAAAGGCAAGGCCAAAATAGAAAACCCTGGGATCCACATTCTACAGTATCCACACATTCCCAAGAAGGTATGATTTTGCTGTTGATTCTGCGGCAGTGTCATGTTCTGTATGGCCTGGATTCTATCATTTGTGAGATGTCATAACCACTGGGTCTGCTGGCTGTGATGTTACCATCATTCCTTCCAGAGCTTGGATACTGACAGCCATTAGTTTTTTGCTCTGGGTCTCTCTCTTCTTTGAGATGTTAGGCTGATATCTGCTCGGATCCCCACCAGCCTCTGCTACAGGTAATGCAGCTTGTGAGCTTTCTTATGGTGCATACACACGGTCAGATATGTCGTATGAACGATTTACCAACGATTTGAATGACTTGAACGATTTTTGCCTTTATTAAAATGAATGGAATCGTCCAAATCTGACTGCAAACACATCAGATGTCAGATGTCGTCATCTGACAAACGGGAACATGCATCGTTCATCGTTCATCTGACAAACATGTCAGATATGTCAGATTTTCCTTCAGATATGAACGATTGAACGATTTTTAAAAACGTTATTGTACAGATCTGAAGGAAAATCTGTCCGTGTGTATGCACCATTAGGTTAAGCCCAAAATTGTATTAATTGTCCCACTACTGGTCAATGACCGTGACCTAAAACAGGGCTTTTGAATTGTGTTTATACTGAGATCTGTTCACGACTTTAAGATGTGCAGGCAGAAATCAGCAAAGCCTGTTCTACAACATTTGGCGATTACATTGCAGCCCACAATGCACAAAGCTCCTTGAAAGCTAATTGAAGTCCCCTAAGAGTCAGCTGCTGTCAACCATAACTGTCCTTCACTATTTATAATAGTTGAACCTCCAACCTCTTCTAGTTGCAGAGAAGGAGTTTGCTTTTGTGTTGTACAGTATGTGCACTCTTAATTTGGAATAGCTCTGAGCAACTTGGTGTCTGTCTAGAAAATACATTTGCAAGTTTGACTTACCACTTGACTGGAGACTGGGGAGTAACTGTCTTAGCAATATTTCCTCAAGTTCCTCATTCTTTATAGTGCAGACAGCAGCAGAAGCTTCTGGCTTCAGTGCAGGGGGAAGGGGGGCGGTTCTGGCTGCAGGGGAAAAGGAGGGCTTCTGGTTACAGGGTGAAGAGGGGCTTCTGGCTGCACTGCAGGGGAAAGGGGGGCTTGTTGTGGATGCATGGTGGAAGGGGGGATTCCTGCTGCACTGCAGGGGGGATTCAGGCTACACTGCAGGGAGAAGTTAGGCTTATGGCTGAAGGGGAAAATGGGGTTGTTCCGGCTGCAGGGGAAAGGGGGCTTAGAAGGGCTGTGGGGAACAAGGGAGAGAGCAGGTCATGGTGGCTTTGGGCAGCGAGAGAGTAGGTCAAGGAGCGTGTATTGTAGGTGGAGGTGAACAGAGGGGATTAGAAGGGCTGAGGGGAGGAAAAAGGTGGGCTTAGCATGGCTGTGGGGAGGGAAAAGGTAGGCTTAGCATTTGTGTGGGGAGGAAGAAGGCAGGCGTAGCATGGCTGTGGGAAGGGAGAAGGCGGGCAGATAATGTCTGTGAGGAGGGAGAGGGTAGGCTTAGCATGGCTGTGGGGAGGGAGAAGGCGGGCTAAGCATGGCTGTGGAGAGGGAGACGGCAGGCTTAGCATGACATGTGGGGAGGTAGAAGGTGGGCTTAGCATGAATATGGGGATAGAGAAGGTGGGCTTAGCATGGCTGTGAGAAGGCGGGCTTAACATGACTGTGGGGAGTGAGAAGGTGGGTTAGCATGGTTGTGGGGAGGGAAAAGGCAGTCTTAGCATGGCTGTGGAGAGGTAGAATGCAGGCTTAGCATTGATGTGGGGAGGGAGAAGGCAGGCTTAGACTGAATGGATGTGGGGAGGAAAAATGCGGGCAGATAATGACTGTGAGGAGGGAGAAGGAGGGCTTAGCATAGCTGTGGGGAGGGAAAAGGCAGTCTTAGCATGGCTGTGGAGAGGGAGAAGGCCGGCTTAGCATGGATGTGGGAAGGGAGAAGGCCGGCTTAGCATGGATGTGGGGAGGGAGAAGGCGGGCAGATAAAGGCTGTGGGAAGGGAGACGGCAGGCTTAGCACGACATGTGGGGAGGTAGAAGGTGGGCTTAGCATGAATATGGGGATAGAGAAGGTGGGCTTAGCATGGCTGTGAGAAGGCGGGCTTAACATGACTGTGGGGAGTGAGAAGGTGGGTTAGCATGGTTGTGGGGAGGGAAAAGGCAGTCTTAGCATGGCTGTGGAGAGGTAGAATGCAGGCTTAGCATTGATGTGGGGAGGGAGAAGGCAGGCTTAGACTGAATGGATGTGGGGAGGAAAAATGCGGGCAGATAATGACTGTGAGGAGGGAGAAGGAGGGCTTAGCATAGCTGTGGGGAGGGAAAAGGCAGTCTTAGCATGGCTGTGGAGAGGGAGAAGGCCGGCTTAGCATGGATGTGGGAAGGGAGAAGGCCGGCTTAGCATGGATGTGGGGAGGGAGAAGATGTGCAGAAAATGTCTGTGAGTAGGGAAAAGGCGGGCTTAGTATGACTATGAATAGGGAGAAGGTGGGCAGATAATGGTTTTGAGGAGGTAAACGGCGGGCTTAGAATGAATGAATGTGGGGAGGGAGAATGTGGGCAGATAATGGCTGTGAGGAGGGAGTAGACGGGCTTAGCACGACTGTGGGGAGTGAGAAGGCGGGCTTGGCAAGACTGTGGGGAGGGCGAAGGCAGGCTTAGCATGGATGTGGAGAGGGAGAAGGCAGGCTTAGCATGACTGTGATGAGGGAGAAGGCGGGCTTAGCATGACTGTGGTGAGGGAGAAGGCAGGCTTAGCATGCATGTGGTGAGGGAGAAGGCAGGCTTAGCATGCATGTGGGGAGGGAGGAGGCGGGCTTAGCATGGATGTGGTGAGGGAGAAGGCAGGCTTAGCATGGATGTGGTGAGGGAGAAGGCAGGCAGCTAATAGCTGTGAGGAGGGAGAAGGCAGGCTTAGCATGGATGCGGGGAGGGAGAAGGCGGGCAGAAAATGTCTGTGAGGAGGGATAAGGCATACTGAGTATAACTGTGGAGAGTGAGAAGGTGGGCAGATAATGGCTGTGAGGAGGGAGAAGGGGGGCTTAGAATGGATGTGGGGAGGGAGAAGACGGATAGATAATGGCTGTGAGGAGGGAGAATGCAGGCTTAGCATGGATGCGGGGAGGGAGAAGGCAGGCAGAAAATGACTGAGGAGGGAGAAGGCGGGCAGAAAATGACTGAGGAGGGAGAAGGCGGGCTGAAAATGACTGTGAGGAGGGAGAAGGCGGGCAGATAATGGCTGTGAGAAGGGAGAATGTGGTCTTAGAATGGATATGGGGAGGGAGAAGGTGGGCAGATAATGGCTGTGAGGAGGGAGAAGGCAGGCTTAGCATGGATGCGGGGAGGGAGAAGGCAGGCAGAAAATGACTGAGGAGGGAGAAGGTGGGCTGAAAATGACTGTGAGGAGGGAGAAGGCGGGCAGATAATGGCTGTGAGAAGGGAGAATGTGGTCTTAGAATGGATATGGGGAGGGAGAAGGTGGGCAGATAATGGCTGTGAGGAGGGAGAAGGCAGGCTTAGCATGGATGCGGGGAGGGAGAAGGCGGGCAGAAAATGACTGAGGAGGGAGAAGGCAGGCTGAAAATGACTGTGAGGAGGGAGAAGGCGGGCAGATAATGGCTGTGAGAAGGGAGAAAGTGGTCTTAGAATGGATGTGGGGAGGGAGAAGGTGGGCAGATAATGGCTGTGAGGGAGAAGGTGGGCTTAGCATGACTGTGGGGAGGGAGAGGGGGGCTTAGAATTGATGTGGGAAGGGAGAAGGCAGGCATATAATGGCTGTGAGGAGGGAGAAGGTGGGCTTAGCATGGATGTGGGAAGGGAGAAGGCAGGCAGATAATGGCTGTGGGGAAGGAGAAGGCAGGCTTAGCACGACATGTGGGGAGGTAGAAGGTGGGCTTAGCATGAATATGGGGATAGAGAAGGTGGGCTTAGCATGGCTGTGAGAAGGCGGGCTTAACATGACTGTGGGGAGTGAGAAGGTGGGTTAGCATGGTTGTGGGGAGCATGGGAGAAGGAGGCAGATAATGGCAGTGAGAAGGGAGAAGTTGGGCTTAGCATGACTGTGGGAGGGAGAAGGGGGGCTTAGAATGGATGTGGGAAGGGAGAAGGTGGGCAGATAATGGCTGTGAAGAGGGAGAAGTTGGGCTTAGCATGACTGTGAGGAGGGAGAAGGTCGGGTTTAGCATGGATGTGGGTAAGGAGGAGGCAGGGCTTAGCATGGAGGTGGGGAGGGAGAAGGCAGACAGCTAATGGCTGTGAGGAGGGAGAAGGCAGGCTTAGAATAATTGGATGTGGGGAGGGAGAAGTTGAGTAGATAATGGCTGTGAGGAGGGAGAAGGCCGGCTTAGCATGGATGTGGGGAGGGAGAAGGTGGGCAGATAATGGCTGTGAGGGAAAAGGCAGGCTTAGCATTGCTGTGGGGAGGGAGAAGTGGGCAAATAATGGCTGTGGGGAGGGAGAAGGCCAGCTTAGCATGGATGTGGGGAGGGAGAAGGTGGGCAGATAATGGCTGTGAGGGAAAAGGCAGGCTTAGCATGGATGTGGGGAGGGAGAAGGTGGGCAGAATAAGTCTGTGAGGAGGGATAAGGTGGGCTTAGCATGACTGTGGAGAGGGAGAAGTTGGGCAGATAATGGCTGTGAGAAGGTAAAAGGCGGGCTTATGGATGTGGGGAGGGAGAATGTGGGCAGATAAAGGCTGTGAGGAGGGAGAAGGTGGGCTGACTGTGGGGAGGAAGAAGGCGGGCAGATTATGGTTGTGAGGAGGGAGAAGGCGGACTTAGAATGAATGGATGTGAGGAGGGAGAAGGCAGGCAGATAACGGCTGTGAGGAGGGAGAAGGCGGGCTTAGCGTGACTGTGGGGAGGGTGAAGGCGGGCATAGATTGATGTGGGGAGGAAAAATGGAGGCAGATAATGGCTGTGAGGAGGGAGTATGTGGTCTTAGAATGGATTTGGGGAGGGAGAAGGTGGGATGATAATGTCTGTGAGTAGGGAGAAGGCAGGCTTAGCATGACTGTGGGAGGGAGAAGGGGGGCTTAGAATGGATGTGGGAGAGGAGAAGGTGGGCAAATAATGGCTGTGAAGAGGGAGAAGTTGGGCTTAGCATGACTGTGAGGAGGGAGAAGGCGGGCTTAGCATGGATGTGGGTAAGGAGGAGGCAGGGCTTAGCATGGATGTGGAGAGGGAGAAGGCAGGCAGCTAATGGCTGTGAGGAGGGAGACGGCGGGCTTAGAATAATGGATGTGGGGAGGGAGAAGTTGAGTAGATAATGGCTGTGAGGAGGGAGAAGGCGGGCTTAGCGTGACTGTGGGGAGGGAGAAGGTGGTCATAGCATTGATGTGGGGAGGAAAAATGCAGGCAGATAATGGCTGTGAGGAGGGAGGATGCGGGTTTACAATGGATGTGGGGAGGGAGAAGGCAGGCAGATAATGGCTGTGGGGAGGGAGAAGGCTGGCTTAGCATGACTCTGGGGAAGGGAGAAGGAGGCAGATAATGGCAGTGAGGAGGGAGAAGTTGGGCTTAGCATGACTGTGGCGAGGGAGAAGGCGGACTTAGCATGGATGTGGGAAGGGAGAAGGCAAGCAAATAATGGCTGTGGGGAAGGAGAAGGCAGGCTTAGACTGAATGGATGTGAGGAGGAAAAATGTGGGCAGATAAAGGCTGTGAGGAGGGAGTATGTGGTCTTAGAATGGATTTGGGGAGGGAGAAGGTGGGAAGATAATGTCTGTGAGTAGGGAGAAGGCAGGCTTAGCATGACTGTGGGAGGGAGAAGGGGGGCTTAGAATGGATGTGAACAGGGAGAAGGTGGGCAGATAATGGCTGTGAGGAAGGAGAAGGCGGGCTTAGACTGAATGTATGTGGGGAGGAGAATATGGTCAGATAATGGCTGTGAGGAGGGAGAATTAGGGCTTAGAATGGATGTGAGGAGGGAGAAGGCGGGCTTAGCATGACTGGGGAGGGAGAAGGCGGGCAGATAATGGCTGTGGGGAAGGAGAAGGAGGGCTTAGACTGAATGGATGTGGGGATGGAGAACGCGAGCAGATAATGTCTGTGAGGAGGGAGAAGGCAGGCTTAAAATGGGTGTGGGGAGGGTGAAGGCGGGCAGATAACGGCTGTAAGGAGGGAGAAGGCGGGCTTAGCATAACTGTGGGGAGGGAGTAGGCAGGCTTAGAATGGAAGTGGGGAGGGAGTAGGCAGGCTTAGAATGGCTGTGGGGATTGATTCAGTTGAGCAGCAGGAAAGGGGACACTGCCATCTGCACTGCGCCCCCAATGGGGTGGCACCCTCGTTTGCCTGCAACGTCATCGCGCAGGCCCCGGGATCCGATGAGCAGTGGCAGCAGCTGCTATCACCAAGGATGAAGTTGAGATTACAAAATGAGCAACTGAGATGGAAGCAGCAATGACAGATGAACACACTGGGTCCAGCAATGAAACCAGTATTCAGTAGATTGTCTAAATAACACTGTCCTTTATGTAATCACAATAATTGGCAAAGCCTGCTGCATTTATTCTATGGTTCTGAAGGTGTCTTTGTGTTTAAATGGAGCATGCAGACTATATTGTCTCCAGAATTAATGGCAAGTATTGCAGTCTGTACTACTTTATCTCACCCATTACAAAGCATTGCAATAACCACCATACAATACATAGAGCATTAATAATACAGAGAACATCACAGTGACCATAATATAATGTAGAAAACATCACAATGACTGCCATATAATGATGAGAATATCACAGTGACTACCAGTATGTAGTCATTATGTTGACATTTACACTGTGAAAATACTATGTTTACATGCACAATGTCAACATTATGACAAACCCATGAGCGCCATACAATACAAAGAGTAATTGTGAGTCTCCTCCTTACAGTAGAGAGTAGTTGTGACTTCTAAATAATACAGCATACTTTTATCACATTTATAATTTCCTCATAAATAATTAGCTCCTCCTCAAAAGCTATTAATTCCTTTACCCCCTTTTTTGTAATATTATTAACATAAGCAATACTCTAAATCCTAACTCACCTGTTGGCAATTGCATCTCTTCCTCTTGTTGCAGTCACAGCAGCAGTCAGGTCCCACCAAGGCTATGAGAAGGGGCCATCAGAATGGAAACTGAGGCCGTGCAGCGTATTGTTACTGCGCACTGTCCCTGGGAGGGATAAGTATATACAGCTGACAACTCTCCCTCCTCGCTTACCCCACTGTAATATATTGAATCTCCCTCAGGTTTGTCGCTCTATCTCCCCCACTGGTGCTGCTCCTTATTTAAACTGTCAACCGAGGCACATGCCCCGCCCTGCCCCCTAGCTTTGCCCGGGAGTCAGACTGTACTTGTGCACTGTAGATTATTCCTTGAGAGAAAACACTGAAACGTGAAACTTTACGAGTCCTGTCACTCATCTCTAGTATCACCATGTATGTAGTTTTAAACATTCAAATATTGATTTTCTTGATTGTCATAGTTCATGTTATAGTCAAAGATAATGGGGGTAATGTAAAAGAGTATGAGTTTGCAAATCTGGCATGTTCTGGTGAATTTCAAGTCAGCATATGTACTCTAGGGGTCTAGTTACTAAGCAGTGTTAGGAGACAGAGTGAAAAGTGATGTCTGTGATAAGGTGCCAGCCAATCAGCTCCCAACTGCCATCTCACAGGCTGTGTTTGAAAAATTACAGTTGGGAGCTGATTGGCTGGCACCTTATCACAGACTTATATATGTCTCCTAACACTGCTTAGTAAATAGACCCCAAAATGAGAACACAGGCAAACTCCCCAGAAATGGTGCACTATAAATCTTGGTACTACCAAACTCAACCAGCCCTAGTGCCAATAGCATTGGGACTCTTCTCCGTAACCCCAGAGTTTTAGGTATGGAAGTAATGAGTAAATAACAGTATAAGTAATATTGTTCTTGTTCTTTACAGGTGTACTACTGGTACCAGCAAGGCTGCCAGGACATGATGGTACTTGGAGAACAACAAATACCATCATGCCTGGGCATCAAGAGCTCATAGGCACCTGTAAAAAAAAACATGTACACACACAATAGTATAAAGTCCTTTATTAAAAAAACACTCCACTACACCCCACATTTATCCATGTATTAGTCACTGATTCCAGTAGCTTCTGTGATGCAGTATCTGACATTAAGGGGTAGCTCCTTTGGCACTGCTTTATTTATGTATAGCACCTAGGATATGACTTTTATCTCCTTAGAATCATTGTTATTAGTCAATAGAGGAGATTTTATTATATATTCTGATCATTTAACTTAAATTGACAGAGTACATGTGCAAAAGGGAGATTCCACAGGGTGCACCGCTTATTACTGCAATTACTGCCCCAAGCAGCTTTCACGGGAGTGGGAACACCTATGGGAAGCTCCCTTCTTAGTTATCCTCCCACTTTGCAAATTTACATTGCACCTATATTAATGTGAGTACTACTAACCATGTTCTGCCTACCACCATTATTTCAGGTCTCCTGATACAGTATTTTTTGAAAGACCTTTCAAATAACACTGTGTGGTCCTGCCTAGGAACATCTCATTACTTTACAATCCAGGGTACCTGGCACAAAAAAAATGCTACTTATTCCTTTTGGGACCATACCAACTGATTACTCTTGTACACTTTCTATAGGAATGAATAGGGCCACTCTGATTAGTCAGAACACTACACTTCCACATACTGACCAATCAGAGCAGCCCTATCCATTCCTATTGAGAGTGTTCAAATGTGAGCTCTCATTAGCAATGTGGTCCTGCAAGGAACAAGTAGTGTCATCGCAGGAGGAATAGCGTGGAACCATGGCGCCCGGAGAAAGTGCATGTCGTAGCGCTCCCCCTCCCTGTACTCAACTGTGCCAGTGGGGTACAGCCAGCCTGTGGGGGAATACTGAAATGAAGAGAAAAACATCAAACAGTGGCAGTATCATGCTGGACATTGAGGTCCCATTGGGGGAATGGAATGCTTCTGTGATGCACTATCTGACATTAAGGAGTAGCTCCTTTGGCACTGCTTTATTTATGTATAGCACCTAGGATATGACAGAGGAGATTGTATTATATATTCTGATCATTTGACTTAAATTGACAGAATACATGTTGAAGAGGGAGATTCCACTGGGTGCGCAGTAATAAGCTGTTTATTACTGCAATTACGGCCCCGAACAGCTTTCACGGGAGTGGGAACACCTATGGGAAGCTCCCTTCTCAGCTATGCTCCTACTTTGCAAATATACATTACACCTATATTAATGTGAGTATTACTAACCATGTTCTGTCTACCACCATTATTTCAGGTCTCCTGATACAGTATCTTTTAAAAGACCTTTCAAATAACACTGTGTGGTCATGCCTAGGAACATCTCATTACTTAGTTTAAACATACCTGCCAATAAGAAAAGGAGAGGCGGGGTGGTGACAGAAGCCAAAAAGAAATCAGTGGACAGGGACAAAGAGCCGATCACAGGGTAGAGTGGAGGGAATTGAAGAGGTGAATGTAAACAATCTGACAGGAAATGGGAGGTAACAGGAGATGATTACAGAGGAGGGAAGGCCGGAGGGGAGGCAATCTGGGCAGTTTGAGGGAGCATGAAATGTAGAAATGGATCTCAGATCCATAACCTATTTAAGCTATAGAGCAAAGAAAACGAGATAAAACTAACATGTGGCTGTCATACTGTGCAGCACCCCATGATTTCCGGAACCCTGGATGACGCCCTCTGTCCATTTTGGCGCCCGGAGCTCATGCTCCACTGGAACCAGCTTTGCTACACCTATGGTCATCGCATGTGTCTATTTCTTTTGCCAAGTATCGTGTCTGACTACATGGACTGAAGAGGACCTATCCCATTGGAGTAATAAATGAGGGGTGTGAGGTAGTGGTTTTTTTTTTTATAAAGGACTTTATACCACCTCTATGGTTCCACTAGCCCTGGCTTGTCACATCTAGTACTGGTAATGGAAGAATTGGGTGGACCCCATGTTCTTTGTCACCCCAATTTCTCCATTACCAGTCTAAGCAGAAGCACTTTGAGGGGAGTACCCTACACGTTTTGTTCTTTAAATTATTTCAGTATTTCCAGCAAAACCCTCTGTAAACATGCTGTAATGCCAGCGATGTGTTGCTTCATAACTCGCCACACATCGCTGATAGGTTGCTGACTCAAACTCGCAACCTATTACATTTGGCGAGTTTCAGATCAGAGTCGCTGGAAACTCGCACAAAGGTCCCAGCAAGATTAGTCTTGCAGGAAACTCGCAGCCTTTTTACGTTTTCCCCAGTGTGTCTGCTTCATTAAGAAAGGTTAGCAATGTGTCACCATCATCTGTAAATATGTTGTAAATGTGTTATTCATGCTTTTAAATCTCTTAGTTTATTATTAATAAATGTCTTTACAAATGTAACCACAAATACATTGGTGAATGATTGTAATATATCCAGCACAATGCAGCCATGTCCCGGAAAAAGTGTTTTCAAATCCTAAGTGGTTTAATGTTCATCTAAGGTCAAGCAGTTAAAATGAAAAACTCAGTGGGGGCTTTTGTTTGCCTAGATTCTATTAAATGCTCACATACAGAGCTAATCCCTTCTCTATAAGGAATGGCTATATACATACTGTTCATGTTAAATGTTACAAAAATGTTAGTGCATTTAAAGTCTGATAATTCTCTAAAGAATTTGAACAATTCTATATTATCCTATAGATAGTTATCTAACTTATATTTTAAATGATTGGCTGTAGAAAAAAGTGTCATGGACTACTTATAGTTCAGATATGTCCTCATACACCTAGCCATAAACACCATACGTCATGAGATGCCGGCGTCACTGAGACGCTTGGAGAGGTGTAGTACAGTGTCTTTTTCTTTACATTTTGCACTTTATTTGCATCACAGATGCAGCAAAACAAGACTCACAATGTACTAGAGACACTTGGCTGCGACTTTAACCACACAGGAATTAGTTCTAAACACATACAAATTAGCACAACGGAACATGACATGAGAAAGATGCGGCCGCTGCATCATAGCACTTTGAATTAGAGATGTGCACCAACCCCCATGTTGGTTTTGGATCTGAATCTCTTTCGTGTTTTGGATCTGGATTTGGCTTTGTCAAAACTGCCCTTGCGTGTTTTGGTTTTGGATCTGGATTTCTTTTTTTAAATCAGAAAAACAGTTGAAATCACATAATTTGGGCCTGTTGTTCCTACAGTATTATTAACCTCAGTAACATTTATTTCCATTAATTTCCAGTAAATTTTGACCACCTCACAGCTCACAATGTTGATTTCATCCAGATTAGGCAAAAAGGTTGTATCGAGCTAGCTGGCTGACTAAGCTAAGCAACAACAGTGGGCGGCACAAACATGTGGCAGTTCAGCTTCCAAAATGGCACAGAGTGGCACTGCAGTGGTAGACAGGATGCCAGTTTAATAAACTATTCGACCCCATAGGAAGTTTAAAAGCCAATAATGTTTTCATTAATCAAGAACTAGGTCAGAGGCCCAAGGGAGTTGGAGTATGTTTATGGACTGAAGACAGGGAAAGGATGGAAGGATTGATTAGTTTGTAAATTTATTTATTTTAATATTTTGATTCTGAAGAAAATTTCTGAGGGAGGATCAATGTAAGATGAAGTTCTTCAGTTCCTGAAAGACATATTTCATCTGGAGATTTTTTTATACATCTAATAGAAATGCGGTGGCCTTGCTTGTGGGGGTGCTGCTTAATAGTACACACTGTAAACAGATGTTTACTTTCTGCTCAGGGAGGTTGTTAGGGATAATGGGACCAAGATGTGCTATTTACATCTGAGGAAAGCAGCCTGTAGCTCTTCGGCTGAACTACAACTCCCAGTATCTGTGCTGTTTGCTGGGCTTGCTGGAAGTTGTTTGTCAACAACAGGTGGCATGCCTCAGGTTACCTCAGTGTGCTTTATGCATGTTATGTACTATGTAAATATATATGTACAGTCAAGTGCATAAATATTGGGACATTGACAGAATTTCATATTTTGGCCTCTATTCACCACCACAATGGCATTGAAATGAAACAAACAAGATGTGCTTTAACTGCAGACTTTCAGATTTAATTTGAGGGTAATTACATCCAAATCAGGTGAACGGTGTAGGAATTACAACGGTTTCTATATGTGCCTCCCACTTTTTAAGGGGCCAAAAGTAATGGGACTATCAACTCAAAAGCTATTTTCATGGACAGGTGTGGGCTATTCCCTCATTATGACTGCTGACAAAAGCAGCAGAATGAATTCTGAAGTGTTTCGGACAATATTATATGCTCATATTCAGTCAAATGCTTCAGAACTCATTGGACGGCGCTTCACAGTGCA
Source organism: Taudactylus pleione (assembly GCA_031769625.1). NCBI lineage: Eukaryota > Metazoa > Chordata > Amphibia > Anura > Myobatrachidae > Taudactylus > Taudactylus pleione. Next base: position 6,024,376 of record JAUIMM010000350.1, on the reverse strand, counting down.
GATAGACAATGACCTGAAGCATACTGCAAAAGCAACCAAAGAGTTTTTTAAGGCTAAAAAGTGGAATGTTATGCAATGGCCAAGTCAATCCCCTGATCTGAATCCGATTGAGCATGCATTTCACTTGATGAAGACAAAACTGAAGGGAAAATGCCCCAAGAACAAGCAGGAACTGAAGACATTTGCAGTAGAGGCCTGGCACAGCATCACCAGGAATGAAACTCAGCGTCTGTTGATGTCTATGCCTTCCAGACTTCAGGCTGTAATTGCCAGCAAAGGATTTGCAACAAAGTATTAAAAAGTGAAAGTTAGATTTAGGATTGTTTAGTTTGTCCCATTACTTTTGGCCCCTTAAAAAGTGGGAGGCACATATAGAAACCATTGTAATTCCTACACCATTCACCTGATTTGGATGTAAATACACTCAAATTAAATCTGAAAGTCTGCAGTTAAAGCACATCTTTTTTGTTTCATTTCAAAGCCATTGTGGTGGTGAATAGAGGCCAAAATATGAAAATTCTGTCAATGTCCCAATATTTACGCACCTGACTGTATGTGACCAATATTCACAACTAATTTTTGTATTAAAAGTATTTGCACTTTATTGCACACATCCTGGCAGGAAGATGCTCTGTGCTGCTGCTCATATATCTGGTCTCTCGCATGACACCCACCATCTACATTATCCATTTATTCAACTTTGAGTCACCTACATACAAATGAGGCAGGCGTTTATTGAGCTAAAATGTTATTTATGACAGCCTATCAATTCACCAGGGTCCTGGGGTAACCGGTTGGGATTGGGGGGGTAGCAATGAAAAAAATGGGTAAATATGAAAATCTACCATGTCTTGCCCACCCAATCAACTTTGTGGTTCAGAATGTTTTAAAACAATGAAAGAGGCATACAGGGGGCGCTGTCTGTGGCCATAACATTTTTTGGCATTCAGCAACCATATGTCAAAGACTTCAGCGGCTGTGGCAGTTCAACTTCCAACATGGCACATCAGGAAACAAATATTTTTTATTAATCAAGACTGAGGCCTGAGGGAGTTGGAGTATGTATGCAGTTGACGGCAGTGAAAGGAAGGGTTGATTCACAGTATATTTAATTTAAGTGTTGGATTCCAAAGCAAATTTATGAGGGAGTAGGGGAGGCATTTACAAAAAATATTTAATCATTCACATCAGTCCTTGCCCCAGTTGAGCTCTTTGGTGGATCTGCATTTTTTTTTAAATGAAAGGGGCATGCAGGAGATGCTGTCTTTGGCCATAAAAATGTCTGGACATTTTTGGCATTCAGCAACCGCATTTGGAAGACTTCAGCTGCTGTGACAGTTCAATTACAAACATGGCACATCTAGGAAAGAGAATGGCACTGCAGTGGCAGACAGGATAGCAGTTTAATAAACTATAACAATAATGTTTGTCATCTACACAAAAAGACAGTACACAATGACCCAAACAGCATGTAATGCAAAGAAAATAGGTGCAAGATGGAATTGTTCTTGGGCCCTCTCACCGATGGGAGTAATACTGGTGTCACACCTGCCCATTTCGATTCTTGAACAGGTGGATGAACTATTAATGTGGCAGCACACAAAACAGAAGCTCTGAACAGGAAGGGGGCAGAGGGATTTAAAAATCTGGTACTGAACATCTGTTATAATTGTGCTTGTGGGATTATGTATGGGAAGGCTGGGAGGGGAGGAGGGAGAACATCTCCAGATACCATCACAAAATAGCCTCTCCAATTGGTGCTTGAGTTGCATCTGACCAAACATGGCAGTTATGATCAATGAAAGCCAAGCCCACCAGGTTGGTATCTACAAATCAAGGTTGAAAAATAACATGAGTATTTTCCAAGTATACCAATTTGTGATTTTAGTTGAAATAAATACAGTATGAGACTAAAAAAAAAGGAAGCTACAGAGCAGCGACACAAACGCACAGTGCTTATATGGATACACTGGGGCACGGCATGTAGTGTCACAGTACTTGTATGGATATACTGGGGTACAGTCTGCAGTATCACAGTATTTGTATGGATACACTGGGGTATGGCCTGCAGCGTCATAGTATTTGTATGGATACAATGGTGTACGTCCTGCAATGTCCCAGTACTTTTATGGAATCTGGATACACTGGGGTACAGCCTGCAGCGTCACTGTGCTTATATGAATACACTGGGGTACGGAAACATACACTGGGTTATGGCCTACAGCATCACAGTGCTTATACGGATACACTGGGGTATGGAAGCATATACAATCCAAAACCTGCGAGTCCGACTCGGGTTTAGTGACTTTTTAACCTAGTTTTCGGATCCGGATCAGGCGGGAAACCTCGATCTGGACTCGGATCTGACTTGGAATAGCGAGGTTCGGGCGGGCCCGGTTCTCTGAGAACCGTCCCCCCTCATCTCTACTTTGAATACAGATTCAGACTCAGTCACATACAGATATACAAATATCAAATTGATCAGTGCAGGTCAGCAATGTAGTATTGTTGCTCCCAGTTGATTTATGCTAAGTTGATGCACATGTTGAGCGAGAAAGATGCACCGTGCGGCCTAGTCACCCGGGACCTGGCACGCAGAGAGGAGTTATTTGTCGCATCTAAGACAACAGTGTATGAGTACACATCTGTATCTGTACCAGTAATGCATTATCTAAAACAGCATGCCTTATTAGTTGAGTACATACATACAGTAGTGTTCTCTGTAATTAATTAATGAGATTGCACAGATTAAATGAATAGATCAACCTTATTGTTATAAAATACAATTTGAACTTCAATATGCTGTCTCAGAATTAGTTTTTCATATGTAGCAGTTTCATTATTCCTACTTTAAATGCAGAATAAAATATGAAAATTGTATCTAGATTAAGGAACTCATCTACATTCCATCAATCTTTATTTACATTGTTAAAACATTTGTGAAGTCTTGAAATACCAGATACTGGAATAAACAAGATTTATATCCATGTGTTTAGTTGTCCTTTCTAGATGGGGAATCCACAGCCAAAGCCTCAGTTTTCATCTTTTTGGTAGGTGAGCAATTATTTCTATTCAAATTCTATCATTCAGACCTCTAAGTAGATTTACAGAGTTGCAGGTCTTCTCTGTTTTAATTATTTCCTCACTTATTCTACTGGATAAGAATATCAAGAGGTTGTTCATCAAAAAAAGTAACAGAAAAAAAAATCTGTAACAGGCAAACAGGAATGCATAATGATTACCTAGCACTTTGAAGGACAACTGGTTATAATGGTCTTATTATCCAATACAGTACATGGAGCTAGTGACACTATGGTGACATTGTGTGTTGCTTCAATAGGAAAGATACAGCATCCTAGAGGGATTCGACACATACAAGGTTTTTTGATGGTTTAGTTAGGTACAGCCAGTCTCATATTTACACAAACTGGATAACTTCCTTGTGAGTTAGCAAATAGTGAGGAGCTGAAGGAGGTTATGCCGGAAGCAACTTTATGTTTTGCTGATTCCTTCCATAGTATAAAAGGGTGATAGCAGGACAATTTGCCACTATTATTGAGTGTGTGGCCAGCATTACTTTATCAAACAGTAAATACTGCATGGCACGGATTAGGGTCTAAGACCCTGTTACCGGGTCTGGCTGTGCCATCTCATGGCAATCTATGCCCCCTCTGGTCACAGCTGGCATTCCCAAAGGCCAGATTTGCCATTCTGCATGCGGCATTAGCTTTCTCTCCTGGCAATTTCCACGGTTACAGAAGATGGGTACCGCCATCTTGGATTTGCCCACATGACAACATCAGTCAATCAGGTTCCTGCAATTACACTCAAATGATCTGTTCGGCCTATCAGCACCCTATTAAACCCTGCCTGGTGTGCTGTCCTCAGTGGCAGAAAAACAGTTCTCTAAGATCACTATCCTGGCTCCAGTTGCTTCCTGCTTCTGCTACAGTTACCTACATTACCAAGTTCATTCTGCATCTGACTCAGTGCCTAATTCAGACCCGCTCGCGAGCGCCGAGCGCTCGCAAGCGGGTCAATGTTGCCCAAGTGCGCATGCGCATGACAGAGGTGGCTCCGTCGTGTGCATGCGCGAGACCCGAATAACGACGGCCAAGCCGTCGTTATGGGTCTCACACCAAAGGGGGCGTGCTGTTGATGGTGACTGACAGCACGCCCCCTTTGGTGGGTGTGCCATGGCCGTGGCTGCCCAGACGGAGGCATTCCCATGGGAACGCCTACCGTCTGGGGCCGGCCCCACTGACATCACTAGTGATGTCAGTGGGGGTGCTTTTGGCTCTGATAGAGCCAACAGCACTCCAGGGCCTGCGGCAGCGAGACCCTACCGCAAGGGTCTCATCGCAAGCCTGATGGTCGCGATGGTCTTGACCATCGCGACCATCATTTTGGCCGCTCGCTATAGCTGTGGGTGGTCACCCACAGCTCTGCGAGCGGCCAGGAGGCACTCCAAAAAGGAGCAGGGACGGCCCTGATTCAGAGCGAGCGCTCTGTCAGAGCGTCCGGCTCTGCATCAGGGCCTCAGTCTCCAGTTACTTGCATTACCAAGTGCATCCTGCAGCTGATTCAGTCTACAGCATTCAGCACACATTCCAGTTATCTGCCATCTGTTCTGTTCCTGCACTCTGCAACAATTCCAGTGGGTTTTCTACAACATGCAGGTCATCAACAGCCTGCTTCCATTCACGTGCAACACTCAATACTTACTGTATATCCCCTGTAATCTATCACAAGTACTACAATCACTGTAGTATTGAGATCATGTATTGCTATAAACTGGATCCAGTTTACCTACAGACTATACCAGTCTCATTCATTGTATTCAGATACCCATATCTGCTCACTCTCAGTCATCCAAACATTAACCAGTAGCACTGATCCTTATGAGAAGCTTATTAAAGGTCCCAAGCTTTGTCAACTCTCCTACCATTAAAGCTAATCCCAAGGATCCTTATCCAAATCTACAAAGCTCCAGTTCAGGGATCGCAAAATATATTCTATAGCACATTTTTAAGTGCTACAGCAAACAGGGGACCCAGTTTTAAAAACTGATCGAGCGGCGCCTCCCCCGAGCCAATCACGGCACGGCACCTCCCTCCAGCCAATCACCGCACGGTGTCTAGCAAGCCAATCACCGCGCAGCGTCACCCCTGCAAGCTGAGCTCAGTGCTTGCAGGAGGCAGGGAAGGTGGACACTGCATGGGACAGGAGGGAGCTGCAACAGTGACCCGGCCGAGGGCTCCCAGTAAAAGCAAGGAGGTAACCACTACCCCATGTGCTGTCTATCCTTACCCTCTCCCTACCCTCAGTTCTGCCCCAGCTGCTATCCTAACCCCCTCCCAAACCCCAGCATTGCCCCCAGTATTGCCTGCTCCTACCCCCTCCTTGCCCCCCAGTATTGCCCTAGTTATCTACCCTTACCCCTCCCTACACCCAGTATTGCCTGCTTCTAACCTCTTCCTTGCCCCGAGTACTGCCCTAGCTACTAGCAACTCTTTTCCCCTCTATTCCTCCCATACTGCTACAGCTGCTATCCAGTGCTGCCCCAGCTGCTATCCTGATCCAACACTGCCCCTAACTCCCTCTTTGCTCCCCCTGTACAGCCTAAGCTGCTATCTACCCTGGGCCCTTCCCTACACCCAGCACTGCCTGTCCCTAACCTCCTACTTGCCCGCACTACTGCCCCAGCTGCTATCTACCCATGCCCCCTCCCTACCCCAAGTGCTGCTTGCCGCTAACCCTCACCGTGCCCCCAAGTACTGCGCCAGCTGCTAAATACCATTGCTACTCCCTACCCCCAGCACTGCCTGCTCCTAGCCCCCTCCTTGCCCCCCAGCACTGTTACAACAACTGTCTGCACTTACCCCACTCTACCTGCCCTTACTCCCCTACTGCTGCAGCTCTACCCCAACTTCTCCCTGCCTTTACCCCCAGCTCTACCCCAACCCCCTCTACCCCAACTGCTATATACCCCTGCAGCACTGCCCCAACTGGTGCCTGCCCTCAACTCCCATAATATGTGATGGGACCCAGAAAAAGTGGTGTAGGACCCCAATTTTTCAAAGTGCGGGGTACCTGGGACCCACAATTTTTTTTGCTCAACGTGATCACTGCAGTTTGTTTTGGCCTATGGATTTGGCATGGGAACAGACCTCAAGGATGAGCTCTCTCCAAATATTAGCAAATTGTTTGGAGAGACAAGAAGCCAATAAGGGCAAAGTTATGGCATTTCTTCAAGACATGCCTATGCATATGTACTCTATTCAAGTGTCCTTGAACAGACAATACTCACCTCCGAAACCTGACTGGATTATGAGGCCAGTGAGGTCTAGTTCTCTGCCCTCATCATCCAAACTTCATTTTCCCACACCAACCAAATACGCAAAGGTTTCCTAAACCCATGAAGCATTCACTTTGAACAACAACCTGGAAATTTCTCTACAGCGAAACCAAGATCACCTATATAATTTCATTACTCTCCAGGCAAGCTCTGGAACGGGCTTCTCTGCTGTGCGAAAAATCTGATCCTACCCTGTCAGATATTGATATCTTCCTGACCACGTTCCGTAGGTCAGGAAGATATTGATTAGCCTGGAAGAACCACAGCAGTAGATTTTAAAATTTTTCAACTAAGTCAAGGTTTTCATTCCATGGAACAATACCTGGAACCACTGAAGGAACCACCGCAGTAGATTTAAAAAAAAATTCAACTATGTCAAGGTTCTCATTCCGTGGGACAATACATAATGCAAATCAGAGCTTTGATCTCTGAACTTCTGTGGAACAATGAGGTGCTTGACACCATCTTCTGGCAAGGCCTCTCAAATTGAATTAAAAATAAGCTAGCAGCTCATGACTTACCATCTAATTAATTTCTCCTTGCAATAGAGTGGACCTTCGCTTTCGCAAGAGAGCTCAATCAAGGGGTGGAGTTGAGTGCAGGTTCTGATGTCAGTATCCCAATTCTGAAGAACCCATGCAAATCGGCCATGCACATGCTTGGATCCTGTCCCAAAAAGTTGAGAAACGCACTCTCCTGACAGTGGAGAGGTTGGTTTAGAAGTGCCTGCTCACTCTCCACAAAAACCTATCATTTATGCTACACTGAAGCATTCTCTAGGTTTTGAATACCTACCACTCCTTGGGATCAGCCAGTAATTTTGGCAGAATTGCCCAAGAAATTAGCCATTCCGTTATCTGCCACTTCTACTCCTATCTAGCAGTAGATGGAAGTTGTATCCCTGGGGATACTATCAAACAACAGACCTTACTTGTGACACTTATGGTGGGTGTACTCCATTCCGAGACTCTGTCCTTTCTCATCATTCCTAAGACCTTCAAACCACTCATCCTCAAGTTTCCATGGCTTAAATGACATAACCTGAATATCAATTGGACAACACCTATAGTTCTGGCTTAGGAACCAGATTACATAAGGAAATGTCTCCAAAAACATCCTTCCACATTGTACTACCACTGGTTCTGAAACTTCAGGAAGTCTATTCTGCTTATAGGGAGTTCCAGGGCATGGTCAATAAACAGACCGCAGAGACTTTACCTCTTCATAAGGACATGGACTGTCCCATTGATTTACAGTAATTCCAGGGAAGACTCCTTTCTAGGAAGAGTCTATCCTCACTCATTACAAGAGACTCAGTCAATGTCTGAATACATAAAGGAGAACTTGGAGAGGCTTCATGAGCCCATCTTCCTCACCTGCGAGAGCAGGATTATTCTTTGTAAAGAAAAAAATGGACTGTATCCTTGAGCTGACTACAGAGGCCTTAATGATATCACGGTCAAAAATAAATACCCTGTGCCTCGATCTCACCAGGGTGATGAATGGAAGATGGCTTTCAATACCCAGGAGAGGCATTGAGTATTTAGTGATGCCGTTTTTAACTGTGCAATGCCCCAGCCATGTTTCAAAACATTGGCAATGAGATCTTCCGAGCCCTAGTACATAGTAGTCTATTTAGATGATATCCTCATCTTTTCTGCTGACATGCTGACATTCAGACTCAACACCAGCATGTGAAGAAGGTACTTCAAAGGTTCAGAGACAGCAAATTGTACTGCATATTGGAAAATGTGTCTTTGAGGTGGATATTACTTTCCTTGGATAATTCCTCATCTCCGGTTCGGGCTTGCGAATGGATCCAGACAAAATCCAAGCAATTCTCATTTGGCCTCAGCCCACCACTTTGAAGTGGTCCAATGATTCTGGGCTTTGCTAATTACTATTGTCAGTTTGCTAATTAGAGAAAAAGAAGGAATAGGGAGAGTGCTGGACAATGATGTTATATTTATTTTCACTAAAAAATGAACACAATTATAATCAATAAAACACATACAATATATGACACAACAATAATAAAAGTTACATATATATATATATATATATATATATATATATATATATATAGATATGCTGAAGATCCGGCACTCACACGCACATTAGAATATACAGAGCTCCGGTGCCATAACCAGATAAATGTAGAATACAGGCAATAGATGAAAGGCACTCAGAGAGTTAACAATCCAAACGACTACAGCATGGTAGTATAGTCAACGTTTCGGAGCAACCTCCTTTATCAAGACCATAAAGGAGGTTGCTCCGAAACGTTGACTATACTGCCATGCTGTAGTCGTTTGGTTTATTAACTATCTGAGTGCCTTTCATCTATTGCCTGTAATATATATATATATATATATATATATATATATATAGGAATTCCTAGGTCTAGGATCAGACAAATCAATTATATGAATGGCAAATCAATATGGAGCTCCTAGTGGGTCAATAAGAATCTATTAGTATATTAGAAATAACACAGCGGATGTTAGTGCATGCAAAACTGTAGGACAAAAAGCGTCTCATATATTAATACATCCACATGTAGTGGGATAGCTTATAGAAAAAATCACAGTAAGCAGAAGTCCCGCACATGATATAACGGGGTCGGCCTGCGCACTGAGATAACTAAACACAGGGTGAGCTACTAACAACTGACAGGTACCCCTACCTGTAAAGTAAATATATCAAAGGAGAGTGTTGCAGCGCTGCACCTAGATGCAAAATGATATAATACTAACTATCAGTCTTAATCATACAAAACAAATGGTATATATGTCAGAATAGAAAAACTGCAAGTAGCTGGTGACAAGTGTAAATGCCTGTATTCGGGCTTAATGGGTATTATAAATAATCATGGAAGTAGATTACATAACTTGAAAGATGGCTATTAGCAATAAAGTTATAAAACAGTGGAAAATAAAATAAAATTAATTTATTCAGTATGCGCAAAACCAGAGTAAGCCAGAAAAGATGCACTTGTAGGATAATCAATTTGTCAATAAATGTAACTCAGATTGGTGAATGATGCATCCGTTAGGAGTGAAAAAAGTAAAAAACAGGGGGAAAATGTCCATAAGCGGTGTCCCGCTAAGGTGATGTCTATTTGGGATGGATGAAACAGATGCCCGGGGTGGTCTTCTTTGGGACAAAGAGTACGGTCGCTGTGTATGGGGAGAGGTTGCCTGGCTCCAGCACGTGAATACCAAGCGGCGCAGGTGCCGAATGGTGCCTGAATGAACAGGCTACCTCCGGCAAGCCGCACCGCACACTGGTAAGTGCTAAAGTCTGCGGGGGGGACGGCACGAATGCAGCGCTAATGAAAGTTTCCCCGCTACACGGATGGACTCTATTATTTGGTACTCTCAAGTCACGTGACCAACCCCGGAAGCAAGCCTCACCACCAAGTGGAAAAGAGCCGGCAGGACAGGAGCGGTGCCCACATTGGGTAGAGAGGTAAGTCCCCCATCTGTGGTGGAGTACGCCCGGTGCACTGCTTTCATTAGCGCTGCATTCGTGCCGTCCCCCCCGCAGACTTTAGCACTTACCAGTGTGCGGTGCGGCTTGCCGGAGGTAGCCTGTTCATTCAGGCACCATTCGGCACCTGCGCCGCTTGGTATTCACGTGCTGGAGCCAGGCAACCTCTCCCCATACACAGCGACCGTACTCTTTGTCCCAAAGAAGACCACCCCGGGCATCTGTTTCATCCATCCCAAATAGACATCACATTAGCGGGACACCGCTTATGGACATTTTCCCCCTGTTTTTTACTTTTTTCACTCCTAACGGATGCATCATTCACCAATCTGAGTTACATTTATTGACAAATTGATTATCCTACAAGTGCATCTTTTCTGTCTTACTCTGGTTTAGCGCATACTGAATAAATTAATTTTATTTTATTTCCCAGTTTTATAACTTTATTGCTAATAGCCATCTTTCAGGTTATGTAATCTACTTCCATGATTATTTATAATACCCATTAAGCCCGAATACAAGCATTTACACTTGTCACCAGCTACTTGCAGTTTTTCTATTCTGACATATATACCATTTGTTTTGTATGATTAAGACTGATAGTTAGTATTATATCATTTTGCATCAAGGTGCAGCGCTGCAACACTCTCCTTTGATAGAAGTCCCGCACATGCAGTCAACCCAGCAGGGAAATGGTTAATGAAAATTATTATGTCCAGTCAATAGACTTACAGGGGTATTCAATATGGGAGCGCTTCACATCGGAGCTTTTCCTGGGATAAAATATCGGGTGCACGCCCGCTTTATTGCCATATTCAATTAAAGAGCTACGAAAACGGGAGCCGGCGAAATAGGATTGACGAAAAAAAACGGGATTTACCTGGAATAAATTGTAGGACCCACCTAAAGCTATTAAAACATGGGGGATCACTATGGGTACCCTCGTTTTAGCCTGTAAATGAAAGTCTGGGTTTTAAATAGCTGCGGCAGGTGTTTTTTTTCGACATTCAAGAAGTGATGCAGAAGAGCACTTAGGTTATATTTTTCGTTTTTCTAAGTGGCCCCATCAAATTTGGGGTACATGAAAATGGGTACTAGCATATTTTTAAGTCCCTAAAGTGTTTTTTCTTAAATTCTGCAAAAATGCACCTGCCGCTAATAATCTATTCTAGAAAACACCTGCCGCATACTTGCAGAATAGCCCTGAACCTATGTCCCTATTTTTAAACACTTTTTTTCCTTCTTTTTTTTTTCACCCCAAATTTTTAAATACATTATTTTGGGTGTCCCTATTTTTTAAAAAAAACTTTTTTTGACACGGTTATTTTTTAAATGTCATTCCCAGGGGTGCAGGCTATTTTTTTAAGCCTGCACCCCTAAACCCCAATTCTGCACTTTTTTTCGCCACCTATTCAGTGGTGAAAAGTTATCCCCGTTGTTTTTCGAAGACTTTTCGAACCTGCAAAAAGTCTTTGAAATTGAAAACGGGGATAATTGAAATCGGCAAAAATGACGTTATTGGCGATAATTTATCGCCGATTCCGAAATTTTCGTAACAAATTGAATACCCCTGTTAGTGGGAACTGAAGTTAAAACATACACAAGGGTATAGACCAGTCAATGGTGTCTCTGTTGGGAGATCCAGATGACACCAGTGTGTAATCGTACTGAATGCCGGCGTCCCAGTCAGATCAGTATTGGAGCAGGTACCTGTGTTGGCGATGGTCGGCGGTGAGCGTGGCTCTCTGTAGCTTGGTAGAGGAGAGCCACGTGTTGAATTGAAATGTTCCCAGTGGGGAGCCTGAAGCGCTGAGACACATGAGGGTTCAGGCGCACTCCACGTGCAAGTCCCGGCGGCTGGGTAAACAAAGCCGTGTCTCTCAAAAGTAGGATGGAGTTGGCTCGCTGTGTAAAGGGGGCGTGACCAATTGGAGGCTCTCTTAGTCCGGATCCCAGTCCTGTCATCTGACGCGTTTCTCAGCCAATTGGGAAGGCCGTTTCATCAGAGGTGGCTAACTCATCCAAGTAACCAGTATTTAAACAGGTATGTGATAGCTTAATAATGACACATGAGATAGTGCTAATTAGCAATCAGGAAACTTCAGATCGCTCATGCTCTCATAAAGATATACAATGAATTTAAATAAAACAATAAATAAAAAACAATCTTAGTAAAATATAATTAATAAAGAATAATAAAATATATATATATATATATATATATAATATAAAATTATATATAACAAGAATTGGACACTTGTACGAACAGGAAATAAAAAATCGTAAATAGTGCATAGTACATAATACTAATAATAACAAAAATAAACATTTAATCATACAGTTATAATTATCTCAGTGAGATTCTAAGAAACACAATTTAAATATTAAACAAAATTCTTAGACATTATATATAATGTGCAATTAATATTAAAGTAATACAAATAATAATAGTAATAATAATCACCATATTGATATTATAATAATAGCCACAAGTTTGCTAATTACTATCATAAGTTTATCAGGGTGTACTCCAAGGTGGTTGTTCCAAACATTGCTCTTACCAGAAAGGGGCCAACCTAGCTAACTGGTGCAAAGGACATGAAAACACGTCCTGGCGAAACTCAAATCGCCGAAAAGTCCTGTCAGATTGGGGAAATCAGCCTGACACCCCACAAAAGGTGCACTGACCTGGAGGCTGACTATGGATACCCCGAATAGCCCTTCTGAAAGTATTTGGGGTGCCTAAATGCTCTGAATTGGTGCTATTTAGTGTCTTTGCACAAGTGGTGAAGATTAGCATTTAGCAGTTTTTGGGGCAAAAATAAGTAGTCCCAGTAAATTTGGGGTACATGAAAAAGGGTGCAACCATGGTTAAAAATTGGTAAAGTGAAATAAAAAAAAATGTAAAAAACGCACCTTCAGCAATCACCTGCAATCAAAAAAACATGTGGGGCATACTTGGGGACCCCCTGGAGTCTATTTCGCTAGTTTTTATCTTTGTCCCCCAACTTTGTTTTTTTTCGCCCCCAAAATGAAAGTACTTTTTTGGGGTGTTCTAAAGTTTTTTGTTTTTTTTTAAATACGCAGTTTACCTTTAGGGGACTGTCCCAAGGCTGTTGCCGCAACTTTGCACCCCAAATCCCCAATTCTGCACTTTTTTCCGCCTCCATTCAGAGGTGAATCTTTTTCGCTGGTTACAAGGCGCAGACTTTTCGCACTGGCGAAAAGTCTTTGGAATTGAATACGGGGATAAGTTCTCGCCTGCCGAAATTATGTCAAACTCGAAACTTTTTTGCCGAAAACGGCTTTTCTCCGGCAATTGAATACGGCAAAAAAAAGAACTGCTCGCTAGGGAGCTGGCACTTGAAGAGTGGAGGCAATTATTAGAAGGGGCACATTATCCGGTCACCAGTTACACAATTCATAAACATTTACTCGATCTCAAGTTAGCACAATGCATGAATGGTCTCTGTTCTTATCCTTACAAATGGGTTCCAGGAATCCCAAGGCTGACTCCTTATCCCAGGTAATAATAGAGGATAAGAATACCTAAGCCACAGAGACAACCCACCTTCAATTCTCTGTTTGCGGCAGTCGCCACTTGGATTACCACCCCTCTTTCATACAGAGATACTGCTTAAGTAGGCTCATTGCTCACAATTTGCTGGGCATGCTGGGGATCACAAAACACAAGAATTAACTATCCAGGCCCGCTCTTCCACAGGATGTAAAATTATTTGTGGCAGCCTGCTCTAAATGTGTTCAGCACAAAGTTTACAGACAATCTCCAGCAGGTCAATTTATGCCTCTGCCAGTTCCAAGTCCCCAACTCTTTGTCAAAGAACTCTCTGACTCCATGGGTGCCCACTTGAGACTGTGGGCCTGATTCAGAGTTGGGAATAGAGAGAGATATCTCTCTCAACTGATCATCTTGGTGAAACCATATTGCACTGCAGGTGAAGCAGATTTAAAATGTGCAGAGAGATTTTGATTTGGGTGGGAGGTGTCCAAACTGACATTTTTTTGGCAGTATTTGTGGGCTACATGTAAAAGCAGTCAGTATTTTCCCCTTATGCAAAAAAAAAAATTATGTAATTACACCCCTTGCATTGGTTTGTCCAGGTACACAGTTAAGTGCTATCTCTCTCTCTATTTACCACCCGCAGTCCAATGGATAGACTGAACGAGTTAACCAGGATTTGGAGATCTTCCTTCCATTATACATTTCGTCTTCTCAGGATGATTGGGCAGATCTACTTCCATGGGCAGAAATTGCACATAGTAACCATTACCATGAATATTCTGCTTCCACACTGTCCCAATGCTACAAGATTCATGCTGATAAGAAGCATCGAGCCATCCCCAATCTACGGCCTGGAGACATTCTAGCTGTCTACCCACAACTTATGACTTATATTACCATCAATGAAATTTGCATCTAGATTCATCCAGCCATTGAGCATCACCTTAATCATTAATCCAGGTTCCTGTGAGTTACAGTAACCTACATATCTCTGGATACCCAATTAATTTCACATTTCCCTTACAAAACTCTGAAAATTCAGACCAAGCATGGAGAAAAATATGAGGTTGAAACTATTTTGGACTGCCGTTCAGACACAGCCATCTCCAGTACCTCATGCATTGGAAGGGCTACCGCCTAAAGGATAGAGCTTTGAACTTCGCTTCTGATGTTCATGTCCCTGGTTGGTTCGAAAGTTTAATCTAAGATGGCCTTATAAACCACACACTAAAGGCCTGATTCAGAGATGTACGCTAACCCGATGGTTATCGCACATCTCCGAAGTTTGGAGGACAGCGCATGCACAGTAAGTGTACTGCGCATGTGCAGACCACCTACTGCCAGCCTGCTCGCAGTGTGTCCCAGCTGCAGCCTGATTGACAGGCTGCAGCGTTTGGGAGGTGAAGCGGGGGCGATCCCTGGCAGTGTTCCCAGAAACGGGGGCATGTCGCCCCCCATTTTCCGGGAGGGATGAGGCCAGGGTCTGCGTGGGTGCATGCAGACTTACTGGCCTCGCAATCTGCCAGGACCCGGCCAGGCTGCGGGAAGCTTTAGCTCTCACAGCCTGGCCAATGGAACATCGACAACAATCACGACCAATGGTCGCAATTGTTTCGATGGTGACCCCAGGCTGCGAACAGGGCCGCAGCGCTGGGATCACGCAAATGCAGCAAGGAGGTATGTGACACCTCCTTCTGCATTTGCATTTTAAATGGACAGAATTGCACAGCCGCTTGTGTGCGGCTGAGCAATTCCGTCCACCTCTGAATCAGGCCCTAAGTGTCTGGTGGCTACTCCTAGGAGAGGGTACTGTCATCCATCAGGGGCAAAATCCCTGTTACTGGGTCTGGCGGTGCCATCTCACGTTCATCCGTGTTCCCCCTGGTTACAGCTGGCATTCCTGGGAACTGGACTTGGTCATCTGCATGCGGCCTTGGCATTCTCTCCTGGCGATTCCGGCGGTTGCAAAACATGGGCACCACCATCTTGGATTTGCTCACATGACTACATCAGTATGCCAGGTTCCTGCAATTACACTCACATGATCACCTCAGCTATTCATTTCCACATGACCTGTGCTATCAATTACTGCTCAGAGCGGCCTATTTAAACCCCTCCCTTGCCCCTGCTCATTACCAGTTCAACTAGTATTTTACCTATTCCTGGTCCCAGCGTCAGCAACTCTGCCTTCTCACTCCTGTGTGTCCTGCAAGTACTTCTGTTCTCTTCAGCTCCCAGTTGAGAGAGCTTGTCAATCCTGTTGCTTCCTGCTTCAGTTGAGATGCTCAGTCCTAATCAAACACCAGTGTGCTTCTCTGCCTCAGCTTGCAAATTCCAATGTGTGGTTCCAGCTACAGCCTGCAAATACCAGCATGCAGTTACTGTTGCAGCCTGCATATACCAGCGTGCAGCTACAGGCAGCATATACTGTACCACCGTTCAGCTACAGCATACATACACCAATGTGCAGCACCAACTAGTCTGCTGATACAATTGTGCAGTAAAAAAAACTACAGTCTGCCAATACCGATGTGCAGTACCAACTAAAATCTACTAATACCAACGTGCAGTACCTGTCTCAGCTTGTAGGCTATCAGCATTATATACAGACACCTTTTACACAGTGCACATATCTCTAGTGTGTACTAGAAGGACTTAGGGCCTGATTCAGAGCCGGACGCAATTAGCGCTCGCTCGTCCTGAAAATAGGGGTGGCTATTCAAATGAACCGTTCGCTCTTTGCGGTCTGTTCACGCCTCTAGGTCTGAACGAGCGAACAAAACTTGCGGTCGTTTTTTAGATCAATACGCCCCCTGGCCGCTCGCATCCTTCGTCATGTCTGCTATTTATTAGATTAATCGAGTACATCGACCAGGGTATGAACTGCTCGCTATTCTTGTGGTTGGTTTTTGCTACCACAATCTTGCGAGCAGTTCTGGCTATAAAATAACCCAGTGACGTGGTCAATGACGCTGCTGTTTTAATTATGCACACCCATAAAGCGCCCGTTTTGACCTTTAAGCACGCCTGCGTTCGGATCTCCACTCCCCATTTTCAAGCACCTTCCCCTGTTACCACCCACATACGCCTCATTCTGTCACTCAAATTATCAGGCATTCGCTATTTTGCGAGCACATGAATTTCGAACGCACTGACTGGTTCGCGCATCCGTATAACGATCCGTACGCATGCGCAGTTGGGCAAACATCGCTCGGAGCGAACGAGCGGCCGCTTACGAGCGGCTCTGAATCAGGCCCTTAGGGCTCTATTTACTACAATCTGCATATTGAATGCGGATTGTAGTGTGATATTACCGAGTGAATTCGCATTGCGAATTCAGGCAATATCACAGGGATTTACTATAAATCCCTTGCAGGGACAGAGCTTGCGATAAAGCTCTGTCCCTGCGGATCCCATCCGCACTCTAGTCGCGGTATTTTCGGAAAAAATACAGCGACTATGAGCCCGCGCATGCGCCGACCGACCACCGCTACTACCCCCCCACCGACGCTAAGCCCCGCCCCCCGCGATCGCGGACCCCCCGCGACCCCCCCTCCCTTCATTACACTTACCTGCATCCTCCTGGCCTCCGGTGATCTTCTCCGGGCTTCCCCATCAGGTGATCTCCCATACTGCACTGGGACCCGATCACCTGATGACCGGGCCCCAGTGCACTGTGGGAGACCAGCTGACCATAGAGGAGCCATCACCGGAGGCCCGATCACCGGTCCCTGGATTCAGGTAAGGAAAAAAAAAATGTTTAATTTTTTTTTCTTTTTTTTACAGTAATCAGCTTGCGGTCTACTTAGACCACATAGCTGATTACTGGTACCGGCTCCCGCCTCTGCTCTCCCCGTTAGAGCAGAGTGGGAGCCCGGTAACCGGGGGAGACCCTGGATAACGCCACCTCCAGGTGGCGTTATTATCACAGGGCTTCCCCCGGTATTTTTTTACAATTTATTTTTAGTAACTTGCACACAGATCACATTTCCCATTACAATTATGGGAAATGCGATCTGCTTTACTAAAAATAAGTGATACTGGGGGTTGGAGTAGAATTTTACTAATTCTACTCCAATTGCCCTGTAATAACTACAGGTGAAACTAAAATAATGTGAAAAGGGTGTGAAAACACCCTTTTTCACTTTATTTTTGTAAAAATAATGTTAATAAATAGAGCCCTTAGTCTTAACTCACATCCAGTGATCCTGACACATCACCTACAGTATATTTAGCACCATTAATATCTCTGTGTTCCTGACACACCTCCGATTTGAGCACTTCAGTTAGTATTACCTCCATAGCAGGGTAGGATACCAGTTCCTCAACCCAGTATTTAAACTGTTCTCCTTCCATTTCAGTTTATCCTGATGGTAGAACTGACTGTGGAAAAGCCTCATATGATCACTTCACTTCATTCACTCCAGAACAAACCAGTCTAGCCCAGTGATCCCTATTCCAAGTCTGAACAATTCACAGATTCTGACAAAAGCTAATCCCAAGGGTCTCAATCCAAATCTACAAAACCCCAGTGATGTGAAACTGCATAGTTGCTAATTGTCCATAGGTTCTAGGTACTGCACCAGGTTTCAAATAACTGTCCTCATAAATGTCCCTATTTTTCATTATCAAGCAACTTCTATATATTTTTAATTTCTGTATGTATGTAAATTTTTAACATGTATTAACAAACCTATATACTCCACAAGTGTTGTTTAATTAAATAAATCACACAATACACCTATAACAGGACACAAGTCTCTCAGTTTTACTTATGCTTCTGACCAAGGCACTAAGGGCCTGATTCAGAGCCGGACGCTATTTGCGCTCGCTCGTCCAGAAAAAGGGGCTGGCTATTTAAATTAACCGTTCGCTCTTTGCGGTCTGTTCACGCCTCTATGTCTGAACGAGCGAACAAAACATGCGAACGTAATTTTTAATAAAACGCCCCCTGGCCGCTCGCATCATACGTCATGTCTGCTATTTATTAGATTAATCGAGTACATCGGACGGCGTATGAACTGCTCGCTATTCTTGTGGTTGGTTTTTCCTACCACAATCATGCGAGCAGTTCTGACTATAAAACAACCAAGTGACGTGGTCGATGACGCTGCTTTATTAATTATGCACACCCTTAAAACGCCCGTTTTGACCGTTTGGCACGCCTGCGTTCGGATCTCCACCCCCCGTTTTCAAGCACCTTCCCCTGTTACCACCCACAAACGCCTCACTCTGTCACTCAAAATAGCAGGCATTCGCTATTTAGCGAGCACACGATTTTCGGCCGCACTGACTGGTTCGCGCATGCGTATTACGACCCATACGCATGCGTAGTTGTGCGAACATCGGTCGGAACAAACGAGCGGCTGCTTACGAGCGGCTCTGAATCAGGCCCTAAGATTACAGGATTCGCATTCACACTCACTCCATTGCTGATGTCTATCTCTCCATTAACATATGGGACACTTTGCAAATGTTATTGTTTGGGTATTTCCACAATTATCACAGTAACTGGAATCAATCAAAGACCTACAGTACATTGATCACTTGGAGAATGAGGTTTACTGCTGAACAATCACCTTGGTCATTCCACACCTGGACCTCCAAAGCAACTCTGCAGTTTAGATAGACCTGGCTGTTATAGATATCTGGTGGTAAGATTGAACCTCCACAATGCTCTCAACAGTGAAGTAGTCCTAATTTATATATGAACTAAGGAGCTGATTCAGAGCTGCTCGCTAGATGTGATTGCTCGCACGATGTGTATGCAAATTGTGTAGGCAATGCAATCGCACAGCAATGAATTAGCAAGCCCAGTATTTCTTACAGAGCGATCATATAGTGTATGCAGACACCCACCAGCCGGTCTTAAGATGCCCACTTGTGCACGTCATGTCCAGGAAGTGTGCGAACGCAGCGCTTGAGGATGACCACACCCTGCCGAAAGCACTGCGAGCACTTCAGTGTAAAAACCAGCCAGGTGACTTGTACTATGATGCTGTCTTATAATTATGCACACCTCTAAAACGCTGTTGAGATGCTAAGGCATGCCTGCGTTTGCACCTCCACTCCCCCATTTTTAATGGCCAGCCCCTGTAACCACCTACAAATGGCTTCCCCTGCCACTCACTCTGCTGGGCTGTCTATGCGCAGTGAAAGAACGCATTGTGAACTTTCGCTAAGGTATGCGCACGCACACTGCAATGCATACGCACAATGCATACACATTGCATACCATCACCAGCAGCGAGAGCATGCATTTTACTGAGCGGGTCCTTTATTCTGAGACAATCTACATATTGCAATATTATCAAAGAGTATAGCTCTTGTTTATTTTATAGGCGAATCTACGTATCTGTACTATTTGCTTTACATTTATCAATATGTTTGATACTATACTAAGGATTTATCAAATTTCCACAAAGATGTTTTTTGACATACGAGGAATGTCTATTAAATAATGAGACTGATTAAATAACTCATCTTTATTTATTGGTATTACAAATGTAATGTCTGTCCTGTTCAATATACTCCCCATTTGCACTAATATATCGCTGTAGACTTGTTTTCCACTGGTGGAAGACATGGAGCGAATCAATTTCTGTTAGTTGTTTCAACATATCTGCCGTTTTCTTCTTTACAGCGTCAACTGATTCAAAATGTGTCCCTTTAAGCACTGATATAACTTTTGGGAAAAGATAAAAGTCGCAAGGTGCTAAATCGGGTGAATATGGAGGATGTTCAAGTGTAGTAATGTGATCGTCGGTCAAAAACTGCTTCGCAGAAAGTGCTCTGTGAGCGGGCGCATTGTCCTGGTGAGGAATAAAACCATTTTCCACAGTTGCGGCCGTTTCTTTCTGACTCTTTTTCTCAGCTTTTTCAGAACTTCCTTATAATAATGCTGGGTAACTGTTGTGCCTTCTGGATCCCATTCTTGCAAAATTATACCCTGGATATCGAAAAAAAACAATGAGCATTGCTTTGAATTTTGACAAGCTTTTTTTATTCTTGGTTATGACGGTGTTTTCCAGTGCATTAACTGTCTTTTGGTTTCAGGATCGTACTGGAAGATCCAGGTCTCATCACAAGTGATTACTGTATGAAACAGGTTTGGATCTGCATCAAGTTGCTGCAGAATGTCAACACAACATTCCTTACTAAAAATTTCAAATTGACACGTTGTTCAACTTTTAAACTTAGCATTTTTTCGTCACTCTACAGAAAACACAACCAAATTAAATGGCGACTCACAACCAACTGAACGTCATAGAGTGTTGCTGCTTGTCATGCAGGTTCAGACAAGTTCAAGGTTACTACGTGTACGTATGCAGTTAGAACCGGTTCTGACTGCTTTGTTTACTAGGTGGAATCACAGTCTCGTTATTTTATAGACATACCTCGTATACAGTACATCATATTGCCAGTTTTGTGCATAGTGCTTTAATACATCTTGTTGTTTTAGGTCTGATTAGCTGTAATGCCTGGCGTTGCTTAGCCTTTATTTGTTTTTTCTCTCAATCTCTACCCCTCTCTCTCCTTCCATCACCCTTTCTCTCTTTTTTCCACCCTACACTTTCTCCCCACCTCTCCTTCTCCCTCACACAATGTCTATTACCACACCCTCAAAATCCACTGTGCTTTACACTGCACTACCACTCTTTTTCCATTTTTCATGTGATGCCCTGGGGGGGTCCTGAGCTGGATGTTTTTCGGGGTGCACTGCACCCCTTAGTGAACCCCTTAGTGTTAGGGACTGCTAGTAACAGAGAAGCCGTGACGTGGCCTAGCAGCTTCCCATGTATTTTCAAATGCATGCAACCAATATCTCTGAATTTCTATGACCATATAGTCTTCATATATTGTTGCAAGTATTATTCAGTGTGCTGAGGAACAATAGGGGGTTAAACCCCCCCCCCTCCTTTTTCTTCCTAGGTTATCCTCCCAGACAACTACCTAACTTGGTACTGAAATTACAATGAAAGAGATTGAACAGGCTGTGAAGGATCAAAAATCAGACAAAGCACCAAGGCCCAATGGTTTTGCGGCTGCTAACCATAAAACAATTGCTGATAAGCCTATCATGTCTTCATACTCCTTTTAATTTCATCCTTGAAAGAGAGCCTGGTCTAAAGAATTCCTCAAATCTTGACCATCCACAAGGAAGGCCAATATCTACCCTGTGCCAGCTACCACCCAATCTCCATCCTTAACAATGATGCCAAATAATAGGCATAGATCCTTGCTAACAGGCTGAACTTTGTCTTAACTCCCTGAGTTCATTAAGACCAGGTAGGTTCATACCAGGAAGGCGGGCTAAGGTTAACACGGATGATCTGATCCATGTTCTGCATGTTATAAAAACCCCTTTGCTGTAGAGACATTTTACAGGTTTTCATGGCAGAAATTTCTCGAGACTTTAGAGGATTTCAGACTCACAGAAAACTTTCTTACAGAGGTCAAAGTATTGTATTCTCAACCCTTGGCTATGATCGTCAATGGTTCTCCTCTGGATCCCATCTCAATTGCCAATGCTACACAAAAGGGATGCTACTGGAGGACAAGTGCTATATATTACAAATTGGTCCAGCCAGGTTGCAGAGGTCTTGGACTATATGATAAAGTAACACCGCAATGCAGTTTGTGTGAGTGTAAGAAGTGAACATATGTGAAGTTATGTGTAGACTAAATAGTGGGGAGCTAATTAGAATAGTCTATGATGGTTATGTAGGTGAATCTGGTATTGTTAAATGTGTTTGAAGAGGTGAAGTTTCAGGGAAGGCTTGAAGGCTAGAAGAGAGTCTTATGCGAGGCAGGGCAATCCACAGAGTGGGCGCAGCACACAAAAAGCAGGTAATGAATGTGGATGAGAGACACAGCTCCTGTGCAGAGTGGCTGGGTCCAGCTGGGAGCTATTTGTGATAAGCATAGAGATGTACGCTGGTGTAGTTTGGATGATAGCCTTATGTATAAGCAGACATATTTTGTATTGAAATCAGTAAAATACAGGCAACCAATGAAAGGGCTGACAGATCATAGCAGCAGTAGAAGAATGATCAGTCTAGCAGCTACATTCAAAACAGATTGTAGGGGTAAAAGTATGTTTAGAAGAACTGAGAAAAAACTATTGCAGTACTCAATGTGGGAGATACTAAGTGAATGAATTGGGGTTTCTGTAGGGTCTTGTGCAGAGCTATTTTTCAAAAGGAACAAGCAGGAACCTCTCATTAACTAATGTCCTGGGCTAAAATGTATTTTCCATAAGATAAGTTTAATTTTAAATCCCCTTTTGAGTGCCTTCTTTTCTAAATACTATATATGTATATATAATTTATGTATAAGTATATATAATTGTTTATCTATAGCTCTACCCCCATTAGCTCCACCCACAGTTCCTGAACTTATTTTTCCAGAAAAATAGCCCCTGGTCTTGTGTGAGATGTGTGTACCTTGTGAATGTTTCTTCATGCGGTTTATCGCACAAATGGAGAAGATCACCCTTCATCTCCATGACAAACCTCATCATATATTGTCTTCTTGGCTGTAAATGTACCTCACCTTCCTCAGTTTGTCAATTGCATGACCCACCCCGGGCTTCCCTGAATGCTCCCAGCCAGTTAGTTGAGCCCCACCTTCCATATTCTTCACGTCAGCACCCTCTGCAAAATGACAAGGCACTCATTGCCCTATCTGTGGTTACCCCAGCCTCTCCCCTATAACTTTGTTTATCCTTTATCTAGTTAGAAATAACTTTTCATTTTCTTTTCTCATGCTTCTCAGTAAAAACCATCAGTTGTGTGGGTTGTTCTTTGTTCTCCGGATGTTTGTACTGCATGTTTCGTAGTTCACTATGCCTAAGTTTGCAATACTTATTTTTGAAATAAACACAAAGTAAAAAAAAAATGCACTGCAGTTTCACGTATGATGAACCAATCCAACATGGTAGTGCACAGGGAAACTATTTTAAAATGTTTGCAAATACGATTTGGGTTCCTTGTGTACAAAATATACATTTGCGGATTGATACTTTTTTTGTAAAATAATCTATATGTCTGTTTTATTGAAGATCCTAGAAAATGAAGCGCCACAAATCTTGTGTAGTTTTTCTATTAGCAAAGTTAGGGAATGCAAATACTAACTGTAATGATCAGAAAAGTATCTGTGGGTTTGGAATGTATGTGGAATTTTATACAGCATATCTCCTGCAATGATAGAGCATCCAGTTTGTTTCTATACTTGTTTATTTGATGCTTGAAGTGCTGTTGTACCTGTCCATTAACTTTCATACAGTAGATGTGTACAATTCTCCAGTACAGTATGTCTCAGTAGCTGTAAGGAGCACGCCTTCTGACTTCACACAGCTGCAGACATGTCTGCAGTAAAAGCTTATTATTTCATGTTGGCACTGCAAACATTTGGAAGCTGCTCCCAAAATCTGTTGGGATTAAGCGACTTTACTTGTGCTACTGAGTAATCTCTATCCAGAGCCGGCCAGAGGCATAGGCAAAGTAAGCAAAGGCCTAGGGCATTTGAAATGCCTAGGGGCATCGAAGGCCGGCTAGGGTCAGCAGCCGGCGGAGGTTTGGGGCAGGCACTGAGACGCATTCGGTATGATTTACCACCGGCCGCACCATTCAAATCCCGGCAGCGGCAGCCCTACAGAGGAGGAAATCCCGATCATCCTAAAGGTAAGTATAAACTAACCTAATTTTACCCCCTAATCCTAACCCTCCTTTAGGGTGCCTAACCCTACCCCCCCTTCCCCGCCGCCTAAACCTGTTCCCCGGGGGGGTGCCTAACCCTAACCCCCCTTCCCCTAGCCTGACCCTAACCTCCCAGTGGGTGCCTAACCCTAAGTCCCCCCCGGGAGCCATAAACCTAACCCTCCCCCAACCGCGACTGTCCGCGCCCGGCATCCCTTCGAACGGGATGCCAGGTGCCGGTCTCCCGGCGTTGGTAAAATGACAGGCGTCTAGATTTAGATGCCTGTCATTTAACCCTCGCGGGATTAAGTAGTTTGGAAGCCAGCGGTCGGCATTGCGTCCGCCGGCTTCCTAAACGTATACCACTGAGGCATGGGGCACCTGCTGCCGGCTGGGGCAACGGCTACTGCTGCTGCGCAGCATCCACTGTCAGCTGCTGCCAGGCCCGATCAGAGCTGTCAGCTGAGCTCCAATCGGGCCCGGCAGCAGTGGGTTTGATTTACTAAGGATCGGTATTGCGATCGCAGCTGCGATTACGCAGGTAGGTCCACTGAGAAAATATGCTAATGTTTGCAATCGCTATGCCGTTGCAATCCAACATAAGGACGCCCACTTCCCCTTACATCCGTAATACTTAGCAAAACCATCGAGTACCATCGTAGCCTCATGCACAATTGCACAAAGTCAGACCTTAACACGTGTATGCACTACACAAGAAAAATGAACGATTGAACGATTACGACATCGTTATCGTTCATTAATCGTGCAGTAGTTATGCGGCAATGACCAGCGATGCGCGCTCCTGCTGGTCATCGCCTGAACATGCAGGCCAACAAGATCGTCAGGTTGTGCATGTTCGGGGATGAGGGAGGGTGCCTGCACTGAACGACATATCTTTCAGTGTGGGCACATTATCCACTGCACAGGATGATGAATGATTACAATGTGGTAATCGTACATTCGTTCCACTCTCGTGTAGTGGATATGCACCTTTACTCAGAAATTGCTAACCTCATCACATGCAGTGGGAGCTCAAGCTGCGTATACCATTGCAGTGGCAAATTTATGCACATCCCTGTAACGGCGTTCAAAGGCACAGACACGCCAGCGTTTCGCCGACCACCCCCCGTCACTACGTCCAAACACTTACTTCCTGTCAATCACTCTGCGATGGGTCTGCGATAGCAGTGAGGACTTCGCGCAGGCGCACTGCGATGCATAGGCATGCGCTAAACGTAACAATCGCTCGTCTGCATGCGTTAATCGCAGTTGCGATTCATATTGAAATCAGGCCCAGTGAGCGGGCAGGCAGCGGCGGAGAAGCCGTGAGAGGGCAGAGGGGTTCTGTGTGAGGGGTGCTGTGTGAGGGGTGATTGGTATTGTGGGCTGATTCTATGATCTGTGCTGTTGGGTGATGGGTGCTGTGAGACAGGGAGAGGGGTGCTGGGTCAGAGGCGGAACTAGCGGCGGTGCAGCCAGTACAGTGCACTGACCAGGGCCCGCCGCAATGAACGGGCCCGCGGCAGTATAATGAGTTTGACTGACTCATTTTACGCCGTTCACATCTGCGCCGCGGGCCATAATAAGGGAGGATGCCTAGATAGCTGTATATTTTGTGTGTTTAGCACGTGTTGTCCGTGGTTTCTGTGTATAAACACTAAACTTGGTGGTGGGATTATCTGATAGGGCTCGCCAACAACAATCTTGCCTAGGGCATCAAATTGCTTAGGGCCAGCTCTGTTTCTACCACTCTCCAGCAAACCATTAATATCCTTTACAATGCTACAGTAAATTGCCTTAATTTGTACCTCTTTTCTGTACTGGGCCATGGCAAAAACTGCTACTTGGTATAATGTAATATCAAAATCAAGCTGTACAAGGAATAAAAGAATATATATTTTCAAGTTTAATGCCACTAATTCTTTAATAGATTAGTGATGAAATGTATGGATGGTGTAGAGTACAAAGGAGGGAAGGTACACTTGGATATGTTAAAAAGACACATTTTCACATTTTTCTTTTTGTAGCAATAAGAACTGCCCCAGAAAGGTTTAACCTCATGTTAGTGCTTAGTACATCCCATATATAAAATGCTGACATAAAGTCATTAAATATATAAAACACTCTCCAATACCTCCTGCTGTAATCCAATTGCATTCTTGCACTTTTTATGCAGTGGGGATAAGCTCTGACAACAATTGTAGCTCTGTTTTGTACTTACATATGGCTTTATTGCCATGCAGCTGTTACTATGTATAATATAAGGAAAACTAAAAACTGGCAGATTTCATTTATGTTAATCTACAAGCGAAATGTCCATAATTTGTATCCAAGTTATATTTTATTGTAATCAAAAGAGAAACATTTGGAATCTAAAGAGAAATTTCTTTAAGGAAATCTAAATCTGATTTTTTTTAATCCATAAAGGAGAAACTTTATTCCAATGGGAAATATCCTTAATTTGTAATCCATAGAAAGACAAAACATGGGGTTTATGCAGTTTTACACACAAGTCCACTTTGAGGATGGATCTTGCTTTGTAGACAAGAACATTTATCTCTGCGTAACTCCCATTTTGCAAACATGTGCCCTGATAATGATGGCAGCTATGATACAAAGCATATGGAATGGATAGGTGTGGTACAGTAAATCTGCATACAAGTGAATATCTGCATACAGGGCCTGATTCAGAGATGGACACAGGAGTGATCAGTGCTGCATCTTCATCCACAGCTGATCTGAGCAGTTATATTAATGCACACAGGAAGTGTCTTGTGTAAAAAGAGGTCCACTGTCGGCTTCTCAGAACCACTGCCTCTGGATCACCATCGGCGGACTATTGGAAATCCATACAACCTCTCCCTTCGATGCAGCCGCTGGCTTCGGCACGCCCCAGAAACACGTCGCCCTTCCACACTGCGAGTTGCAGCAGCATCACGGCACATGCGCACTGCAGCTCCAGCTCATGCACAGTCCCAAAAACATCTGTCAATAGCAACCAAATCCTGACTGCGTCCAGGGCTGAATCAACCTCTTAGTCCCATGCACGCAATGTGGGTGTAATTGCAGGAACCTGCATGCGACTCTAGATCAGCACCACTGTGGGCAGCTGTGAGCATGAGTCCTGGGCGCTCCATGGTTTATTACAAAATCAGTAGAGATTAATTGAATATTTTTTACTGATGTGGGAGGGGGGAAAATGATTAGCAGTGCTGTTCAGTTCCATTCATTTCTATGGCTCATTCATTTCAATGTAATTTCTACATTTAAATAAAATACAATTATCAATGAATGGGCTACAGATAAAGTACCGCACACCAGTAGTTTGTGTTAAACCATATTATGAATTTTTTACAATGCATTAGGTAACCAATCTTATTGTACAAGTTGAGTCTCCCATATCCAAATATTCCGAAATACGGAACTATTTTGGCATGACTGAGATAATGAAACCTTTGATTTATGATGGTTCAATGTACACAAACTTTGTCTAAGGCACAAATTATTAAAAATATTGTATAAAATTACCTTCAGGCTGTGTAAGGTGTATATGAAACAGAAATAAATTTCATGTATGTACACAAACTTTGTTTGAGCCACAAAATTATTGAAAACATTGTATGAAATTACCTGCAGGCTTTGTGTATAAGGTGTATATTACACATAAATGCATTCTGTGTGTATATTGGGGTCCCATTCCCAAGATATTTCATTATGATATACAATTATTCTGATATCCAACATACCCCTGGTCCCAATCATTTTGGATATGGGAGACTCAACCTGTATTTCATTTTCAACCATTTTTTTAAAGTGTGTAGGTATAAGCATTCTTCATATTTAAAAGAATAGGATAGCTGATTGCATTGGTCTTGTGGGAGGTAGTCACATGTCCACTAGTGAGATTAGAGCAGGGTTGCATGTAACAGGCACTATATCATGATTTGATGTACTGTATGAATTGAGGCAGGCAGGAAATCACAGCATGAGAGATTAATAGTGGAATAAAGAGAATCCCCCAAACCAGATTAATGATGATGAAGGAATATACTGGTGTCAACTAATTTCATACAGCCAACTTGTTTCTCTCAGCTATAACCTTATGTTTTATGTCTTTGAAGTTGAAGATTAGAACTACTACAAGAGGCCTATCAGAACATTTGAATGCTCACAGAACTAGTCAAACCTGTAACCAATAAAAGTATCAGAATGCTCACAACACAAGAGTTAACAGACCCAACTGCATCACCATCAACCGTGACCAGTTGCCTGGCGGGGATGCGGTGACATTACCGGTGGCCGGGATGCCGGCCGTCGGAATCTCGACTCTGGACTAAAGATAGGCGTTGAAATCCCGATACCTATCTTTAGCCCCATGCCAAAATCCCGACAGCCAGCATCCCGAACGAAGGTAGGCTGGGAATGGGTAGCATCAGCCGGTGGGTAGAAGGGTTAGGTTTAGCCACCCCCAGGGGGACTTAGGGTTAGGCACCCCTCCAGGGGTGTTAGGGTTAGGCTATGGGGAGGGGGAGGTTACGGTTAGGCACTGCCCCGGGGGGGTTAGAGTGCGGGGAAGGGGGGGTTAGGTTTAGGCACCACCCTGGGAGTTTTAGGGTTAGGCACCACCAAGGGAGGGTTAGGTGGAGACAAGGGAGGGTTACCCTACTTACCACCTCCGGTCGGGATCTTGAACATTTTATACCGAGCCCGCCTGGCATGGTCCCAACTAATGTGCTTTCCCTGACACGGTTGCATTAGAGACATCTGCAGTGGCTGCTGGAAGATAATCTTCCAGCAGCTGCCAGACGCAGCCTATTCAGCCGGCCACCTACAGCTGCAGGAAGACATACTTCCTGCAGCCCGGACCCAGGGGGATCACAGAAGCTAAAGGTTCTTTTGTTTTTTAAACTGTATATAACAATAAAAGAAAATGTCCCCAAACTTAAGTTAATAAGAGCTATTTAACCCTAATTTAGTATAGTTGTATTAACAAATCTGCATATTTGTTAATAAAAGTATACTGAATCTGGTTTAAATAGCTATTATTTAGATAATTAGATTAAAGAAATATGCAATTTTGGGGACATTTTTGGAAAACAATATTAGCCAGTTAAGTGGTTAAATGTATTTAAATGCTCATCTTTACAAAATTAAGGGCCTGATTCAGGTTGGTTCACAAGGCTGTGTTCGCACGCAGCCAGCTGATGTTTGCATTCTGCGCATGCGTATGGAACCAATCGCTGCGATCGGGAATCGATCGCAGTAAGCACGCAGTCCCATTAGACAGCGATTGACAGGAAGTGACTGTTTGGGCGTGGAGAGGGGGGATGATCAGTGAAATGCAGGCATGACTGTGCGCTTTAACGCCGTTACAGGGGCATGCATTATTAAGCCCCTGTGATTATATACGTAGCCAGAGATATAGTTGGCAACAGGAAGTTTAGCAGTTTGTGCAGCAGGTCATGGTCAACCACAACTGTAAGTATGGGTTCGATGTTACCGATGTTTTAGCTGACTTGGATACAGTGGTAGTGCATCTTGGTATAGTGATGCGGTTGCCGTGCAATTGCATTCATTAGTATATTTCTGCAGGAAGCAGGTGCGTGCAAATGCAGCCTTGCGAACCAACCTGAATCAGGCCCTAAGTTCCTTCCTGCAACTTGTTTTTTAGTTGACCAGTCCAATAAGCAATATATCTCCCTTTTATCCAATTGTCCTCTGTCTCAGTCTTCACAATAAACCTGGGTGTTGCATATTTTGAGCAGAGCACCTATCATTAACCCTCACTCATGTTCATGCATGTAGTAATGTGTGGTGTGTTCTGGTATGTGAAATTAAAGAAACAAATCCTTATGCTAATAAGGAAACATAAGTAGGGTTAAGTTTCTATTCTTATCACCATAAGTTAGGTTGGACATAAAAATGTATTATTTTTGCAGAACATGAATAGGTACTATTTTATTGATTGCCCTGCTGAAGTAATGAGAAATAGTCTCTAGGGGATATATTTACTAAAGTGCAGGTTTTTAGAAGTGGAGTTGTTGCAGTTTCTAGCTATTATCTTCTAGAAGGTGCAAGATAAATAAGTAGAATCTGATTGGTTGCTATGAGCAACAAATCCACTTCTAAAAACCCGCACTTTAGTAAATATACCCCTAGAAGTAAAATCTGGATACATAACAGTGCAAAACTGATTTACCATAAAATATTTGAAATCAGCATGAGGGCAGAGATTTACTTTTTATTGAGAGTTCTTAGTAATTTGTGAACAGCACAAATTGAACCAAAAAGTAGCAAATCAGTAACAGAACAATAAATTGAAGAGGGGGAAGGGAAGGAAAAGAGGATTACAGGAGACGGTAATAGATATAATAAACAATTTGTTTATAGAAAAACAGCAAACGGAGAAATAAAAATGAACAGCAAGGCACAATAAATAGAAAATTAGGAGAAGGGGAGAGAATGGAAGTCAATGTAAGCTAGGATTGAAGGACAATACAAAGAATACAGACTAAATAGTACAAGGTTCAACCTCAAAATAAACGTTCCAGGTGGTCCAACTTTTAATAAAACTGTCAGGAGTGTCAGGAAGAGTAGTTGTAATGCGTTCAATACGATAGATCACCCAAATACTGTACTTTTGATAGTGGAGGTTAGGGAAGGGGTGGGGGCAACTTCTTCCAGGATAAGCACATTTGGCTGCATTCAATATGTGTTTAATAAGTTGTGGAGTAGGGTGGGGTGTATGAAGTATAGGACTAGGGAATAAAGAGAAAATTGGGAATCAGCCATTAGAACATCAGTAATATACCTAATCAGATCATGAACCTCATGCCAGAAGCACTTCATTTTTGGGCAGGTCCACCATAAGTGCAACAGCCCCTCTGGCCACAGAAGCGCTACCAATTGTCTGATGAAGCAGGAAAAACAGCATGTAGGTGAGATGGAACTAAATACCACAGAAAGAAAAGTTTACAAGAGTTTTCCTTAATTCTAACTCAAATTCAGCTTTTGGCCAGAGCAACCTTAATTCTAAAACATTCTTCTAGGTCAAGGGACTCACCCGCATTCTTTCCCAGGATAATACAGGGGCATCTTTCTGGGGTTAATTATATGACAGTGGTGATTGCTAAAGGGTAGAAATGAATCCTTTAGAGGCAGGCCTGCGACGGCACAAAGATTCCAATGGAGAGCACTGTGTTGGGGTTACCCAAGTTGTAGATATTGATAAAATCCAGTTTGTGGTAGTGTAAATCTGACCTCTGAGGAAACGGGCAGCAGATCCAATGCCGAGGAACGTGATAGGTTGACTCATCACATTGTGAATGTACCAGTGGGACCACTCTACTTTGCTTTGTGATCGCCTCCCGGATGCCATATTAATTGCGGGCACATCATATCAGCACTATATTTCAAGCACCGCTATTACAGAGTCTTCTATTCATCTATTTGATCCAACTCACGGAGAATACATTTCCCATACTGCTCCGCAACGCAGATCCACCAGACCTCTCCGACTTCCTGTATAGCCCGGCCGGGATCTATCAATTGAAGCAGACACACGGGTTATCACACTTGGTGTCCAGACCAAAACGGAGGGGAAGAACACTCTACAACTTATTTCCATTCTAAGCACCTGGCGTGATATTAAGACCATCAAGGTCTCAGGAGTTTAAACTACAACTGCTACTTAAAGACTTTGTTGGTGACACTCCTTCTATTACCCAGATATACTGTATGTGTGACTGTAATTTGATCACCTGCAGTATATTATATGCTCTGCACATAACGTACATAGGGTCTGATTCAGAGCCGGTCATAAGCGGCCGCTCGCTCGCGGCTGACAGGGACTGGCTATTTAAATTCCTCGCTCGCACGGCAGACCATAAGGACGCCCTCTATGTCTCAGCGAGCGAGAAAAATGTGATTGCATTTTATTGAAATACTGCCCCATGCCGCTAGCAGCTAATGTCATCTCCAGGAAGTGTTTAAAGCCATCGTTAACATCAAGAGCCATTGGAAGCACACACACTGCTTGTTGTAGACCTTACCCTACTGCAAGCAGTGCGAGTGCTTCTTGTCAAATTACACCTACTGCCACGTCATATGACGAACCCATGATAATTATGGACGCCCCTTAAAATGCCATTTAGACGGTCAACCACGCCTGCATTAGCAGCACCACTCCCCCGTTCACAAGTACCTTCCCCTGTTACCACCCACAAACGCCACTATCTGTCACTCAAAGTAGCGCTCACTCATTGTTTTATGAGCGCACGATTTCCCATCGCACAGACTGGTTCACGCATGCGTATTTAGAACCTTATGCATGCGCGGACGGGAGAAAATCACTCAGAGCGAGCGGCTCTGAATCAGGCCCATAGCACGCTGAGCTGACTTTTCCATATATTGCACAAGGCTACAGGTCCCACTCCAATTGATACTTTGTTTATGCATCACATTTTATCTGACATTTTATTGTTTCTTTGTTATACCATATGATCCATTATTGATTGCTATATACTCCTGTTTCCTACGGAATCGGTATTTAATGCTGGCGGCTGAATAGCCGCCAGATGAAATACCAACAGCGCAGCCCCGACGGACCTAATTGCCAACTGGGGCTGGTAAGTAACCTAACCTTCCCCTCTCCCCCTCTAACCCTCCCTTAGTGGTACCTAACCCTAACCTCCCCCCTTAGTGCCTAACCCTGACCTCCCCCCTTTTAGTGCCTAAACCTAACCTCCCCTCCCCCTAAACCTCCCGGGGGGGGTGCCTAACCCCCCTTTTCTACCCTAACCCTCCTGGGGGTGCCTAACCCTAAGTCCCCCCCGGGAGTCCCTAAACCTCCCCCCCCCCCCCCCCGAGGCTAGACGCTAAGACACTCGGTTTACCTTTGTTCTGTAAGCCAGGTGTCTGTATTATGTAGTGGGGCTAATGATAGACATTGGGATTTTGACTCCTATCTTTAGTCCCGTCGGGCTGTCAGTGTCAGGATATCGGCAGGCGGGATAGTGCTCGCCGGAATCCTGACTGCATCCCATTTCCTACAGTAGTCTATGATTCAATTCAATGTTTTATATTATATTGTGTTTTTGGATTATCAGGTCATGCTCATTTGCCTTTTTTCCTCAATAAATTTATATATCAGCTCTGGTATGTATGCGGTAAACTGACACCAAAAAATTACGAAAGCCTATTAGTGTCTTGATAAAGAAGGCTTATATAATGTACTTTGTGCTTTTGGATAAAATCTGGGCATCCCATATTTCTTGCATAACCTCCGCAACTAATCTGACAGAATGGTTGAAAGGAAATCACTGTATGATGCTGTTCGCTGCCCCAATGATATGGCATGTGCCTATGGACGATTGTACTGAATGTTATTGTTTGTCTAACTAGTATTGCTTGGCACTCCAGTAGAACTAAGCACACTATCAAATAACACTAAGGGCGGGATGTAATAGAGATCGAGTCCGCCAGTTCGGCTTTGCCTTGTAAATGACTACAACTTTAAAAAAACAATCGAGATCAGTCTGCATCCCGCACCTCCGGCAGACTCGATCTCTATTACATCCCGCCCTAAGTGCCTTCAGTGCTAAAACCTGTGCCTGATATAGAGGGGCTGCCTGTTCCTGTACCTCTGTGTACCAGTGAATCGGGGACATCAGAGGAAAGAGAGTCAGAAGATACAGAAATTACAGAGGAGTAGTACCCAAAAACGCAAGACAAATCACCTCACATGAGTGAACAGGAAACGCTTCCATGTGGGAGGGGGTTCACACTTTTACTGATACCACTGATTATAGTAGGGGTTAGCAATTCCTCTAGTTGGAGCAGCAGCTTAATCGTAATTTGATCACCACTATTGGTCAGCCTACAGATGGGTCTAGCCTCCTGGCATGTTAAACAGCCCTTCTAGTTGCGCCATGCCGTGACTCAGTAGTGCCAAGCATCTTTTCGTGTGTCTTTGGCACTAGTATTTTGTTGCTGCTCCTGCTCTTTTCTCGATTGACACCTTAAAAAGATTGGGAGCTACAGCTGTGCCCACATCAGTGGCGGGCTGGGCCGGGGGGGCAGGGCAGTCTGTGTCACACGGACGGAGTTCGGTCAGCGCTACACAAGTGACAAACACACAGCCGCCGGCACCGGCAGCTGTGTGTTTGTTTTGATCAGCAGCCAATGAGAGTCTGACAGATGGCAGATGGCGGCAGCGGGAGCGGGGATTCAGGTAAGTGTTTTTTTTTTTTTTGTTTTTATATTACGTGTGTCTACTGGGGGGAGTCTGGAACTACTGGGGGCACTACAAGGGGGGTGGGGGACTACTACTACTGGGGGCACTACAAGGGGGTTGGGGGACTACTACTACTGGGGACTGCTACTACTGGGGGAACTACAAGGGGGGTGGGGGACTACTACTACTGGGGACTGCTACTACTGGGGGCACTACAAGGGGGGGACTACTGCTACTGGGGGCACTACAAGGGGGGCTACTACTACTGGGGGCACTACAAGGGGGGTACTACTACTGGGGGCACTACAAGGGGGGGACTACTACTAGGGGCACTGCATAGGGGGAGGGAACTACTACTAGGGGCACTACATAGGGGGAGGGAACTACTACTAGGGGCACTACATAGGGGGAGGGGACTACCACTGGGGGCACTGCATCGAGGGACCACTGCTGGGGGCTCTATATAAAGGGCAATACTGGGGGTACTGCATAGGGGAGAGACTACAACTGGGGCCACTATTTAAGTGGCATTGCATAAGGGTTACCACTATTGGGGGCACTGCCTGGGGGGTGGACTGCTACTGGGGGCACTATATAAGGGGCACTGCACAGGGGGGACCACTACTGGGGGAACTATATAAGGGGCTTACTACTGGGGGCACAAGGGGCACTGCATAGAGGGGATCACTACTGGGGGCACTGCTGGAGGCCTGCATAAGGGTGTTCTCTCCTGTGGCACACGGGGGCACTGCATATGGGTACTACGACAGGGGGCTGCCCCTAATCTTTATTTTTACCTTACATTAATCCCATATGGACCCGTCTCCTCCCTGGAACACTTGAGGGGGGGGCGCCGTAGCACGCACATTCTTCGGGCACCCTGCCTACACGCTACTCCTCTGCCAGGGCCGCCTGCATGCATTTGCCCCCCAGGCTAAAAGTTGCCAGCCAGCCCCTGGCCCACATACATCTATCCTCCGTGCTACAAGTCGCGCCACACATAACGTGGGAGCTCAGTGTCTTTTTGTGTGTCGTTTTACCTTTAAATGCGTCTTTAATCGCATAATTATGTGAATAGATAGCACAAGCAACTTCTGCTGATTAAAATGATATGCAGCATGCCTATGTTGTCCATCTGCGGATGTATCTGCATGCTAAACACTACGTTACAGTGTTACAGCCGCTGACACTGTAATGTAGCATTTCGCATGCAGATACACCCGCAGTCACTCCGAAAACATAGGCATGCTGCTTATCACTTTTATCAGCAGAAGCTGCTCCTGCTATCTATTCACATCGTTGTGTGAATAAGACGCATTTGAAGGTAAAAAGACACACGAAAAGACACTCAACGCTACCGTGTCACACTGAGCGTTATGTGTGGTGCAACTTGTAGCGCATGGAGGTTAGATGTATGTGGGCACATCTGTAGCTCCCAATCTTTTTATGGTGTCAATCGAGAGAAGAGCAGGAGCAGCCACAAAATACTAGTGCTGCCACCAGTCATGACAAATCAGATACTAGTCCTTCAACATCATCTACTAAAGCGTCAGGGCATCTGAAATAGAAAAATCTATATTTTACAATGGAAAAGAAAAAAAACACCTCTAATAAAGAGAAAGTTTAGTGCAGAAACACATAAGATTGCCAACATGCCATTCACCACACGTAGTGGCAAGGAAAGGCTCAGGCCTTGGCCTTTATTTATGAGTGGTGGTTCTGCAACTGCTATCAGTGAGGCATCTTCTTCTGCCTCTCATGACAATGCAAGCCCTTCTCACTCAGAGTGTAGAAGAGATGTAAAAAAAATAAAACCCACAAAATCAGTAAAAATAACCACTAAGGCAGTAGAACAAACAGTGTGTTGTTCAGAACCGTCACAAATCCCTGAGGAGAGTCTAAGGGGTAAATTTACTATTGCTCGATTTGCAGGTCGTTTTGAGGAGTGATTTAGCACTTCTCAAATCGACTCAAATCGCATGCAGTGAAAAACGTTTTTTCACTGCATTTACTATTAGTCGATTTGTTTTGCGATTTGCGAAACAAATTCGATTTGAGTCGGTTTTGAAGAGTGATTTGCTGTTTGATTTGGCAAGTTCATGTCCAAATCGAATGGCAAATCACCCTTCAAATCCCCGACACAACGAACTGCTTCCTGCTTTCACTTTCATCATGAGCAGTTCGTTGTCACACAGATACATGCGGACATCAGTGAGATGCCTGCATGTATCTCACTGTAAAAAGCGTCTAAAGAGTTAATTTAAGGGAAAAACAAATGTGAGGTCACCCCCCAAAACACAACCAGCCCCGGACTTTGCCAACCCTGTTCTGGTTGACTAAGTACAGGGAAAAAATGACGTAGGGTCTCACTGTACTTAGTACAACCAGCACAGGGCTATGGGAAGCAGAGCTGCTTCTGGATTTGCAGGGAAAAATTTGCGTAGGGTCTCCCTGTAAGTTCCAGAACCAGCCCTGGACCCTTTCTAATGGGGGGCTGATGCCACAGCCAGGGGTCTCCTTCTCCAGGGCACCCCTAGCCTGGGCTGATAGCCCGGGGGTGTCCCCGCCATCCCTGGGCGGTGGGTTGATTGTGACAGTA
Organism: Taudactylus pleione; assembly: GCA_031769625.1. Classification (NCBI taxonomy): domain Eukaryota; kingdom Metazoa; phylum Chordata; class Amphibia; order Anura; family Myobatrachidae; genus Taudactylus; species Taudactylus pleione. The sequence continues at coordinate 5,987,470 of JAUIMM010000350.1, read as the reverse complement.
TGGTGTAAAATAGATATAAATAAACATTATCTTTCCAGTAGAACTGCAGGTCCCGGCAAGCCTCCCCTGCATGCTGGTACTTGGAGAACCACAAGTACCAGCATGCGGGGCATTAAGGGCCCACTGGGACTTGTAGTTCACCTGTAAAGAAATGTCACAAGAAACACACACACACCTTACAAAGTATAACTTTAATACATACATACACAGACTCACACAATATTCACCTATCTTACCTCCATTGGTCCCCTTCTTCATTAGGCATCCATGGGTTAAAATAAAAAAACTATAAATCGGACCCTCGCATTAAGAAGTAATCAGTCTAACCCGATGGATTACTCCTTCCCGAATGAAGCACACAAACGCGGCTTCATCCTTGAAGCTCCGTGTCTGTGCATTTATTGTCTGAGAGAGGTCAGGCCCCGCCTCTCAGCCAATGAACGGCTCCACCATTGTACTCAATGGTGGGAGCCGCAGGGTTACTAAAGTTTATCCTGCAGCTCCCACCATTGAGTACAATGGAGGAGGCGGTCATTGACTGAAAGGTGGGGCCTGACCTCTCTCAGCCAATGAACACACAGACACAGAGCTTCAAAGGATGAAGCCGCGTCTGTGCACTTAATTCGGGAAGGAGTAATCCATCTGGTTAGACTGATTACTCCTTAATGCGAGAGTCTGGTTTATTGTTTTTTTATTTTAACCCATGGATGCCTACTGGAGAAGGGGACCAATGGAGGTAAGATAGGTGAGTATAGTCTGTGTGTGTATGTATATAAGTTACACTTTGTAAGGTTTGTGTGTGTTTCTTGTGGCATTTCTTTACAGGTGAACTACAAGTCCCAGTGGGGCCTTAATGCCCCGAATGCTGGTACTTGTGGTTCTCCAAGTACCAGCATGCAGGGGAGGTTTACTGGGACCTGCAGTTCTACTGGAAAGACAATGTTTATTTATATCTATTTTTACACCACACTGTCACAATCAACCCACCACCCACTACCCAGGGGTAGCGGGGATAGCCCAGGGCTATCAGCCCAGGCTAGAGGTGCCCTGGAGAGGGAGACCCCTTTTTTTGAAGGGGTCTCCAACTAATCCACCTCCTATGTGTGTAATTATTTTTACCCAAATCAAGACAATTGTCTTGCCACTTGTAGTGTTTGTAAAGCCAAAGTAAGTAGTAAGTAGGGGTAGGTACTTTAACCATCTAGGAACATCCTCCAAGTCCCATCATTTGCAGTGCGTGCATGAAAAGTTTTTGTCAAACTCAGAAACTTATACTAAAAAAGTTACAACAAGCAGTCCAGCATCAGCTAGCTCCCTTCTCCCTGCACATACAATCTCCTACACCAACATCTTCATCATCAACATCCTTAATCATGATCTGAAGTAGTCCTCCATCCAATTTGATAAGGCTGAGTCCTCCCCTATCAAGGATTCCTCAGAAGAATCATTGAGCACTAGGCTTGCTGCTGCTACCCCTGGTGGTGGATCTTCGTCCCAGAAGGGGAGCAAGAAAACTATTACAAGTAGTAGTTTCATAATAAACTTGACTGTTAAACAATCCTTTGATATGAGGAAGCAAGTATGACAGCTGCACCCAGATACACAGCAGATCACTGACGCCATAACAGCTATGCTGGTATTATATCTGCATTCAATATCCGCCATTAATGCAGTGTGTTTTAGACAGGTAATGAGGTCCTATGTCCCCGCTACCAAATACTACCTAGATTCCACTTCACTAGAAAAGCAATTCCCCGTCTGTACATAGACGTTAAAAAAGCTTAATTAGTTGGCTCCAAAATGCAGTTGTGCCCACTGTCCACTTAACCACAGATATGTGAACAAGTGGAATTGGGCAAACTAAAAATGTCATGACTGTGACAGCCCACTGGGTGGGTGTATTGCCTTCAGCAGCACCAACAGCAGCATCTAACAAATGCCAGCTCATTCAGAGGCAGGCTACTTTCTGTATCACAGGCTTCACTAAGAGGCATACCGGTGGTCAACCTCTTAGAAAAACTTAGGGAAGGCATTGCAAAATGGCTTACCCCACTTGGCCTCTCCTCGGGATTTGTGGTTTCTGACATCACAAATATTGTGAGCATTACAGCCGGGTGATTTTGAACATGCCGCATGCTTTGCTCACACAATCAATTTGGTGGTGCAGATTTTTTTTGAAAGCAAGAGGTAATAATGTGGAATTCCACCCTTTATATGCTTCAGCAGATGGAGGAACAGCAAAAGCCATCCAAGCTACACAGGGAGCCATGACATAGGGAGAATGTACCTTACTCCAGCGCAGTGGAGAATACCTTCCGTGTTGTGCAAGGTGCTGAAACATTTCAAAGTTGTCACCTGTGAAGTGAGTTCAGACACTGCCAGCTTGAGTCTCACTTCACCAGGATTCAAGGGTTGTCAACATCTTAAAATCAGATCAAAACATTTTGGTGACTGTGCTTGATACTAGGTTTAAGTCATACGTCGTGTCTTTCTTTCCAACGGACACAGATCTGAAGACATGCAAAGAGTTGTTTGCGATCAATTTGTCAGCTCAAGTGGCACGTGACACGCGGGAACATCTCCTCCTTCAGTTTCTCCAGCAACTGCGGCTGTCAGGAAAAAACTCATCTTTCCTAAGAGATCCACTGTTGATGCAGATAAGTCAATACAACATTTTGACATCTGGTCCGGCCTAAAAGAATTGTCGAAAATTAGTGACACCTCTACAGCGACTCCATCTAATACGGTTAAAGAATGGTTGTGGATTATTTTAATGATAGCATCCAAATAGGCATGCCAGACAGTCCATCTGACTACTGACTGGAAAAAAGGCAATTTGGAGGCATTGCACAAACTGGCTTTGCTTTACTTAAGCTACCCACCCTCCAGTGTGTACTCAGAAAGAGTTTTCAGCACAGCCAGGGACCTTGTCAGCAATCGGCATAGGATGCTACTAACTAAAAATGCGGAAAATATGATTTTCATCAAAATGAACTACAAATTCCACGAGGAAGAATTTTACCTGCAATTACGTCAAAGTCCAGCGGCACCTGTGATTGTGGATTCCAGCGGGACTAATTAATATTGTGTGAAGATGATGTACACACTGATGAGGATGATAATGACATAGAGATCGCCAGCAATGACAGCTGCCTATTGCTAGCTTCTTTTGTGGGGGCCCAAACAAACCAATCACTTCAGCCACAAAAGTGGCAGTCCCTGTCCTTAAAGTGATTGGTAAACTGTGCATGTCCTGTTTAACAACATAAGGGTGAGTGGGAGGGCCCAAGGACTATTCCATCTTGCACATCTTTTCTTTGCATTATGCGCTGTTTGGATCATTGCTGACATTTTTATAATTTATTAAACTGCCATCCTCTCTGCCACTGCTGTGTAGTAATGTTTCATAGATGTATAAACTGCCGTGCGTTTGTGCTGCTGCTCTGCCGCTTACTGTACCCAGCCAGCTCGCTGCAGCCCTTGGGTAATATTGGTGAAAAGTAGTGAAAACAATATTGTGAGCTATGAGGTGGTCAAAATTAACCGGAAATGACTGGAAATTAATGTTATTAAGGTTAATAATACTGTAGAAACAAAAACAATATAGATACCAAACATGTGAGGGTGGTTTTGCTAAACCAGAACCAAAACATGAAAGGTAATCCATATCCAAAACACGGGGGTCAATGCACATCTCTAATTTATAATATAGGACCGTACATCCATCAGGTACCGGGGCTGCCGAACGACGCAGCTGTTTAATCGTATACGTGAGCTCCTTTTCAGTGCTAACCCTATTAAGGAAGGCAGTTTGCTCCTCCGATACTCTGGGAGGTTGATAATATCAAAGATAGTCACGTATTTTAATCCATAATTGCTAAGGATCTGTAGTCTCAAAAGGGAGATTGTATAATGAAGCATAAAATTCTTTGAATTCTTGAGTCATCTCTTTAGGGTCGTATGCCAATTCACCATTGGAACATCAGAGAGAGATGATCCTGTTATGTGTGCGCTTGGCCCTTAACTTTTGAGCTAGTAGGGTGTCCGCTTTCTTTTCCTTATGGAAATATCTTGCCTGGATCTAATGGAGAGTTTTTGCGGCTTTTTTTTTTTTTTTATTAGAAAGAATTTGATTCAATTGCCCCTTAAATTATAACATTTTCAAATATGTATTTTTTGGGGGAAAATTTTGGTGTCCGAGAGTGAAAGAAGAAATTTGGTGTTCCAATTCTCTTATATGAGTCCTCTCTCGAGCCACAGAAAGATTACTCAAGACCCTGACGAGAGTGTCCTAATGGGCCTCCCAGACGATAGAAGGGGAGATCTCTACGGAGTCATTGGTAAGATTATAGTCAGTAATTGCTTGTGCAATCGTTATGAAAAAGAAGAGTCTGATTAAGTCTATGCATCTGAGGCCAGAAGTAATGTTCTGAATAGTACACTCAAACTCTATGGCAGAATAATCCGACCAGGATACCAGCATTATAGTCCAGGTGATTACTATCTCACCGGGCAATCCTTAATAAAACCTTTTTTAAATATGCACACTGGGTTGTATTCCATTATAACAGGGATACTTATCTACTTTGTAAAAATCATTTCAGGGAGATTGGTTAAGCAAACTGAATGCACATGCAGCATGCCTAGAGGGGGCTTGTCCTTCTCTGCACAAGGGCAGTATCTAGCTTTACCCATTGGTCATATCTGGTGACCAGCAGGAAAAAAAAAATATACTGTATAAATTTAATATGTACAAAAAGCATACATACAGCAGACTTACATAAATAACAGTAGATACAATGTTTTTCTGCCTTCTCTCCTGGGCTGACCAAGTCAAAGTGTCAGTAGTTGTGGCATTTCCCATGACACTTGCGATCTCAGGATCCAACCGAATTCACACCTACGACTAACGCTGCCCAACACAAACAATTGGGGGAGGGGATTAGAAAAGAAAACACAGAGAGAGACATTTGTATACATATAAAATTTGAGACAGGAACAGGAGATGAGGAAACATAGAAAGGGGTGATCAGAGGCAGACTTGCAAAAGGAGTTTAGAGTAGAGAGACACAAGTAATTTGAAAACAAAAATGAGGGGCAGAGAGAGAGTGATTGAGACAGACACAGGGGGGGAGGAAAGGACCTAGGAAGCACAGGAAAATAGAGCTCAATATAGTGTCTATATTCACTTGTGGAATATCCTTAAACAGAATTTAATCTTTAAGGTGTTTTAAAATATAGAAAATCAAATTTGTCAGGGGTTCTCTAATGAATCAATTTTTATTCAACAAGAATGATCGCCTAGGCCCAATAAGCAGCATACGTTAATGTGCTGTAAAGGTGATTGTAATTGTACAATGATAATAAACAAAGCCACAAGAGTCCTCCTTGTGCAATAAAAATATATTGCCTAATGCAAATTAAAAGCACATATAAAATAATAATCTCCACAGCAGTTACCCCGCTGTAATTGTCAGCTTCCAAGGACCTGTCAGGCCCACCTTGACTTAGCACTTCTGTCTTCATGGAACTCATTCAGAGCCGCTCGCTAGATGCGTTCGCTCGCACCCTGCATATGCAAATCCCCCGCACGTCCAGCAAGGCAGGCGAATGTACGGCAAGGCATTAGCACGTCCATTATGTCTTGGCATGCGATCACTTTGTGTATGCAGACGCCCACCAGCCATTCATAAGACGCCCACTTGCGCACGTCATCTCCTGGAAGTGCATGAAAACATTGGTACATTGAGCACCATTGGATGCAGTTGCAGAGCTTGAGGTAGAGTATACCTGGCTGCAAGCACTGCGATCACTTCAGTGTAAAATACAACCAAGTGACGTGTACTATGACGCTGCCTGTTAATTATGCTCGCCTCTGAAACGGCGTTGAGACACTCAGGCACGCCTGCGTTCGCACCTCCACTCCCCGTTTCTAGTGGCCTGCCCCTGTTACCACCCACAAACGGCCTCTCCTGTCACTCATTCAGCTGGGCTGTCTATGCTGGGCGAGCAAACGCTTCCCGATCTTTTGCAGTGGTTCGCGCGCATGCATTGCAATGTATACGCAGATTGCAAATATCGGTCAGCTATGAGCATTTGCATCCTACCGAGCGTGTGGACCCCTCTTTGACCTGCAAATTGCATCTGTACACTCGACCCCCAGCTGCATCACAAAAGATAAGCTAAGCTGCACTAAATGGACAAGAAGCCTTGCAGCCCTTCAGCAGACAACCTGTGGCTCCCTGACTCTCCACTGCAACCAGACTGTTGCCCACAGGTGAGATTTGTTGCCAGACCCATTTTGGTGAGTAGGTCAATTGTACTTGTCGTGTCATGACAGGAGGAGCTCAATATATGCATATGTACATATACACATCTTATGTTGCTTTCCTTTCAGGTACATTTACTCTTTACTTATTTATTTGGATGTAGAGTGCTTCTCCAAACTTTTCCTAGTTTAGGTACTGCTTAACCCTAGTTACATATTTGTCTGTCTTTTCCCAGTCACTTGTCTTGTGCCTCCCTTTCTGTGTCCTCTGGTAACCTCTCTGTTAGTATTTCTTTAGTTGCTTTCCTTGCTCTATGTTGGCCTTATTTAGAATTACAAACAAATCATATAAAAGGTGTACATTTGCTCATGGGCAAACCATGTTGCAATGCAAATTTTATTTATTTATCTGAGCAGGTTAAATGCTGTTGCTTTAATCTGCAGCACATAATTACTGGGCAGCTTTATTTTAACACTGCACCTTAGAGTGAGTTGAGCTAGAGACATACTTACCGACTTTCTGGCTGCCCCCAGCCAGGTCGGTACAGCAGGGGGCGTGGTGGTGGCACTAGTGGGCAGTGCCGATATTGCCGGCATTTTAAAGCAGGGGGAGGCAAATCGCGTCATGGGTATATTTGGGAATATTGTATTAGTCAGATAGAGTTAATATGTCTACTTGGTGTCAGGTGGGCAAAAACTTGGGGCTGAATCTTGTTACTAGTGGTGAATATAAGTCTTAGAGGGAGGGAAGGAGTTTATATCCAGGTCTCCTGGGCAATAACTGTAGGCAGGGGCTTCAGTATATCCTCAGTATGCCAAAGGAATATATATGTCAGTGTTATAATCCATATTTATGAAACATAATTCTGGAACAGTAGGCAAAAACTTTATGCTGGATGTTCTAATTAAATGTGTTCTTCTTCCTCATGATCCTGAGGCAAACCTTCTCCTCACCGCTCTCAATACCTTAGAGGACAAGAACGCAGTATCAGTGAGATGTGACACTATGTTGCAGTTTAAGTGATAAGTAAGTTTAATTCACTTACCCAATCTGGTGCTGCTGGTCCATCACCTGTCTGTGAGTCCTCTGATGATAACGTGCCTGTGAGTGGGAGTAGGCTATAGGGTCTGAGGGTGCATCTTTCAATAATGTAGAGGCTCCAATATAAATTACTGTTTATTGGTCACTTTAAAAGCTATGCACTATGAACCAAGGTAGCAGTCACAGCTTCATATACAAGGTTAGGAAAATAAAAGTCTGTAATGCTGCCAATGCGTTTCCTCCCATAAAGGGACTTTATCAAGGGCAAACCCGGGAGAGTTGCCTGCTCTTGCGGGGGGCCGGGAGCACCACCCGATTTGAATCGGGAGAGTAGGCAACCATGGCTACAGTAGGCTAAAGATGGTTACACATTAGGCAATTTTTTAAGCAATTTGTCACCCGCCGGCATTTTCAGATCTGCCGAACATGCAGCTAAATATGAAGAGGTGACTGATGATCTGATCCCATGCATTTGGATGCAGTGAGGGAATGACAAATTGTGCAGTCGTTCAACAAATCGTGTGCCGTGTACGGACTGCCTGACATGTCGTCCATCGCATCTGCCATCGGCTGGGTACACAGGCCGTCTAGTGTGTACCCAGCTTTAGTCCCCCTCTCTAGGCTAAAATTACTGTAGCTGCACATTTTGAATTTTGCTCCCACAGCAAATTGTGTGAAAGGTTCACTGTTGCACCTTCTAGCTCGGGGGCGGTTTAACAGAGAAGGGGGCCCGTGTGCAATACCTGTGCGGGATCTCCTCTCTCACTGGCAGAGATGGTGAGTAGACTCTTTGGAAAAAAGGCGGTCGTGCCACTTTCCCAGTGATCCCAACACTGGAAATGTAAGTAGAATGTTTGGGTCCATATGGTGCGGTGTGGGCCCACCTGGACACAGGGGCCTGTGTGCACAGCACAGCACACCCTACACCCTACACCCATTATAGATACGCCTGTGTTCTAACTGGACTATTTATTAAACTTAAATCGTTTTAACATAAGAAATTGTAATTTGAAGATCAGCTATTTATTAAACCCCCTAACGCCAGATTAATCACAGCTTTCTTAGATGTCAACATAGTTATCGCCTTCTCTACGGTGTCAATCCAATTAGGTGCGAATTGCGAGTTGGTTTCTTGAAACTCGCAGACTTCGCATTGAAGCGCGCTCCCGAGAATTCTTCAATCCAATTAAAAAATGCCTATTCGCACAACTCGCAGCAGAGGGGTGTGAACTGACTGAAAATGAGATTTGAGAGAAATGCATGAAAATGTGGGGAGACCATCCTGGACCCCCAAAAATTGAGAGGACCGTATAGAAGGCTGTTTGTAGGCATTAGGAAGGTACTGTAAGTTTTTAAATTTTGTCAAATGGCTGATTTGTGTTGTTTTTTTTTTTAAATACAAGAAAATTATAAAAAAATTACTTTTTTCGTTTTAATCTCAAACAAATTAAACGAAAAATGCAAAAAAACAAGTAAGAAAAAGGGTGATTTTGGAGTACTTTGAGGGCACCTTGAAAAAAAAAAAAAAAAAGAAAAACAATTATTATTCAACTAAACAATTATTGTACTTAAATTTGGGGTGCCTAAACTAACAAAAAAAATTACATGTAATTATTGGGCTAATTAAGCTAATTGGAAACTTCCAATTGCCTAATTAGTCATTAGGGTTGTCCAAGGGGTTCAGCAGTGTCCAGACATTTTATCCTTAAAATAAAGATTTTTCTTTCTATCTCTCACCCTTAGGGCGGTGCGAATGGAAGTTGCGAATTCAGTCTGACTGATTCAGTGCGAGTTGCTAATTAGATTGCAAAATGAATTCGCTATGTGATTTCGAAGTTAAAATAGCACCTCGCACCTAATTGGATTGATCCCATGTCTCTAAGGGGACGGCAATATTACCTAAGTTTTGGAGCCTGTCCTAGTTGAAATATGGAGAGCACTTCTGTGCTACCTCCATGAATGCTCCTTAGATTAAGTGTTCTCCTTTACCAATAGGGATGTGTTTGGGAGTTTTTTTTATTAATTAAAATGCTTTTCCTAAAGGTATGTTTTTTGTTTTTACAGTTGGACTGCAAGCATCAGTAGGCCCAAGAAGACAAGGCATGCTGTGTACTACAGGGAAACAGCATTGTTTTGCAGGCCTGAACAGCCTAGGAAACACATCCTTGTGCTGACTAGCCTAAAGCTGGTTTGACATAAAGTGGCTGGACCATACTATGTGGGTTTCCCTGCTTAAGTGCAGACAGCCCTTGCTAGCAATAATTTCGCACTTTGGGCATTATAGATATATTTTTTTACCCCAGGCAGGGCGGCACTCAGTAGACTTTCAATCAATGTTCAAATACTTTTATTAGCTCCAACTTTCGCAGTTCCCCCCTTTGTCAGGGACAGCAGTTACAAAATACATATACAATCAACAGACATATATATATATATAACCACAATGAAGATCAAAATCAGACTCACCTGGAGGACGCCAGATCTGCAGCAACTCGAGACGCACGCTCACACAGGGTGTAGCTGCTCTCCAGACGTCACAAGTCTGTGCCTCACTCTAATTATTATTATTACCAGTTATTTATATAGCGCACACATATTCCCGCAGCGCTTTACAGAGAAGATCTGGACAGTCGCTTTAAAAAAAATTAAATAAATAATAATAATAATTACCTTGAAACCCGATTATGGTGTTTAAAACATTTTTGTTTATTTGTTCCAGACTTTCAAGATCACTCCTGGCTGTGGAAGTTTTTGATTCTTATTTCTTCTGTAGTCTACACAATAACGGATTTATTTATTACCAGTTATTTATATAGCGCACACATATTCCGCAGCACTTTACAGAGAATATTCGGCCATTCGCATCAGTCCCTGCCCCAGTGGAGCTTACAATCTATATTCCCTACCACATATACACGCACACACATACACACTAGGGTTAATTTTTGGTGGGAGCCAATTAACCTACCAGTATATTTTTGGAGTGTGGGAGGAAACCGGAGTACCCGGAAGAAACCCACGCAAGCACAGGGAGAATATACAAACTCTAATGTGTACTTATTGCTAAGCAACAACAATGCGGCAATACAATACATACCCACAATATAAAAATATCGGGAATAATCTGTAGAGTAATAGATACATTACCTACATGAACAAAATATGTTTAGTAAGACCTAAATCATCTGTGCAGACAATAATTAAAGCTTAATCCGAAACCAATTATACTAAGCATCAGCGATAACTAATATATATTATAATATCATGTAGAAAAAGGATGGGGGTTTAACCCCCTATTGTTCCTCAGCACACTGATTAGTACCTGCAACAATATATGAAAACTATATGGTCATAGAAATCAGAGATATTAGTTGCATGCATTTGCAAATACATGGGAAGCTGCTAGGCCACGTCACGGTTTCTCTGTCACTAGCAGTCCCTAACACTAAGGGGTTCACATCCAGGGCGCAGTGCACCCCAAAAAATGTCAAGCCCAGGACCCCCCCAGGGCATCACATGAAAAATGGAAAAAGAGTGACAGTGCAGTGTAAAGTATAGGTGTGTAAGACTAATTAATGAGTGTTGGAAAAAGGGGTTAAAATATATGTGATTACATGAAAAAAATACAAACATAATATGTGATGTAAAAAGCAACTATGTGTATTAAGTGGTGATGCCATGAGGGGGCCCAGCCAGACCAAGTCGGGGGCCTTACGCCCGAATGCTCACCCCAAATGTAAAATATACCAATTATAAGGCCTCATGATAAAGGCACATATAAATTTTGTCAAATGTAAGGCCTCCTGATAAAGGCACATACATAAATGCATCCACATTGAGAGCCAGCTTACCTGGGAGTCACCCCTGGGAACTCCAACTAGCACTACTAGAACCAGCATGCCCTACTAATGCTGGCTCCTTCATGCCACTCATACCAAACAAACAAAAAAAAATGTAAGGCCTTTATCAGGAGGCCTTACATTTGACAAAATTGATATGTGCCTTTATCAGGAGGCCTTATAATTGGTATATTTTACATTCGGGGTGAGCGTTCGGGCATAAGGCCCCCGGGGCTGGTCTGGCTGGGCCCCCTCAAGGCATCATCACTTAATACACATAGTTGCTTTTTACATCACATATTATGTTTGTATTTTTTTCAAGTAATAATTCACATATAATTTAACCCTTTTTCCAACACTCATTAGTCTTACACACCTATACTTTACACTGCACTGTCACTTTTTCCATTTTTCGTGTGATGCCCTGGGGGGGTCCTGGGCTGGACGTTTTTCGGGGTGCACTGCGCCCCGGATGTGAACCCCTTAGTGTTAGGGACCGCTAGTGACAGAGAAGCCGTGACGTGGCCTAGCAGCTTCCCATGTATTTGCAAATGCATGCAATTGATATCTCTGATTTCTATGACCATATACAGTCAGGTCCATAAATATTGGGACATTGACAGAATTTTCATATTTTGGTTTCTATTCACCACCACAATGGCTTTGAAATGAAACAAACAAGATGTGATTTAACTGCAGACTTTCAGATTTAATTTGAGGGTAATTACATCCAAATCAGGTGAACGGTGTAGGAATTACAACGGTTTCTATATGTGCCTCGCACTTTTTAAGGGGCCAAAAGTAATGGGACAAACTAAACAATCCTAAATCTAACTTTCACTTTTCAATACTTTGTTGCAAATCCTTTGCAAGCAATTACAGCCTGAAGTCTGGAATGCATAGACATCACCAGACGTTGGGTTTCATCCCTGGTGATGCTCTGCCAGGCCTCTACTGCAAATGTCTTCAGTTCCTACTTGTTCTTGGGCCATTTTCCCTTCAGTTTGTCTTCATCAAGTGAAATGCATGCTCAATTTGATTCAGGTCAGGGGATTGACTTGGCCATTGCATAACATTCCACTTTTTAGCCTTAAAAAAACTCTTTGGTTGCTTTTGCAGTATGCTTCGGGTCATTGTCCATCTGCACTGTGAAGCGCCGTCCAATGAGCCCTGAAGCATTTGACTGAATATGAGCATATAATATTGCCCGAAACACTTCAGAATTCATTCTGCTGCTTTTGTCAGCAGTCACATCATCAATAAATACAAGGGAACCAGTTCCATTGGCAGCCATACATGCCCACGCCATGACACTACCACCACCATGCTTCACTGATGAGGTGGTCTGTTTTGGATCATGAGCAGTTCCTTTCCTTCTCCATACTCTTCTCTTCCCATCACTCTGGTACAAGTTGATCTTTGTCTCATCTGTCATTAGGATGTTGTTTCAGAACTGTAATGGCTTTTTTAGATGTTGTTTGGCAAACTCTAATCTGGTCTTCCTGTTTTTGTGGCTCACCAATGGTTTGCATCTTGTGGTGAACCCTCTATATTAACTCTTGTGATGTCTTCTCTTGATTGTTGACTTTGACACATATACACCTACCTCCTGGAGAGTGTTCTTGATTTGGCCAACTGTTGTGAAGGGGTTTTTCTTCACCAGGGAAATAATTCTTCTGTCATCCACCACAGTTGTTTTCCGTGGTCTTCCGGGTCTTTTGGTGTTGCTGAGCTCTCCGGTGCGTTCTTTCGTTTTAAGAATGTTCCAAACAGTTGATTTGGCCACACCTAATGTTTTTGCTATCTCTCTGATGGGTTTGTTTTGATTTTTCAGCCTAATGATGGCTTGCTTCACTGATAGTGACAGCTCTTTGGATCTCATATTGAGAGTCGACAGCAACTGATTCCAAATGCAAATGTCACACCTAGAATCAACTCCAGACCTTTTACCTGCTTAATTGACAATGAAATAACGAGGGAATAGCCCACACCTGTCCATGAAATAGCTTTTGAGTTGATAGTCCCATTACTTTTGGCCCCTTAAAAAGTGGGAGGCACATATTGAAACCATTGTAATTCCTACACCTTTAACCCGATTTGGATGTAATTACCCTCAAATTAAATCTGAAAGTCTGCAGTTAAAGCACATCTTGTTTCATTTCAAAACCATTGTGGTGATGAATAGAGGCCAAAATATGAAAATTCTGTCAATGTCCCAATATTTATGGACCTGACTGTAGAATTCATATATTGTTGCAGGTACTATTCAGTGTGCTGAGGTACAATAGGAGGTTAAACCCCCCTCCTTTTTCTACTTAGTATGACCCCTCCCTTTCATGCACCTGAATAGTGCTGCTAGATTGATTGAGCAGCTGCCATTTTTTGTTTATTATATTATCATGATGGCTAATAAATCAACACAGATTAAATCCCCATAGTTAAAACCATATAAATAAAAAAGGGAGAGAACATAAATTCATTAATATTAGCACACTTAGAATCTTTATAAAAAAAACCTATATATTGAAATGGGTATTATCTCAATCCTATAAAAAACATTGGAGACACAACATCTCATTTAACCCTTTTGGTGAAATCGTATTTAGAGTATGGATCCACTTACTCTCCTTCTGCATCAGGATCTAATTTCTATCACCTCCCCTCCCTAAAGGTGGAACATGGTCTAATAGAATCGCTCTTATAGAAGCGACCCCATGTTTGAAAAGAGCACAGTGTCGAGCAACAGGTTGCTCACTAGTCCCACTGGCTATAGCCTGTCGTTTTTTAAATTGACGTGGGTTTTACCCACATAAGACAAGATACTGAGGCAGGTGAGCATATAAATCACATGGGTGGTAGAACATGTCAAAGCAAATCTAATACCATATCTTCTACCGGTATGTGGATGACAAAAAGTGTTGCTAACCAGTAAAGTTCGACAAGTGACACATCCTAATCAACGATGGCAACCGACTTTAATGCTCAAAAAATTAGGTTTTTGTTGCCTACTTAATTCCGTAATATCCAATTTGACGACATGATCTTTAATATTCCTATTCCTCGTGAAGCTTGGCAATAATTTAGTACCTCGTAATGCTGGTAATTCACTATCAATGCCTATAATAGGCTACCACTGTTTGGCCCGTTTGACAATTTGTGTGATATTCGCACTAAAGCGATTAACCCAAGGTATAGATGTCTTCTTTATTTTATTAATATGTCTACCAACAGGAGATAAAAGAACCTCCCTAGGAATGGATAACAGCTTCTATTTAGTCTTAAATAATTCCTGTCGTTGGATCCATACCTTAAATATGATTTCACCAAAAGGCTTAAATAAGACGTTGAGTCTCCAATGTTTTTTAAAGGATTGAGATAATACCCAGTTCAATTAATCAATTAACTTATGTCCTCTCCCTTTTTTATTTATATGGTTTTAACTATGGGGATTTGATCTGTGTTGATTTATTAGATCAGCCAACATGATATTATAATATATATTAGTTATCGCTGATGCTTAGTATGAATGGATTAGGATTAAGCTTTAATTACTGTCTGCACAGAGGATTTAGGTCTTACTAAACATATCTTGTTCATGTAGGTTATGTATCTATTACTCTACAGATTATTCCCGATATTGTTATATTGTGGGTATGTTTTGTATTGCCGCATTGTTGTTGCTTAGCAATAAGTACACATTAGAGTGAGGCACAGACTTGTGACGTCTGGGGAGCAGCGACACACTGTGTGAGCGCGCGTCTTCGGGTGCTGCAGATCTGGCGTCCTCCAGGTGAGTGTGATTTCGATCTTCATTGTGGTTATATATATGTCTGTTGATTGTATACATAGTGTCCACACTCACGTCTTATTAAAATACAATGCTGGGGTTGCTATCCCAAGCAAGGAAAAAACCTTGCCAAAAGACAGTCTCCAAAAAATGAGGGTGCACTCACCAGGCTTCAAGAAATGTTCATAAAATATTGATTTTATTTAGATCATCATAAAACGTACAGCCATCGACGTTTCGGTTCAGTCCAGGGACCTTTGTCAAGATGCAAATATACTTGCTAGGGTGCCCTCCTCAAGTGTAGAAATCACTCCATGTAGAATAGGGAAGATAGGCGGCACTCAATAGACTTTGTTTGACCATAAAAACGTCCTTTATTGGTCCAACATTTCGGGGTCTCCCCCTTCGTCAGGGACAGCAACAGATGCATAACAACAAACAATACAAACATATATAGCAATGATCATTAAAACAATCAATTACTCACCTGCAGAACGCCAGCGTCTGACCACCAGAGTCACGCAACGGAAATCAGTGTCGCGCACCACATGACATCATCATCCGGCAGCTGTTTATTTTGCTATTACATTCCCTCTTGGACCCCCTACTTTCACTACTAGTTTGAGGAAGTGTCTTCCAATAATGGAGAGAAGGTGTGCACCTTATCGTGTCATATCATTCAATTGCTTCCTAAATGTAAATGTGTGTAACCTCTGAATAACCTCTAACCTCTACATAAGCAGCAACACATTTTAAACACAAACAATTTAACAATTCGGCAAAATATTTAAATGCAAAAGTTTGAACAATTGTTTGTGTCAAATACTGTTCCATAGGTATCCATTTAATAATGACAGACCCTGTGTAATCAGTACTCAGAAACGCAGTTCATTTTACAAGCACAAGTTTTTTTTTCTAGCAGAGATTAAAATACTTGCAACATTTGACACAAGGGTTTCCATAGTTGCAGAAGTACCAGTATTTAAAGCGATTGAGAGATACCTTTATACTCTTATGCCTTTCCTGGGATTCTTTAAAGGAGATCTGCACTGGTACTAAGCATGCTGGTCTTATTAACAAAACGTGTTCTCAAATCCCCTCTGTCTGGTTCCCATTTCATACAGATGCTAAAAAGTCATTGACAATACTGAAACAGGTCACAGACAGTAGCCAACAGAACAGCAGCATCAATTATTAAAGGCTCTGGGGGAACAAGTGGATTTGATTCAGTCCTTCAAGGGTTAATTGGGAGGAATAACAAAGATTAAACATCATTTTGTTCTTTAGGAATCTTTCCGCTTAGTAACAGTTGGTGGGTTAGGCAGCAAGCCTCCCAAATTGCTGTAGGGCGGTAGGCATAGGCTTACCATACTACCCTTCTGCTCCACGGGAGGCTTCTGTCCTCCCTGAGCTCGCCTTAGGACACCTGCGTTACAGTTTGACATGAATTACACAGGTTCTGTAGCTGATTAAAACCAGGAGAAATGCAGACTTGAAGTCAGCTAGCCCCAGAACCTGTGTAATTCATGAGTGTCCCGGTGTAAAGATGTGGTATGGTAAGCCTATGTAGGCTTGATAAAGTGAAAGAAATTGCACACTCTGGGGGTGATTGGGAGGTGGATGCAGGGAAAGCTTGGGGTGCATGTGTCTGGGAAACACTGCGCATGAGCCCGATGGTTACTGCACAGAGAAGTAGATCAAAATAACATGGAGATCCGTACAATTTGATGAGAATTTCTGGGTGGTGGCTAATGGATGCAGGTGTGTTGGTGTCAGCGACTTGTACTGTCACTGGCGGCCATGGCCATTATATATAGCAGCTGCCATAGGCATGTGCAATATGCAATGTCCGATGGTGTGGCTGAAGGTGCGCCGATAGTGCATCTTTGTACTTTGTCTCAATAGTAAGTCTGTGGCATTACCATAAAGATGCAGTAGTAGCTGCGACAAAGGAAGCAACCGCTACTGCAAACTGCACCCACCTCTGAAACACCCCCAAGCAAGTGCTCAGAGTCTCACGTGCACACCCATGGTCACATGATCACATGTGCACGCTCCCAACAGCCACATTTTTAAAACAGTGGCAATGGAGGATGCAGTATCTGTCACAGGGACAGATTATCTGCATTTTTCTCCATTTACTACTACAGAACAATAGGAGAGACGCAAAGAGATTTGTTTCTCTTACAAGGCAAAGAGAGGTTTAGGACTTTAGTAAAATAGATATTTTTTTTGTCCCATGAGCCAGGATTATGAGCTAGAAGTTGCACATGACAGGACATCCATGAAGTCCCCCTCAGGGGTCTTTGGGCCTGATTCAGAGGCGGTTGCAGCACCAATGTTTGTGCAGTTGTCTGATGTTTTTTGTACTGCGCATGCGTCCTGGTAACCGCTGGACTATGCAGAGCAAAATTTTTTCGCAGGGAGGCAATTTTGGTGAGCGTTCCAGGGAGGTAACAGGGGGCTGTATAGTCAGATACGGGCGTGTCATGGCCAACGGCTGTCTCTCTTTTGCAGTTGCACTGGCAGCCATGTTCCGATGGACATACTGAGCAGACATGGGGCTGTTCTAATGGTGCGACTGATGTGCATCTGATGGTGCAACTTTTTACGCAAAGTGGCGGATTAGGCTGCAGGTGGGGAGGGTTAGGCTGTGGGAGGGAGGGTTGGCGGCGGGAAAGGTGGGTTATGCCATACCTCCCAACATGACCCTCTCCAGGAGGAACACAATTCTCTGGTCTTGGACTTCCCTGGTAAGAGGTTGGGCTGCAGCGCAGTTCAAAATTCAAATAGGGGAGTCACACCAACTGTCACTTTGCACGCTACCAAACATCACTGGCTGGGACTCACTGGCAGTTGGTGTGACTCCCCTATATAAATTTTGGACTGTCCTGCAGCCCCACTAATCATAAATTACCAGGGAAGTCCAGGACCAGAGCATTGTGTCGGTCCTGGAGAGGGTCATGTTGGGAGGTATAGGTTATGCTACCTACCTTCAGGCATCGGGATTCTGACTGTCGGGATGCCGCTGACGGTATTATGACTGCTGGCATCCCGTCCCCAACCCGCCTGAAGCTTGTAGCACAATGATATGATTACTAGGACTAGATCAGTTTTACCTTAAAAGAAGAATTTCACTCAGACCAATTCACTATCGATTAAGAGAACCTCTGCCTTATCTAAAAGAGGCAAATACGACACTGAGATTCAGATGAGGTTTATTGATGAGGCTAAAGCCAGTCACAAAGTACTGTATGCAAATCTTTTGCAGATTAAAAAAGGTCTAAGAGCCAGTCAGAAAGCACTTTCATCAGAGGTGACTGATTACAAAAGCCATGAGGCCAGCACAAGACTATCATGGCTCCACGCAACCAAGAGGTGGTTTTACATACAGACCGCAAGGGAAAGAAAATGATTGTCATGGCTCCAGGTATTCAGCGAGTACCACTCTTATGCAGAAAATCTCAAACTCTACTATGGTCCGTGATTCAAGTCCGTTATTCTGGGACAGACAATTAATTGCCTAATTCAAGAAGTAATTTGAGAACTGGATCATTGGGACAGTATTCCTTGTCCTAAACCACGAGCACTAGTAGATGCCTTTTGTTTTATGACCTTCGTACCTTCTTCACAACGGTCTGTTTTTCCCAACAGAAAGGAATGAGAGGCATATGGTCTTGCCAGGAATCCGTTGTACATGTAAATATGTAGGAACAGCAATACTAGCACTGAGAGCATTAATTCCTGATAATGGTCAAGGAGTTCCCATAGAGCTATGTATGGACAAGAAAACAGCCGTTTCATATATCAACAGAATGGGGGGGGGCACTCGTTCAATACTCTAGGCAGAGAAGATTTGGACATTTAAAATTGGACGATTTAAAGGGACATTCTCCTAAGGTAGGGATGGGCAATGCCCCCTCAGCTGTTGTAGAACTACACATCCCAGCATGCCCTGCCACAGTTTTGCTATTTGGCCAGGCTAAAAATGGTGCAAGGCATGTTTAGATTTGTAGTTCAAAAACACCTGGAGGGCTGCTTATTGCCCACCCCTATCCTAAGGGCAAGGCGTTCGCCCAGAGACCTGAAAGAGTTGGCAGACTCATTGGGGGACATTCAATTCAGTTGAATAGTGCCAGGAAGGTGTTCCCAGAGCTACTCAATTGTCCACATCGCACCCTGCATTTAGTCGAGAAATGACGGCTACCATGCCTTAAGCCGGGTGTTTAGTAGCAGTAACCAGCATTCTCCCACTTAAGTGCCGGCTGCCATGCTGCTAGTGCCCGTGGCCCTAGTTTAGTCAGATTTCTGTTCGCACCTTAGAAAGGTGCGAACAGAAATCCTCTAGTATGGAGTTTACAACGCAGTTAATTGTTCAACATTGCACTGAATTCATTTGCCTCCATTATCTAAACAGTGGATAACCATGAGCAAAGTCGCATTGAAATTCAGTCTTTCAGATGATAGTACAGGTTTTCTGTTGTACAGATGTGGTGCTATTTTCCAATCTATATATCCAAAGTTTGGGCAATGCCCTTTGTGTGGAAGGATCTGAACCATTCTCCACCTACAGATCTGTTGTTGAAAGTTCTGCACAAAATTAGAATGGAACGAGTATCTCAAATAATTCTGGCATGTTTGTCATAGCCAACCAGAGTATGCTTACCTTGATCAAGAAGCTGCACAAGGGTCCCAAGATTCTGCTAGGATTTTCCAGGGACTACTTCCAGGTCCCAAAAGATCTTCTGGACACATTGCCTCACTGCTTGTGTATGGCAACATAACTGATTGCTAACAGACCTAGAATTACTATCACCTATGAGTGCATTCATTAGTGTTCATTCTAGCACCCTGCATCTGTCACAACCCGTGCAGTTCCTCTTTCCTGCCTGGGGTGTCGCTATCTGCTCTGGTGTTTCTAGCACACTCAGCTGGTGCATCAAACTGCTAAAATACAGACCAGAGTGCGCTAGAAGCACCAGAGCAGAAAGCGACACCCCAGGCAGGAAAGAGGAACTGCACGAGTTGTGACAGGTGCAGGGTGCTAGAATGAACACTATTCATGTATGTCTTTCTTGACATATTCAGCATCCCTGAATAGGGAATAAAATATTTGTCTTATTTACTGCAAACTAGCCTGCTTGCTTTTAGTCTTGGCAGCTAGAGGGGACACAAAAACATTCTCGTTCAATCCTGTGGTTCAGTTTCACCTAAACCATGACTCTACAGAGCTTCTTATGTGTAGTTTCTAGTCTATCAACATATGTAGCTCTAACTACTCTGACATGCATAAAACCCTTCTGGCAGAGGGCCTGATTCAGAGCCGCTCGTTCGCTCCGAGCGATGTTCACACAACTGCGCATGCGTCGTAATGCGCATGCGCCAACCAGTCATTGCGGTCGGAAATCGAGCGCTCGTTGACCTCCGGACAACCGCCCCGGCCACCCTGTTGTTAATCCTGTGCACACTACTATTGGAGCGATGCAAAATTGGAACATGATGAACGACACATGGCACCTACCTGAATTGCCACCTTACTACAGCATGTACAAGAAATAACAGGAGATATGGTAAGAACTTACCTTTGTTATCTCTGTTTCTGTGAAGTCCATAGGGTCCACAGGGTTGACCTTGGGGTATAGCTGGATCTGGATCCACGGGCACCACGCAGTTAAAGCTTTAGCTGCTCCCAGGATGCACTTGGGTCCGTCCTCTATAGCCCGCCCCGAGCCACAGGCACCCCAGTTGGTAAGCAGCCAAGGCCGGAGGAGACTAAACAGAGAGAAGGAAGACTGTAACACACAAGAAACCATACTCACAGAAATGGGAGACGGAAAAACCGGTGACCAGCCACACAGCCCATTTGAAGCCAGGTGCGTCAGGGCGGGCGCCCTGTGGACCCTATGGACTTCGTAGAAACAGAGATAACAAAGGTAAGTTTTTACCAAATCTCCTGTTTTCTACTTCAGGGTCCACAGGGTTGACCTTGGAGATGTCCCAAAGCAGTTCAACTAAGGGCGGGGACGCTCCTGTGCAGAAAGGAGAATCCTGCGCCCAAAGGATGCGTCCTGAGAGGCGAAGGTGTCAAACGCATAAAACCTCAAAAACGTCTGAATTGAAGACCAAGTGGCTGCCTTGCACAGCTGAACAGCGGAGGCACCACGTCCAGCAGCCCAAGAAGGACCCACAGACCGAGTGGAATGAGCCTTAACAGAGGCTGGGACAGGTAAACCTTCCTGTATATAAGCCTCACGAACAACAGAACAAAGCCAACGGGCTAAAGTTAGTTTGTTGGCAGGCCAACGCCTCCTGTGAAAATCAAAGAGGACAAACAAAGCATCGGATTTTCGAACAGAAGCAGTCCGGTCCACATAAATTCTGAGAGCACGGACAACGTCCAACGAAGCCTCACCAGCTGTAAGGTCAGGTGACTGAAAAGCTGGCACCACAAGTTCCTGATTGATGTGGAACTTAGAGACAACTTTAGGCAAAAACTCAGATACCCTCCTGGCTGAAGCAATAGCCAGGAGAAAAACAGTCTTAATCGTTAACCACTTGAGGTCAACTGACTGAAGAGGCTCAAACGGAGGTCCCTGCAGGACCCGAAGAACCACCGCCAAGTCCCACGGAGCCACAAAGGGAGGCTGGATTCGAAGAACACCCTGGAAAAAGGTGTGAACATCAGGCAGTGTAGCGATCCTACGTTGGAACCACACAGACAGAGCTGACACATGAACCTTCAGGGAAGCCAGATGTAAGCCCAGGTCAAGACCTGACTGGAGAAACACCAAAATCCTAGAAACCCTGAACACCAGAGGATCAAAGTTTCTGGACTCACACCACTAAAAGTAAGTGTGCCACACCCTGTGGTAAATCCAAGCGGAGGCAGGTTTACGCGTCCTGAGCATGGTACTAATGACAGAGCTCGAAAATCCCTGGGACCTTAAGACGGCTGTCTCAAGAGCCACGCCGTCAAAGACAGTCGACCCAGATCTGGGTAAAGGCAGGGCCCCTGAGACAGCAGGTCCAGACGCTGAGGTAGAAGGTACGGCACGTCGACAGACAAGCTCCTGAGATCGAAGTACCAGCAGAAACTTGCCTCCGTCCTGTTTGATTTTTCTTAGTACCCGAGGCAGCAGGGAGATCGGAGGAAACAGGTACGCTAGGTGAAATGTCCACTTCACCAACAGCGCGTCCACCAGACTTGTGCTTGCGTCCCTTGTCCTTGAGCCGTAAACGGGTAACTTGTAGTTGTGACGGGAGGCCATCAGGTCCAACTCCGGCAGTCCCCATTTGTCCACGAGAAGTTGAAACACCTCTGGGTGAAGCGACCATTGCCCTGGGTGCACATCGTGACGGCTGAGGAAGTCCACCTCCCAGTTGAGGACTCCCGAGATGAAGAATGCCGAGATCGCAGGAAGGTGGCACTCCGCCCAAGCCAGGATGCGAGACACCTCTAACATCGCCGCCCGACTGCGAGTTCCTCCCTGGTGATTGATGTACGCCACCGTGGTGGCGTTGTCGGATTGCACCTGTACCGCCCTTCCGTGAAGAGCGGTGCCGGACGACAGCAGAGCCCTGTACATGGCCCGCAGCTCCAGAACGTTTATGGGAAGAAACGCTTCCTCCGTAGACCAACGGCCCTGAAGAGACAACGAGCCGGTCACTGCCCTCCAACCCCGGAGACTGGCAACTGTTGTGAGCAGCACCCAGTCCGGGATCCAAAAGGGGCGACCCTCGATGAGATGTCTGAAGCCACCAAGCTAGAGACCGGCGCACTTCCGGGAACAAGACCAGCATCTGGGATCGGATCCTGTGAGGTAACCCATTCTATTCGGACAGAATCTGCCCCTGCAGGGGCCTGGAATGGAACTGGGCAAACTCCACCATGTCGAATGCCGACACCATGGACCCTAGGACTCTCATTGCCGAGTGGACCGACACCCTGCAACTGCTCAGGCAACTGTGTATCCTCAGTTGTAGGGAGGACACCTTTTCTGGAGTCAGGAAAATCCTCTGCTGACGAGAATCCAGAAGGGCTCCCAAATGGACCATCCTTTGCGATGGGATCAGAGATGACTTGTTCCAATTTATCAAACACCCGTGTGCCTGAAGACAAGCAATGGTCAGGTGGAGATGTCGAAGAAGTACCTCCGGGGAGCTCGCCAGCAGAAGATCATCCAGATACGGCAGCAGCTGTATACCCTGGGATCCTTCAGCGAGGATATAGACGGTAATGGCAGAGTAGCGCTCCTTATTAAATGGGTGACATGGGAATCCACCGCCGGTGGAGTTTCCCATTTTTTACAATGTGCCTCAGGAAAAGGATAATTAGAAGCCAACCGCTTCTGAGGCAGGAATCTCTTACTGGGCGCCTGCCAAGCCACCGCCATATTATCCGTCAACTGATCAGACAGGGGAAACACCGCAGAAGCCACCTTAGTTTTTTTGAAACTAGGATACTTTGACTTAGGAGCTGGTGCCTCATCCTCCATTAGGAGAATGGCTCGCACCGCCCTAACCAGTGCTGGCACATTAATGGACGACTTGGTATCTACCTCCTGGACCGATGTGTCCGAGTCAGTGTCTTCATGAACCTCCCCATCATCTGAGGACCCCTCGGAGTCCGATAAATGCGCCGCCTGCGCCATTAGTGTGCATTATGACGCCCTCGAATGCATGTCACTCTGCAACATTGACTGAAAAGCCGAAGACGCGGCCGCCAAATTTTGTACTGAGTTGGAGAGGACATCCACCCAGGGTGGAGGAGCCGCCACAGGGGCCTGGAAGGGCACCACAGACTGCTGCGTCACAGGGGAAGCCTGTATATACATAGGTAACCCCGCATAAGGACCAACAGACTGAGACTCGGGGGTGCTCCGCAATAATTGCGGGACACCCGGGGAATGGGGGATGGCCGGCTGGGGCAACGCCCTAGTAGGGAAAGCAGTCGGGACCGACAGACGGTCCGCAATAGACACCAGCACCTGAGAAAACATCGCCCATGGTGGTTCCTGCGTCATAGGAGGTTTTGATGGGCCAGGAACCACCTGGCACCGTCTACACAGGCCGTCCTGTGACAAATCCTCCCTATCCACTCCTGCAGAACAGCGTCCGCAGGAGACCAACACCGGAGCCACGGAGTGCTCAATCTCCTCTTCAGACATGACAAAATATATTATATAAATAAATATATCTGGCAACAGAGCAGAATCACGCGCCCTCACCAGTGTGCTGAACAACAGCCCACAATATGGCACTGTGTAGCACACAACTGTATGTGACGGACCTCACAAATACGTGATTTATATAGGTGAGGTCTGTAGAAACGCCCCTCCCCCAAACACCTGTAGGGCTTGTAGGAGAAGTAAAGGGATAGATATAGGCTGACAGTAAGTAGAAATAAGCACAGACAGGCAGCACTAGCAAAAGACACATACCATGCAGGAAGATATACTCACTGCACCTTTCCTCTACAATCAACCTGCCCAGATTCAGTGTCTGGGAGGGCTATAGTGCTGTGTACACTGTCCTTGATCGGGGGACCGGTCCGCGTGCTCCCTGAGAGATCTGCGCTGCCACAGAGAAAATGGCCCCCAGAGTAGGAGTGGCCGAGTAACTGCAGCTCAGCGACGCCAGACTACGAGCTGAAAGGCGTGCTGAGCTGAGGGGCCGCTAAACAGGGAAGGCTTCCTCCCCTGGCTAGCTATTAACCCCCGGGTTGCCAGCATCCCGCTTCCCGCTAAATAACCCTGGTGGTCTAGTGGACTGACGGGGTATTCCTCCGATGGAGGGGTAGCCCGCCGCCACCGCTAGCTCCCCCGGTCTGTCCCCAAGACTGGGGGCATAGGACTGCATTTTACTGGCACCCATGAGCCGCTGCTAATCAGCGACTCGCGGCTTACCTGTCACTCCCCGGTGTCTCTGGTAGCAGTCCAGGGAGGTCCCCAGAGTCCGGCTAGTACGGACCCAAGTGCATCCTGGGAGCAGCTAAAGCTTTAACTGCGTGGTGCCCGTGGATCCAGATCCAGCTATACCCCAAGGTCAACCCTGTGGACCTCCTATGGACCCTGAAGTAGAAATATAAGCTTTCTTTCAGTTACCGACCTATCAGAATAATCCTGGATGTAAATTATCAATGAATAAAGATTACACACACTTAACTGGTTAGCTGACGCAGTAATGCAAGGCGATGCGATAGCTAGCTGTACTTTTACAGATAAGGTTGCATTCCATTAGTGAGAAGAAGGGTTCTTTAGTGCAGTGATTACCTGGGTGGTGCTGATCTTCAGTTCCCCGGACACACACTTTGCATGTGGGGAAGGTTAAGTGCCACTGGGGGTGGGTACTGGCACTAGGTGGATTATAGGCACTGGGGTAGTTAGTAATGCCACATAAAGGAGTTTTGGCCCAGGAGGATGGTGTACTATACATATATACATAGTGACATGGCACTGGGGGCGTGAGATAGTGCCACAGTGGGGACCTATGAACACTGGTAGGTTATACAACTTGGTATTTATGGTCACTGCGGGGTGGGAGGTAATATTATTATTGTGACCTATGGCATACCTCCAAAGAAATGTGACCTAAGGCTGGGTACACACATAAAGATTTTCTGTCCAACCATTCAACTAGTTGATTGGTTGGAATGAAAATCTGGTAAGGCATGAAAGCAAATGACAATCAGCAATTTGCTCCCAAATGCTGGAAAATGGACAACTATTGTTTGAACAAATTGTTTAGATCAAATATTTAACAATCTTATCTGACGACCATTTTCATCTGTTTTCTGGCATTTAGGAGCAAATTCCTGATCATCAGTTACTCCCATACGTTACCAGATTTTCATTCCAACCAATCAACTAGTTGGCTGGTTGGACAGAAAATCTTTACGTGTGTATCCATCTTAAGGATGATAGAGCATTTCAATTTTCTGGACTTAACAAATTCTGCTGGCATGGGCGTAACTACCATAGAGGTGCAGCTGCTATGGGGCCCAGAGCTGAGGGGGGCCTTTTTCCTTATCAAAGTTACATGTATTATATACATTTTTCACCATTGGTTGGTACATAGGGGCCCTTCAAACACCTAGTTACAGCGCTGTCTGCTGGTTATCTCAATAAGAAATTCTTGACAGAAGTAAAATGCTGAGAATCTAGGCGCCCTGACACAAAGTTTGGGAACTTTGCATTAAGTGGTTAAAGTAAAAAATGCATGTCAGCTAATTAGGAATTGCTGATCTACTTCAGGTGTTCTTTGCACCGGTATTTCCTTCTGTCCACCACCTGGAAACTTGTATATGAATGTAAATGATGGGAAAACAGTGTCTGTAGTTAAAACTAAAAATATTTAGTTAAAACTACACACACACACACACACACTGACCATCCTCCCCGTACTCTAACTACACACACACTGGCCATCCTATCCTTACTCTGCACTGGCCATCCTATCCTATCTCTAACAACACACACACACACACTGGCCATCCTATCCTAACTCTAACTACACACACACATACACACACTGGCCATCCTATCCTTACTCTAACCACACACACACTGGCCATCCTATCCTTACTCTAACTACACACACACACTGGCCATCCTATCCTAACTATAACTACACACACTCTGGCCATCCTATCCTTACTCTAACTACACACACACACACATACTGGCCATCCTATCCTAACTCTAACTACACACACTCTGGCCATCCTATCCTTACTCTACACACACACACACACACTGGCCATCCTATCCTTACTCTACACACACACACTGGCCATCCTATCCTCAATCTAACTACACACACACTGGCCATCCTATCCTTACTCTAACCACACACACACTGGCCATCCTATCCTTACTCTAACTACACACACACACACACACACACACACACTGGCCATCCTCCCCGTACTCTAACTACACACACACCATGGCCATCCTATCCTTACTCTAACCACACACACACTGGCCATCCTATCGTTACTCTAACCACACACACACTGGCCATCCTATCCTTACTCTAACCACACACACACTGGCCATCCTATCCTCAATCTAACTACACACACACACACACACACACACACACTGGCCATCCTCCCCGTACTCTAACTACACACACACACTCTGGCCATCCTATCCTTACTCTAACCACACACACACTGGCCATCCTATCCTCAATCTAACTACACACACACACACACTGGCCATCCTCCCCGTACTCTAACTACACACACACACTCTGGCCATCCTATCCTTACTCTAACTACACACACACACTGGCCATCCTCCCCGTACTCTAACTACATACACACACACTGGCCATCCTATCCTTAATCTAACTATACACACACACACTGGCCATCCTATCCTTACTCTAAATACACACACACCGGCCATGCTATCCTTACTCTAACTACACACACACACTGGCCATCCTATCCTTACTCTAACTACACACACACACTGGCCATCCTATCCTTACTCTAACTACACACACACACTGGCCATCCTATCCTTAAGGTGCCCACACACATTCCGACTTGCTCCCAATCAGCCGATGTACACGATTTCCCCTGAACTCTCCCTGAACTCTCCCCAGGCAGTCGTGGTCACGATTTGGAGTTAAAAATGTCCGATCTGACTAAAGATCTATCTTGCAGCCAATGCATTGTATCCCAGATTGGCTAATCTGCCCTACAGCACGGCAGATCAGAAGATGCGATGTACGACGAGCGGGGACGCGCATTGGCATCGTGATCAAGAGTAGAAACTCACGATTTGGCCAATTTTTACATGATCTGTCGTCACGATTCGTCGAAATCGGCCAAATTGGATGAAAAGTCGGTATGTGTGTGGGCACCTTAACTCTAACCACACACACACTGGCCATCCTCCCCGTACTCTAACTACACACACACACTGGCCATCCTATCCTTACTCTAACTACACACACACACACACTGGCCATCCTATCCTTACTCTAACTACACACACACACACTGGCCATCCTATCCTTACTCTAACCACACACACACTGGCCATCCTATCCTTACTCTAACCACACACACACTGGCCATCCTATCCTTACTCTAACCACACACACTGGCCATCCTATCCTTACTCTAACTACACACACACACACACTGGCCATCCTATCCTTACTCTAACTACACACACACACACACACTGGCCATCCTATCCTTACTCTAACTACACACACACACACACACTGGCCATCCTATCCTTACTCTAACTACACACACTGGCCATCCTATCCTTACTCTAACTACACACACACACACACTGGCCATCCTATCCTTACTCTAACTACACACACACACACACTGGCCATCCTATCCTTACTCTAACTACACACACACACACTGGCCATCCTATCCTTACTCTAACTACACACACACACACACTGGCCATCCTATCCTTACTCTAACTACACACACACACTGGCCATCCTATCCTTACTCTAACTACACACACACACACACTGGCCATCCTATCCTTACTC
Source organism: Taudactylus pleione (assembly GCA_031769625.1). Classification (NCBI taxonomy): domain Eukaryota; kingdom Metazoa; phylum Chordata; class Amphibia; order Anura; family Myobatrachidae; genus Taudactylus; species Taudactylus pleione. The sequence goes on along the minus strand of JAUIMM010000350.1, from coordinate 5,958,992 downwards.
TAACTACACACACACACACTGGCCATCCTATCCTTACTCTAACCACACACACACTGGCCATCCTATCCTTACTCTAACCACACACACACTGGCCATCCTATCCTTACTCTAACCACACACACTGGCCATCCTATCCTTACTCTAACTACACACACACACACACTGGCCATCCTATCCTTACTCTAACTACACACACACACTGGCCATCCTATCCTTACTCTAACTACACACACACACTCTGGCCATCCTATCCTTACTCTAACTACACACACACACACACACACACTCTGGCCATCCTATCCTTACTCTAACTACACACACACTCGCCATCCTATCCTTACTCTAACTACACACACACTCGCCATCCTATCCTTACTCTAACTAAACACACACACTGTCCATCCTATCCTTGCTCTAACTACACACACACACTGGCCATCCTATCCTTACTCTAACTGCACACACACACACTGGCCATCCTATCCTTACTCTAACTACACACACACACACTGGCCATCCTATCCTTACTCTAACTACACACACACACACACACACACACTGGCCATCCTATCCTTACTCTAACTACACACACACACACACTCTGGCCATCCTATCCTTACTCTAACTACACACACACACTCTGGCCATCCTATCCTTACTCTAACTATACACACACACACACTGGCCATCCTATCCTTACCCCACACACACTGGCCATCCTCCCCGTACTCTAACTACACACACACACACACACACTGGCCATCCTATCCTTACTCTAACCACACACACACTCGCCATCCTATCCTTACTCTAACTACACATACACTCGCCATCCTATCCTTACTCTAACTACACACACACACTGTCCATCCTATCCTTGCTCTAACTACACACACACACTGGCCATCCTATCCTTACTCTAACTACACACACACACTCTGGCCATCCTATCCTTACTCTAACTACACACACACACACACTCTGGCCATCCTATCCTTACTCTAACTATACACACACACACACTGGCCATCCTATCCTTACCCCACACACACTGGCCATCCTCCCCGTACTCTAACTACACACACACACACACACACACACACTGGCCATCCTATCCTTACTCTAACCACACACACACTCGCCATCCTATCCTTACTCTAACTACACACACACTCGCCATCCTATCCTTACTCTAACTACACACACACACTGTCCATCCTATCCTTGCTCTAACTACACACACACACTGGCCATCCTATCCTTACTCTAACTACACACACACACTCTGGCCATCCTATCCTTACTCTAACTACACACACACACTCTGGCCATCCTATCCTTACTCTAACTACACACACACACTCTGGCCATCCTATCCTTACTCTAACTACACACACACTCGCCATCCTAACCTTACTCTAACTACACACACACTCGCCATCCTATCCTTACTCTAACTACACACACACACTGTCCATCCTATCCTTGCTCTAACTACACACACACACACTGGCCATCATATCCTTACTCTAACTACACACACACACACTGGCCATCCTATCCTTACTCTAACCCCACACACACTGGCCATCCTCCCTGTAGCCATCCTACCCTAAAGCTGGCCACACACTAGACCAACTTACATCCAACCAGCCAACTTGTTGATTGGTTGGAATGAAAATCTGGTAACATATGGGAGTAAATGATTATCAGCAATTTGCTCCTAAATGCCAGAAAACAGATGAAAATGGTCGTTCAGACAAGTTTGTTAAATGTTTGATCAAAAAATTTGCTCAAACAGCAGTTTTTGTCCATTTTCCGGCATTTGGGAGCAAATTGCAGATTGTAATTTGCTTTTATTCCTTTCCAGAGTTTCATTCCAACCAATCAACTAGTTGGCTGGTTGGACAGATAATCTTTAGATGTGTGGCCAGCTTTACTCTAACTACACACACACACTGGCCATCCTATCCTTACTCTAACTACACACACACACACACACACACACACACACACTGGCCATCCTATCCTTACTCTAACTACACACACACACTGGCCATCCTATCCTTACTCTAACTACACACACACACTGGCCATCCTATCCTTACTCTAACTACACACACACACACACACACACACACACTGGCCATCCTATCCTTACTCTAACTACACACACACACACTCTGGCCATCCTATCCTTACTTTAACTACACACACACACACACTGGCCATCCTATCCTTACTCTAACTACACACACACATACTGGCCATCCTATCCTTACTCTAACTACACACCCACATACTGGCCATCCTATCCTTACTGTAACTACACACACATACTGGCCATCCTATCCTTACTCTAACTACACACACATACTGGCCATCCTATCCTTACTCTAACTACACACACATACTGGCCATCCTATCCTTACTCTAACTACACACACATACTGGCCATCCTATCCTTACTCTAACTACACACACACACTGGCCATCCTATCCTTACTCTAACTACACACACACACTGGCCATCCTATCCTTACTCTAACTACACACACACACACTCTGGCCATCCTATCCTTACTTTAACTACACACACACACTGGCCATCCTATCCTTACTCTAACTACACACACACACACTCTGGCCATCCTATCCTTACTTTAACTACACACACACACTGGCCATCCTATCCTTACTCTAACTACACACACATACTGGCCATCCTATCCTTACTCTAACTACACACACACACACACACACACTGGCCATCCTATCCTTACTCTAACTACACACACACACACTCTGGCCATCCTATCCTTACTTTAACTACACACACACACACACACTGGCCATCCTATCCTTACTCTAACTACACACACACACACACACACACATACATACTGGCCATCCTATCCTTACTCTAACTACACACCCACATACTGGCCATCCTATCCTTACTCTAACTACACACACATACTGGCCATCCTATCCTTACTCTAACTACACACACATACTGGCCATCCTATCCTTACTCTAACTACACACCCACATACTAGCCATCCTATCCTTACTCTAACTACACACATATACTGGCCATCCTATCCTTACTCTAACTACACAACTCCAACAGGGCTGGGTCCTAACAAGAACCCGAACCAGAATTCTCCTTTCTGCAGATGCCGGCAGCAGTGAGCGAGGCCCGTTTAGTACATTACTCACTGACTGAGCAGCAGCTTCTTCTTCTAACTTTCTCATTGTGTCACTGAGTCCCCACCCAGATGACTCCAGGCTCTCCCCGCGATGAGTAGCTGCTGCTGTGGTGGGAGAGGGGAGGGAGGGCCTGAGTCCGGCAGGAGGAGCCAGGGAGCCCGGTCTCTGGGCCATGTCTTCATTTCCCTGGGTGTGGTTAGTAGCAGGGACTCGTTAGTGTTCCGTTAGCCGGAGAGAGAAGAATCTCACATTGCTGCACACAGACGTAGTACAGACAGGCCGGCGCTGAGGAGCCTGTATACATCATACCCCGGCCCTGTATGGAGAGGAGCTGAGATCTACATCAGACAAGTTACACAGAACTCGCAACCAGCAGCCACGATGCCAAAAACAGTGAGTCCCTTCCTCCTCCTCCTCAGCGCACCCATCTGTCTGCCAAACTTTGCTCGTGTCACTGTCTCCGTGTTTGTAACTGCAGCCCAGCAGCTCTATAGTGTCATCATATGTAATGTGGTATAAGCAGGACATCAGAACACATGTATAACAATGATGATGTGCTGCTGGCATCACTACTCCTGCACTGCTCCGTCTAATGCGATTTTGCGCCATTTTCGGGAATGTGTGGGTAGTGAATGGGAGAGCTGCTCCTTACATCACTGAGCCTGCTACATACTGGCTGCTCCTTACATCACTGAGCCTGCTACATACTGGCTGCTCCTTACATCACTGAGCCTGCTACATACTGGCTGCTCCTTACATCACTGAGCCTGCTACATACTGGCTGCTCCTTACATCACTGAGCCTGCTACATACTGGCTGTATGTTATAGTGTGATAAATGTGATGTCACTCATGTGGCTGCTCACTAGGAGCGTTTAGTAGTTGTGTTTTCTCCCTAAGGTAACTCTTTGCAGGCACTGTCACCAGGAAAGTCCTACTATTATCAGTATTCTAGTAACTTAGTAAGATATATTCACCTCCTGTATTACCAAACCAGAGTATTAACTATTATGTTACTTGAATATATTATCTTAGTGTAACTGTAGATGGAGTAATGCCCATGCCATATACCTTTAGTGTGGAGAAATGTCAGACATTTTATAAGTGAGCACTTTATGGATGTTATATGTAGATCCCAAACATGACAAGAGGTATCTGTCAATACCATTGTGAAATATAGCACAGATTCTTGCAGATAAGGTACATGGAGGCTTTATGAAGTGTTTTAAGGTCAGAGTTGTGGCTTTGCTTTATAGGGTGTGGTGGGGGTCCCTGCTCTTCAGTATTCCCCCCCTTCATTGTGGAAGACCTTGGCAGCGATCTCCCTAGGGTGTGTAAGTCAGGGTGTCTCCCTTAGTAGTCTTTAACCAACAGGAAGTGGCCAATGTTAACTATTCACTATCCATCAGTGGTCATTTATCATATCCTCCCTCCGTTCATTACACTGCATGACTGTCAGACCATGGGAAGGTCACAGATCTCATTTGTTTTACTTCTGAGCAGATTCTTGAAGTCTTAAAATATTCAGCATATTTTTTTTTACAGGACAGCGTTTAGTTACATGTACAGATCTTTAGATTTCCTTGTTCTAGTGACAAAGACGGCATTTGAGTCTGCTCAATAAACCTTCATGAATATTGGTGGGAGTACATTCTGTAAGAACATCTTCTGTTTCTATGTAATTGTATTCAGTGAGTAATCCGGTTATTGCTATACAAATGTAATCTTTCAAATAGTTCAGAGAAAGTTTTGTAGTAGGGCGACTTGTGAACTTGATCAATGCTACCTTGGCAATGAGTTACAGAGGCCTGAATTTCAGCACACCATTCTGAAGTTTAATACATTTCAGAAGGGGAGGGAGTAAGGAGACAGTTCACCCCCCCCTCACATTTCAGAGGCGCCAGTGGAGGCGTGGACGGTCAAGGGGCGTGCATTATAGCAATAGGTTGCACAGCCCCTGCACTGCACGGAGGAGGTGGAGGTGTAATGTGCGGTCTTTTAAGTTAAAAGGCCACATTTTACACCCACTCCTTCTCCGTGCAGGGGCAGTGCAGCCTATTGCTATAATGCACACTCCTGCTCCACTGTAGTGCCGCCTACTCCTCCCTGGTGGTCCCGCCATCCTCTTCTTGTATGCCCAGGAAATCTGGTAGGACTGGCATCTACAATCACAGCAATAAGATCAGCTCTCACCCGCCCAGCTCCTGCAGACAGTCACAGGTCACTTCCAGACAACGGAACTGCCCAGAAATGGAACGTGGTGTGGAAGCTCCTGTTCCAGCTCTCAGTTCTGCGTTCCATACATATCCCTACTTTACTGCTCACTTTACGTTCGTGGTACTGTATGTGCCTCCACCCAGCAACAGGTAATATGTAATAGGGAAAAGATGCCATATAAATGCTCAATAAATTATACTTAAAGCAGCCCCCACTACACTAATGAGGCAAGAAACACCAATTTCCAAATCAATGGTCTAAAAGTACAAATAGTGAAGGGGATTGGCGCTAAAAAGACAAATGTATATTCCAATAATAATTAGCCAAATAACCGGGAACATGTGCTAAAAATGTGGCATATTTATTATATCCAAAGATAAAAAATACTTTCAAATAAATAAATACAATGGACAAATTAAGGGGTGATCCCTCAGCCTCCCACCATAAGTGGGTGCTGCGGTGGGCTAATGCCAGCAGAGCAAAAGATTACTGGGCTAGGTAGCTCGGCACCACCGCAGAACGTGTCAGCCCTACATGCTGTAGATCCGAGTCCCCCAGGTGTAGGCAGCAAGCAGTCCGTGCAATGTGTTTTGGGTCCCAATAAACCCTTCTTTAGCAACAGGTAAGTTGGGAAAGGGTGGGCAGCGCCGAAATTTTATTATATCCTGCCCCCCCTTCCCCAACAGAAAAACGTTCTGATGCACCTGCTATACACTAAATCAGTTTAAATAAGGACACTTCAAGGGATAGAGTCAATAAAGTACATGTTGCCTAGAATGCTGGCACCAGTTGAATTAGATGAGGCATGGCCAAACCTGTGTGTCTCCAGCTGTTGTGAAAATGCAAAAAGGAGAGCTACAGACTGGCCAGTCCTGAATTAATTGTCCCAATGTAAACATTGCACTTGGAAAGCATTAACATCCCTCATATTTGCTTGCACCGCCCCCCAATGACATACCACAAGATTTGTTAATTGCTGTTAAATGTTGCTATAAATATATTAAACACCTGTGCATTTATAACTAGAACACGCAAGGTTGTCCATCCACAAATTATGCAACTTGTTTTTAATTGTTTACCTTTTTGTATTTGTTTTTGAATTTTTTTTTGTTATTGTACATATAAAACTTTTCAACACATGGTTAAAGATGCTTAATTTTTTGGTATTTGCTTAAATACATTTCTTATTCCTTGGAACAGGCTGTCTGCATCCCACTATCAACTTGTCCTATAACTGACAATGCCATTATTATGGTTTGCTACTCTTTTATGAAAGAAAACTGAAACACAAATTTAACGTGTTCTCAGTCCAGTAGTTAATATAACCCACAAGCACAGGATTTATTCCTTTTAGCAAAATTAACATTTGAAGATAAAAATTGTACAAAGTGGAAAAAGAGCCAGGACATCTGAGCCATAGGTTGTATATTTTCATGTTTTGTGTAAGTGTGTCCAATCATTACATAAACTAAACTCATTGCATTAGTGTATGAAATTGCAGTATTTCTTCCTTAAAACTAAATCAAATAATGAGAATTTTCATAATCATGGTTTTTCTTTGGCACTCACTATAAGCAGTACAGTACCTAAAGCTGATCATAAACTACATCGTTATTGTGCAAACTAGCAGACCAATCAACTGTATGGTCGGCTATTTGGCTGTATGGGCAACTAAATGAGTGTATGGTCCTGAATGATGGCTATTTACATGCTGAAAAATGGTCTGGATTGTTTAATTTGAAAGACGAACCGATCGGGTCCACCCAACCGTTGTTCAGCCAACTTCAGGCTGTGAATGGAGGTCGCCTCTACACATCGTGAAACGGTCCTCCACCAACAGGTCATGTTTTGTGGATTTCTATATTAATTCAAAGGTGAGTTAATCTATTTTGCTGTGTTATGCTGGGCATACACTATACAATTATCTATCCAATCTGGCTGGTTGGAATGAAAATCTGGTAATGTACATAGAGTGTAAAGCTCCACTGGGGCAGGGACTGATGTGAATTCTCTGTAAAAGCGCTGCGGAATATGTGTGCGCTATATAAATAACTGGTAATAATAATGTACGGGAGTAAATGACAATTGACCATTTGCTCACAAACGCTGAAAAACAGACAAACGTTTTCATCCAGACAAACTTTTTAAATCAAATTAATTTAACCAATTTGACTTTTTCCAGTGTTTAAGACCATATGATCGACTGTCATTTGCTCCCATACATTACCAGATTTTCATTCCAGACAGATATCTGACAGATAATTGTAGAATGTATGCCCAGCATTAGTAATAATCCCAACTGCTTCCAAAGACAGAAATCTTCAAAACATGACCTGTTGGGAAACCGTGTAGTGTATTGAGGCACTCTGCCTATTTGACATTAGTCTCCTCCGCTGTCCCTGTTGGCTGCAGTGTATGGCCAACTTAAAATTGTACACTGTATATGAATCAGTTGCTTATTGATCCCCTTCAAGTGTATTACTAGGGGGCCCATATAATAATGATTGCATTTGCAATGCGATCTGGGTGAGATATTGGCGCCCTTGCTCACATTGCAGGATGTGATCATAACAAGCAAATCTGACAGCATTGCATCCCCATAGAAACCTATGGGGGTTGTGGTGCTTGCGGAAATGGAGGGACAGCAGCGGATCCCATAATACCTCTGGGGGATAGTTAATTTTTGCGGGTTTCTCCTGAATACGGGTATTTTCGGGGAATACACCACAAATATTAAATTATATAAATGGGCCCCTTTTAAAATTAACTTGTCCATTTCCACTATAAAGGATGTGTGTATCCATCTTTATCTAACCCGTCTCGTGTGTGTGTGTGTGTGTGTGTATATATATGTATAGTGTGTGTATATATATATGTGTATATATATATATATATATATATATATATATATATATATATATTTTTTTTTTTTTTTTTATGGTTTATCCACCAAACTGCATTCAGGCATATATTTATATAAACACTGCTTGCATTGTCTGACCCCTAAATAGGAAGTATTTTAAGATAAACTCTTAGAAACTGATTGTGTGTAATTATGTCACTTCCTCCATTTCATACTTCAACTTCCTTTGTTCTAGCACCCTTCATCTGTCACAACCCATGCAGTTCCTCTTTCCTGCTTGGGGTGGCGCTCTCTATTCTGGTGCTTTTAGCACACTGTGGTCTGTATTTGAGCAGCTTGTTGCATCAGCTGAGTGTGCTGATGCAGCTGAGAATGAACACTAAGTGGTATATTCAGCATTCATTTTTATTTTTACATAAAAAAATACGGAAACTATGATTTCCGTGTTTTCTATGTAGCTCCCCTATTCAGCAATGGGATAATGGAGAAGATAACGCAATTATCTTCTCCACTGATTCCCATGTCGCTGAGTACCGCACTGTAGGGATCAGCCATTGATCTCTACAGTGCTTTAACACTTTTTGCTATTCAGCAAAGCAAAAAGTGTTAAATCACTCAAATATTTCCTTTATATAACGGCATTTCAGAATGGCGTTACATGAAGAAAATACTTACATTTCCCGAAAACTGCAGGGACGGAGGGAAATTTTCCCATAAGTCCCTGCAGCATTATGTAAGCCCGCCCAGTCTCCGTCCCTGCTTCCTGGTGATCGATGACAGGTAAGTCACGTTAGAGGCTTTTAAACCCCCCAAAACTGATTGATATGTGTATACAGGCTTTATACTAGCCTGTATACATGTATATTTATGTGCGATTATATTTAACATTTATATATAAATGTTAAATATAAAAGCACATAAATATACATGTATACCGGCTAGTATAAAGCCTGTATACACATATCAATCAGTTTCGGGAGGCAGGAGCTGTACTTACCCCTCCGCGGTCACCGGGAAGCCAGGACAGAGACTGTTCCCGAGAGCATGACTGAGCATGCGCAGGGAACAAACAGAAGGGATTGTTTCGGAATCCCGAAAACAATCCATTTTGTGACATCGCAGGGACAGTGTGTTACCGCAACCGCTGTCTCTGCTGAATATATTGCTGCATAGCTTTACTTATTTTATCATAATTGATAAATCCTCGTGACTATGTTGCCCGATAATATTCTGGGCAACATCGTCACTGTTGTTGAATAAACCCCTAAGTAAGTGCTGAGCTGCGTAAAAAAAAAATTCCCAAATCCAGGGTGAGATTGAGCTGTGCGGAGTGTGAATTGCAGGGCTGTTTCAATGGCAACTAGTGTCAAATTTAATTGACCCAGTGTGTTCTCTTGGGCAGTTGTTCCTTAAGTAACTTGTTGCCGCTTTTGGGTGTGTGTGTGTGTGTGTGTGTGTGTGTGTATCTAATATAATGCAATAGAACATGTTTTTTGCTAGGGAATACGTCTATATTTTGTGTCTCATCTATTTTGCTATCCATTCTATCTGTATGGTGTTTTGTAAAGTAGTTATGTATCTTTACTAAAGTCATTAAAATCTGACTACAGAGAGCTGAGCTAAGAGCCTCCTCCTGGTTAAGTCTAGCAGTGGGGGATTGCATTTTAGAGCAAAGGCCAAATCTGGCTTCATATTGAATGAAATATTTTTGGCTACTCCTTTGTTAAGCTCTAAGCTTGTCAAGTTTGTACTTGACTGTACAACATGTTGAATTACTTTGGAAAGACATTGAGATGAGAGTTAAACCCAGTGTAAGAAACTTGCTTAGACATTTGTGAAAGTAAAGCAAAGTAATCAGTGGATGAGAATTTATTTTTATGTGGAAACTACATGCTTTGATTTACCATTTTGAAGATAAAGTAAAGTTTGCTAAGAATGTTTTGAAGTAGATTATTTTTCCACTAAACCTTTTGTATCAAATCCTTTTTTTATTTCTTAAATATAGTTCTGATTTTGTTTCTCTTCCCTAAGTCTGCATACACACTGGACAATAATAACGATCGTTCCCATGCGTCAGAATCGGCCAAAATTGTCTAGTGTGTAGGGGCCTTTAGGTTATGCAAATCTAAAGCTTAAGCTCTGAAAGTATAATGCTTCCTCTAAAGGTTAATGACTGGTGCATACACACGGTCAGATTTCTTTCGCGATTGAAACGATAACGATATTGTTTATCGTTTTGATCATTGAAATCAACCTTTTTTTTTGCTCCCCCCCCCCCCAAACGATCAAACGATGTGTGGGCACGGATGGTCGATATCGACTATCGCCTGTGCATGTAGGCCAACCTGGTCGATATCGACCAGGTTAGCCTGGTTACTATAGGGACCCCCGATCGTTGATCAAGAGTCGTTATAGTAGTTGGGGGAATGGAGCATGTGCTGGATGTTCGATAACTATCATCCAGCACATGCTGGTCGATCAGACAACGATATCTGATCCTTGGCCCTCATTCAGAGCCGCTCGTTAGCGGCAGTACGCTCGTTCCGAGCGATGTTTGCACATCTGCGCATGCGTACGCTTTTTAGTACGCATGCGCGAACCAGTCAGTGCGGCCGAAAATCGTTTGTACGCTATATAGCGAGTGGCTGCTATTTTGAGTGACAGAATGAGGCGTATGTGGGTGGTAACAGGGGATGGTGCTTGAAAATGGGGAGTGGAGATCCGAACGCAGGCGTGCTTAAAGGTCAAAACGGGCGTTTTATGGGTGTGTATATTTAAAACAGCAGCGTCATTGACCACGTCACTGGGTTATTTTAGAGCCAGAACTGCTCGCAAATTTGTGGTAGCAAACACCAACCACAAGAATAGCGAGCAGTTCATACGCTGGTCGATGTACTCGATTAATCTAATAAATAGCGGACATGACGTAGGATGCGAGCGGCCAGGGGGCGTTTTTAACAAATAAACGAGCGTATGTTTTGCTCGCTCGTTCAGACTTAGAGGTGTGAACAGACTACAATGTGCGTACGGATCATTTGAATAGCCACCCCTTGTTTTTAAACGAACGACCGCAAATAGCGAACGGCTCTGAATGAGGGCCCTTGTCTGATCTGACCATGTGTATGGTCCATTATTGTGACCTACAATTTAAAATGTAATCTAGTGTTGTTTTTTTTTTTTTTCCATTTACTAATACAGTCCTATAAATTCTTTTAAATTATGTTGAGAGATTTTTTTTTTTTTTTGTACTTGTCCCTGCCTGGCCAAAATTATACATGTTCACCATGTAATACAGACCTATGTGCTGTTCACTTAACACTTAAACCATAAGTAATAAAAAATAAAAAATAAAATATATATATATATATATATTATAGTTACACATTTTATCACACACTCTACACTTTGTTTATTCATGCGTTAAATGCATATTTGACATTTTTAAAATTTACATAGGAATTTCAGAGCTGTGGGGGAGTTTCAGTATGTCTGTCTGATCAGGAGAGACAATATTTTATGGCGCACTGTTACAGGCATCAGCATATTCAGGCATCGCCTGAATATGGGTATCTCTGGAGCACAGGTAAGATTTTATGGGGTCTGTTTATCAAGCCCATTTGTCATAAAATAATACAGAAACTGCAGTTTCTTACACTACATGTACTTACACTATGGACTAACAGCATAATGCAGGAGATTTCACAAATATCTCTGGCAAAAGGCTAATTAGCGCTGCAGACCGCTGTCCAGATTATCATCAATGAGGACTACCCCTATCGCTGTTGGTTTACGCCCATTTTCAGATGGTTTAAACCACTTATGTTCACAAATGTGAAAGACTCCTCCGATAGGCTGGTGATGTAACTCGCAGGGACAGCGGTTGTCGGTTGGCCCTGCGCGTTTCAGTTCATACATAGTAGGTGCATTTTTGGAAATAAGTCTGTTGCGTCATGGACTGTTAATAATCGCGGCACTACCACGATTATTAATACATAGGTCCCTATATCTTATTCTCTTCATAAAACTCCAACATTTTTCATAGCTTTCAATGGCATAGCTTGTAGCGTTCATGCATGCTCAAGTGCTCATCTCCTCAATGTATATTTTAATTGTGTGTGTCTTCAATATTGCCATGGAAGAAGCTTAATATGCAGAACATTTCATCCATCTTGTTGATGGCTAATAGTTAAGGTGCCTACACACACAACGATTTTTTGAATGATTATCGCTGACTATCGTTTATTGTTCAATCGTTGAAAAAATCGTTCACTTTCTGAGTTAAAACGATGAATGATTATCGTTCATGCACGTTCACGTTTGTAGTTCAGTCAGACTGACCAACTCAACGATTTTCAGTAAGAGAATATGCAAAAATCGTTTGCAGTTAAAAAAAAATCGTTCATTACACTTTAAAAAATCTGACATCGTTCATAAAATCGTTGGTAACAAAATCGTGTGTGTGCAGCTTTACTCTTTCACAGAATAGCTATGGATGGAGTGTAACACTCTTAACTAAAATTGGCAATATTCAAGGCATGGTACTGATTGCTGCAAGTAATGTGGGGTATCTACCCCCCCCAATAATAACCTATACCTTGAGGGCATATTCACTTAAGGATGGGTTTTCCTTAAGTGGAATATCCATTCTGTGTGTGCCTATTCTCTCTCTGTAAGGCAGTCTGGAAGCTTATCTGTACCACTGTTGGTCATTAGTTTAATATGATGGCAGTGTTGCCCTATGGTCTCTCAGGCTGTTGACCTTCTACTTCTCAGTCAAAAGTGGCGTCACTAGCAGAGGGAGGGCTTCATATTTACACAGTCTAGTAGCAATTGACAGAATAACTCATTTTGCAACAGATAATGGACAAACTTGGCAAACCTGGTAGTCCTAGGCTTACAGTCAGATCCCTGTGTCTTTCTGCTTTTGTTGATGCAGTTCAGAATCTGTTAAGTTGGTTTCCATAATTGTTCCAGTATAGTGTGGAGTGTGTAACTAAGGAATCTGTATGTGGCCGGCAGTGCCAATCCCGACAGCGGCAGCCCGACAGAGAAGGAAATCCGATCGTCCTTAGGGTAAGTGTAACTAACCTAATCCCCCCCCCCCCCAACCTTCCTTTAGGGGTGCCTAACCCCCCCTTCCCTGCAGCCTAACCCTAAGTCTCCCGGGGGGGGGTGCCTAACCCTAACCTCCGGGGGGGTGCCTAACCCTAAGTCGCCCCCCGTGGCTGTCCGCTCCCGGCGCTTGTCTTACCTTCGATCAGTAAGCCAGGTGTTGGGCTCCCGGCGTAGGCCTAATGACAGGCGTCGAGATTTCAACGCCTGTCATTTGTACCTTGCCAGGGATTAAGCAGTCGGGAAGCCGGTGGTCGGCATTGCGCTCGCCGGCTTCCCGTAACTAAAGCTATCCCAGCCCCCTTGTTAATAAAGGCGTGCTACCTATGTGCATCTGGCAAAGTAGGAAGTGCAGAGAGAAGAGAAGGAGCTTGTGAAACCCCCATGTTCCTCTTCCCTTGGTTCTGTGACTCACTGGCAGGCTACAGTAGTGAACTTTTCAGCAAATCATATACAGCATTGTTTTCCTTGCCCAGCCTTTTTTTGTTTGTCCTCTCCAATATGGAAAAGTAGAGTTTGATTTTATGAGACCCCAAAGAAACATAAATAGTTTACCCAGACTTTTTGTTAATGCTTTGTTAATTTGTAATAGGGTGTTTTTTTTTTCTATTTGTTTTCGCTTCTATAACTTGACATTCCCTATGACTTTGCTGGTCTTTGCACCTTCTTGAGATATAACAATAATCCTGCTGTATAAATTTGGACTAAGTAGACCGCAGATAGATGGTGGAAAGTAAAATGTAAGGAGATAATTAAGAAAATACTAATATTGCTGAAAATGTCTTACAGTATCAGTGATGAATGAGATAATAATATTTGCCTTTTATTGTATATACTAGTATGCCTGTAGCGAATATTTCGCCAATTTAAACCCAGAACATACAGTACATACGGAAATTGCTTCGCTAGATAATGGCTTGATCCTATGATAATACGACGGAATCGGGTAATAAAAGATGTGTGCAAAACATAACCAGCTAAGCCACGCCCTTTATGGGTTTTGGGGTTTTTACTATTGTAATATTTAGACAATTTGTAAGTGCGATGATATATTTGGCCATGGACTGTGAAACAAAATGGACCGTTTCCAGGGGGTATTGCAAGCTGAGCCCCTATAGATGCAAATTATGATGCACTCTTACTCCGCCTCACCGTCTCCCAGCCTCCTGCCAACCAACGGCTGCCGGCAGCTCTTGTGGAAAGCAGAGAAAAGAGGCGTTGCTTTCGAGGCGCAAACCCGGTGCTGATTGGCTGGGAGTTGCGAGCCTGGATCGAAGTGTTGGAGAAAGTATGTGAGAGAAGAGTGCCCCCTATGGCAGCAGCTTCACATGTTGTGCTGCCTGCGCACCCTCCCGTATTATGTGATGGCTACATCACTCAGCCATTCAGGAGATGAACTGGGCAGAATGTAAACCGTGTCCACACATGGTTAGGGCGCCCAGTCCATGTGAGAGCACAGACCACCAGTAGAGCGTGAGAACAGCAGTCTGCGGCTGTCACGCCTATCCCTCTTCCCCCGATCACTGTACCGGCTCTGTGTTCTGGTAGTTTTCTTGACATTTTAAGTTTAGCTATACCAAAGCACTTATTATGGATTTTCAAATATTTTTTTAATCAAAATTTCTACTTCAGGGTCCATAGGGTATCCACAGGATACCTTGGGGTATAGGCGATTGCGGCAGACATCAGGCACCTCAGAGTTAACGTTTTCAGCCTCCCAGGATGCACTGGGGTCCCTCTCCTATACCCCGCCCCCGAGCCCAGGCATCTCAGTTTTGTAGGTGCCCGGCTCTGAATCGGATCACCATTTTCGGAGGGGGGCTGTTAACAGCCCCTGAAGTTTATTTCCAAGGCAGCTTTGCTGCACAAGATGAGCTGTACAGCATAGCCCAGTCAGCTCAGATGTCTGTCCTTCTGTCGCTCCTTCACCCCGCCGGACCAGAACGCCGGTACTGATCCGGGGATGCTGGTGGGAGTCTCTGGTCACAGCTAGCGGTGACCCTTGAATTTCCCTGACTGTGGCCGGATTCAAGGGGGTCAGGTAAGCCGCGGAGTCCCGCGGAGGGTACCCGCCGTTTCAGTCATTTGGTCATCAGGCAGGGGGCTCCCTGGGGACAGGCTGCGCGTGGAGCCAGGTACTGATCCTGCGCTTTCCACTAGACCACCAGGGACAGCGGGCTGCAGCAGTGTGGATATGCTCCAGCGTCCCAGGGGTTAATGGCATGTCAGGGGAGCGCGCCTCTCCCTCTGCACTGTGCCTTTCCACTGCGGTCTGGGAGACTGTCAGTACTCCTTCCCCGGGCCCGCCTCCTCTCAGCTCCTCGGCGGCCATTTTCTAGGAAGTGTGCAAATGCTGCTGTAGTTTGATACAGGTGGCATTGTGGTCCGGTTCCCCCCGCATACCTCCGATAAGGTAAGAGTGTGCAGCGCTGTTTCCTACCAGGCTCTGGTCTGTGTAGTTGATCACAGTGCTTGTAGTGCAGGTTATTTATTTCTGCATTGTATGAGACTATATACTAGCGCTGTCTGACTGACTGTACTTTCACTTCTTACTGTCAGCCATTTTACGATCCCTATTCTTCCACTGCTAGAGCCCTTGCGGTGCGGTGTTGCAGGGTGTTCATTGCCTCACAGTAAACAAATAGTTTTTCTGTGTGGGGAGTCACATATGCTCCGTTTACACGCATCATGTCTGGGAGTGAATGGGAACATCCTCTTCAGCTAAAATGTACTGTTAGCGGAAGGAAATGTGAACACTGAGTGTTTATGTAGGGCATGTTATCTCATATCACGCCTGATTTCTGTCACTGTGCCTGTACAGGAACCGCCCTGGGCTTGTTTTGCCAAGGCACTTACAACCCTTGTGGGCCAGTTGGCGACACCCCCTGCGATTCCCCAGATGGGGTTATCGCAGCAGATTGTAGTCTCATCACCCATGCAGGGGTTCCCCAGGCAGTTGATGATACCTCAGGGTCTCCCGGTTTCACCCCTCAGGTCTTGTAGGAGCCTGTGTGGGTGAATTCATTGTCCACTATGGTACAGCACCTGACGAACGTTTTACAGGGTGAGTCACCATTGCAGCCTTCTAAGCGGCCTTCAGTGTGTCTCAGTATGATGATGATGATGACATGACATCTGATAACGGTAAAATTATTGACTTTTCAGACAAAGAGCCCCTTCGTGCAAAGGAGGTGGAGTCTAAGTCTAAAGTCTATATACCTGGTATTATATGGGCAGTCCGTGCGGCCTTGGATATTGAGAATGAGGATCCCCACGTGGCCAAATCTAAATACGCCTTCTTTAAGGATGTTAAGGGAGATGCCACTGTATTTCCTCTTATCTGGTCAGTTAGTGGATCATTTAGAGGAGGCGTGGAAAAATCCGGGTAAACGGTTCCAGCCTCAAAAACGCTTGGCTTTTGCATACCCATTTGTGGATAATAATTTTTTTTCCAAATGGGAAACCCCTCCACAGGTGGATTCTCATGTCACACGCCTACTGAGGAGTGCTACATTGCCCGTGTCCTCCATGTCCTCCTTAAAAGATGTTACGGATTGCAAGGTGGAAATATGTTTAAATCCTTTTATTCCCTTGCTGGAGGGGCTTCCAGACCGGCTATGGCCGTATGCTGGGTGACCAGAGCCATGGAGCGCTGGGCAGATAACTTGAAGGCGTCTCTGGATACTGACTTCTCAGCTGAGCAAGTGGAAATAGCTGGCAATTTCACAGTACAATAACGAGGCAGCCTTGGATATGTCTCCTCACTTCCAGAATCTCCTCGGCAACAGTAGCGGCTCGCCGCTCCCTGTGGTTGCGCTCTTGGAAAGCGGATGCAGATTCCAAGAAGGAATTGGAATGCTTGCCCTTTAATGGACAGGTCCTGTTTGGCCCTGATCTGGACAAAATTGTGGCCACACTGGCAGCAGCTAAATCTGCATGTTTACCATCAGCTACAGTCCCATTAGAGTCTGGTACTTCGTCCTTTCGGCCTTATAGGGTCCAGGGTAAGTCCAAGATACAGTCCTTTCCAAGACAGTCAGGAAACAGGAAATCTGCCAAGCTAAAGAAGCAGGCTTGGAGTACAAGACGTCCTACTCCCAAGTCGGACGATAAGCCTTCAGCCTGACGGGAAGAGCCTCCCCTTGGGGGACCCCAGAGTGGGAAGCTGCCTACTTCAGTTCGCCCAGTGCTGGTACCAGACTACCAAGGACACTTGGGTACAAGAGGTGGTCTCTCGGGGGTATGCCCTCTCCGGCGAAGACCTCCCAGCCGGTTTTTCACAACAGGCCTTCCGTCCGATCAGGACAAGGCCCTGGAACTCCAGAAAGTGTTGCACTCTATGCTCCAGGCTGGAGTTATAGTGCCTGTTCCGTTACCCCAGAGGGGCACGGGATACTATTCCAATCACTTTCTGGTGCAGAAACCCAATGGGTCTTACCTGCCCATCCTCAACCTCAAATCCCTCAACAAGGTCCCTCGGTTCAGGATGGAGACCCTGCGTTCCATTATTCTGGCAAAGGAGCCTGGGGATTTCATTGCTGGGGAGCAGTGATGGGTCCACACTTGTTCCAGGGCAGGTGGACACCAGCAGAATCTGCGCTTCCAATAAACATCTTGGAACTTTGGGCAGTAATCGGAGCTCTTCAGCAAGCAAGACATGTTCTCCACTGAAAACCCGTACAGTTACAGTCGGACAACGACGCCACGGTGGCTTACATAAACCACCAAGGAGGAACACTAAGTCAGGCGGCACTGACAGAGGTGTCCTCCGCCCAAGCCAGAATGCAGGACAATCTCCCTGCCATCTCGGCAGTGTTCATACCGGGAGTCCTCAACTGGGAAGCAGACTTTCTCAGCTGTCAAGACGTGCATCCAGGGGAATGGCCTCTTCACCAGGAGGTATTTCAACTACTGGTGAACAAGTGGGGTCCTCCGGAGATGGACCTCATGGCCTCCCGACACAACAACAAGCTGCCTGTGTACGGGTCAAGAACAAGAGACACGGAGGCTCTTCTGGTAGACGCTCTGTCGGTACGGTGGACCTTCCAGATTGCGTACCTCTTCCCTCCATTCTCTCTTCTTCCTCGAGCAATTAGAAAATTCAAGCATGAAGGAGGCACGCTCCTGTTGATAACTCCAGCGTGGCCCAGACGTCACTGGTACTCAGATCTTCGGAGTCTCTCAATAGACACTCTGATGCTGTTGCCTCAACGTCCGGACCTGTAGTCTCAGGGTCCTTGCCTTTACCTGGACCGGAGTTGTCTGTCTTTGACGGCATGGCTGTTGAGACAGCCCTCATAAGGTCCAGGGTTTTGCCAGCTCTGTAGTTAACACCATGCTCAGAGCTCGGAAGCCTGCGGCTGCAAGAATTTATCACAGAGTGTGGCATACTTTCTTTGAATGGTGTCGCCCTGGAGGCTATGATCCTCAGGTGTTCAGGAAATCCAGGATTTTGGTTTTCCTACAGGCAGGCTTAGATCACGGTCTTCGCCTTGCTTCCCTGAAGGTGCAAGTTTCCGTCCTGTCAGTGTGGTTTCAGCGTAGGATTGCTACTCTTCCTGATGTCTGCACCTTTCTGCAAGGTGTCCTTCGTATTCAGCCTCCCTTTGTTCCACCAGTGGCTCCTTGGGATTTGGCTGTGGTCCTGAGGGCTCTCCAGAGGACCACCATTTGAACCACTGGAGTCAGTGGATTTAACATGGCTTACAGCTAAGACTGTGTTTCTTGTGGCCAGTGCTTCACCCAGAAGGGTGTCAGAATTGGTGGCTCTCTCATGTCGCCCTCCCTTTCTGATTTTTCATATCGATTTCCTACCTAAGGTGGTATCTAGTTTCCATATTAATGAGGAAATTATAGTGCCGGCCTTTAATTCTCCAGACCTCTCAGCTGGTGAGGCCTCCTTGGATGTGGTACGTGCTCTCGGGATTTATGTTGACCGTAGCAATTCTTTTCGGAAGTCGGACTTTTTTTTTTTGTTCTCTATGGTTTCCGTAAGAAGGGTTGGCCTGCCACTAAGCAAACTTTGGCAGGATGGATTCGCATGGCGATTTCTGAGGATTACACTCAGGAGGGCCTTCCTGTACCGTCCTCTGTTAGGGCTCATTTTACTCAGTTTATGGGTCGTTCGTGGGCAGCTTGCCGTGATGCCTCTGCTGTTCTGCTTTGTAAGGCAGCCACATGGTTTTCTGTCCATACCTTTGTGAGGTATTATGCATTCGATACCTTCGCCTCTCAGGATGCTTCCTTCGGGCGGTGGATTCTCCTTTCAGCACAGGAGCGTCCCCACCTTAGATACTGCTTTGGGACATCCCCAAGTTATCCTGTGGATACCCTATGGACCCTGAAGTAGAAAATATGAGATATGGTAAGAACTTACCCTTGTTATCTCTATTTCTACGAAGTCCATAGGGTTCCACAGGATATCCAAATTCTGTAATTTATTGCTGATTGAAATCCGTTGCAAAAGAATCGCATTAATATCTCAATTAGTCTTTAAGAGATATTCAAATTCAAAGAGCGTTCCAGACAAAGGGACTAAGCAAATTATGCATGGATGGATTGGTCCTCCAGGAAAGTTCCCGCTGAGCCGGTCCATGCTCCCCACTAAAAGGGCCGGCCGGGCTGACACTGCCAGATGGTCTGTGCCGATTAATAAGTCACTCTGCAAGAGCCGGCTGCCGCACTTCCGGGAAGCTGCCTCCCAGCTGCTGTGTCCCCTCCCTCCTGCCCGCCTACCCCCTGTCACTATAGGATGGGTAGTGTTCACTCTAGCTCCGGCGGCAGGCAGGGCGCCGGAGCTAGAGAGGACAACTTTGTGTGTGTGCGTCCAGAAAAGGGGCGTGGCTATGAAAAGGGGGCGTGTCTATAAGACGCGTCCCCTTTTCGTCATACTTGTGGGCGTGCCCGGCACTTACGGACACGCCGGGCAGCCCCCAAGCGCTGCAGACGGTGAGAATAGATGCCGGGCGCATGCGCCCGGCATCTATTCTCCAGCGGTGACCGGGTCACCGCACATTTCTTCATCCGCGGGACACTGCGTCCCGCGGGTGAAGACAGCACCCGCAGGCTGTGAGGGCAGGGCGCTTTTTGCCCTCCAGAAGGAGGGCAGGGCGTCGCGCCCCGCTACCACAGCTTAGTGGGAACGCTAGTTAGGCTGCTTGAGGTGTGCAGAGTTGTGCGCACTGCAGCTTTGTAGTTTGAAGCAGGAGCCGGTTGTCAGTGGCACAGGGCTGCCTGTACTACACGGAGGGAGGAACGGCCGCCGCCACATGTGAGCTTTGTGGAGATTACTTTTTTGATGTAAATTCCTTCCACTCCAGTCTTCCTGCTTCTCACCACTACTTATATCCTTCCCACTGCTTCTAACTGCTACTCCCATCCTGCTCTGCTTCCCAATACTACTCTCATTCTGCACCCTCCTAACTACTTACTGCCATCTTGCGCCCTGCTTCCCACTACTACTCTCACCCTGCCCCCTGCTTCCCACTAGACTCCCATTATGACTTATAATTCTCATTACTATTCCTACGATTCTGCCCCCCTACTTCCCACTACTATGCCTATTCTACCCCCTCAGTGTTCTCCCCAGAATTTTTTTCCAGCCAGGTGGTATCAAGAAGTAGCCGGGTGGGGGTCTTTGCAATTATGCGCGCGCCGGGAAAAGGGGTATCTCCCTTACCAATCCAGCCAGACAGGTCTCAGGCTGCTCCTCCACTGGCTCTTAGTCAAAGTGCCCATTATGCTAGTGCTCCCTGTAGTTTTCCCCTTTTATACATTGCCCCCTGTAGTTTTCCTCTTTTATACATTGCCCCCTGTAGTTTTCCCCTTTTATACATTGCCCCCTGTAGTTTTACCCTTTATACATTGCCCCCTGTAGTTTTGCTTTGCCCTGATGCAATGCCCCAGGCTTAAATAGTGCCCCTCATGCGGTTCCACCAGACTGGCCCCTTATGCAGTGCCCACAGACTGGTCCCAGCCCAGAACTTACCATAACATGCTCAGCGCTCGCTCTGCTTCACTCTGACTGGATCTAATAGATCCAGCAGGCGTGTAGGGCAGGCTCCTCATGTCACGGGCACTTCAGAGGCCAGCGTTCCACAGCAGGGGTCGGCGAGGGTGACCAGAAATTTTGGCGGGGAAAAGTACCGGACGGTAGGCTGTTTCTGCCGGGCGATTAGCCCGCAGAAAACAGCCTGGGGAGAACACTGCCTCTGCTTCCCGCTATTACTACTCCCATCCTGCCCCCAGCGCAAGAGTGTATGGAGCTTGTGCTCCAACTGCTGACTCTGGTGGGGGGGGGCCCGATAGGCTAATTGGTTCCATCCCGCCTACGGAACATACCTGTAACCCACCCTACCCCCCGGCCTCTACATATACTGTACCCCCCGGCCCAGGGACATAAACTACCCACTCTACCACCTACCCACCCCCCTCCTGCCTACCGCGCAGACGTACACTCACCACCCTACTTCCCAGCCTCTTAGACATAGTACCCAGGGACATACACTACCCTCTCTACCGCCCCACCCCCCTGTCTGACCCAGGGTCGTACACTCCCCTCGCTACTCCCCAGCCGCTTAGACATAGTACTCCGTGACATACACTATATAATACAGACATTCCTCACTTTACAACCTACTCGTTTAACAACCGTTCGGACTTACAACCAGCACTCTGACCAGCCTGAACCCCCTAGTACAATTACTAAAATGTTGTTCTGAATATCTTTTTTTTTTTTTTTTTTTATAACTGTAATTGTATTGTACAGTATGTAAGAGTTATGCAAAGTAAATCAGTTACAGTATCAAGTTTGAGTTTTCTTTAGAACTTTTTCTTCAGAATAAATAAAAATTATTACCTGTATTAAGTACATATGGCTCCTCGTTTAGTGACCAATTCGTTTAACGACCTAATCGTAGGAACGGAACTCGGTCGTTAAGTGAGGAATGTCTGTATATACAAACCTGTTTTTTGCTGATTTTTTAGTCTATTCATGATAATAATTATCAGTATCTGAACGGACCCCGATAATTAACATTCTGACTCGCCGCGGCTGCTGGAGCAATTCATCTTTGCTCCAGCGCTGTGACAGCTGTTGTGAAATCAGCTGTTCCAGTGAGCCGCTTCCCTTCCTGTCGGAGCAGTGACGGGACTGCGCATGCGCAACCCGGACCTCCTTCCCATAGGGAAGGAGCGGGTTGTGATGCCAGAGGATTCGCCATCTGAAGATTGTGAATGCTCCCGCAGTTAAGCTCCGAAAATATAATATTTTCGGAGCTTGATGAATTCTGTCCCTATACTAGTGTATGGGGACAGCGGGCTATTCCGCAAAAGGGAGGTAAGTCGGAGATATCTGTGATATCGCCTGTTTTACCTTCCCGATGACTGGCCCTATAATTTAATTTAATTTTTACAATTGCAGGAGAAAATGCACATTTTCACCTGCTTTTCTGAAAATTAAGTGATGATGAATAGGCAGACCCCTGTGCCACTTTTTATTTAACTGACAGCAATTTGTATATTTGCAATTGACATTTGTTATTTGTCTAATACCTCATGTCTTTAAATGGTAATATTGGATGTATCATTTGAGTAAATTTTTCTTCATCCACAGGACATTTTTTCTCCTTAATACATATGAATATGTGTACCTAATGTGATGAGATATAATGCACGTTGAGTCTCCCATATCCAAAATGCTTGGGACCAGGGGTATTTTGGATAACGGAATATTCCGTATTTTGGAATAATTGCATATCATAATGAAATATCTAGGGAATAGGACCTCAATATGCATTTGTGTTATATATACATTATACACACAGCCTGCAGGTCATTTTATACAATATTTTCAATAATTTTGTGGCTCAAACAAAGCTTGTGTACAGAAATTAAATTCAGTTAGTTTCATATACACCCTATACACACAGCCTGTAGGTAATTGTATACATTATTTTTAATAAATTGTGCTTTAGACAAAATTTTATGTACATTTGAACCATCAAAAATTAAAGGTTTCATTTTCTCAGTCATGCCAAAATTTATTCCGTATTTCGGAATATTTGGATATGGGAGACAAAGCCTATATTCCAGATTTACTCTATTTGATGTGATACAACAACGGACAAGGCTAATTAATCTCATATTTATGATATTCGATATGTTAGATTTTTTTCATGTTTTATGGTTGTCCTGTATAAATATTTGCTATTTGACAACTATTTGAATATTAAATGCATTATAATTTTGTTGCCCCCTTCACTGTGATACATATAATGTAAAAGTACTTTGAACTTTGGCTGGTATGTCTTGATTTTCTCAAGCAATATGTTGATTGATAATTCATTTTGGAAATATTTTTTTTCCGTGGGGGCCAATGTGTTTTTTTTTTTTTTTTTTTTTTTTTTAGTGGGGACTAATGTATTTTACTGTTTTCTGTTGGGGCCAGTGTGTGTGTGGTTTCTCCTGTGGGGGCCAATGTGTTTATTTTCTTTCTTGTACAATGTTTTTTGTCTGTGCATGCATCTCAGTTACACTGCGTATGCGTCCCAATGGTGTTCGTACAGCTTCAGACGGACACACCAAGAAGTGTATTAGAAATGTGTTGTGTTCCTGGGCGGTTGCAGGAGGTTGGCTAATCAGAACGTAGATGTAGCATAGTATGGGCAAGTTGTTGGAGTGACGTGGTCGTGTTGCATATAGAGACGCTGAATTACTGACATTGGAGGCCATACAGATGTATGATCTACACCTAGCATAGGGCTGGTGAAAGTTACAATGGTGCGACCGCTGGTGGCATCTAAAGACGCACAAAGCATGATTGCAGCGTCTGTAGACACTGAAAGTGACTGTCTCAGTCCTTGCATATTTGGCTGTACACCATGGAAGGGCATTGTAGTTACATTAGCATAGACGCAATTGCAGTAAAAGACGCAAGGAAGGCCACGACTGCATCCAACTCAGAATCAGGACCTATGAAAAGGGATCCCGCCCCCTCAACAGACCCCGCCCCCTTAACATATTCGCGCCGTTTCCATAAATTTCCTAGGCTGGTTTTCCACCCCAATCCGCCCCTGGATATACTGTATGTGTGTGTATGTATGTATATGTATGTGTGTGTATGTGTGTGTGTATATGTATATATATATATATTTACATTCAATACCAGATGGTGTGGCACTCAGAGCATTTCCAAAGCAACCAAATGCACAAGGATATAATCTTCTACGTTTCATTCGTTATGACAAAATTCATAAAGAATGAAACTTTGAATATTATATCCTTGTGCATTTGGTTGCTTTGGAAATGCTCTGAGTGCCGCACCATCTGGTATTTGTTTAGTGCATAAAAAATGGACACAATATTTGGTGCCACGACAGTTAGCAGAATGATTACGCACACCACTGTTCAGTGCGGGACAATAAGCCAATCACTAGGATCCATGGACCTTCAGAGGGCTCTGTGTACTCCCCTAAATAATTGAGAAATCTTATAAACATCGCCACCATGTTACCTGTTAGCATGTCCTAAAGGTGCTGCACCCACAGTCTGCTTCTCCAATGTGATAAATTCGTCCAAAATCGCAATGCAACATTTGATTACATCACAAGGATGTATCAGATATCTCATGCATGGACAGAGCTTGCGAGAAACCTGTCCCTGCGATAATAACACTTACCTGCACATGGCTGCAGCCAGGGATCGGTGTCCAGCTACTTCTGTGACCCCAGTCAGCTGATCCGTGCTGTAAACTGAGATACCGGCTGGGAGTTTCATAGCATCAGCTAACCTGGGGTCACAGGAGCAGGACACCAATCCCTGGCTACAGCAATGTGCAGGTAAGTTACCTTATTTTCTTTTTTTCTTCAGTGATCAGCCTGTGGTCTATTTAGACACACATGGCTGATCACAGGTGCCAGCTCTGTTCTGGCTGTCAGAGCACAGCTGGAGTAGGGGAAACGGGAGGGAAGCCATAATAACGCTATCTGAAGATAGCATTATCATAACAGGGCTCACGCCGATATTTTTGTACAATTTAAAATTTTAGTAAATTTGGGTAGATCACATTTCCCATACAAGTATGGGAAGTGCGATCTGCTTTCTAAAAAAAAAAAAAAAAAAAGTGAATTTAAGGGCTTGAAGGAGAATGTTGTGAGTTCTTCTTCTCCAAAAGCCCTTTCATACATTTAGGTGATACTAAAGTAATGTGAAAAAGGTGTGAATACACCCGTTTTCACATTATTTTAGTAAAAATAATATTGATAAATATACCCCATAGTATGCTGCATATATTATTATAAGTATTCACATTACAGTAATATCAGGCATATTATTCAGCTGTGAAGTATGCCAGCTGTAATTTATTTGTTAGTGGTTCTAGTTTAATGGGCATTGCCATAATATGTTTAGTCAGTGTGAAATTTCGCAAGTGATGAAGTTGTGGATCATTGCCACAGTCGCATGATAATGTAATTTAAATAGAAGGGGAATGACTCATTAAGACAGAACAATCTAGTCTCTGCTTTGCCTAGTGGCCTTTTTGATTGCTGTTTAGTTTCACAAGCTCTTTCTTCGTATGAGCTGGGGGATTTCAGCAGTGAGCTGTTAAGTTGCTGTATGTGAGTAATACTTGTGTTCCTGCCACGCCTTATATTTGGCTGCCTGCATCCTGCAGTCAGACGGCAGGATGTGAACAGTAGAGAACCGTTATAGGGACTGTCTCATTTAACAGTTCATAGTGCGATTTTATGAAACTAAAATAGCATAATTATGTAAAAGAAAATTACTGTAGAAATGAACAAAAAAAATCCCTTACAGTTGTGGTAAGCCTCCGTATTTGCTTTATGCTGTGAATGTCATGCCATTATACAGTATTACCGCTAAAACTGCACTATTAATTCATTTAACATTTGTATGTTTTCCCTTTTAATTAGTAGACCAATATAGTAATTTATCTGTGGGCAGCACAAACTGTGTAATGGTTAGCATTACTCCATACATGCCGACTTTCTGGTAGCCCCTTCGGGGAGGGGGCTGCCAGGTCGGTCCAGCAGGAGGGTGAGGGCGGCTGTAATGGGCGCAGTGGGGGCGTGTCCGTGCGTTCGCTGCCCTGCCCCCCGCTTTATAATGTCGGTAATATCTGTTCACTTTATAATGCCGATATTACCGACATTACAAAGCAGGGAGCGGGGTTACGATGATGCAATTTAGCGCAAATCGCGACGTTGTCACCCAAACTGCCCACTTTTACATGGGATTGCGGGGGGCGGCGGACAATGCGGAAGACTTACTGCCTCTTGCGGGTTGTCTGGAGAAGCACCCGATTTTCGGGAGGCTTCCAACAGTCCCGGGACAGTAGGCAAGTATGCATTACGGCCTCACAGCACTGAGGTCGTGGGTTCAGTTCCTACTTCAGCCCTAACTGTATGGAGTTTGTATATTCTCCCTGTGTTTGCGTGGGTTTCCTCCGGGTACTCCGGTTTCCTCCCACACTCCAAAAAATATACTGGTAGGGTAATTGGCTTCTAACAAAAATTAACCCTAGTCTGTATGTGTGTGTGCATGTGGTAGGGAATATAGATTGTAAGCTCCACTGGGGCAGGGACTGATGCGAATGGCCGAATATTCTCTGTAAAGTGCTGCGGAATATGTGTGCGCTATATAAATTACTGGTAATAAATAAATCCGCTATTGTGTAGACTACAGAAGAAATAAGAATCAAAAACTTCCACAGCCAGGAGTGATCTTGAAAGTCTGGAACAAATAAACAATGTTTTAAACACCATAATCGGGTTTCAAGGTAATTATTTTTTCTTTTTTTAAAGCGACTGCTGATTAATTTTCCTAAAGACTTTGGGGGAAATTTACTAATAGGCAGATTTGGTGGCATTATCAGCCTGCTATCCATCACTGGTGGCTTTCACATCCAAACTGCTGGATTTACTATTCTGTTTGGAGAGCAGATAGAAACTGGTCAACAATGCCTGCCGGTGAATAGATGGCAAAGCTGCCGCATGTTTGTAGTCTGTGGAGAATAATTATTTATTGATGGAGGAGGAAAAAATAACATTAATACTCCTAAAGAGGCAATATTAATTGATATTAAATATGCTTGCACCCAACATATTATTGAGAGGAATGTATATGTATTTATGACAGGGGCAACATAATATTTTATGGCTGTATAAGTTGTGCCCATATCATAAAATAATTTTGCCCCCATCAGAAGTACTTTTATTTTCACACCAATTTAAATTAATATTGCTCCCATTAGAGTATTATTAATGTTGCTTTTTGCTTTCATCAATACACAGTGATTGCTCTCAACAACAGTGTATTGGTAGTCCTCCCCGTCGGATTTGCCAAAGACAGGCAAAGTAGCTGAAACTGTATGGTTTCTTCTTCAGGGTCCATAGGGATCCACAGGGATACCTTGGGGTGTAGGTGGTAGTTAGGACCAGACACCATACCAGGATGCTCCTCTCCCCTATACACCGTCCCCGAACCTTGTGTGGTGTCCGGCTGTAGTCGATTCACCTTTTTATACAGGGGGGCTTCCTTATGCAGCCCAAAGCTTTATTTTATGATGTATTCTTTCTTTTTTACAACTGAGCATGCAGCATCAGACTGTCCTTTGGACATCTGTGCTGCCGCTCCATCATCCCTCCGGGTACTGCGACACCATTGCCGCCTGCGTGCAAGTCATGGTGATAGCTGGCCCCACGGGACGTCCCAGACTGCAGCCTGGATGTCAGGGGACAGGTAAGGCTGGTCATCACTCGTGGTGACCCATGGAGTGGCAGTCTTACCTCCGGTCTCTGGGGACTGACCGGAGGCGCTGTGTGTGCACACTGGGCCCCGTTTGCGTGATCCACTAGACCACCAGGCTACAGAGGTGCGGGAAAACCGGGTCCTGGTGGTCAAAAATCAGCATGGGGAGGTCAGCGGCCCCTCAGCTCAGGGCGCCATTCCTACGAGGTCTGGTCATCCTGAACTGCATTTGTCAGCGGGCCACGCCCCCTTTAAGAGTTCCAGCGGCCATTTTCTATATAGTGACAGCCACAGCTCATCTTGGGGAAACAGTGGGTCCGGTCCCTCTACATACATCTCCCTGGAGTCAGATTATGTAGTGCTACAGCCTACCAGAAGTTGGGTCCCTGCCCATAGATTCTGTGTAGTTGAAGTGGCGCACACATTACAGTATAGAGGTTTATGCATTGTATGCGACTTACTGCTAGCGCTGTTGTTTGTACTTATACTCAATCTGTCCCTTTCATTTTCTCTTTCTGAAACCCTGCCATACCGGTGTATTGGGGGTTTATGTACTTCACTCTGAGGTAATCAGCTGTGAAGACAGTGACATACTGCTTAGGTCCCCTTAGCTGTGCCATTAACCTGGGCTGTCATATCCTGCAGTTTTTCTATAAATGCTGGCAGGATCTCTCTGCTGCTCACACACTCATATATTTGGTGCACTGTGCATGCATTCAGTTGCCTACTGCCCAGTGCCAATTGTGTTTCATATAATTGGTGTATACTGTTGCAAACTTGAACTGTAATTTGCTCAGCACCATATTGTATGTTTCTGCAATCTACAGTTATGTCGAACAAGGGCAAGAGTACAAAACAATCAGCTGCACCTGTTGTGCTCACATGCAAATCTTGTGCTGCTGGCTTAACTCAGGAGTATTTGGTTCAGGATGGCCTTTGTGCTAACTATTATTCGGCACCAGGTCAATCCGCTCCATTAACCCCTGTACAGGAGCCTCCCTGGGCTTCCTTTTCTCAGGTGCTGGCCTCTATTGTAGACCGCATGGCTGTCCCTACTGTAATTCCCTCTATGGGATTGCCACAGCAGGTACAGACATTGCAGATGCCTCCTATTCCACCTCCGTGGGTTGATACCCTATCCTCTGTGCTGAGTCTGGCAGCTACAGTCTTTCAGACTATGCTACAGGAGGATAACCCCGTAGATCTACCAAGCGTCCTCTGTTATCCTCAGTCTAAGCACCTCACAGATATGGAGGTATCTTTAGAGGCAGATGAGGATGACGGCTCTACTGCTGAGTCCCTCACTAGAAAGGATGTGCTTCAATCCAATATGGACATACCAGCCTTGGTGCCGACGGTCAGGTCTGTTCTTCAAATTGAAGATGACGAACCTGCCCCTAAATCCAAACACCCAGTGTTTAAACGACAAAAGGTGGTTGTGGCTTAGTGCCCTCTCTCGGATCAGTTAGCTGAACACATGGCGGCAGCTTAGCAATCACTGGGTAAATAGTTTCAGCCACATAAGCGGTTGCATAAGTATTACCCTTTTCCTACCGCTCATTGTACTAAGTGGGAAGCCCTCCCAGTAGTGGATTCCCATATTACCAGATTGGTTAAATCCTCTTTGTTGCCTATTCATACGGCTTCCTCTCTGAATGAATGAGCCTACAGATGGGAAGATGGATACAGCTCTGAAATCTGTATACTATCTTTCAGGTGCAATTATTTCCCCTACCATGGCTATTGCCTGGGTGGCTAAGGCAATTGAGAGCTGGCTAGACACCTTAGAGGACCCTCTCTCTCTGGATACCTCTCGCGATCAGATGGCATGCATTGCTCACATTAGGGATGCAGCCACATATATTGGAGAAGCAACCTTGGATGCTAGTCTGCTAGCATCCAGAGCATCAGCTACATCAGTGTCTGCTCGCCGCGCCCTCTGGTAACTGTCTTGGAAGGTGGATGCAGACTCCAAAAAGACCTTAGAATTGTTGCCATATACGGATGACATTCTCTTCAGCCCTGAATTGGATAAAATTGTTACCACATTAGCAGCATCTAAAACTACCTTTCTGCCTTCAGCGACTACTCCAAAACCCAGGACTACGTCCTTTCGTCCCCAAGGAAGATCTCTGGGTCAGTCGTTTCCTAGACACTCTACTTCCGCCAAGGCCACGCAGCTGAGGAGCAAGTAGACCTGGGCCGGCAGACGCCCAGCAACCAAGTCTGACGACAAGCCTTCTTCCTGATGGGTTGGTCCTCCCCCTAGGAGATCCCAGAGTGGGCGGCCGGCTTCTTCAATTCGCCCAAATCAGGCGTCAAACCACCACAGACGCAAGGGTGCAAGAAGTGGTCTCTCATGGGTACGTCCTCTCATTCCTAAGTAGGCCTCCCCTCCAATTCTTTTACACAGGGCCCCCAGCGGACCCAGACAAGGCCAGGCTTCTACAAAATGCCATTCAGTCCTTGTTGCTAGCGCCAGTTCCAACCTCTCATTGGGGGAACAGTTACTATTCTACCCTGTTCCTGGTGAAGAAACCAAACTGGTCTGATCGACCTATTCTGAATCTCAAGTCCCTGAAAAAGTTCGTCAAGGTACCAAGGTTTCGGATGGAAACTCTATGGTCAATTGTTTTTTCTATGGAGCCTGGGGATTTTATGATCTCCCTGGACATTCAGGACTCATACCTACATGTGCCTATAACACCATCTCATCAAAAATACCTGCATTTTGTTGTTCTACAACAACATTTTCAGTTCTAGGCTCTTCCCTTTGGACTGGCTACTGCTCCACGGGTATTTACCAAAGTTATGGCTATTATGGCTGCCCACCTGCGGGGTCAAGGAGTCAGATTACTACCATACCTGGATGAACTGCTGCTTCTGGTAAGGTCTCCAGAGAATCTCCAACAACATCTGCAGATAACCATTACCTGTCTACAAAAGCACGGTTTGTTGATCAATTGGAAGATGTCCTGCCTAAATCCGTCTCGGCGGATGGTTCATCTGGGAGCTGTGCTGGATTCTCAAACACAGAGAATCTTCCTGACTGAGGTCAAGATTGCTACACTTCAAACACGCCTTCGCAGGTTCCACCACAACCACCGAGTGTCTATTCATGTGGCTATGCAGATTCTAGGATCCATGGTATCCACCTTCGACATGGTGGAATACACTCCGTTCCTCTCCAGGCCACTACAACCCCTGATTCTGTCCAGATGGAACTGGTTGCCTCAGAGGATCAGATCCCAGACAATGTCTCTCCCTCTCCCTCCAGAGATTCGGCTGTCCCTTTCTTTGTGGTTACAGATGTCCCACCTGATCAAAGGGCGCCCCTTTTGGATTCTCCTCACAACAAACGCCAGTCTCCGAGGATAGGGTGCAGTGACCGGTCAACACTCCTTTCAGGGTTGTTGGACGTTAGTGGAGTAATCTCTGCCAATCAATGTATTGGAACTCGGAGCCATCTATAGAGCCCTCATTCAGGCTCAGGATATTCTCCAGGGCAAATCTGTACAGGTACAGTCCTATAACGCCATGGCGGTGGCTTACATAAATCACCAGGGAGGCACTCGCAGTCGGGCGGCTATGGTAGAAGTGGCACACATTCTTCCATTGGCCTAGGGACACATCCTGGCCATCTCCGCGGTGTTCGTTCCGGTAGTACTAAATTGGGAAGCGGACTTCCTCAGCCATCATGACGTGCATGCAGGAGAATGGTCTCCACCCAGAAGTCTTTCAACTCCTAGTAGACAAATGGGGACTACCAGAGGTGGACCTTGGAGCCTCCCGACACAATCGCAAGCTACTGGTGTACGGGTCCAGAACAAGGGATGCCGAAGAAGTCTTTGTAGGCGCATTGTCGGTACAGTGTACCTTCCATTGCTTGGAAGTTCAAGCAAGACTGAGGCATGCTCCTACTGGTGGCACCAGCTTGGCCCAGACGGCATTGGTACTCAGATCTTCTGAGCCTCTCCATAGACATGCCATATCTTCCTCAATGGCCAGACCTGTTATCTCAGGGTCCCTGCCTCCACCCAGACCTGGGTCGGCCTTCCTTCAAGCCGGATTGGACCAAGGACTCAGTCTTACTTCACTGAAAGTGCAGGTCTCTGCCTTGTCCATATGGTTTTAGGGAAAAATTGCTGCCATGACGGATGTTCACACCTTCTTTCAGGGTGTCCTCCGCATACAACCTCTCTTTGTTCCTCCAGTGGCTCCATGTGATTTGTCAGTGGTTCTCCAGGCCCTTCAGGGTCCTCCGTTTGAGCCTTTGGATTCTGTGGATTTCAAGTGGCTCACGGCTAAGACTGTTTCTTCTGGCTATAGCATTGGCCAGAAGGGTGCCAGATTTAGGGGCGCTTTCCTGTCGCTCCCCATTTCTGATTTTCCATCAGGACAGGGCTGTTCTTCGGACTCGCCCTGGATTTCTTCCCAAGGTGGTATCCAGTTTCCATCTTAATGAGGAAATTGTGGTTCCGGCCTTCCAGTTTCCTGACCTATCGGCAGTTGAGGCCTCCTTGGATGTGGTCCGTGCTCTGAAGATCTACGTAGCCTGTACTGCTTCTGTCAGGAAATCTGACTCTCTCTTCATCCTTTATGGTTTTCATGAGAAGGTCAAACAGACTCTGGCCAGGTGGATTCGAATGATTATCTCACAGGCCTATACCTAGACCTTCCTGTACTGGCCTCTGTCACTGCTCATGCCACTTGCTCTGTGGGCAGCACGATGTGGCGCATCAGCTGAACAGCTTTGTAAGGTGGCCATGTGGTCTACTGTCCACACCTTTCTCAGGTTTTATGCCTTTTGATACCTTTGCCTCTCAGGATGCTTCCTTTGGGCGCTGGATTCTCCTCTCAGCTCAGGAGCGTCCCTGCCCTGTGGATCCCTATGGACCCTGAAGAAGAAAATTTATGGTTAAACTTACCTTTTTGTTAACTCTTTCTTCGAAGTCCACAGGGTGCCCGCCCTGACGCACCTGACTGCTATGGGTTGTGCTTCTGGTCACCGGTTTCCCGTCTCCTCTCTGTGAGAGTCTGATTCTTCTGTGTGCTAGTATTTCTTCTCTCCTAGCCTCGTGCTTGCTAACAAACTGATTTGCCTCAGGCTTGGGGTTGGGGTATAGGGGAGAGAACTGGAGCATCCTAGGAGCTGAAGTCTTTAACTGTATGGTGTCCGATCCTAACTACCACCTACACCCCAAGGTATCCCTGTGGACCCTATGGACTTCGAAGAAAGAGAGTTAACAAAGGTAAGTTTTACCATGACTTTCATTTTTGATCTATCGCCTATCACAACCACATGTTTTGTTTGATGGGTTATTATTGAGGCTTCATATCTGCCACTTTATATATTTGGTGTTGTAAAATTTTTACTTTAAAGTGGTTTCTACACTTTCATATTTTTGATGGTTTTGCCTTTAGTAAATCGGGCAGTTTTGACAAAAATCCTTTTTAGTAAATTTTCCCCTTTTGCTCACAACCAATGCCTCTCTGTCTACAATATTGATCTGCTGTCCCTCTATCAAAGAAGTGACCATTTAGAGCAAGTGTAATTACGTTGATTTAGTAAAATGAAGCAGATGGGGCTTTATATAGGGTACACCCTTGGCTGACCGATCGGCTGGTCGACCTAATGATTGGTAAGTATGTGCTTATACAGTCTGGCCAGAGGATTCATTGTTGTCATTGTCGGTGGTTCCCGCGGCCAGGATATGGGTTGAATAGTCGTCCATACATACAGGCAGATGTGCACTATATATCTGAACGATGTATTGCATCTGCTGTGCTGCATGGCTGACGCAATATAACTGTGAACTACGTAGTTAATATAGCCTATTGGGGTGATGGTCACAATAGTTGCCAAGCGGAATGTGAAAGTGACTGTTATGTCACATAAAGGGGGCATTTCAAATGTTAGAGCCCGCGGCTGTTACTAATGGGTGTCCGATGGAATTATTCAATAATTGCTTTTATCTGGTGCGAATGCACAGATTACTGCTACAAAATCCAGGCGCCAAAACCAGGGCTTTAGACGGGTTTAGCAGTTTTCTGCTAAACCCGGTCTATTTGGGCGCAAAAAGGTATGGCGCTCAAAAGCAATTGAATTAACCCCAGAAGAGAGTGCTTAATCAAGCTGCTGGTTCTTATTTGTCAGATCTCAGGATTTTTAATTTCTGACCTGTTTGAGTCTCCACCAGACTTTTGTAGTCTATTTTGTTTACTACTTCACTCTTGGCTTTGATGAAGTAAACGTATGTCATTCTCTTTAAATCCTCTATGAACTTGAGGAAATATCTGTGTCCATTTATCACTTACCAATGTTAACTGTGCCTGAGATTTTGTTGCTGACTTTGGGAAGGAACAGCGGGTCTGCTTCTCCATTAAACAGCTCTCACATGCTGGTCTCACAGTATCACTCACAGCTATGGCCATCACCATTCCATCAAGAAGCTTTGGTATGTTATGATACTCCGTCCTAGCCGTCTGTACCATAGTTCTATAGACAGACTTGTCTTAGAGGCTGTCCTTGCACAACACTCTTATGTGTCTAGGACAGTGGTTCTGCTGGGTAACATTACCTTCTGGATAATGTTTTCCAGGTCACCCAGCAGCTGCACAGCTGTATTCATTAGTCACTGACACATTTTAAAAGATCCACAGGTGGAGCTAATGATTTCATTTGTGATTCCGTGATGAGACCTGGAAAGCATGCACTGTTTGGGATCCTGAAGACCGAGTTAGAGAACCTGTGATCTAGGACATATAGTTTGTCACTAGGTTGCTGTTGCTATCACAGTCCACATTTTCCACAACACACTTGACCTTGAAGCCTTTATTTTCTAGGACGCTTATTGCAATGAGGTTTGTCATCAAATCTGGTACAAATAATACATCTTGAATGTCTGTGACTGACTATGGTTTCACCTATTATTTTCAGGTGCACTGTGATTATACTGACTTTTGTGGCTGTAAGGCTAGACCGATGTGTACCCAGCCCAACATCTGCAGCGACGGTACCTGGTCGGGGAACCTGCATCGGCAAGTGCATACACACTTGCTGATGCGGGCAGCCACTAAGAGAGAGCGGGTGCCATGCTGCATTTGGCAGCATGGCTCTCTCTAACGACATCCCCGTCGGCCCTGCACGTATGGCTGACTTAGGATGTCTGATGTCTCTGTGGGGGAACAGCACCCCCAGCAAACTGTTTCAGTGCCCATTCTGCCATTGTAAAATCAGGCAGGGCGCGGCGCCCTGCTAATACAGCCTAATACACCTTTCAGACATATGACCCGGGAAATTTTCTGCTCAGACCTGGGAATTTCTCCTGTGCAAATTCCTGGGTATTTGGTCGAGACCCCCCTTTCACACTACAGCTTCTACCTGGGAAATTCCCGGGTAGACCCCTTTAAGACGTAAGCAGGGTTTTTCCTGTTCTGTACACAGAAAATCAGTTTTCTCATTTAACCACTTGCCTGGCACCGTCGTATCAGAAACGACCATACCAGGCCGGGCTTTCCCTGACATGGTCGTATCTGATACGACCAGTCAGAAAAGCTCTGTGGGCGGCTGCTGGAAAATCATCTTCTAGCAGCCACCAATCACAGAGGGTCCCTCTGCACACTTTGTCCCTCCCTGTGGGCCGACAGCCCAGCGCCGGCACCCTCCCCCCCCCCCCCCCAGGCGGCTGCCGAGAAGACAGAGCAGCCGTCAGGAAAATAGAAACCGCAGCTGCCCAGCCGCTAGCAGCAATCCCTCGGGCAAAGAAGGTGGCGCTGAAGGCACTGTCCGTCTCCCTCACTCTCCCACCCAGTGGCTGCTGACAGGGCAGAGAAGGCAGCACTAAGAGCGCTGTCCTTCTGTCCCTCCTCCGGCTAGCAGCAGCCCGGCGGCTGCTGACAGGGCAGACCAGCCACCAGGTAGAGAAGGTAGCGCTATCAGCTCTGGTCTTCCCTCTCTCTCCACCCCCGCTAGCAGTAGTCCGGCGGCTGCAAACAAGACAGAGCAGCCGCCGGGACATAGAAGGTACTGACCTTTTCTCCGTCCCCCCCGCCCTGTTAGTGGCACCCCCCATGAATAAACAGCAGAGCCCTGGCCATATATATATATATATATATATATATATATATATATATATATATATAATCGCACACACACATATTTATTATAGTTTAATACAAAGTAGTAGTACTGAGAAAGCGCTACACCCTTATGGAATCTGTACTGACGCAAAATGCTTCATAAGGGTCAAAGTATTCAACTATAGTCCTGTTTTCACAGTGGCTGCTGTATGTTCTCAAAGTGAACCGTTGTTGTATGGTCCTAGGAAATTATGAAAAACAAAAGGGTGAGAACAAGCGCCTTTATAGTGTAGTAAATAATGATAATGCTAAATAATGATATGTGTCTCACTTAAGTAAATATAAGCGTACCGTATTAATATAATTAAATGTGCATTAGGTTTGGTATCTTTTCCTGATAGTTCAACAGCGATCCCTTACTCACTCCATAGCATGTGGTGTTAGGCTCCAAATGTATACAAAAAAAGGAGGGCGAAAAACACTCATAGTGTAGTAATTCCACATATTTAATCACAATACAAAACACACACCAAAATGGAAAATTACATTAAAAATTATTTCAATGGGCTTATCTGCTCAAGGTAGCTGGTTATGAAAACCGGAGGTCACTATTTCCTCAACGCGTTTCGTCGCTAATGCAAATTGGCAGGACTTCTTCAGGAGGTTATTATAATGGGAAAAGTGGAAAGGTATAAAAATAATAAATACAAAGAAATTAAAAAAAAAAACTGATCAATAAATAATTGAAACCATACATAGCAAGCAAAAAGCAGGCACAACCGACGGACCAGCTGTCATCCGTGATGGACCTCTGACGTCATCCTCGGCCGACACGAACTGCCGCTATAACCTCGCAGGGGCTCGGTGAGCTTTCTCAAGCCGACCGGTGGACCGGGCGGTTAGGGTTAGGCTAGGGCTGGGCTCGACAAATCCCGGGGGCCAGGTCGCCATGGCTACCAGATTTTTGCTGCCTGGCTACTAGATTTTGCAGTGAGGGAGAAAGCAGATCCTCATCAGCTCCGGTGGAGATTCGTGCCTATAGTATTGCAGTGTTCATATCATGCACAGGAATGCATGTGCTGAGTGTTGACTGCTGTGCCTGTGTCCATCCCGGCCTGCGCTGGCGACTCCTCTCCATCCTGGCCTGCTCTTATCCCTGTTGTCCCAGTCTACGCTGATCCTCCTGTATACGTCCTGGCTGTCTACTGTCTCCTATCTCCAACTGCATGGAGCTCTCCAGTAGTAGGGTCTATGCGTGGCCAGGGATTGCGGAGCGGCATCAGAGGGATAGTGGTGTGACCATGAGGGGAGGGGGGTTATGTTGTACTTTCTGGCACCATTGTTTTATGTGA
The DNA here is from genome assembly GCA_031769625.1 of Taudactylus pleione. Classification (NCBI taxonomy): domain Eukaryota; kingdom Metazoa; phylum Chordata; class Amphibia; order Anura; family Myobatrachidae; genus Taudactylus; species Taudactylus pleione. The sequence goes on along the minus strand of JAUIMM010000350.1, from coordinate 5,921,385 downwards.
AATGTGGTCCTTTATTACTGGGGAGCTGTGCAGAGCAGCGTGGGAGCCTCCATTTTACTGTATACATTCAACTGTGACCATTTTGTGGACTAGTGTGTATAAAGGTTGCTTAACACACAGAGCTGTGCCCCTTATTCACTCCAGTAATTTTTTTTGGGGGGGCGGTGGTCTGGCTCCAACAATTTCATCCTGGCTCCTAGATTTTAGAAAATTTTGTGAAGCCCTGACTTAAACAATTTGGTTAAATCAAACAGATTTAACCAATTTATCTGAACGTCCTTTTGTGTTTGTGAGCAAATGGTCGATATAATGTTCTCCAATAAATTGGATGGTTGGAAAGATAATCTTAGGTGTATGGTCAGTCTTATGCTGCCAGGTTATTGCAGGGTTTGTATTTTACTTCTTTTTATATTTTTATTTCTCTTGTATGTTTCAAGGTAACACATAAGGGTAGAAAATCTTGAATACAGGCATTACATCACAAAAACTGTGATTTCAGTAAAGGGTTATAGACTTTGTTAACTTTAAAGTTAGAGTTGTGTATGTATGTCTGATTTTGCTGTTAAGGCACGGCATTTTTCTAATCGCATTGGTGATTTAGAATTTTACTAAAAATACAAGTTGATGAAACCGTGTAGAGCTGGGTACACGCTAGACTATTTTTTAAACTATTTGTCGTTTTCCAACGGATTGGAACGTAAATCATTCAAATTGTCCAATGTACACTACGCATGCTCCCGCAGGGTTGTCTGTCTCATTCTCAGATCTGCCATACCTGCTGCTTAATCTGAGGATCTGACAACTCCATGCATTTGGATGCGGTGGGGGAACGACACCAGATTGTCTAGTGCAGTGGTCGCCAACCTTAATTGGGATGTGAGCTACTCAAGAAAAATGAAACCTCCTGAAGAGCGACTAACATTTAGAAAAAAAAAAAAATCTGGCTAATAACCGAAAAATTAAAGATTATGTATTGAATATGAAAAAAATGTTTCATAGAAAACAACAATGCATTTAATACTGTTGCACATTTCACTTTTAATTACCGGCTCCAAGAAGGTACAGTAGAAGAGCAAAAGATATAGGCAGGGCTGCTGGGATATATATTTTTTTTTTTGGCAGGGCTGGGCAGGAGTCACTCGCCCCAAATGCAGTCGACTCCTGTGGTGTCCAGATGGTGTTTTTCATGTATTGTGTCGCTCTATGGAAATCACCTGATACGCTTCTCAGTCGCTCCACCCACGGCTTTGTCAGACGTCGCTTCCTCCTAGTTGACTCGGCAGTACTGCAGCTAGGAGAGCTACCCAAATTATTGCCGGGAGCTCCCGGATGCTCGCGAACTACGGGTTGGAGACCACTGGTCTAGTGTCGAGGTTATCTAGTGTGTACCCAGCTTAATAAAGTTGGTTATGAAACTTCCGCATATGATTTTTGTTTTTCAGACCGTTTAATTAAACTCAATAGAACTGTTACAATATTTTTGGATAAGTGGTAAGTTTTTTAAAACATTTGTCGACTTACTTACCCTCTACTACTGGTGTTAAAAATTGCTCTTATGAGCATTTTATTAATGTTATGGGAATGGGACATATTGGTGATCACCTTTGTCATCTTTTGGACACCGTGTGGCCTGTGTACAGAAAGGCTATTCAACTCCAATTGCACAGTGATTCTGTTCCAATATGGAAATCTAAGCACAATGATTTACTAATACAAACTATCTTTCCACATGGCAAATACATTTTGTATTCCCTTTCACCGCTGTGACCTCAGTACCATTTGTCCATATTTCTGATGAGTAGTTAACAAATTTTAAAGCCATTTCAATTAATTGCTACTAACGTTTTACTTGGTAGAATCTGTGCCATAGGGGGCTCTCTTTCTGGAGTTATGGCATCTGTCAGATGTGGGTAACTAGTTTCAAACTAGAGATCCAAAGTGCTTGAATGGATTGTCGTTTTAGCCCTTGCAATTTCTATAATGACCCTTATTTTATCTTTAATTTGCCCCCCTTATTGTCTTCATATTGCACTTTTGGTCTGTTTGTGAATTTGATGAATACAACTCTGGTGTGTGCACAGTTCTTAAAGTTTTCCCCAGATAATGAGTCTGCTTTCAATTTATTAGTAGCTACTGACAAGTTGGATGGGTGGGAACCAATGTCAAACTTTTCACATCCACTGGTAGGAACATGGCGGGTGGCGAGCTGAAATGCATGAAAAGTGACCCGTTTGGGCGCCCAAACTGCACTTTTTAGGATCGCGCCCAGCACTTTGGTCGGGTGTAGCTGTTTTACATGGTTAAACCCGACCTCTTCGGGCATGATCACCTTCATCAATTGAATAGCACCACACTCTCCCGTCACTTTAGATGGGTTATCTGGTGCACTAAAAAACATTGAATGCTGCCCTGACAGTCTATAGGTGTGAATGAGTCCTCTGGGATTATCAGTGAGCGCACAAAGTGCATGTATGCACAAAAACATGCTTTCTCAAATTTATCCATTTTTTTTTTTTTAGTTTGTTTCTCTTTTCAGTTAATGAAATGGCACATGTCAATCGATGACTGCAGATCACTGTATTTTTGAAAATTGTGGACACATAATCATACACAAATGAAAATCCCTTGTTACCAGAGTTACAGATGTGCCCTCATACACCTACCCGCAATACACCATGGCGTGAGTGAGCCGCCAGGTTCTATGCATCACTGATTGCAGAGAGTGTCCTTTTTGCCTGAAAATATGTCTCAGCCAGACTGCACTGATTAATTTGATGCAGCACTTGTATATCTGTGTGCAACTTAATCTGTATACAAAGCACAATAGAACTTGGCATGGTAAAAAGATGTGGCTCTGCATTGTATACAGACACAAACATACAAGTGTTGCATAAATTTATCAATGCAGTCACGTGAAGCGATTTGTCGCATCCAATTGTGGCTAAGACACATCCCCGGTGAAAAAGACGCCAAAAAGATGATCGGTGCAAGCCGAATCACACGGGACCTGGTATGCCGAGAATGACTGTTTGTTGTGACTGCAGCAATAGTGTATAAAGACACACCTGTATTGCTTTCCAAGTGTTAGAGCTTACAAGTGTTTAAGACACTTTTCTCTCTTCCAATTCCAATGTAATCTGGTCTTCCACTACTACAGAGGTTTCCAAACGCGGTCCTCAAGGCACCCCAAAGTTCAAGTTTTGGAGAGATCCATGGTTGAGCAGAGGTGACTTAATTAGTACTTCAGTCATTTTGATTTAACCACCTGTGCTCAGCCATGGATATTTCTAAAGCTTGAACTGTTGGGTGCCTTGAGGACCACATTTGGGAACCTCTGCACTACTGACCTATAAGTTGGGCTGAGGTTGTGGGAAGAGCAATTTTTAATGTTTGCCTATGGGGATGAATCATTTTGGGGGTAAGACCGAAGTGTAGTTTGACAATTCAGGCCACATGAAACTTTTGAGACCCCAGTAGGCATCTGGATGCAGGCAGTGTTCCCAGCGTGGGCTCTTAGCAGTATGTAGACCAGTGGTTACCAAAGTTTTTGAATCACGGCACCCCAGAGTATCAGCATCCTAACCCAGTGCAGTCACTTATAGAAGGATGAGAACCATTTCCTCGTTTTTTGTGTATTATTTGGCTTTTGTGTTCAATACCAAATCCTAAGGTGGATTTCATCTACTTTAGCAGGTCTTCAGGCTGTGGCTGGGTTATGTTCACAGTTTAGTGTTATGTGCACTAAGTATATATTCTGTTAAAAGGAACGTTTTCCATTATGCCATACAGTTGGACCTTTTTGGAAATTAATTACTTGACCAAGGCTGTGCGAGAGCTGGTTAATACACAAATGGACATATTTTATGTAATTAAATGGCGATTCGTTATTTTGTGTATGGTTAATTCCCGTTCCGGAAGTTATCCTGTTAGGAGGGTGGAGACTGAAATTTAGTAGGCAGTTTTCATTACAGCTCTGTAAAATTGCTATAATATAGTAATGGGGAGCGATTCAATTGTTTTAGCAGTGCTTTGGTGTAATGGGCCCCCGATAGGAGCAATTCAATTGTTTCTCTGTTCGGGCGCGTGTAGTCGCAGTGCACTCATTTCAGCTCGCACCCTCCTGAGGTGGTGAACAGTAATGTGCAATAAGTCCGTGGTTTGGGTGCACTAACCCGGACTTTAGACTGGTTTAGCCGTTTTGCGCTGCTAAACCTAGTCTAATTGGCCACTATAAAAAAAAGAAAAGAAAAGAAGAACCTGAATATCGACGCATCTATTTAGATTGAGGATAAGGCGTGATCAGGCACGCAAAAATAATTGGAGTCATACATGGATGGGGCCAGTGATGTCACAGCAACTTTAGTGATTGCACACGCTGAGCATTTCTGGATCATAACCCATCAGGACACTGTCCTATAGTTGTGGGAGAAGATTCGGATGTCTGTAAATGAATGTACTTCATTACATAGTGTCTGACTGAACACTGAACAATGTTTCTGCCTTCATGCTTCATACTAAATTAATTTTACTATTAACACATGGTAAAACAGCCTTTTCTGCTGTTATGTTAGTGTTTTGTTAAACGATGAACAAATACAATGCCAAACAGAAATTGTTCCTTCTAGGGTGGGCAGGGCGGCTTTCGCAGAAGGGCAGTGCTCTGTGAATGTCGAAGGTGTGTGCGTGCCTGATAAAGGGGTGTGGTCACTAGAAAAGGGGCATGTCTTTGAGGCAGGCCCCTTTTCATCATTGTAGGGGGCATGCCCAGCTCTCAGAAATGCTGGGCTGCCCCCGATCTCTCCCCATAGTGTGAATAGATGCCGTGCGGTGATAGTTTCACCGGAACTCCCTGCCACATGGGACACACTGGCTCGTGGGTGTGGACGGCTTTTTCAGCTGGGCGCCACCATAAGGTCAGGGCACATTTCAGCTACTTCCAATCGGGTAGGGCGCAGCCCCCCACTGAAACAGCCTAGCGGGAATACTATGTCCTTGGAATTGTGTGCCGCCTTGTGGTCCTTATCTGAAAGCATTATGGTGAGAATGAATAGAGATATACTCCCTATTGCCGACAGTCAACCTATAACTCTCGGGCTGGTTCATTTCAATGCAATGGACGCATCCACTAGCATTGCAAGTTTTCCCATGCACCCCAAAGAGGTGCGAACAAATAGTTGCAATGTTGGCAATACCATAACTGTCTGATGTGTGTAGCTATGTACATTGGGGCTGATTCAGAGATGTGTGCTAACCCGATGTGCGCCTCTGCTGTGCATCTGCATCGGTCTGCTTGGGTGAACCCATGGTCATTCAGCCGGCCGAGAATCTCGCAGATGATCTGATGCTGCGTCCTTGGACACAGTTCGGGTCAGTAATACAGGCAGGATTACCATAATAGTGCCATCGCAGCTGCTACCATGTTAGCCGCTGTGATAGCATATCCGGCTGTGGCTGAATCACCACCATTGTGCAGATCTGAATTCCCCCATGATTTTCCTGGGACTTCTAGTTTCTCAAAACCTGGCCTGTCACACTGTTTTGCACCCAATTATGCATCCGTTTATTCTGGTATTTTATAAAACTGAATACCCTACAATACGATTATGTGATCTATTATCAATCATTCGATGAAAGCTGGACCTTAAATATGTGTTTCAGACTTAAGTGGAGCAGAAGTGGTTTAAAGTAGCATGGAATGGAATTTTTGGATGAGGACTCCAAGATCTACAGTAAAAAGGTAGACAATGTCTAGATAGACACCAGATGTTAAACTGTCAATATGTCGACAGGGACAAAAGGTTGATGTGTAAATGGTTGACACAAAAATAGTCTACACACTTTAATCATCACCCTAACCCTCCCTCCTGGTGCCTAACCCTAATCGTCAGGGTAGGTGCCTGACCCTAACTGTCCCTTCTAGTGCCTAATCCTCCCTCCTGGTGCCTAACCCTAACCGTTGGGATAAGTGCCTACCCCTAAAAAAAAAAAAATGAAAAAAAATCATGTCTACCATTTTCATGTTTTCAGGTCAACATTTTGACCATGTCGATCAGTAGTACCTGTCGACCTTTTGTCCCTGTTGACCTATTGACATCTGGTGTCTCTCTAGACATTGTCTACCTTTTTACTGTAGATCGGATCCCGGAATTTTGATGTGTACTGTGCATTTGTAACCACGTTTCTTAGTTTTGGTTCTTTGCCATCTTGCATGCTGCAATGTTTGCTGTGCTGGTTTGGTCACCTTTTTATTTGCTTTACAAAAGCATATAATCTGAATATTTACTCTTGAGCAGCTCAATCTGCCTGGTTTGTTTATATAACCGCTACACTCGGATGTGTTGGATTAGAAGCTGCCTCTGACTAGGTCTGTACTGGGTGAATGGCATTTTCCTGAAGGTTGCAATTGTCTCCCAGCATAAAACATGTAATTGATATGAAGAAGGCAGATATTCAAAATTACTAAAGGTGCCTATCCACTAGACAATTAAAATGAGCGATTGAACGATAACTATATCGATATAGTTTGATAACCGTTCGATAATCGTTTGAAAATCGTTTGCAGATTGTTTAAAAAATTGGTTAAGACAGCCATCATCGGGCAAACATGCTGGTCAACCTGACGATAATGTCAGGTTCAGCATGTTTGCAGATGATTGATTGTGCCTACACTGAACGACTGCTCGTTCAGTGTAGGCTCATCACAGACTTACAAACGACTGCACAGTTGCAATGTCTTAATCGTGCAGTCTCTTGCCTGTCTTCTAGTGGATAGGCACCTTAAGAGTGTAGCTATTGGCTTGGCAGCCCATGTGACTGTTATGTAACTATGACATCCATCATTTATTTAAATAAGTTCTCACAAAACGAAAAAATGCAGTTTTGGGTGTGGTCCAACAAATGAAACAAAATGTTGGTCTCAGCGGTGGTCTAGCCGTATATGGGCAAATTCATTCAGTTGGCAAATAAGGTTTAAGTGTACCGTATATTTTACTAGAAGCTTGTCAGATTGCTATAGCTTTAATTAGTCAATTAGTGCATTGGATCTTGAATTAGGATGGAGCATAGCTAGGACTGCACTCCTCTCCACTCACATACAATATTGTTTATGCCTGTAGACCACAGCCAGCTAAGGCAGTTGAATTGTATATCTAGAGAACTCTGTTGGGTGCTAGGTGTTCTTCTAGTTATATAGTGCTTCCAACCATCTGTAAGTTCACTGAACAATAAATACATTTTACTGATCTCTATAAAAATAATTGAGGACATACCTTACCAACCGCCATCTAACGATGAGGGCGATTCAATAAGAGCTCTGTGAATTTCCCGGAGCTATTCAATTCAGAGCGTTGTTAAGTCTGACTAATCCGATTTAAGTCGGAGAATGCCAGTTAGAGCGACTAAAGCTGGCTGATAAGTCTCGCTAATGGAATTCTCTGATTAAAGTGCCGGCCACAAGGCTGTTAGCACCGCGCTAAACCATAAAACAGCCTCGCGGCAGGCACTTAAATTGGATTTGTGCTTGCACCCTCAGGAGGGTTCGAGAAGAAATCTTTTAGTCAGCCTAACAGCGTGCTGAATTGAATAGCTCCGGGAACGCCTTCCTGGCGCTATTAACAGCGCGTTTAATATCCCCCATTAATACACACCAAAGTGTCAAGGAACTAAGTTCTGGTTATGTCTTCACATTAGTCAGTAGAAAATATTTTACAATATTGTACATTCTAGTTTGAGGGAGACATGGTTTCTGATGATTTGACTACTTGACCATTTTCTTTTACATATGTTTAATTTGTAAATGTGTCGACTCAAGAATTAATCTGCTGTCTGTTAGCAGGTCAGGAAGGGAGTGGGGATGTTTTTAAAAATAGATTTTTCTTATCTATTAAGTGGGTGGGTAGCAAAGATTCTCTCTAACAAGAGCATTGCTATCAGATGGCAATGCATCACGAAGTGGGATCACATGCAATGCCATCTACAATGTAGAATTACTTGCTACTATATTGTAATATTCACCAGTAGATTTTTATTGCAAGCAATTGTTTAAACATGTTCTTGTTTTGCAAGAAACCACAGGACCTCCCATTGCACAACAGTACATCTATTTGCCATAATAGTCTGGGTTAGTGAGTCTTCTGTTTGTGAGCCTTTCTGTGGGATAGACCATTGTATTTTGAAGGAAAAGATCATGTCAGGGATATTCTGCTTATACACCACCTGATAACTTTAACATAAGACAGTGGCTTGTAGCAGTTTTTACAACCAGAGTTTATTTCATCTAAATTATTATTCATCATGCTGTTTGCAGGGATCAGTTTCATGTTATTTAGTTAAATATACTGCAAAGAGAACAAAACCTGGTATCTGTAGCTATAATATGTACAGCAAATAATAATCTTTCCAGGGTATTTATTAAATTGCCATTATCAGGGGCCAGGAAGGAAGTATATGCAATCTTGTTCCCCCCCCCCCCATGGCTAAGGGCCGTATTCAGTTACCCGCGAAAAGTCCTGTCCTTTTAAGCCTGCCGGACTTTCCGCTTACATTGCGTGTTTATGGAGAAAACCCTTTTCGTGCACACGGCCGCTTTTCTCCCTATTCAATTCCAAAGGACACGAAAAACGCATCCCGGTGAAACTCAGACAGGCGAAAAGTGCTGTCAGATTTGGGAAAATCAGTTTGACACCCCTCAAAAGATGCACTGACATGGGGGATCACTATGGATACCTCCGAATAGCCCTGCTGAAGGTATTTGGTGTGCTTAAATGCTCTCAATGGGGTAGATGTATGATAGGTAGATATGTACGGTAGATTTATCGAGGCGCAGCTGGAAGCACTACGATGAGATGTAAGAACATCTCATCGGCTGGAGCGGGGCAGCGTTAACTTCACCCTCCGGCGCTACTCGCTAGAGACCACAGCACATCAGCCTAGTGCTGATGCCCTGTGTCTCTGTCCCGGCCGGCTCCACTGAGCATGCGTGGGATCTCACAAGTATCGCGAGATCCCCGCGTACAGCCTGGAGCCAGCAGCAGGGACTGCGTTGTCCCTGCTGTGGAGATAGGACAGCGCCAGTCTGTAGCTGTCAATAATGACAGCTACAGCGGGCCGGACAGTCAGGCGATCTGACCGTTCGTACATGGCCCAGGCTATCTGCGCTGCTATCATGTAGATAGCAGTGCCGATAATGACCGGGGTGCACAGACCCCCGATCATACATCGGGGAGAAGCGGTATCAGCGCACCTAACGTGCGCTTATGCCGCTTCTGGCCCTCATAAATCTCCCCCAATAGCTGCTATTTAGCATCTTTGCACAAGTGGTGAAGAATAGGGTTTAACAGGTTTTTTTGGGCAATAAGTAGTCCTAGGAAATTTGGGGTATATGAAAATGGGTGCAAGCATGGTTACAAATTGCTAAAGTGAGATTTTAGAAAACGCACCTGCAATAAAAAAAAAAACACCAGGGACATACTTGGGGGACCCCTGGAGTCTATTTCGCTAATTTTTAAGTTTGTCCCCCAACTTTGGACTTTTTTGCCCCCAAAACAAAAGTACTTTTTTGGGGTGATCTAAAATATTTGTTAAACTTTTTTTGACGCAGCTTACCTTTGGGGGACTGTCCCAAGGCTGCAGGGGTTTTCCCGCAACTTTCCACCCCAAACTCCCAATTCTGCACTTTATTTCGCTTGCATCCAGAGGCGAATCTTTTCCGCTGGTTACAAGGCACAGACTTTTCGCACTACCTTTGGAATTGAATACGGGGATAAATTTTCGCCTGGCGAAATGACATCGTCAGCAGAAACTTTTCGCTGGAAACGGCTTGTCGCGGCCAATTGAATACGGCCGTAAATTGCCAACTGTCCTACTAGGGTCTTCTATTTGTCTTTCTCTGGATTAAAACAATGAGAGCTTGAGCAGTATGTTAACTTGTGGTTGGTTTTAAAACCAAACTGGTGAGAGAGCCTTCCATTGAAAGATTAAACTGCTATATAGAGTGTGTGGATGCCTTTTTGTTCCCTTTGTGTCACTGTGAAAATTTTGGTTTGTTTCTCTTGGATCAGTGTTTCCAAATCCGATACTACCCCAACCAGCACAGCTCATGTTTCTCTGTTTGTGGAAACGGATAAGTAACTTCACTGTGTCAATTATTATTGGAAGTCATCCGTTCACGCTTAAGGAAATCTTGAAAACATAAGCTGTTAGATGTTACATGAGGACCACATTTGGGAAACATTGTCTTAAGGCGGGTATCCACTACCCGATTGAACGATAACTACATCATTATCGTTCAATAGCTCGTTTAATCGGGAACAAATCGGGCATGCAAATATCGGAAACTACAAGTGGTGCGCGCTCCCGCTGGTCGTTTCAGACATGAATCATCGCCCGAACATGATGGTCAATCTGCTGATAATGACAGATTGACCATGTTCGGGGATGAGGGAGGGTGCCTACACTGAACGACTGATCATTCAGTGTAGGCACTGCAGGGGATGGGGAACGACGGTACGATTAAGATGTCGTAATCGTATGGTCTTTCCTGGGTCGGGTAGTGGATGTGCGGCTTTAAATTGGCCACATCTCTAACAGTATATATTTCCAACCAGCCAACTAGTTGTCTGGTTGGAATGAAAATTTGGTAATGTACAAATGTGTCCACATACATCTATCCTACGTGCGCTACAAGTCACGTTACACAACGGGTGAGCACAATCTGTAGGGCCGAGCTTCTTTTTTGCGCTGCTTTTTCCCTTCAAATGTGCCTTGTTCGCAAAGGAGACACAATCAGCTTCTGCTGATTAAAATGATATGCAGCATGCTATATTCTGTGTGCGACTGCAGTTATATCTGAAAGAGAAATGCTACAATAGAGTCAGTGGCTGTGACACTGTAACATAGCAGTATAGCAAACAAAAAGTATGGTGGTCGCTCATATCAGTTTAATGACATAGCACAGGTGCTTGTAAAGGGCGGGGTTTACACTGAACACAGAAAAAAAGGGATTTGCCCTCCAGCACACTGCAGCCAAATCAACAAAAAATACTTAAATCCTACATGATGATAGAGATTCAGAGATATTAGTTACATACATTTGCAAATATATGAATAAGCGCCAGGCCATCGTCAAGGCTCCTCTATACAGGCGTCCCTAACATTAAGGGGTTCACGTCCGAGAAGCAAGGTACCCCTGGTGCTTATTCATATATTTGCAAATGTATGTAACTAATACCTCTGAATCTCTATTATGTAGGATTTTAGTATTTTTTGTTTTTGCTGCAGTGTGCTGGAGGGCAAATCCCTTTTTTTTTTTTCTACGTATCACTTTAATCAGCATAAGCTGCTTGTGTGTCCTATTCGCATAACTTTGAGAATAAGTCACATTTTAAGGGAAAAAGTTGCATGAAAAAATGCTCTGCGCTACCGAGCAGCAACACGCATGGCGCGACTTGAAGGGCTGTTTAACAAGCAAGGAGGCTAGATGTATGTGGACACATTTGTATGAGCAAACGACAATTGGCTGTTTGCTCCCAAACGCTGAAGAAAAGATAATCAGATATTAAGACAAATTAGTTTAATCCGTTTGATTAACCAACTTGTCTGAACGTCTGTTTTCCGGCGTTTGGAGCTCCCGGACAAATCGAGCGGATAGACAAGTATGATATAGGATAACCAGGCTAGTGACCTGCTTCCAATAGGAGATTGGATTTTAGTTCCCAGATTAAGTGCCCTGGACCATTTCAATTTCCATCACAGGCATTTTCTTTGCATGCGGATTACCCTTGTTAGATCAATTTTCCTGTGCTGAGTTCCCGGGTGCAATGCAGTTAGCCCTGAAGCCCTACATCAGAAGGGTGCAAGCGGAATTTAGGCCTCGGGGCTGGCACATAGTCCAGGGGCTAAATTCCTCTAACAATCGCATCGACCCCATGAGTGTCAAATACTTTAAAAATATAATGTACAGTAGGGCCCCGCTTTTCAGTTATATCCATGTCATTGCAAATTGAGACTGGTATAACTATATTAAAGTCTCAAACGCAGGCTGCTGAAGGGGTTTGACGTACATGAGCTCTGACCCTGGTGCAATTGTAATAGTTGATAGTGATGACTGAGAAGCTGCTAATGATGACTGTGTCAGTTTTGTGACAGCTGTGAAAAAACAAACCCATTTATTCATATTTAGTAACACAGCAGTCAGGGGGAGTAAGTCCCAGCCCGAGGTTGCAGAGAACCGACTTAAAAAAAAAATAAAAATCACATATTCCGATAGGGTGTCTACTGCAGTGCTCGACAATTTTTTGTAAAATCTAGGAGCCATCTTAAAAGTTTAGGAGCCAGACTGTGACCAAAATGAAAACTTGTATAGACCCCCTACACATGCCCCTTCAGTGCCCCTCAACCTCCCCATATGCCATTAGACTGCCACACATGCCTCTTCAATGGTCAGCAGATTCTGCCACATGCCCATGCCTGCCCCAGATTCCATACAGTAGGGCCCACATTCATATTAGGAAACACACTAGGGCCCAAATGCACATTATGCCACACCGTAGGAAGAAATACATATATTGCCACACATTAAAACCCAAGTTCACATTATGCCACAGTCTGTCCCAAATGTACATTAATATAATAATGTTTTTTAAAAAATAACATTTGGACAAAAGTATATGATGGTCCAGAAGAAAGGTGCAGGAGTCGTATTAATTATATTACAGGGCAATGAGGAGCGTAGCTGATTGTGTGCCACACGGCAGCTGCTGCTACATACATTATCAGTGATTGCGGAGAGATAAAAAAATTGTACCAGGGACCCCTCACTTTGGGGTCCTAATCCATTTTCTGGGTCCCATCAGATATGCAGGGTGAGGACAGACAGTAGCTGGCGTAGTACTGGGAGGGGGTGCAAGGAGGGGGTTAGGGGCAGGCAGAACTAGGTAGGAAGGGGTGGCAAGATTAGATAGCAGCTGGCTCAGTACTGGGGGAAAGGATGTGGTTAGGGGGTCAGGATAGTAGCTGGGGCCGCCCTGGGGGTAGGGAACGCTCAAGTGTAGATAACATCAAATCAAGTACAAGGGGCAGTGAGGGGGCACTGGTAAATAGCAGGTGGCGCAGTACTGGGGGCAAGAAAGAGGTTAGGGGCAGGCATTACTGGGGTTAGGGAGGGGGGAAGGGTAGATGGCAGCTAGGGCAGTATTTGGGGGCAGGGAGGAGGTTAGGGGCAGGCAATACTGGGGGCAGTGCTGGGAGTAGGGAGGGGGTCAGCATAGCAGCTGGGGCAGTACTGGGGGTGGGGGTTAAGAGTAGATATAATTTCGGGCAGTGGTTACCTTCTTTGCGCACTGTTGTCAGTCTGCAGTTCCTCTCTGCCCCGTGCATTGTCCACCTCAGGAGCGCTTGCTGCTAGAGGGTGATGACGCTCTCCTTCAGGAACCTGCTGCCTCTACTCTGTTGCTCTGCCTCCACCTCAGCCTGCAAGAACCGGGCTCCTCTCTGCTCCTGCTGCCCAGCCTATGCTGCCTTCCCCATCTCCATTTACGCCCCCCCCCCCCCCTGGTAGCTCTAGCCTCCGCCGGGAATGGATATAGAGCGTGGCGTGCTGGGGGGGAAAGAGGAGGTGTCAGAGCATGGCACCGCGTGGCGATTGGCTGCAGACACGGCGTCACGCGGCAACTGCCTGAGGACACGCTATTTGGATGGGGACATGCGACCATTGGCTTCTGCTTCCAGCAGGAGCAAAGGAGATAAGCACTGATTAGCTGGGGGATAAGTTGTCACGCGGCGTTTGGCTAGTGCTGCACAACACAGTGCCTGCCAGAGCGTCCTACAGGACCCAATAAGTTTTAAGCCCACAAATCTCCGCTGGGGCTGACTAGGATCTGCTTCCTCCCACCCCCGTATAATCTGGTCGCCAGGTAGCAAAATCTGGTCACCATGGCGACCTGGCCCCCGGGATTTGTCGAGCCCTGGTCTACTGTATGTACTAAGCATTGGAGAGAGAGAAAGTGGATAGAGATAAAGTACCAACCAATCAGCTCCTAAATGTCATTTTGCAGGCTGTGTTTGAAAAATGACAGGAGCCATTTAGGGCCGCATTTAATTAGCGGCGAAAACTACCTTTTTTTTTTTTTGCCAAAAAAAGGCAACATTTTTGCAAAAAAACAAAACAGCCGAAAACGGCAACAGGTGTACTTTGGCAAAAAAAGGCTGAAAATGGTTTTATCGTATTGGGTCTGATTTTTCGGGGGGCGTCAAGTGTTTTAAACAGAACACGGTCGCAGCAGGCGATTTTTTTTTTTTTTTTTAAGGTTTTTAAAAATAAGAGTTATGGCAGTGGTTCCCAAACTGTGTGCCGTGGCACCCTGGGGTGCCTCGGGACACTTGCAGGGGTGCCTCAGTTTGGTGGACCAACATCAAATCAAATTATTTATGGTCAATGTAATGTTAAAACTGTGGATAAACAGAAGCACAAACCTGTCCACCACCACATAACTGAACCTAAGGATGACATGTAAGCACAATTTACTTAATATTTATTTATTTGTTACATTTTTCATTAACAAAGTTTTGGCCTAGGGGTGCCTTGAAAACGATGCTGATGCCCTAGGGTGCCGTTATACCATAACTCAGTGGTTCCCAAACTTTTTTGAATAACATACTTTTTTTTTTTTTTCTTCGAGGTCCATAGGTTCCACATAATCAACCTTCGGGTATGTAGTTGGAGAGATCCATTTGCACCAAACAGCTACAGCTTTAAAGCTCCCAGCATGCACTGGTCCTCCTCCCTATATACCCCAACTCCAGCCACAGGCATTCAGTTTCTAAACAAGCCTAACGGCAAGAGACGGAAAGTGGAGTAGGAAGTACAATGTGCCCAAGAAACTCTCTCAAAATACGAAGAGGGAATCAGTGATGCAAAAAAGCAAAGAACAGATCCCAGCTGAGGCGAGGTGCGTCAGGATGGGTGCTCTGTGAACTCTATGCACCTCGAAGAAAGAGAGTTAACTAAGGTATGTTATACCATGACTCTTATTTTCTTCTCCAGGGTCCATAGGGTCCATATAATCTACCTTGGGGACGTCCTAAAGCAATTCCCGTAAGGGTGGGGACGCTCCAGAGCAGAGAGGAGAATCCGCCGCCGAAAGGAATTATCCTGGGACGCAAAAGTGTCAAATGCATAGAATTTGAAAAAAGTATTGATGGAAGACCAAGAGGCTGCCTTGCACAGCTGTTCAGCCGAGGCGCCATGTCTAACCGCCCACGACGGTCTGACAGACCAAGTAGAATGTGCTGTCACCTTGCTAGGAACAGGGAGATCAGCTTGTGTATAGACCTGAGGAATAGTCGTACGCAGTCAGCGAGCCAAAGTCTGTTTGTTTGCTGGCAGCCTCGTTTGTGAAACCCATATAACACATAGAGCTAATCTGATTTCTGGATGGAGCTGGTACGATCCACGTAGATACGAAGGGCTCGAACCACATCCAGGGAAGCTTCACCTGTAGACCGGTTTGAAGACTGAAATGCCGGGACTACAGTTTCCTCATTCATATGGAAACGGGATACTACCTTCGGAAGGTAACCCGCCTTCGTACGTAGGACAGCTCTATTTTGATGAAATATCAAATATGCGACACGACAGTGCTGCCAAGTCAGAAACTGTAGGAGCTGAGGAGATAGCATGGAGAAAGTGTCTTCGTGATCAACCATCTTAAGTCCACCCTATCCAAGGGTTCAAAGGGGGGAGCCATGGTGCTACCGGAGGTTGCAGCCGGAGACCCCCTGCATAAATGTTCTTACATCTGCCAGGGGTGCAATTCTGCGCTGGAACAAAGCAGAAACCTGAACCCTCAAGGTAGCCAGGCGCCGACCTAAGTCTAACCCAGCCATTTTGTTTGGTAACACCAACGAAGATATGAATGCCAAATCCTGTGATAGATGCGGGCTGAAGCAAGCTCCCTTGCCCTCATCATCATCTGGATCACAGAAGCAGAGAAATCTTTGGCCTTTAAGACTGAAGCCTCAATAGCCATGCCTTCAAAGCAAGCCAAGGTAAATTCGGATATAGGCTGGGACCCTGCACTAGCAAATTCTGTCATAGAGGCAGTGGAAGTGGTCTGTCTATGGATAGACATGTCAGATCGGTGAACCAATGTTTCCTGAGCCCATTCACCGGCGTGTATGTCCTGATGACTTAGGAAGTCCGCTTCCCAGTTGAGGACTCCTGGGATGAATATTGCTGAGATTGCTGGAAGATGGCATTCTGCCCACAGCAGAATGTTCACCACTTCCCTCATGGCTGCCGGACTTCGTGTTTCTCCCTGATCGTTGATGTAGGCCACTGTGGTCATGTTGTCGGACTAAATCTGGACAGGCCTGCCATGAAGATGGTCCTGCACCAGACTAAGCGTTTTGTGCACTGCACGAAGCTCCATGATATTTATCGGTACTTGACTTTCCTGAGTCGTTCACCTTCCCTGAAAGGTGTGACGCCCTGTCACCGGTCCCCATCCTCACAGACTTGCATTTGTGGTGAGGAGTACCCACTCCGGGACCCATAGCGGACGACCCTTGTCTAAATGAGTCGTACCAGCCGCCAAGCGAGGGAGAGCTGAACCTCTGGCGAGATGCGGATCATCTGAGACCCTATCCGATGATACTGACCATCCCAATGAGACAGAATCCATTGCTGCAGGGACCTGGAGTGGAACTGGGCGTACGCCACCATGTCGAATGTGGATACCATGGAGCCGAGCACCTGCATTGCCAGATGAACTGAAACACTTTGTTTGCAAAGTAGACTGCGCACACGAGACTGTAGTGCCGCAATCTTGTCCTCTGGTAGGAGAATCCTCTGGCCCAGAGTCCAGGACTTTTTCTGATTGCTTACAAGAGCACAGCTGGATAATCGGACAATGATCATCTGAAGATGACATTGTAACAATTCCTGCGATTGTGCTAATATCAGGAGGTTGTCCTGACCCCTTGTCGTCTGAGATGAGCCATCATCACTGCCATTATCTTGGTAAATTACCGAGGAGCTGTGGCCAGCCCGAAGTGTAGAGCCTGAATGTTGCTGATCTACAGCCAATCTTATACCCCTTTCAGACATAATGAGAATCCCAGGATTTTGACCTGCCTCGGCCAAAATTCCCGGGTCTACTGTATGTGTGAAAGGTACCTACCCGGGAACACCTTCCCGGGTAGCCACCCCTTCAATCGACCGGGGAATTTTCCGGGACTTAAGTCCCGGGAAATTACCCAGCTGATGTCTGAATGGTGCTACCCGGGAATTTACTCCCAAGTAGCACCAAGCAGCTTCTGATTGGCCGGCTGACGGTCACACCTGTCATAGATGCAGCCTCACCATTGAAGTCCGGCCGGTACTTGTGTCTCAGCAGCTCTTCTTCACCAGCATCTTGGACAATGCGACGGGCAGGATGCTAGAAGAGGCAGCTCCGGGTCACTGGGGCGGTGGTTTCACGGGGTCACCGAGCTCAGCTCATGCGCAGCGCCATCAACCTGCCTCCAAGAGTGGGCCTTCCCTGTCACTGCAGCCCGGGGACCCATTACAGAATGGCGGTACTGGCTCTAGCCTGGCTAGTCCCCCGCTCTCCCCTAGCACATCTCGGGGGACATGTCCTGATTAGGCTGTGGCGCTGACGTGTCAGAGAAGGAAGTGAGAGGTGGGGAAGCTACGGCAGCGGCATGGGATAAATGTCTGTCACACTGCAGGCTCAGGCATCTCGCTATCTATAAGCACCTACAACACTAGGTATTATCAGACATCCAGTGTGTATAAAACAAATACCTGGCTTGTGTCTGAAAGGGGTCTACCCGGGAATTTCCCGGGTAGACTACGTAGTGTGAAAGGGAGGTCTCCACGAAATACCCGGGATTTTACACAGGGGAAATTCCTGGGTCTGAGCAGGAAATTTCCCGGGTCGTATGTCTGAAAGGGGTATTAGAAATCTTTGGTGGGATCGTGCAATTGGAACATACAGATATGCATTCTGTATGTCCGGGGAGACCATGAAATCTACAGGCTCCATTTCCATCATAATTGATCGTAGGTTTCCATACGGAATTTGGGCACATGGATGAATCTGTTGAGAGACTTCAGATTCAGGATAGGGCGATGTGACCCATTTGGTTTCTGAATCAAAAACAAATTTGAATAATAACCCCTTCCGTGTTGTGTCACAGGAATGGAGATCATGACTGCTGACCTCGGGAAGGCCCCAATAGACTCCCGGAAGGCCGAGGACCTGACCGGGTCTAAAGGCAGGGTTGTACCAACAAACCTTTGAGGGGGATGCCTCAGGAACATGATGGCGTAACCTTGAGAGACCACCTCTCAAACCCAGGCATCTGTCGTGGTCTGATGCCAGGCCTGAGAAAACTGTAGGAGTTGGCCTCCAACCCTGAGACCCCCAGGGGGAGGCCCGCCCTATCAGGCAGTGGGCTTGCCGTCCAGCTTGGAAGCGAGACGCTTGGTTGACCAGGATTTCTTGGTCTGCCGTCTCCTGCGGGAATTATCCAGTCTAGAGGAAGACTTTCCCTTTGCCCTACTCTATGGGCGAAAAGACAGAGCTGACGACTGCCTATACCTAGGGGTAGTGGTAGATGGCAACCCCGCAGATTTAGATGTCACCAGAGAAGACACTGTGTCATCCAGCTCTGGTCCACAGTACCTTCCCCACAAAAGGCAAGGATTCCAGGGATTTCTTGGAACCTGTATCCGCCTTCCAGGTTTTTAGCCAAAGGGTTCTTCGAGCTGCAACTGAAGCTGCCAATACCCTAGAAGCTAAGATACCTGCGTCATTGACCGCTTCCCCTATAATTAATAAATATTTATATATATATATATATATATATATATATATATATATATATATATATGTGTGTGTGTATATAATCACACAAAAAAAAACCCTAAACTGGGCTATTAGTACAAATTACAGCAGCACCCTTCAGTAAGTCCTGATGGGGCGCTCTTATTAGAACGCAACTTTTTATAATGACATGCAATACAATCCCTCTTAAATTGTGTATATCTTCTATTTTCTTTAAGGAGACAATTTCCCTGTGTGTTCCTATTTACTTTTCGATTAGTAAAAGTAAATCGAAAAGTAAATATGAACACACAGGGAAATTGTCTCCTTAAAGAAAATAGAAAATATATATATATATGTAGAGATATACTTCTCGCATCTGACGGAGGGAGGACAGCTGTACTCTGGTAGAATTAGGCATGCTATCCTCCAGAGACTTTGTCCATTCTTCCATAGCCTTGGCTACCCAGGCTACAGCCATAGCCGGCCTGGTAATAGCTCCAGATAATGAAAACACTGATTTTAAATAGTTACCAAGTTTTCCATTTGTAACCTCCTTCAAAGAGGATGCCGCAGGAATGAGTAACGTAGAGCTCTTGATCAATCTAGTCACAGGAGCATCTACTGATTGTGAATTTCTCATTTGCTACATTCCCCTGAGCAAATCGATATCGAGAGGTTAAATTCCTTGTAGTATGGAAATGATTATTTGGAGTAGACCATGCTTCACACATGAGATTAGTCAGTTGCTTAGGCTGAGGAAAGTAATCTCTAGCCACCTTCTGACGCCTAAAGACCGGAGTCTTAGCTTTTGCGGGCACCTCCTCCTCCTCTATACTGAGGACAGATTTAACCGCTCTCACTAGAGATGGCACATCCACAGAGGATTGATGGTCTTCTTCAACTGAGTAAGACCAAGAACTGTGAGTAACAGAGTGTGATGAGGAGGTTGAGTCAGAATCCTGAGGCAGTGTTTGAAGAGAACGTCTCTTATGCCCCTGCTTCTTTACTGCCACTGGTCTATTCGCCTGTACCACCTGCTGAGGGGCTATAGATGGCAGCATACTCTGACTAAAGTGAGCAGAAGAATCAAACCAACAGGGATTCATAGAATGATGCAACTGGTGTGGGTATCCCACTGTAGGAGGCAATATTGTGGTAGGAGCACCCAACACTGCGACCGTGTCCACCATGTGCGACAAAACCTGCGACCAAGACGCCCCCAAGATGGCTCTTGTGTAGGTGCAGGTGTACCAGATAGGAAAGGTAGCTGTTTACAACAGGCACTACACAATCCATCTTGCACAAAATCCTGTTCAGACAGGCCTGCAAAACAGTATTTCCGTGACTTGAGCACCTGAGGCTCACCCGTGTCACCTTTACCCTCAGACATGACAAATGTGTGATCGGTATAAGGTGTACAGTATAAATGCAGTGTGACCCACTTCACATATGTAAAACCCCACACACCTTTTCAGAGGGATGAGGAGAAACACAATGATGGATATAACTGACAGTTTGAAAACAAAAGACAGTGTGTATGTGTGTGTGTGTATGTATATATATATATATATATATATATATATATATATATATATATATATATATATATAACATTGCTATTGCAAATTTGACTGAATCAACTGACCAGCCCCGCTGGGGTATTGGCAGGATATAGAGCGCTATATACCAGACCCTGAGGAGAGCTATACAGGGAGACAGACTAGACCTCTGAGATAACCAGCCTGCAGCAGTACCCACAACTGCGAACTGAGAGAATCATACCCATGAGGTGATCAGAAGTAGCAACCCAGAGGCGGGAATCCGTAACCGAAAGTTGCGTCTGGGTTGGGATGAGCTGCCGGGGGAGCGCCTATCTCCCCTAAGCTGCGATTTTGACGGCACGGGTACACTGACCTCACGGTAGATGACGCTAATGCACTCTAGTGCGTCGATACCCATCCCCGGTGACAGATGATATGGCCCCGATTGCCTTAGTGAGTACACCTTACCCGAGGCATTCACATGCAGCTGCCTCTGGTGCGTCTCCTACACCGGAGGCCTGGACTGCATCGCGCACGAATCCCCTCACGAGGAATCTCTTACCTGCCATCTCCGTGAATCCGATCGCAGTCCGGACCCCAGCGACGCCACTGGCGTTTCGACATCGGATTGGCGGAGGTAGATGGAGTCGCGGTACCTGTGTCCTATTCGGCGCCTAGTACCGCTCAGCTCAGAAGTTCAGAAACTAAGGTAAATCATAAAAGAAGAAAGCCTGGGACTACATAAGCAGTCCCGCTGTTAAATAGGTGCGTCTGGATACTTGCTGCGCACCAAACAGAAAATCTGCCTGTGGCTAGGAGCTTTAAAGCTGTAGCTTTTTGGTGCAATGGATCTCTCCAACTACATA
Organism: Taudactylus pleione; assembly: GCA_031769625.1. Classification (NCBI taxonomy): domain Eukaryota; kingdom Metazoa; phylum Chordata; class Amphibia; order Anura; family Myobatrachidae; genus Taudactylus; species Taudactylus pleione. The sequence goes on along the minus strand of JAUIMM010000350.1, from coordinate 5,900,148 downwards.
CCCCAAGGTAGATTCTGTGGACCTTATGGACCCTGAAGAGGAAATTGCATTTTTTCGACCCGAAAATATACTTGCACCCATTTTAACGTACCCCCAATTTAAGTGGAACTCTAATTTCGTTGAAAAAAAAATATCTTTCTATCTTTTTTCAACAATTGTTTTTTTTTTCGCCAAAGTACGCAATTTACAATTTATTTATTTTTTGGTAACTTGTCATTAGGGGGTGGAGGTGTCCAAAGGCTTCTGAATGAAATCCCCACATTTTTAGCCAAAAATAGGGATTTTGCATTTTTTTTTCTTCTGTCTGGGATGGAGAAAACTTTACTCAAGTTTTTTTTCCGCCTGTTGTTGTCGCCTGTTTTTTTTTTTTGGGCGGAACCAAGTTAGCTTTCGCCGGTAATTGAATACAACCCTTAGTTGGTACTTTACCTCCATCCACACTCTCAATAAGGCCTATATTTCTGAAGTGAAAAACTTGGACACCCATGTAAGCTGAAATATATATGTTCAGGCCATAAAATCCACCATTTACTTGATTTAAAATCCCAATTGTAAACCTGCTATTAGGGGGCGATTCAATTCTATTCACCCGCGGCTGTTGGTGCTGGGCGCCCGACAGAGCAATTCCATTGTGGTTCTGTCAGAGCGTGTACAGCCGTGGGAGCACACATTTCAGCTCACAGCCTGCCTCCCAGGCATGTGAGCAGAAATGTGCGATAGGTCGTTACTTTGGGCTCCCAAAACAGGACTTTAGACTGGTTTAGCCGCTCTACATGGCTAAATCCTGTTTATTTGGGTGCGACATGCATGGGTGTCCAAAAACAATTGAATATCGCACCCACGTTCTCTTGTCACTTTAAACGGGTGCTATAAAACAATTGAATCACCCCCTTAGTATCTATGCCCGGATATCCTGTGAATTGAGGGTCTTTACGAAGCATTGTAGGTCAAAAAATTTAGTTGAAAAACAAAGGGTACTGCCCTGGGAAAACCTGGAGACCCGGGAACCATAGAATTTCTATGTGTGGGCTGCTTTACCCAATGAAGCTACACATGAATACTTAAACATCAGAGAAGACAATTAAATATTTTAAGTTCATGTAAACGAATTATTGCTGATCTGTGCTATTTATATAGGACTTAGGAGGTGAACGATTGGCACGAGCAGAATTTAGGCCACATAGTGATTCTTAAACAGGTTTGCAGTTTTATTGAGGAACAGCGTTAACATACTGTACACAGCAGTGTTGTGTCTATGCAGAGGTGGTGATATCAGTGGTAATAGGTACTCACACCCTTAAGGAGCTAAGTGTTGCAAGTCTGTGCACCACTGAGACAATCGACACCGTAAAGATGGCTCCACCGCGCAGTAACACACCATCTTGGTATGGTGACTGGCTGGCATCACTACAAGGAGACAGAGCAGGAGCACACTCCTCTAGTGGTCCTGCTAGGCTGTTTCAGCAGGACGCCGAGCCCCGCCCAATATGAAATCACTGAAATGATCCCTGCTCTTATGGTGGCGCCCTGCTGAAACAAGCTGCAGTGTTCGCGGGGGGGGAAGGGAGGTGGGGGCGCCAGGTTCTGGTCAAACAATCACCGCCGAGTAAATAGATACCATGCGCACGTCCTCTATACACACTGCAGGGAGAGCATGGGGGCAGCCTAGCATCTCCGAGAGTGCTGGGCACGCCTCATACAGTGATGAAAAGGTGGCGGTTCTCAAGGTCATGCACCTTTTTGAGTGACCGCACCTCTTTTTCGGGTGCACGCACGTGAGAGTCCAGCTGTAGTAACTGCCTTGTTCCCTGCCTAACCTAGAATGAACACTACTCCTCTCTAACAATTCTGTGGTTTCTTTGGAAGACTCGTGGATGACCCAGGTATCTGAGACATTAATGAATTGAATAATCTCTGACCAGTCACTTCTCTGGAACTTCTGATCTGGAGATGGCCTAATTACTGTGATCTACAGTAAGTGTTGCAAAATATATTATTTCCTTAAAAGTATATTTAAAACAAATATTGTGGAAAGTGACTGAAATTAAATCCTTCTATAAACATCCAGTGCAAACATAGAATTTACAATGCGCACTGAAAGCCATTGTGTAGACTCTTCTTATTCCTAGGTTCTGAGAATTTGTAGCTAGAAAAGGTCCTCCCTCCTAACATGGCAATCTACTGAAGAGGAGTGTAACCACTCAGTGTATAACTGTTATTTCATCTACGTTATTCAGCTCCGCAGTACCACTGCTTTTGACAACAATTCATATCAATAGACTTTTACTTTTCCTTTAAGGTGCAGTGAAATTGGTGATTGAATTTCCATCTGCCTACTGTATAGCACTAAAGTGTGTGAGAGAAGTTCAATCAGTAGTTGCTTTTTATACATTAACTGTACTTAATGTAATTGTTTAAATACGTGAACTTGTATACATAGAAATGCTGATAAAGAAGTTGTAGTCCACATAATGAGCATTTCCTGACTCTGAGCAGGTAAGCGTGTAAGGGAGCTGTTGTAGTGCGCAGTTCGGGCTGCTGAAAGTCTGTTGGAATCACTCCAGCTTTTGAAGGAAATGGATGACTAAAGTCTTCCTCTGGTCTGCGTAAGCTGTGGAGGACTTTTCCTGGCTTACTGAGCCTCTGCAATCCTTATTTGGCAGTCTGGCCGGTACTATTCGCTCTCTGCTCTCACACAGACTGCTTGTTTTATGTCTATGAACTAGAGAAGCTGAACTTGGTGAATTCTCTGTCTGAGCCCATTAGGAATCTGGGCTGCTGGTGTGGGAAAAAGTGCTTCATTCTGGAAAGAAGATGGGGGCTTATTTGAAACTTAAATGATTTTACCATGAAAGGCTCTAAAGGCAATTTTAAAAGTGCAGTGGTCAAGTTTGTTATAAAATAATAATAGTAGTGATAATAAGGGCTAGTATAAAGTATGATAAAGTCAAATCTTAGGAAACTAATATTAAAATTACAATGGAACGTTCTTGGAAGCTGCATAAATGTGCTCCTGTTAGTTATTAAAAACGCATACCCTTATTAAGAAAATCGACTATGAAACTGCATCACAAAGTGTGTCAGAACATTGTATAAGCTGGCAGCGGGTGTGAGTAGTAATCGCCGTAATATTGGGCTTATGTGAGCATTCAGCACTGACGTACAGAAGGGCAGCAGCTTGATGGGGATGTAGTCAGGGAATCTGTATGTATGACTGCCGGCATTAGACCCCTGCCGGGATTAGACAGTCGGGAACCAGCGGTCGGCATTTCGACCGTCGGCTTCCTGACTGCATCCCTTAGTCAGGATACCGCTATCCCGGCCGCTGAAATCCCGATACTAAAAGCCCGATGTGGGGCTAAAGATAGCCGTCGAAATCCCAAAGCCCGAACGAAGGTAAGCTGGGCGATTTATGTTCTAGAATTTGGCTTAGCTTAGGAACCCCCGGGGATTGGGTGTTGGGGTTAGGCACCCCCCCCCCCTCCCGCCACGAGAGGGTTAGGTTTAGGGTGCGGGGAGGGGGTTTAGGCACCAATGGGGGGAGGTTAGGGTTAGGCACCACTAAGGTAGGGGAGGGAGAGGGAAGGGTTAGGGTACTTACCACCCCCTGTCGGGATTTTGAACAGTTGGTCTTCCGCTCTCAGTATTTCATCCGGTGGCTATTCAGCCGCCGGCATTATATATCGATACCTCTTGATGATGTGAGCATGCTCTTGCCGGTATATTCGTTGTTTAATTCTCATGTAATACTTCAGAACATTCATTGCTGCCCACAATATTGCTATCTTTATGCTGAAAGATGATTACATTGAAAACTACACAGCTGTGGTACTTATTCCCGTCAATACTCAACATCGCTTTGAATTGAATTTCCCCCATAACACTCAATTTAGCACTTGCACCTGCCATATACTAGGTACAAAAGCATAACCTCCAAAATAGGAATATTTTCCCTTAAACACAGGTCTACATGGGCCGCATTTGCATGTACACGCACTCACTGAGCTTTGTCTACATGAGATCGCCCCATTACAACTCTGCATAATGTGCACTTAAGTACGCTCATTTCTGAGCATGCGGAGGGCATATTCATGCAAGATGCTCTCTACAAATTGAGTGTCTGTTCAACTCTGCATCTCCACCAGTGTATTTAAACATAAGCTTTTATTCAGCTATAATGTGAATTTGTGCTAAGGCATTTGTCACAGCTCTCCCGATGGAGGCGGCAAAATCCTGGTTATTGGAGACTGACTTATGGATCAAGATTTCTATGTATAATCCAAGAAAGATGTTATTTTATTGCCGTATGTACCTGCGCTAGGTACGCATGGCATTTAGGGGGTGCTTCTAGGCTGGGCACACTCCAAGCGTGACGTGGCCATGCTTAACATTCGTCTGCTGTCCTGATTAGGGACAACCATGAGTTGGCAGCCATGTTTGACATATATACTTAAGGGCTTGTTCACACTTATGCAGCTGCTAGCGGCTAAATAACACATAAAAAATTGTGTGAATGGTTTCTCAGGTCTAGTTTTCACCGTTGCTTTCTAACTATTTATTGCCATATTTGGGGCTATATTCAATTTGAGGCGAAAAGTCCGTTGCCGGACTTTTAGCCGTCACCGGATCTTTTCTTGGCGAAAAAGGATCAGGCGCGTGCGCGCGTATCCCTGTATTCAATTTCAAATAGGCGAAAACGGGACCCGGCGAAAAGTCCTGTCATTTTTGGGGAAATCAGCCTGTCACCCCCAAAAGATGCACTGACATGGGGGATCACTATGGGTACCCCCAAATAGCCCTGCTAAAGGTATTTGGGGTCTTTTAAACTGTCTGAATAGGTGCTTTTATTCGTCTTTGACAAAGTGGTGAAGAATAGCATTTTGCAACATTTTTGGGGAAAAATAACTAGTCCCATCAAATTTGGGGTACATGAAAAAATGGGTGCAAGCATATTTTTAAGTCTCTAAAGTGAACTTTTAAAAATTGTTAAAAATCCACCTGTTGCAACCAACCGCATTCTAAAAAACACCTGGGGCATACTTGCCCCCAAAACGAAAGTACCTTTTTTTGCGGTGTCTTGTGGAACTTTTTTTTTACATTTTTTTTTTTTTACATAGAATACCTTTGGGGGACAGTCCAAGAGGTGCAGGGTACTTTTTATTTAGTTTGTACCCCAATTCTGTACTTTATTTCGCCACCTGTTCTATGGTGAAAACTTTTCCCTGGATTTTTGTAAAGACTTTTCGCACCTGCGAAAAATCTTTGAAACTGAATACGGGGAAAAGTGAAAATGGCAAAAATTAAGTCATCGGCGAATATTTTTATTAACTGCTTTTCACTCCAAATTGAATATGGCCCTTAGAATGTAAAAATGTGGCATGATGGCTAATTTCTCATGTATTCACATGCACTACTAGTACTGTACGATATTGATTAGAGAACAGTCCATTTTCATACGTATTTAACAATATTGTACTTATCTATTTCCCCACAATGTGTACAAACACCCTAAATGTCTTGACCTATCTGAATCTTGCAAAAAAAATCGTATTATGTAACAACTCCGCTAAGGAGCAGGCTGGAACTATCATTCACCACTTAGGTTACTGCTAATGAACTACTTTGAATTGTGAAATGACTTGAACTGTAGTTTACGTTCTTCAGAATCTTTGCTAAGGTTCAACAACAAGAGGTTCTCCTGCAAAAGGAACATTAATTTGGTATTTTGAATATACAGAGCTGAACAGGCAATGTAAGAAAGATTAATGAATACTGGCACTTAGGTGTAATTCGTAGGGCTCAATTCAATTAAATGTGAAATAGCAAAAACAAACACTCATCACAAAACTTAGACATTGCGGCAATGCATGCATCCAAGAAATGTGAGATCCAATTCTAAATGGCTAGTCACGGGACACTTTGCATTTTTCTACAAAAATCGCCCTGGCAGAAATGCATGAAAAAGTCAAAACATCATCCGGGACCCCAAAAAAGTGTCAACTAAGATAGCAGGACTGTATAGAAGGCTGAATAAGGAACGTACTGGAGGTTCTTAAAAAATCACAAATGTTTGTATCTTAAATCTTTACAATATTTCCAGGTACAGGAACGGTGTAATTTTTTAAAAAGTTGGAAAAACCCTTAGGGGGGGTATCCAATTAGCAGTGCTGCTAATTGATCGTTGCAGGGCTATCCTATTAGCCCCGAAGTGCCACCTGAAACCTGCACTTATCGTGGATATTTTTCGGGACCTGATGTGTCCCGAAAAATAATCCACGATAAGTGACCTTTTTCACCCCAAAAAAGGCGGAAACACAGGGTCCGCGATAAGCTTGCAGACATGTGTTTTTGTGAGATATCCTATTATTTAATGCAAAATAATAAGTTAGGGTGAAAAGAAACATTCGCAAAACACGGGGATAATCGGTGGAAAATCCCTGATCGCGGGGATCCATTAGCGCCCGAACAATGTATTGTTCACTCTAGGTCCGGCGCCGGACCTAGAGAGAGGGCACTTCTGCGTGTGCACCAGAAAGGGGTGTGGTCAAGTAAAGGGGGGTGTGTATTTGACGCGTCCTCTTTTCGGCACTCTTGGGGTCATGCCCTGCATTTACGGACATGCCGGGCAGTCCCCAAGCACTGCGGTCACTGTGAATGGATGCTGGGCACATGCGCTCGGCATCCATTCACCGACAGTGACCACTGCTCCGCTGTTTTCCCAACCCCGGGACACTGTGGCCTGCGGGATGGGACAGAACCCGCAGGCTATTTCAGGGGTAGGGTGCTTTTCTGCCCTTTAGAAATAGGGCAGGGTGCGGCACCCTGCTGAAACAGCCTAGCGGGAACGCTACAATGTTCGGGGCTAATTGGATACAGCCCTGTATCTGCATTTTGTAAAGCCATGCTTAGAAAAGCTTAGCTTGGCCCCATTGGCTAACCCTATTTGAGCGGCCCTGGGATTAGACGATTTTGGTGATGCAGTGCCATACATATACCTTTTTTAATATAAATTCAATATTCACATTGAGTGCATGATATTTAATACAAATAGGGCCTCATTCAGACCCGCTCACAAGCGCTATGCGCTCAAAAGCGGGTTCGGTTGTGAGGCGTGCGTGAACCCCGGATCGAGTGAGAAATTCACTCGCTCCGTGGCTCGCTACAAACGGGGCGGCTGTCGATGTTGATCGACAGCTCGCCCCGTTTTGTGTGCGGGTCGGGGGGGGTGGCTGGTCAAACGGAGGCGTTCCCGAAGGAATGCCTGCCTTATGATGGCGGCCCTACTGACATCACTCGTGATGTCAGTAGTGAGTTTCCTGCTCTATTAGAGCAGGAAGCTCACTGGGGCTTGCGGCAGACAAGACCCAACCACATGGTCTCGTCGCAAGCCCGATTGTCGCGACCATCACCTGGCCGCTTGCAAAAGCTGTGGGTGGTCACCCACAGATTAGCGGGCGGCCAGTTTATACAAAAAAACAAAAAACAGCTGCCCTCATTCAGAGCGAGCGCTCTCTTTTTGCGAGTGCCTCTAAATGAGGTCCATATTGTTTTGGCACTGAAGGTTAACCCTCTCTGCCTTTGTGGCTATCCTAGCCTCGTGGAGCCACACATTGCCTTGTGGAATTGCACATTTCTCTTTCATCCACTAGGGGACACTGGAGGTGCTTACGCTGGGTATAGAGGCGTGGATAGCTGGAGCCGGCACTTTAAATAATTTAGAAGTGTAAAGCTCCTCCCCCTCTGTGCCCCACCAGCCCTCAGTTTAGAAAATGTGCCTACGGAGCTGGTCACAACCTGCTGTGCTCCAGCAACACATATATTTTATTATTTAGTTTTATTATTTTCTAACATCTTTTTTTTACACCTTTTAGGTACCCTTCGCCACCTCTCTAAAGGTGGGGTCCGGGTACCTGGCGCCCTGTCCTTAATAGAAGGCAGGAAGGAGTGCACAGTGCTTATACTAAAAGCACTGACAGCTCCTTACCGCTACACACACAGCACTTCTACAAAGCCGGGCTGCCGGTCAGGTGACTCCCCCTCAAGAAGGAAGTGCTGTTCGGAGGGAAGCCGTCCAGGGAGCGCAGTGAGTAAATCACCTGCGCATCCCCCGTCTCCTGCCCCACGGCCAGTGCGGGATGCAGGAGCACTATGTCGCTGATAATGGCGCTTCTCCCCGCTTCCCACTGCTGAGCGGCTAGAGGCTCCTGTTCAACGGGGTTTGAGCAGCGGCTACAGCGCTGCTCATTGAATTGCATCTCCCCTCTCCCCGCTGCTGAGCACAGCGGGGCTTGCAGGGGGAGATGATTACTTAGTGTGGCAGCCATATTAGAGCCCCTGTGGGCTTGAGGAAGGGGGGTGGAGCTTAACAGCGCAAGCTCCCTGTCCCATTTACGCGGCTGCGAGAACAGCGTGGCTGCTGTTTGTTTAACCCACTGTTGCCTGCATCTCTCCATTATAGGTAGGGTGCAGCACAGGCAGAAGGCTGATTCTCCTGACTACATCCCTGGCAAGAGGCTGTGAGTAATCACTGGGGTGTAAGTGCAGGGAATCTAATCTGTGGAGGGGAGTGCCTCTTCCTCTGTGTCCCATCCAGCCTTCTGTTTTATTTCTAATTCACTTCTGGTGTACCTCTGGGTCACTGTGTGTATCTATGTCAAACAGAACAAAAGCGGCTCAAAAGATGTTTGTCTGTTCTAAGTGTAACAACAAACTATCCAGGCCGCATGCAGCTGGATCCACGATATGTAATGCTTGTATAGCAATAGATCCACCGATGGCTATTACGGCCACACCTGCTCCTCCATGGGCTGTTGACATGGTAGGAGTAATGATGGACTTAACGTCAGAGTTAGCTGAGGCACGTAAGTCTCAGCCTCTCTAGGTGACTGATTTAACCAAGTCTTTTAGACACCCTGGTACAGTTTATGGGTACAGCGGCATCTGCACCCTCCAACAAAAGCGTACTCTGACGACTGTTCTCCAGTCAGACGAGTCGGATGAAGAATTCCTCTCTACGGAGGATACCGAAGAGGAGAATGGGAGGACACGTTACAGGACGGTACCTCTCAGGAATTGGAGTCCACTTCTCCCGAGGTGGAATCTCTAATTTTGGCGGTTAGAAAAACACTGAATTTACCTGAGGATGTAATTCCTGCATCCCAGGAGTGTGAATTATTTCATGAACAAAGAGCTCGGTGGTTTTTCCGTTCTCACTGCAACTTCAACAGCAGCTCTCAGTGGCCTGGAACAACCGGATAAATGGTTCCAAATTCCGCACCGGTTTCCATCTAGCTACCCTTTTCCATCATCCATGATGGACAAGTGGGAAACGCCTCCTCCAGTAGATGCGTCCGTCTCCCGTCGCTCTAAGAAAACAGCACTCCCAGTACCGGGGGGTTACAGTACTAAAAGATCCTTCGGATCGTAAGTTGGAGACAACGCTAAGATCTGTTTATACTGCAGCGGGTGCTCAACTTAGACCCACCCTTGTTACCACTTGGGTTAACAAAGCGGTGGTTTTTGCTGGGCTGACCAGTTGATTACCGGTTTGGACTCTGGTACCTCTAGAGCAGAGTTACGTCTACTTGCAGAACACATGTGAGTCTGCAGTTTACTTGGGCGAGCTTCAAAAGATATCAGTCAGATTAGTGCTTGCATATCCGCTTCTGCTATTTCTGGGCGCAGAGCCCTCTGGTTGCGCGCTTGGCATGCGGATGCAGAATCTAAGCGTGCGGTGGAGGGTTTACCATTCACTGGCGATATGCTCTTTGGCCCAGAATTAGCCAAATGGATATTCCAGTCCACGGGGGGTAAGTCTTCCTTCCTCCGGTCAACTGCTCCGACCCCCAGAAGATCTTACAATGGACCTTCATTTCATTCCTTTCGTGCGCCTCATTCCTTTCGTGGTAGAGCCAGAGGTGCTCCCACGCAAACTAGACGGCAGGGGTAGAGGTCGTCCACACAGGGCTGCACGTAGACCAGAGCCTAAACCAGCGGAAAAAAAAACACCAGGTGGCATGACGGTCTAACGTCCCACCTGGTACCTTCTGCAGTGGGAGCCCGTCTACAGAACTTTCAACAAGTTTGGAACCACCAGACCCGTGGATCCGCAGACTAATTTCCCTGGGGTTCCGAATAGAATTCGAAGCTCCCCCTCCACCTCGGTTCTTCACTACAAGTCTGCTAACACCTGTAGACAAGGCCAGGGTTCTACAGGAGGCTATCCAGTCTCTAGTGGTATAGTCTGTGCTAGTTCCGGTTCCGGAACATCAAAGAGGTATGGGATTTTACTCAAGTCTGTTTGTAGTACCCAAGCTGGATGGCTTGGTCAGGGCCCATCTTAAACCTCAAGTCCTTGAACCTCTATCTGAAGATGTATCGTTTCAAAATGGAGTCTCTGCAGTCAGTCATAACGAGCTTGGAACCAGGGGAGTTCCTATTATCCCTGGATTTCAAGGATGCGTATCTCCATGTTCCCATCTGGGAACCACACCAGACCTTTCTACGTTTTGCCATATTGAAAGATCATTATCAGTTTCGGGCATTGCTGTTCGGGTTATCCTCGGCTCCCCGCATATTCCCCAAACTCATGTCAGTCATGATCGCTCTCCTTCGGTCATCAGGAGTGAACATAATCCCTTATTTGGACAACCTGTTACTCAAGACTCCATCGGTGTCTCTTCTATCAGATCATGCCTTACTGACATATTACACTCTAATCCAACACTGTTGGATAATCAACTTCAAGAAGTCGAATCTGTTTGTCCCAGAAAACTTCTGTTTCTGGGCATGATATTGGATACGAAATCACGGAGGATTTTTCTTCCAACAGACAAGGCCAGGGATATCCGGTTATTGGTTCAACTGGTCCTCAGACCAAAGAAGGTGTAAATGCTTCTTTGTCTGCATCTCTTGGGGAAGATGGTAGCTGCTTGCGAAGCGCTACAGATTGGCCGGTTCCACTCCAGGGTATTTCAGCTGGACCTGCTAACAGAGGAGTCAGAGTCTCATCTGCTTCTACATCGACAGATCCGTCTGAGTCCGGTTATCAGAGTAGCCCTTCAATCCAACAATCTGTTAGCAGGCAGAAGATTTGGAGTGTGGGACTGGATCATCGTAACAACGGATGCCAGCCTTCGAGGATGGGGAGCAGTAGTCCTCGATTATTACTTTCAGGGTCGATGGTCCCCTCTAGAACAGAAGTGGCCTATAAATGTATTGTAACTCAGAGCGATTTACAATGCTCTGATAGAGGCAACAGAGTTTTTAAAGACTCGTCCGGTAAGAGTTCAGTCCGACAACGCGACGGCCGTCACTTACATTAACCGCCAAGGAGGGACTCGGAGTCGCGTGGCTATGCGAGAAGTAACTCAGATCCTCCGGTGGGCCGAGAACCAGTCAGAATGGCAGCTTCATCCAGACGTGTTCAACGCGCTGATAAGTCAATGGGGATGTCCTCAGGTGGACCTCATGGCGTCACGATTGAATCATCAGCTCCCATTATACATGTCAAGTCGAGATCCGCAGGCGGAAGCAGTAGATGCTCTGACAAGTCCGTGGAGCTACGACTTCGTTTAAATTTTTCCTCCGATTCCGCTTCTTCCTTGTCTTTTAGAAAGGATAAAACAAGGAAAGTGGCCCTCATTCGTTTCTTCAAGGGGTCTTGCGCGTGCAGCCTCCTTTTGTACCACCAATAGCTCCCTGGGACCTTAACTTGGTGCTTCTGTTTCTTCAGTCACCCATTTTGAACCTTTGGAGATGGTTGATCTTAAGTACCTGTCTTGGAAGACGGTCCTCCTCTTGGCTCTCGCTTCGGCTCGTAGGTTTTCGGAATTGGGTGCTCTGTCCTATAAGCCACCTTACCTTGTGTTTCATGCCGATAGGGCAGAACTCTGGACGGTAGCCGCCTTCCTTCCCAAGGTAGTGTCGGCTTTTCATATTAATCAGCCTATTGTGGTACCGTCGTTGGTGGAGGACTCTGGTGGTCCTTCTACCTTTGATGTGGTTAGGGCTCTCTGGATCTATGTTGCCAAGACAGCGTCCCTCCGTAGTCCGAGTCGCTTTTTCTCCTCTATGATGCTGTTCGCATGAGTTGGCCAGCATCCAAGCACGTTGGATCCGACTGACTATTCATCAGGCTTATGTTAGTGCCAACCGTTGGCCTCCTTCGTCTATTTCAGCTCATCCCACACGTTCTGTGGGTGCGTCATGGGCGGCCGGTAGAGGAGCCTCCATGTCACAGTTGTGCCGTGCTGCCACTTGGTCTTCAGTTCACACGTTTGGCAGATTTTACAAATTTGATACGTTTGCTATGTCTGCATCCCCTTTTGGCCGCCTGCAGGCGCCACAGAGCGCTCCCGCCCGTGGGGAAAACTTTGGGACGTCCCCAGCGTAAGCACCTCCAGTGTCCCCTAGTGGATGAAAGAGAAAATGGGATTTTGGTACCTACTGGTAAATCCTTTTCTCTGATTCCACAGGGGATACTGGACGCCCACCTCTGCGCTCTTAGCCTGCCTGTTCGGCTTGTTCCGTATGTTGTATGATTCAGTTATTGTGTGTTCTTCTCTCCCTTTTTTACTCCGCTTGTTCTCCATCTCCTCTCGGCCTTCATTTTCTAAACTGAGGGCTGGTGGGGCATAGAGGGGGAGGGAGGTTCACACTTCTAAATTATTTAAAGTGCCGGCTCCAGCTATCCACGCCTCTATACCCAGCGTAAGCACCTCCAGTGTCTGCTGTGGAATCAGAGAGTAGGATTTACCGGTAGGTACCAAAATCCCATTTTTAATAGTAATTAACCCCCCCCCCCCCCCAAAAAAAAAAAGTTTTGGGTTGTTTTGGCTTTTTTTTTTTGTGTAATAGAGTGGGTCTAGTCTTCCTCAGGACAATGTTCTAAATTCAATACAATGTGAATTGAATAGCGCCGGGAAGGAGCTCCTGGAGCTATTCAATCCAGCGTGCTGTTATGTCGGAGAATGCCCATTCACGCACCTTTTAAACGTGTTTAGTTGCGAGAACCGACATTCTTCGACTTAAGTGCCTGCCGCGATGCTGTTTCCGCTGCGCTAAGGGCAGAAAATAGCATTGCGCTTGTAGTTCTGCCGGATTTCTACTCTCACCCCAGGAACGGTGCGAGAAGAAATCCTTCTGTCGTGATTAACAGTGCGTTGAATTGAATAGCTCTGGGAGCTCCTTCCCGGCACTATTTATTCGCATTGAGTTGAGCCCAATGAAAAGCAGCATGCTAATGGATTTTTTTATTTATTTTTTAAGTGTAAATAGGATGCAAAACTCCTAATCATGGTAGAACTCAAAGCAATATTGTGATTATTGCTGTTACCTTGTCTGTGGATTGCAGCACATTTGGGCATATTACACCATGTAAAATTATTCAAACTGAGAAACTGAAGTTCTCTAAAAGTAGCAGTTACAACAGTACATATGGTATCCGTTAATATACCGACTGTCAGAATGCTGGCGCCAGTATCCCGACACCTGTCAGAGTCCCGGCGCCGGAATCCCGAAGGTGAGTAGCGGGGTTGGGGGTTAGGGTGAGGCACTAGGGGATGGGTTAGAGTTAGATCCCAAAGGGGGGGAGGGTTCGGTTTAGGCACTAGGGGAGGGAGGATAGGTTCTTGCATCGGGAGAGGGGGGGTTTAGGATACCAACCAACAATTTGTCAATATTCTAACCCTGTCAGGATGCCGGCATCCCGTACATATCCCATACCAATCCTGTAGCATTTTATGGGGGTTTTCAATAACTGGCCATGGGCTCGAGATGCAAGCCTCCTGACATTTTCTTCGACATCCCGTAACCACATACATCGCTGATTTTTATTTTTCCCTTGTGCACAGTATATCTGTGATGTTGGGCTGCTGTAATTACTGTTGAGGTGCACAGTCACACATCGCTACTAATTGAATACCCCATAATGTGTTCAGGAATAGTTTGACGTCTTTAGCAAAAATTTCTCTTTGAAACGTAATGATGGATGAAACGGTTATTTATGCACCATTGCCGACATCTATTATACGGGGGGGCACTGTGACTAAGCTATATGTTTCAGTAGGAAGGCTTATTATACTCAGTTAGCTGTAGTTGCTTCTTTCTTGAAGGGATTCATTGTGTTCCTGCCAAAACTAGACTCTAGTAACTCCCCCACTTCTGAGTTAATACACACACAAACTTTCTTTGCATAGCCCTAATGAGCCTTTTGTTTACAGGCTTCAGATGGCTTTCTGCCTCTGGTACATGTCATTATTCTAACATAGACCACATTTAAATGCAACTGTGGTCCTTGTATTAAAATCTGACTGTTAAAGTTTTATGTATAACCTGTTCAAAGGGTAAGTGAATGAATAACTTGCAACTTGGTTATTAGTAGAAGTTAACACATTTACTAGCGAGTTCTGCGGATGAATGCCCTCTGCACAGTGGGCCTGATTCAGAGACGGATGGTAAGTCAATCGCAACTGCATTCTCTTATGGATTGCCTTTTCTAAAATATGCCTTCCAAAGCACGGTCGTGCATAGGGATGCCCACTGCCGCCTTCTCCTATCTGTACGACAACGTGCAACAGCGTAAACATCGGGAACATCGACTTGCCGATACACATCGGGCAGCCATGCAGCATTATACAGCAAGTTGGAGCAGCCGCAAACACTGCAGCTCTCCTGACATGCAGAGAGCTCTCATGCTGCACAGGAGATCACAATGACTAATTTATGCACGTCTGTGTAACAGCGTTTAAACGGTCAGACACGCGTCCAAACGCTGACTACACGTCACTCACTTTGCGAAAGATTTCTCTGTACGAATGTATATATTTTCTCTATACAAATCTAGTCGCAAAACAATTGTTGCGAAAACATTGTGGCATTCGCTCATCTCTTGTTCTGTGTAAATATCGGCATTGCATCGGTTTCTGGATCACGACAAGTGTTTGCTACGCCTATATTCTTCATTCCCTCTGGGGATAGTCATTCTTTCAGCTGGGCATTCTGAATTCACTAATGCAGCTGTTTGAAGGCCATACATTCTAATTTCCACAAAGGGCCGTATTCAATTCCAGACGAAAAGTCCCGTACCTTTCACATGCAGCACTTTTTGACCACTTCGCTGGTTTTCAATGCGGAAACGTATCGCGCTCGTGCCCGCTTTTCCCCGTATTCAATTACAAATTGGCGAAAACGGGAGCCGACGAACCTGTAACATATGAAAAGTCTTGTCAGATTTGGGGAAATCAGCCTGACACCCCCAAAAGATGGACTGACATTGGGGATCACTCTAGATACCCCCAAAATAGCCCTGCTGAAGGTATTTGGGGTACTTGAATGCTCTCAATAGCTGCTATTTCGCGTCTTAACATAAATGGTGAAGAATAGCATTTGGCATTGTTTAGGCTCAAAATAACTAGTCCCAGCAAATTTGGGGTACCTGAAAATGGGTGTAAGCATATTTTTAAGTTGCTAAAGTGAAGGGGGTTCCTGCAGGTTTGCACCCCAATTCTGCACTTTTTTTTTGGACACCTATTCATAGCCGAAAATTTAACGCAGATCCGCATTGCATTGTTTCTGCACCGGCGAGAAGTCTTTGGAGTTGAATACGTAGGAAACTTTTCGCATGGCGGAATGACGTCACCGGCCATACTTTTCAGCAGAAACAGACTTATTGCGGCCAATTGAATGTAAAACAAAAATTGAGTTTAAAATTGTTTTGCATTAATTAGACAAAAGTACTGTATGGGATTTCAGAGTAGGTTTTTTTTTTTTTTTAAATAAAACAAGTCTATGCAGTGTATGATAAAGTTGTTCTATAACAAGAGTGAGGCAAGCATGTGGGGAATTTAGAGAGCCATAACTAAAAAATATACCATGTTACAAGTCCTTTTTACCTTCTCTGCTTGTGCTATTTCCTTTAGTCACCATGGTGCCTAGTATTAGTACAGCCTCAGTATGCGATTAGAAGAACTTGTGCACCTGCGTATCTGAATATCCTTTAGTACATGAGTTTATTATTTATTATTATTTATTTATTAACAGTTTCTTATATAGCGCAGCAAATTCCGTTGCGCTTTACAATTTGAATCAAGATTAACATTATACTGGGTTGTAAAAGACATACATACATGACATACATAAGGGTAAGAGGGCCCTGCTCACAAGCTTACAATCTATAGGGAAATAGGTGTTGATACACAAGGAGAGGTGCTATTGCAAATAGGTCCAGCCCAATTGCAGATATTCTTGGTGGGCTGTATAATCCAATCACACTGGAAAGTTGGCCTAGGGTTAGGAGGATGTTCAATTGAAGAAAGAGAAGATGTGATAAGTGTTTACTATAAGAAGAGAGTTAGATAGGGAGCTATAAAAGGTTAGGTGGGCGGTCCTGGAATCTGATAAGCTTGTCTAAAGAGGTGAGTTTTCAGAGAACGCTTGAATGTTTGGAAACTAGTGGAAAGTCTTATTGTGCATGGGAGGGCATTCCACAGGGTGGGTGCAGCCCGAAAAAAGTCCTGTAACCGTGCATGGGAACAAGTAATGCGCGGGGATGAGAGACGCAGATCTTGTGCAGAATGGAGATGTCGGGTTGGAAGATATTTTGAGATAAGTGAAGAGATGTATGTTGGTGTGGTTTGGTTAATAGCTTTATGTGTGAGTGCAAGTATTTTAAATTGAATACGGTAGAAGACTGGCAGCCAATGGAGGGACTGACAGAGTGGATCAGCAGACACTGAACGTTTGGTGAGAAAGATCAACCTCGCAGCTGCATTCAAAATGGATTGTAGTGGGGAGAGCCTGTTTTTGGGAAGACCAATAAGGAGACTATTGCAATAGTCAATGCGGGAAATTATGAGTGCGTGTATAAGAGTTTTTGCAGTGTCTTGAGTAAGATATGATCGAATTTTGGCTATGTTTCTTAGATGCATGTAACAGGATTTAGAGACAGATTGAATGTGGGGAACAAAAGACAGTTCAGAGTCAAGGATGACACCTAGGCAGCGAGCTTGTGAGGTGGGGTAGATTGTCGAGTTGTCAACAGTAATAGAGATATCAGGTTGGTAACCGCTATTGGCTGGTGGAAATATAATTAATTCTGTTTTGGATATATTAAGTTTGAGGTGGCGAGATGACATCCAAGATGAAATGGCAGAGAGACATTCAGTGACACGGACCAGCACAGATGGTGACAAATCTGGGGAGGATAGGTAAATTTGAGTATCGTCCGCGTACAGATGATACTGAAAACCAAAAGAGCTGATTAGTTTGCCAAGAGAGGTGGTATATATTGAGTTAAATATGAATATATTTGTAAGTATGTATTAGGTGTCCCATTCTCTGAACAGTTGTCCCAAAGAGAAATGTGTGTGAATTTGATGTAGAGGCCATGTGCACTATATATATCTATTCTTCTGTTGCATTGTTTGTAATCTTCCCCAATTTTTCAAAGTAGATCCCCTCTTTTCCAACTGAAATCTTTACGTGTTATTGTCAGCGCCATCTCCTGGTTGCAACCTGTAGTGCATGTATATGTGCGTGTAATATATAAATATATATATATATATATATATATATATATATATATATGTATGTGTGTGTGTATATACATATATATATATATATCACAATGGTGTATGCACTCATCCGTCGCTTGCATAGGTTATGCACACAGTCCTCTATAGGAAGCGGCACTCAGGTCACGTATTGGAAACAATAAAAGCAGGCACACAGAAAAATCTATTCCGACGTTTCAATGCCTTTACTGCATTTTCCTGCAGTGAAACGTCAGAGTATATATCTCCGTGTGCCTGCTTTTATTGTTTCCAATACGTGACCTGTGTGCGCTTCCTATAGATCTACTGTAGCACAAATTGCTGAAAAAGTTAGGATAGTTCGGTGTCGGAACACTTATTGCATTGCATCTAGCTGCGCATGGGGCTGTGTATCCACAGACCGGTCAGAGTGCTCATGCTGTCCCCTGGCCACTGCTGAAAGCTCCTACAATGGGTGCGTGAGCCTCAGAACTGGACCATGGAGCAATGGAAGAAGGTGGCTTGATATGTTGAATCATGTTTTCTTTTTACATCATGTGGTCGACCGGGTGCGTGTTTGTTTACCTGTGGATAAGATGGCACCAGAATGCAGAAGGTGAAACGGCAGAAGCAGTGTGATGCTTTTGGGCAATGTTCTGCTGGGAAACCTTGGGTCCCAGCATTCATGTGGATGTTGCTTTAACACATACCACCTACCTAAACATTGTTGTAGACCAATTACACACCTTCTTGGCAACGGTATTCCCTGATGGCAGTGGTCTCCTTTCAGCAGGATAATGTGCCCTGTCGCACGCAATAATTGTTCAGGTATGGTTTGAGGAACATGATAGAGTTCAAGGTGTTGACAATTTCCCCAGATCTCAGTCCAATTGAGTATCTGTGGGATGTGCTGGAGAAACCAGTCAGAGCCATGGAAGCTCCATCTCGCCACTTACAGGACTTAAAGGATCTACTGCTAATGTCTTTGTGCCAGATACGACAGGACATCTTCAGAGGTCTTGTGGAGTCCATGCTTCGACGGATCAGAGCTGCTTTGGCAGCATGAGGGAGACATACACAATATTGGGCAGGTGGTTTTAATGTAATGGCTGATCGGGTGTATCAGCTAGTCTACCATAAACCGCTTTGGACATGTTGCTTTGTCACCCAATCACCTCTGTCAAGTGTAAACATTCTACCACTCTTCACCCCCTTAAGGGGTCAAATTTAGAAACTTCCTGCTTAGTGGGTATTTGCGTCATGGAAGGAATATACTCCCTGAATTTCATGATTCTAGGTCAAGGGGTTTGTGCTGGGCATTGATGAGTCACTTAAGCTGGGCATCCACTATACAATTTTCTGTCAGATATCTGTCCAATCTGGCTGGTTGGAATGAAAACCTGGTAATGTATGGGAGCAAATGACAATCGTCCATTTGCTCCCATAAAGACTGGAAAATAGCCAAAAATGGTTGTTCAGACAAATTGATTAAAACACACAAATATTTTGTCCTTTTTTCAGTATTTAAAACCATATGATCGACTGTCATTTGTTCCCATACATTACCAGGTTTTCATTCCAACCAGTCAGATTGGACAGATATCTGGCAGCTGTAGTCAGGAAGTTTGATTGAAAAAAAAAATAAAAAATATATATATTATAATCAATTTTTTTTTTCAATCTCTATCAATAATATATGACAGGCTTGTATTAATGAGCTCAGTACAGAACTGTTTTTTTTTTTTTTTTTTACTCTGCACTACATATACTGATGCTTCTCTTTCTCACCTCCCTGTCGCAGGCTGCCATGTTAGGCGGTAGGGGCGCCAGTGGCAAACGCAGGATTTCTAGAGGGGGGTTTCCAAATGCTTGATTTTAGAGTGTGTGGTCAGTCCATGAAGATGGTAGAATTAGCACTTAACCAGCTTTAATATGCGTCATACAAAGTTTGTGTGTCGTAATTCCAGCATATAGAGGACCAGCAATCACGGTAAACCATTAAATGTGGCAGTAGGGCCATCGTACCTGAGCTGAAGGTTTTTATTTTAGAGTATTGGAGCAAGTCCAGGAGTCTGGGGGAGCATTGCCCTGGACATATATGTACATATTGGGCTCTATAGCAGCACATCCATAACAGTGAATGTTTGCCAGATCTCCTAGTTGGTGCACAGGTAATTTATTACTGACTGATACATGTTAAAAGATCCACAGGTGGTGCTAATTATTTCATTTGTGATACTGAGAAGAACATTCCGCACTAGTAAAATTCTATTTGTGGGCTGGGGAAGGGGGGTTTCTAGGCAGACGGAAACCCCCCCTGCGTTTGCTTATGGGCGCTATGTGACAGGTTTGCAGACATGCACTGTGTATTTTAGTGAAATAACCCACACACAAAGTGTGTGCGTTGTCACAGCAACTCGGTTGCATTTTTTTGTTCTGTACCTGATCCCATCATGACGCTGTTCTAAAATTGACAGCGGAGAGTCAGATGTGTGTAATGGAGGCATGAGACAATGGTCAACTTTAGCAACGGCAATGTAATGTCTGCTTAACTCAAAAATGTATTCTGTCTTAATGAAACGTACCCGTCCATTTCACATTTGCTATTTAGTGGTCATTTATTAACAGCAGTCTGTAATGCTGCAATTTAGAGTCATCTAGCGGTTACTCTAATTCTTTGTATCTACAGTAATTACAAGGCTGGAAGAAAGCATTCTTTTACACTGTCATAATAAGATGGATGTAATCCAATTTTTTTGTTTCATGTAATCGCATAAAATGTAATTATACATATTATTTATTTTTATTTATTAACCCTTTCTTATATAGCGCAGCAAATTCCGTTGCGCTTTACAATTTGAATTAACATTATACTGGGTTGTAAAATATGTTGTAAAAGATACATACATACATACATACATCAGGGTAAGAGGGCCCTATTATGTTAATTTAGCTTTTCATTGCAAATATTTAATTTCAAGAATACATAGTGGGATATGAATCTGATTTCTTGCTAATCTTCTCATAACATAATGTACAGACCCTCATAGATTGCTTCGTATATGAAAATATTATGTATAAGGCTTGTTGTGAACATTTCTGTGAGGGAATAGTGAATTTATATGAAGCAGCTAGTAGGAATTATCACAGCATGTAGTGTTTGATATACCAGTACTAGTGATTCTACAGTCTACTTTTGGCAAGTCAGTGTTTTATCCTGGCAATGCACACAGATTTCACAGCCGATGTTGGGTAGTTGGGGAATTATTACAAGTTGCGTGGTTGCAAACTTGCTCAATGCCCAAAATTGATCAGGCAATTATGGGTATATTGGTAAATGAAGTTGGCTTATGATCGGCAAACAACTGTCATTTATGCATACATTTATTTATAAGAATGACATCGGGCTTATTGATGAGCACCAAGCCACAATTTCATCCATTGTAGGTACTGGACTATAAATACTTTCCATAGAAAACGGAGAGCACAGTTGGCACTTTAGAAAGGACACTGTTGCAATATTGCTATACGGGGAAAGGGAAGAGTCAAGTTTTGCTCTAACAGAGCCAGCACCAGTCTGAATTGACGAGTACCTGCTTGTTTATGCCTTGTGAGAGAGGTGCGCATGTTTAGAAGTTGGATGCTGTTAGTAAGTACCAGGGTGAATAAGTAGAGAATGTAAACGTATGAGGGAAGGGAAACCGTGTACTAAATGATATTGCGATAAGATACAAGAAATACAGCTCTGAATGTTTTAATATATGCAGATTAAATTAGAAAACGAGTAAGATCTCTGCCCAGAAGTTTGGTAGACAAGGAGGAGGCTGAAGGATGCATTGTCTGTGAGCAGGGCATTAGGAAGCATCTGTGCTGTGGATGTTTCCGGTGCAGTTTACCAAAGAACTTGCAAGAATTTTCTGTCCACCTATAACTGTTTCCAGATGGACAGATTTTACTTCTATTAATAAAATAGTAGGAGTTTAACACGGGATTATTGACTGGTCTTAAAACAACAAAACAAACCACTGCAATACAAAAGATACATTTGATCAGTGGTTATAGACATCAGTAAGTAACCTCTGCTCACACAGCTGCAGTAACATTCATAAACTAGCAAACTGGTATATTGAGCTGTGCAGAGACAGAGATATTAAACATGCAAATATAAATCCGTTATTTATTCAGGGCTGCCTTACAAATACTTACTATGAGAAAAACCATTAGCTGGTAATTAAGCTCTGCTGTTACATTTACTGCAGAGGATCTGATTCAGTAAAAACAGCCTTAACCCAATAAAGCAAATCCAAGCATTGTGTATGTTCCCTCCACATTGCTTTCTGCTGCTTAATGAGGGAAAGGCTCACAAGTGGAATACACAGTAGCGGCATCATAGCCCAATACGTTGTCCATGATCATCCCTTTTATTTTATTTTATTTTTTTGGCCATTTGTAAAACTGAATCCAGGAAATCCCTCTTCTTGCTTCAATTCTACTCTATGGGACTGATACAATTAGCGCGAGGATCTTGCCTTGAACTCGCAGATTTGATTTTTGTACAGTCCTTTGGGGCTGCAAATAAAAGTCAGTGAGTCTGGAGCTAATGTTAGTGTGGTTTATATTTATAGTCACCTCGTGGCTAATTGAATCGGCCTCTATAGGTCATAAGTAAGTCATTTTGTGGGATTCACTTTGGAGAGAAAAAAATTAATGGTATAATAGTAAAAGGCAGAGCTGTCCACAATACCTTATCTATTTGTTTTAATAAAATATATACAATTAAACAATTTTATACATATATATGAAAACCAAATAAATTAACCTAAAAAAATAAAAGCAATATAGAGAAGTAGCTATCCTGCTAGGCTGTCTTAGTGGGGCGCCGCGCCCTGCCCGATTTCTAATATCTCTCTCTCTCTCTGAGTTGTATGCCAATGCCTCAGCTGCTTCATCTGTGTATGCAGCTGCTGTGCCAAAACATGCAAATGTCGTGGCCGCTGGGATTTGTATTGGGACACCCACCTGCAGCTTTGTAAATCCAAGCATCTGTCTACAAAGTCGCAGCATCAGTTGCAGATCATTTTATTATCACATTTCTGAGTAACCCTTGGGCTAATCACAATGTTCACGGCAACTGAGACGTCACCCATTTTCACGCCGTATTGGATCGCAGAAGCAGGCTGTGACACGCCTCAATAACGTCCGTGACCACCTGCCGCCTTTGCTGCCACTCCCCATTACCGCTCACAAATGTTCCTTGACTGTCAATTGCACTGTGAGTAAAAGTCTCTGCGAGTGACTTCAGTAATGTAGCTCAACACATGCGCAATGCGACTTGGACGCTTAAGCAGGTTACCATTAATCTCTCAACTGTGATATATCGGCTTTGCGTACATCTCTGAATCGGGCCCATAATTGTTAACCATTTTTTAGAACATACAGTATTGGGGTAGATTTACTAAAGGTTAATTTTGTTTTTTTGTTCTATTTGCAGTCTATTTTCATTCTTTATTGTAAATCTGCGAATTACTAAAGGCAAAACCAACTATACAACTGATTCCCGACAAAAAACGAAAATCAAACAAACCTCAATATTTTTACATAGATCCCTTGATTTCCTAACAGTCTGTTGGTTTTATGTTCGATTTTTGTTTGATTTACAGACAAATCACCAAAATAGACCAGTGTTTCCCAAACTCATTCCTCAGGGAGCACTAACAGGTCTCCTCACGGAATCGCAAGAAAAATAATTCTGTTTACCTATGGATCTTTTAAAATGTGTCAGCTAGTAATAAATACACCTGTGTGCCAACTAGGACAATTGGAAACCCATCACTGTTCTTTTGGGAAACACTGTAATAGACTAATAACAGGCGGTTTTAGGTTCTAAAATCCATTCTGTTGGTTGGAGTTTAATTATGATAGCTGTATAATGGGACTCAACCATGTTGTGGACTGTGAGCCTGATTCAGAGATGGATAGATTTGCAGAGCCGCATGCAATCGACTGTGCAAATCTGTCCATCTCCGAAGCAAATGCAGAAGGAGGTATCGGACTCGTGCTTGCTGCATTTGCGATCTCAGCACTGTGAAAGATGTTACAGGCTGGGATCACTATCGCAACCGATGGTTGCTCCTTTGGTCAGGCTGTGAGAGCTGAGCTTCCCGCAGCCTGACTGGATGCTGGTCACGTAAGACGCCAGGAATCTGCGTCCGTTGACGCAGACCCTGGCCTCCCCCTATTAACAGTGACCTGACGCCTCCCTGCTCCTCCCCCCCAACCTCCGCCGCATATCAATCATGCTGCGGCTAGGGGGGGTCTGTGAGCGAGATCGCAGGATCCTTTCTGCACATGCGCAGAGCAGGTCCTGTGCATCGTCGAGTGAACGTACATCTCTGAATCAGGCCCTGTGGCTGTAGGAATCATGGCTATTCAAGGCACTGCAATGCTAATGCATAATGATGCTGTATGAATGTGCAGGTGGTCTGTAATGCAACACAAAAAACTAAAACCAAAACGAACCCTAAAATATTCCAGATAAAAAGAGGTACCGGCGCCAACTTATCCACTTAGTAGAGAATTTGTGAAGGAATTGTGTAAGATACGTTCTCCCTTACTGTACAGGGTGTCAGCTATACCTAGTGTGATAGGATAGGAAGAGCCCCTTAGTGTAAATTGTGTAAGTGTACTAGGTCTTTAGCGACTGATGTATATTAGGCCAACCAATGTGCAAAATAAATTAATAAAAAATGTGCTTTATGAAAGACATATGAATTAAAGATACATATATTGATTTAATGATTATAACATGTACATGTACATGAACAAAACAAACAAATATTCATATATTCAAAAGCCGCCAAGTCTTAATCCTGTTTCCAGGAGGCTCTAGCAGTACAATTAAATAAGCACAGTGGGTGCAATAGGTGAATTTCACAAAGTGCTAATAAATATTGATGAAAAAATTTAGCCTTAGATCATCTTAGGTAAATTACATCAGTTACATGTATCAAAGAGCACAGGATAATTCACATAAATAAACAATTAAAACTTAAGAAGGTATTCTAATAGTTTTAAAACTGTTTAAAAAATATAAGAAGTTCTTGGAAGTTCATATAATGCTTATCTGTAGTAGTTCATTCAGGCAAGAGGCAGCTACCAAACGCGTTTCGTCCATTAGGGGACTTCATCAAGGGGTGCTCTTAGTCTGGGGTTGCCACTTTTTATACCTCTTATCAGACGGGACTTAATTTGCCTCGTTACAATCATCTGTGGCGTCACATCCGGTTATCGACTTCCGGAATCGCGTCCTTAACCGCGATTAAAATGTGTCAATAGCTCTACGTGTCTTTCACAGTTGTCTTTAGCAGTGTTAGATGTTCCTAAGTTTAGCTGCAGTGATTCAGGGTTATCTCCGATGAGATCTCCTGGCGTTCCCCAACTTCCGCCCTTCACCACGTGCCTTCTGCCTGTTGTTGACGTCACATCCGTTTTGTCGGCACTGTGGTCTGAGCGTGGAAAGGCTTGGTGCGCATTCGTGGGAGATGGGGAATCTCAAATCTAGTCCGTGACCTCTAATTAGAGCGTCCGTATCTATGGTTACGTGGCCGCCATCTTAAAGTGGTCCATACGCACTGATAGTAATGAAAAAGAGGGGAAAGTTTAGCAAGCATATTGGAAGAATAATATATATATATATATATATATATTTATGTTGCATGTTAATGGCTCTACAGCAAACAATATATGAGGGTGATCGAGTAAAGATGCAACATTATATGGGTAATGAAGAAGACATGGTGAAGGTGGTTTATCCTGTATAGTCTCTCTGAAAAAATGCATGGTTCCAGGGAAAAATGTGTTTCCATATTCAAAATTGAAAAAAGAGACAAAAAGTTAAGTCAGTAGTCCATATCATTATAATCCAAAGGGTATGGAAGAAGATATCTTCATCATGCTTCACAAAGTTGCTTTGACTCACGTGTACCCATGATCCATAAATGGACTGAGTGGCCATTCGCCCTACATTAACTACAACACTATGTATTCCCAGGAGGTCTCCCATCCAAGTACTGACCCAGCCCAATTGTGTTTAGCTTCCAAGGTCATACTTTATGGACGCCAAGGACACAGTGTTTAAACAGTCAGACGTCTGCACTTTTCTAACCACCCCCCCGTTACCTCCCCAAATGCTGTCATTCACTTTGCGAGTGAATCCTCTGTGTGAGCGTATTCCCAATTGAATCGCTACGCATGCGCAATGGCAAAACAATCGCTCAAACTGCGTAGATATCGGCATCGCATCCATCTCTGAATCGGGCCAACTCCAGACTAGAGAATTTCTGATCGCACCCTCCTGAGGTGCGAGCAGAAATCCGACTAAACTAGGGCCGGAATGCTGCTTTCTGGCTTAGCGCATGTACTGACATCATTGCGGCTGGCACTTAAGTTGCGCTAACCAGCATTCTCCGACTTAACACCCGGCTTAATGCGTGGTAACCGACATGCTCTGACTAAGTGCAGGGCCTCAGCCCATCCCTTGAGCTGCCCCAGGATTCAGGCTAGGTGCACTAATTGGAGTTGATTCTGAGATAGCAGCAAAGAAGAAAAAAAAAGTAACTTTTCGTCTGGATAAATAATGTGGCAATGCAAGGGGCAGAAATACATTTATTGTTTTTGCATGTAGGGTAAATACTGGAAACTATTGCATGTAGCCCACAAATACTGGGCAGCTTTATTTTTACATTACAATTAAGATTTCAGTTTAGACACACCCCTCTCACATCTAAATCTCCCTGCACATTTTAAATCTGATACACCTATAGTGCAGCATGTATATCTGTGTGCGACTGAGTCTGTGAATGTAATTTTGTGTGGGAAAAAGCTGCAGGCGTTACATCATAGCACTTTGCATGCTGATTCAGAGACTTAGTCGCACACAGGATATACAAGTGTTACATATCAAATTAATCAGCACAGTCTCCTAGTGTGTCCGCATCGCATTGCGACTAAGATCCATTTTCAGCAGAAAGACTGCCGGCGCTAGCAGAGTGTCGCAGGACCTGGCACGCCGAGAGGGGCAATTTGACGCGACTGCAGCAAATATGTGCAAGTAAACATCTGTATGTGTCCTAAAAGAGGGGTTCTCAAAACCAGACCTCCAGTACCTCCAACATGTCATATTTTGTGATTTTATTTTTAAATCATCTACATATGATTATACTCTGTAAGGTGCTGCGGAACACTTGTGGCCAAAAATTCTCCAGAAGGAGAAAAAGGACTCTGTCTGGGGGCACACTTGATAATAGAGACAGAAGCAAAAAAGATCAATGAAGAGAGTAGGATTTCTACATATGCAGCCCCAATGGAACTTCTCTTAGCATCTAGATACTCACAGTTATGGATATATAGAACTTAACTTTTAATAAAGATGCTTGTAAAATAAACTATGATTACTGACCACATAAATGACACGCATGAATAATAGAACATTAAGGTTGATGTCTCACATTGGTCACAAATAAGTTACTTATTGAATGCTCATATGAATATAGATGTGTGCAGTAAGTATTATAGACAGTGCAGGTGGCAAATAGATGAAAAGACAGATATTGAATCTAACAACCATCAGACATTTCCTAGTGATAAACATCATAGATGAATACATATCCCAGGTGGTTGTCATTAAAAAAAAAAAAAAACAATTTCAGCGTACAGTATAGCCACATTTTAGAACCGGCCACCGACATCAGTGGAAAGATTATGCATATAAAACGATCAGCAGCTACCACTGTTACAATTTATCACAGCCAATCATTCCGTTCCTTACTAACCGACGTTTCACTTGTGGCGCCATATAAATAAAGGATGATGATGATGATTATATAATCTATTTTCTAGGTCAGTAATTATCCCACCTGCTTCCACAGACAAAATTACTTGTTTGGGGGGGGGGGGGAGGGGAGGGATGTACTTGGGATGAGAACCACTGCCCTATAAGACAAACAGGTGCATTTGCCATGATTACATGTTGCAGCGCAACATGTTTCTTGTTTCCAAATAATTTTTGTGGATTGCACATTCTTCTGAAAAAAAGAGCAGTGTTTTTTGCTGATTATCAAAGTGTGAGGTGGACTCCTGTGTCATTAGTTTCCGTTTAGAGAACTGTGTCATTTCAGTCCATGTGAACCCCACCATGTTCTGCTTTTATTGCTGTGACTTGTTTCACTTCCTCTTCCAACAAAACTTGCTCCACATTTCCTGGTTAAACACTAGCTTACAAGGAGATTTCCTTAGCACACCTCCCTTTTTTGCTTGGAGTATCCTAGTGCTTCTAGTTGTAGAATCGCTGGAATCTCAAAAATGCAGAAAAGTAATCCGCGTAGCAGAAATATTTCTTTTCAAATTGTTTTAGGATCATTTTGGATGTTTTAAGTTATCTATTTTTATACACAAAAGGAAATGCATCTGACCTTATTTTTTGTATTTCCTCGTGTGTGTTTACAGGTATATGGGGGTCTATGTACAAAAAAACGCAGATGTGGCACGATTTTTTTCATTGTACATCCCAGCAGGGATAATAATTATTTTTTTACATCCTGAGGATATTGGAGGAGTCTTTCACATTTGTAAAAGACTCCACCAGAGAATCTGTCACTGCTTATGTGCGCAATGTCAGATTCGGGAGCCAGACTTATGCTTTGGGACAGGGATCGTACAAGAATGCCTCCTTAGACATAGTGGTTTTTATGCCATCTGAGGATGGGCCCTGGTACATAGGGGACAGAGCCTGCAGTCCCTTTGGATAATAATGGGGACCATGGTCTGCAGCGTTAGCCTTTTGCAGGTTATTTCTGGTGCATTATGCTGTTCTTGCATAGCAGTGATACATAATGTTTCATAAACTTACATATTTTAACATACAAATAGACATTTAAAGCACGCCATCCTGTAACGTTACTGTGAGGAGTTCTGACAGTTTACATGAGAAGGAAAAGTATATATTGAGGGTATGACTGGTTTAAGAAACTTTTACTCATGCTTATGGTCTCATTCAACAAGTCTGATTTGTGATGAAGTCATGTTAAGCAGTTTCATTGTCACCCACTCAGATTCCTCCCACCCCTTCCTTCTCTGGTGTGTGCTATGATGGTACATTCTGCTATGAGAGGCTGTGGCTCATTTCCTGTGACAGACCTACCCTAGGGCTGGCCACATTTACTGTCCTTCAGGTCTTGCATGCTAAGGTCAAAAGGCGATTATTTTCTGCATTTCACACCCAGGGCTTCATTTATCTGCTTATGTCTTTTTTCTCGATAATTAAGCAAGGGTGTGTTTGTGCTGTTATAGCCGATTACTAGTTACTCTTGATACTTGATGTACATATACACACATTTTTCTGTGTATCTGTAATTTATAATTAATATATTTATAGGTGGGTTAAGGTGGATTCATAATGCTATTTTGTCTTTCATTCTGAAACGTGTGCGAGTGGCTTGTAGTAATTCGGTTTAAAAAAAAAAAAAAAGTGTCCAGATGAGTTGATTCACACACAGGAGTGTTTGTAGTTAATCGCAACACTGGCTGAAAACTATTGAATACTTGTAGTTTGTAAGAGCTTGTACTCCGGATTGGTTATACACACGTCTACTCTCCCAGGAGTCCGGAAGAGTGGCCGGGTCTCCCGCATCCCACCCACTTTGCGGCATTTTGCCTAAGGACGTCAGCCTGGCCACGCCTCCCGTAGTAGCCAGCTGCATCTCCTCTCTGGGCTTCTTCCGGAGAGGAGAATAAACAAGTAGGTAGAAATGGTTATGCATCAATCTGTATTCTACCCTTCACTGTATTCACCAGACCTAAAAATATCAAATTTAGTGCATAGTAATGCACTGTGGATAAATGTACAGATTGCCCACATACATCTATCCTCCGTACGCTACAAGTCGCTCCACATATAACGCCTGAGCTCAGTGTGACTCTGTAGCGCAGAGGGTCTTTTAGTGAGTCTTTTACCTTCAAATGCATCTTATTCACACAATGATGCTATTAGGTAGCACAAGCAGCTTCTGCTGATTAAAATGATATGCAGCATGCCTAAGTTCTCTGAGCGAGTGCGGGTGTGTCTGCATGCAAAATGCTTCGTTACAGTATCAGTAGCTGTAACACTAACGTAGTGTTTAGCATGCAGATGCATGCACAGAGAACATAGGCATGCTGCATATCATTTTAATCAGCAGAAGCTGCTTGTGCTATCCATTCAACAAAACTGCAGAGTACAGTCTAATATATCTTTACATCCATAACTCCATGTACAGCCATGGCCAAAAGTTTTGAGAATGACACAAGTATTGGTTTTCACAGTCTGCTGCTTCAGTTTTTTTATGGCAATTTGCATATACTCCAGAGTGCAATTAATTGCAATTTATCTGATCACTTTTCCTGACAAAGTCCCTCTTTGCCATGACAATGAACTTAATCCCAAAAACATTTCCACTGAATTTCAGCCCTGCCACAAAAGGACCAGCTGACATCATGTCAGTGATTCTCTCATTAACACAGGTTAGAGTGTTGACAAGGACAAGGCTGGAGATCACTCTGTCATGCTGATTGAGTTAGAATAATAGACTTGAAGCTTTAAAAGGAGAGTGGAGCTTGAAATTATTGTTCTTCCTCTGTTAAGCAACTTCTCCCAACCATCCAAGAACAGTTTGGTGACGAACAATGCTTTTTCCAGCACGATATCACTTTTGCCTTATGGCAAGGTACTCCAAGTGGCTCGGGGAACAAAACATCAACATTTTGGGTCCATAGCCAGGAAACTCCTCAGACCTTAATCGCATTGAGAACTTGTGGTCAATCCTCAAGAGGCGGGTGGACAAACAAAATCCCACAAATTCTGACAAACTCCAAGCATCGATTAGGAAGGAATGGGCGACCATCAGTCAGTATGTGGCCCAGAAGTTGATTGCAATTCACCCTGGCATGCTGTCAGAGGTCTTGAAAAGAAAGGGTCAACACTGCAAATATTGACACTTTGCATAAAGTTCATGTAATTGTCAATAAAAGCCTTTGACACTTATGAAATGCTTGTAATGTTACTTCAGTGTACCATAGTAATATCTGACAAAAAGGTCTAAAAACACTGAAGCAGCAAACTTTGTGGAAACCAATACTTACTAATTTACTGTGCCAAGATGGCTGCCTCACCTGGATATATATGTTTCCGGCATTTTAACATCATGGCACCTTGCAACATGACTTCTGTGCCGCTGCACACTTCTGGAATTCCCTACCAGTGCAGATCAGAATCTAGGGAAATCTTTAAACTCTGTTTGCCCTTCTGCTCCACGGGAGGTTTCTGACCACCCTGAGCTGGCCTTAGGACACCTGCGTTACGGTGTACCGCCCCAGTCAAACTCCCCACCTGCCACTGTTTGAAAACCCCTCTCCTTATTAGAGCTTACAATACTCCCACATATTCTGAGCCAGGGGCGTTTCTAGAGAGGAGGGGGCCCCGTGTGCAGTCTCCGACACAGGCCCCCTCTGCGGCCGGCAGCGCACTGAGCTGTGCGCGGCCAGCACCGGAGTTATAGACTCTGGGCACTAGAGTGTGCCCAGAGTCTATAGAGTATGCACAGGTCACTGGGAAAATGGCCGCATGCGCAAACGATGGGGAAAATGTCCTAGGCGGCCATTTTCCAGTTGATTTATAGCGCCGGACCCCAGCGCCGACGTGGGACTTCGGAGAGGTAAGTAATATTATGTGTGTGCGGTGCTGGGCCCCCCTGGACTTAGGGGCCCGTGTTCCCCGCACACCCTGCACCCATTATAGATATGCCCCTGTTCTGAGCTGCTTGTGTAGAGCATGTAGGGGAAGGGAGATGAAACTGTCTATCCCTCCTTTGCACAAGGTCGGAAGAGGAGAGGGTGAAAGGTATGGCTGGGCCACATGCAGAATGGGCACAAATAACTGGACCCAAAGCCATCGAGTGAGTCAAGGGTGGGGGACAATATTCTGTGCTGTTGCTGCAGGGAAATGCAAACACTAAATTAATAACTTTGTAACTCATACAGTATTTTAGGTGCCACAGAAATGTTGGTTATCTAGCCCGCCGCCTAGTGAAGGCAATGGCCATAACCATAGCACCCATGTGAAAGATGGATAGCTATGCTTTTTCACAGTGATGCATCTGAAACAGCAGGACAATGTTAATAACAATGGAAGAGAAGGTTTGGTAAAGAAACCCTGTAAATTATTCCTTTATGTGTACTTCTAGTCTATGCACTCCTTTCCTTGAGGTATGAAAAGGGTGTTCACTTTCCTCCAAGAAGGAGGCTTGGTTTAATTAAATATGTAATCCCTTGAAAAATTGCAAGCCCTTTCATATGACCTAGAACTTGCCTGTGTCAGGATAGAGAGGAGCAGAGGAACGTGTGGATTCTATACTGCTGCGTCCTCATAATTACAATGTCTGTAAGTAAATCACTAAGGCAGAGCTGATCAAAGTAAAAAAAAAAGTTAGTCATTTACTTGGAGAGTGATCTACTTTTTAATGACTGATTAAATAGAATTAAAGCAAGCAGTGTAAATGCACATAATGGTTGAATGCTGGTTAATTAATGGCATCCATTCTCTTTAATGTATTAGTGCAGAATGTTGTTTAAATTTTATTTTATTGTAATTTCTGTTACATTTACCAACTTATTTTTTGTAGAAAGTGCAGACATAATGTTTTGTCAGGTAATATAATAAACTTTGAGATGCCTATTGATGATTGCTTCTGTATAGTTTTTGCTTTTGATTGCCTGTTCTTTAGAAGTTATTTTCTGTTTAGTAAATGAGGTGACTGTCTTTGCATAATCCTATAAAAACGTACCTGTGAATTGTGTGTAAGAATAATTAAGAACTGATCTGTTAAGATCTGTAAGCCTTGCCTCTGAAAGCGGTAATGTTCCTTGTTCTGCACATATGTAGTTCTGTGGGGGTTATGCAGTAACACTCCAAATGCAAACACACTTTGTTGCATATTAACACGTCATCTGGTCACCTCACCATATGACCCAAGAACTTAATTTCTTGGGATATTCACATCGGTGATGGGCATTTCTTTCATTCCTATGGTACATATGTGGCCCTTGGTGACTCTTGAAGAAGTGATGGAATATGAATGCCTCATTTAATTCTTTTCTGTCCTGACTGTAGCACCTGTTATGACACCACATTATAAGAGCAACTGAACCTAAACTATAGTCTTTTCAGAGTCGACTGTTTTTGGAGATTCTCCATAAAGCTGCTGCTGTCTTTTACTTTATAAAGTGCAGACATATTTTGCTGCTTTATGGTAAAAATAATGCAAGCCTATATAGATGTTTATACAAGATATAAGCTTCAAGAAAAAGTTTGCATGATCTTACCTAATATACGTTACGATCTTGCAAAGTTACCATCTAGTGATACAAGGAAAGTAAACACTAGGTCACGTTGTACATTTATCTTATAGGTCAAAATATATAGTAGCACTTCCAGGGAAATCCAAGGTACAGCTGAAGAATTCCCATAGGAACTGATTGCAAATACAGGAAATAATTTCCTGTGCGGTTAAACTTTCCTTCTCTGTTGTGCATAAGGGGCTGACACAGAGGGGAAAGCAAGTCTATTTGCCGAACGTATGTTGTGTGTATTCTCACTGCTCCAGAGCTGATCACCTACAGGTGATGAAGAGTCATCCGCCATTCAATTGCATGTAACTGGGCAAAAAGTGAGGGCGCACTGTTAACTGAAATGAAACAAAGTGTAGGTGAGTTGCACCATGGGAAGGCGTACTACTTACCATACATACATACAGGGGAGTATAAGTATTTTATCCATGCACAAAATACTGGAGAACTTGTTGCTGACTTGCTTTCAACTCTGCTTTAGCCCCATAATTACCGTCCAGCATGCTGGCCATTTGTAATTCATAATAAACATTTATTTATTGTGCCATAGAGACCAAGAAAACCTCAAAGGTAGTGAAGGCTTAATGCATTGTCATTTCTGTATGCACTAACTTTGAAATGAAGCTCCAGTACTTCTATGGAGAAGGAATGTTCTACCCTCTTGACAAATTTGTAGTTAATTCTTAGTAGAGTTGCCTTGTGTTTGGCACAGCCTGCTAGCAGAGACAGAGGAGTGACTCCATGTTAGTGAGAGCTCAGGAATGTATTTGCTGATAGTGGTACCAGGCTCAAAACTGACTTGTTGCAGGTGGAGGAGGGGATTGTGCTTTGTACCCAGTGTGATTCATATGCAGCTTTATCTAATTAACAGTCTTTGGGCTATATTCACAGTCTATTTGTAGCTAACTGCAGATGGATATCATTGTTTCCTATTGACCAAATATATTATTACTGTTTGCATGGTTTAGGCTCTATGGGAAATGTGAATGAAACATGGACAGCCACAGGCATAGAACTAGCCAGCCAAAATCTTTTTTTTTTCTTAAATATCCGCATGTAATATCAACAGCAGTCCTATATCGTTTCACAACAATGACATGCTAATAAAGAAGTGTACTTTAAAATAAAATTAACTTAAGGAAGCAAATGTGCATCTAGCATGGCCTTTTCTTATGCCATGCGTGTAGCTGGAGAAAACGGGGTATGCTGCTATAATGGGTTCAATTTGGATTACAAGATTTAATGGTTTTAAAAAATGTAGAAATGCAAAATATAGTTAGGCCTTATACCCTCTTTTATTAAGTATATGCATTTTAAATCATTGTTGCTGTTGTTACCAACCCACTCCTGATGATGATTGCATTTATTACTGTTGGCATATGCCATTTGCATACCATTCTTGGAAACACATGTTCTATCCATGTGTGTTTACTGATGATGAATACATTGTGTATGTAGCCTACGGTGAGCTCTGATCTCTAGTGAATATGTTGGTTACAAATGTTTGCTTTTTGACATTTGTATTTGCTTTTTTACTAGTGCTGAACGTTAATTCAATGCAACTTTTAGTTTAACATGAATTTTTGTTGTTGTCCCTTTTTAGACTAGTGTACGTGTGACCACAATGGATGCGGAACTGGAGTTCGCAATCCAGCCAAACACCACCGGAAAACAGCTCTTTGATCAAGTGAGTAGCTTTGATTATAATTAAAATTCTACTTCTAAAGAATTCATGCTATTAAACCTCGTACGATGATATACAAAACGTTTTGAACAAGAGCATGTAAAAACTATATGTAGATGTGGGTAGTTATGAGAAATGTATAATGCAATACAAACTTTCTTCCACTAGTTGTCAAATCACATCATCACTGCGTCTAAAATAGGTATAAAACATCAAAAGAAATTGGTCAAAAAACATTGTTTAGTTTGGGAATACCAATAGTTTCCGATATTGCTACTTTTTTTTTTGGTAAACTAGTGCTTTACACTCCAAACAAGGGATTTAAACATGAAACCTAATATACCATATTCATACACTTAACTTGTGAGCTATCAGTTAATAGTGCAATTTACTTACATGTGCACCTTGTCAGTCAGTTAAATCCCCCTGTATTTAAGACTTTTTGCTCAATATGCCATACATGAGACTTGAACACTCAACCTCAAGGACTACATTCAGACACCTAAAATATGGAACAGTTTGCTCCTGTGTAGGAAGCGTAGTAATTGTAACTATATAAAGCTAGTTGTAGTTGTCAGTTAAAACCATTGCAGCCAAGCACATCTATGTAGTGTACAACCAGACACTATATGCTTATTTTTCCTTTTGCAAAACTCCTGGCCTTTCTGTAACCATTTAGGATGATAGCCCTTGCCTGTTCTGTAGTTCCTGCCATTTGTCTGTAACGTGGTTCAATGAAGCGTATCTTCTTGCCAATGTTACCAGGTGTAAACTCTGTAGTGCAGTCAACTCTAACCTCGGGATGTTTGCAAGATTATGCTTTAGGATGGAAAGGTCTTAAACCCCACACACACCTATGGTGGCAAGAATTGCAGTAAAGGTAAGGGCAAGTTACATTCTATTAGAGAGTGTGTGAACTAGTATAGATAGGTGTGTCTTTTGCAGATTAGACCCCTAGGGAGAATAGGGCCTGCAAAGATGGACCTATAATTTTTTCTTTTTACAGCTTTTTTTAGTTTTCATGTTATGATTGCAGAAAAAAACAGTGCTGTAAAGATGGCCTTTGCCACAATAAAAAAACAGCAAATAGTGAATCCGATAGTAGGGATCATTTGTCACACTGTCAGCACTGGCTATTATTTTGTCTTGCAGTGGTGCCCACTGTTTTATATATAGCTTGTAGCTGCTGCCTAATACTCTGCTTGCAGTCTAGTGCATTCCTAAAATATTTCTTAGATTTCTCTCATTTTATTTAGATACAGGCAGTATACTTTTATAATAATAACAAATGACCTGAGGCAATTTTTTAATTTTAACTTTTTGTAAAAACTGCATATTACTGCATTATAAAGAGC
This sequence comes from Taudactylus pleione, assembly GCA_031769625.1. Lineage (NCBI taxonomy): Eukaryota > Metazoa > Chordata > Amphibia > Anura > Myobatrachidae > Taudactylus > Taudactylus pleione. Next base: position 5,864,143 of record JAUIMM010000350.1, on the reverse strand, counting down.
TGAGGTGTTTTTTTTTTTTTTTTCTTCCTTTCTACTAAAGAAGTTGCTTTTAGAAGTACATCATTATCTCTAGGAAAGGTGGGGGGGTGGCTTGAGAAAGAGGATGAGGTAATGGGTGAGGGGAAGAGCTTGAACACTGCTTGACTATTGTGTGTGTTTAGCATTAACTTTTGCGGTATAATTTATTATATATAATATATCTGAGAGCGTGTGAGATAAACAACAACGTTTATATGGGCTAGTCAGGGCTGGTGCAAGGTTCCTCGGCCCCCTAGGCCAGTGATTCCCAACCTCGGTCCTCAAGGCACACTAACAGTCCTGGTTTTAGTGATATCCATGATTGTGCACAGATGGTTAAATCAAAATAACTGAGGTACTAATTAAGTCACTTGTGCTCAAGTATGGCTATCCCTAAAACCTGGACTGTTAGTGTGCCTTGAGGACCGTGGTTGGGAACCCCTGCCCTAGGCAAAGCTTCAGCTTACCACCCGTCCTTTCACCCTAGACAATTTTCACTACTTTCATCACATGCAGTGTGACTGCCTACCAGCTTTTGTCTCGCATACCCCTATGCCCAACTTTTCCCTGACATGCCACTCTGCACACTAATCAATCACATGCCCATCTGCCCGCCAACATTTAACATGCCCTCCTGCTCACCATCTTTTACCCCCACAGATTTTTACTAACATATCTTTTCTCCTTCATCCACTAGGGGACACTGGGGTATTGAAGTGGGTTAGCCGGGAGCTGGCACCTTTTTATTAAAAAAACTTGAATGGTGGCTAGCTCCTCCCCCTCTAGAGGTTCAGTTTCCTGATGAATCAGAACCTGTATCACAGGGCGTAGATGCATTAATCACTGCAGTATGCCAGGCTTTACACATAGAGGATACATAGGTGACTTCTTAACCGTCTATTTCTACTTCAGGGTCCATAGGGTATCCACAGGATACCTTGGGTATAGGTGATGATGTCAGGCATCGGGCACCATAGAGTTAAAGCTTTCAGCCTCCCAGGATGCACTATGGTCCCCCTCCTATACCCCGCCCCCGAGCCAAGGCATCTCAGTTTAGTTTGGTGCCCGGCCGGAGTCGGATGCACCTGTTAGAGGGAGGGCATGAAGAGCCCCTGAAAGTTTTCTTCAATGCAGCTGTGGCTGCACATCTGGAAGTACAGCATGGACAGTCAGTCCTGATGTCCATGCTGTCTTCCCTACACCCCCGCCGGTACCGATCCGGGGATGCTGGTAGGCATCTGGGGTCACAGCTAGCGGTGACCCCAGATGTTTAGGACCATGGCCGGATTTAAGGGGGTCAGCAGGTAAGCAGCGGGGTCCCGCGGTGGGTCCCCGCTGATACATGGTCCAGAGTCCCCAGGCAGGGGGCTCCCTGGGGACTGGCTGCAGCGTGGAGCCAGGTACTAACCTGCGCTTCCACTACCCCCCTGGGACAGCAGGACCGCGGCAGAGCGGTAGCGCTGCGGCGTCCCAGGGGTTAAATGCATGCCAGGGGAGCGCGCCTTCCCTGTCTCACAGCCGGCGCCTCCCCCGCTGCACACAGCCCTCTCTGCACACGCTGACTGGCCCTGTGGCAGCGCTCCTCCCCCAGGCCAGCCTCCTCTATGCTCCTCGGTGGCCATCTTCTAGAACGCATGGTGAACGCTGCTGGAAGTCTGGACGGTAGGCATCGTGGTCTGGGTCCCCCCGCATACCTCTCCTCCGCTGTGGTCAGGTCTGTGTATGCAGCGTTGTGTCCTACCAGACTCTGTGTCTGTGTAGTTGATTTATCAGCGCTGTTAGTACAGGAATTGATTTTCTTTGCATTGTATGTGACTGTGCTAGCGCTGCTGCCTGTACTTTTCTTTTCTAAAACTGTCAGCCTTATTACTGTCCCTGCTCTTTCTGCTAAAGCCCTTGCGGTGCGGTGCTGCAGGGTGGTCTCTCGCTATACTAATAGTATTGGTGAGAGGGGTCACATACTTTCCACCATTATGTCTGAGAGTGACTTTCCTCTCCAGCTTCAGTGTACTACGTGTAAAGTACCTATAGCGGAGGGGGAGGGTAACGCGGAGGGCCTATGCCGGAAGTGTTTTTTATTGGCGCGGCCAATTACGGTCACAGCACCGGTACCGGAGCCGCCCTGGGCTTGTTTCGCTCAGGCGCTTACAACCTTAGTGGGCCAGTTAGCTCCACAGCCCGCGTTCTCACAGATGGGATTGTCCCAGCAATCAGTGGTGTCGTCACCCATGCAGGGTTTCCCGAGGCAATTGGTGGTACCCCGCAGTCTCCCTATTTCCCCTCTCCCGATCTCTCAGGAGCCGGCGTGGGTTAATTCCCTGACTAGTTCTGTACAGCACTTGTCAGAGGTGTTACAAGGGGAGTCTGTGTTGTGGCCGGTGGCCTCTGTCTGCTCCTTATGAGGGTGACGACTGTTGATGGGGAGATTCTGGATATTTCCGACCAGGAACCTCTCCGTACTAAAGAGGCGGATGCTAGGTCCAAGGTATATATTCCTGGACCTATTCGGGCAGTCCGCACAGCTTTTGTGATTGAGACGCCACCTCCGGCGTCTAAATCCATATATGCTTTTTTTAAGGAGGTTAAGGGTGACGCCACAGTCTTTCCTCTTTCGGGTCAGTTGGTAGACCATTTAGAGGAGGCGTGGAAACAACCTGGCAAACGATACCAGCCGCAGAGGCGTTTGGCGGTGGCTTATCCGTTCGCGGATAATTATTTTTCTAAGTGGGAATCCCCTCCACTGGTGGATTCTCATGTGACATGCCTCGTCCATAGTGCCACTTTACCCATGCCATCCATGTCCTCCCTTAAGGATGCTACGGACCGCAAGGTGGAGATCTGCCTAAAGTCCGTTTATTCCCTTGCAGGGGGGCAGTGCGGCCAGCCATGGCCATTTGCTGGGTTGCCAGAGCTATGGAGCGCTGGGCAGATACGTTGGAGGCGTCCTTCGAATCCGACTGTTCAGCTGAACAGACTGAGTTGATCGGAAATCTCCGGGATTCGGCCACTTATATCAACGAAGCGGCCTTGGATATTAGTACCCTGGCGTCTCGAATTTCTTCGGCAACTGTAGCTGCTCGTCATACCTTGTGGTTGCGATCTTGGAAGGCGGACGCGGATTCCAAAAAGGGTTTGGAAGCGTTGCCTTTTAACGGAGAAGTTCTCTTTGGTCCGGACCTGGACAAAATTGTAGCCACACTGGCGGCAGCCAAATCGGCATGTCTCCCGTCTGCTGCAGTTCCTTCCGGTTCAGGTACGTCGTCCTTTCGGCCTTATAGGGCCCAGGGTAGGCCTAAAGCACAGTCCTTTCCCCGACAGGCTGGCCCCAAAAAATCGGCCAAGCCCCGGAAGCAGGCCTGGAGTACCAGACGTCCGGCCCCTAAGCCAGATGACAAGCCTGCGGCCTGACGGTCCGGGCCTCCCTTTGGGGGGATCCCAAAGTGGGAGGCCGCCTGTTGCAGTTCGCCCAGTGTTGGTTGGTCACCACGACAGACACTTGGGTTCTCGAGGTGGTCTCACACGGGTATGGCCTCTCCTTCCGGCACAGACCCCCATCTCGTTTTTCTGCCATCAGACTGGAACAAAGCTGCGGAAGGTCTTGCACACTATGCTCCAGCTGGAGTTATAGTGCCTGTTCCATTCTCCCAGAAGGGCCAGGGTTTCTATTCCAATCTCTTTTTGGTGCAGAAACCCAATGGGTCGTTTCATCCGATACTCAAGCTCAAGGCTCTCAACAAGTCTTTGCGGGTGCCGAAGTTTCGGGTGGAGACCCTACGGTCCATCATTCTGGCGCTGGAAACTGGGGACTACATGGTGTCATTGGACATACAGGACGCTTACCTGCATGTCCCTATTCTTTCGCGCCATCAGCAGTTCCTCAGGTTTGCAATCCGCAGCGATCACTTTCAGTTCCGGGCGTTACCTTTTGGCCTGGCGACAGCACCACGTGTTTTCACCAAGGTGATGGCGGTCATGGCGGCATCCCTGCGGCTGCAGGGAGTCCGCATGTTTCCGTACTTAGACGACCGTCTCTTAGTGGCAGGATCTCCGGAGCTCCTTCTACGCCACTTGGGCCTGACCATTGCGGTACTGCAATGGCATGGCTGGTTAATAAACTGGCAGAAGTCCACCCTGATCCCGTCTCAGCGGATTCTGCACCTCGGAGCCTTATTGGACCCCGCACAGCAAAGGATCTTTGTGACGGGGGAAAAGATCTCTGCCTTGCAGTTGCGGGTGCGCAGTTGTCTGCAGAGCCGCCGGGTGTCTCTACACTCGGCGATGAGGTTACTGGGTTCCATGGTGTCGGTTTTCGACATGGTGGAATATACCCAGTTTCACTCCAGACCTCTGCAGCACCTGATCCTGTCCAAATGGAATGGACTGCCTCAGAGCCTAAAGTCCCAGACGATGGTGCTTACTCCAGAGTCCTGTCTCTTGCCTGGTGGTTGCAGTTCATCTCAACAAGGGTCGTCCTTTCTGGGTGGCAAATTGGGTCCTGTTAACAAAGGACGCCAGTCTTCGGGGCTGGGGAGCAGTCTCGGGTCAACACTTGTTCGAGGGCAGATGGACCCCGGCAGAAACAGAGCTTCCAATAAACATCTTGGAACTCCGAGCGGTTTTCAATGCTCTCCAGCAGGCACACCGGGTTCTCCAAGGTCATCCGGTGCAGGTCCAGCTACCACCGTGGCCTACATAAATCGTCAAGGAGGAACCCGAAGTCGGGCGGCTCTCGTAGAGGTGTCCCGAATCCTGGTATGGGCAGAGCGCAATCTTCCAGCCATATCAGCAGTCTTCATCCCGGGAGTGCTAAACTGGGAGGCGGACTTTCTCAGTCGCCAGGTGTTCATCCGGGGGAATGGTCTCTGCACCAGGACGTTTTTCAACTACTGGTGGACAGGTGGGGTCTTCCAGAGATCGACCTCATGGCGTCCCGGCACAACAACAAGTTGCCGGTGTACGGTCTCGTACAAGAGACGAAAAGGCGTCTCTGGTGGATGCTCTGTCCGTCCGGTGGACGTTCCGGTTTGTGTGTCTGTTTCCTCCGGTTACCCTTCTTCCGTGAGTGATCCGGAAATTCAAACAGGAAGGAGGGATGCTCCTGTTGGTAGCTCCCGCATGGCCCAGACGGCACTGGTTCTCAGACCTGCAGGGTCTGTCCGTGGACAGTCCTCTGCGGTTACCGCTACGACCGGACCTTCTGTCACAGGGTCCTTGTCTTCACCCGGACCTGACTCTGCTGTCTTTGACGGCGTGGCTGTTGAGACGGCCGTGTTGAGATCCAGGGGGTTTTCCAGCTCTGTAGTGCGAACCATGCTAAGAGCTCGGAAACCCTCTTCCGCGAGAATATACCATCGCGTGTGGCATACGTTCTTCCAGTGGTGTCGACTGAGAGGTTATGACACCACTGCCTCTCGGGATGCTTCCGTCGGTCGGCGGATTCTCCTTTCAGCACCCTTAAAGGATACTGCTTTGGGACATCCCCAAGGTATCCTGTGGATACCCTATGGACCCTGAAGTAGAAAATATGAGATATGGTAAGAACTTACCCTTGTTATCTCTCTTTCTACGAAGTCCATAGGGTTCCACAGGACTCCCGCCCTGTCGCACCTGTGCTGCAGATGGGCTTTGCTCTGGTCACCGGTTTTTCCGTCTCCCTTTGGTGAGAATGTGATTCTTGTATGTGTCCGGATCTTTTTTCTCTCTCTTCCTTCTCCTCCTCCGGCCTATGGCTTGGTACGAAACTGAGATGCCTTGGCTCGGGTGCGGGGTATAGGAGGGGGAACCTAGTGCATCCTGGGAGGCTGAAAGCTTTAACTCTATGGTGCCCGATGCCTGAAGTCATCACCTATACCCAAGGTATCCTGTGGAACCCTATGGACTTCGTAGAAATAGAGATAACAAGGGTAAGTTCTTACCATATCTCAAATTTTTTGATAAGAGATTTAGACAGACTGTCACTTTCCCAGCTTCAGAGGAGTTGGATGATATCCTAACCTCAGCGTGGAAACACCCTGATAAGAGGTTTCAAATCTCTAAGAAACTTTTATCTTATTATCCATTTCCACCAGATAGTAGGAAATTATACGAAACTCCCCCAGCTGTAGATCCCTCAGTATCCCGCCTTTCTAAAAAGACGGTGCTTCCCCTTCCAGGGGCTGTTTCCTTAAAGGAGTCCTCCGACAAAAAGCTGGAAAACACGCTAAAATCCATTTATACAGTGGCAGGAGTATCACAGCGTCCAGCACTGGTTAGCTGTTGGGTAAATAAAGCTGTCGAAGCCTGGGCTACACAACTTGCAGAGGGTCTCAGGACAGGAATGCAGACTGGAGATCTCATTCAGCTGGCTGAGCAGATTGCAGAATCAGCCGCTTTCCTTGGGGAAGCTTCTAAGGACATATGTGGTCTGCTAGATCTTTGGCCTTAGCTATATCAGCCAGAAGAGCCCTTTGGCTGCGTCAATGGCAGGCAGATGCAGAGTCCAAGAGAGCTGTAGCAGCTCTTTCTTTTACCGGAGAAATTATTTTCGGGACGGAGTTGGATAAGTGGATCTCACAGGCTACTGGTGGGAAATCCACTTACCTACCATCTGCGGCTCCCCCTCCTAGACTACCTTCCTTTCGTTCGTTTCGTCTCCCCGGCAGGTTTAGAGGACGCTCCAGGGGAGCTCCGGCTTTCTCCCGAGGGTCTAGAGGCCGTGGTAGAGCTGCGACATCATCTACATCCGGGTCACAGCAGGACAAGACAACAGCAAAGCCCTCCGCATGACTCTCTCCCTTCTCAGTTGGGGGATCAGAGGGTGGGAGCTCGTCTTTTACACTTCAGGGAAGTGTAGATCAAGTCTTGCCAGGACGCCTGGGTCCAGGGACATCATTACCCACGGTCTGAAGTTGGACTTCAGAATAGATCCGCCTTCTCGTTTTTTCACAGCCGGTTTACCACTGGCATCAGAAAAAAGAGATGTTATTCTAGAAGCAATACAGAAGCTGCTATTGTCCCAGGTGGTAGTGAAAGTTCCGACCCATCAGAGAGGTCAGGGTTTTTATTCCAGCTTGGACGGCTCTATGAGACCCATTCTCAATCTCAGGGATCTAAACCCTTATCTTCGAGCCTTCAAGTTCAAAATGGAGTCTCTCCAGTCTGTTATAGCAGGACTCGAGAAAGACGAGTTTCTTAGGTCCCTAGACATAAAAGATGCCTACCTCCACATATCCATCTGGCCTCCTCATCAAGCATTTCTTCGATTTGCGGTCCTAGACTCGCATTGGCAATTTCAAGCCCTACCTTTCGGTCTTTCGTCGGCACCAAGAGTGTTTACAAAGGTCATGGCCATCATGATGGCTCTGCTGCGGATTCAGGGGGTAGTCATTGTTCCATTTCTAGACGATCTACTGATCAAGGCTCCGTCAGTAGCTCGATTGTTAATAGACATTCAATTAACCCAGAATCTTCTCTTGCGACACGGGTGGATTCTAAATTTCAAAAAATCCTCCTTGACTCCGACACAAAGTCTGCTGTTCCTGGGCATGATATTGGACACAGCGGAACAGAAGGTATTTCTGCCCCAGGACAAGGTATCCTCCATTCAAAGCATGGTGTGTCTGATTTTGCGGCATCGCAGAGTATCAGTACATCTCTGTATCCGCCTGCTGGGAAAGATGGTGGCGACATTCGAGGCGAGATTTCATGCCCGCCCCTTTCATATGGACCTTCTTTCCCAGTGGTCAGGATCCCACCTATTTCTCCACCAGCGAGTCCTCTTGTCTCCCCAGACGAGAACATCTCTAATTTGGTGGCTGAATCCCTCGCACTTGCTGACAGGACGACTGTTCGCAGTATGGGATTGGATTCTCCTCACCACAGACTCAAGTCTAAGAGGGTGGGGAGCAGTGACCCAGGGAAGACATTTTCAGGGGCACTGGACTCAAAGGGAGGCAGGTCTACCCATAAATATTCTAGAGTTAAGAGAAATATTTTATGCTCTCCAACTTGCGCAGCCTCTGTTGCAGGGTCAGGCAGTCCGAGTACAGTCGGACAAAGCCACAGCGGTCGCCTATATCAACAGACAGGGCGGCACCAAAAGCAGATCCGCCATGAAGGAGGTAGGCAGAAACCTGCTTTTGGCAGAGGAATTCGCAGTGGCAATCTCTGCCATCTTCATTCAAGGAGTGGAAAATTGAGAGGCAGATTATCTCAGTCGGCAAGATATTCATTCGGGGGAATGGTCGCTCAATCCTCAGGTATTTCACTAACTAACTCTCAGGTGGGGTCGTCCACAGGCCGATCTCATGGCATCGAGGTTGAACCACAAATTACCAATTTACTGTTCCCGGACCAGAGACCCACGGGCAGCAGCAGTGGATGCACTGACAACGCCGTGGAGGTTCCACTACATATACTTGTTCCCTCCTTTCCCGCTAATTCCTCGCTTGCTTCAGAGAATCAAACACCAGAATGTCAGAGTGCTATTCATAGCACCAGATTGGCCCAGAAGAGCGTGGTACTCTCAGATAAGGAATCTGTTGGTAGACGAGCCATGGCCGCTTTCTCTTCAAGATGACCTCCTGCTTCAGGGGCCAATAATTTATCAAGACTTACGGCGGCTTCGTTTGACGGCATGGCAACTGAAAGGGCCGTTCTTAGACAGAAGGGAATCCCGTCAAGTGTAATTCCTACCATGATTAGGGCTCGTAAGGAGGTTACGTCTCAGCATTACTATCGCATATGGAAAGCTTATGTCACTTGTTGTGAAAGACGCAATTCACCTCCATCAGTGTTTAAGGTATCACGTCTACTTATTTTCCTTCAGGCTGGCTTAACAGCAGGTCTTCGTCTGGGCTCCCTAAAGCTCCTTTTGTGCCTCCTACGGCACCATGGGACTTAGATTTGGTATTGGCTTTTCTCCAGTCTGAAACCTTCGAGCCGCTACAGAGGGTGGAGTTAAAGTACTTAACTTGGAAGGTGGTTCTCCTTTTGGCACTCGCCTCAGCGAGGCGTGTCTCTGAACTGGGGGCCTTATCATGCCGTCCTCCTTATCTCATTTTCCATGACGATAGGGCAGAATTGCGCACACAAAAATCCTTTCTTCCAAAAGCAATCTCTGCCTTTCATATAAATCAACCAATTGTGGTCCCTGTGTTTAAGGATGACTCTCCAGCTTCCAAATCCTTAGACGTAGTCAGAGCGCTCCGGATTTATGTCGACAGGATTGCTTCGCTTCGTAAATCGGATGTTTTGTTTGTTCGGTTTGATTTGGCTCGACCAGGTTGGCCGGCTTCTAAACAAACTATTTCCAGATGGAAACGTCTGACTATCAAACAGGCTTATGTGGTGGCTTCCAGGCTACCACCGGCGGCGGCTGCTCGTGGGGTTTCTTTAAACCAGCTTTGTTGAGCAGCCACTTGGTCCGGCAAGCACACGTTTCTAAGATTCTACCGTTTTGATTCTTTTGTGGCCTCCGCTTCAGAGTTTGGCCATGCAGTTTTGCAGGGTTCTCAGCGCTCTCCCACCCGGGATGTGAGCTCTGGGACGTCCCCATTGTACTGAGGCTCCAGTGTCCCCTAGTGGATGAAGGAGAAAATAGGATTTTGGTTCTTACCGATAAATCACTTTCTCCGATTCCACAGGGGACACTGGACACCCACCCTGCGCTGCTCTACCTGCATTTGTTACTTTTTCCAGATTCAGACGGTTGTTTGTTACTGTTGTCTGGCTGGAATGTTGGTTTGTCTTTTATTAACCTTCTTTATATATGAATGCTGTGGCTTCTCTGTTTCCTTCTCCTTACTTTCCAGCTCCCCTCGGGCACAGTTGTTTAGACTGACCTGGGGGGGGGGGGGTATAGAGGGGGAGGAGCTAGCCACCATTCAAGTTTTATTATTAAAGGTGCCAGCTCCCGTCTAACCCACTTCTATACCCCATTGTACTGAGGCTCCAGTGTCCCCTGTGGAATCGGAGATAGGGATTTATTGTAAGTACGAAAATCCTATTATTGCCCCGATCAAAGGAACAATAAGAGTTCTATCTAGGTAGAGCAGTATGGACCACTAATAATTTAAATATTCATACTTTATTGAATGTCCCTTAAAACACATAATTAGTTAATTTACCCCAATTCGGGTTCCTGATAAGTGAAGTGTTAAAAATTATTATAGATAAAGGTGCAAAAGAAATATAATTTTAATTAACTTATTACTGTCAACTGCAACCTGTTCAGGATATAATTATCTATATATTTTAGAATATCTTTTACCACGTTACACTGGTTCTTCCCTATTGTTATAACTTTATCACTACCCCATACATATAATAAAAGTTTGAAAAGTAGTAAATAAGATATTTTAAAATATACAGATACTTATATGCTGAACAAGTGTCAGTGAATATATTCCATTCTTTTACATCTCCTTTATCCACAATAATTTATTATATTTTGCTTGCTTATCAGGATCCCAATTTAGGGGAAATCAATTGTGTTTAAAAGAATAATCAATTAAGTATTTAAATAATACTTGTCCATAGTGAACAATTTAGATAGAACTCCTTACATGACCCTCTGCACACCTGGACCTCTCTGGATTTCCACCCCATGGACACCGGTGTGCGGCACAATGCTCATTATATGTACCTGATTTACTGCTTTAGCTGCTCCTGACAGCAGGAATCTATCCATGTCGGTGAGGCTACAGTCACAGACCACCCCTGTTGCTCTTCCATCCACTGTAAGTAGTGACAGCATCCTGCGACTTCCACTGAATTTCAGCGGCTAGTCCTACTCACCACAGGGCAGGGGATTACTGAATAAGAGCAAACAGCATAGCTCGCTCCGCTTGTGTTTGGAAGGGGAGGAGAGAGAAACTGCGCTGCACTGATGGCATCACAGCAGCTGCACACTTGTCAGTCATATGACCAGCAGTGCTGCTGCTGTTACCAGCACTAGACAGACCATTCAAGCAGACACCAGCAGAGTTGTGCGGGGTCACAGTGGGGCTATCGCCGGCTGCAGTTGATGAGACCCGCGGTCGCTGCCTGTATCAATTTATTGCTGGCTGACTCTGTGGTGCCCCCCAGGTGCCGGCGCCCCTAGGCAGCTGCCTAATGGTGGCACCGGCCCTGGGGCTTGTATGAACATAGATAAACTGTAGTAAGTGAATATTGTAAATGTACATGCATGGGACATGAGCATAATTAAACTGAGCTAATATTATTAAAGTCATATAGCGTGTTTTATGCCTTTGCATATTAAGCAACAATAGGTGAAATAACACATAATCTACACAAATAGTCTAATACCATAGGCTTAATAACAATTGAAATATAAAGCGATCCCGTGGACTATGTATAAACCTCACATCATAATATTGTAAATATGTAGTAAGAATAAAGTTGAGGGGAGGGCATACACTTACAATAAATCATTTACAATTCATCTTAAATTAAGATCAAGAAAACTTGGTTAATTTTAGAGGCAAATTAGGAGTTTATGTATCCAGAACACTTACCTCTTTCAGAGATCACCTCTTTCCTAACTGAACATGTTCAATGGCCTTACAGGATTAATGCTGTGCATCAGATTGTAGGTAATGTCTATAACGTTTGGAAACCAAATTTGTAATTACTAAGTATTTGATATTCCTATTGCGTTCCTATACTTTGAATAGTATCTTTTTACCAATGATTCAAATTGCAGGGGCATTCTTCAAGGATAGTACTGGTACATTTCACAAAGTCTTAAAGTTATATTTGTACATGATACAAATATAGAATCACTACTCTCAGGTTTACAGGTGTTGGAGGATGAGTTAAAAGGTGGCCAGAGACATATATTAAATAAATCAAGGTATATTTAAGTTGTCTGACACATTTACAGAATTATCCTTACTCACAGAGGGTCTTAATTTTTCCCCAAAGCACAATACAATAATTCATTAGGAAATTGGTGGCACAGCAGCAGCGTATTCAAAACACTGCATATTCCAAATTAAATATGCTCCTATATCCCCATCTGGGAAAGTTTAGGGTACCATTTTGAAGGAGCACTTTCTAAGAAAATTATTACAGTGGACAAATTTAAATACTTATATCAGCTATCTTCTGTCATCCAAATATTTTTTTTTTTACAGAAACCAGAAATTCCTAATTAACACACGCAGTAGCCCCGTCATAGTTGGGTTTATTGACTGGCCACTAATCATACTTCTTTAGGAAAACTTCAAAATAATGAAGTCACTATATTGGCATCCTATTTAAAAGATTTTACGTGGCATTAGGATGTGCAATCTGTGTGTACCTTTGTTGACCACTATAAAGATACAGGTATTTCCTATTTAATAATCATTAATAGCTAGTTATCCGGATTTTAAATGCATTTTAATATAATTTACCCTTACACCTAATTTTAATGTAATAATTAGAATAGACTGCTTTTACAATTATTTTATTTTATTTTTGAAAGCAAGTTGTTTAGATTACTTTTATCTCCGTGTGGAAGTAATCAATTTGTATCATTCTCTTAATTATAGAAGAGATATATTTATGACATTTTAATGATTTGGCAAAGATGTTTTAAATAATTTCAGGATTTATAATTGGTGTCTATAATAATGAGTTTATAAGTTCCTTTTACTTAAGGCCCTCATACACGGTGCAATATAGCAGCCGATCCAACTCGTTAGTACGATAGCACTGCTATATCGGCCAGTGCGCGCTCACGTGGGATTGTACATCGCACCTCTAGATCTTCCTGCATGTTCACTTGATCTGGGGATGCGATGTATGATCCCATGCAGCGCTATGCGGGTGGGGAGGGGGATGCCGACATATCGTCAGCCGTCGCATCGCAAGGTGCATATCGCACCATGTATGGGGGCCTTTACACTCCGAAAAATCATGATACTAACCAACCCAATGGAAAAGTCCATAAGTTATGCCAGAACAATAGACACTTAGGTGCCGATTCAATTCAGTGTGCTGTTGATAGCACCTGGGGGAGCTCCTGGAGCTGTTCAATTCTGCACGCTGTTACGGCGACTAAAGGCAAGGCTGTTTGCTGGCTTAGCACGACGCTAACATTCTCGCAGCCGGCACTTTAGTCAGAGAATCCTGGCTCTCGTAACGAAACACTCTGCTTTAGTTGCGCAAACCGTCATTCTTCGACTAAAGTCAGACTAGTCGGACTGAACTGCGAGGTGAATTTTATAGCTCCGGGACCAACTTCCCGACGCTATTCAACTCGCATTTAATTGAATAGCCCCCTTAAGGGGAGTTAAACCCCTAAGCTAAACCAGTCTAAAGTCCTTTAACTGCTGTTCGACTGCCCTAACCACGGACTTATTGCACATTTCTGCTCGCCACCTCAGGAGACAGCGAGCAGAAATGCCGGCACCTGCGCTTATCGCTCCAGCAACAATTGAATTGCTCTGTCGGGCACCTATCACTGACAGCTGCCGGTGCAAACAGCTGAATTCCCCACTATGCGAGTAGTAGTCATTTATGTATTCTGCCAATATAAGTATAACATTAAGCACTCCATGAATACAGACACTTGACAATTAGATTGCCCATGCAATCTGAAACACATATTGGTAAAATGAAGAAACCATTTAATAGAAGAGTAAAAGGACATGCAGATCATTGTAATCAACACCGTGCACTCAGGTATGTCACTGCATATCCAATAAAAAGTTTTATTAATATATTAGTTCTCAGTGGTTAACCCAGAGTGTTCTAGCAACAAGTCTTTCATGTCCTTAAACACTCCCTCCTGCCCTCTCCGGTAAGCCAATGACTTCCGCCTTTCCTCCCATCTGGATACCACATCTCACTCTAGAATTCAAGATTTCTCCTGAGCTGCCCCCCACCATTGGAATGATCTCCCTACTTCCATCAGACTATCCCCCAGCCTGCATTGCTTCAAGCAGATGCTCAAAACTCACCTGTTCATAAAAGCATATCCATCCACCACTTAACCATGTCACCACGTAGTCTACCTCTTCACTCCCCCCTACGCTGGCTCACTCATGTCTTCCGTTTGTCTCCCCCATCACTTTTGACCAGGGATGGGGAACCTCAGGCCCGGGGGCCGTATAAGGCCCGCGGAATCATTTGGTCTGGCCCTTGGAGTTTTTTTCTGCTTGCCTCATCTGGCTAGGAGGGTGCCTATGTTGGCACCCTGCAGCCAGAATCTATGCAGCAGTGTCACCTGGAGTGTCCTTAGAACACTTCAGATGGTCACACCGCTGCCCTTACAGCTCCCGGAGCATCCTCCGAATGCTCCGGGCATTGCTGTAATCACCTGTGATTGTGGCCCCACGCTGTGTGACGTCACACAGAGGGAGTTTGGCCTGTACCGGGCCCTCGAATAATGTTATATATATATATATATATATATATATATATTAATATATATATATATATATATATATCAAAAAGGCCCTTGGCAGAAAAATGGTTCCCCACCCCTGATTTAGACTGTAAACTCCATGAGCAGGGCCTATCCTCCCTTCTGTTTTCATCACCTACTTCTCTTGCACACCCGATACACATTCTCCTTAGACTCTCTGCCCCTGGACCCCAATCATCTGTTTTTGTTTTTTCAGATGAACTGGACCCATCATTTGCGCCCATGCTGACAGCTACAGGTTTCAGCTGACGCTGTACTTTTCAATTGCATCAGTGGCTGTGTCGAGATATGTAGTGCTATTTGTACTGTACTGTTTTACCCTGTATTGTCTTATTGTTTTTCTCTCTGTACAGCACTATAGAACACTTGTGGCACCTATAAATAAGATGTCATGATACTGTGGCAGCAGTCTCCTTGATCAGTGACCCTTGAAGAACTGTGCTTACAATAGTTTGGAACACACTTAAGCTGTGTACACACTGACCGATATATAGGCCAATCAATTGATCGGCCAATATACAGTGCCTTGCAAAAGTATTCACCCCCCTTCGCATTTTTCATGTTTTGTTACCTCACAACCTGGAATTAAAGTGGATTGTTTGAAGGTGTGTATCATTTCATTCACAGAACATGCCCACAACTGTGAAGTTGTTGTTTGTTTTTTTTTTGTTTTTTTTTATATTGCGAATCAAAAAACATTTAGGACAACATAACAAAACTTCAGCGTGCATAACTATTCACCCCCCCTAAAGTGAGTACTTTGTTGAGCCACCTTTTGCGGGAATTACAGCCGCAAGTCGCTTTGGATAAGTCTGAGCTTACCACATCTTGCCCCTGGGATTTTTGCCCATTCCTCAAGTCAAAACTGCTCCAACTCCTTCATGTTGGATGGTTTCCGCTTGTGAACAGCAATCTTCAAGCCTGACCACAGATTCTCAAATGGATTGATATCTGGGCTTTGACTATGCCATACCAACACATTTAAATATTTCCCCTTAAACCACTCAAGTGTTGCTTTAGCAGTATGCTTCGGGTCATTGTCCTGCTGGAAGGTGAACCTCCGTCCCAGTCGCAAATGAAAGGCAAACTGAACCAGGTTTTGCTCAAGAATATCCCTGTATTTAGCGCCATCCAACTTTCCTTCGACTCGAATCAGTTTCCCATTCCCTGCTACTGAAAAACATCCCCACAGCATGGTGCTGCCACCACCCTGTTTCACTGTGAGGATGGTGTTCTTGGGGTGATGGGATGTGTTGGGTTTGCGCCAGACATAGTGTTTTCCTTGGTGGCCGAAAAGTTCAATTTTAGTCTCAGCTGACCAGAGCACCTTCCTCCATACATTTGGGGAGTCGCCCACATGCCTTTTGGCAAACTCAAATCGTGTCTTCTTATTTTTATCACTAAGTAATGGCTTTTTTTCTGACCACTGTTCCATAAAGCCCAGCTCTATGGAGTGTACAGCTTATTGTGGTCACATGCACAGATACACCAGTCTCTGCTGTGGAACTCTGCAGCTCCTTCAGGGTTACCTTTTGGTCTCTGTGCTGCCTCTCTGATTAATGCCCTCCTTGCCCGGTCTGTGAGTTTTGGTGGGCGACCCTCTCTTGGCAGGTTTGTTGTGGTACCATGTTCTTTCCATTTGATGATGGATTTGATCCGGGGGATCATCAAAGATTTGGATATTTTTTTATAACTCAACCCAGAATTGTACTTCTCAACAACTTTGTTCCTGACTTGTTTGGAGAGCTCTGTGGTCTTCATGGTGTGATGCCTCTTGCTTAGTGGTGTTGCAGCCTCTGGGGCCTTTCAGAAAAGGTGTGTTTATACTGACAGATAATGTGACACTTAGTGAAATGAAGTCCACCTGTGTGAAATCTAATTATGTGACTTCTGAAGGTAATTGGTTGCACCAGAAGATTTTAGGGGCTTCATAGCAAAGGGGATGATTAATTTGGTGAAGTGAAATTAGAAAAATATGTATAAAAAAAGAATCTTTACAAATAAAATTCTGTAAATTGGCATGTGCATATGTAGACTATTTTCTGCAGATCCATCACATAAAATTCAGATTAAGAAAATAAATAAATTACAGGTTGTAATGTAACAAAAAAGGTAAAAAGCCAAGGGGGGGAGCTGAATACTTTTGCAAGGCACTGTATGTGGTGCCCGTCGGCTGTGCTGCACAGTCGATGGACAGATATATCTGCTCCATCGGCAAGCTTGTACAGGTGATCACCCGATTGCGCGTACACATGCAGCAGCTGCGTGGAGGGGAGCGGACCCGTGGCTGCCTGGAAGATGATGGTCGTTCAGTGTATATGAACGACCATCATCTACAGATATATCTGCTATCGCCTTTTAAACGCTATTCACCACAACTTACACTGGGCTTTCTATTCTTATTACGATCTTGTTCTCTCACCAGTAGTTCAGTCTCCTACTCTTGAATGAAGATTCTAAGTGCTGCACTAAATTCCAGCTGAAACAGAAGCAGATCAGCTGGGCTGAGGGATTCAGGCTATGTGGGAAGCAGCTGTTGATGAAACGAACACATTCACAACTTCTCCAGTGCTTTAGCAGAACAAGCTAAGTTGTGGAGCCAATTATAGAGCCAGCTTTGTAGGTCGGTGTGAGGAAAGTATTGGGCGTTGTCTGCTGGAAGAAATTATGAAGAATGGGATTTATTAACTGTCCTCTTAGCATAAATTCTGGCTGCCAAACTCCCCTAGTGTTGGTTAATCTGGGTGGGGTTTTAAAGGACTTTATGCATTTGTCCATCTGGCTTTTCTAGATTTAGAAGACCTCTCAATGACCAGAGTTTAGCAGAATATATGGGTGCATAATTGTAACTTCTCCACACGGCATGTGAGGGTGTGGTATGTTAGGTTGACCCTTCTCGTGTCAACATGAGTGTCGACATTCTTAACATGTCAATAATTACCATATCGACATTCACCATATCTACACTGATGACTTGTCGACGTGATAGAATGTTGACCTAACTTCCCTGGGAACCCAGTTGTGATTTTTCTGGTCCCAGCGGCAGAGGTGTCTTTCAGGTCCCGGTGATCAGTTCCGGCGCATACATCTGATGAGCAACGGTTCCAGTGAGCAGTTACCCCTAACCCTAATCCCTACCGCTAAACCTCCCCTAGTGCCTAACCCTAACCCCCCACAGCCTTACACTAACCGTCTGCATTTTGAGAATTCTGACATTTCACATATCAACTTTGTGAACCTGTCCACATTTTGAGGATGCTGACATTTGAACCATGTTGACATTGTGGTGTCGACATTATGAATGTTGACAAAGTAACGGTTGACCATGTGACCGGATCCTGCATTTGTTACTGATTGAACAGTTGCATGACTTTGGGGGTTAATCCTTATTTGCTGAGTCTCATATCCCTCTAATTAGTAAAGGTAAGTCCTTACATTTGGGAATATATTTTCAAGGTTGCACAAAATCAAGACAATGAATCATTGGCACTCTTATATAATCCTTTCTGATTATTTTCTATATAGTGCAAATAATACACATTTAGTCCATTCTACTTTTAAAATAAAATCTCTATGTACGAAGGGGAAATATGTAGCATCTCCCCATATTAGAATATTTATACCTGACGTATTGTAAATATGTGAAATTCACGTTTGGTCTTGTGTTGACTATGTTCATTAATACTGCACTACCACCTAAGAAAGCCATTTAAAGGTTGCCCAAATAGATTTGCCTACAGAGCCAAAGGAAAAACAGCTGCAGGTATAGGTCCCTAGCCACCTTAGGGAAAATGTTATGTTACAGGCGTCGCAGTGTGTGTTGTTCATTAACTTTACTTACCAGCAGTAACCAATATGTTTGGCATACTAGACTCCAATAACGATGTAGTTAGCTTACCGACGCCCAGGATGTCGGCCATCGCAATCCTGAGATTTGGGACTAAAGATAGGTGTCGAAATACCGACGCCTATCATTAGCCCCACGCCGACATCCCGAACTAAAATAAGCGGGGCTCTTTAGCTTTTAGCCGCGCAGGGGGCGGGTTAGGTTTAGGAAGCGTAGCAGGGTTAGGGTTTTTTTGGGGGCGGATGTTAGGGTTAGACACCACTGGGGGGTGGTTTAGGGTTAGGCACTAAGGGAGGATGGTTGGGTTTAGGCATCAAGGGGGGTTAGGTTTAGTCTTTTATGGGGAGGGTTAGGGAAAGAAGAGGTGAAGGGTAAGTACAGGTTGAGTCTCCCATATCCAAAATGCTTGGGACCAGAGGTATTTTGGATAACGGAATATTCCGTATTTTGGAATAATTGCATACCATATTGAGATATCTTGGGAATAGGGCACAATATACACACAGAATGCATTTATGTATTATATACACCTTATACACAGCCTGCAGGTCATTTTATACAATATTTTCAATATTTTTTTGTCTCAATGTTTGAGTACTGTACATACATGAAATTAATTTATTTTTCATATACACCTTATACACACAGCCTGTAGGTCATTTTATACATTATATTTAATACTTTGTGCCTTAGACAAAGTTTGTCTACATTGAACCATCAAAAATCAAAAGGTTTCATTATCTCAGTCCTGCCAAAAAAATTCCGTATTTTGGAATATTCCGTATTTCGGAATATTTGGATATGGGAGACTCAACCTGTATACTTACCGGACCACTGTCTGGATCTTCACCATCGGGATGCCGCTGTCAGTCTTCTGACCGCCGGCATCACCTACGCCAGGAAATCCTACCGATTCCCCAAAACACTGTAGTAACTGAGAAATAGAATGAGGTCATACCAGTACATGCAGATGTGGATAGTGCATCCAGCTTCTCGTTTACGCATCGCATTGTGTCTTAAAAGCATTTTTGGTAAAATTGCAATGGACCTGGCAGTTCTCACCAGGCATGTTGCGCTAGCTTGTCGTATTGAGGCTAAATGAGTAAGAGCATCTCTGGTTAATGTGATTTTAGTTGTAATAGATTAATGTACCATATGTTGGGTTCTTATACACGACATGGAGCATTTAGTGTAATTATATTGACACGTTTACAATAAATGCTCAGAATCAGTATTAATGGGATAATTTAATATTAATTACTATTTTGTTTTTAAAGCTTTACTGCCCTAACTGCAGTTTATAAGTAAATACAATGAGATATCTTGTGTGTTTGTTCCAACAGTCTGTGAGACACTAATAGGGCCCATATACCTACACGATCAGCTTGCGATCCGTTTTACATCCGATTACCCTGCAGTTCCATCGGCACTTTTTTTTTTTTCTTTGCACAGGATCAGTCGTATGATCGATCCTGTGCCTCACGCACTCATTAGGGAATAGGGACAAACAGTCATTGAAATTACTGTATTGCCACACGATGGATCGCATGAAAAAAAAAATGCCATGTTCTGCACACGATACGATGGAACGTATGTGCTGCACATATGATCATAAGATACGATTGAAGGACCCACAGGAGCGCGCATCGGATGAAAAAATGCACGATTTCAACAAGACTGAACGTACTTCGAGTCAAAAATCGTGTCATCGTCTAGAAATCGCATAGGTGTATGGGGGCCTTAATTCTTCTGAATTG
This sequence comes from Taudactylus pleione, assembly GCA_031769625.1. Taxonomy (NCBI): domain Eukaryota; kingdom Metazoa; phylum Chordata; class Amphibia; order Anura; family Myobatrachidae; genus Taudactylus; species Taudactylus pleione. The sequence continues at coordinate 5,844,123 of JAUIMM010000350.1, read as the reverse complement.
TGTTTGCACATGAGAGAGAATGTTCTGTAACTATTATATTTTATGATGGCATGCTCCTATTTGTTACAGACATATGCATGATTGTATCTGGAGGTGTAAGGGGCAAGAGGTGGCAGATCATGTTGAGAGCTGGCCGTGCGAGAGGATATAAATAAGGGAGCTCCCTGGTGTTTTATGTTTATACATGTTGGAGGAGGAAAGATCACATCTTACACTTTCCTTTAACTGAGACCACTTTAGTGCATTCCAGTTATACTTTTTATGGAAAACATCTTATTAGGTGCATCTTTACCAATGTAATAATAGGCAGTGATGTAATAATAGTAGTGCTCCTGCTAGGCTGTTTTAGCAGGGCACCACGCCCTGCTCGATTTCAAAAGGGCAGAATGCGCCCTGCCCCTTTTGGCGGTACCCCGCTAAAACAGGCTGCAGATACATCTATTAACAGCGATGGGAGAGCTAGGGGGGCAGCCTTGCATGTCCGTAAGTGCCAGGCATGCCCCCTATAGTGATGAAAAGGGGACACGTCTTAAAGACATGCCCCTTTTCTCATGGTCACGTCCCTTTTGTGGGCTCGCACTAGAATGGCCTTTCTCTAGGTCCGGAGGACCTAGAATGAACACTATAATAGGTATGTTAATTTGTCTGAAGTAATTATAACAAGGGTTGGCCCAAATTGATTACACTGATTTAATGTACATATTTACTGTGCATATAATTAATTGTGGGTAAAAATCATCCTTGTAGGCTAAGTGGTTCACACAGTTCAGTGAGTTGTTTGCTAGAGAATTTAATTGACTAGATTGTGACTGAGAAATTACACTGTAAAATGTTGTCTGGCTCTCACAGCCCACATGAGACTTCCTGGCATCTAGGTTTGCATTTAATACAGGCCATATATGAAATATACATATTGGATTACAGTTATTTGAGGTGCTTAATTGCATAATAAAAACTGCATGTGGCATACATCTGTACTGACTGCAGCCCAGTTAAGCAGCATGTGTAATTCATATACAGTGCATCCGGAAAGTATTCACAACGCTTCACTTTTTCCTAATTTTGTTATGTTACAGCCTTATTCCAAAATGGAGTAAATTCATTTTTGTCCTCAAAATTCTACACACAATACCCCATAATGACGATGTGTAAAAAGTTTTTTTTGCAAATGTAATTTAAAAAAAAAAAAAACGAAGAAATCACGCGTACATAAGTATAGCCTTCCCACTAGGCTGTTTTAGCGGGGCGCTGCGCCCTCCCCTTCATCTGGAAGGCAAAAAGCGCCCTGCCCTCACAGCCTGCGGGTGCTGTCTTCACCCGCGGGTCGGCAAATGTGCGGTGACCCGGTCACCACCGGTGAATAGACGCTGGGCGCATGCGCCCGGCATCTACTCTCCCTGTCAGCGCTTGGGGGTTATCCGGCGTGTCCGTAGGTGCCGGGCACGCCCCCAACAGTGACGAAATGGTGACTTGTCTTATAGACACGCCCCCTTTTCAATGGCCATGTCCCCTTTTCGGGTGGCGTGCGTAAGTGCCTTCTCTAGCTCCAGCGCCCTGCCTGCCGCCGGAGCTACAGTGAACACTAAGTATTCTCAACCTTTGCTCAATACTTTGTTGATGCACCTTTGGCAGCAATTACAGCCTCAAGTCTTTTTGAATATAATGCCACATGCTTGGCACACCTATCTTGGGGCAGTTTCGCCCATTCCTCTTTGCAGCACCTCTCAAGCTCCGTCAGGTTGGATGGGAAGCGTCGGTGCACAGCCATTTTCAGATCTCTCCAGAGATGTTCAATTGGATTCAAGTCTGGGCTCTGGCTGGGCCACTCAAGGACATTCACAGAGTTGTCCTGAAGCCACTCCTTTGATATCTTGGCTGTGTGCTTAGGGTCGTTGTCCTACTGAAAGATGAACTGTCGCCCCAGTCTGAGAAGCAGGTTTTCATCCAGGTTGTCTCGATACATTGCTGCATTCATCTTTTCCTTTATCCTGAATAGTCTCCCAGTTCCTGCCGCTGAAAAACATCCCCACAGCATGATGCTACCACCACCATGCTTCACTGTAGGGATGGTATTGGCCTGGTGATGAGCGGTGCCTGGTTTCCTCCAAACAGAACGGCTGGCATTCACGCCAGAGAGTTCAATCTTTGGGCCTGATTCAGACCCACTCGCAAGCGGCTGTCCGCTCGCAAGTGGGTCGATGGTGTGCACTGAGCATGCGCACGACGGAGGGAGCTCCGTCGTGCGCATGCGCCAGACGCGACGAGCGAAGGAAAGTCCTTCGCTCGTTGTGTCTGATCAAAGGGGGCGTGCTGTCGATGTTGATTGATAGCACGCCCCCTTTGGTAGGCGTGACGGGGGCGTGCCTCCCTGACGGGGGCGTTCCCACGGGAACGCCTCCCGTCAGAAGCCGGCCCACTGACATCACTAGTGATGTCAGTGGGAGTGATTTTGGCTCTGGTAGAGCCAAAATCACTCCGGAGCTTGCGGTTGAAAACCTCAACCGCAGGCTCCGGCTCGCAGTTTCGATGGTCGCGATGGTCACGACCATCGCGGCCATCAAACTGCACGCTCGTATAGCCTGTGGGTGGTCACCCACAGCTATACGAGCGTCCAGGAGGACGCTCTATTTTCATGGAGGGTGGCCCTCATTCAGAGCGTGCGCTCTGCTCAGAGCGTACGGCTCTGAATGAGGGCCTTTGTCTCATCAGACCAGAATGTCCTTCAGGTGCATTTTGGCAAACTCCAGTTGGGCTGTCATGTGCTTTTTACTAAGGAGTGGCTTCATGGCAAAGGCCGTAAAAAGTTATGTACATGTGATTTCTTAGTGTTTTTTTTTTTATATTAAGTTTGCAAAAATCTCAAAAACTTTACACATGGTCATTATGGGGTGTTGTGTGTAGAATTTTGAGTACAAAATGAATTTATTCCATTTTGGAATAAGGCTGTAACATAAAATGTGGAAAAAGTGAAGCGTTGTGAATACTTTCTGGATGAACTGTATAACTGGCTAGTTTTAGCTGCACTCTGCGCATGTGCTTCCCGAACAGCAGGATTTGGATGCAAAATTGACTGTTTACGTGCAAATCCGATGGTGCGCTGTATGTGCAGGACCCATTCTGTGCATGTGTGGCGACCGGGTCTGTTCCAAAAACCGGAGGCTTGTCGCCTTTGTTTTGTAGGAGTGTCGAGGCCAGGGTCTGCTCTTCCGACAGACTTTCTGGCCCTGGCAATGTGAAACCACCAGCCACCCTGCGTAACCTGAGGGTTGCTCAGATGGCCGATGTTCACGTTGGTGATCTGATGGCTGTGTCCTTGGATGCTGCTGCTGGTCACTGAAGCATACAGCAGGTGTCTTTCTACTACAGACGCCTCCTGCTGCTTTTGCATATGTAAGCATCACTGCTGCATTCAAAGACTATCCCTTCATGTCTCCTCCGCTACCTCTCTCCTTGTGCCTGTTCCCATCTTGCCCACCTCAGTCTTTCCCTCTGGCACTGTCCCTTCTGCATTCAAACATGCCCTTGTCTCCCCCATTCTTAAAAAACCTACCCTTGATGCTGACACTCTCTCCAACTACCGTCCCATCTCTCTCCTCCCTTTTGCCTCCAAGCTCCTTGAGCGTATTGTTTCCAACCGCCTTAACACCTTTGTTTTCTCCCACTCCCTCCTTGACCCTTTTCAGTCTGGCTTCCATTCTCTCCACTCCACTGAAACTGCCCTCACAAAAGTCTAAATGACCTTGCTGCCAAATCCAAAGGCCACTACTCTCTGCTCATTTTGCTTGACCTCTCTGCTGCCTTCAACACTGTGTACAACCCTCTCCTGCTGCAAATCCTTCACTCCCTTGGTCTATGTGACACTGCCCTCTCCTGACTGTCCTCCTACCTCTCTGACCGCTCCTTCTCTGTCTCGTGACTCCGCTTCCCCGCTGCAGCCTCTTATAGTAGGTGTTCCCCAACCTCTACTATTCTCCCTCTATATGTCCTCTGTAGGTGAACTTATCAGCTCTTTTGACCTCCATTATCATCTCTATGCTGATGATACTCAGATCTATCTTTCCTCCCCTGACCTCTCCCCCTCTCTCCTCACTGGTATCTCTAACTGTCTCTCTGCTATCTCTTCCTGGATGTCCCAGCGATTTCTTAAACTTAGTATGTCTAAGACTGAGCTGATCATTTTCCCACCCTCCAACATAACCTCACTTTCCACTATTTCTTTAACAAATGATGGGACAATTATCTCCTATAACTCAAAGTGTGTTGTCTTGGAGTTATCCTGGACTCTTCCCTCTCCTTCAAACCACATATCCAGAACCTCTCCCAGTCCTGTTGTTTCCATCTCAAAAATATTTCAAAGATTTGACCTTCTCATCCAGGATGCTGCTAAAACCCTCATACACTCACTGGTCATCTCCAGATTTTTACTACTGTAACCTCTTCTTATCTGGCATCCCCAACTACCATCTGTCTCCTCTCCAGTTTGTCTAAAATGCTGCTGCTCGGCTCCTCTTCCCCTCCAAACGCTCTACATCTGCCTCCCCTCTCCTACAAGCCCTCCACTGGCTCCCTGTTAGAACCCAATACAAGATTCTCACACTTGCTTACAAAGCCCTCACCCATTCCTCTCTCATCTATATCTCTGACCTTATCTCCCTTCAGCAAAACAGAAAAAAGCACCAACTGATGCTACACAGGCGCTGAGTATGTTGTAAAAGCAGCTACTAAAAGCGGGATAGTCACTCCCCACCAATACATATACACAATAAACAAAAAGTAGCGCTAGAAATGTTATAACAAAAATTATAAGAGCAAGGTATAGTAATCGTCTAGATCAGTGGTTCACAAACTCTGTCCTCAGGACCCCACGCAGTTCATGTTTTCCAGGTCACCCAGCACATGCACAGGTGTATTCATTACTCACTGACACATTTTAAAAGATCCACAGGTGGAGCTAATTATTTTACTTGTGTTTCTGAGAGGAGATCTGGAAAACATGCACTGTTGGGGTCCTGAGGACAGAGTTTGAGAACCTGTGGTCTAGATATCAAAAATATACAATTTATTCATGTACATAAATGATTGTGCCAAAGAATTAAAAATACAGAAAATTAATTTCTGTTCATTAGAAAGGACACTGATCTCATAACTTTTAGTCCATAATTTGCTTGAGTATGCACAGCTCCTGAAGGAAAAACACTTAATGTAATCTAGCATTGTATATTATCCATGTACTTGTCCTAGATTGTATTGTACTGTTAAGTTGCTGGGCAACCTATTTATGTACTTTGTAAAGCGCTGCGGAACACTTGTGGCGCCATATAAATAAAGGATGATGATAATAATAAGACGCAGCAGCAATGCTAAATCCATCCATATCAGAATCACACCCAGTGTAAAGATCTTTTACCTGTGAGATTGTGTGTGTGTGTGTGTGTGTGTGTGTGTGTGTGTGTGTGTGTGTGTGTGTGTGTTCTCTTTATAGCGAATGATCTAAAAATCCACCTAGGCTACTGCTCCACCTTCCTGCTCTTCCTGTTTTTGGAAAATGTTTCCTTTCTGACGAGCTAGTTTCAGTTAGTACATTTGCAGTAGACTATGCTACTAAGAAGGGCCTGATTCAGAGATGTATCTTTATCCGAGGATGAATGCATATCTACGATGTTTAGGAATCTGCATCTGCAGAACGGGTCCTGCGATCTTGCTCGCAAACCCCCCCCCCAAGTTTGGAGGGCTGAGCGGGGGCCTGCCTGAACGTCGTTCCCGGAAACGGAGGCTGTGGCCAGAGACTCTGACCCACGTGGGGACAATGGACGCCGCAGCACTGAAAGGGTTAACGCTGTGCCCCGGCACCATTTTTAAATGGAACAATAGACGCTCTGCTTCATTTTGTTTAAATGTGTTACCGGCACTAGGTGTCGGGTGTTTGATAAAATGTATTTTTAATGTGTTTGAACTTAAGCGGCCTGGATCCTCTCCGGTGCCCTCGGCAATTAATTGTTATTCCCCGGGTGCGCTGCATTGGGGGGGGGGGGGGGGGGGGTTGGCTAGGGGCTAGGTGTGAGGAGCCACCAAGTGCTCCACAATGGGGACCAGGGGCCTAGCTCCTGGCACCCCAGCTCCACAGTGCAGGTAGAGCAGCTGCAGCTGGGACTTAATCCCAGGGCTGCATGGCTCTGTGCAGATTGCTGGGGACCGGGAGCATAGCTCCTGGCACTCCAGGGTTTCAAGAAGTTGCTGCAGCCGGGACTGAGTGCCACAAACAGGGGGCCCGGGCTCTCCGTGTGGTGCTGCGCTGCATCGGAGGTACTGTGTTCTGACCCCTGGGGACTGAGAGCTTATCCCAGCAGTCCTAAGCAGATTGGACGCACGTTTGGGGACAGGGAGAGCCCGCTCCCTTGACCCCACAGCGCTGAGAGCAGAAAGGGGAACCAGGAAAGCCAACTCCTGGTACCCCCCAGCACAGAGGGTTAATATATATCTATATATCCACTGTACAGTATTTGTAAGTTAAAGTATAAATACCGGTTCATTCCATGTCAGTTCATCCAGGGGTGTCCACCACCCATATCAGATCTTTATGAAATTTTTTTAGTTAAGAGGATGTCAATAAACTGTTTCTGCCAAATATCTCGATTGTCTGACCGTTAGTTTCTCAAGTATTGATTTTTCAATTAATTAAACTATTTACTAATCACAGCTTAATTATTCAGTTTATTTGAAGTATAACGGGTGTTTATTAAGGAATCACCATGAAATTTTGACCTCCACGATAACTTTTCCTCCTGAATCCGGAACAGAGTTAAAAATGCAAGGTTAAATCAACATTAGAGATCCCAAACTTTTTTTAGGTGCTTAACAAAGGTATACATTACTACCACAAAAAAAATCAGCATGGTACTTCATTTCATACTGGAGAAAAAAAAATAATGAAGTTGACGTTCAATTACTGTTGTACTACATACATAATTTGCAGAAGATACAATGAAATTTAAAAACTTAAACATAACTGAAGTTGAGTCAACAATAACATTATTTACCTTTTGTTTGGAACCTGTTGTAAAGATCTGTAATTTACCTTTAAAGGGTTAAATTTACTAATGGTCGAATTTGTGTGAGTTTGCAAACTCTGGTGATTTTAGGCATTTTTTTCATCTCGCAAATTTACCAAAGACAAACTTGAGTGAGTTTGAAGGGAGTTCTCTTTTTTCACTGTTAAAACTCATGTGAGATTGCAAACTCGAAAAAACTCACCATCGGCCAAAATAGGAAGTACTTTAGATGAAAAAGATGCAACTCGCAAAAGTACTAAGATTAGAGTTTCCAATCTCGTGTGAGATTGTAGCAAACTCACTGTGAAATAGAAGTTTTACAGATCAGTGTGATTTGTGCATGTTTCTGCCTGTATACCTAATAATATAAAGTGTTTTTATAAAAATAAAACGACATAGGGTTCCCCCCCCCCCCTAAAGTAAAACCAGTCCCAGACTTGCTAGCCTGTCCTGGTTCCTAAAATGATGGGGAACAAAATTAGTATGGTTCCACCATAATTTAAGAACCAGCACCAGGCAGCAGGGCCAGACCTGGTTTTTAAATATAGGGTTAAAAAATTTTGCATGAGGTTCAACCTATATTTAAAACCAGCTCCAGACCCTTTCTAGTGGGGGGACTGATGCAACAGCCAGGGGAGCCCTTTCACCGGGCCCCCCAGCCGCAGCATCAGCCGTGGCCGCTAGTCAGCCCAGGCCAGGGATCCCTGGGAGATGGGGACCCCTCCAATAAAGGGGTACCCCTCTCCAGGGCACCCCTGGCCGAGGCTGATAGCCTGGGGCTATCCCCGCCACCCCTGGACTTTGCCGCAGGGAGGCCCTAAGCCGGACGCCTGCTGAGATGTTATTACCAGCGGGCACCGGGCTCCTTTGCTGCAGCGCCGCGTTAGCTGATGGCTGGAGTTCTCTTCTGAACTCCAGCTTCCGGCTCTCTCCATGCTCACTATGGGAGGAGGAGGAGCAGCAGCCGGGCGGACAGGATGGCGGCAGATACAGGAGTGGGGGTTAAGGCTTTTTTTTTTTTTTTTTTGTACAAGCGGCACTACTACAGGGGCATTATATGGGGGCACTACTACAGGGGCATAACTATGGGGGCACTACTACAGGGGCATTATATGGGGGGCACTACTATGATTTCCTTCCTTTCAAATCAAGGGGGTAACGTCAGCGTATCTAAATATACTTTGAGGTAAAAGGTAAAAAAAGTTCCCTGCCCTAATAGATAATGTACAACTGCAGCAGAGCGCAGGCATATTGTTTGTTTTATAATTCCTTAGGAGAGTTGATTATCTCCTAGTGGCCGCAGCTAGCTCCAAGTATTCATAGGAGTGAGCGCAGGTCCATTTGAAGTTGAAAAACTGGTAATTATATTTAAGTTTATAAATTTCATGGCTTCTTGTGTAAATTATGTATGCGGTACAACAGTAATAGAACGTCTACTTCATTATTTATTTTTTTCTCCACTATGAAATGAAGTACCATGCTGATTTTTTTTTTTTTCCTGGTAGTAATGTATACCTTGATAAGCACCTAAAACAATTGGGATACGTAATGTTGATTTAACCTTGTGTTTTAATTCTGTTCCAAAATCTTGAATGTTTGCTGTAACTCAAAACGTTGGGGAAATAAAGTAATTTGGTTTGGATCTTTGGATTCGGGAGGAAAAGTTACCTTAGGGGTCCAAATTTTGTGGTGACTCCTTAATAAACACCCGTGATACTTAAAATAAACTTCATAAATAAGCCGTGATTAGTAAATAGTTTAATAAATTTGAAAATCAATATTTCTGAAACTAACAGTCAGACAGTCGAGATATTTGGCAGAAATTGTTGTTTTTTTTTACGTCCTCTCAAACAAAAAAATGAAATAAAAATCTCAGATGGGTGGTGGACATTTTCTTTTTTTTGGGGGGGGGGGGTGATCTTATATGGAATGACCCTATCATATTTGTATCATTCATGTTTGTGCTATTATAATCATTTTTATAGTCAAAACTAACAACCAAATCATATGTAGTATACTGTACAATAAAGTATTGTACAGTACAGGTTGAGTCTCCCATATCCAAATATTCCGAAATACGGAATAATTTTGGCATGACTGAGATAATGAAACCTTTGATTTTTGATGGTTCAATGTACACAAACTTTGTCTAAGGCACAAATTATTAAAAATATTGTATAAAATTACCTTCAGGCTGTGTGTATATGAAACATAAATTAATTTAATATCTGTACACACACTTTGCTTGAGCCACAAAATTATTGAAAATATTGTATAAACTTACCTGCAGGCTGTCTGTATAAGGTGTATATAACACATAAATGCATTCTGTGTATATATTTGGGTCCCATTCCCAAGATATTTAATTATGGCATGAAAATATTCCAAAATACGGAATATTCCGTTATCCAAAATATCCCTGGTCCCAAGCATTTTGGATATGGGAGACTCAACCTTTGTGTGTAAATCTGACTCTGATACTAGCCTCCCCAGCCATTGACCTCACCACACTTCACTATCACTTATGGTACATTAAGCCAAACAGTATGCCGCTATGGCAGATACTGGTTGGCTATATAATGACAGTAATGTACAATACTGTACTTACTATGCCTAACTTGGACCCTTAGACTCAGCAGCTGCCGGGTGCTCTCCGGACTAAATCGCTCCACCTCTTTTGAAGGGAGCGGACTGTCCGTTGACGGCCGTATTTATATATTATGTCAGGGCGGGCATTCATATACGCCTGCTGTTTTTCAATATTGTTGGCGAGCGCCCTGTCCTGCCAACGCATGAGAATGAGCAGCTCACCCCTACAATAAAGCCTATAGCGAGCCACCATATTGTCAGGAATGAGTACGCAGAATAGAAATCAGGCCTGCAGGACGCCCCTTAACGTGTAAAATGTCTACTGTATAGTGGTTTAGCGTAAAATGCCGCTGGGTGGCATACAGTAGCATGGAAATGCCAGGTGGTGGGAAGTTGAGAGCAATGTATTGATTTCAAGAGTATTGAACTGGAAGTGCTCTGTATTTATTTAATGCTGGTTGTGCGTCGTCTGGCCAACAAAGATATGTATTTTTATAAATGACAGAACTCGCACACCAAATGATTTATTTTTAATTCTGTAGTGAAGATTTAAAAGGAAAAAAAAAATTACAGATACTTTCCGGGCATCGAACCCGAGGCGCTCACCTTAACCACTCGCCCACACACGACAGGCGCATCGAGACCCACACCTGTCGTGTATATGATGTTTTACGCGTGCGACTTAACAGCAGGGAATGTGGATAATACAATGTCAATAGCGGGCGGTGGGAAGTTGGGAGCAATGTATTGAGTTCAGTAGAGTTCCTTAAGAATATTGAACCTGAATTGCTCTGTCTTTAATCCTTCTTTCATGACAAAGCACAGTCCAGTACTACTGTATGGTGTAATGAATTACGGCGCTACAAAAGCTTTGTTAGCTATTTCACATATGTGCTGTGCAATAAGCAAAAATCTGGTGGACAGAAAGTTGTATTACACACCCCGGCTTTTCCAGCGCTTCAATACGTTACGTTGCGCCTTACTGCAGCATGCTGCAAGATACATCTCCACAACAGGGCACAACTAGCATGACGCGCTACATGGCGTATGGCGCAAAGATGTAGCAGGACACATCTGTGGCACAATTTGTATGGGAACTGAATATAGATCATCTTGAACAGTATATATTGTGCACACATAAAATAACTCTGGCTAAGAACAGCTTATGGTATAGACTAGAGACTTTGAGGAGTTGCACAAACAGCAGCTGTTTTGAGATCACGATGGTCCTATCAGACTGGTGTGCTTCTCCAAAAGGATGCTGAAGCTCTGATAGCAGGCGAAAGTGACGCTGGCTGCTGGCTGGACACTGGGCCTCTGCTTCCGCTATTTGTACGGTGACAGCTGACACTGATAACCGTAATCTTAAACTGCTGCTTTTTTCCATTACATCTAGCGAAACATCTGAACAAATGCCAACGGAACTAATGCTTTAACTTTAGCTGTTGGTTTTATATTGTTTCACGTTTTGCAATGTGTACTGTATGTTGCCTTATTATTCTAGATTTCCGTAATGAATTTCGCCAATAAGGAGGATATTATACTTGCTTCTCCATCTGATTTGAGAATATTGTAATATTTATTTTAGTGCAAGTAGTTTTTTTGTTATGTGTTTTTGTATGTTATAATCTGTGTGTCTATTGGGTAAGATATGGTCATCCATTGATACATGACCTATTGTTTTAGTAATTTTTATTAAAAGTTATATTTTAGGGGTATTTGCATATGTATTCCTGCCCCCCATTTATTTCTCTGTTGGGTGTCCTTTAATTATCACCACCTAAAAAAACTATTGAAATGCCTTGTAAATGTTTATTTGCAAGACAGAGTGTGTGCGAACTTTTGAGATAGGCTGTTATGAGTTTTTAAATGAGAAATGTGAAACTTGTAATATAAACTAAAATTAAAGCATGTTGTGCTTATTTTTGCCCACATGTATAGGATAAAAAGTGTTATCTGAGGTCATATCCGAAAGTTTGCATACAGAGAAATGTGATGTAACCTGTAGCAGCCAATCCCCTTCGTTCTTTCAACTCAGTAGTTTTGTGTCCAATTTGACCATTGGCTAAATTTAATAGATCCTGCCATTTGGCTTGTAAGAGGGGACACTCTGTGCAGTTGAACAATGACCATGCATTCTCTGGCAACAATTTCCACCTGTCCTGATCAACATCACAGGTTAATAGAAATCACTTACAATGTAAGATCCCATTGGGATGATTTTGAACAACTTGTCCAGACCTAATCCCAAAAGAAATGGGTGGATCTGGCGCTTCTTGAATGTCCTTATGTATTTCAGTGTGGCATCACTCAATGTATATATAAAAAAGAATAATAATATACAGTGTGGTATAATGTTAGTACTACTTTTAAAATCTATGTAAACATTCACCCTCTCAGGATGATGATCATGTATTTGGACAGTTCTCACACCGATGTCCTTCAGTGGGTGCGTAAACAACAATTAGTATTAATTCGAACTGGAAACAGCCGTTCTGATGCGTCTCAACCCTTGAATCATTGATACTTTGGAACTTACTTTAGGGATCCTCCTTCAGTGTCATATCATTCACGTAGGACGACATAAATTGCAAGACGTTCACGATTCTTGTTAGACCTAATCCCACGTGTAGTCTAAAAGTTTTTAGCAAATGTGTTCAAATTATGTTAAAGCTCACTGGAAAAAGTTAATTGCATCATTGGTTGATCACAAATGTTTATCTATATGATCTATCCAATTATTGTCCATGTTTCTGGCAAGCTTGCAACATTTCTGGGTGTTAAGTGATTGAACCAAATGACCAGTGACTTGCATTTGTGCCCAACGAAAAGATAATAAGTAGCCTAGATAACATTGATTTCTGTTACTGCAGCACATAACAGATGTCACAAACCCAAAACTATGGCAGTATTTTATATGGTGTATACATTCAGGAAGCCGGCGGACGGAATGCCGACCGCTGGCTTCCAGACATTGTTATCCCGACTAGGGACGAATGACAGGCGTCTAAATCTAGACGCCTGTCATTTGACCGATGTCGGTAGACCGGCGCCGGGCATCCCGATTGAGCGGATGCCGGGCGCAGCAGCGGACAGCCGAAGGGGGGGGGGGGTTAGGTTTAGGACTCCCGGGAGGGGGGGGGACTTAGGGTTAGGCACCCTCCAGGGAGATTAGGGTTAAGCTAGGGGGAGGGGAAGGTTAGGGTTAGGCACCCGTGGGGGGAGGGTAGGGTTAGGCACCCCCTGGGGGACTTAGGTTTAGGCTGCGGGGAAGGGGGGCTTAGGTTTAGGCACTTAGAGGGGGAAATAGGGTTAGGCATGGGGGGGATGGTTAGGGTTAGGCACCCCTAAAGGAGGGTTAGGGGTAGATTAGGTTAGTGAATACTTACCTAGGGACATTCGGGATATCTTCCTCTGTCGGCCAGGCGCTGTTGGGATTTGAACCGCCGGCCAGGGGTCCAGCTGTAATTCATACCAATTCCTTATATGGTTTAGCATGTGCCCTGATCACATCAAAATCTACATATAACTGTTTCATTCTCCACAGGTTGTGAAAACAATCGGCCTTCGAGAAGTGTGGTATTTTGGGCTTCAGTATCAGGACACGAAGGGCTTCTCAACATGGTTAAAGCTCAACAAAAAGGTTATTTCTCTTTATATTAATATACTTTCTGCTTTATCTAACATGTGAACTAAACTAAATATTGTTAAAAATTGTATGTGGCAGGGACTTCCGGTACCGGCTATATGGAGTGAGGAAGCAGCGATTTCAGCTCCGCTCACTCACCGCCGGAAAAAACCTTTTTAAAGGCTGATTCAGCCTCCAAACTGATTTGGTAATCGAAAGAGTGCACAGAGTTGGCCCCCCTCCGACCCCCAATAGGCCGCGCCCAAGAGTCACCCGTCTTAAATGCCTCAATTATTTGCACAAAATGGCATTCTGGTCCGCTTCTCGCCGAGTGAAAAATATGATGTGGGAAGATCATAAGCTCTTTATTTTTCAAGACTATTCAGTGGAACTGACAAGGGCTCGCAAAGCGTTTTCCCCCATATGTTCCCAACTCGTTGTAGAGAGACACAAGTTTGGCTTTTTATACCCCGCCCGACTACGGATATATGATGGTTCATCCCATAAAGATTTTACTACACCCTCAGATGCTACTGCGTACCTACAGGAACTTTCCCAGGCAACTACTTCTGATATCAGTGATCAACCCACAGAATGAAATCAATATCCCTTTCTGAAGAGGAAATCAGAAACAAAATAATAAATTAGCAAATGGATGCGGCCGAAAAATTCTTGCTCTGTCTTATCAAGGGATGAGCTGCTGAACCGTCCATTATTGATTGATATGCCACATGACTGTCTCTCATGTTTATCTGTTTTCTATGTTCTCTATGTCTTGATACTAGTTTGCACATATCTTAATAGGTATAGTTGTATATTTCAACGCTAGGCACTCCGATCGCTCCAGGAGATGATACTTTATGGTTTTACAACTACAGTACTTACTTCAGCGAATATACTGTAATTCCCATGGGGGTTTAGTTACTTACTTTAGTATGGTATTAGAACCGGTTTGGTGAGCTTGGTGTGAGCTCATTCTTATTCACACTCTGGCTGGAAGTTTATACATTTCTAAACTTTGGCTTTTTGGGAAAAATTTGATATGTGATTTTCACCGGAAGCACAGTATATTACCACACCTCTTTATGGTTATGTTTATACCTCATTAAGCAATATATACTGTGTCTCATAATATTCTTCTTTTTTGAAATGTTTGTCTTTTTTCACCCTTTCCCATCCCTTCCTTTCCTCCCATCCCCCTCCCATGGTGGTTTAACAATGTATATCTGTTTTGGCCTATGTCACATATATGCCCTAAATCGCAATATGTCTTCTCTTAGCATCGGATCCTGGAATGTCGGAGGTATTCACTCCCCTTCTAAAAGAAGAAAAATTCTTTTATATCTCAACAAAATGAAAATTGATATTATTATGTTACAGGAGACCCACCTATGCCCAGATGAGGTTGTGAAACTCAATATGTTAAACTGGCAGGTCCTTGGATAGAGCACGTGTAACTCTAAGGCCAGGGGGGATGACTATTCTAAGTAAAAAACAATTAACAATTAGAAGTAATATCCACTCTATCTGATCCCGAGGGAAGATATATAGTGCTCCAAATTAAGTTCAAGGTACATACTTATGTGTTATGCAACATTTACGCCCCAAACACTTATTCCAAAAAAAATTTGCAGAGGATTTTGGCACTCCTTACTCTCGTACCCTTTAATATTTGGCGGAGATTTTAATCTTATTTCCTCTGCTATACTGGATAAATCACAACCCTCTAAAATCGCTCCCGAAATTTGGAATTCCTTTACTGGCCAAAAGATTACAAGCTATAGATGATTGTAGAGCCCTGAACCCTACTGAACGAGAGTACACCTGCCTATCGGCTGCACACAGACTCTTTCAAGGATAGACTATATCCTGATCTCCCAGTCTCTTCTTCCTAATTTACAGATATCCAAAATAGAAACAATTGCCATCTCTGACCATGCCTTAACATCAATTACTCTATGCATTACAGACGAAGCATCTATACCTAAAATTTGGAAATTCCCATCGTACTTGGCAAATGCCACCAAATTTAGAGATAGGTTAGAAACAGCCTGGGAAGAATACAGTCTCAATAATATCTCCCATCTGGATACAGACCCTATTTTATTTTGGATGACAGCGAAGTCTGTACTCAGAGGAAATATTATATCATATGTCTCCTCGGTCAACAAAAAATACGCTTCTCAGTATTTAGACGCCCAATCCTCACTGACTGCAGCATTTCAGCAATATAAATCCCACCCTACCCCATTAACAAAGCAGTCTTCTCTCTTAGCCAAAACACATTTCCATGACTTTATGGCCCAAATGGGTTACAAATATTTATTTTCTGTCAGTTATCGCTTCCATAAGTTTGGAAACAAGACGGGGAAACTTTTAACCAATCTTCTTAATGGTTTGCGACCTCCTATGATAACACAACCTTTACAAACTCCTCAGGGCTCTCTCACCACTAATAATGCGGAGGCAGCAGAAGTTCTCCGGGCTTTCTATATTAATCTTTACTCTGAGTCTGAGACACCCCAGACAACAGCCTTTGACAGTACAGATGTTCCTTCTGATTCTTGGAATAATCTGCCTTTCCCAAAACTTTCCCCTGAATCAGGCCAATCACTCACAGCCCCAATTTCCCTTGAGGAAATACAGCATACGATTAAACATATTAAAAGGAATAAAGCTCCTGGCCCAGACGGCTTTAGCGGAGATTTCTACTAAATACTCCTACCTAGAATAGGTGACACTTTAGTGACGGTCCTCAACTCCCTTCTTAAATCCCCTAAGTTACCCCTCCATTTTAATACAGCCATTCTAAAAGTAACTCCTAAACCTGGCAAAGATCTCACATTACCTGGCTCCTATTGTCCCATATCCCTTCTTAATTCAGATTACAAATTACTCACTAAAATTATTGCAGACTGTTTGAAAATCCTTCTTCCTGGGCTCATCCACCCAGATCAAACAGGCTTTATCTGGGGACGTTACTCAGAGGTAAATGTTCGGAGAGTTCTTACTGCTGTTTCTGAGGCTAATGTTTCTACCACAACGCAAGATCATATGATTCTTTCCCTAGATGCTGAAAAAGCATTTGACCTGGTAAAGTGGTCACACTTATTTAACACCCTCTCACATTTTGGCTTTCCAGATTTGTTTATTCAAAATCTTAAATTGTTATATTCCTCACCTCAAACCCAAATCTCTTGTAATGGCTATCTTTCTCCCCCATTCACGATTCAAAAAGGAACTAGGCAGGGCTGTTCTCTCTTCCTGCTCCTCTTTGCCATAGCATTAGAACCTGTGGCTATTGCTTTAAGGGCTTCCCCCGTTTTCAATGGTATTGGGGTTGGAGACGTGGAGATGAGGATAGCCCTGTTCGCCGATGACATGTTGTTCATCTCTGACCCAGAAAACTCAATTCCCGAAATTTTACGAATAATTGGGTCTTATGGAGGTCGAGCTGGATACCGAATAAATATCGACAAATCGGAACTATTGTTCCTGCACAAACAACCTCAGTCATTCCCTCTAGCTTCTCCCATTGCTGCATTTAAATGTACATCCACGAAAAATAACCTATCTTGGGATCCAAATTCCTGTAGACATATCCCTTTTATATAAAGAAAACTTCTCCCCTGTTATTACTAAAATTAACACTTTACTAGATAATTGGAAACTAATCCCTCTCTCTATCTTAGGAAGGGCAGCAGTAATTAAGAGTATTATTTTTCCTAAAATATTTTATATAATGCAAATGTTACCTATTAGTCTTTCCAAAAAAGACATTCTTCGTCTTCGGCAAATTATGACACGTTTTATTTGGAAGTCTAAATAAACTCATGGCTTCTAAACAATTAGGGGGTATTGGGATCACAGACTGCTGCCTTTACTCTTGCAGTTCTTTTTAAATATGTTGCTGACTGGCTGTTAGAAAGTGACAAATAAACAATTGGACAGAGCTGTATTCTCCCCATATTCTCCAGGAGCTTTACTACACTCCAAACCCTCTGACATACCCTCCCGTATACTCCAAAACCCTTTGTTTCATGATATCTATTTTGCCTGGCGGTCTTTAAATCGCAAATTTCAGAGGAACTATTTAACATCCCCTTATATCCCACTATGGGGAAACCCCTCTTTTCCACCATCTCTGTCAAACACACATTTTCTAACATGGAGAGATAAGGGTTTATCAAGTTCCTCAAAAGTTTTTGACACAGGGGTCGGATTACTTCAATTCTCTGAATTTAAATTGACATATGACCTCCCACAGACAAATTTTTATATGTACCTGCAAACCCGACATTATTTACAATCCTTACCCCCACCTATTGATACTAATTCAAAATTAGATATAGATCCGCTCCACATTTCGTATTAAATATTTATACGCTTTAATAATAGAGATCTCCTCACAGTCCAATTGGGATAAGCTATTGACTCAGTGGCGGAGAGATATCCCTTCCCTCTCTGGAGCTACACAGATTCACAAACACTATGCTTCTACCATGAAAATACTCAATTCCTCCTATTTACAAGAAGTCCATCTGCGTTCAGTACAGAGGGCATATATCTCTCCGGCACTGCATGCCCGATTTAACCCCACACACACTGGAGCATGTTACAAATGTCATATCAGCTCAGCCTCCTGTTTTCACTGTATATGGGAGTGCAGGAAAGTTAGATGTTTCTGGAATAAGGTTATAGCCTTCATTAATAGAACATTCTCGGTTCATGTACTACCAGACCCAGTAGTGTGTTTATGTATCAATTTTTCTGGATGGGATTTGGGCCCTTTTAGAAATTCCCCAATACCCATCCTTACCATGTTGTTGACGGTCTCAAAAAAAATAATTCTAAAGCATTGGGTTTCTTGCTCATCCCCATCTCTTGCTGAAGTAAGAGGGAAGATTCTTCAAATCCTATATTTAGATAGAAAATCTGCACAGGCGGACCCAGAAAAAGGCGTCATGGGATTCTACAAAAAGTGGGGTCCTTATATTGACAAGTTGGAAAATAATATTCAGAATCAAATATTTAGTGTTTTTGATAAGACGGAGTGGCACCTCCACAGACAACTGCTACAGAATTTATAAACCTGTTTATGTAATAGTCTTTATTGCAAGGTATCTAGGCTAAGACACTCAGAGATTTATGTATAGTTCATTTAACTATCTCAGACCGCCCCCCCCCTCCTCTTTCTACCCCCCTCCCCACTATCCTCTTGTGTGCTCCCCCCCTCCCCCCTCCTTATTTATTTTTCTTCTTTTGTTTTGGAATTTAATATTTGTGTATATTGTGCTGATGGGATTGCAACCTTTCATCATATGCATCATTTTGAATGTTAGCAACAGGCTAGGTAAGCCAAGTGTTCACGGTAATAGATGCACTTTTGTTATTCATCTATAATATTTGCAATCTGATTTACACTGCATTGTTTTGATGTTAATCTGAGAACTATAATAAAATAGATTTAAAAAAAAAAAATAAAATTGTATGTGGTAAGTATTTTAATTTATTTTATTTTTATTTAGAACAGTGTCAAATCCAGAGCGGGCAATAGAGGTGGGTGGCCAGCAGCATCCACCAATCAGAATGCTCAGTGAATGGCTGCTCCTGACAAATAGGCAGAAGATGCTGTCTGGCTGCTCCAATTGTGTGGTCTAATGCAATGAGTGATCAGGCAGTATCCAGTGTCTGCCTCTCGGCCTCCGGTCATATCTGCACCTGCCAGTGATATAGAATCTAGGCAGGAATTTTCTGGTAATGGGAGTAGATCCTATTAAATAGACGGCCTGTCTGTAGGAATTCTGTTTCTGTAGTTCTCACTTGATGGCCATAGTGGTGTCTTGGTGTATGCAGTGATCTGCTGATTGTATGCAGTGATATGGAAAGGGAGAGACGGAGATATTCGTGAAGAAACGTTGCAGAGCAAGTGCAGTGCTCTTACAGATAAACAAGTCCTCTATTACAGTAAAATAGCACCTGATGAGGAACTGCGCTTTTACCAATCAAAACATCACATGTGACATGGCAGATTCAATAATGATATCAGGACACACTATATATGTCTTTAATAATGTAAAATTAAATTAAACATACAGATAACCACACTATTCATATGCACATGGGCATCATATAAATACATATAGAGTTGAGGAATATAATATAACTGTATTGTATATAAAATACCAGGTTGGGTATGATATCCCGACACTTGGGTTGCCGGCTGTCAATATACTGACAGCGGCATCCTGATGCAGGGGAACGATAAAGCTGGCCACACACAGTGATATTTTACCCGATCTTGACGATTCCAACACATTGGAACAACAGATCGTGTAAAATATGGCCAAATTGAGAGTAAATCGTGAGTTCCCACTCACGATGCGATGCGCGTCCCCGCTGGTCGCACATCGCATCGTCAGATCTGCCGTGCAGTAGGGCAGATCTGACAATCTGGGACACAATGCACTGGGGAAATAAAAAAATTAAGATGCAAGATAGATCTTAAGTCAGATTGGATGCTTTTTACTCCAAATCATGTGTAGAGCTGCCGGGGGAGACTTCAGGGGAAATTGCGCACATTGTGGGATCGTGTGCAGATCGCTATGTGTGTGGGCACCTTTAGTACTGTTCCCCTGCCCTATTTACCTCCTAACCCTCCTTTCTGGCACCCTGATACAAACCCTTCCCTCCCCGCATCCTAACCCTCCGGTAAGTGCCTAAACCTTACCCTCCCCTCTTAGTGCCTAACCCTAACCTCCCCCCCCCCCCTCCCGCAGCCTAACCCGAACTCCCCCCGGGACGCCTAAACCTAACCCTGTCTTGAGCCACAATATGGGGAGGAAAGGTCCTTTTGTGCTACCCTCAGACAGACAGGTAATCCTCTGCATATGAACTATGCTCAGCTGTATTTACATTCTTTACTTACAGGCACGTTATTAGTATTCAAAATAATCACATCTTACTACCTAGCATACCATAGAGATGGCATTGTTTTGTCACACAGACATTTAGCATTGTACTAAAGCAATATGTACCCTATGGGGTGTATTTAGTAAATTGCAGGTTTTTAGAAGTGGACACGTTGCCCATAGCAACCAATCAGATTCAAGCCATTATCTTATAGAAGGTGCTAGATAGATAAATCTGATGGTTGCTATGGGCAACAACTCCACTTCTAAAAACCTGCACTTTAGTAAATATACCCCTTATAGAACATTTATTATCTGCACCATATTATTAATAATGGACTTTGTTGTATACTCAGGTGACTGCTCAGGATGTGCGGAAGGATAGTCCTATGCTCTTCAAGTTCCGTGCCAAATTTTACCCAGAGGATGTGTCTGAGGAGTTGATCCAGGATATAACCCAGAGACTCTTCTTTCTACAAGTAAAGGAAGGAATCCTGAATGATGACATCTACTGTCCCCCAGAGACCGCAGTGCTCCTAGCCTCTTATGCTGTACAGGCCAAGTATGGCGATTTTAACAAGGATGTGCAAAAGCCAGGCTATTTGTCCCAGGACAAAATTCTTCCTCAGAGGTATGAGTGCATAGAATATTTTTTATTTTTGCCTACTTTAGAGTACTTGGTATTGTAATCTGGATTAGACTGGCAAATACTTTTTTCTACTTCAGGGTCCATAGGGTATCCACAGGATACCTTGGGGTATAGGTGATGACGTCAGGCATCGGGCACCATAGAGTTAAGCTTTCAGCCTCCCAGGATGCACTAGGGTCCCCCTCCTATACCCCGCCCCCGAGCAAAGGCATCCCAGTTTCGTTTGGTGCCCGGCCGGAGTCGGATGCACCTGTTTAGAGGGGGGCTAGAATTGGCCCCTGAAGTTTTCTACAAGCAGCTGTGGCTGCTCATCTGGATGTACAACATGGACAGTCAGTACTGACGTCCATGCTGTCTTCCCTACACCCCCGCCGGTACCAGAACGCCGGTACTGATCCGGGGATGATGGTAGGCATCTGGGGTCACAGCTAGCGGTGACCCCAGATGTTTGGGGCCATGGCCGGATTCAAGGGGGCAGCGGGGTCCCGCGGTGGGTCCCTGCTGAACACATGGTCCAGAGTCCTCAGGCAGGGGGCTCTCTGGGGACTGGCTGCAGCGTGGAGCCATGTTTCGGACCTGCGCTTCCACTACCCCCCTGGGACAGCGAACCGCAGCTGAGCAGTAGCGCTGCGGCATCCCAGGGGTTAATTGCATGCCAGGGAAGCGCGCCTTCCCTGTAACACAGCCGGCGCCTCCCCCGCTGCACACAGCCCTCTCCGCTCTGCTGACTGGCCCTGTGGCAGCGCTCCTCCCCCAGGCCGGCCTCCTCTCTGCTCCTCGGTGACCATCTTTTGCTGGAAGCATGGTGAGCGCTGCTGGACGCTGAAGATCGGTGGCATCGCGGTCTGGGTCCCCCAGCATACCTCTCCTCCGTTGGTTCAGGTCTGTGTATGCAGTGCTGTGTCCTACCAGGCTCTGTGTCGCGTAGTTGAGAATCAGCGCTGATAGTGCAGGAATTGATTTCTTTGCATTGTATGTGACTTCTGCTAGCGTCTGCTGCCTGTACTTTCACTTTCTACTGTCAGCCTTTTCACTGTCCCTGTTCTTCTTATGCTAAAGTCCTTGCGGTGCGGTGCTTGCAGGGTGGTTCTCCCGCTATACTAACAAATATCAGTGAGAGGGGTCACATACTTACCATCATGTCTGAGAGTGACTTTCCTCTCCAGCTTTTGTATACTAAGTGTAAGGTACCAATAGCGGAGGGGGAGGGTAACGCGGAGGGGCTATGTCGGCAGTGTTATTTATTGGAACGGCCAATTACTGTCACGGCTCCGGTACAGGAGCCGCCCTGGGCTTGTTTCGCCAAAGCGCTTACAACCCTCGTGGGCCAGTTAGCTCCGCAGCCTACCTTCCCACAGATGGGATTCTCCCAGTAGTCAGTGGTGTCGTCGCCCATGCAGGGTTTCCCGAGACAATTGATGGTACCCCACAGTCTCCCTATTTCCCCTCCTCAGGTCTCTCAGGAGATTCGCTGAAAAGCTCTGTACAGCATTTGTCGGACGAGTTACAAGGGGAGTCTGTGTTGCGGCCTCACAAGCGGCCGGTGGCGTCTGTGTCTGCTCCTTATGAGGATGACGACGGGACGTCCGATGATGGGGAGATTCTGGATCTTCCTGACCAAGAACCTCCCCGTACTAAAGAGTCGGACGCTAAGTCTAAGGTTTATTTTCCTGGCCTTATTCGTGCAGTCCGCACTGCTTTAGTTATTGAGGATGATGAGCCTCCAGTGTCAAAATCCAAATATGCCTTTTTCAAGGATGTTAAGGGTGACGCCACAGTGTTTCCTCTTTCGGGTCAATTAGTGGACCACTTAGAGGAGACGTGGAAACATCCAGGCAAACGGTATCAGCCTCAAAGGCGTTTAGCAGTGGTGTATCCGTTTGCAGACAATTATTTTGCTAAGTGGGAATCCCCGCCACAGGTGGATTCACATGTGACACGCCTGGTCTGAAGTGCCGCGTTGCCCATGCCCTCCATGTCCTCCTTAAAGGATGCCACGGACCGTAAGGTGGAAATCCGCCTAAAGTCAGTTTATTCCCTTGCGGGGGGGCAGCCAGGCTACCCATTTGTTGGGTAGCCAGAGCTATGGAGCGCTGGGCAGATACTTTAGAGGCGTCTTTCGATTCCGACTGTTCGGCTGAACAGACCGAGTTGATAGGCAATCTCAGGGATTCGGCCACTTACATTAACGAAGCGGCTTTAGATATCAGTACCCTGACCTCACGGATTTCTTCGGCTGCAGTGGCGGCTCGTTGCACCTTATGGTTGCGATCTTGGAAGGCGGACGCTGATTCCAAAAAGGGCCTGGAAGCCTTGCCTTTTAATGGAGAAGTCCTATTTGGTCCGGATCTGGACAAAATTGGAGCCACGCTGGCGGCAGCCAAATCCGCGTGTCTCCCGTCTGCTGCAGTTCCTTCCAGTTCAGATACGTCGTCCTTTCGGCCTTACAGGGCCCAGGGTAGGCCTAAAGCACAGTCCCTTCCCCGACAGGCTGGCCCCAAGAAGTCGGCCAAGCCCCGGAAGCAGGCCTGGAGTACCAGATGTCCGGCCCCTAAGTCCGATGACAAACCTGCGGCCTGACGGTCCGGGCCTCCCTTTGGGGGATCCCAAAGTGGGAGGCCGCCTGCTACGGTTCGCCCAGTGTTGGTCGGTAACCACGACAGACAGTTGGGTTCACAAGGTGGTTTCTCACGGGTATGCCCTCTCCTTCCGGCACAGGCCCCCGTCCCGATTCTTCACCAGGGGCCTTCCATCAGACCGGAACAAAGCCACGGAAGGTTTTGCACACTATGCTCCAGGCTGGGGTTATAGTGCCTGTTCCTTTTACCCAGAGGGCCCTGGGTTTCTATTCCAATCTGTTTTTGGTGCAGAAACCCAATGGGTCGTACCGTCCGATACTCAACCTCAAAGCACTCAACAAGTCTATGCGGGTGCCGAGGTTTCGATGGAGACCCTACGGTCCATCATTCTGGCGCTGGAACTTGGGGATTACATGGTGTCGTTGGACATATAGGACGCTTATCTGCACGTCCCTATTCATTCGCGCCATCAACAGTTCCTCAGGTTTGCAATCCGCAACAATCACTTCCAGTTCCGGGCGTTACCTTTTGGCTTGGCGACAGCACCACGTGTGTTCACCAAGGTGATGGCGGTCATGGCGGCTTCCCTGCGGCTGCAGGGAGTCCGCATGTTGCCGTACTTGGACGACCTACTGTTGGTAGCAGGATCTCCGGAGCTCCTTCTACACCATTTGGATCTGACGATTGCAGTACTGCAACGGCACGGCTGGTTGATAAACTTGCAAAAGTCCACCTTGATCCCGTCTCAGAGGATCCTGCACCTCGGAGCCTTGTTGGACTCCAGTCAGCAGAGGATCTTTGTGACGGGGGAAAAGATCTCTGCCTTGCAATTGAGGGTGCGCAGTTGTCTGCAGAGTCGCAGTGTGTCTCTTCACTCGGCAATGAGGTTACTGGGCTCCATGGTGTCCGTATTCGACATGGTGGAATATGCCCAGTTTCACTCCAGACCTCTGCAGCAATTGATCCTGTCCAATTGGAATGGACTGCATCAGAGTCTCAAATCCCAGACGATGGTGCTCACTCTGGAGGTTTGCCTGTCCCTTGCCTGGTGCTTACAGACGACCAATCTCAACAAGGGTCGTCCGTTTTGGGTGGCGAACTGGGTCCTGTTGACAACGGATGCCAGTCTTCGGGGCTGGGGAGCGGTCACAGGTCCACACTTGTTCGAGGGCAGATGGACTCAGGCGGAAAAGGAGCTTGGAACTCCGCGCCGTTTTCAATGCTCTCCAGCAAGCTCATCGGGTTCTCCAGGGTCATCCCGTGCAGGTCCAATGGACAACGCCACCACCGTGGTCTACATAAATTGGCAAGGAGGAACCCGAAGTCGGGCAGCACTCGTAGAGGTGTCCCGCATCCTGATCTGGGCGGAGCGCAATCTCCCGGCCTTATCAGCGGTATTCATCCTGGGAGTCCTCAACTGGGAGGCCGACTTTCTCAGTCGTAAGGACGTTCATCCGGGAGAATGGTCTCTGCACCAGGACGTCTTTCAACTTCTGGTGGACAGGTGGGGTCTTCCAGAGATTGACCTCATGGCGTCACGGCACAGCAACAAGTTGTCGGTGTACGGGTCTCGCACAAGAGACGAAAAGGCGTCTCTGGTGGATGCTGTGTCCGTCCGGTGGACGTTCCGGTTCGTGTCTGTTTCCTCCGTTTTCCCTTCTTCCACGGGTAATCCGGAAATTCAAACAGGAAGGAGGGACGCTCCTGTTGATGGCTCCCGCATGGCCCAGACGGCACTGGTTCTCAGACCTTCAGGGTCTGTCCGTGGACAGTCCTCTGCAGTTGCCGCTACGGCCGGACCTTCTGTCACAGGGTCCTTGTCTTCACCCGGACCTGACTCTGCTGTCTTTGACGGCGTGGCTGTTGAGACGCCCATGTTAAGGTCCAGGGGGTTTTCCAGCTCTGTAGTACGAACTATGCTAAGAGCTCGGAAACAGTCATCAGCAAGAATATACCATCGTGTGTGGCATACGTTCTTCCACTGGTGTCGAGCAGTGCATAGCGCGCATTGTCAGCGACATAGCGTGTACACACTAGACAATGTGCCTGATATGTCGTCCGATAGTGTGTACACGGCATAAGACTAGTGATTCAATGGTAACTCTGTTTGTTTAGAATGTTATTCTAAGTTGTCCAGTGGATATGCAAAAGAAGCAGAAAAAAAAATTACTGTTACTGGGGTGGCAACGTTTTTCACTTCAGGTGCTAGACCATCGACCTTCCAAGCCGAAAAATTTTTCAGAGTGCCACCCAATTACAAACATTGGAGGCACACAGTCCCCCCTTCTTGAGCAGGACATCTCTCCTAACTGTTTTTGCAGTCGAATGAAAGTCTTGCCTAGGTATGCCAGTCACCCAAATTCAGTACTTCCCCACCAGAATATTATGCTCTACTACCTGTTCTTGAAGCTTCACTACCTGTGAATTCTTATGGTCAGTTGGTGATTGTCTGGGTCCTGGAATATTGGTGCCCTGTTTGGCAAAAATGGAAAGGTACATGAAATACAGACAGCCTAACAATGAGTGTATATTTTTGCCGTCAACAAGCCACGAAGTTCAATCAATAGCACCGATGTTAGGTCTCCCTACCAACAACGAGCCCTAGGGTTCACATACTGTACATTGGGACTGTGCGTATAGGTCAGGTGGTGTGCTGGCCCACAGATGATATCCGGCCAATTGTAGAAGAGAGAGGTGGGCATACTCGGACTGTGAGCGGGCATTAATGGAGAGATGGATCTCAGAGCTCCTTTCCTCTCGCTGTGGCATCCAGCAACATAACTGGCTGGCCCCAGGGGAGGTCCTGCAGAGGGCCATCTGAAACAGCCTCGTTTGCTAACCCGTGATCTATCCTAAGACATTAAGCTTACTTGTCTTGACACGTATATTTAACAATCTGAATGTGTACAAGACAAATTTGTTTAGAGAGAAAGGACATGGATTAAGTACAATAATTGCAATACTATATTGTACTATGCATGTCCTCTTAAAACTGTGCTAATAATGCTACTTACTCTACTATCCCCTTGGGGTTCTACGAGAATTGCAGCATATGTAAGACTTATACACACAAAACATGTTTCTAAAAGATTAAATCTATAGCTGGGTACACATTAGCCGATGTGTACCCAGCGTGATATCGCTGGCGACGGGACCTGGCATGCGGCAAATGCATACACACTTGCCATTTTCAATGGGGGAGAGGGACATGTCATGCTGCATTCTGTAGCATGGGGAAGCAATCGGGAAGCCGACTGCCTAAATACCGGCAGCCGGCTTCCCGACTGTCATATCCCGGCAATGGTGAAATGCCGGGCGTCTAGATGTAGACGCCCGCATTTCCCTGACGCCGGGAGACAGGTGCCCGGCATCCCGATCGTAGCCGCCGGGGGGGGGAGGGT
This sequence comes from Taudactylus pleione, assembly GCA_031769625.1. NCBI lineage: Eukaryota > Metazoa > Chordata > Amphibia > Anura > Myobatrachidae > Taudactylus > Taudactylus pleione. The sequence goes on along the minus strand of JAUIMM010000350.1, from coordinate 5,817,317 downwards.
TAGGTTTAGGGCTCCCGGGGGGGACTTGGGGTTAGGCACCCCCCGGGAGGGTTAGGGTTACTCTAGAGGGAGGGAGGGTTAGGCTAGGGGGAGGGAGGGTTAGGGTTAGGCACCCCCGGGGGGGACTTAGGGTTAGGCACCCCCCCCGGGGGCCTTAGGTTTAGGCAGCGGGGAAGGGGGTGGTTAGGGTTAGGCACTTGGGGGGGAAGTTAGGGTTAGGCACCCCTAAGGATGGTTAGGGGGGTTCGGTTAGGTTAGTAGATACTTACCTATCCACGATCGGGATTTCCAACGCTGTCGGGCTTCCGCTGCTTCTAACTCTGCTCTTGTCGGGCTGCCGCTGACGGGAATCGAACCGCCCATACCCATTCCCTAAAATGACATAGTTGGAAACATTCCCCGTCAGCCCTGCAGTAGGGCCAACGGGCGATGACGTTAACGACCCGTGGGAGCACGCATATCATGGGTACAGACTAGACTATGTAATGTATGTGTCGCTCCGATTTGCGGGAACGGAGAACTTATCGTCTAGTGTGTACCCACCTTAACTCGTGGTAGCAGTGACCTATATTAAATATAAAATATTTCATTATGCAGTCAGGTTTTCAGCTCCACATTCAGACAACATATCAAATACCTTACTGAGGCTATTATGTACACTTACACTGAGCAAGTTAGGCAACAATATTATATCACTAGGTATACAATAACAGTAAACCGGACTTGTACACAGGCTTGCTATATATTAAGAGAAACTGATGTTTCTGCTCTTTAAAGAATGGGGTAATGTTGTATATGTAACATAGTACAGGTTGAGTCTCCCATATCCAAAATGCTTGGGACCAGGGGTATTTTGGATAACGGAATATTCCGTATTTTGGAATAATTACATATCATAATGAAATATCTTGGGAATGGGACCCCAATATACACACAGAATGCATTTGTATGTTATATACACCTTATACACACAGCCTGCAGGTCATTTTATACAATATTTTCAATAATTTTGTGGCTCAAGCAAAGTTTGTGTACATACATGAAATAAATTTATGTTTCATTTACACCCTATACACACAGCCTGAAGGTAATTTTATACAATATTTGTAATAATTTGTACCTTAGACAAAGTTTGTGTACATTGAACCATCAAAAATGAAAGGTTTTATTATCTCAGTCATGCCAAAATTATTCCGTATTTCGGAATATTCCGTATTTCGGAATATTTGGATATGGGAGACTCAACCTGTATAAGCAAATGAGAGGCTAATCCTGAAACCCCCTATGCTCAGCACCTACTGCTTTGTGTCCGAAGCAATTAACAGCTGTCCGGTATAGCAGAGAAGAAAGGTGAGGTTGTTTCAGCTGTCTGTGGTATGTTAGCCGAGGTGGTCTCTGTTACAATGCATTGCAGAGAACTACCATAGGACCAAATGAGAGAGCGTGAAAAGGAGGGAGAGGAAAGTACCTGTGTACCAAGTGTGGTGTGGATCAGCATTCCTCTCGGCTGCAGGTTCAGATCCCCGTCAGCGCCCATGGGAACTTCAAGAGACCCGCGTTTCGCCACGCTAATGGAGCTTGTTCACCTCTCAGCCTGGGTGGTTGGTTTTGATTATATATTACTTTATAATTTTTTATGAACCTGTGCAGGATACAAACCCATTGATGCCCAGGGCATATTAAAGCACTGATGCCTTTTGCGCAGCCTGTGAATTTGACAGGAAACTGTCGAACACACCTACTGTATTAGTTACTGATTTTACAGAACCAGCCTGTGCAAAATCTTTGGCGCTGTCTGTTTCTGAGCTCACATAGCTTGCTGCACACACTCTGGTTATGTAAGTGTATAGAACCTCCCTTCAACTTCTTTCACTGATTTCCTCGGCGAATAACTCCTGAATGCACTTGGCGAGCAATTACTTTGTCCCTCAGTGATGCCTCTATCCGATCCGACTAGGGTACTAAGGCAACGCAGGTCCCTATTTAATGTTTCCTCCTCACGTGATAGGTCTCAGAACAGCCAAAGATCTGTCTTGGTTCCATTTTGTTCTGTTTTTTAATTCTCTTATGAAGGGTGTAAGGTTGCGGAGAAATCAATCACTGAGGATTGCTCAATATTTGACAAGAACAATGCTGTTTAAATAATATTAAAAACCATATATTGATAATTCATGTAAAAGGTGGTAAAGTCTAGCAATAGTGATGAAACCTGCAGTGGAAGCCTAGCTGACTATCCATGTCCTAGAATTAAGATTGGTACTAAAAGCGCAAGTTAAGGAACATATTCAGTAGCAGGGAAAACCCATAAGTCACACAACACCAAAGTGGTGGATCGGTCATCAGAGATGCACAAAGAAGGAAAACCCATGGGATCATGCTTTGGGCAGAAGAAAATGATATGTCAATATTGGAAGTGTTCATCCCAGAGATGGAAAACTGGGAGTCTGATTACCTCAGCAGGCATATTTACATAGATTGTAGAGAGATAAGGTCAGACAGACATCTACATGATGGCATCCTGAGTCCAAACACGAGGTGATCCAAATCTGCTCAAGGACAAGGGAGCCATAGTAGAGCGTGTCAGACTTTTTGCAGGGTGTTACTTGCGTGTCTTCCTATATAGTGGTGTTCTTTGGACTAGTTATTTTGTTCAACCTAATGTTCTTCTAAGTTTTTACTTTAAGTAGTAATTATTGTACCGAGAAACGGGAATCTCTTCCTTCATTGGATATCATTCGGGTATTGAACATTTATCACAAGGTCACTTAACTACAAGAAAACTCGTCCTATATTGGCGTTATCCTGGACTCTTCTCTCTCCTTCAAACAACATATCCAGAACCTCTCAAAAATATCAGACCCTATCTCACCCAAGATGCTACTAAAACCCTCATACACTCACTGGTCATCTCAAGATTGAACTACTGTAACTTCCTCCTATCTGGCCTCCCCAAATCCCATCTCTCCAGTCTGTCTAAAATACTGCTGCTCGGCTCATCTTCCTCTCCAAATGCTCTACATCTGCCTCCCCTCTCCTACACGCCCTCCACTGACTCCCCTTCCCTTTCAGAAACCAATTCAAGGTACTCACCCTCGCTTACAAAGCCCTCTCCCAATCTTCTTCCATTTATATCTCTGATCTAATTTCCCTTCACTCTCATGTCCGCCCTCTTCGTTCAACTAATGCACGTCGCCTTTCATGCCAACTGACTACTTCCTCTCACTCTCGCCTCCAAGATATTGCCCGTGCTGCTCTGCACCTTTGGAACTCCCTCCCTCTCCCTATCAGACTCTCCACCTCTCTACCATCATTCAAACGGGCTCTTAAGATCCACTGCTTCATTAAAGCCTTCCAGCTCCCATCCTAACTTGCTGCTATATGCTCCTTCCTCCCAGTCTATTCCATCTGTGTCACACCTGTTTGTCTGTGCTTCCCTTTTAGAATGTAAGCTCTTACGAGCAGGGCCCATTACCCTTTTTTGTTTCTCCCTACTTTACTTTCATCTACTTCTTACTCCCCACTAGGGCACCTAACACTTAGTTGCTTACGCTCTGCTGCTTATGTGGGTGTTATGGTCACTAATGTAGCAATGTAGCTTATGTCCTTGTCCTGTATTGTACTGTAAGTCTTTGGTCCCCTATTTGTTTATATACTTTGTAAGGCGCTGCGGAACACTTGTGGTGCCATATAAATAAATAAATTATAATAATATATTATGCATCAAATTAGACTATAGCTAGTTGGATCACTTCTGCCATTCAGGACATTAGGGCAGGGAAACCTGCTCCTTACAATGTGTAGGCACATTCTACCAGATTGCTGGGCTCCTCGTGGGTATTTGTTGTGTGGCCACATAGTCCTCAGTGCATAGAGGGTGTTGGACACTACAGCATTGAGTGTAACCAAGTAAAGGGGCAGCATTGGGTCATTCTCATGGTCCAGTATCCCCCAAATGAATTAAAGAGAGAATGTTATTTCTTTTTGTTAGTTTTTTTTTTTTTCTTTCTCTAAATCCATTAAGGGACTCTCAGCTCCTACTCATTTACCCTTTTTTGTTCAGGTTTTAAGTAAATTTTTTATTTTTTCTCGTGAATGTTGTTCTTTCTCAAGTTCTGTCCTGTGGGTTTTGGATAAAATTTTGAGTGTTCCCTTCTGGGAGGGTATGTATAGGAGCGAGAGGAGCATAAAACATTTAATATTTTAATGTGGCCAAATCCTATTTAGGAGAGGAAAAAAATCCTGTTATCACTGCCCACTTAGTGGCACCAACATTATGGTCCTTGATATTTATAATAGATTTTTCATCAAAATATCTATTTTTCTCTTTATTCCCATTAATCCAGATTTTATTTATTTTATCTAGAGTTTTAGAGCAGCACAAACTTTCAAAAGACCAATGGGAGGACAGAATCCATGTCTGGCATGAAGAACATCGGGGCATGCTAAGGTAAGACCACTGTATGTAGAGTTAGAACACAAATGTAAACCAGGCAGGTGGAGATCCTCTTCTAAAGAAAATACTGATAAGTACAATTTCATTGCAATGACAATGAAATGGTTATACTTGAATGACCTCTAAAACAGTAGTCTTGGTTGTTGCAGATTGATTTGATAGTTGTGCTGAATGAACAGAACCTTTTGTTTTTTTAAAGAACAATCTTCAATAATATTGACTCTCTGTTTACTTATATACAAGCAATCTGTAGCCAGATGTTAGTTCAGTGGCATTTGTGCATCCTTGTAAGGATAGCATTTGGAGCTTAAAGAGGCATATAAAGCTTTAAATATGGGTCTCATCTTCTCGTCATAGATGTGCAAGCTACAAAGCACTGCACATAACAGTGGCCAAAATGTAAATAAAATAAATAAAGATGAACACACAGGGTGGGGAGGTGCCTGCGCAAGAGAGTTTACACTCTAATGGGAAGGGGGTAGAGCTGAGATAAGAACGGAGGTGTGTGGCTCAGAGTGGATTTGGGATGATTGTGAGGTTGTACCATCATATTAATGGATGATTTTTCACAGAGAGCTCAAATGTTTGAACGCCATAAGTGGGTAACGGAAAAGTTTTAATGTCAAATACATTAAAAGAAGTGCAGGTCAGTGGAAGATCTACAGTGCATCCAGAAAGTTTTCCACATTTTGTTATGTTACAGCCTTATTCCAAAAAGGAATAAATTAATTTTTGTTCTCAAAATTCTACAAACAATTCCTTATAATGACAACGTGTACTTTTTTTGAGATTTTTGCAAATTTAGTTTAAAAAAAAATAAGTATTCACAGCCTTTGCTTAATACTATGTTGATGCACCTGTGGCAGCAATTACAGCTTCAAGTCTTTTTGAGTATGATGCCACAAGCTTGGCACACCTATCTTTGGGCAGTTGCGCCCATTCCTCTTTGCAGCACCTCTCAAGCTCCATCAGGTTGGATTGGAAGTGTTGGTGCACAGCCATTTTCAGATCTCTCCAGAGATGTTCAATCAGATTCAAGTCTGGGCTCTGGCTGGGCCACTCAAGGACATTCACAGAGTTGTCCTGTAGCCACTGCTTTGATATCTTGGCTGTGTGCTTAGGGTCGTTGTCCAAGTCTGAGGTCAAGAGCACTCTGGAGCAGGTTTTCATCCAGGATGTTTCGGTATATTGCTGCATTCATCTTTCCCTCAATCCTGACTAGTCTCCCAGTTCCTGCCGCTGAAAAACATCCCCACAGCATGATGCTGCCACCACCATGCTTCACTGTAGAGATGGTATTGGCCTGGTGATTAGCAGTGCCTGGTTTCCTCCAAACATAACGCCTGGCATTAACGCCAAAGAGTTCAATCTTTGTCTCATCAGACCAGAGAATTTTGTTTCTCATGGTCTGAGAGTCCTTCAGGGGCATTTTGGTAAACTCCAGGCAGGCTGCCATGTGCTTTTTACTAATAGTGGCTTCCGTCTGGCCACTCTACCATACAGGCCTGATTATTGGATTGCTACAGAGATGGTTGTCCTTCAGGAAGGTTCTTCTCTCTCCACAGAGGAATGCTGTAGTTCTGACAGAGTGACCATCGGGTTCTTGGTCACCTCTCTGACTAGGGCCCTTCTCCCCCGATCGCTCAGTTTAGACGGCCGACCAACTCTAGGAAGAGTCCTGGTGGTTCCGAACTTTTTCCATTTACAGATAATGGAGGCCACTGTGCTCATTGGGACCTTCAAAGCAGCAGATATTTTTCTGTACCTTTCACCAGATTTCTGCCTCTAGACCATCCTGTTTTGGAAGTCAACAGACAATTCCTTGGACCATGCTTGGTTTGTGCTCTGACATGCACTGTCAAGTGTGGGACCTTATATAGACCAGTGTATGCCTTTCAAAATCATGTCCAATCAACTGAATTTACCACAAGTGGACTCCAATTAAGCTGTAGGAACATTTCAAGGATGATCAGTGGAAACAGGATGGAATGGGTATGAAATGCGGCCGGCGGTCCGATTTCCATCAGCGGCAGGCCGACATCAGCAGAGTTCAGAGCAGTGGAAGCCCGACAGCGCTGAAAATCCCGATCGTGGATAGGTGAGTATCTATACTAACCCAACCCTCCTTAGGGGTGCCTAACCCTAACCACCCCCTCCCCCGCTGCCTAAACCTAAGTCCCCCCCGGGGGTGCCTAACCCTCCCTAGCCTAACCCCCCCCCCCCCCCCCGCGCGGCTGTCCGCTCGAGGCGCCCAGCATCACTACGATCGGGATCCCGGGCGCCGGTCTCCCGGCGTCGGGGAAATGTGGGCGTCTACATCTAGACGCCCGGCATTTCACCCTTGCCAGGATATGACAGTCGGGAAGCCGGCGGTATTTAGGCAGTCGGCTTCCCGATTACTTCCCAACAGGATGCACCTGGGCTCATTTTTGAGCTTCATGGCAAAGGCTGTGAATTGTGTTTTTTTTTGTTTTGTTTTTTTTAAACTAAATTTACAAAAAAAATCTCAAACTTTTTACACGTTGTCATTATAGGGTATTGGGGGAGATGTACGAAGCCTAGAAGCGGTATCAGCTGTATGATCGGGGGTCTGGGCGGTAAATGACAGGGGCGCTATGTGCCCCTGTCATTATTGGCACTGCTATCTACAAGATAGCAGGGCCATGTACGAACGGTCATACCGCATGACCGTTCGGCCGTCTGTAGCTGTCGCTACAGCTGTCGGCTGTCGCTAGCCTATCCCCACAGCAGGGACAGCGCTGTCCCTGTTGGGGCTGCTGCCGGCTCCGGGGCTGCACACGGGGATCTCGCGTTACTTGCGAGATCCCGCGCATGCTCAGTGGAGCCGGCCAGGACAGAGACATAGGGCATCAGCACTAGGCTGATGCGCTGCGCACTCTAGTGGGTAGCGCCGGACGGGGGAGTTAACGCTACCCCTCTCCGGCCGATGAGATGTTCTTACATCTCATCGGTAGTGCTTCCTGCTTCACCCCGGTAAAGAGGGGAAGCGTTATAGCGGCACGTTAAGTGCCGCTATCATACATCTACCCCACTGTGTGTAGAATTTGGAGGACAAAAATGAATTTGATGAGGACAAAATGGAATAAGGCTGTATGATAAAATGTGGAAAAAGTGATGCGCTGTGAATACTTTCCGGATGCACTGTAAGAGAGCTATTTGAACTATGTAGATGGTAGTGCTGAGGCACTGTAGGTGAGTCATTTTGGATTCTTTAGGTCATGGGGAGCCAGTATAAGGGTTGGCAGAGTAGTGTGTTAGTGAAGTGGCTGGAGAGGAAGAGAAAGCAGCATGGATTGCAGTGATGAGAGATGAGGGAGCAATGTTGGGTAAGTAGGTTGCAGTATCTTAGGTGGGAGTTAAGTGTTTTGGTTGCATCTTGGGTAAGAAAAAGGCAGTATTGTATTCCAGTAGTATTTTAGGATTAATGTGACAAGACAGTGGGAGACAGAACGTGAGGAAGAAATTAGAGGTTGGAGTTAGGCGTGTTTCATGCATGGGTGAAATGACTCTAAGTCAGGAATTGTACCTTGCTTTCCTCTGTGCTGCATTCAGCTCTAGCTACCGCCTCAGGCAGGTACATAGTCATGCATTTTCTTTACACCCAGGGTTATATACCAAACATCTCGCACAGCAAGTTTAATGGACAGTTCTTTGGTTACTGTTCAATCGCACCAGTGTCTGTTTTATTAAGCCTTTCCCATCAGAGAAGAGGCTCTTTTGTGAGGCATTATTACAGCCACCATGGGAGGGCAGCATAAAAGTAACATTTGCATATTGCCTTATCTTACTGTGTGACATTACAGATGTATCCACATACCATCTATCTATGCCAGTGTTGGCTAACCTTGACACTCCAGCTGTTATGGAACTACATAACCCAGCATGCACTGCTACAGTTTTGCTATTAGGGCATGCTAAAACTGGGGCAGGGCATGCTGGGATATATAGTTCAGCAACAGCTGGAGTGTCAAGGTTAGCCAACACTGATCTATGTTATGTTTTGATGTATGTGGTAATCTTCAAGCATTGCATTTTTAGTGTTTGGTAATTTTTTTATTTTTCCTTTTGTTTCTTAGTCTCTTTTAACAAAGTTTTATATTGTGCTACTGTGCAGGGAAGATGCTATTCTAGAGTACCTGAAAATTGCCCAGGACCTGGAAATGTACGGAGTTAACTACTTTAGCATTAAGAATAAGAAGGGCTCCGAGCTTTGGCTTGGAGTGGATGCTTTGGGGCTGAACATTTATGAACAGAACGACAGGTAACTATTTCTTTAAATAAAGAGGCCAGCATTTATCACAGAGCTGTACATTTCTTACACAACAATACATGGAGGCATCGGAATAAACATCTGCAGATTCATCAGTACATTATACCATACTAATGACAGGCTTTTGTCCAGGAGATGCCAGCTATTTACCTTTTCAAGTCTCTTCCATCATGTGTTCCTCTGGCATTTCATGCATACAGTATGAGATGAGAAAACTCAACCAGCGTTTTGGGAATCAATTGCATCAGTCACTGGTATGACTGCAAGTCCATTCGCTACTATCATCACTGGGCACACAACATATACATGCTGCATTGGAATTAGTTGAGTAGTTAGATGGCATCCATATAATGGATGAACTATTTATTTACTAATTCCAATGGTTCTGTGTTTTCAAACATAATCTGGCTTCAAATAGCAACAATCATATATGCTAAATTTAATCATTTATTGTTTAAAGCTTACTAGTTTAATAGTTTCTTGTATAATATAATGTTCTTAGTTTCAGAATTATACATTATTGCCTTACTCACAGGCTTTTGTATGTATTACCATAGCGCTTCACCCTAGCTGTGTCACTGGAAGGTTATCCGTACTTGTCAGTCTTTGATTTCCATGGTCAGTCTGAGTTCGTGATTTACTGATTACCAGGACAAATACTTTGCAATTTTTACGCTCACTTTGTTCAGCACCCGGTGAACACATCACAAGATAACACATCACCTGCCAATAAGTATAGTTTGCCAGTACTGATCGTTGTATGCAATCACCTTGTAATAACAAATGCAGTGCACAAGGGGGCACAGTTGCACTGTAACATTTTCCATGTCATTATATGCTGTAGAAAAAATGATAGTAAAAGGCTTTGTTTTTTCAGGTTTGTGCTGGGTCAGTTTAATTTGCCATTTTTTTGCATTCATAAAACATCTCTAATCACCACTTAATCATCTACAAACACTGCATTATAAACTACTTAAATGTTATAGAGGGTAAAAGGTTTTCTAAGTTCTAGAAGCTAATCTAAATTCTTAGTTAGGCATGAGCATCTTACAAACATACATATAAAGAGGGGGCTTGTCCATGGGGGAAGAGGCTGGATTGGGGTATCACTCTTGCTGAGTGTATTTATACAGTCAGGTGCATAAATATTGGGACATTGACAGAATTTTCATATTTTGGCCTCTATTCACCACCATAATGGCTTTGAAATGAAACAAACAAGATGTGCTTTAACTGTAGACTTTCAGATTTAATTTGAGGGTAATTACATCCAAATCAGGTGAGCAGTGTAGGAATTACAACGATTTCTATATATGCCTCCCACTTTTTAAGGGACCAAAAGTAATGGACAAACTAAACAATCCTAAATCTAACTTTCACTTTTTAATACTTTGTTGCAAATCCTTTGCAGGTAATTACAACCTGAAGTCTGGAACCCATGGACCTCACCAGAAGCTGGGTTTCATCCCTGGTGATGCTCTGCCAGGCCTCTGCTGCAAATGTATTCAGTTCCTGCTTGTTCTTGGGGCATTTTCCCTTCAGTTTTGTCTTCATCAAGTGAAATGCATGCTCAATCGGATTCGGGTCAGGGGATTGACTTGGCCATTGCATAACATTCCACTTTTTAGCCTTAAAAAACTCTTTGGTTGCTTTTGCAGTATGCTTTGGGTCATTGTCCATCTGCACTGTGAAGCGCCTTCCAATAAGTTCTGAAGCATTTGACTGAATATGAGCATATAATATTGCCCGAAACACTTCAGAATTAATTCTGCTGCTTTTGTCAGCAGTCACATCATCAATAAATACAAGGGAACCAGTTCCATTGGCAGCCATACATGCCCACGCCATGACACTACTACCACCATTCTTCACTGATGAGGTGGTATGTTTTGGATCATGAGCAGTTCCTTTCCTTCTCCATACTCTTCTCTTCCCATCACTCTGGTACAAGTTGATCTTTGTCTCATCTGTCCATAGGATGTTGTTCCAGAACTGTAATGGCTTTTGTAGATGTTGTTTGGCAAACTCTAATCTGGTCTTCCTGTTTTTGAGGCTCACCAATGGTTTACATCTTGTGGTGAATCCTCTATATTCACTCTTGTAAAGTCTTCTCTTGATTGTTGACTTTGATACATATACACCTACCTCCTGGAGAGTGTTCTTGATTTGGCCAACTGTTGTGAAGGGGGTTTTCTTCACCAGGGAAATAATTCTTCTGTCATCCACCACAGTTGTTTTCCGTGGTCTTCCGGGTCTTTTGGTGTTGCTGAGCTCTCCGATGCGTTCATTCTTTTTAAGAATGTTCCAAACAGTTGATTTGGCCACACCTAATGTTTTTGCTATCTCTCTGATGGGTTTGTTTTGATTTTTCAGCCTAGTGATGGCTTGCTTCACTGATAGTGACAGCTCTTTGGATCTCATATTGAGAGTCGACAGCAACTGATTCCAAATGCAAATGTCACACCTAGAATCAACTCCAGACCTTTTACCTGCTTAATTGATAATGAAATAACAAGGGAATAGCCCACACCTGTCCATGAAATAGCTTTTGAGTTGATAGTCCCATTACTTTTGGCCCCTTAAAAAGTGGGAGGCACATATAGAATCCGTTGTAATTCCTACACCGTTCACCTGATGTCCCAATATTTATGCACTTGACTGTATATGTATGAACAATGCGAAGTACAGTGCATGGATTGTCACACCATAGAAAGTGTTCAATTCTGACAACGTTAAGGCTAGTTTTAGCAGATTTATACACTGTTATTCACACTACTTATATATTTGAATAATTTATTTTCCTTGGTTGACCTCTATATGTTTGAAAGAATTTCCTTATTAAGCACAAAACTTCTGAAAGTGCTGTTCAACTGTTAGGAATTTAATTATTCAATCAGTTGAACAGCGCTTTCTCTCCTAAGAAGGTTTGTACATTTATTATATAGAAGGGAGCAATAACTTCTGTAAAGCAGCAGTCCGACTAGATTTATATTGTCACCAGTAAGACTAGCGCCCTGATTTTCTTTGTGTGCTTTTTATATGTTTAAATGTTAAATTTGTTGGTTGCCTCATGTCCATTATGCATTAATCGTGGCTTCCCTGTATTGTGGGTTTCTTTTGGCTTAATGTCCATGAAGATTTGATGTACGAAGCAGAGTTGTAGTTTTTATTTGCTTTGCTTATGTACTGGACATATTGACACTTAGAATATGTACATTAGACCAGCTAACACCAATGTAAATGCTTTTTGAGGTGTCATGAAAACCACATTTGTTATACGTTTATACCATCTTATTTTTTTTTTTTTTCATTTTGCAGATTGACTCCAAAGATTGGTTTCCCTTGGAGTGAGATCAGGAATATCTCATTCAATGACAAGAAATTTGTTATCAAACCAATTGACAAAAAAGCACCAGTGAGTATACACAAGCTTATGTACTTATTGAAGCTTAATCGTATTTATTGAAATGTAATATTTAAATAGTTTCTTATATTCATCCCCAATAGTTTCCTTTGTAGGCTTTAAATTAAAAATCTATATCTTCCCAAATATGGTAGAGGAGGCCACTGTGTGTCCATTTTACACACACCATCTGGTCCATCCATAGTGGTGAATCTAGGAGTGCGGACACTTTACATTTGAATGCTTGCCCATAACATTTCCTCCATTCCCATGCCTGCCAAGAACTACAGTGTTGGTTAAAGTGCCCTGAAGTGTGGAGGCTCTTTACCATTATTACAGTTGTAGCAATAGTTTTCTTTTACTTACTATCACACTGGACCATAGCAACGTATAGAAGATGAATACAGAAATACCATGCACAGTGCTGGATTTTGTAGGGAGCTAGGAGTTTCTATAACATTGTCTTTGGTACCGGTCCCCCATTTTCAATCCTGGGGTCACAGCTGTCACTGTCCTGGCTGCTTGAGGCAAGCGTAAGTGTCATCAGTACTCCATACTTGGGATTTGTCAGAATCTGCCCATGAGAAGGGTGAAGTGACCCCTAATTTTGTCTTGTAGGTTTCCTTGTCATTTTAGAATGGTGGGGCTTAAGGTCAAATAGGCCAAGGATAGAATGGCTTAACATGGTGGAACATTCTCATGGTGACGTATAGTACCTGGTGATGTGGCTTTGGATGCCAGTCATGTTGTGGCGAGAATTTAAGCTTAGACGATCTCTTTGCCGGACTGTGGGAGCAGCCCTGCTCCTAGGAATATAGATATGTCCTCATATACCTACGGTCTATACGCCATACAGCTAGAGACGCCCAGTGTGACAGACACTCCTAGAAGAGTAGCGCACTGTGTGTTTTTCTTTAAATTTTGAGTCTTATTAACATTGCAGATGCAGCAAAACACCAATTGGGGTACTATACAGACTAGGTTGCGAGTTTAGCCACACAGAAATTCATTTTAAACATGTACAAAGTCACAGATGAAGCACAATGAAACTTAATGTGAGAAAAAGGCATGGCAGCTCACATCGGGGTACTTCTTATTCAGACTTATTCAGACTCTGTCACATATAAATGTACAAATGTCGCACATAAATTTGATCAATGCTATCTAGATATGTAGTTTTGTTGCGCTCATTTGTTTTCTAAATGTGAATAGGATGCACATTTTGACCTGGCTCACCGAGAGGGGTATTTGGCGCAACAGTGTATGAGGACACATCTGTAGGTGTCTCCGGTTTCAGTCCTTTCACACCTCAGGAATCACAAGGGGGCAGGTCTTGGAGGTTTGCCTATGAAAGCTGTGGAAAAAAAGTGCAGAATTGGGGTTTTTGGGTGTAAACTTGCGGGAACCACCATACACCCTTGGGACAGCCCCCAAAAGTAAACTGTCAAAAAAAGATAAATAAAATAGACTCCATGGGAGTCCCCAAGTATGCCCCAGGTGTTTTTAAGTTTGCAGGTGGGTTTTTTTTAAGTTTTTTTTTAAAACTTCACTTTAGCAACTTTAAAATATACTAGCACCGATTTTCATGTACCCCAAATTTGCTGGGACTACTGATTTTCACAAAAAAACCCTGCAACATGCTATTCTTCACCACTTGTGCAAAGATGCTAATTAACAGCTATTGAAAGCATTTAAGTACCCCAAATACCTTCAGCAGGGCTATTCGGGAGTATCTATAGTGATCCCCAATGTCAGTGCATCTTTTGGGGAGTGTCCGGCTGATTTCCCCAAATCTGACAGCACTTTTTGCAAGGTCCGAATTCACCGGGTGCCGTTTTCGCAGATTTGTAATTGAATACGGGGACAAGTGGGGACGAGCGCGATAGTTTTTCCCATGGAAAACCAGCGGTGTCGGCGAAAAGTCTGGGACTTTTCGCACCTAATTGAATATGCCCCTTAATGTCAAATGCTTCTCTGTACCACCAATGACTTGAAAGATATTTTTCAGTGAACTCCTCCTGCCACATCTCTGAACAGGCAAAGTTGCCGATACTGTCCAGATCACCTGCATGTACGAACGATCATAGATATAGTTATCGTTCATGCAGGAACGCACATTGTTGGTTGTCCACTGCAAATTAACGATATGAACGATATATCGTTGAACGATATCGTTCATTGATATCGTACTGTGTGTATGCGCCTTAAAAGCTGATAATTGTATGGACGATAAATTGGCATGTCAAACAGCTCTGTGCACTACATTTAAAGCAACCAGCGGGTTTTTCAGAGATCCAAGTATTAGCTCAAAATTCTGAATGGGTCTCCAATCTATGAAGTGACTTTTAGTAAGGACATTTCCAAGATTATCAGATTTCTTGAATATTACGCAAAGGATATTGGGTATCTCTTGTTTGAGAATGGGATCTTGCATGAGGATAAGGACATTTTTAGAGATAATCTTTTTGATTTTGAATTGAGTTATTATATTTAGGAATGAAAGGTATATTCTTATCGAGTTTGGTTATCTCGTTATTGACTTCAGTATCTGGACAGAGTGGGGAGTCTCTGTCTAGTTGTCTACATTCTTGGAGTGCATTGTCCAGCAGTTCCACTGGGTAATTCCTCCTCCTAAATGATTCCAGGAGTTCCACAGATTGTTCTTCAAAATGTTCCCTTTTAGTACAGTTTCTCCTAATTACATAATTGGCCTTTAGGGATATTGTAAGCCCATGGCCTATGATGACTGCTGTTAAAGTGTAAAAATTGGAAGGTATCAACTGATTTTCTAAAGGTCTTTGTGACAATTGATTGATCTTCTATAATAAGAGAGATTTCGAGAGAGGAAATATCATTGCTACTAAATTGGTGAGTAAAATATTAAGTGTTGGTATACTATCCAGTGATAAACTCTGTGAGGCTGTGTACATCGCCCTCCCAAATAAAAAATAGATCTATGAATCTGCAATAGAACACGAAGGAAGTGCCTAGACCACTACCCCACACATGGGCTTTTTCAAAAGCGCCCATGTAGAGGTTCGCAAAACTTGGCGCGAACCCCGTGCCCAATGCCGTGCCAAGTGTCTGTAAATAAAAAGTAGAATTAAACAAAAAATAATGGTGAGTAACAATAAAAAAAATGGAACACAAACTGAAACTTCTGACTCTCAGCTCGCAGGATCTTTTTTCAGGGTTTCATCTATTACATCGACCCATAGGTCATGTGGTATATTTGAGTATAGTGCCTGCACATCACAGGTCACTAAATAGTATGAGTCCTTCCACTTTGTCTTTTATTTTGTTCAGAATATCAGTGGTATCTTTAATGTGCAGATAATGTGCTATCTGAGAGAGGCAGCGTGACGTTGTAAATAAAAATCCACATAATGTGATAAGTTACAAGTGGGAGTCCCTACACCAGAAATAATAGGTTTGCCTGGGGGTGTGTTAAGTGTTTTGTGTATCTTGGGTAAGTGATAAAAAGTGGCAGTGACCGGGTGTGATGGTAATAGATGAGTCTTCCTCCCTCGATATTAATCCACCTCTGAGTGGCCCCCTCTAGGATGATGTTAAGTTTAGACCGGAAGTCATTAGTGGGGTTCATTTTAAGCAACCTATATTTCCTGGGATCCCGCAATTGCCTATATCTCTCAGTTATGTAATCTTTGGTGTCCTGTATGACGATCCCTCCCCCCTTGTCCGCAGCCTTAATGACAATGGAGGGATCGTCAGACAGGTTCTTGATCGCCTTCTTCTCAGCTAATGTTAAAGTGGACCTATATTTAGTTTTTCTGAGATGATTCTTATTACAAGTCTTTTGGCAGAGATTTTGAAAATCGGTCATAGTGGACCTTTAATAGATCTCTATTAGGGCACTTTTCTGATGAATTGGATAGAAATTAGATATATTGCAGAAAAGGGATTTCCTCTCTGTGGGTGTTCAGATCGAAAATCTTTATAGGGTCCAAATTAGATTGCTTCTCAGTTATATTACCTTCCTTCAAACAGTCATAGTCTGTCTGGTCTAAAATAATTAATTCCACTACATCGTCTATGTTTTTAAGTCTCTTGAAAGCAAAATAGCGTTTCCTATACCGAGTCCGTTTTTGTGGGTCTATTCTCCCCTCCCCCTAAAAAAAAAAAAACTGTTGGTTGGGGGATAGATGGGACTTTCTTGGGACTTTTTGATAAGGTTCTTTGGGTCTCACAATTCATATGTCTGTGAGGTTCTAGTTCCTACCAACAGTTGTGGATTATTAGTCCCATAGTCTGGACTATTGGATTTTCGTGTGTGTCCATTCCTGGCACCCTGCTAGCCAGGAGTAAGGGCTGTGGGGCGGTGACTGTGATGCCCACAAAGCCCTGCATCGGTCACACACCCCGAATTATAGCCTTGGAGACCACACTCAACAGGTTCTACAGGATTCATGTGATTGCACCTAGGGATGCCTGCTTTAGAGGAAGGTGCTTTTACAAAACTTTCACTAAGCACTACCTTTAGTGGAATCTTTGTTACCACTATTCCACAATAGGATATAACCTAGAAAAGGATTTTTTCACATATGTTAAATCCTTTTCTTTGAGTATACTGGGGTACGGTGGTTGCCCACCTTTTATACTCTTGGTCTTTTTTTTTTGTTTGATTGAGAAGGTTATTGTTCTTTTCCTTCTTCCCTGTTCATTGTTTTCTGTCCTGTCCTGTGGGACTTGGTTAATGATAAAAGCTTGACAGAAGGTATGGGGTATAGAGGGGAGTTTAAAGATTCTGCACTCCTGGATCTCCCACTATACCCAAACGTCCCCAATGTGTCCCTTTGGACAAAAAGAAAATCATTTTAAATCTAAATATTTTCTTTTTACACACACCTACATAAGTGATATACAGTGTATGTGTGTGTGTGTGTGTGTGTGTGTGTGCGTGCGTGTGTGTATATATATGTGTGTGTGTATATATATCTATGTAAAGGTTAGGGCTAGAGGAGCTACTTTACCCACAGCATTATATACTGATATACCATGGATATGGAAAACTTTCATTGCAATTTTGGTTTAACAACTTTGTTTTTCTCTGAACCATTAAGTATCACAGACCTTCTGAAGTGCAAATTGCTGTAAAATCTAGATTCAGTATTCTTGATACATACGTTGTATTTGTAGCTCAGAACTTTGTGGTCTCCAAACCTCCCAGCGAGTTTAAGGATGGAGTCTGCTTGTGTATTTCAGGACTTTGTATTCTATGCCCCCCGGTTACGAATCAATAAGCGAATCTTGGCACTCTGCATGGGGAATCATGAGTTGTACATGCGTCGCCGGAAACCGGACACCATTGAGGTGCAGCAAATGAAAGCACAGGCAAGGGAGGAGAAGCACCAGAAACAGATGGAGAGGTAAGGAGATTGAAAATTGCTAAGACTGATGATGGTCATCTTATCATTTTGTTCATATCATTTAAAGAAACCATTACTTTGTGGCCGTGATCGTGTGGAGGTTACAACACAGCAATGGCAATGTCTCCCAAGATAATTATGACAAAGTGCTGTAAATTGGCCCGTTGGGATGAACATTTTCATCTATCAACCATTTCATTGGTAGAGTTGTGTAAATCTTATACCTCATACGGTTCAGTCATTTTCAAGAATTTCACATAAATCAATTTTTAGGCCCTTTTTTTTTCATATTTTGTTCATATTTTGAACCATGATGACCTCCAGTGGTCCTCATAAAAGCCAGCAATCACTGCAAACAGCAGGGTGGTGTTCCCACAAATGTGTCCAGGTGATGAGATAATAGAAGTGGCTGTACAAATTCTTGGACACTGGCATTTTATGTCCACGGTGACTACAGAAGTTGTCCATGGCAGAGAGGAAATCCTCCATCCACAGCTAAAGCTGCATACATACGATACGATCTGTACCACCAACGACTTGAAAGATATCTTTCAGTGAAGTCATCCTGGCACATCTCTGAACAGGCAAAGTTGACAATATCATGTAAGTTGGCCTGCATGTACGGACAATCAAAGATATCGGTATCGTTCATGCGGGAACTCGCATGGTTGGTCGTTCACTGCATAACATTCAACAATATATCGTTAATTTTTATCGTTCATAGATATCGTACCATGTGTACGCACCTTAATGGTGCATACAAACAGTCCGATCTGTACCACCGACTTGAAAGATATCTCTCAAAGATATCTTTAAGATCTTTCAAAGATATCTTTCAGTGAAGTCATCCTGCCACATCTCTGAACAGGCAAAGTTGACGATATCGTCCAAGTGGGCCTGCATGCATGGACGATGAAAGATATATCTTTATCATCCATGCGGGAACGAGCATCGTTGGTCGTTGTCAGGTTGGTGACCTCAAAAAAGTGAACGATATCGTTCATGAAAGTTGTAGTAGTAGTAGTTGTTGTAGTAGTTGTTGTTGTTGTTGCAGTAGTAGTAGTTGTTGTTGTTGTTGCAGTAGTAGTTGTTGTTGTTTCTCCATTATAAAGTCAGAAAGAATAATAAAAATGTAGAAAAGGGGAACAGAGTTTGCTGTAACAGAATGCGGCCTACACGAGAATGTACTTAGTAAAACCTATGGGTTTCGTCTGTTAGGTCGACTGCTCTCATGTCGAAATGTATAAGGTCAGCATGGTCGAAATGTAGTTATGCTTAGCACGTCGACTTCATTCGTCATGTATATACACAGATGACCTAACGTCCCTAGCGGGCCAGTGGTCACTTTCATTCTGAGAATGTCGCCATTTCACATGGGAACATTTCAGATGTTGTCATTCTGATGAAGCCAATATGGTGCCTGTCGACATGTTGAACTATGTCAAAACTGTAGTGTTAACATGAATGTCGACGTGGTAATTGTCGACTGTGTGAACGGTTGCTGAAGCTAGGTGTGGAACAGGCAGGTAATTTGAATATAAAGTCATGGCACTGAATGGGTTAATAATGGGTTAATAATCTCCATATGACTGGGCCCTTGATCTCTTTTGTCTAATGCATAATGTACAGGCTTTTTATTCCCTTCTGTTATATTTTGGTTGTGGTGATGCTGAAAACCTATTCTCCCCTATATTGTTGGTCCTGGAAGTGTCTTTGTTTCACATTTCTAATTCGCAGGGCTCTGCTGGAAAATGAGAAGAAGAAGAGAGAACTGGCTGAGAAAGAGAAGGAAAAGATTGAGCGAGAGAAAGAGGAGTTAATGGAGAGGCTAAGACAGATAGAAGACCAGACTAAGAAAGCCCAGGAAGGTTAGATGTCTGCACACGTTGTCTCATTTTGCAGGAAGTGTCAGCATTTATTTACCAAAGTGTTGGTTACAGCATCTGTTGTCTGGGAAAAAGGTTTGCACATGGACATCCTCTTATTGGGTAGCAGTATGAACAGTAACAGTCATCGCTGCACTGCACACACAGTGGTGACTCAAACAGCAATAATATAGTGCAGAAAGCTAACCATTGCTTATTGGGTTTTGCCCCTCATTTCTATTATTCCGAAAGTACAATGATACTAATCCCATTTGTCACACTTAATTTCTACTCAGCCTCCATGCCATTTAGCAATGACACTGAGGGCTAGTGATTCAGCATAGATGGGGTAAGGAAGTTTATATTTTATTTGCACCCTTCATTAAAAAAACCCCATTAAAGTAAACCGGTTTCTACTGTTAGACGTATAGCTAAACAGTAATGTGGTAAATCCTGTATGTAATCTAAGTGCCATCATGATATAATCCAAATAATAGCATTGTAGAGACCCTCCTGAGCTCTGATGTGGTTGAAAGTTTTAAAAATTGAAGGTTGGTACACACTAGGGACGATTAGCTCCATGAGCGATATAGTCTAATGTGTCCCCGGCAGGGGTGTGCTCAATGTTGTTAACGACACTGAGCACACATACTGAACGATATCATGAACGATATCGTTCAGTGCCGGGCACCCTCCTTCATCCCCGAACATGCAACAACCTGACAATATCGCCAGGTTGGCTTGCATGTTCGGGAGATGAACGGCAATGACCAATGAACAACGGGAGCGTGCATCATTGGTCATTCGTCATCGTTTTAGCGTACACACTGGACGATATACAGTAGTTAATGATATCGTTCAGTCATTTAAAATATCGGAAAGTGTGTAAGCACCTTGAGAGTTTAAATTTATTTCTCCATCATTCCTAATGACTAATTTGAGGATGGACCTAGGTACACTTATTGCACTATGGAGAATAGCTAACATATCTGCCAGCATCTAGCACACTAACAATGGCAATTAATAACCACCCACTATCAAGGCAGGAAACTGATTACTTTATCTCCTTTGCGTGGCTAGCAGTGCTGTTAAGTAGGTCACATCTGAGCTACCGTATACATGGGAAAGTGCCAGGACCTCTATCAAATGTTTTCCAGCTGCAGGTAGCACATCATTGATCCTGCCAGGGAATGTATATTACCATACACAGACATAGTGAAGCACCTATACATATAATAAATAATGTAGTGCACCACTTATGGTTGAGGCTGCTCCCAAGAGAAATTACCAATTCCCTTTTTAGCTGATGACAGCTACAAACACAACAGCTAATTTAATTGGAGCGCCAATACTAAGAAGCTAAATACAACTCATGGTTTTTGTACAAATTAATTTAATATCCATTAATAATTACATAAAATGTAGAATATAAAATTAAAAAAGCCTTCAATCAAAAGGACATAAATATAGACATATTTTTCAGCAATAACTGTGCAAAATCAACTCACACGGATGAATATCCAATTTAATATTGTTATTAGAGCAGCTGACTTGATGCAAATGTATCACTGGAAAATATAATTCAGCAAACCTACAAATGTCACTGGTAGGTATGTACTTGCTTTGGCCCAGAACGTATAAATGGGAGCTTGGGAAGGTTCATAGTGACTTGCTGCTGTGCTCCTGGTCGTGTAGGACAGAAGAAATGACCTGACTGCAGCTCCACCTCCAGCTATTCTCCCCGTCTGTACTGTCCTTAGTTAACCGCAAACTTACATTCCCCGCACTAGTCAGTGCTAAAGGGTACTCGCATAAGTCCAGAGACGTGCCACTTGCGGTTGGCCGCCGTAAGATGCAATTAGGGCGGCTGCTCCGTCACTGCTGTGTCCTGTTTGTGAGCAAAATAAGATGCAGTAGCCAGCATAGTTCTTTTTCACCTGCTCCAAAGCAGATGCACAGTATGGCCACCTCAGCCTTGATGTGGAGTGCAGAGGCCGGCAAAGTGATATATCAGCTGCTCCAAATGCAAACGCACAGTATGGCCACCTCAGCCTTGATGTGGAGTGCAAAGGCCAGCAAAGTGATATATCAGCTGCTCCAAATGCAAATGCACAGTATGGCCACCTCAGCCTTGATGTGGAGTGCAAAGGCCGGCAAAGTGATATATCAGCTGCTCCAAATGCAAACGCACAGTATGGCCACCTCAGCCTTGATGTGGAGTGCAAAGGCCGGCAAAGTGATTATCAGCTGCTCCAAATGCACAGTATGGCCACCTCAGCCTTGATGTGGAGTGCAAAGGCCGGCAAAGTGATATATCAGCTGCTCCAAATGCAAATGCACAGTATGGCCACCTCAGCCTTGATGTGGAGTGCAAAGGCCAGCAAAGTGATATATCAGCTGCTCCAAATGCAGACGCCCAGTATGGTCACCTCAGCCTTGATGTGGAGTGCAAAGGCCGGCAAAGTGATTATCAGCTGCTGCAAATGCACAGTATGGCCACCTCAGCCTTGATGTGGAGTGCAAAGGCCGGCAAAGTGATATATCAGCTGCTCCAAATGCAAACGCACAGTATGGCCACCTCAGCCTTGATGTGGAGTGCAAAGGCCGGCAAAGTGATTATCAGCTGCTCCAAATGCAAACGCACAGTATGGTCACCTCAGCCTTAATTAGTTTCTTTTTACAGCAGTTTCTTCAGATCCTTCTGCTGAAAAATATGTCTATATTTATGTCCTTTTGATTGAAGGCTTTTTTTATATTCTACATTTTATGTAATTATTAATGGATATTAAATTCATTTGTACAAAAACCATGAGTTGTATTTAGCTTTTTAGTATTGGCGCTCCAATTAAATTAGATATAGTGAAGCACCTGCATTTACTGAATACACAAATTTTCTACAATGTCCAGTTAGGATTAAAATATAAATCCAAAGACCTGGCCTTTCCATCTATTACTTTGATTTGTTAAAAATGATGGGATAACTGTGACATTTCTGTCAGCAGGTAAGAGTTACAGTATGTGTAATATTCCTCATGTTCCATGACAGAGTTGGAGGAGCAGACCCGGAAAGCCCTGGAATTAGAGGCAGAGCGCAGAAAGGCACATGAGGAGGCTGACAGACTTGCTAAAGAGCGCCAGGCTGCTGAGGAAGCAAAGGAAGCCCTACTGAAGCAATCACAGGACCAACAGAAGAGTCACGAGCATCTGGTGAGTGACCAGAGCCCATAGAGCAAGGACGGACTCTATTAGTGCAAATATTTCCACTATTGATAGAAAGTACACACTTGAATATCCTGACTGCTGACAATCTCCACAGGGATGTTGTAGAAACATACAGATGTAAAAATAGAGAGTATACAATCATGATCCATTATTTGTGGGCTCTATCATGTCTCCAGATGGCAGGGCACATATACTGTAGTATCTCTGTACCCTGGAGAAGTAGCTGAGTTCATGTTGGGGTGTGTTTCTCTAGTTGAACAAATAAAGAAGTACAAAAAAAAACCCCACAAATGGTATAGTAATGCATAATTATTATTTATACATCAGCTTACAATGCAATCACAAAAACAAATAAATAGATATTCATTTGACCATAGATACATATTGGGTATATTTATTGTTTTGTTCTAGCAGTCTGCATTCTTATATTGTTGCAGGAAGAAAATGACAGTGAAAGTTATAATATACTGTACACTCTGTATTCCTTATAATAATATGAATGGTGCAGCTATAACATTTCCTCGGCAAAGATGGTATTTTTTTTTAATCTATAGCTCATGAAGTAATGACCTCGTAGTGCCTTTCTAGCATATGACCATTTGTTTGCATTAGTCTATATAACCTTGATTTGTGACAGAATGTGCCTCTATAACCTTGATTTGTGACAGAATGTGCCTCTATAACCTTGATTTGTGACAGAATGTGCCTCTATAACCTTGTTTAAATTAAAAACATGAATTCATTTGATTGAAAGGCCGCAGAACTAGCAGAGCTAACAAACACAATCGGCCAACTGGAACTTTCCAGAAAGAAGAAGGAAGCTGAAGCTGAGGAATGGCAGGTGAAGGTAAGAATTACACATTTCTTATAGCATTTTAATTTTTGTTTATCTGACCAAGATTTAGCCAATAGTGGCTTCAGGCTAAATTAGTCAGATTTTATTCTGCATATTCAGGAAAAATCTGTATTTTTCTTATACAGTATCTCTTCACGCCCTTATTATTTCCCACCTGGGCTACTGCAGTCTCCTACTCTCTGATCTTCCTTTCTCCAGCCTCTTCCCTTAAATCTGTAGTCACTGCTGCTCGTCATTTTCCTGTCTTGTCGGTCTGATTATACTTATCCTCTTCGCTGACAGCCCTTCCCCTCTAGAAACAACTTTAAGCTCGTCACATCCAGATCAAAACATTCAATTGCTCCTTCACTTCCTACATCTCAACCCAATCTCTTTTCACACTCCCTCTTGCTTTTCCTGCCACTCTCGGCTCAGCTCCCTGCTTATTACCTGCTCCTACTCTACACCTAAGACTTTTCCCGTGCTGCTCCCCTCCTCTGCAACTCACTTCCCAACCCTATCAGACCATCTACTGACCTGCATTCTTTCATGCCCTGAAACTAACCTACTGTACTTACTCTCTTCACATCCTCTATGCACCCTTCCTCATCTCACATCACATCTCTACATTTCACCTCCTTTCCTAGTATACCCCCGCTCACATAGACTCTAAGTTGTTAGTGTTCCTTCTAGAGGGGCACTTGGGCAGGGCGTCTGGCCGGAAAAAGGGCACTTTTGCGCGCATCATAGGCCGTAAAGGAAGCGTGACCACTCGAAAAAGGGGAGAGTGTACTTGAGATGTACCCCCTTTACATCATTGTGGGGCATGTTCAGCACTCACGGAGATGCTGGGCTGCCCCAAGCTCTCCCTGCAGTGTGAGTAGATTCCGTGACACTATGACCCGGTAGACTGATTCAGCGGGATGTCGCCATAAGGGTAGGGCGTAATTTAGCATTTTTAAAGCAGCCTAGCGGGAACACTAAGCTGTAATGAGCAGACTCCTTCGCCCCCTTGATTCTCCCCCTGCACTATCCTTGTCTCACTGAGCTTCCACTCAGTCAGCAACTCTAGTCCTTTCACTTCGCCCTTCCCAGGGCATTGGGTCATTGAATGCTACTATCAATAACCGTCACTCCCTTACCAATGTGTCCTTATACATATTTGCTGAAGTTGTGCTGAAAAACCCCTCTCGGCGCGCCAGGTCCTGTGAGACTTCTAGCACCGAGTAACTTTTTTGATGTAAATACATCTAAGTCACAATGTGATGTGACTAGGACACACAACAGACACTGCTGATTGTGCGACCGAGTCTCTGAATCTGAATACGAAGTTCTACAATGTAGGGGCCGCAGCTTTTTCCATTCCAAGTACCATTGTGGTTCATAAACAGACTCTGGTAAGTGTCAAATATCAAATTAATCTGCACAGTCTGCTGGAGCATCCTAGCTGCATCACGTTGCGACTTAGAATCCTTTTTCGGCAAAAAGAGGCGCCCAACGCTAGCAGGGTACCACGGGACCTGGGGGCTCCTTCAAGCCAGGCAACTCGTGCTGCATGACGTATTGAGACTAGATATGAGGACACATCTGTAGCTGTTTATATCTCACGGTTTGGACTGTCTGTTTTAACCTATTGCATTCATGGTGTGTATTTTTGTTATTTACACTGTACAACGCTACAGACACTTGGTGGTGCCATATAAATACAAGATGATAATGTAAATAATAATTCACGCTACATATGACTACAGGTTATCTAATATATAAGAATATTTGAAGTCACAAAGGAGATTTATTTAAAGGGTATGTCCAACCAAAATGTCAGTAGTTAGTGTACTTATGGGAGAGAGGTAAAATAAGCGCTATTAATATGTGTGGTGATAGGTAGGAAGTTGTGTTGGTGTATTGCACCAAATGAAAATAATAATAATAATAAAAAGGAGACTGATTTGGAAGAAAATAAAAGGAAGCTGGTTTTAAAATAAGAAATAGTTAGGGAAGATGAAAGAACGGTAAAACTCAATTCTGTTGGTACCTGGGGAAAAAATATGGTTAAAAAGCATTATGTTTATATCTCTTCTGAGTGAAAAAGGAGTCCCGGGGTGCTGATAGGTGTCTAGACTAACTGTCCCTACCTTACCGCTGGTGTCTGGCCGGGCGGCCGATGATGACGTCACCAGAGCGGGCTAGTAGTCGGCGGGGGTAAGCGGTCTTTAGCGGCTGCAGAGTGGGTTGAACCTCCAGGGTCTTGTCTATGTAGATGAAAGTGTTTGGACACGGACAGCAAATAGATCAACAAGTTTTTATTGACATCAGTACTTTGTAGGTCCACCACGTGCAGTGATTACTGCAGACAGCCTTCTTGGCAAACTGTCCACAAGTTCCAGGACAACAGCAGGCGATAAGTTTTGCCATTCCGCCTTTAGTACAGTGACCAACTGTGACACTAAAGAGGGTCGAAACGGCCTAGAACGCACCCGTCTCTTCAATTCGTCCCAGAGGTTCTCAATGGGGTTAAGATCTGGACTCTGAGCTGTCCAGTCCATCCGGGTCACCAAATTTTCTGTATACCAGTCCAGTGTTGCCGTGGACATTGGCCCTCATTCAGAGCCGCTCGTTAGCGGCAGTACGCTCGTTCCGAGCGATGTTTGCACATCTGCGCATGCGTACGGTTTTTAGTACGCATGCGCGAACCAGTCAGTGCGGCCGAAAATCGTTTGTACGCTATATAGCGAGTGCCTGCTATTTTGAGTGACAGAATGAGGCGTATGTGGGTGGTAACAGGGGAAGGTGCTTGAAAATGGGGAGTGGAGATCCGAACGCAGGCGTGCTTAAAGGTCAAAACGGGCGTTTTATGGGTGTGTATATTTAAAACAGCAGCGTCAGTGACCACGTCACTTGGTTATTTTAGAGCCAGAACTGCTCGCAAATTTGTGGTAGCAAACACCAACCACAAGAATAGCGAGCAGTTCATACGCTGGTCGATGTACTCGATTAATCTAATAAATAGCCGACATGACGTATGGTGCGAGCGGCCAGGGGGCGTTTTTAACAAATAAACGAGCGTATGTTTTGCTCGCTCGTTCAGACTTAGAGGTGTGAACAGACTGCAATGTGCGTACGGATCATTTGAATAGCCACCCCTTGTTTTTAAACGAACGACCGCAAATAGCGAACGGCTCTGAATCAGGCCCATTGTCTTCCTGATAAAAACATTTGTTGTTTCCATAGAACTGCTAGTGTATGGGCTGCCCTACGAAGTGTTCTTGTCGAAACCGCCACATTAGTGGCCATTTGGAACTAGTGTGCAATGGTATTCATGATTTTGCTAGTGTGTCCAATCACTTTTGTCTACATGGTGTAGCTTTTTATATTACCATCACCCATGGTTTAGAGCTATTAGGAAATGTACCAAATTAGTCAATTAGCTTGAGATACACTTAATAAAAATATAGTGCTTTCAGAATGCCTCAGAATAGAATTTCACAGGAAAAATTTTATATTTGGGACTCATTGATATTGCTGTTGGTGTACTGAGTATATTACACTTGCATGCAGGCAGAGACTGTGCAGCTTGACTTGGAGAAGACCAAGGAGGAATTGAAGCTGGTGATGACCACTCCTCATGTACAGGAGCCCATGCAGTCAGAGAATGAACATGACGATGAGCAGGATGAGAACTCTGCAGAGGCGAGTGCTGAGCTGAAAGCAGAAGCCACAATCAAAGACCGGAGTGAGGAAGATCGCACTACAGAGGCAGAGAAAAACGAAAGGGTGCAGAAACACCTTCAGGTAATTCTGTCTGATATTAAACTCTGTTTTCCATTAAACTCCATTTTTAATTTAGTATTACTTTCACAATGCCAGACTAGATGCCAGTTCCCAAAAGAACTCTGGGATAGCAATAAAAGTAAAATGAAAGCTACCAAGCATTTTATATATATATTTATAATTTTTATTATATCTTGATACAATATTGAAATAGTTTGTGACAGCCACTTTTGCCTAAAAGCCAGTGAAAACTTTTAAATAACTTTGGTTTACTAGAAACGTAATCACCTCAGCCAGTGGTTCCCAAACTTTCTCAGTACGAGGCACCCTAAGGGTTGCCATCATTTTTTTTCAAGTCACCCCTAAGCCAAAATAATTATAAAGCAGTTCCATTTTTTATGTAGTTGGGTCAAAATAACGTAGTAAGTATTTAAAAAAGAAAGAGAAAAACTGCTATTCTCTCCCTTTGCCCCCTGCGTCTCTCCGTTTGCCCTTCTCCTTGTCCCCTCCCCCTTACTTACCATTACTTGTAATCGTCAACACCGTTCTGCAGCATCGCTCCTCAATTCAGATACTTCCCCTCTGACCTCCCACAACGCACCGTTAAAGGACCCCATTCTGCAACAGACAGCCTCAGGATAACACTGCCTGTTACTTTACAGTGACAGTTCTCCCCACACCACTCAGCTCTACTCCGTGCTGCCAACCCTCTCCCGCCCGTGCAAAAAAAATATATATATTTTACACCAAAAATACACTGGCCAACCTCTTTAGGCTAGGCTAGGCTTGGGAACCACTGACTTAGAGATTGTGACTTTATTATTATAACAAATTGAGGTGTCAAATACATTACATCACTGAAAAAGCAGGTGTTGCGTGGGCAGCAATAATTACTGAGTGCCGCGTTTCGCAATTCAATTGTTCTGGGTGCCAATTAATTATCCCCCTCTTCACGCCCTATTATACCGGGTTTAGCATTGTAAAATGGCTAAACCCGTCTAAAGTCCTTGTAAGGGCGTCCTAACCACAGGTTTCTTGCACATTTTTGCTTGCAAAAGCCTGAGGATGCAAGCAGAAATGCTGGTGCTGGCGACTATCTTGCTCAGACGGAGCAACAATTAAATTGTTCCGTCAGGCGCCTTAAAATAAATCGCTGGTGGCTAAACAGTTGAATTACCCCCCCCCCCTTGTGTTTTTTTGGTAAAACATGGCAAATTGGCTTAGTATTCCAATGCATTGGCTAAGCCTAGTGGCCGTATTATAGATGGTTTCTGGCCACCTTTAGTCTTGTATTTCACAAGTTTTTATTTATTGATCTGTGTTTTCATGAACGAAGTTATGATTCTAGTGATAAATTCCTATTCAGCACAGATGGTGTAATAGTTAGCATTACTGCCTCACAGCACTGATGTCTTGGGTTCGATTCCCACCATAGCTGTAACTCTGCGGCGTTTCTATATTCTCCCATGTTTGTTTCTGTTTCCTCCCACACTCCAAAAATATACTAGTAGTTTAATTGGTTCCTAACAATAAATTGAACCTAATGTGTTGTGTGTGCATGTGGTAGGGAACATAGATTTTTTCTACTTCAGGGTCCATAGGGTATCCACAGGATACCTTGGGGTATAGGTGTGACGTCAGTCGCTGGGCACCATAGAGTTAAGCTTTTCAGCCTCCCAGGATGCACTAGGGTCCCCCTCCTATACCCCGCCCCCGAGCCAAGGCACCTCAGTTTAGTTTGGTGCCCGGCCGGCGTCGGGTGCACCTGTCGGAGTGGGGGGCTAGAAGAGCCCCTGAAGCTTTCTTCAGTGCAGCTGTGGCTGCACATCTGGATGTACAGCATGGACAGTCAGTCCTGACGTCCATGCTGTCTTCCCTACACCCCCGCCGGTACCAGAATGCCGGTACCGATCCGGGGATGCTGGTGAGCATCTGGGGTCACAGCTAGCGGTGACCCCAGATGTTCCGGACCATGGCCGGACCCAAGGGGGACAAAGGTAAGCAGCGGGGTCCCGCGGTGGGTCCCCGCTGGTCACATGGTCCTAAGTCCCCAGGCAGGGGGCTCCCTGGGGACTGGCTGCAGCGTGGAGCCAGGCGACCAACCTGCGCTTTCCACTACCCCCTGGGACAGCGGACCGCAGCAGAGCGGTAGCGCTGCGGCGTCCCAGGGGTTAAATGCATGCCAGGGGAGCGCGCCTTCCCTGTCTCACAGCCGGCGCCTCCCCCGCTGCACACAGCCCTCTCTGCATGCTGCCGACTGGTCCTGTGGCAGCGCTCCTCCCCCAGGCCAGCCTCCTCTCTGCTCCTCGGCGGCTTCTTCTCCAGAACGCATGGTGAACGCTGCTGGAAGCGCTGGACGGAAGCATCGTGGTCTGGGTCCCCCCGCATACCTCTCCTCCGCTGTGGCTCAGGTCTGTGTATGCAGCGCTGTGTCCTACCAGGCCCTGTGTCTGTGTAGTTGAGTGATCAGCGCTGTTAGTGCAGGAATTGTTATTTCTCTGCATTGTATGTGACTGTGCTAGCGCTGCCTGTAACTTTTCTTCTCTAAACTGTCAGCTTTATTACTGTCCCTGTTCTTTCTGCTAAAGCCCTTGCGGTGCGGTGCTGCAGGGTGGTCTCTCGCCTATTTAATACTTAATTGGTGAGAGAGGTCACATACGTGGTGCCATCATGTCTGAAAGTGATTTTCCCCTCCAGCTACAGTGTACCACGTGCAAAGTACCGTTAGCGGAGGGGGAGGGTAGCGCGGAGGGCCTTTGCCGGCAGTGTTTGTCCATGGCGCGGCCTATTACGGTTACAGCACCGGTACAGGAGCCGCCCTGGGCTTGTTTCGCTCAGGCGTTAACAGCTTTAGTGGGCCAGTTAGCTCCGCAGCCCGCGTTTACTCCGATGGTTTTGTCCCAGCAGTCTGTGGTGTCGTCACCCATGCAGGGGTTCCCACGACAATTGGTGGTACCCCACAGTCTCCCTATTTCCCCGCTCCCGGGTTCTCAGGAGCCAGCGTGGGTTAACTCCCTGACGAGTTCTGTACAGCACTTGTCGGATGTGTTGCAAGGGGAGTCTGTGATGCGGCCTCATAAAAGGCCGGTGGCGTCTCTGTCCGCTCCTTATGAGGATGACGAAGGGACGTCTGATGATGGGGAGATTCTGGATCCTTACGATCGGGAACCTCTCCATACTAAGGACGCTGATGCTAAGTCCAAAGTATATATTCCTGGACTTATTCGGGCGGTCCGCACAGCCTTGGTGATTGAGGACGAAGTTCCCCCAGCGGCTAAATCTAAGTATGCCTTTTTCAAAGATGTGAAGGGCGATGCCACAGTCTTTCCTCTTTCGGGTCAGTTGGTGGACCATTTAGAGGAGGCGTGGAAACAACCTGGCAAAAGATACCAGCCGCAGAGACGCCTGGCGGTGGCTTATCCGTTCGCGGATAATTATTTTGCTAAGTGGGAATCCCCTCCACAGGTGGATTCTCACGTGACCCGTCTTGTCCGTAGTGCCACATTGCCGATGCCATCCATGTCCTCCCTTAAGGATGCTACGGACCGCAAGGTAGAAATTTGCCTGAAGTCCGCTTATTCCCTTGCAGGGGGGGCAGCACGGCCGGCTATGGCCATTTGCTGGGTTGCCAGAGCGATGGAGCGCTGGGCGGATTCATTAGAGGCTTCTTTTGAATCCGACTGTCCGGCCGAACAGGCGGAGTTGATTGGCAATCTCCGTGATTCGGCCACCTACATCAACGAGGCGGCTCTAGACATTAGTACTCTGGTGTCTAGAATTTCTTCAGCAGCGGTAGCTGCTCGTCGCACCTTGTGGCTGCGATCCTGGAAGGCGGACGCAGATTCCAAGAAAGGTCTGGAAGCGTTGCCGTTTACCGGAGAAGTTCTCTTCGGTCCGGATCTGGATAAGATTGTGGCCACGCTGGCGGCAGCCAAATCTGCTTGTCTCCCGTCGGCCGCTGCTCCTTCTGGTTCTGGACCATCGTCCTTTCGGTCATCTAGGGCCCAGGGCAGGCCCAAACCACAGTCGTTTCCTCGACAGGCTGGCCCTAAGAAATCGGTCAAGCCCCGGAAGCAGGCATGGAGTACCAGACGTCCGGCCCCCAAGCCAGATGACAAGCCTGCGGCCTGACGGTCCGGGCCTCCCTTTG
This sequence comes from Taudactylus pleione, assembly GCA_031769625.1. NCBI lineage: Eukaryota > Metazoa > Chordata > Amphibia > Anura > Myobatrachidae > Taudactylus > Taudactylus pleione. Next base: position 5,785,940 of record JAUIMM010000350.1, on the reverse strand, counting down.
GGGGATCCCAGGGTGGGAGGCCGCCTGCTACAGTTCGCCCAGTGTTGGTCGACCACTACGACAGACACTTGGGTTCTGGAGGTGGTTTCCCACGGATACGCCCTCTCCTTCCGGCACAGACCCCCGGCTCGCTTCTTCACCACGGGTCTACCATCAGACCGGAACAAGGCTACGGAGCTGCGGAAGGTATTGCACACTATGCTCCAGGCTGGAGTTATAGTGCCTGTTCCATTCTCCCAGAGGGGCCAGGGTTTCTATTCAAATCTATTTTTATTACAGAAACCCAATGGGTCATATCGTCCGATTCTCAACCTCAAAGCACTCAACAAGTCTTTGCAGGTCCCGAAGTTTCGGATGGAGACCCTACGGTCCATCATTCTGGCGCTGGAACCTGGGGACTACTTGGTGTCATTGGACATACAGGACGCTTACCTGCATGTCCCTATTCTTTTGCGCCATCAACAGTTCCTCAGGTTTGCAATCCGCAGCGACCACTTCCAGTTTCGGGCGTTACCTTTTGGCCTGGCAACAACACCACGTGTTTTCACCAAGGTGATGGCGGTCATGGCGGCTTCTCTGCGGCTGCAGGGAGTCCGCATGTTGCCGTATTTGGACGACCTGTTATTGGTGGCAGGATCTCCAGAGCTCCTGTTACGCCACTTGGACCTGACCATTGCACTGCTGCAACGGCACGGCTGGCTAATCAACTGGCAGAAGTCCACTCTAATCCCGTCTCGGAGGATTCTGCATCTTGGAGCCTTATTGGACTCGGGACAGCAAAGGATCTTCGTGACGGAGGACAAGATCTCTGCTTTACAGTCAAGGGTGCGCAGTTGCCTGCACAGCCGCCGGGTGTCCTTACACTCGGCGATGAGGTTACTGGGCTCCATGGTGTCGGTGTTCGACATGGTGGAATACGCCCAGTTTCACTCCAGACCTCTGCAGCACCTGATCCTGTCCAAGTGGAACGGGCTGCCTCAGTCTCTGAAGTCCCAGACGATTGTGCTCACCCCGGAGGTTCGCCTGTCCCTTGCATGGTAGTTACAGACGACCCACCTCAACAAGGGACGTCCGTTCTGGGTTCCAAATTGGGTCCTGTTGACAACGGACGCCAGTCTTCGGGGCTGGGGAGCAGTTTCGGGTCCACACTTGTTCCAGGGCAGGTGGACGCCGACAGAAGCGGAGCTTCCAATAAATATCTTGGAACTCCGTGTCTTCAATGCTCTCCAGCAGGCACAGCGGTTTCTCCAGGGTCGCCCGGTGCAGGTCCAGTCGGACAACGCTACCACTGTGGCCTACATAAACAGGCAAGGAGGAACTCGCAGTCGGGCGGCTCTCGTAGTGGTCTCTCGGATCCTGGTTTGGGCGGAGCGCAATCTTCCGGCCATATCAGCGGTCTTCATCCCGGGAGTGCTAAATTGGGAGGCGGACTTTCTAAGTCGCCAGGACGTTCTTCCGGGGGAATGGTCCCTGCACCCGGACGTTTTTCAACTACTGGTGGACAGGTGGGGTCTTCCAGAAATCGACCTCATGGCGTCCCGGCACAACAACAAGTTGCCGGTGTACGGGTCTCGCACAAGAGACGAAGGGGCGTCTCTGGTGGATGCTCTGTCCGTCCGGTGGACGTTCCGGTTCGCATACCTGTTCCCTCCGGTCTCCCTTCTTCCACGGGTAATCCGGAAATTCAAACAGGAAGGAGGGACGCTCCTGTTGATAGCTCCCGCGTGGCCCAGACGGCACTGGTTCTCAGACCTTCGGGGTCTGTCCGTGGACAGTCCTCTGCGGTTGCCGCTACGACCGGACCTTCTGTCTCAGGGTCCTTGCCTTCACCCGGACCTGACTCGGCTGTCTTTGACGGCGTGGCTGTTGAGACGGCCATGCTGAGGTCCCGGGGGTTTTCCAGCTCTGTGGTGCGTACCATGTTACGAGCTCGGAAACCGTCTTCCGCGAGGATATACCATCGCGTGTGGCATACGTTCTTCCAGTGGTGTCGACTGAGAGGTTATGCACCGCGGGAGTTTCATCTGTCTCGGATTCTCGCCTTCCTGCAAGCGGGACTAGATCATGGGCTTCGCCTTGCTTCTTTGAAGGTACAGGTTTCGGCCCTATCTGTCTGTTTTCACCGTAGGATTGCTACAATCCCGGATGTGCGCACCTTTATGCAGGGTGTTCTCCGCATTCAGCCGCCCTTTGTTCCACCTGTGGCGCCTTGGGATTTGGCTGTGGTCCTGAGGGCTCTCCAAGGACCGCCGTTTGAACCACTGGGCTCAGTGGATCTTAAATGGCTAACAGCTAAGACTGTTTTCCTTCTGGCCATTGCTTCGGCCAGACGTGTTTCTGAGTTAGGGGCTCTTTCTTGTAGACCCCCTTTCTTGGTTTTTCATGGGAACAGGGCAGTGCTCCGCACTCGGCCCGAGTTTCTTCCCAAAGTTGTTTCCCAGTTTCATGTTAACGAGGAAATAGTTGTTCCGGCCTTTAACTCACCGGGTCTTTCCCTGGGTGAGGCCTCTTTGGATGTTGTGCGGGCCTTAAGGACTTATGTTGACCGCACTTCTTCGTTTAGGAAGTCGGACGCTTTGTTTGTCCTCTATGGCTTCCGTAAAAAGGGTTGGCCTGCTTCAAAGCAAACTTTGGCAGCCTGGATCCGTATGGCTATTTCTGAAGCTTATCTTCATGAAGGCCTACCGGTCCCTCCTTCTCTGAAGGCTCATTCCACTAGGTCTGTGGGTCCTTCGTGGGCAGCTCGACGTGGTGCCTCGGCAGTTCAGATCTGCAAGGCTGCTACGTGGTCCTCTGTCCATACCTTCGTGAGGTATTACAGGTTTGACACCTTCGCCTCTCAGGATGCTTCCTTCGGGCGGCGGATTCTCCTTTCTGCACAGGAGCGTCCCCACCCTTAAAGGATACTGCTTTGGGACATCCCCAAGGTATCCTGTGGATACCCTATGGACCCTGAAGTAGAAAATATGAGATATGGTAAGAACTTACCCTTGTTATCTCTATTTCTACGAAGTCCATAGGGTTCCACAGGACTCCCGCCCTGTCGCACCTGTGCTGCAGATGGGCTTTGCTCTGGTCACCGGTTTTCAGTCTCCCTCTGGTGAGAATGTGATTCTTGTATGTGTCCAGATCTTTTTTCTCTCTCTTCCTTCTCCTCCTCCTGCCTATGGCTTGATAACTAACTGAGGTGCCTTGGCTCGGGGGCGGGGTATAGGAGGGGGACCCTAGTGCATCCTGGGAGGCTGAAAAGCTTAACTCTATGGTGCCCAGCGACTGACGTCACACCTATACCCCAAGGTATCCTGTGGAACCCTATGGACTTCGTAGAAATAGAGATAACAAGGGTAAGTTCTTACCATATCTCATATTATGCTCTACTGGGGCAGGGACTGAAGCAGCTGAACTGGGATGTTTCATAAGGACATGAAAGTGGCAAAGTTTTGGATGTGTCAATTCAATTAAATGGTTCTGCTTAATACATAACACGCACAGTGCTCATCTTCATGAACTGAACAAGTTTCCATATATTAAATTTAAATGTAAAGGTCTAAGAAACTTTCTATTATATGTAGTAATGTTCATACCCGTGTTTGTCTGGGCTTCCTCCCACAATTTAAAAACATACTGGAAGGTTAAATGCTTTCAACAAAAAAAAGGGTTGGTTACGGGAATGCCGGCGGTCAGAATCCTGACAGGCGGCATCTTGACGGGGTTAGGATATCGACACCTATCAGTAAGTATCCTACACCTTACACTCAGTCCCCACACCCTAAACCTAACCTCCGCCCCTAGTGCCTAAACCTAACCCTCCTTTCCTCCAGTGGGGATGTAGTCTGCAAGCCAACGGTCTACATGCCGACCACCGGCTTCCAGACTCTCTGGTCCCAGCGTGGTACTAATGACAGGCGTCGAAAACTCGACACCTGCCATTAACCACATTAACCATACGCCGGAAGACCGACACCCAGCATACCGAGCGAAGGTAAGCTGGGCGTGGACAGCCATGCGCGCAGGGGGGGTAGGTTTAGGGACCCTGGGGGGACTTAGGGTTAGGCACCCCCCCGGGAGGGTTAGGTTTAGGCTAGGGGAAGGGGGGGGGTTAGGGTTAGGCACTTCCCCGGGGGATTTAGGTTTAGGCCCTTAGAGGGGGGATTAGGGTTAGGCACTTAGAGGGGGGGTTAGGCACCCCTACGGGGGAGGGTTAGGTGGTAGAATTAGGTTAGCGATACTTACCTTAGGGACGATTGGGATCTTCACACTTGCCGGGCTGCCGCTGTCGGGATTTAAACCGCAGGCTATGCGGACGGTGGTAATACCTACCACACCCCTCCAGTGCCTAACCTAAACCTTACACTCAGTCCCCACACCCTAAACCTAACCTCCGCCCCTAGTGCCTAAATCTAAGCCTCCCTTCCTCCAGTGTCTAACCCTCCCCCTAATTCCACTACTTACTGTCGGGATGCCGGCGCCGAGATTCTGACTGGTGTCGGGATTCCAATGCCGGCATCCTGAGCGTTGGCGTCCCGACAGTCTGGATAATAACTACATCCCCCCCAAAAGATAACCCTGTGTGTACTTGTACGTGTGGTAGGGAATATAGATTGTAATCTCCACTCAGGCACGTACTGACTTGAATGGGCTAAATATTCTCTGTAAAGTGCTGTGGAATATGTGTGAACTATATAAATAACTGGTAATAAATATTCAACATTAAACTGCACCACCAACTAGTCATGGCATATTTGCTATACATTTTTTTTTATTATAATTACATAGTTGATGCATCAGCTACATAACAATCACATATTAGCTGAACTTCATATAAATATACTAGTGTTATTATATTGGCAGCTACACCTGTATAGTTACTCCTATGTGCACCTCTTGCCACGTGGCGAGATGTTTTCTGGACAGCTATTAAATAATCATGAGCATTGAGTGTGACCATCCCATTTAGAGGCAGCAGCATGGTCATTGTGATCTAAAGAAGCTTTTTCTGAGAACGCAGTATCATCAAATTCTAGGAAGACTGCCAGTTTATAGTATATATATTTTGCTTATAACATAGTTGAATTGCTGTCACTCACTGCATTAAACGCTTTCAGACACAAATATCCCACTGGGTCATTTTATTATTGTGATTCTACAAGATTCAAACACTGCTACAGAATGCTCACGAGTGTTTTCTTGTCAGTATAGTCTGTATTAAAAGTACTACATGACACAACTATTGATAGTAGATACATTTTTAATTCCTGCAGTAGAGAGGCAATTTAATTTCCAAATAGAACACTTTTAAGTCTTTGTATGTTTTTAAATTGGTCATAACTAATGTTAGTATTCATTTACCAAATTATTATTGTACTATAGGTAGTACAACGCCATCTAATAGAGATTGAACCTTAACTTAAAAATAAGTAATATAAGCGACTAGGTAGATCTTTATATAGCCTAGTTTGTTTGGTTTTTTTTCTTATAAATAACTTTTTTCTTTTTCCAGCTGTTAAGTTCTGAACTGGCAAATGCCAGGGATGAAGAGAAGAAGACAGCGAATGATATTCTGCACGCTGAGAATGTGCGCGCTGGGAGAGACAAGTACAAGACTCTTCGCCAGATCCGTCAAGGCAACACCAAACAACGTATAGATGAATTTGAGTCCATGTAAAACCTGCATATTCTTGTCTGTCTCTCACATTGATCTCCTTCCTTTCCATGGCTCAGCTGGAACTACTGTTACCACTATGATGAGGCAGGGCGTGACGCAGTACAATCCGAGGCTTTCAGTATTACAAATCTTCTTGTGCGGGATCCTCCCACACTTGGATGTGCCAGAGACACCACAGAAAGCTCTAGTTTTCTCCAGCAGTTTTGAAGATTTAAAAATGTTGCCCAACAATGTCTCTTCCTAACAAGCTTCTGCCATAATAACAATGGAGCTTTATGTGCCTAATATATTTTCAATTTATAAAGATCAACTTTTAAATATGCTGTTTATTTCTTGCACTGGTTCAATGGAACTGTACAGTCCCAACACTGTAGTGTATGCGATGACTTGGTATTGTCTGGACATTCCGTTGGTTTTCTACCTTAAATGTCATATTTGAATTATTAGAGCAAGTCTGTCATTTGTGGCGTGTGACACAGACTAGGAGAACAAAGCATATTGCAGCAATTCTGGAATCATTTTTTTTATTTATTTTGGCGACCAAACACTGGTCTATTAAGAGTTTACTTCGAACAACTCATTTAAATGTTTAGAAGGGGAAATGTTTTATGTACCTAATTACCAAATCGTGCCTCAGTTGTGTGTAATATACATTGCACATCAGACCCATACTCGCCTTAAGCTACACACCCTTCATTTGCCAAGATGTAAAGTCCGTCTTTGCTTTCTTGTCTGTAATTCCCAGTAATCCTGGGACATTTAGGTTTCCTCTAAATATGTACATTCTTCACTGCTGGAAAGTATTTATTTGATCATCATTTTTGGCCTTGTTGGTTACAGTTCCATGCTGGCATTTCCTTTCCTCCCTTTACCAGTATTATATAGTAAGTATTTTTTTCTAGCTATACACAGTTTAGTAAGTAGTAGAGAGAAGGCGGCAAACTGCCTTTGGGAAGAAAAACAACTGTATACTGTATTATAAAAGATTATTTTGAAACTGGTGTAATGCTCAAAAGCTTTCAGTATTAAGGGCATATTTCTGGTATTGTTATTTGACACATATATGGTCATTAACCCCGTCATTCATGGCTGTATGGGGACTTTCCCAGACAAAAGTGTTAATATTTTTTTTTCCTAAACTATAGTCTATTGCTGTAAATTATATTGATGGGGGTTGTAACAGCACATAGGAACATTTTTTTTTATTATTTCCTTTCTAACAAGCAGATTCCCTATTAAAAAATTCTGTTTATAATTAGTTTGGGTTTCCTCTTTGTTGTGATCTGAACTTGTTCTGTTCTTCCAGTGCCAATAAAATATAGATAATTTGAATCTTTTATGACTTGTTTGTTTGTTTTCTATTTAAGTCTTCCAATGGTTCCTCCAATTTTTTTTGAGTGCGAGTACATATTTTAGTTGTGGGTGTTTTGTGGGCACAATTTATACATGGTTTGCATAATATATATGTGAGTTTATGGGTCTGAATATCCTAGTGTTTGTGTGTATGTGACATTGCAAGTGCATGTGCTTTTCACCTGCATAGCCGCGACCATCATTTCATCTAGTACACCTTTCCCCCTGCACACACAATCCTCTGGTAAATGGGTAATGCCTTGTTCACAAACATTACTGACCACATATTAAAGTTAAAACTTAATTTAAATAAGTGAGTTTTTACAAAATATACCTTCCATATATACGTAACAAAATGACAGGCATTGAAGAATGGAAAGAACAAAACAACATAAAGCGCCCACTGACCAGGACAGAGTCAAATGCTGGAAAACCATACCCAAGGAATTTAGGGCTATAACAATAGGCAACTTCTGACTAGTGTACGATTGTGTTTTATATTATTACTGTTGTGTATTATTAAAAGTATTTTATGCAGGCTTTTATAGTTCCTTTTCACAGCTATTAGGTCTTATGTATTAAGACATATACAGTATATCATTTTTTTATTGGAGTGAGTGGCGCATTTCCACTATATAGTGTGACTAGGCAATGACGGTCCAGTGGAGTATCTGGTAATCCATGCTTGGTCAACCTTCACCTCCCCAACTAGAAACTGCAACTTATAGCACACATGCAGTGGACTGGATGTACTAATGGGAATATGCGGTCAAAAGTCCGAAAACAAGGTTTGACCGCATTTAGTATGTTTCCATATGCACAAAATTCTGGAAAGCGTCGTTCCCTGAGAGGGTTCCAATATGATGCCTCCCAGGGTCCCCCACGTCTCGCACATGCGCTGGCCAATGTGCATTCATGCGCCGCAGAACTCCCAGGTGATAAACCTGGTAGTCCTTTGATCGCAAAGGACAGCTCTTTTTGCTGTTGCGGTTGTAAACGCAATTGTATGTGCATACCAATGTTATTAGCGCCAGTATTCATGCAGTAAGTAGCGGGATGTATCGCATCCAAAATACGATGCTTGATACATCCCCCCCAGAATGTTCATATGTAGTCATCAAACTCCAGTAGACATCTCTGGGCTACCTTGTAATTAATTCCTAAAGTAGCAGTCCAAAAACATTAGCTAGGTACACACTGTCTGATTTTTTTTTGAATCGGGCGATTTTTCGGCGAATCAAAAGCCCCAATATCTGTGCTGCACATTTTACAATTCTTTTTTTATTTAAGTTACCGATTTTCCGCCACACTCCTCTGATTTTGTATATGTCCTCCCACAAGGAGGATGACTTAGTGATGGGAAAACGTAGGGAATATGGGCAAATTATCGAGAATGCACACACACTCCACGATGTCGGGAGATCAAGGCCGTGATTTTCTGTCTTTGCCGACCGATCGCATAATCGAAGGAATGCGTTTCTGGACATTTTTAATGCTTTTATCGATAAAACGGTCATGCCAACACAGTGTACAAATATATCAGGCCGATCATGCGATTATTTTAAAATCAGCCCATTAGTAGTGTATATTGTGTACTTAGCTTTAGGTTCATCGGCTTCTGACGGCAATGTACCTGTCTTTGTAGGGTATCGGAATTTAGGGCCTCATTTATCAATGAGTAATATTCTTGTTACCAATCTTAAATGGTGCTCCAACCAATCGGCTCCTAACTGTCATGTGTTTGAAAAAAATACAGGAGATGATTGGTTGGAGCACCATTTAAGATTATTAAGAAGTGATAACAAGAATATCACTCATTAATAAATGAGGCCCATAGACATAAAGCTACAATGGTCAGGGACTGATGTGAGTTTTTGAATATTCTATGCAAAGTGCTGTATTATATCTATACAAATCCTGTATATTATAAAATAAAGCTTGATATCACTTTTCTACATTGGGATGTGACCTTAGTAGTAGTACTTAATCTTACTGGTTTCAATGTTTGTTTGTTTGTTTTTTATTATAAATCCTCCACCACTCGTGGTTTTCATAAACCAGTCTGCCAGCCATCTCTGGAAAAGTACTGAGTCTCTTTCTTCCTCTCCTGCCTACCAGAATAACAAGTCAGGGTTTTCTGCTCTTACAAATCAGTGTTCATTGCTTCAAATATGCATAGTTCAGGTCAGAAGTATAATCCATGAACTTCCCTTCTCCAGGGACGCCAGTTCATTTTGATATATGCATACTTATCCAGTAAATTAGGAGCAGCACCAAATATGTGATAATGATACTGTGTTTACTATGGTCTAGTATCCCTGTTCTACAGAGGAGGGCAATATACGGGTTGAGTCTCCGATATCCAAAATGCTTGGGACCAGGGGTATTTTGGATAACGGAATATTCCGTATTTTGGAATATTTGCATATCATAATGAAATATCTTGGAAATGGGACCCAAATATACACACAGAATGCATTTGTGTTATATACACCTTATACACACAGCTTGCAGGTAATTTTATGCAATATTTTCAATAATTTTGTGGCTCAAACAAAGTTTGTGTACATACATAAAATTCTGTTATGTTTCATATACACCTTATACACACAGCCTGAAGGTAATTTTATACAATATTTTTAATAATTTGTGCCTTAGACAAAGTTTGTGTACATTGAACCATCAAAAATCAAAGGTTTCATTATCTCAGTCAAGTAAAAAAAAAATCTGTATTTTGGAATATTCCGTATTTCGGAATATTTAGATATGGGAGACTCTACCTGTATTTATCTTCTCTACCAGTCATGGAGGGTCTGAAATATTTGAGAATCATATTTATATCTATTGTTTATATTGTGCCATACTTTCACTTATATGTTACCAAAGTAAGTTATTAATCTCCATTTTCTTTGCTGTCTTTGGGGAAGAATATGAAATAATTAGTGATGGTGTGGCTTAGCAGCCAAAATGAATGACCACATCTTGGTAATGTTTTTACAATGCCCTGTAGCTGTTCCCCCTGTCCCCCCCATTAATGCCTCATTTAGTCACTTGACCCTCTCATCACTGTTTGAAGAATATACCACCATTCCAGGCCTGGCAATACTGCAGGTCGGTCCTGTTGCCTTGCTGGGCCGAATTCCTGCCATTAAGCCAAACATTTTTCTGAACGGAGCATGCACCTGCTTACACCTGCAGTCAATTAGATCCATGCAGTCTTATCTTGGGACACTAATCTCACTCAGTTGACTGTGGTGCCTGTTCTCTGATTAATAAACATAGAGAGCACTTGATCCATGAGTCATAGGCCAAGTGTTCTGTGAGGCACCTGGTCCCCAGTGTGCCAGTGCATTGCAACGCAGTTGCAGGGGTGTGCATAAATTATCCATTGCGTGGTCATAAGCAGCCATAGCACTGATAGTGTGCTTGGCTGTTAGCAAATTCTGAGTAGGGTCAGTGCTTGAGCAAATGGGTCCGATGTTACAGGTTTGTTTTGCCATGTTCACCTAGTGTATGGATGTGAGTGAGGGGAAGTGGGAGTCCTTATGTCAGGATGCAATCGCAATGTGAATGCAAACATTTACATAGCGCTGCTGCGTGCTTATAAGCAAAATTGCGATGTGTAGTGAATCAGGCCCATAGTCCTCTAAATGTACTCCCAGATAGTTTCTATAAGGCTTCACCTGTGCCTTGTACCTAATCGAAGACTTAAGGGTATATTTACTAAAGTGCAGGTTTTTAGAAGTGGAGTTGTTGCTCATAGCAACCAATCAGATTCTACTCAAATATAAACGGCATGCTTTTCTCAAAAATCTTAACCAAGACTAGGAAGAACTCCATGCTCACTCCTTGAAAACGGTTAAAATAAACATTTAACCTCAATAAAAACTGTTATTGTGAATTCTAAGGGAGCAAAACTGACTAATCTATTGGACAAAACCAATAATTTAGCAGCATATTATGTCTGCCTTTATAACGATCCCAATACTTTCAACATACACCAGTCATTGTTAGTTTTTTATGGGACCCTTTCTGAGCTAGATCCTGAGATCGGAACATGCATATCATGGATGGGCATAACGGTGGTCATCAAAATGATGATTCTCCATAAGCTATTAGATTTGTTTAGAACCATCCCTAAGATGATCTCACAGCCAATAAACGCTTCTCCCATAGGTTTCAATGGTGGGAATGACAACTAATAACCCACTCCCACCATTGAAACCTATGGGGGAAGTGTTTTTTGGCTTCAAGCCAGGTGCTTGCCTCTCTCACCCAATGAATGCTCTCCACATAATTCCTCTGGAAGGAAATCGCTTGAGATGCTGCATTTGGGAGTACTGTCCTTCGAAGGCAGAACTGTGTCCATGGGGACCAGGGTTTTGCATTTTTTGGTTTTGCCTACATGGAACGAAGAGGACATGGCCAAGGGGTAGATAAGAAGTATGTAATTTTAATTTTTTTTTACAGTGATTGGGGATGGTAATTGGATAAGTGGACAGAATGGCTACAGGGAGTGAAGGTAAGTATTTATTGTGTATGTATGGGAGTGTGTTTATGTCCAATAAACAAATACATTCGGTGTGTGTCCTGTCTTGTTTTTTTTTTTTTTTTTTAATCTTTTACAGGAGTACTACAGGTACCAGCGGGCCCTTAATGTCCCACATGCTGCTACTTGTGGTTCTCCAAGTACCAGCACGCGGGGGAGACTTGCTGGGACCTGTAGTTCCCCTGTAATAGACAATATTATTTAACTTTTGACACAAATGGACTATGAACGCTGCACCCAGGGGAGCCGGGATAGCCCCAGCCTACAGAGCTGGCATTGGGTGCCTTGGAGAGGGGGGACCCCTTTATTGGGGGGGGGGGTGTCTTCACTTCCCCAGGAATCCCCAGCCTGACCTGACTAGCAAGGCATGATTAATGTTTCGTCTGGGGTTACCAATATAATTGTGTCCCCTGGCTGTGGCAACATGTCCCCACTAGAAAGGGCCCCGTATTTTCACAATCGGGACTGGCTCAGGAGCCCAGTGCTGGTTGTGTAAAATATGGGGGACCCACTACGTAATTTCTCCACCGTTTTTTCTCAACCAGGACTAGCTCCAAAAAGCCTAGTGCTGGTTGTCATTTGCAAGGGATCCCACACCATTTTTTTCTAATTTTATTTTTATCCTTTTTGTTACTCTCACAAGCCTGCACGGATCTGAGCAGACTTGTGAGTCTGACTCTGATCCAATCAGCGGTCGCTACCATGGCAATAGACTGCTAGTTGGCTGAGCATGGCTGTCTCTCAGCCAGCATGTCCAACTAGCGGCCTGTTACCATTGGATCCGACACTTAGCAACTGTACCCAAAACACGAGATATCCGACGCCGGGAAGACAACGTTTTGCATAGTTTTCGGATCCGGAGCTGGTGGGAAGAACCAAACCAGGACCTTAATCTACTTGTAACCGGTAAGTTCGGGTGGGTTCGGTTTCCAGGAAAATTAACCTGCTCATCTCTAATATAAAGCATGCCACTTCCTCTTGCTGCGTCGTCTTAGCTGGCTAGCTATAGAGCAAGCTGGTCACTGGAGTCTGCAGTAGACTGTAGTAGTATGGAGAGGAAAAATTAATCTAAGAGTGGAGAGGGAGTGTTGGGGTGTTGTAGTCAGTTGTATTTGCCTCACTTGCAGCAGTATTTTCAACAGAAGAACTCATCAGGATAGGAATCAGGACTGGAATTGTAATAATAAAATATAAAAATCACACTGACATTGCCAGGGACTACGTTGTCTGAATGAAAAATTATAAAGAATAAGACATAATATATCTATTATATTATATCTCACAGGTTCTCAAACTCGGTCCTCAGGACCCTAAACAGTGCATGTTTTCCAGGTCTCCTCACAGAATCACAAGTGAAATAATTAGCTACACCTGTGGAACTTTTAAAATGTGTCAGTGAGTAATGAATACACCTGTGCACCATCTAGTTGATATGGAAAATGTGAACTGTGTGGGGTCCTGAGGACCAAGTTTGAGAACCACTGCTATATCTCATACCCCTTTTCCACCAAAATACTGGGTCGAACACGGGATTTTGAACACTGGTCCAACCTGGGTTGGACCTGGCTTCAGACAATGTTTCCACTACACGTCGACCCAGGTTATTCCCGGGTTGGCCCCGTTTCCACAGAACCCCTTTAGATGTAATTAAAAATGTACTTTTTCGAGGCACACAAAGATGAGGTCACAGAAGGGCCCCAGAAGCTCCAATCAACGACTAGAAGTGTTACCCGGGTCACCTAATCCCGGGTAGGGTCCGTTTCCACTGCCATGTAACCCGGGTTCAAACCCGGTTGAGACCTTGGTTATTTTTTGGGGGCCGTTTCCACTGCAGCCTGATTCAGGTAGACCCGGCAATAACCCGTTATTTTTTTCGCAGTGGAAAAGTGTTATTATTCTGTATATAATAGTATTGAAGATGTGTTTAAAAAAAAAATTAAACATACAATGTATTCTGGACTGCATTTCAAAGTGTGACCGTAGTACCATGTGGACTTTTATTTGTGGTCTTGGTGACCTGTTGTCTGGTGGTGCATAATAGCAGCAAATTGATATAAAAAATAAGTCATTAAACTGCCTCTCTAGTATCATTGTAAGACCATTCATATACCTGCGGACTGCAATAATTATAGTGGTGTGTACAAAATATTCAAACACACTTTTCAGGACTGGAATCCCTTACCCAGCCCAGTCAAATCAACATAACGACCTTTCAAATTACACTATAAGCAAGTAATGTTCATGTGGAGTAAAAGATGCACATTTTAGTTGTAATTTGAGTATATGCATAGTTTATCTAATTGATGGCCTTGCACAGTGTCCTCTGTGCATTGAGCCTTCTGTAAGTGCTGACCTCATCTCTGAAACGGGAAGTGAACTCCGCCCTTTGATCAATATAGACCTCCTATTACTTATACTGCTGCTAGGAAGTGAGAGGGTACACTCCACTCTACCCTCAATGAATATACGTAAGAAAAAAGGGGAAGATACTGTACCTCCAGCGCAGAAAAAGTGTAGATATGGAATGAGAGTAGAGAGAGCCAGCTGGCAGCCCGAAGCATAAAAGCACCACACAGTGTCACAAGAAAAAAAAAACATTGGAAAAGCAGGGAAAAATATCGGGGGAGAAATCTTAACGATGGTGATGAAACAGATCCTAAACATTGCAGGGTTAAACATCGATCATTGGAACCACCTGACCGATGTTTCTGATAAAACATCAAGTGATTTCCATCCCTACCAATGAGATCCCTTTGGAGGGGATATAAGGGAAGCAAAAATGAGGGAAGGCACTTCTACTCGTTCCTGATGAAGCCCTGTCACAGGGTGACATGTTGTACAAAAGAAGTACCATGTCTCCCGGCAGACCCCACATCTATTGCATCCCCCAGAAGGCAAGCCCGGAAATCCAAGTGAGGTAAACATATGCTTCATATATTGGAAGCATTGAGACTGCTGGTTTGGAGCAACTTGGGGTAGAGCATAGCACCTAAGGGTGTCTCCCCCTTCACTTTACACAGATTATGGTGAACTTTATTCATTATATACTTAATAATCGACTGCTTCAAGTTTTACTACGGTCATCGTTTTTTATCTGCAGGAGTGTTTTTAACCATAGGTGCAGCTAGTAATCCGGTCCATAGCATTTTTCTGCACATTGAATCTATGAATTTAGTATTGTTTTTAGTATTTTGTCATTTCTTATGTTGTTTATATGTAGTATACCGGTATTGGGAATTATACTTGTGTATGCCATTGACTTTCCATTTTTATAAAATATTATTAATTTACTTTCACTTGTGTGCACTATATACAAATAAATATTTACCTTTTCATTATACCATCTACTCTCATTCCATATCTACACTTTTTCTGCGCTGGAGGTATCTTCCCCTTTTTTCTTATATACAGTATCACTTCCTAGCAGCAGTATAAGTAATAGGAGGGCTATATTGATCGTTTTTTTCACTTCCTGAATTAAACAATCCATTTCACTGCAGCTGATCCAAGTAAACCACCTTAACCTATTAAAAAGGGTAACCTACACTTAGAATGATGGGTCTGAGCAAAGAAGAAAGATCGAAACAACTGGAGATGTTCCTATTAAATAATACAGAACATCACATTGAAAGTGCAGAAGTATTAGAAGAAAACTTCTGCAACCTTTATTTAGAGCTAGGGAGACTGGAAATCTCAGAGGTCAAACAGTGGTGGGAGAGCACTATACTGAGTAGATATCTTGAACATAAGATGGTCCCAAGAGGTTTGAGATTAATGAAAAAACCATCATTTACATCAAACAATGGAAATTTTCTAGAAGAATGGAACAATGCTCTAGATAACTGTTCAATTAAGTTAATGAGGCTCATTATTGAGGACAGAAAATTAACTATGGAGAAGACAGGGAAAATATTAGAGGAAATTAAAAAGAAATTGAGACCACTACAGGATCTTGAGGATTATAAAAATCTAGACTCCCTCACCAAGAACAAAATAAGAAGAATCGAAGTAAAGGTTATCGCACAGAAAAATAAGAAATTCATAAGGGATCAAGATGACTACGGGAACTGGAAAGATAAAAAAGGTCTACTCACAAACCAGAGGAGAATATGGAATCACATATGGGGAAAGAAACAACCAAGGGTGGAGAAGTTATAGAGAACCTAGACCCAGAGAAGGCGATGAACAGAAACAATGTTATAATACACACAATAGGGAAACAAAAGTATCCACCTATGATAGAAATGAAGAGTGGAAAGAAACACACAGTGGGGAAGGTCAACAGACCCAGAAACCAAGAAGAGGAACAATAGATAAAATAGGGAAAGACTGAGGAGACAAAAAGATTGACAGATTCCAAGACAATAATCAAAGAAGGAATCCAAACAGTAGAAATAGCATCAACAACAGTGAAAATACTTATCCAAAAGAAATAGAGCTCGTCAACAGTTTTAGCAATGGCAAAAAGGATTATGAGGCAGAATTAAACATATCAGCACACACTCACTGATGAAATGCATCAGTACTAGAATAGAGGAAGAAAAGAAGAATGTGTATCTGATGACACGGAAAGATGTATGGATGCTTTTTTAGACTTAGTCCAAAACTATAATCAAAGAACAAATCTAGGCACAATTCCAAAAAGATCACAGAACACGTAAACCTCAACGAAAAGAAGAAAAAAGTTCAAGCGAGGTGGGACAAAAATCAAATCTGCAAGAATAGGAAAGAAAGGTATACAAAAATGACAGAAGAAGGCATGTTCAACTTGAGCAAGTATAACCTTACAGAAAATGAAATGGGGATTTTGAAAAAGGTCTAAAGTTCGCGCCTACGAACAAATTGAATAAGTTTGAGACATTTATAGACCTCCATAAATACAAAAGATTACTCTGAAGAAATATTTTTTAAGGAAAGGATTGATCCCAAACCGGTCTAAGATGAAGAAGAAAAATCTTCTGAGAACTTCGGACACAAAAACTTCATAAAAAGTCGACCTTTTACCTCCAACACCTGAAAGGCCATATGGTGCATAGTTTCCAAAAACTGGTGGAAAAATCTTTTGGAGATACCGGAGGAAATAAAGAAGTGGAACATTACCAAACAAGAAAAATCCGCTCTAGCATCCCTGAAGACTAACAAGGAGATAGTGATAAAACCAGCAGATCAAGGGGGAGGCATCGCCATTATGGATCGGGATAAATATGATGAGGAGGCCAATAACTTATTAAGCGACGCCGTAATATACAAGAAAATAAAGAAGAATCCGACCAAGGAGTTTTCAAAGGAACTGGAAAATATATTAAGGAAGGGACGAGATATAGGCATCCTAACAAAGAAAGAATACGAACACCTATCAACTATGACTCCTCTATGGATACAACCTTAATCGCTAAAATGAAATAATTGCTTTCCAATCCAATTGTGGTTCCAAAGCACAAAAAGTTATATTTTGCAAGAAAAAGTATAACACACTGTGATCTAAACAATTAGCGCAAAAAGCAAGTAAAATACAAGGTACAGCCGATACATACGCTAGCGCTCTGGATCCAGTTCTCAGTCATCAATCCTGAAGCCTGCAGCCATCAAAAAAGGGAAAATGACTCCCATCATGGTGTCCAGAGCAGTAGCCTTACAGCTAAAACAATAGAGACAAGCTGGCATAATTTAATTGGTCCTTGCTCCTGGTCTTTCTGGTCATTGGTTAGTTTATACGGTGTCATCAGGGGCATAGCTTAGCTCTCCAACAGCTCCTTTGTGTATCTTTCCCACCGAACAACTGGTTAAACTGGCTACCGACACTACATACAAAATGTTAACATGCTAACCAATAACTTCCTATAGTTCGTAACTTGCGGACGCATGATGCGATCTCCTTGCCGATAGAACCGGAGATCTGCAAATGAACAGTGATTTAATATAATACCAAACATGACATGTCTACTATGTTCTAAACCTTAGATTTTATTTACATACACATTTCATCATAATTACTTGTTAAAAAGACCTTTAATAACTCTCTTTATTAACTTATTGTAAATAGGAACCATTATATACATATGCGTTCGCATATGTGCGTCTGTGCATTGATGTAGGAAATGTTTGTATGCATGTATGTGAGGACGCTCATGGGCGTCTATGTGTACGCATGTGGATACACATACGAGCGTCTATATGTAAGCATATAAGTATGTGTGTGGTGGGTTCGCAGTTGTGCGTATTGGATTGCTCCGATGCTAAGTAGCATCCAATTTACTCTTTATCAGTCAACAGATGACTAGGTCATCAAATAATTGGATGTGATCATTTGTAATTATTATCTGACTTTGACACCTCTGATACCTCTTTTTTACCATTTACCTAAACTGCATAAAGATCCTACCAACCCACCGGGAAGACCAATAGTGGCAGGGGTGGGATCATTTACAGCAAACCTATCAGGGTATATAGACCAATACTTACAACCTCTAGTTATGAAACAAAAAGGACACCTGAAAGACACAACACAAATTTTAAATCTTCTGGATGGAATCACCTGGAAAGAAGAATATCTTCTAGCAACTTGTGACATCCAATTCCTATATACGTGTATTGATCACGATACAGGTTGCAATAATGTGAGAAAAATTCGGGAAGAAGAGTCAGAACTAGGAACGACACAAACCAACTTCATTTTGGAGAGTATGATATTCATTCTCAAGCATAATTATTTCTGGTTCAACAAAGAATTTTTCTTGCAAACTAAATGAACAGCGATAGGGACAAAATTTGCGCCATCATATGCGAACCTTTTTCTTGCACATTGGGAAAAAGTAAAACATTTGGACGAACAACCCACATTTGGAAGACCTCCTACTATGGGCACGATACATAGACAACGTGATCATGATCTGGAAAGGAGGGAGAGTGTCATTAGAGTTTTTCATCAAGATAATCAATACAAACAGTGTGAATTTAGAATTTACCAGCAAGAGTAGTAAAGAGATGGTTAATTTCCTGGATCTAACCGTGTATGTAGAAGAAGGAAAGCTACAGACCAAAACATATTTAATACCGGTGGATTGCAATAGCTACTTGGACGCCACAAGTAACCAGCACAAGGCATGGCTAACAAATAAACCAGGGGGACAGTTTAGACGCCTAAAAATAAATTGTTCCAAAAATAATATGTTCAAAGAGCAGTCAGATAAACTGCTTAATCAATTTTCAGAGAAGGATTATGAAGAAGGAATCCTTAGAACAGAATTGGAGAAAACCAACAGGCTAAAAAGAGAAAAACTTCTCACCTACAAGACCAAAAAGAAAAATCTACAAGACTATCTCACGTTAAAACGAACGTCTCGGGACAGAAAAAGAACTTGGAAAGTATACTAAGAAGACTTTGGCATATATATTAACAAAAGATGAGGAAATCAAGGAATTTATACCAACCAAACAAAAAAAATGTATAGAAGAGCACCCACAGTAAAAACAATGGTAGTAAAGAGTCATCTAAAGAGAATACAAAGAATGGGGAACATATGGACTTCTGGATGAACTCCAATTCTGTAGGTTTCTATAGGTGTGGAACATGCAAGGCATGTAAGAAAACAAAAAATCAAACCCATAAAGCTACTAAAGCAATAACGTCAAATTCAAATGGCAAGGTGTTCAATATCAAAGATAAGATAACATGCCACACGAAGGGTGTCGTACAGTATATCTCCTACAGTGCCCGTGTGGGCTTCAATACATAGGAAAGACCACCAGAAAACTTCATATTAAGATCCAAGAACACTTGTGTAATATCAAGAATGAGAATGACAACCATAGTATCCCAATACATTTTGAAGAAGGCCACACTAGTGACCCGGAAAATCTGTATTTTCGTTGGTCTCAAGAAACAGTGGGGGGGAGGAAACTACGATTGAAAATTATGTATGGAGAAAATGAGAATGATCTATAATTTCGGAACCCTTACCCCTGGAGGCCTGAACATTGATGTTGAAGTCACCCCCTTCCTGCTTTAAAATCCATTTACATATCAGGGCCACTTACAGTTGTATATGAACAACCGCAGACACTACTGAATATTACATGCCTTATGAGACCATATACGTAACTTACCTCCCATTTACATACTTAATATTATTGTATTTTATTATTAATGGTAATGTATTTTATTATTTATTCTAATTTATTTACTATTATCATTACCATCTTATTATTTTATATATTTTTTTATTTTTTCTTTAACTATAATTAATATTATTGGTATAATCATTTAGTTATATTGATGTTTTAGAATGGCAGAGTGTTTACCATTATGAAATATTCTTATACCTATTTTTAGATCTACTTTAGTATTTATAATGATATTTGTAGACCAATATATGTATTTATTGGAAGCTAGTCCTCTGAATATGTTGTTTGATGTGTTGTCTTGTTCGTGTTTTCATTTTGTTTAAGTGAACATTTTCATACAAGATCATTACAAAAGACTTTTAAGGCACACAATCAGCTCAATGAATTGGGAAGACCGTAATGTGGATGGGAACATTGACAACCAACCATCCAATGGTGGAAGACAAATGCTGGAGTATTGTTACAAACGAATACCAGAAGGATATGAACACCAGTCGCATGCAGATGCCAGCCACAAACTAAGATACCAGCCGAAACCGTAAGTCAGCGGTTAGGTTCAGGCACTAAGGGGGAGGTTAGTTTCAGGCATCAGAGAGGGAGGGTTAGGATAGCGACCGACTATCTGTATCCTAACCCTGTCAGAATGCTGGTCACAGGAATCTGTCCGCCGGGTTCCCAACTGCCGACATCCCGTACCCAACCCGTCTCATTAATCCACTTGTATTGTACAGAACGTACTGTTTGTACTACGAGATCATAAACCATCTTTATTTCTTTATGGTAGAACCTCTTACCCTCAACAAATGTGGTTAGGGGACCTCCTTGCTTATTTTCCAGATATTATAGATAGTATTCAGGCTCTGTTGTTATTACAATAATGCAGCAGGTTCGTCTGTTAAAAAAACACCATAAAAGACTTGTGCTGCTTGTGATACAAAGTTTTCCCAACATAAGGATGAAACTGCGTCACTAAGCATGAATAAATTGTACATATAGTCTCCAGGCATGTGGAAAGAGTTTATTATGTGGAAGCCTCTGACTTTTTTAAAACAATTAAATACTACAAGGATTGATTACTTGTGTGAAGCCCCACTGGACAAAATAGCTTTCTCATCTAAAATTAATCCTGGGGATACTTAGCAAATTTAATTTGATAAATATGCCCTTAATTCTTCAGTTACTTCTAAGAAAGTGTCAGTAATCATGCGGTGGTCTAAGAGAAAGAAAGAGCTCTACCATTACATCTAACACTAGTTTGTAGGAGTCTATGACCTGCAAACTGGATTTGTTCTAGGGAACAGGATTGCCACCTAGCAACAGCAGGTGGGTTAGGCAGCAAGCCTCCCGAATACGCTGGGGCAGAGGAAAGTGAAATAATTTCACTTCCTTTTGCCCTGAACAATGAGCGGTGCGTGCGGGTAAAGTGCACGCCCGTGGAAAAACAACCCTAGAAGGGATAGTGGAAAAAATGCAGGTAAATCTTAGGCTTAACAGTCTCAGCACTCTAAGGGCCTGATTCAGACTCGCTTGGTCGATGTTGCCCAAGTGCGCATGCGCACGACGGAGGCGGCTCCGTCGTGCGCATGCGCGAGACCCGAATAACGACGGCCAAGCCGTCGTTAAGGGTCTCGCACCAAAGGGGGCATGCTGTCGATGGTGATTGACAGTACGCCCCCTTTATTGGGCGTGCCGGGGGCGTGGCTGCCCAGACGGAGGCATGAGAACGCCTACCGTCTGGGGCCGGCCCCACTGACATCACTAGTGATGTCAGTGGGAGTGCTTTTGGCTCTGATAGAGCCAAAAGCACTCCAGGGCTTGCGGCAGCGAGACCCTACCGCAAGGGTCTCGTCGCAAGCCCGATGGCCGCGATGGGCTTGACTATCGCGACCATCATTTTGGCCACTCGCTATAGCTGTGGGTGGTCACCCACAGCTATGCGAGCGGCCAGGAGGCCGCTCCAAAAGGTAGGAGGGACGGCCCTGATTCAAAGCGAGCGCTCTGTCAGAGCGTCCAGCTCTGAATCAGGGCCTAAGTCTGTGTTGGAAGACTAGGACACAAGTGATTTCCAACTAAGAACAAGTTTATTGAACTTTAAGAGATATCTCTTGGAAACTGCTCATGCAAATAGATCGGAACTGGAAAGAAATAAAGAAAATGGTATTGGTTGCGACTTTCCGGAACAGAGTTAAAAGCTGGCTGGTAGTCTATTCCTGGTCCTTATTGGTGGCTGCTTGAGGCTTCTTCGGGTCCCTTGCTGAGGGATAATATGAGAAAAACTATTTATACCCAAACATAGAATCTCCAGAGGAAACAACAGTCCTAGCCAAAGGAGAAAGGGTGGGTTGGGTGGGAGCTGTTGCTAGGTGGCAATCCTGTTCCCTACAACAAATCCAGTTTGCAGGTCATAAATTCCTGCAAACTAGTGTTTTGTTTCTTCGGGAGGCTTGCCACCTAGCAACTGCAGGTGGGCAGACTACCACATACCTGGTGGTTGCTCTGAGAAACTCAATCTTTTGTAGATCGGTTGGTCTCCAATAGTGCATAGCAAATGTATGAGCTGAGGACCATCTTGTTGCTAGCATTATTAACTGTAATGGGATGCCTTTAGCTGACGCTTTTGTGGCCGCTACTCCCCGTAAGGAATGACTATTGAAGTGGTTTGTATCTACCTCCGCCTACCTCATAAATGCTACAATCCATCCTCTGATAGTGGAGGATCTTGCTGGGCGAAAGGATTTCCTACAGGTAATGAAGAGTTGCATGATACTGTCTCAAGGGAGCGGTCAGGGCCAAATAAGAGGACAGGCACGAAGCTACACAAAGGTTAGGTTCTGAAGGGTCGTAGATAATGCCAAATTCAACTATGGGATTATTAAACAAGGGGGTTTTGGTGTTACCTTTTAGAATAATGTGGTACCTTGTAGGAGTCTGTGCTAACCATGGGTCTGAGACATGTATAAGGGTTAGTTCAGCTCCTTTGGCTGCTATGGCTAGAGCTAACAAAGATGCTAATTTACGGGATAAAATGAAAATGTTGAAGTCTGTTTCACAGGAAGCCAGGAAAGAGAGAAAAGGCTAAATGTCCCAAGTATGTGAATATTTTTGATCTATGGACCTAGAGAGATATATGCCTCTTAATAAATGTAGGAATAGCTTGTTGTTTGTTAAGTTTGGAATAATAATAGCTAAAGCGGAACCATATGATTTTATGGTAGCTAACACTAAGCCTGACTCGTACTTAGAGGCTAGGAAATCTAAAGCTAAATGTAGTTGTGAAGACTGGTGAGAGAGGTTTGTTTTTGATCGCCAAAGGTTAAATTCTTTAATGATTGTACAATATCTAGCCCTTGTATGGGGCCTTAAGGAGGCATTGATTAGGGCTTTTGCGGGTGATGCTAGAGCTACATCTGTTAACAGCCTAGTAATATTGCCATCCACATACATTGGGGAAGTGTCTCTAACAGGTCCCCTGAAAGCATTCCTGGGATAACCCTAGGGGAATTTTCAGAACTATTCGTAACTGGTTGATCAGAGGGAACCAGACTCTGGAAGGCCATACCGGGTATAGTACTACAATTTGCGGCACTCTGTCCTCACTGACTTTTTGTAAGACTTTCAGGAGTAGGGCGGGGGGAGGGAAAGCATAGGGGAAAGTCAGATCCATCCAAGGAAAGGACATTGCATCCATCCTCCACACCCCTTTTGTCCATATTCTGGAAACAAAACGTTGAATCTGAGCATTCGTGGGACTGGCGAAGAGATCTATCTGTAATCTCCCAAATGTGAACTATTTTCTGAAAGATTTGAGTTTTCAGTGCTACTGAATCTAGGGAGATTCTTTTACAGGATAGGGGGTCTGCTAATTCGTTTAACTCCCTTGGGACCTAAGCTGCGACCAGAAGTATGTCTCTCTCAATGAATATGCCTGACCCACTGTCCACCAATGTGACCCACCCACTGTCCACCTGTATGTGTACAATGCATGACCCACTCATGCACTGACCACCTATGTATATGATGCATGACCCACCCACCCACTGACCACTTATATGTGTATAATGCATGACCCACCCACTGACCACCTATATGTGTATAATGCATGACCCACCCACTGACCACCTATATGTGTATAATGCATCACCCACCCACCCACTGACCACCTATATGTGTATAATGCATGACCCACCAACCACCAATGTGTATAATACATCACCCACCCACTGACCACATATACTGTATGTGTATAGTGCATGAACTGACCACCTATGTGTAATGTGTCTATACAGTCAGGTGCATAAATATTGGGACATTGACAGAATTTTCATATTTTGGCCTCTATTCACCACCACAATGGCTCTGAAATGAAACAAAAAAGATGTGCTTTAACTGCAGACTTTCAGATTAAATTTGTGGGTAATTACATCCAAATCAGGTGAACGGTGTAGGAATTATAACGGTTTCTATATGTGCCTCCCACTTTTTAAGGGGCCAAAAGTAATGGGACTATCAACTCAAAAGCTATTTCATGGACAGGTGTGGGCTATTCCCTCGTTATTTCATTATCAATTAAGCAGGTAAAAGGTCTGGAGTTGATTCTAGGTGTGACATTTGCATTTGGAATCAGTTGCTGTCGACTCTGAATATGAGATCCAAAGAGCTGTCACTATCAGTGAAGCAAGCCATCATTAGGCTGAAAAATCATAACAAACCCATCAGAGAGATAGCAAAAACATTAGGTGTGGCCAAATCAACTGTTTGGAACATTCTTAAAAAGAAAGAACGCATCGGAGAGCTCAGCAACACCAAAAGACCCGGAAGACCACGGAAAACAACTGTGGTGGATGACAAAATAATTATTTCCCTGGTGAAGAAAAACCCCTTAACAACAGTTGGCCAAATCAAGAACACTCTCCAAGAGGTAGGTGTATATGTGTCAAAGTCAACAATCAAGAGAAGACTTCACAAGTGTGAATATAGAGGGTTCACCACAAGATGTAAACCATTGGTGAGCCACAAAAACAGGAAGACTAGATTAGAGTTTGCCAAACAACATCTAAAAAAGCCATTACAGTCCTGGAACAACATCCTATGGACAGATGAGACAAAGATCAACTTGTACCAGAGTGATGGGAAGAGAAGGAAAGGAACTGCTCATGATCCAAAACATACCACCTCATCAGTGAAGCATGGTGGTGGTAGTGTCATGGCATGGGCATGTATGGCTGCCAGTGGAACTGGTGCCCTTGTATTTATTGATGATGTGACTACTGACAAAAGCAGAATGAATTCTGAAGTGTTTCGGGCAATATTATATGCTCATATTCAGTCAAATGCTTCAGAACTCATTGGACGGCGCTTCACAGTGCAGATGGACAATGACCTGAAGCATACTGCAGAAGCAACCAAAGAGTTTTTTAAGGCTAAAAAGTGGAATGTTATGCAATGGCCAAGTCAATCCCCTGACCTGAATCCGATTGAGCATGCATTTCACTTGATAAAGACAAAACTGAAGGGAAAATGCCCCAAGAACAAGCAGCAACTGAAGACATTTGCAGTAGAGGCCTGGCAGAGCATCACCAGGGATGAAACCCAGCGTCTGGTGATGTCTATGCGTTCCAGACTTCAGGCTGTAATTGCCTGCAAAGGATTTGCAACAAAGTATTACAAAGTGAAAGTTAGATTTAGGATTGTTTAGTTTGTCCCATTACTTTTGGCCCCTTAAAAAGTGGGAGGCACATATAGAAACCGTTGTAATTCCTACACCGTTCACCTGATTTGGATGTAATTACCCTCAAATTAAATTTGAAAGTCTGCAGTTAAAGCACATCTTGTTTGTTTCATTTCAAAGCCATTGTGGTGGTGAATAGAGAACAAAATATGAAAATTCGGTCAATGTCCCAATATTTATGCACCTGACTGTATATTTAAATCCAATTTTGAACAGTATAAAATAATTGACTGTATTTTAAAAATGTCTTGTAAAATGCAATCTGGATAAAAACACCAGAACCAAACCAAAAACAACTTTTAAAAAATGTAAACCATACACAACATTACTAAACAACCGAACATATCAACATTAAAAATACTTAAAACTAACCAAACTTTAAAAAATTAAGAGAGCATTGTATGTGTCCATATTTTTATGACGTTTTTTCCCCCCCTAGCTATGTCTTTGGATAAGGACCGCGAGTTTATCACTGTTAACTGGCGCGTTTCGAGGCAAATGAATGTCTATGGAGGGTTAGCTGTTGCGACTATTCCAATAAGTCCAAAAAACTATTGGCATTGGAGGAATTGGTGGAATATAGCCGACAATACTGTACCGATGCATCCATGAAATGGGTGAGAAATAAAATCCAAAATCTCAGTACAGTCTTTGTCAAAGAACGAAAGAAGGTGGAGGAGTACAAACGTTCTGGAGCGTCCGCTGATGATGTGTAATCAGCCAACCCTTTGGTACTATCCTCTTATGTCTTTTATCATGGAACAAGAACCACAGCATTAGTCTCTTGTCCTTATGGCCTAGCGAGAGGGAGAAAAGGAGGCAGTTGAAGTTCACAGTGGACCGTCTGAGGCAGGTAAGTAGAGACACAGTGCATACACACCATGTTTTTTTGTTTTGTTTTTTACAAAAATTCATTTTTTATGTTCCATAATTGTCCACTTTATTGTCAATTATCTCAGACAGTCCTCCTGCCGTGGCACTGCACCCAGCCCATTAAATAGACCATATACTCCTCCCTCACCTGTTTGGCCCGTGCAGTCCCTGTGGTTTGCATTGGTGGTGCTGCCACTGATGTAAACTGGGCAATCTCTTCCGGATGCTCTAGGTCTTCTGGCATAGATATGCCTGATGCCCTTTATTGGGTTGTTTTGCTCCGTAAAAAGTTATGCAGAGGACAGCACGCCAACACGACCCAGTCTATCTTGTCCACATGAAGGTTTATGCTGGTGTGGAAAATGCAGTTACTGAGATTCCAAATGCATTTTCCACAATCCAGCGTGCCCTAGAAAGACGATAGTTGTAGATTCACTTTTCTCTGGTCAAACCCCTTTGAGTATATGGCTTCATCACATTTTAATGTAATGTGAAAGCCTCGGCAGTCACAAAAACTAAGTTTAGGCCATGCTTTGTCTCCTCCACTGACGACAAGTTGAGTGTTTTGGATTTGAGCCTCTGTTAGAATGCCTGTTTGAAGGAACCACCATCCGAAGCATGGCCATTCTTGCCAACATCCACAAAGACAAACTTGTAATTTCCCTTCACCACCACCATGAGAACGATGCTGAAGTAACCCTTGTAGTTATAATAGTAGGATCCGCTGTTGGCAGGTGGGGTGATGCGGACATGGCTCCCCCGCAGTTAGGGAACTTCCAACACCATTCAAAGTAATCAGCAATGGTTTTCCACTCATCAACGGTAGTAGGAAACTAGAAAATAAAAATAGATATTCTTTGAAACTAGAGATGTGCGCCAACCCCCGTGTGTTGGTTTTGGATCTGAATCTCCCCTGGTTTTGGATCTGGATTGGTTTTGCCAAAACCTCACCTCCGTGTTTTGTTTTCATATTTTGGTTTTGGATCTGGATTTTTTCTTAAAAAATAAAAAAACAGCTAAAATCACGTAAAATTGGCCTTTTTTTGTTCCTACAGTATTAATAACCTCAATAACATTTATTTCCACTCGTTTCCAGTCAATTTTGACCACCTCACAGCTCACAAGGGAACCAGGAAGCGTGCTTTCCAAAAATAAATAAACAATTGACTTAAATAATGCTATGCAAATCTTCTATAAAGACATTTCCCAACCTGTAGAGGGACATAAAAAAAAACATAGTGGCCTTCAAACTGCCGTTGTTCTCACTGTCCACTTAATCATATGAGATATATTGTGAACAAGCTGAACAGAGCAGCAAATACAACATTTTCAGACCTAAGTTTTAAGTATTACATTGTGTCTTTCTTGGGAATTCTTTCTTGAGTGCCATGCCTGCTTGTTGGGAGTGGATTTTTTCATCCAAGAAGGGGACCAGGAAGCGTGCTTTCCAAAAATAAATAGACAATTGACTTAAATAATCCTTTGCAAACCTTCTGTTCTGTAATAGAATTTCCCAACCTGTACAGGGACATTAAAAAAAACAGAGTTAGTTAGTGGCCTTCAAATTGCCATTGTTCCCACTGTCCACTTCTGAAGCTCCACATCATCTATGATAGAAGAAAAAAAAATGTCATTGTGGACATCTAGCTCCTCTTTCTGTACCCTGCTTACCCTTTTTGGACAGGAAGTCCAGGATGGATGGTTTGGAAGAAGAAGGCCTAGCAACAGATGGGGATGGTCATTATCAAGTCCTGGTCCCCCAAGTGAGTGTAGTCTGGGAGGTATCAGGCAGCGGAATAACAAAGGCCGCCATGTTGTCTGTGCTTACTATTCCATATTTCAGTTTGCGATTCAGGTAGGAATAAAGTTGGCTACAGATCACAGTGACAGAATCACTGGATGTCTTTCAGTGCATTCAGGCCAAATACAATCCATGAATTCCCTACCAGACAGATTCCGGACAGATGAATCCTTTGCTTGTAATAATCTTTGGTAATTCCTGGCAAAGGTGGGTGTTATAGCCAGACACTTTAAAGGCTGTAACTTTGAACTGCTTTATAGAAAACATGTGAATGAAACCTTTCCACACTGCAGAACATGATGGAGAAATCCCTTGAAGTTCAGCACCTAGAGCATCTTTTTTTATGTTTTCTGAGGCCTCTCCTGACTGTGAAGAAAGATTCTCCACACTGTAGTCTTCCATTGTGACTTTTTAATGGTGATTTCAATGTTGTCCACTGGCTAAGATCCATCTTATCTGAGGGTTGGGTTTTCCCCATGCAAATGAGACAATTCACATCCAGAAGGTGACTCTTATGTTTAGCCGTGGTGTCAGTCTCTCTTTTGGCAGAATTAGGCTTTAGTTTTTTAGAGCATATAACTTCATAAGCTGTTAGGATAACATTTCTGCTATGTTTAAGATTAAAAGAAAAAACTTTTTGTAACCGAATAACTTTAAAAAAAAAGTTTTCATTGCAATATTCATGCAGCCCCTTGACAGACAGCAGCACAGCACCCCTGCACAGCTATGCCTATGACAGGTGTGGCTGACACGCACACAAAAAAAATTGTTTATTATTTTGGGCAGCAGCCCCTCGACAGACAGGAGCACAGCACCCCTGCGTAGCTACACCGATGACAGTGACAGCCAGGTGTAAAATTGATAATAAATTAAAAAAACAATTCATTGGGTGCAGCCCCTGGCTGTTAAATTGATCATAAATTAATTTAAAAATAAATCATTGTTTCCTAAACCAACCATAACATTAATTTAAAATGTCAGGCAGCAATGCCCCAACCAGCACATACTGGAAAGATAAAAGGTCAAAGATAGAATAGTCCTTGGGCCCTCCCACCCACCCCTATGTTGTATACGAAACAGGACAGTTTAACAAACCAATCATTTCGTGACAAGGACTGCCAATTGTGGCTGAAATTGTTTTGTTTGGACCCCCCATAAAACAAGATAATCCCATACACAAACTGGCTTTACATTACAAGTTGTTCTCGTCATTGTCCTCATCATCCCCATCAGTGTGTACATCCTCTCCTTCACGCAATATTAATTAGTCCCCGCTGGAATCCACCATAGGTGCCTCTGTCATTTTTTGATGTAATTGTTGGTAGAGGTCTTCCTCTTGGAATTTGTAATTCATTTTAATGAACATCATCTTTTCCACATTTTGAAGAAGTAACCTCCTACGCGATCACTGACAAGGTTGCCAGCTGCACTGAAAACTCTTTTGGAGTACACACTGGAGGGTGGGCAACTTAAGTAATGCAAAGCCAGTTTGTGTATGGGACTCCAAATTACCTCTTTTTCCTGCCAGTACTGAAAGGGACTGTCTGACATGTCTAATAGGATGTTATCTCGAAAATAGTCCTCCACCGTTCTGTGAATGGAAACCGTATCACACATAGTCATGGTAGAAGACATGTCACTAGTAGGCAGTTCTCTCAGGCCCGACCAGATGTCATTTTTTGGTGAACGATCTGCATGACCAGAAGGCATTCTGTAAGGAAAATTTAGTTTTTTCCTGGCTGCTGTTGAAACTGAAGGAGGAGATGATGACGTTTCACATGCAGCTGCAGATGTCTATTTTTGACCAACAGCTCTTTGCATAGTTTTAGATTTTGGTCTGTTGGAAAAAAACTCACAAGGTAGGACTTAAACTTAGGATCCAGAATGGTGGCCAAAATATATATTTCAGATATTAATAGATTGACGACTTTTGGATCCAGGTGAAGTGAATCAAGGGCTTAATCCACCAGTCCGACATACTTTGCGCAATCGCTCCGTTTCAGCTCCTCCTTCAGTTTCTCCAGCTGTTTTTGCAAAAGTCTGATGAGCGGAATGACCTGACTCAAGCTGGCAGTGTCTGAACTAACTGCACGTGTGGCAAGTTCAAAGGGTTTGAGAACCTTGCACAACACGGAAATTATTCTCCACTGCGCTTGAGTAAGGTGCATTCCCCCTCCACGGCCTATGTCATAGTCCATTGTATAGGTCTGGATGGCCTTTTGCTGTTCCTCCATCCGCTGAAGCATATAGAGGGTCAAATTCCACTGAGTTACTACCTCTTGCTTCAGCTGATGGAAGGGCAAATTTAACAGTACCTGCTGGTCATGCAATCTTCGACAAGCGGTCGCCGAATGTCTAAAATGTTCGGATATTTTGCGGGCCACCGAGAGCATCTCCTGCACGACCGTGTCACTTTTTAAAAAACATTGCGCCACCAAATTAGTTGTGTGAGCAAAACATGGGACGTGTTGGAATTCGCCCACATGTAATGCTCTAACAATTTTGGTGGCATTGTCCGAAATCACAAATCCCGAGGAGAGTGCAAGTGGGGTAAGCCATTTAGCAATGATTTCCCTGAGTTTTTATAAGAGGTTCTCAGTGGTATGCCTCTTAGTGAAACTAGTTATACAAAGAGTAGCCTGTCTCTGTATCAGCTGTCTTTTGGGAGATGCTACTGTTGTAGGCATTACACCTACCCAGTGAGCTGTCACAGTCATGTAATCCTTAGTTGCCCTGTCCCACTTGTCCACATATCAGTGGTCAAGTGGACAGTGGGTACAACGGCATTTCTGAGGACATTACTAAGGTTTTTTTAATGTCCTTGTAAAGACTTGGAATTGCTGTTCTAGCAAAGTGGAATCTAGAAGGGATCTGGTAGCAAGGACACAGGACCTTAATTAACTGTTGAAAACCCACTGCAGTAATGGCGGATACTGGATGCACCCAAGTGATGTAACAAGGAGGAGGTTCCTAGGTGGTTTAGGTCCCTCCCTCTACTCACTCTTGTATGGCAATGGGCACATATGGCTTGACAACTGTTGTCCGGATCGAGATGGAAATAATTCCACACGTGTAGATTTTTTTGTCTTTTGTCCCTTCATGACAACAATGGGCTTTGGCTTTTTCAAACCATGGGCAACAGCTGTTGCCTTATTTACACAAAGGACATCCTCGATATCAACATCCTCATCACCAACATCTTCATCATCAACATCCTCATCATCCTTAGCGCCTTCAACTACCAAAATATTCTCCTCCTCCATGTGCAATTCCACAGAAGCATCCTCAATGACTATGTGTGCAAGATGTTGACTGCCCTTCCCCACATTTACAGGGGGCGCACAAATGTTGGAACTTGGAGGATCCTCCAGTACACTAGTATTTAGGTCTGGCTCACATATGGCAACCACGGATACACTTGCACTCTCCTTGGGAATTTTTTGTGCTTTTGATTTCTCAGGGCACACAGTTGGTTTTCCCGGAGCTGTCTTAACAACTTTCACATTTTTAATTGGACCACCACCACTACTACTACAAGCAGAAGGGCTATCAGCAGTCTTCCTTTCCTTGCCACTTCGTGTAGTTAATGGCATATTGCCAATTTTAGTTTATCTAAAGGCAAATATCCTTTCAATTGTTTTTTCTTAACTTAAGTAAAACTTGCTTTACCATATCGATGGCGTGACTTAAGCCATGGGGCATGGGCCTTCATAGAGGACAAGGAAGTTGACGGCCTTGCACTACTGGCGGCCTTGCACTACAACATGTGGTTCTTGGCCTTGCTCTCCTGTCATGTGACAGCCTCTATATTTTCTGCAGTCTTGAAGCAGTGTCACAATCACCAATAGTGTAGCCAAGGTGCAGTTATAAAATTCACACACGTGCAGTCATGCACAAAAAACAAAAATATTAGAAAAAAAGACAAATGATTTTTATTTTTTGTCAGCTCCAGAAGAACTTGGGCCCAGAGCACCGATTGATCACGACTGGAGTCGGGCAGCACAAGGTTGCAACTTGCGTTGCTGGCTGGCTCTTGTGTGCTACTGTGGTTAAGCCTAACACCCACGCACACACAGAAGAAAAAAATATAAGACACTTTTATTGTTTTTTTTTGGAGAACGACTGGAGCAACTTGCGTTGCTTGTTGGATCTTGTGCGCTGCTGCAGTTAATCCTAACACGCACTCACACACCGAAAAATAGAAAAGATACTTTGATTTTTTTTTGTTTTTAGCATGACTGGAGTTGGGCTGGATCTTGTGCGCTACTGCGGTTAAGCCTAACACGCACGTGCACGCACACACAGAAAAATAGAAAAGACACTTTGATTTTATTGTGGAGTCCAGAACTTGGGCCCAGAGATGGATACAGCAGACAGCACAGTGACAGCACCATGACCAGAGACCAGAATGTATCAGCAGTCACCAGCCCAGGACACAGCAGACAGCCCAGATGGATCAGCAGACAGCACAGTGACAGTGACAGCACCGTGACCAAAGACCATAATGGATCAGCAGTCACCAGCTCAGAACACAGCAGATAGCAGCAGCACCTCTCCCAGCCCTACACTACCCACCCTCCTTGTTCAGTCTCCACAGCCGGAGTGAAATGGCGTCCGTCGCGTGGTCCCTTATATACTACATTGATCATAGAGATGAAAGCTCGCAAACCCGCGAGATTTCGTCTCAATTGTTTTGGCTCGATTTGAGAGATCTGAGTAAGGCAGGAACATCCGAGCCTGCTTGGGTCTGACTCGGTTATGCTAAATTCGGGTGGGTTCGGATCTCTGGAATCCGAACCCACTCATCTCTAGTTAAAATATGAACATTAATTTTTTTTCTTTTGTTTCAATACAGACTCTGACACAAGAACTGGAATTGGCTACGCCTAATTAAAGCATCATTGGTGACAGTGAGGGGGATGTGTCGCTATCCCCGTGCCCACCACCAACTGCACAACCCCCAGCACCTACCGCATCTTCCTTGCAAAAGCAAAAGCGTCCTGGGGAAAAACAGCAAAGCAGGGAGCCTGCATTTTTTTTATAGCAGGTAGAAGAGCTTTTAAAAAGACCCCCAGACCACCTAGATCACTTCACCTCTCATATAAACAGCACCATGCGGTAAATGAGTGCTGAAACACAAACAGAATTCCAGCGTCTTGTATACGAGTTGCTCATCAGGGTGCTGCGTAATAATTTGTGTCCAGTGACCTTAATTGGTGACCCTCTGCCCTGCCCACCTGCCCCCACCGCCTCTGTGATGCCTCCATCCCAGTTACAGCCTACCCCTCCACCCACTAACCCTCCCACCACAAGCCAGGCTATATATAGTGCCCTTTTAGATGCAGAGGAGGATATTCCAGGGTTTTTACAAAATAAACATTTTTATTGTTGTTGCCAGCAGTATCCCCAAATGTTATCACTCCCAATACCTACTCTATGGTGTACGGTGGTGACGGTCAATACAAACACGGCGCAAGGACAAGCCGGGGCCACAATCTGTCCTTGTGCCATGTGTGTATTGGCCTATTTAATCTGGCATCTGACCCACCCTATACCATAGAGCAGGCTAGGTATTGGGACTGATAAAATTTGGTGATAATGCAGTTTTACATTATAAACGCATATAGGAGCCTTATTTAAAATTCAAAATTGCAAAGTTATGTATTCCATGTTCGTTATGTAAATTTTATACTGTTGTCATAAAGACAGTTTTATTACTCGCAGCCATATTGGCAGCAAATTTAACACTGTTTTAACATGTTTATATAGTACTTTTTCTACATTTCCAAAAAAAACCCCTTTTCTTTCACAAGAAACAAATGTGTAGTGTTTTTTTTAATTTTTCTTACCTTACAAAACTGGTACTGCGGAACGTTGACTATAGCCTTGCAGGTCTCTGGAATGATGATGCCCAAAGCCTGATGGGATATGAGGGTCCCACACTTCAGGTCTTCCAGTGACCTTCCTGTAGCTAGGTACCTCAGGGTAGCCACCAGCCTTTCCTACAGCAGGGATTGCCCTCCACAGCTTAGTATCCTACTTCTGGATATAGGGGGTCACCAGACCCAGCAACTCCTGGAAGGTGTCGTCATCCATGTGCAGGAATTTGCGATAGTCATCCGGATTGTTCTCCCGAATCTCCATCAGCAGGGACATGACGAGAGCGAGTCTCCCTCTGCAGCAGCCACTCCTTGGTCCAGCATGCTCTCCTCCTTTGCTGGGCCCTCTCTTTCAACACCTTAACCCCAGTGTGATGCACTGGGAATTTGTATAGTGATGCACCACTATCACCAGGTTCAGGGTGTGTTTGCTATGCTTTCTTGTGGCCGAACTTCCCGTGTTGAGTTAGGACACACCGTGACAGAGAGGCAAGCCTAAGGTTCCCCTTTAGCAAACACAGAAGCTGAAGGCAAGTATTCTTTGAAAACAGAGTGTAAGTTTATTTAGAGAAAACAGATTAAAAACACCAACTTTTGCAATAATAAACCAACACACAATTTTGGTCTTCTGGAATATGGATAAGTACAGTTGCAATACACTTTACAGCCTTTTATGTTGAATAAGGGGTCAAATAAGTGATAATGACTTTAAGCACAATCAAATTTAAGTATGCTCAACTTACTTTTAGATATAAAGCAACCTAAGCAAATGCAATTTATACAATAATACTGATCACTAGCAGGCATTTTAATATGTAGTTCTACTTGTAGCAAATAACAATTCAGCACAGTACAACAGATGCGTGGTTACTGCAGACTTTTGGGGTGCACAGAGAAATTAGTAGAGAAAGCAGGTAAGCTACAGTAGTATCATGGCAGTCTATGCAGCATACATTAATGACAATGACGCAGTGGCGGAACTTCCGGAGACAATGGAGTCATTTGCCGCCGGGCGTCAGCCCTGAAGGGGGCACCTGGCTCCATTGTCCCCGGGAGCTGCATGGAGAAGGAGTCCACCTCTATTGGCGTAACTACGGAAGATGCAAGGGGTGCGGTCGCACCCCCTGCACCCTCCATCTGCCGAGCGCCCGCTGAGTGTGTTACCAGCGGGCGCCCGCCTCCTATTCAAACCCCTGGCGGCAGCCGGAGGACGGAGCTCTCTTCGTCTTCCGGGTCCCGCAGTGTACTATGGGAGTGATGTCATAACATCACTCCCATAGTGCCGAGGAGCGGACGCCGGGGACGGAGCTCAGGAGTGAGCTCCGTCTTCCGGGTCCCGCAGTGCTCTATGGAAGTGACGTAATGACGTCACTCCCATAGTGCCGAGGAGCGGATGCCGGAGATGGACGACAGCAGCACTGGAGTGGGGATAAAGGTAAGTGTTTGTTGTTTTTGTGTGTGCGCGCGCGGTGGGGGCCATCACTACTGGGGCAACTACAGGGGCTCACTACTGGGGGCAACTACAGGATGCTCACTACTGGGGGCAACTACAGGGGCCTCACTACTGGGGGTAACTACAGGGGCCTACTACTGGGGGCAACTAAAGGGTGCTCACTACTAGGGCAACTACAGGGGCCTCACTACTGGGGGCAACTACAGGGGGCTCACTACTGGGGGCAACTACAGGGGCCTCACTACTGGGGGCAACTACAGGGGTCTCACTACTGGGGGCTCACTACTGGGGGCAACTACATGGGGCTCACTACTGGGGGCAACTACAGGGACCTCACTACTGGGGGCAACTACAGGGGCCTCACTACTGGGGGCAACTACAGGGGGCTCACCACTGGGGGCAACTACCGGGGGCTCACTACTGGAGGTACTACATAGGGGGACCATTACTGGTGGGCACTGCATAGGGGGACCACTACTGGGGGCATTATATAAAAGGAACTGCATAAGGGGGGGGGTGGCAGCTGGGGCTGGCATAGGTGCTGGGGGGTGGTACATTTTAGTTTGGGGGGGGCACCAACATTTATCTTGCCTACGGGCACCTGGGATGAAGGTACGCCACTGCAATGACGGGAAAACACCTGCAGGCCTTTGAGTGTGGAGTATTACTTGTAACAAATGACAGTCCAGCACAATACAACAGATGTGGAATTACTGCAGCTTTTCGGGAATAGCAGGGGAAATGAGTAAGCTGGTAACACGGCAGTTTTATGCAGCACACCATATCGTTAATGACGAGAAACTCATGCAGGCCTCTGTAGTGTGCAGTTTTACTTGTAGCAAATACAGTCCGGCACAATATCATACATGCGTAATTGCTGCAGGCGTTTTGGAGTGCACAGAGAAAATACAGCAGAGAAAGCAGGTAAGCTGGTATCACGGCAGTCTATGCAGCACACGTTAATGTCATTGATGGGAAATACATGCAGGTTTGTATAGTGTGCAATTTTACTTATAGCAAATACATTCCAGCACAGTACCACAGATGCATAATTGCTGCAGGCTTTTGGGGTGCACAGAGAAAATACAGCAGAGATAACAGGTACATGTAAGGCCGTTTAGGGAATTTAGCATTTAAATAACACTAGCAACTGAACACATCTCATTGCAGAAAACCAGCAACATCAATGTTTAACAGTAGAATTGCACAGTGCTTTGAGAAATGTCAGTATACAAATTAGGCACCAGCAAGAATGAATATACATTACATTAAAGAAAACAGCATTAACAGCAATCACACTTGCATCAGACATGAGCTGATGCAACAACCTAATCTCATGTCCCCTCCCAGCATGAGCTGGAGGTTCACCATAGATCACTACATAACACATGCAGCAAATTGATAAAAAAAAGAGGGACATCCTATCCCTACTTCCCCCCCTTGTTACACACCCTACCTTAAGTCACTATGAAGGGGAGATGAGACAATGATAGGCTATCAATCATAAACCCCCTGATCGGACCTAGAGTAAGCACTGTGCAAACCCTGTGCAGCAGCAGGTACCAAGGGGAAGACAGACCCACTAATAGGCACATTGGGGAAGTGGGTAATGGGTATCCGCTGTCTCGCCGCTAGCAGGGCTTTCCCACCCAACACGATTCCTGAGATACAGCAACCACAGGCCCGAGATGCAGAGCACCACACCAGGCTACGCTAAGTACTGGAGCTCCTCCCTCGTCCTCCTGGCAGCAATCCTTGGCTAGGGAGCGATCAGTGGGGCAGTACTCCAAAATATCCACAGATCCTCCTGGAATATTGCAGGCACAACTCCTCTGTAGTGTCTTCTTCCCTGCAGCAGCATCGTCCTCACTCCTCTTCCAGGCGTGGGGTCTTCGTCAGGGGTCTTCTCTAGGGGTCATCCTTTGCTGGTCCCTCCGGCGCAGTTTCTCTGGCCAGCGCAGGTCCTCTCCCCAGCGGCAGTCTCTTCCACGGGTCCTCTTCAGCGTCAGCGCTTCCCGGCAGCAGCATCCTCCAGACACTCACCAGAGCTTGCAGCAGGGTCCTCACGGTCTCCGCCAGGGGTCCTAGGGTGCCGGTCTCTAATACTCCGCTGGCGATACTTGTGTCAAGCACAGCTCCGCTCAGTCCCAGTAGCTGTAATCACTCCCAGGGGTCCGGCTCGCCAGCGGCAGGCAGGCTTCTTCTTTCTGGCTCCAGCAGTACACTTTGCCAGGGGTCTTCCGATCCATGGGCACTTCGTAAGGCAGCCCTCAGCCGAAGGGGTCCTACAGCCTCCCAGTAGGTCCTGGCAGCACTTTTCTCCGGATCCCAGCAACAGCCAGCAGTGCAGGTGAATCAGGCAGGTGCCACCCTAGACAGTCCCAGCAGCACTTTCCTAGGGGTGGCGGGTACGGCATCAACCCCATTCTATCCAGCAATCATCCTCCACTGAAGCACCAGTAGCCAGGCCAGCTCTCTCAAGCTCCAGGGAGCTGTTATTTAAAACATATGTCCCACTCAAGCACACCTCCTCGGCTTGGTCTGGACTTCTAGTTGGCCAGGGAGCTCCAGTGACAACACGCCCTGTGGGCCCTTTGCCCTACAACCGAGGGGGCCATTTTCCCGGGTTCCTTGGTTGTTGGCCAGCTGTGCAATCTTCCCCCCTGGCTGCGCAGGTTCAGCAGCCTCAGGGAGATAGGGGGTTCATCCTCCCTGCCTATCAATGGGGCTTTGCAATACAATATAACAACATCTGCAGAGGACAGTCCATATATATATAAAAAGTAATAAAGTGGGGCACCCCTATTTGGGGCACAAATATGGGGGTACCACACCAGCATAGTCTAGCAGAACTCAGAATGCAGGATAGAAAACACACTTTGTTGAGCCAGGCAAAACAACGTAGAGCACAATAGCAATGTACAGCGTCCAACAGGTATACACCAAGCCTCACTAGTCACAGAGCAGAAGTGCACAGACCTAAAATGGCTACCGCTTTATATACCCCCTACTTAAGCCCGTCCATTATTTAAATTTATTTGAAATCTAGTAAATCATCGTTGTGTGTTTGGTAAGCTAACGATTTATCATGCACAATCTCACGATTTGGACATCGGACATGATGCATGATAGATCGTGGGTCAAATTGGGCACTTTTTACACCAAATCGTGCCCATGACTGCCAGGGGGAGTTCAAGGGAAATCGGACCTGATATTGCATAGTGAGCACGTCGCATAGTGTGTAGGCACCTTCAGACGGATCTCACTGATGCCTGCAATCCGCAGGTTATTACATTTACCCCAATGCCTGAAGTTCCTCTCAGATAGATGACCATAAAGTTATTATTCCTAGTGGTAATTATCTCTGTAAGAAGAGTTGGTGAGTTATGAGACAAAATAGTCATGACAGCTAAACCAGCTTTTTCTGCCAAAAGTCGCATCAGCTTTTCAAATCAGAATATTGTATTATCATACTTTAATTCATAACTAGTGAATGAAAAAGAAAGGACTGTATCAAATAGAGAAGGTTATCTCCGCTAAATTTGTGTGCTTGAAAGCAGCTCAATAAAAAACAAGCAGTTTATGAACGAAAGATTGAGCGCTAATATGTGTCAACTAAAACAAAAAAAGGCAAAAAAAATGCAGTTTAAAAAAAAAAGTTTGAAAGGGAAAAACAAACAAAAAAAGACTTTTTAAAAAAAAATTAAGATGGGTTTGGGATAGAATTAGGGTTGGGATATATATAGGATTAGAGTGGAAATGATGCAGAGAGGAGAAAATACAGGGGAGGAAATAGGGAGGAGAAAGTGGTTGCGATCCAGCACATTAGTGTTTATGCTCTTTTGAAAATTGCAGGATGTAGCTAGGGTGAATCAGCGGTATGGGTGGAACTGTCCCTATTCCTTACCCTACTTAGTCCGGGTTCATCAGACTGATAGCACAGTCCTCCCCGGGCCAGCTTCTTGCTTCCACGTGCGTGGTGATCGCAGCTTCTGGTGATGATGTCAACCGCTGCGTGCTGCTTATGTCGGCTGGTCAGCTGTATCTATGTTGCCAGCTTGTCACACCCAATGCGTTTCGTAGCGCTTATCTACATTTTCAAGGATGATTGGTAGTGTTGTATTTTGTACTCTCTGTATCATTTCCAGTCTAATCCTATATATACCCCAACCCCAACCCTAATTCTATCTCAACCCCATCTTAAAATTAAAAAAAAAAAAATAATTATTTGTTTTCCCCTATTAAACCTTTTTTTTTTTGTTTGTTTTAGTTGACACATATTAGCGCTCAATCTTTTGTTCAGAAAAAGAAAGGACGTTTCTTTTTAGAGCAATAACTATGGGCCTGATTCAGTAAAGATTGCTATTGTTATCGCAATAGCGATGGCGCACGCAGTCTCGCTGTGAAGATATGCTAATGATTGCAATCACAATGCCATACGTAGCCTAACATAAGTACATCCCTTTTACTTTACACACATTCATAATAATTTGCAAGACTGCGAAACCATTAGTAACATCGAGTACAATCTGAGCCTCACGCACACTTACACAAGCTCTGACCTTACTCAGAAGTTGCTAACCTCATTGCACGCACTGAAAGCTCAAGCTGCTTATTTCATCACAATGGCTAATTTATGAACGCCCCTGCAATGGCGTTCAAACCCACTGTCATGCCTGCATTTCGCCGACCCCCATCACCACCCCCAAACAGTACTTCCTGTCAATCACTCTGCAATGGGTCTGCGTAGTCATAACGATTGCAGTCCCAATCGCAGTGCGATGTATATGCATGTACAGAATGCAACAATTGGCTGATTGCATGTGTAATCGCAGTTGCGATCGGTAGTGAATCTAGCCCTATGTTGTACCCAGGTGAATTGAGGTTCAGGTCGTTGATGTTAAGAGCCTCCATAAATTCCTTGAACTTATGTTCTCCTCCTCCCCATGGATAACTGAGGAACGCTAATATTGTTATTTCATTACAGGTACTTCCAAAATCAGTTAATTGAATACCTTGAGCTGGGAAAATAAATAAATAAAATCAAAACATTCAAGGTCTTAGTATAAGATATGTATATAGCGAGACAATAGATGAAAAAATAGATAAATGAATGAATAAATGAATAAACAGTACTGATATAAAGTAAGAATATAAACACATCAATCCATATATGAAGTAAATATTGAATTAAAATATAGTATAGTGTGATCATCTGGGTACTTCCATCCTGCACCCAAATAGCCTTAAGCTATTATAAAACCACAGTCATTCCAAAGAATAAGTGTGATGGTTATTTAATATATATGTGATCTCTATATATAACAAAATCTAAATTCATATTCAAGTATCTTTTAATATCCATTGTTTATTAAGATTATTGCTCATATGCATATATGCATATATGTATGCATATACATATACCTACACGCACATACATACACATATCCCAATATCCCCAAGATTAATATGTTAGTATGCCCTTTCCCCTATCCCCAAATGTATGATTTATTTGTAATGTATTAGATTATACCGATTGTGGCTTTGTCAACACATGTTCTACTTATTAGTTTATCACTAATAGCCTGTGCGACGTATCTCCCTCCCCCCTTTCCCTTTCGTATACTCATTGCTTTACCGAGGTCACTCGGTTTCATCATACAGTCAGCACGGTGATTACATTTTCAAAAGCATTAGAGCATTGATCGTAATAGTACCCCTAATAGACACGGTCTTACTTCAATTTGTTTATATACATTTTTTTACATCATGTCTACTTTCAATCTAAAAGAACAGCTGACCTCTCAAAGAAGGACTCCTGAGGACTTCGACAGCATCTTCTCATCTCTTGAAGCGGATGACAATACTAATGTAAACTGGGAAGATGTTTTTTCACAGCTGAAATATTTTTTGTCATAAACAACTAAGGGTCAATTGGGATCTCACCACCCTAGAGAACTATCAGAAATATAAGCTTTCTCCACGGGGCTTAAGACCTAAAATTTTCCCTTCCTTTAATTTAATAACAGATAGTCTCCGCAAGGAATGGGAATCATGTCTCCTAAAATGTGCACAAGATCTCATAACGGTCCTCATCAAACATAATCACTTGGTATTGGAAGAGGTGGGACAAGAAATAGAGAAACTAGGGAAAAAACTTGTACCTTGGGAACAAGATCTACAGTTCCAAAAATGTTTTGACCAGCATAAAAAGGATCTGGAGAGTTTTGAGAAGACTATAATAGAAAGGAAACGCACCAAATTTGCTAGAGATAAGAAGGATTTTTCATCAGGCCAAACCTTTAAATGGAATCAAAAAATCAAGTCTACCTATCAGAGGAATGTCAACTACAATTATTCCTCATCTGAAGCTGAATCCTCGGGCACAGAGGAATATACTGATATAAGGAGAGATGCTAGATCTAATTCTCCAAACTCCATGGTCTCTTTTTTAGAGGATTTGGGAGACCCAAGAGGAAGATATCGAATAGGAGGACCATGAGGAGGGGGAGTAAGAAGAGGAAGAGGCACCCCAAAATGAGATCCACCATTACCACCTCGTCAATTAACCAGGATCAACAGACGGAGATAGGAGACATACCCGAAGAGGAAGAATTAAAAATAATTAATCTATCTGATGAAATCCTTTCACCAGCACAGATTTCTTTGCTGAAGAAAGGACTCTCTTTTTCTCCTACAACTAACTTTCATCGCTTTTCTTGGGAAAAAGATTTACACCTATTTGGGAGGAAGCTTCTCCTTAAAAAAATTTTCATTAACCAACAGAAAAATAGAGAGATGATTAACCCGTCCAGTCCACAGATGGGAGCATCATCTGCATCTTTGAGTTTGGAATGCAACCTATCAAGTTTGGAGAATACACAAGACATGGAAATATTGAATATACTGGATGATTTGGCAGAAGAATCTGATGTAACATCTGTAACACAGAAAGTCAGACCAATATGTAAAAAGAAGTCGACCTTTTTTCCCCTGAAGAATACTTGTGCACAAGTTCAAGTTTTTATGGAGTTGGTATCTGGAGATCTAGATGAATTATTGAAGAAGAAACAATCCTCAGCATTTCATAAGTGTAACATCACAGAATCCGAAAAAGAGGCATTAAAGATTATGACAGATTGGAAACACATTATCATCAAACCATCTGATAAGGGTGGTAATGTGGTTCTGTGGCCCCAGGAGGTGTATATTAAAGAGGTCTTTAGACAACTAAATGACTCTACCTGTTATACCAGATTACTACTCAATCCTACAGAAAACTTCCATTCTCTTTATAATGGACTGATACAGGCAGCCTTTCGTGATGGTATAATAACTAAAGGGGAATTTGAGTTTCTACAGGTTAAATTTCCAAGAATACCTACATTCTGTGCACTCCCCAAAGTACATAAAAATTTTAAGAATCCACCTGGCAGACCTATAGTGTCAGGCATAGGTAGCCTGACTGAGCAGGGCAGCAAATTCATTGACATGCATTTAAGAGATTATGTGCTCACATTACCCTCCTACCTCAAAGATACCAGAGATGTGTTACAGAAAATACAGGGTATCAATCTGGAAGACAATTATTTACTTGCTTCCATTGATGTTGAGTCACTCTATACCTCCATAAGACATCATGATGGCTTAAATGCAGTCAAATATTTCTTGAAAATGGATCAAAGAAGGCAATTTAATGATTTTTTGATTAAATTATTGTCCTTCATTCTCCATAGGAACTATTTTACATTCCAAGACAAATTCTACTTGCAGACCAGAGGAACGGCCATGGGTTCCACTTGCACTCCCACTTATGCAAACCTGTTCTTAGGGTGGTGGGAGCGGGAGGTGGTCTTCTCTGAAATTAATGACCAATATACCCAGCACATTGTACAATGACTGAGGTATATTGATGACATTTTTGTAATATGGGGAGGAGGAGAACATAAGTTCAAGGAATTTATGGAGGCTCTTAACATCAACGACCTGAACCTGAGATTCACATGGGTTACCAGCAAAAAACAAATCCCTTTTTTGGACTTGGAAATAACTAAAGGAACAGATGGTGAAGTATCTACCAATCTATTCAGAAAACCAACAGCTACTAACAGCTTGCTACATCAAAGGAGCTGTCATTTTCCACCCACTATCTCTAATGTCCCAAGAGGCGAATTTCTTCGCTTAAGATGTAACTGTTCCAATTCGGAAGAATTTACCAAGCAATGTGAAGCCCTCTCTTTGAGGTTAATAAACAGAGGTTATAGTAATCGGTCGATAAATAAAGCTAGATACCAGGTATCTAAGATCAACAGAGACACCCTTGTTTTTCCCAAGCCTAAAATACGGGATAGAGAATACGGGACAGAATGAATTTAGGTTTGTTGGTGATTATTGCAATGAGTGGAAAGAACTACAAGGCATTATCCAACAACATTGGCCAGTACTTTTATTAGATGGTGATTTAAGGACACATCTTCCAAGAAATGTCTCTATGAGTTGGAGGAGGGCAAGGAATTTAGGAGAATTCCTCACTCATAGTCACTTTGAACAATTCCCAAAGAAGAAACGCAAGGTGGTTGGTACTTATCCTTGTGGTAACTGTAAAGCTTGTGGACATGTTATACCAATCACTGAGATTGTGGATAGATATGGCAATAACGTGCATATACAGTACTTTTTCAACTGCAACACCACTGGAATCATCTACTGTCTTCTTTGTGAATGTGGATATAGATATGTCGGTATTACAACACGGGCTTTAAAGTTGCGTCTACTCGAACATATAGGCAACATAAGGAATGCCCGGACGGATACCAACAGAATGAAGAAAATTACCTCTGTTGCCAGACACTTTCTGCTAAAACATGATAGCAACCCT
Organism: Taudactylus pleione; assembly: GCA_031769625.1. Taxonomy (NCBI): domain Eukaryota; kingdom Metazoa; phylum Chordata; class Amphibia; order Anura; family Myobatrachidae; genus Taudactylus; species Taudactylus pleione. Next base: position 5,741,637 of record JAUIMM010000350.1, on the reverse strand, counting down.
AAAAAACTCAAAATCTTCGGTTTGGAAAAAATCAAGATGGGAATTAGGGGAGGTGACCTTAATAAGAATCTCCTGAAAAAAGAAACAGAATGGATCTTCAAATTGGATACACTAACACCTAGAGGATTAAACGAATACAATAGCTACTTTCCATTTCTTTAATGGGAGATTGTTCTTATACACATTTTTCTTGTTTGATACCCCAGTACTTATACGTTCATCTTGTATGTTCTTTAAAATTAGGAGATCTTAAATCTGTCTCCAATACAATTGATTTTCCCTCTTCCCCTACGTTTCTCTTTGTTCCCTCCCCTCCCCTTCCACTTTCTTTAGCCATTGGTACATATATTTGTCCTTATACACTTTATATTATTTAATCTTTTTCTATGTACTTATAGGTTTATACACTATAATCTACTTTCACACACATCACATCACCTTTTCTTAGTTCACTTGTTAATTTTGTCAACCAGTTTTATTTTATTTTGTACTGTTTTTTTGTGGTATTTAATAATTTGGTTTTAATTTTTGTTTATTTGGCACCAATTCACACCCTATATAATTATAACTATATTAATGTAACACTAATTTACATATTTTTAACGGTTATTTGATTACACTTAATGAGCACACATTTTGCACCTCCCCGAATATCTATACACATTCTCAAATATAAGTCACTAATAGTGTCACCTTTATACACTTGGTAGTTGAATCCCTGGTGTATTCACCTTTGTTCATTTTCTTTTTTATTACATATTGATATATAACATGTTGGTATGGTCATACCTCTTACAGTTTAATGTTTATTCCTATGGTTCAGTCATGTCACAACATTAGCGCCATTAGAAACTAATTTTCGCTCCATGTGTTTGGGGATAGGGGAAATGGCATACTAACATATTAATCTTGGGGATATTGGGATATGTGTATGTATGTGCGTGTACGTATATGTATATGCATACATATATGCATATGAGCAATAATCTTAATAAACAATGGATATTAAAAGATACTTGAATATGAATTTAGATTTTGTTATATATAGAGAACCCATGTATATTAAATAACCATCACAGTTATTCTTTGGAATGACTGTGGTTTTATAATAGCTTAAGGCTATTTGGGTGCAGGATGGAAGTACCCAGATGATCACACTATACTATATTTTAATTCAATATTTACTTCATATATGGATTGATGTGTTTATATTCTTACTTTATATCAGTACTGTTTATTCATTTATTCATTCATTTATCTATTTTTTCATCTATTGTCTCGCTATATATATATATATCTTATACTAAGACCTTGAATGTTTTGATTTTATTTATTTATTTATTTTCCCAGCTCAAGGTATTCAATTAACTGATTTTGGAAGTACCTGTAATGAAATAACAATATTAGCGTTCCTCAGTTATCCAGTTGTTAGAACTATTGATCTTTTGAACAGTAACTAAAGGGTTAAGTCAGCTGTGCTGTCTAATGCACTCAGACTACCTAACTGATGGTAATACATATTGACTGTCAGGCGTTTATTTGCATCAGCAATAGTATAGATTTCACTTTTTTTGTTATATGGTCTATACCTGTTCATTTGCATTTTACCTGACTATTTGCATCAGTAACAGTATAAACTATACCTACGGTGAACAGTATAGACTACACTGGCTGTGTTTTATTTGCTCATAATCTATACCTGATTTCGGGCATTATATTTGATTGCTTGCATAAGTGCCCTTCATCTTTATGTCACCTACTTATAGTTTATGTCTATAAGAACAGCAATGATGGATTTTCTGTCAATAATTCAATAAATGGTTCTTTTGTGAAATTCACCTATTCATGGTATCTACATGTACTTTGGATCTGTGTGGATATGAATTTTTAAATTTTATAGCCCTGCACTTTTATTATTGTCAATAGTTGTTATAACTTCACACTTGAATGATTCAATGTGCTATTTTCTAATGGTTTTATTTCATACTCCTTAAGAAATAAGTGATGTCACACCTGTAATAGGCCTAATGAAGAGCCAATTAATTACATAGTGCTCTCTTTAATCATATAATTTTTGTATTTTCACATGTGATTTATGGTCTCTTCTCACTATTTGTTCTATCGCTCTATTAACTGCGGACGATCTAATTAGAGTAGTTCTCTCATTGGGTGTCCAATGCAATAAGTATGACACCCAAAAGCAGAAACGAAATATGAGTAAAGCCCCTGATTAACTGTTGTTTCTAAGGGCAACCTGCTCTCCGGCAATCTCTCACTCTTCACAGATAGCTATTAGCAGAGGTGAAGAGAAGTAGAATGAGGAGTAGCAGTCCTATGCTCTGACCTTCTCTATTTTATTCCACACTCAGACATGTTATGAATTATGTATCAATGGGTACTAAAAGACTATTAGCAGTTATTTAACCTGTATTAAACGGATTGATTGTAACATACCAGATCTCATATTTCGCTACCAAGGAGGATATTACACTTGCTGCTTCATTTTGAAAAAATAAGATAATATTTATCTCAATGCGAGTGTCTTTTTCTTTTTTTCTTTGCATGTTATATGTTGTAGGTAATTTTGTTTGTAATTAATTGAGTGTCTATTTGGTATAATTTAGTCGTCTAATTATGCGACCTACTGTTTTTAAAAATAATCATTAAAAGTTATTTTTTAGGGGTGTGATTGGACCTATTCCAATTTCCCCTTCTGTATTTGATCAAGAGTGCTCACCAAATAGAGTTTTTTTTTTCTTTTCTTTTATACTGCAAGGTGTAGGGGTAGGGATTAGTGATAAGGGGAAAAGATGCTGCTGCCGGGTGAAGGTAGTAACCCCTGCGTGACCAGGGATGGTTTGTCGACAGTGCATCATGTTGACATATCTGCAGGGCTGTAGAGAGACACGGTGGGCCCAGGTACAGAGGGGCGTGGCCTAATCACGGGAGGTGTGGCCATGCCCCCTCAAGCACAAGAAAAACAAAAAAACAGTTTTGCAGTAAGCCCCTCAGCCCAGCGCAAAGCCAGGGGGGGCGCGATCAGTGTGATTGCTCCCCCCCACAGGCAAAGGAGACTGCTGTGGCTGCTGCTCAGCAGCCACAGCAGTCTCCCACTGTAGCTCAGCACATGCTGTGTGCTGGGCTGCTGAGAGAGAGAGAAGGGTGGGGGGAGCAGCACAGGACCTGGGCCCCTGCCGGGCCCCTCAGGAAGCCTGGGCCCAGGTAATCTGTACCCGCTCCCCCCCCCCTCTCGGTGCCCTGCATATCTGTGTAGACATAGTAAATGTCAACATGGTCACTGTCAAAAGTTTGACCTTGCCAACATTCAACAATGTCGACATACTCATGTCGAGCTGATGACAGCCAACATGATAACTGTCGACAAGTCATACCACACACTTGCTTGGGTCATTCCATTGTTATAGCTGTTATGGACATTAAAGAAGGAACACTGTGAAACAACAGAGATCATATCTGCAAGACACCAGTGATATCCTGAGGATACTTAATCAAACCAAATGGGAGGAAGACTCTCGCTCTGCACCAGCGATGTCACCTCTCTGTACAGCGTTATAGATCTCGAACAGGGCATACAAGCTGTAAATAAGATACTTACAGGAGGAGGATGAGTCTTTAAACAAAGATCAAATCAAATTCCTGATAGAAGGGATACAATTCTTACTGAATCATAACTATGTATGGTTCAATAACCAATTTTTTAGACAGACTACTGGCAGTGCTATGGGGACCAGATTTGCGCTGTTATGCAAATCTATTTATGAGCACCTGGGAGAACGATACCATCTAGTCCCAGTTGCATCTTAGTGCAAATCTGGTCCTCTGGCATAGATATATAGATGATGTCTTCTTCAATTGGAAGGAAAATGCAGAGTCATTAACACTATTCACAGAACACATCAATAACAATGATAAAAATCTTATTATCACCACATATTTCAGTAAAAATAAAGTCAACTTCCTTGATCTGACCATCACTGACAACAATAGCATCCACACAAAAACTTACGAGAAATTGGTTGATGTGATTAGCTACATCTTATCCACAAGTGGGCACCACCCAAATTGGCTAAAGAGTATACCCGTAGGCTAATTTAGGAGAGTAAGATGCAACTGCACACAGGATGCACACTATGTAGAACAAGGGTCAGAGATGGAGTAGTAGTTCATAGCCAAACAATACAATCCGGAGGAGATAGAAAAAGCCTTCCAAACAGCCCACAATCTAGACAGAGATTCATTAGTTGGACATGCACATAAAATGCAAGATAAGAAGGCAGCGTACACGACCAGCTTCTTAACACAGTACAGCAGTGATTCCAACACAATGGTATACTCAAGAGACACTGGCACATTTTACAGTAGGATGCATTGCTAGCAGAATTTCTACCAGAAAAAACAAAATTTATTTTATGAAACTAAATAAAAACCATATCCCACCATCCTGTACAATACAAAAATTCCTCACCAACACAACCCTACAAAATGGTTTCTTCCTGTGTGGGATGTGTTCCACCTGTCAGACGTTTGGACCTTCAACTACAAGGATACAATCATTCAAATCAAATATAACAAATGAAGAACACCAAATAAGGGAACAAATCACATGTAACAGTTTAGTAGTCGTATATTTAGCCGAATGCCCAAGTGGGCGACAATACATCGGGAGGACAGTAAGACAACTTATAGTGAGGTCTGCAAAGCATATCAGAAATATACGCAAGGGTTTAGAGACCCACAGCTTGTCTCAACACTTTAAACTGAAACATGACAACAACCCTAAAGGACTCAGACTAATAGGAATAAAACAAAACTGGAGGGGAGGTGATCTCAATAAAACAATAAACAAAGAAGAACTCACCTAGAGGTCTAAATAAAGACAACAAAATCAGATCTATCATAAACCAGTAAATTATGTGTCATAACATAACAGGAGAGTTATTAGAGTCCTCTTTTCCACTCCACCCATTCTCTCTCTCCCCCTTTTCCTCTTTCCCTTAACCCACTTCCAATTTGAAATGTATCAGTGTCATATCTACATAAGATCACTATTTGAATAAATTTATTATTGAGACACAAGGGATTCAGTAATAATGAATATGGGAATGTATCATGACACAAAGGATTGAATTATTAATGATTATGGGAATCTAGATACACCAATGGTACCCTTATTCTCCTACACTTAGTTGGGGAAACAGCTATGCTACTTATACTAGACTAAGTACTTTTTATCATTGCATGATAGAAAGGACAACAAAGAGCACAGATCTGCTTATACTATAAGCAACTTTACATACAGTAAAGCATGCTAGCATCTCATACACTGGAATCCCACTGATTTGAAGTATGGAATGCACACAAACACTTATACTGATACTATAAGCAGCTTTACATACAGCGATTAATGTTAGCGGTATACACACTTAAATCGCACTGATTAGGAGTATGGAATACATATTATGGATACTCTTGCATTCACAAATTGAGACCGTTTACCAGCTATGGCATGTTACCATGATTACAATGACACCTCCCAGTTGGAGTGACATAATGGGACTCTTCCCCTACTAATAGAGCAACATCTACAATGAACACCATGTCCCTGAGGTAGGCCAGGCAGGCGGCTACGTGTCGGACGCATACCTTATCCACACTTGGATTTACAATCTTTATTCATCATTGGGGGAGCTACCCTCTACTACTACCTTAACGATCACATTTCAGGTGCTTCATTAGAAAAGGCTGATTTACCCCCACCCCCTTACAAACAGCCCTCCACCCACAGTAAAAGGTGCTAATCAAATATGTGCATAGGGAGATTCCAGTCATCGAGGCTCCTGGTAATATGGCCAATTTAAGGAAACCAGTTTGAAAGTTCCTTTGTGGATCTCATATTTTTTCCAGTTTTGGATTATTATGCCCCTGAAGAAGTCCTAATGGACGAAACGCATTGGGTGTGATCCATTTGTCAGGAGGGAGGAATCTGCTAGAATTAAGATCTGTCCCATTAAGGGTAAAAGCAGAAATTCACCATCATCTTCCCTTATTATGGCAATGGAGTATTAACTGTGTAAGCATATTATGTTATATATTTATGTCAATTGACAAAAAAAATGTAATAAATGATTTGTCTTCTAATGGTTGGCTGTTGTGCCATTCTTTGGGTGTTTTCTGGTGAAAGGGTGTTTTTTAGAAGTTTAATTCGGGATATATAGATACATCTATCAAATACATGGAAGTCTTCTCTTAAATGCAGTTGTAAAAGGAGAAGTTACTTAAAAAATTGGATTATACATCTAGATTGGACATTCATTCTAATGGTGCAATATTTTTCATCTGTGAATCAATCATCAGCTATTTGTGCCCTCTAAGTATTTTTGTGTGTTCAATGTTTTGTTCCCACTAACAGGGGTTCAATTAGGGGTGCTGCAGTAATTTATGTTGTGTAGCACAAAATAAGGGCACTTCTTTGTATATATATATATATATATATACATATATATATATATATATATATTTATTGTGGTAGAAGCACTGGAGAAGTCTGGGATGGCATATATGTGTGTCCCAGATTTCTATCATATGTGTTTTAAAACCCCAGGAAAAGTCTGTTATGACAAACAGACCAAACAGTGAGGGCTCCATCCACAGGCCATTCCAGGTGTTTGGCCTTTCAGGCTGATTAGTAATTGCACCTGGAAGTGGCTCAGATATTCTGTGTTAGGTTTTGATTCAGTGTCTCACATGACCTGGGGGAGAACAGACACTGAGGTTTGTTCAGAGACACTGTGTTATTTGGAAGTGCTGTGTTTGTGTTTGTGGTAAGGCAGTAGGCCCTGCCACTTGTGGAGAGGGAATAACCTGTCTAGTTAGTGCCCATACGGGCTAGGATTTATTTTTATGTTTTGTTTATTTTGTTGTTTATATTGCACAATAAAACTGATTCCAACCAGCTTGCATGAAAACCCTGGACTGCTGTGCTGATTCCTGGCTGCTGTGTGTAAGAAGGTGTCCATCTACCCCAGGAGAGGGACCCCCTACCCCGACCATATAACAAGTGGTGGAGAATGTGGGCATACACACTGAAAACTGCAGCAAGAGGAAAAGTTTTGCATTGTAAATGTAAAGAGACAGACACTAATTGGTTGTTTGGATGTCAACCTGTGTTTTATGAAATCCATAAAGGTGGCATTGGTAGATGTTGAGAGAAGCAAGATTCCACTTCCAACCTACATTTAAAGACAACATGGAGGACATTGTTAAGGCCTTGCTCCAATCTAACTAAACTCTGCAAGAAGCTATCAGAGCTCAGCAGGAAACTAACAAAGCTCAGCAAGAAGCTACCACAACTCAGCAAGTCACCATAGAGGAAACCTGCCAGGCCTTAAGAGAGGTGGTACAACAGCTAGTAGTCCGGTCTGGAGATGTTTCCCCTGCTCTTCCAACTCACACTCACACCATATTGGCCAGTCACTTTCTGCAAAAGATGACCCAGAATGATGATGTGGAAGCATATCTTACGGCCTTTGAAAGAACCGCATAAAGAGAGAATTGGCCTAAAGAGCAGTGGGCAAGTCTTGTGGCACCTTTCCTGCCTGGAGAACCACACAAAGCAAACTATGACTTGTGCCTGGCTGATGTTAAATTGAAACAGGAAATCTTAACTCGATTGGGAGTCACAGTATTTGTTCGCACCCAACGAGTCCACCGCTAGGAGTTTCAAACAGAAAAGCCTCCACGCTCGCAAATGCATGACCTCGTCCATCTTACCACAAAATGGCTGCAGCCAGAGACTCTAACTGGACCACAGATCATGGAAAGGGTCGTTATGGATTGATATGTGCGGTCTCTACCTGCAACTCTGTGCAAGTGGGTAAGCCATGCAGACCCCAACACAGCAGACCAATTGGTTGAACTGGTGGAGAGATATGTGGCATCTGAGGAACTGTTGAGTGCGCCTCACCGAGCCCTGATTCTGCAACGGCGATCTCCCGTGATCACTGGTAAGACTGTTCCAGGGGAGAAGGGTGCTGGGTGGTGGAATGTACTTAAGACTGAGGGTTTGGTCCCTGGAGATAGGCCAGCCAGTCGAGGAAGGTTCCTACCCCATAATAGACTTGATAATAGTAGGATTCAATGTTTCCGATGTGGTGATTTGGACCATATTTCTGCTAATTGTCCACTTACCTCTGAACCTATGCAATGTGATACTGCTTATGTCAATCGCAGAATGTCTTTCTTTGCACAGCCAGCCTGTACTGCTGACCGACAGGCTGAGACAGATAAGCAAATGTGTGTAGTTACTGTAGAAGGCAACTGAGTAGAGCCTCTGGGCCTGATTCAGAGCCGGACACTATTTGCCCTCGCTCGTTCAGAAAAAGGGGCCGGATATTTAAATTGAGCGCTCGCTCTTTGCGGTCTGTTGACGCCTCTATGTCTGAGCGAGCGAACGAAACATGCGCTCGCTATTTTGTAAAGACACCCCTTGGCCACTCGCATCATGCGTCATCTCCGCTATTTATTAGATTAATCGAGTACATCGAAAGGCGTCTGAACTGCTCGCAGTGCTTGTGGTAGGATTTTCCTACCGCAATCATGCGAACAGTTCAGGCTAAGAGACAACAGAGTGACGTGGCCGATGACGCTGCTTTGTTAATTATGTACACCCTTAAAACGCCCATTTTGACCGTTTGGCACGCCTGCGTTCGGATCACCACTCCCCGTTTTCAAGCACCTTCCCCTGTTACCACCCACAAACGCCTCATCCTGTCACTCAAATTAGCAGGCACTCGCTATTTTGTGAGCGCTCGATTTCCGACTGCACTGACTGGTTGGCGCATGCGCATTACAACCCATACGCATGTGCAGTTGTGCGAACATCGCTCAGAGCGAACGAGCGGCCGCTTACGAGCGGCTCTGAATCAGGCCCTCTGTTAGATTCTGGTAGCCTGGTTACACTGGTGAAAGCTGAACTGGTGAACCCTTGAAGCGTAATGGGAAAACTGTTGGTGTGACCAGCATACATGGGGATACTTGCTATTATGTTACTGCAGAGGTAAACAGAAACACAATGTGGTTCTGTGATAGTCTCTATGCGTTTGATGCATGGCTTGATGTATGATGCAATATTGGGGAGAGACTTTGCTCACTTCTGGAAGTTGTGGGAAAGCCGATCTGTTATAGAAGTAAATAACCCCGACCCATTTGAGGAGGTTACTGATGCAGTAGCAGAGGGAGTTTCTTCAGAGTCTGAGGTGTTCCCCTTTTCCAGCATGATTGGCGAACCAGAGAATACTGAGAATGATGGTGGCTCACCAAGTGATGTGCCTCCTCCTGAGATGGGAAACGTTAGTGCGCCAGTTAGTCGTCTGCCTGATCTTGAAGTCAGAAAAAAGGTCTTTGCCGTGGAGCAGTTAAATGTCCGTACTCTCGTTAAAGGCAGGGAGAATGTAAAAGTGGGGGAGGTTAATTATAAAGTTTACCAGACTGGGAAAAGAAAGCCAGAGCAGATATACCATGTAAATCTTATAAAACCTTGGAAGGATAGAGCAGTTCTGTCAGCCAACCCAGCCCCTCCAGTAAACCCAGGGCCCTTGGTTCCCGAAGTGACAGTAGCTAAAACCCTGTCGGTAGTTCAACAGCGGAAAGTTAAGGGATTTCTTTAGCAGAAATAGAATTCTGTTTTCAGATAAACTGGGCAAAACCACAGTCATTGAACATGACATAATCATTGACGCAGGGGTTAAGATTAACCTAAAGCCCTATAGGTTACCAGAAGCCCAAAGAGAATCTGTATCTAAGGAAAAATGTTTGGAATTGGGTGTAATTGAAGAATCGCATAGTGAGTGGTCAAGTCCCATTGTGCTTATTCCAAAGCCTGACGGGAGTGTGCATTTCTGCAACGATTTCCGAAAATTGAACAGTGTGTCAAAGTTCGACGCCTACCCAATGCCTAGGGTGGATGAACTAATTTAAAAACTAGGAACAGCCAGTTATTTAACCACTCTAGACTTAACCAAAGGGCGTTGGCAAGTGCTGTTAATTAAGAATGCCAAAGAAAAGACAGCCTTTTCTATACCAGAAGGGTTGTTCCTATACAAGATGTTGCCCTTTGGGATACATGGGGCACAGGTTACCTTTCAAAGGGTGATGGATAGAATTCTAAGGCTCCATAGACAGTATGCTGCTGCTTATCTAGGTGATGTGGTCATTCAGAGTCCTGATTGGCTGTCTCACTTGCCCAAAGTGAAAGAAGTATTGGACTCCATCTCTAGGGCAGGATTGACAGCCAACCCAAAAAAATGTTGCCTAGGGATGGAAGAAGGAAAGTATCTTGGATACACCATTGGCAGATGTTGATAAAGCCACAGTTTAAGAAAATTGAGGCAATACAAAATTGGCCACGACCCCTGAATAAGAAGCAGGTGAGAGCCTTCTTAGGGATTACTGGGTATTATAGGAGATTTATACCCAATTTTGCCACCATTGCAGTCCCACTAACTGACCTTACCAAAGACAAACAGGAAGTCATGGTTAAATGGAGTCCTGAAGCAGTGAAAGCTTTTCAGGGGTTAAAAATTGCATTGTGTACCCAACCAGTTCTGATGACCCCTGATTTTGACAGTGAGTTTGTTGTGCAAACTGATGCATCAGATGTAGGCATAGGAGCGATCCTGTCCCAGAGTTTTCAGTTGAACACAGGCCTGGAAGCCAGCTGGCCAATGCAGATGCTGTGTCGCATGTTTATTGTTTGGGGGTTGCAGTTGTTCCGCCCCACAGGTCGAAACAAAGGGGGGGATATGTGGTAGAAGCACTGTAGAAGTCTGGGATGGCATATTTGTGTGTACCAGATTCCTATCATTTCCTATGTGTTTTAAAACCCCAGGAAAAGTCTGTTACGCCAAACAGAACAGACCAGAAGTGTCGACTTTTGCTAAAAGCCGGATGTGACCGGGCGTCTTTCGCCTAGGCCGGCCCTGGTCATGGGTTAGCGCTTTTGGACTCCCACTCACCATCAGTGACCGCCTGTCACCGACTCCGCCCACTGTGCCGTGGGCGTTTAACGATGCTGCCACCACCAAACTCTACCATCGGCGTTTGGAACCGCTTCTGCTGCGTATGCGTTTGACTATCTGCGGACACACCTCCTGTTTGGTGTCGGCTGTTCCCACCTGATCCCTCGCAATGGACCAGGTCTGCACGGTAGCTTGGCAGAGGGCTTGAACTTGGAGACACGAAGCTCTTACCCAGAACAGCAGGAGAACGGAATAGCGTTTGGTGCAATTCGGTTGGTCGCAGGATTGAGTCAATTGGTAAAGGCAAACGGTGTTTATTTGCTCAATGTCTTAAAGAAGATCCTCCCTTCCGCCTGAAGGGGAATATCACACAGAAATCAAACAGCAATTCTCCACAAAGGATTTTCAAAGATGTACCACATACAGGAATCTTATCAGCAGGTCTCCTCCACACAGAAGTTACAGGGTTGTACCACATACAGGGCTCACAGTCCCTCTTTTTATGTCATTCTTACACACAACATCACAGGGGGGCAAATCCACCCTGTGTTCCTTCTAGCCAATCAGGCTATCTCAGAAAACATAAATTAAACAACATATTACATTTCAAAGGAGTCTCTCAATATCCTCCTTCCTAATCCACCAACACAAACTGATTTATCATACATTATACTGTCTCCTAAAATGTTGATATAACATGTCACAGGAAATGGTAAATGACATTCATCCTTATCAATCAATTTGGCATTTCCAACCTTCACACATTCAGCTTTTAGAAGTGGCATCCAAAAGGATCTTCTTAAAAACAAATTGTCTTTTCAAAGTAAGTTCTGTATCTGAAGTGTTTGGCTATATGACACCATTCACACCTTCACACAGTAACCTTCCAGCCAGAGGTCACTGACGACAACATGGCTTCCTATTCATCAGGCCTCCTGCTAGTTTCTGCAGACACAGAGGCTGGTCATGTCATATACAGGCATATATTCAAGAAGTGCATTTTCTCTACAAAAAATACATTTAAACCATATAGTGCATAGCCTATTAAATAAATATACGTTGCTTCATGCACTAATGCATTGCAGATCAGCTGCAGTGCATTACAGCAATACATATATACTTTAATATACTTTAATAAACCATGTGCAGTGTGCTTTTACACTGTCCTTTTAAAAATGGCACAATGGCATGAGGGTTAATCCCTTCAGTGCTGGGGCAGCCATTAACCCCGTGTGGCCTGCCTCTGGCCACACTTCTCCCCCCCTCGAGCGGGCTACCAGAGGGCCATGTCCCAACGATTTGGCTCCTGGTCTCGCAGTCTCTTGTGGGGTTCAGGGAAACTACCTGGGGGGCTTCGGCTCTGGCCTGGACAGTTCATCCATATTGCAGTGGGCCTTTCCTTGTCTGTGCACAATGTCCAAATAGTCTCACTGAAGTCCAAGGCTCCACCACAACAGTCTGTCAGTTTCCCTTTTGGGGGGCCGGTCGCACACATAGTGCTGAAGGTGGTCCAATGCCCAAACAATTGCCAACCACTGTGTTCCAATTGTGGCATACCCCACCTCCCACCGTAGCAGTATACGGCTCAAGCAAGCCAAAGGGTGCTCCTGCCCATATGGCCCCTCCTGGCTCAGTACTGCTCCCAGTCCATGCAATGACGCATTAGTTCGTACCACAATGTCCTGGTCCTGAAATTGCGCCATCTGCACTGGAGCTGGTATCAGAGCCTCCTTCAATGACTGGAATGCCAACTCACATGCGGGTATCCAGTCCACTGACTTGGGAAGTCCCTCCCTGGTCAATTCTGTAAGGGGTGTCACTACAGCACTAAGGTCAGGGACAACTCGTCTGTAGGGCCTTACAGTTTCTAAGGTCAGTACCTGTCTTAGGGTTGTGGGCAGGGGACAGTTTCTGGTTGCCTCCACCCACACTGGTCTGGGCCTACCACTGTCTCCCCCCACTCTATACCCCAGGCACTGCACCTCTGTCATCTCCACCTGGCATCTGTCTGTACTACCTGTCAGACCTGCCCTACCATCCTCCTCCAATGACCTATGACTAGGGGAACCTATCCTGTCACCTAGGTCTTCTCTCACCACCTCATCCGCTACTTGTTCCATAGTGATGGCAGACAGATAACCAGCCTCTGAACTCCGTGTGACATCCACCACGGGTAGGCTGCGTGTCTTCCCCAATCTACTTGGCACAAGCAGGGGACCTTGCTCCCTAAATGGCCTATCCCCTTCTACCTTCCTGGCTACCCTGTACCTTAACCCTTCCCACCAGGTCACACTCACTGCCGCTATCCCTGAAAGGCCGCTGCCAGCTTGTCACGATATGCCTTCCAGATGTGGGTCATCAAGCTGAGCTTCCCTGAACTCCTGTCTGGGGCCCTCACTTCCTTCTAAGTAGGGACAGTCTACAGGGGGATATGGGTTGGGATCGCTAGGGTCAGTCTGGATAAGGTTAGTCAAAGGGAAGTCAGTGTGGTTATTCATACTCACCGCCGGAGTTGGCAAACCACTAGGGACAGGAGCATCACTGGGCACCCTCACAGGATCCAACGAGCCGGAACCAACATCCTCTGCATTGCTAGGGGACATAGGCATACCAGAGGCAAAAGGCATGCTGGGTAGATGTGCTGATCTAGCCACTGTAATCTTTTCCTCTGAGCTGGTTGATGCTGTGGGAAGCTGCGCTGGCAGTTGTCTAGCCGCTGTAGTCTTTTCCTCTGGGCTGGGCTGTTCTGGTGCAGTTGATGTAGACCGTGATCCGGAAACTTGACTCCGGGCGATGGCGTCAGCAAACGTGGTAACGATTCCACCACCAAGGTCATTCCCCAGGACCACATCGGTTGGAAGGCCATCCATGACGGCAACATCCCTCAACTCTGGGCCAGCTCCCCAGTCCAGGTAGACTCTGGCCACAGGTACCTCTCGCTCCATTCCGCCTGCCACGGTCACTTTGGCAGTGCAACCTGGCAGTACTGCAGCAGGATCAATTAGGCAGGGGCTTACAACAGTGATTGAGGCCCCAGAGTCTCTTAATCCTTGTCCCTGCAGGGGCCCCACTTGGACTGTCTGCAGGTGCTGCCACATATTTTGGGGTGGCCCCTTGGCCATGCAGGTGACTCTCTCTGTAGAGTCCACCTGATTCTCCCTACACTCCATTGGACTGTCTGGAGTAGGAACAGTCTCTTTGGGCTCACCTCCCCGGGTCAGGCAAGCAAGCCAGGCTCCAGCACTCGGATTTGGGGCACGAGTCTGGGGTGCTTGGGGTGTGGGACAGTTCATCCTCAGATGTCCGATTTTCCCACAGTCATAACACTTCTTGTCCAGTCGGGGCCCCGGTGGTCTCTGATGATTTGCAGGGACAGGGTGGGGCGATTGCTGGCCAAGAGCACCCGGGTTGGAGGATGCCCGCTTTGGGGGGTGATGAGCAGAAGAGGGGTGTTCCCCTGGTTGTACAGTCCATTGGGGTCGGCTGCTAGTCGGGTGCTTCTGCCCTTGTGGCCAAATTGCCACATACTTGTCCGCTAACTGGGCTGCCATCTTCAAGCTGGGTGGCTCCCGGTCTAGCACCCACTCCTTCACCTCTGGGGCGCACCTACGGTAGATCTGCTCTTGGCATAGCAGATCAATCAGTGCGTCCCAGGTAGTGGCACCAGATCCCTTCACCCACTTCACCACATACTGCCTCAGCTGGGTGGCGAACTGCTCATGGGTGGTGGTAGGGTTCTTGGGCAAGTCCCGGAACTTTTTCCTGTAGGACTCAGGAGTGACAAAGTATCGCTGTAGGAGGGCCCTTACGACTTCGTCATAGTTACCGCAGTCCTCGGTGGCCACTCCTCGATAGGCCTCCAGGGCCTCTCCGTGCAGTGTGGGCACCAGGTGTCTGACCCACACCTGCTTGGGTAAATCGTGTAGTTTACAAGTCCTTTCAAATACTTGCAAATGTCCATCAATGTCCCCATCACTGTCTGCAAACTTGGCAAACTGTATACGTCCAGATCTGGGTACAGCAGTCCGCAACGGTGCTTGGGGTACCACGGCCCGTGGTGCCCGCTTGTCATGCCACATCCGGATGATGAGCATATGTTCTTGTTCCGTTGCCTTTTCTCCCAATTCCGCTAGCCGCTCCGCTAGGGAATCCATTCTGTCCCCCCTGGGACGTTGGGATCCCTGCCATGCTGGGGAATGCTGAGAAACATAACTGCTGTGAGAGGGGGCGGGACTTGTTGCTCTCACCACGTTCTGAGGGGTGTCCATTGTTACGCTGGCCGCACTTTCCACCTCAGTGTGATGCAACTCCATTCCGCTGTTATCAGTCATCCTGTGCGTTCTCCTGAACTGCAGTTACTCCTCTCCTAAGTAACTCGGCTTCTCTCGTCGGGTGACCGAAAAGCCACCTGGGATTATCCCACCGCTATGCCACCAGATGTGACCGGACGCCTTTCGCCTAGGCCGGCCCTGGTCACGGGTTAGCGCTTATGGACTCCCACTAACCGTCAGTGACCGCCTGTCACCGACTCTGCCCACTGCGCCATGGGCGTTTAACCATGCTGCCACCACCAAACTCTACCATCGGCGTTTGGAACCGCTTCTGCTGCGTATGCGTTTGACTAACTGCGGACACACCTCCTGTTTGGTGTCGACTGTTCCCACCTGATCCCTCGCAATGGACCAGGTCTGCACGGTAGCTTGGCAGAGGGCTTGAGCTTGGAGACACGGAGCTCTTACCCAGAACAGCAGGAGAACGGAATAGCGTTTGGCGCAATTCTGTTGGTCGCATGATTGAGTAAAGGCAAACGGTGTTTATTTGCTCAATGTCTTAAAGAAGACCCTCCCTTCCGCCTGAAGGGGAATATCACACAGAAATCAAACAGCAATTCTCCACAAAGGATTTTCAAAGATGTACCACATACGGAATATTATCAGCAGGTCTCCTCCACACAGAAGTTACAGGGTTGTACCACATACAGGGCTCACAGTCCCTCTTTTTATGTCATTCTTACACACAACATCACAGGGGGGCAAATCCACCCTGTGTTCCTTCTAGCCAATCAGGCTATCTCAGAAAACATAAATTAAACAACATATTACATTTCAAAGGAGTCTCTCAATATCCTCCTTCCTAATCCACCAACACAAACTGATTTATCATACATTATACTGTCTCCTAAAATGTTGATATAACATGTCACAGGAAATGGTAAATGACATTCATCCTTATCAATCAATTTGGCATTTCCAACCTTCACACATTCAGCTTTTAGAAGTGGCATCCAAAAGGATCTTCTTAAAAACAAATTGTCTTTTCAAAGTAAGTTCTGTATCTGAAGTGTTTGGCTATATGACACCATTCACACCTTCACACAGTAACCTTCCAGCCAGAGGTCACTGACCACAACAGGTCTTCCTATTCATCAGACCTCCAGCTAGTTTCTGCAGACACAGAGGCTGGTCATGTCATATACAGGCATATATTCAAGAAGTGCATTTTCTCTACAAAATATACATTTAAACCATATAGTGCATAGCCTATTAAATAAATATACGTTGCTTCATGCACTAATGCATTGCAGATCAGCTGCAGTGCATTACAGCAATACATATATACTTTAATACAGTTTATTATAAACCATGTGCAGTGTGCTTTTTCACTGTCCTTTTAAAATGGCGCAATGGCATGAGGGTTAATCCCTTCAGTGCTGTGGCAGCCATTAACCCCGTGTGGCCTGCCTCCGGCCACACCGGATAATGGGTCCTAGGGGTGTGGATGTCAGAAGAGAATGGAGGGCTCCATCCACAGGCCATTCCAGGTGTTGGGCCTTTCAGTCTGAGAGCAGGCTGATTAGTAGTTGCACTGGAAGTGGCTCAGATAAGCTGTGTTAGGTTTTGATTCAGTGTCTCTCATGCCCTAGGGGAGAACAGACAATGAGGTTTGTTCAGAGACACTGTCTTATATGGAAGTGCTGTGTTTGTGTTTGTGATAAGGCAGTAGGCCCTGCCACTTGTGGAGAGGGAATAACCTATCTAGTTAGTGCCCAGACGGGCTAGGATTTATCCCAGGAAAGGGACCCCCTACCTCGACTATATCTCAATATATATAAAAATATATAGTCCAGTAGTGCCAGCACTCTAAATAACAATATATTGTAGTACTCTGGGTGCCCCTCCAAGGTTAAGTAGAATATAAAAGAATAATTGTATGGCACTCCAAGAGATTTGTAAACCAGGATTAATGTATGAAAAAAATCAATCAGCACACCGAGGAAACAGTTCAACATTTCATGATATTCGTCATTTTCGTCAGGAACAAACAACATGTGAAACATACATGCCTTTATAGAAGCATATTCACCCTGTGCACAATGACCACAGCCTTCGGTGGACACCCGGGGGGGGGGTTGGGGGGGGGTTTAAAATCAAGTGTATACCCGTCACCAGGGAAACAGAGCAGTCTGTCAAATAGATACAAATATATAAGTACAAAGTAACATAATGCTGACACCTCTTGCAGGTGGACAGTGGACAGAGCACAAGATTGAGCTTTCAATAATGCCTAAAGTAGACTGAAGTATCTAAAAATATCAGTCGGTAACAAGTAAAGTATTAAACTACCAATAAATGCATGAAAATATAAAGTACACTAATGTCTAAGGAGAAAAAAGGAGGGGAATAAGGAAGCAGGGTAACTCGGACTGAACAAGAAAACTACTAAGGGGAAGTTAATGCAAACATCAAAGTGTGCCAATCACAATGAAGTCTGGTAGGACCTGCAAAATAAATCAAATCTTGTGGATTCTTAGAGACAACAGCCCAATGGTAATTGTTCATTCAAACCCATCGGGGACACAGGGCCTAATTCAGACCCGCTCGCAAGCGGGTCGATGGTGCCCTAGTGCGTATGCGAACGACGGAGGGAGCTCCGTCGTGCGCATGCGCGAGACCCGCATAGCGACAGCCAAGCTGTCGCTATGGGTCTCGCACCAAAGGGGGCTTTCTGTCGATGGTGAGGACAGCACGCCCCCTTTTGTGGGTGTGCCGGGGCGTTGCTGCCCAGACGGAGGCGTTCCCATGGGAATGCCTACCGTCTGGGTCCGGCCCCACTGACATCACTAGTGATGTCAATGGGAGTGATTTTGGCCCTGATAGATCAAAAATCACTCCAGGGCTTGCGGCAGCGAGACCCTACTGCAGGGCCTCGTCACAAGCCCGATGGTCGCGATGGTCTTGACCATCGCGACCATCATCATGGACGCTTGCATAAGCTGTGTGTCACGGCCAGGGTATTTCAGCATGGCGCTAGGCGGGTGTTACCTGTGAGGTCGTTGTGGCGAGGGCTGTCTGGTGGCAGAGCTGGTGTCTGGCTGGGGGCTTTAGCTGCGCGCGTTGTTGTGCGGCCCTGTTGTCACTCTGCGCTGGTGAGGCCTGGCGGCGTCTCCATTCCGTTTGGCATGGACGCCGCCATCTTGCCTTCTGGCCATGTGATGCGGCTGGCCAATCCTGGTGAGTCACATGTTTCCTCCGGCCAGTAACAGCACGGCATGGGGTATTTAGGAAGGGTCAGTGCCTTCCTTCTTTGCCAGTGCAACGTGTATCTCAGCCTAGCTGAGAGGGAGTTCTCTGTGCTTTCCTGTTCCTGTAAATTCACTGTCTGCCAGTCTGCCTGTCAGCTCCTAGCTCCCACTGGACTACCCCGCTTCCTCCATCACCCTTGCCCATACCTGAGTGCCTGAGCCTGCTGACATCCTGCGCTTCAGTTCACTACCTATATACCTGGCTTGTTTATTTTCAGTTCACTACCTGCAAACCTGGCTTGATTATTTTCAGTTTCACTACCTGCACACCTGGACAGCTCTAATTGTTTCTACTTGGACATTAACCCTTTTACTCCCACCACAGAACTCTTGTGCACATTTATATATTCCTGGACTTTTATTTACTGCCATTATATGTCTACTCAAGCACTTATTAAAATTCTAGTTTTATTTTTAAATCTGCTTCTGTGATCGCTCCTGCTACCACCCCGGGTCCACAAACAACCCAGAACATCACACTGTGGGTGGTAACCCACAGCTATGCGAGCGTCCTGGAGGACGCACCAATAATAAAAAAACGCCCTGATTCAGAGCGGTCGCTCGTTCAGAGCGTCCGGCTCTGAATCAGGCCCACAGCCTGCAATTCATAATCCAAGAAGCTTCTTTGCATAGCAACTCTTTGTCTCTGTTTCCCCCTCTCAGATTTGGAGCTATCCAGTCAATCATTTTGTACCTAAGGCTCACTAGATTGTGATTACAGTCCCTAAAGTGTCTTGCAACTGGTAATTCAGAGGTTTTGCCCTCTACAGCTTGTCTGATGGAAGATCGATTGAGCTCCATGTGCTCTTTAAACATTCGGGATGTTGTGCCGACATAAAATTGTCCACAGGAGCACTTGATGTAGTACACCACAAAACGAGAGGTGCACGTCAGGGGAAATCTGATTTTGTATAATTTTCCAGATCTAGGATGATGAAAGTTATCCCCTGTGTCCAAATACCTGCAAGTTGTACAACCGATACATCTGAAGTTGCCTGGTTTTCTGGACAAAAAATGTGAAGGAGCCTGCACCATCAAACCTGTTATATCATTGGAAACTAGATGATTTTTAAGGTTGCATCCTCGTTTAAAGCATGGTAATAATTTTTTGTCTTTTAGTTCCCAGTAAATTTGGGTCTTGGTTAATGAGGGGCCATACAGATTTAGCCTTTTGTACAATTTGTTTGCTCGTTGTCGAGTATTCATTAACCCAGATGATTTTATCACAGCTGGTTTTGACAGATGAAGATGTCAAAGTACCCTTGATAAAGCTGAGACTTTTTCTTTAGCTTCCTTTAATGCCTGGGGGTTGTAGCCCATGGCCAGAAATTTATTAAATAGAAACTCAATTTGTTTCATGGCATCACTAGGGTCACTGCATATATTGTATACCCTCAAGAATTGAGAAAAGGGCAGTCCTCTTTTTAGGGGTTCAGGGTGATGGCTGCTGGCATCGAGAAAAGTGTTGCAATCAGTGGGTTTTTGAAATACAGAAGTACAAAAGTTGTTACCATTTTTGCATACCAAGACATCCAAAAAATGTACCGATGATTCATTGATATCAAAGGTAAATTTAATAGCCAAATCCAATGCGTTGATTTCATCCATCATACAAATGAATTCTTGCTTGTTACCTGCCCAAAGAAGAAATATATCATCTATATATCTTGTATAGCCACTGATATTAAGGGCTGTATTTGGAATGAACATAAACACATCTCAACCTGGAACATGTAGGCGTTAGCGAAACTGGGGGCCATACATGAACCCATCGCACATCCCAGTTTCTGGATGTAAAACGCCCCATCAAATAAAAAGTACTTCCTGGTTAGTGTTAACTCAAGGAGTTGTATGAAGAATTCAACATCTGGACCTTGGTATTTAGGATTATGAGTTATCAGTTGTCTGATAGCATCTAAACCGGCTCTATGTGGAATACTGGTGTACAGGTTAACTACATCTTCTGTACACAGAAGATGGTTCCCTAGAATCTTATTCCAATCTTGCAACTTTAATAAAAATGAGGTTGTATCTTTAAGAAACGTGGCTTCAGCTTGTAGTAGTAGTTGCAAGTAATAATCAAGGAATTTGGAAACTCCATAATACAGCGAGCTTCTGGCAGAAATGATCGGGCATCCTGGCGGGTTGGATAAAGATTTATGAATCTTGGGTAATGGTGTCACTGGGGAATCTTTTGTAATTGTCTTGTTAATAATTCCTTCAGCAACAGCTTCTGACAGGATAGAGTCCAATTTTTTGTAAGCCACCATGGGATCTTGGGGTAGCATCGCATATACCTGTGTATTGCTGAGTTGCAGATAGATTTCTGCTTTATTGGTATTTAGGTCCTGTAATACTATTCCCCCTCCCTTGTCCGCTGAGCAGATGATGAAATCTTTATATCCTTTCAAGTTCTGCAAGGCTTTTGATTCTGCAAGGGACAAATTCTGCTGAGTGGTGTTAATGTCAGGTTGTGCCCCATCAATCGCATGGGTGAGATGGTGAGAAAAATTTTTGATGGAGGAATTCGAGGAGCTGGGGTCAAAGGTAGATGGTTCAAAAAAATGAAAGTGCTTGGCATTCAATGCCGATGTCACCAAAATGCTCTTTGTCAGGTTTGTTCTTGGGGACAAAAGATAAGTCACGGCTAAGGACTTTGAGCTCATCAGTGGTAAGTTTACGAGAGGAACGATTAAAGACTAAGGCCCTCATTCAGAGGCACTCTCAAAATGCAAGAGCTCATTCTGAATGAGGGCGGCCGCTTCTCTTTTGAAGTGCGGCCTCCTGGTTGTTAGCTAAGCTGTGGGTTACCATCCACAGCTTTAGTGACCAACCAGGTTGATGGTCGCGATGGTCAAGACCATCGCGACCATCGGGGCTTGAGACGAGACTGTAAGGTTGGGTCTCGGCAACCGCAAGCCCCAGGGAGCTTCCTGCTCTGATCGAGCAGGAAGCTCCCCACTGACATCACTGCTGATGTCAGTGCGGCTGCCCACAAAATAGCAGGCATTTGTGAAACCACTCCCCCACCACGCCTACAAAACAGGGCGAGCTGTCGATCAACATCGACAGCCGCCCCTTTTGTAGTGAGCTCCGGAGCTAGAGAATTTCTCGCTCCGGGGCTTGCGCACGCGCAGTGCGGCCGCTGCGTGTGTGCAGGGCCTAAACAGCGACCCGCTTGCGAGCGCTCAGCGCTTGCGAGCGTGTCTGAATGAGGTCCTATGTCTTCTTTTTTGTTGCACTTTTTACTCTCCCACGCACACTGCCCTCCCCTCCTGGTCGTGTTTCTGTTGGGTCTCCTTTTGCACGGGAGATTACCCCTAAAGGGGGCTTCTGGCTTGATGTGGTAGATGTACCCTCCACACATTCTCCTTCACTTGATGAAGCTGCTACACTGGAAGACTCTAGGTTTAAATCTCCTCCTATTAGCACTGCAGGTAGTCTGAATGGATCCGGTTGCCGTTGATTTTTTATGTTCACCCACGAGTACACCCTGTGTTCATCGTAATCTCTATTTACAATAATTCATTCATTCTTTTTAAAGTTGATGAGATCGGTTTTATATTTGTCTACAGCCAGTTTTTTGAAGTATCCTTTTTCAGGAGATCTAGATGACTACTTTCAAACACAGCATTCTTTTCTTTAATAATTTTAATTCTCTTGTGCTTTCCTCGATGACTAATAAAATCAGGCCAAATGAACATTTATTTAAAATTGCAGCCCATTTCCTGCAGAAGTCCTGATTAAAGCGGCCAATGGTGGGAATATTCCGTATTTTGAATCCACGAGGGATCTTTTTTTCTCTATAATAATCAGAGAGGCTGACCCCGTGGAGGAAAAAATCAATCTCCTTTTTGAGCAATTATAACAATTGTAGAAATCCTTGTTCCGCGGTAATTCCACTTCCTGTGCTACTTAATTGTTCCTTAAACAAAATGTTTTCTGCATCTGAGTCCGAGTATGTAAATTGTTCTCCTGGGGGCAGACTAATATTGGTAAAGCCGCTAACGTCTGCTGACCCTGTCGTTTTTGACATGGCACTTATAGATAACACCACTGTGAGACAAAGGGTGGGGGAAGATACCTGAGGAAAAGGTGATGATATTGTAGACTCTCAAAAAAACACAATCAACATATGGGTGCAAGGCTGAATGAGAAAAAGACTCCTCAAATATATAGTCCAGTAGTGCCAGTACAATATATTGTAGTACTCTGTGTGCCCCTCCAAGGGTAAGTAGAATATAAAAGAATAATCGTATGGCACTCCAAGAGATTTGTAAACCAGGATTAATGTATGAAAAAAATCAATCAGCACACCGAGGAAAAAGTTCAACGTTTCATGATATTCATCATTTTCGTCAGGAACAAGCGACATGTGAAACATACATACCTTTATAGAAGCATACTCACCCTGTGCACAATGACCACAGCCTTCGGTGGTTGCCCGGTGACGTCTTCGAAGCGCACACCAGCGCCGACATCCCGGCAGCCCGTGGGGGGGGGGGGCATGGTCAAAATTAAGTGTATACCCGTCACCAGAAAACAGAGCAGCCTGTCAAATAGATGCAAATAAAAAAATACAAAGTAACATACTGCTGACACCTCTTGCAGGTGGTCAGGGGACAGAGCACAAGATTGAGCGTACAATAATGCCTAAAGTAGACTGAAGTATCTAAAAACATCAGTCGGTAGCAAGTAAAGTATTAGACTACCAATAAATGCATGAAAATATAAAGTACACTAATGTCTAAGGAGAAACATGTGAGTTGGGTATGGGATTCCGGCGGTCGGGATGCCGCTAGTCAGAATATCGACAGCGGCATCCCGACAGTCAGAATCCCAACACCCTTAGGTAAGTAAGGTAAGACTAACCCTTACCCCTAACCCTCCCTCCCCGGAGCCTAACCCTAACCTCCCATCTTAGTGCCTAACCCTAATCTCCCCCTCACCGGTGCCTAACCCTAACCTCCCATCTTAGTGCTTAACCCTAACCTCCTGCTGCCCGGTTCCCAAGCCTTACCCTCCCCCTAACCCCCGATACTAACCTTCAGGATGCTGGCGGCCAGGATTCTGGTCCTGGGATCTCAATGCTGTTGGGATTCCGGCACCAGTATTTCGACCATCTGCATCCACGCGCCGGGATGCTGACTACATCCCATATACATACAATATATATATATATATATATATACATATATATTGTATGTATATGGGATGGGGTCGAATGTGGCCCCATCCTATGCAAACTCATACATGTTCCAGGTGGAGGAAGAGATCTTTTTCCAGGATCACTATGTATCTGGTAGAATTCATTTCTATACCAGATACATAGATGATCTGTTTATTGTATGGACTGGGTCAGTGGAAGAATTTGAATCATTTATCATGTTGCATAATGCTACTGATAGTCCAATTAAATTTACATATAATTGCAATATGGATAAAGTGAGTTTCCTGGATGTCATGGTCTGCCTGTCTGAGGGTGTGATTAGTACTACGCTGTTTAGCAAGCCTACCGATAGAAATACCCTATTGCATGCATCAAGTTTTCATCCAAAATCCATGAAATTTGGTTTACCCTATTCCCAATTAATTTGTGTGCTGAGGATCTATAGTGCCCGTGAAGTGGCGGTCAGTGAAATAGATGTTATGTTTCAGAAGTTTTTACAACAAGGTTACAGCAGTGACTTGCTCCAAAAGGCTAAAACTAGGGTGTTACAGAACACCAGGGAAAAACTTCTTGCCCCCACTACGAGATCTAAGAAAGGGAAACGGATGCCGTGGGTAACACAGTTTAATATGGCTAGTGGTGATGTGAATAGGATCTCCAAAGAATTATGGCCCATTGTTAGCACGGATAGTGATTTAAATTTAGGTGACACGAACATTATGTCCTGTTATATCAGAGGACGTAATGTTCGTGATTGGTTTATGAAGACGGATGTCACAAACTTGGGTAAAAGTGAAATGAATCATTTCTTACGTCGGAAGAATGGTTGCTATAAGTGCTTGAATTGTACTACGTGCAACTATCTTATTACAGGTGATAGCTTTTGTCACCCTTTCAGTGGCAGGAGGTTTTATATCAGACATAGATTGTATTGTACAACTAAATGTATAGTCTATTTAATTAAATGTCCCTGTGATTTATATTACATAGGCAAAAGTAATAGGACACTCCGGGAGCGAATGGCACTTCATCGCTCAGCGATCAGATCAGCCATTCTTTCAGGTCAAAGTGACCAGCCTGTGGCACGTCATTTTGCACAGGCTGGCCACAGCTTATCGGTATTGAGGTACATGATCACTGACCATATAGATTAGAGGGGGTGATCGCTCTAGGCAGTTATTATAGTGCAAGTCCAGATGGATCCATAGATTGGGACCCTTGCTCCCAGGGGGCTTAATGATGGGCTAGGCTTGCATTGTTTTTTGTGAATTGATTGACGGTAAAATGATAAGAATATTTACATCATTTACACCCTGCTGTTTATGCTATATTGATTGTGTGATCCGGGTGGATCTATCACACAATGGGATATTTGATACATCGATACTATGATTGCTATATGTTTACGTGGATATGGATTCCCCAGAGTTTGAGTAGATGTTGTGGGGTTTCAGGATATAACATACATGTCTGCATTTTTATAATAACCTCTGCATTAGTTATAGTAAGTGATTTCTTAAACGTATTCAAGTCTTCTGTTGGTATTTATATTCTGTGGGTACTATGTATCCAGGTAATTGAGGATGGGATTGCATTAATTTCTTATGACACCATGGGCCAAATGTAATAGGGTGTCTGTTTTGGTAAATTGCGAGTTTGGTGCTAAACTCGCAATTTTTCACAACGCTCCAATGTAATAGGGTGTCTGTTCACTAAAACTCGCATTTTTCAGAGTTACTAAAACTCTCCATTCTCAAACTCGCATCCAGATGTTTTCACATTGAAAACAATCAACTCGCCCAATGTAATAGAGGGCCAAATGTAATAGGGTGTCAGTTTTAGTAACAGTACAAACTCGCACTTTCTCGCACTTTTAAAAAGTGCGAGCTTGTACTGAAACTCGCAAATTCAATAGCCTGCAAACTTTTCAGCTCGAGGCTACTGCATTTGCGAGTGCAGGCGAGTTTAGGACTATATAAACTGACACCTTTTAATGCGAGTAGCATTAAAAGGTGCGAGTTTTAGAGAAGCCATCACAGATCAGTGAGATCCGTGATGGCTTCTGTGTGTGTTAAAAAAAACAAACATGCACCCCCTCCCCAAAAGCATAACCAGCCCCGGGCTTTATAAAGCCTGTTCTGGTTCTAAAAATACAGGGGCCAAAATGCGTAGGGGGCCCCTGTATATTAAGAACCAGCACAGGGCTTTGTTGAGCTGGTCCTGGTTCTGGAAAATCAGGGGACAAAACGAGTAGGGGTCCCCTGAAAGTTCCAGAACCAGCACCGAACTCTGTCTAGCGGGGGGATAATGCCACAGCCAGGGAAAACCTTTCAGCGGTTTCCCCGGCCAAAGCATTACCCTGACTGCTAGTCAGTCCAGGCCGGGGATCCCTGGGGAGTTGGGTACCCCCCCAATAAAGGGGTACCCGTCTCCAGGGCACCCCAGGCCTAGACTGATAGCCCGGGGCTATCCCCGGCACCCTAGAGCGGTGGGTGCTGGGTTGATAGTGTAAAGTGTAAAATTAAATTTTCCATATTGTCTTTATTTGTAGAACCACAAGTACCAGCAAGCCTCCCCTGCATGCTGGTATTTGGAGAACCACAAATACCAGCATGCGGGGCATTACGGGCCCGCTGGCACTTGTAGTTCCACAACTAAAGAAATACGTTAAACAAACATACACTGTGAAAGTATAACTTTAATAAAACATACATGCACACTCACACTCACACATACTCACCTAGTATCCGAAGTAATCCATAGGGGTGTACCTGAAAAAAAAAAATCCATACTCACCTCTCCTATGACTAGATCACGTCCACTAAAAAACGAACCATACGGACTGAGCAAAGGTATGTGGGTACACATACCTTTGCTCCGCGTAAATGACCGGGGCACACGCGACATTGTATCATTGATGTAACCACAAGATTAACATCAATTAATCTTGCGGCTACGATGTAGCGGTTCCCACAATAGACGTCTATGGGGATTTCTCACCATAGACGTCTATGGAACACACAGGCTGGCCGCATTCAGCTAATCAGGGAGCTGCTCCGACGGAGATGCTCCCTGATTGGCTGGCGGCCCCTTCACTGACGGGGCACACGTGTGCCCCAGTCATTTACGCGGAGCAAAGGTATGTGTACACACATACCTTTGCTCAGTCCGTATGGTTCGGGTTTTTTTTGTTTTTTTATTTTAACCCTTGGATTGCCTACTCGGACAAGTGGACGTGATCTACGCATAGGACAGATGAGTATGGATTTTTTTTTTCAGGTACACCCCTATGGATTACTTCGGATACTAGGTGAGTATGTGTGAGTGTGCATGTATGTTTTATTAAAATTATACTTTTACGGTGTATGTTTGTTTATTTACGTATTCTTTAGTTGTGGAGCTACAAGTGCCAGCGGGCCTGTAATGCCCCGCATGCTGGTATTTGTGGTTCACCAAATACCAGCATGTGGGGGAGGCTTGCTGGTACTTGTGGTTCTACAAATAAAGACAATAGGAAAATTTAATTTTACACTTTACACTATCAACCCGGCACCCACCGCCCTAGGGTGCCGGGGATAGCCCCGGGCTATCGGTCTAGGCCTGGGGTGCCCTGGAGAGGGGAACCCCTTTATTGGGGGGGTACCCAACTCCCCAGGAAACCCCGGCCTGGACTGACTAGCAGTCAGGGTTAATGCTTTGGCCGGGGAAACCGGTGAAAGGTTTTCCCTGGCTGTGGCATTATCCCCCTGCTAGAAAGAGTTTGGTGCTGGTTCTGGAATTTTCAGGGAACCCCTACTAATTTTGTCCCCTGATTTTTCAGAACCAGGACCAGCTCAACAAAGCCCTGTGCTGGTTCTTAATATACAGGGGCCCCTACGCATTTTGGCCCCTGTATTTTTAGAACCAGAACAGGCTTTATAAAGCCCGGGGCTGGTTATGCTTTTGGGGAGGGGGTGCACGTTTTTTTTTTTTTAACACACACAGAAGCCATCACGGATCTCACTGATCTGTGATGGCTTCTCTAAAACTCGCACCTTTTAATGCTACTCGCATTAAAAGGTGTCAGTTTACATACTCCTAAACTCACCTGCACTCGCAAATGCAGTAGCCTCGAGCTGAAAAGTTCGCAGGCTATCGAATTTGCGAGTTTCAGTACAAACTCGCACTTTTTAAAAGTGCAAGAAAGTGCGAGTTTGTACTGTTACTAAAACTGACTACCTATTACATTTGGCCCCATGTGTTGTTTTGTTTTAATGGTAGTCATGGCAACGGACGGAGGGTGTTGACGTCATTGGTGGGAGCGACAAGCTGGGTTCCGGAAGCCGGAGGCATGCCCGCGGTGTTGGTGATGATATACGGTATGTACTATGTTTAATGTATGTTTATGTCCTGATGAAGTTGTATTAAATTGAGCACCAAAACGTTGATATTGATACCTGCGACTATGCGTACTTTGTGAACCTGAGTGCCGCCATAACTGGAGTTATAATTGATGTCCTTTTGGATATCTGTGGAGGGCACCTGGGACCATCATTATATACATGGGAGTGCCACCCATCTGGAATGTATATATATATATGTAAAACAAACAGTGAAAAACAAGCGCCTCATAGTGTAATATGTTTATCAGTTAGGCCTTATTGCACTTTTTTAATGTAATTACGCAATTTTTTGTGTGTGTCCACCTGTGTTTAAATTAAAATTGTCATTGGTAATACACTATGAGTGTGTTTTCTTCTCCTATATACACACTAATGACTGTGGAGTAAGAACGGGACTGTATAAAATCCAAGAGGGAGATAAAGTGACTCTGCGGATTAATGATTACGTGCCCACATGCTGACACATTACGGTATGCATATTTAAGTGGTAATGGTGCGTGCCTAACTGATAAACATATTACACTATGAGGCGCCTGTTTTTCACTTTTTGTTTTACATGACTACCGGGAACCATACAACAAAGGTTCATTTGGGAAGACGTGAGCTGCCACTGTCGATTTCAGGACCATAGTGGACCATAGTGGACGAATATATTGAACTTGATTCTCCATAATTTGAACAGAACGTTTGAGTGGTTTAGTGCCGTGACTAGTACCTTTTTACTTGGAATATACAGTCAGGTCCATAAATATTGGGACATTGACAGAATTTTCATATTTTGGCCTCTATTCACCACCACAATGGCTTTGAAATGAAACAAACAAGATGTGATTTAACTGCAGACTTTCAGATTTAATTTGAGGGTAATTACATCCAAATCAGGTGAACGGTGTAGGAATTACAACAGTTTCTATATGTGCCTCCCACTTTTTAAGGGTCCAAAAGTAATGGGACAAACTAAACAATCCTAAATCTAACTTTCACTTTTTAATACTTTGTTGCAAATCCTTTGAAGGCAATTACAGCCTGAAGTTTGGAACGCATAGACATCACCAGACAATGGGTTTCATCCCTGGTGATGCTCTGCCAGGCCTCTACTGCAAATGTTTTCAGTTCCTGCTTGTTCTTGGGGCATTTTCCCTTCAGTTTTGTCTTCATCAAGTGAAATGCATGCTCAATCGGATTCATGTCAGGGGATTGACTTGGCCATTGCATAACATTCCACTTTTTAGCCTTAAAAAACTCTTTGGTTGCTTTTGCAGTATGCTTCGGGTCATTGTCCATCTGCACTGTGAAGCGCCGTCCAATGAGTTCTGAAGCATTTGACTGAATATGAGCATATATTGCCCGAAACACTTCAGAATTCATTCTGCTGCTTTTGTCAGCAGTCACATCATCAATAAATACAAGGGAACCAGTTCCATTGGCAGCCATACATGTCCACGCCATGACACTACCACCACCATGCTTCACTGATAAGGTGGTATGTTTTGGATCATGAGCAGTTCCTTTCCTTCTCCATACTCTTCTCTTCCCATCACTCTGGTACAAGTTGATCTTTGTCTCATCTGTCCATAGGATGTTGTTCCAGAACTGTAATGGCTTTTTTAGATGTTGTTTGGCAAACTCTAATCTGGTCTTCCTGTTTTTGTGGCTCACCAATGGTTTGCATCTTGTGGTGAACCCTCTATATTCACTCTTGTGAAGTCTTCTCTTGATTGTTGACTTTGACACATATACATCTACCTCCTGGAGAGTGTTCTTGATTTGGCCAACTGTTGTGAAGGGGTTTTTCTTCACCAGGGAAATAATTCTTTTGTCATCCACCACAGTTGTTTTCCGTGGTCTTCCGGGTATTTTGATGTTGCTGAGCTCTCCGGTGCGTTCTTTCTTTTTAAAAATGTTCCAAACAGTTGATTTGGCCACACCTAATGTTTTTGCTATCTCTCTGATGGGTTTGTTTTGATTTTTCAGCCTAATGATGGCTTGCTTCAGTGATAGTGACAGCTCTTTGGATCTCATATTGTGGGTTGACAGCAACTGATTCCAAATGCAAATGTCACACCTAGAATCAACTCCAGACCTTTTACCTGCTTAATTGATAATGAAATAATGAGGGAATAGCTCACACCTGTCCATGAAATAGCTTTTGAGTTGATAGTCCAATTACTTTTGGCCCCTTAAAAAGTGGGAGGCACATATTGAAACTGTTGTAATTCCTACACTGTTCACCCGATTTGGATGTAATTACCCTCAAATTAAATCTGAAAGTCTGCAGTTAAAGCACATCTTGTTTGTTTCATTTCAAAACCATTGTGGTGGTGAATAGAGGCCAAAATCTGAAAATTCTGTCAATGTCCCATTATGTATGGACCTAACTGTATATATATATATATATATATATATATATGAGGTGTGTCTAAAGAGTTTGGTGAATGGTCTGATATATCTGTATGCAACGCTTACAACAAGGTCGCTCATGCACGCTGACATGCATGGACATGTCTGGACCTGCCCCCAGTCGGGGTTTGCCCGAGGCCGCCACCAAACTGCCTTTGCATTCATTTCAAAAGAGTGTCCCTGGCAGTGTGCGTCGAACAGCAATGGAGCAAAGACACAACAGTAAGTTCTGCTTCAAATTGGGTAAATCGTCGACGGAGATGCACGAAATGTTGTGTACGGGCAGGATGCTGTGAGTAGAAAATGTGTGTACGATTGTGTACACACATTTTCTACTCACAGCATCTTGCCGTCTACTTTCACCAACATTTTGTGTGTCTCCGACTGGGGGCAGGTCCAGTTATGTCCAGGCATGTCAGCGCACACGAGCAACCTTGTTGCAAGCATTGCATACAGATATATCAGACCATTCACCTAACTTTTTAGACAGTCCTTATATATATATATATCTCATCATCATCATCAATGTTACGGTGCAGGCAAATAAATAAAATTCATACATACTCAGCACTGACCATGCATATTATACTTCTTCCATGAGTTTAGGTACTGGCTCACTGGCTTAAAGAGACAGAACCACACCCAAGCATACTAATTAATGGGCACCTGGGGATAAGATGACAAAATTTTACTTATGCTGGGCATACACTATACAATTATCTGTCAGATATCTGTCCAATCTCGCTGGTTGGAATGAAAATCTGGTAATGTATAAGAGCAAATGACAATCGTCCATTTGTTCACAAACAATGGAAAACATACAAAAATGGTTGTTCAGACAGATTGGTTAAAACACACAAATTTAACCAATTTGAACAATTTGTTTTTTGTCCATTTTCCAGGGTTTAAGAACATATGATGATTGTCATTTGCTCCAATACATTACCAGGTTTTCATTCCAACCAGCCAGATTGGACAGATATCTGACAGATAATTGTATAATGTATGCCCAGCATTACACAGGGGAAAGTGGGGTGTCTAAGTTCACCTGTTAAATATAGAAGGATAACAAAGGGTTATGTGTTGTTGTTAAATGGAGCCCTAAGCTCTACCCTTGGAGAGAGAGAAAGTGGAGAAGTTGCCCATAGCAACCAATCAGTTTCTAACTGTCAGTAAACTGTGTTAGTTAAATGATATGAAGAAGCTGATTGATTACTATGGGAAACCACTCCACTTTATTTGTCTAGAAGAATTGATACATCTCCCCCGAAAAGAGAAAGTAGTCTGTTTCCCTTTCGCAATGCCCTCCTGAAATCCTCAGTGATTTATTGGGCTTATATGCATTCCGGTGTCTGGATGGAGGTCACTGAGATATGACACTGACCATAGTTTAGCCTCTTACCGGAGAGAAGATTGGAATCAGAAATGCAAAGTGTCCTCCAAAAGCTACTCAATTAATATCTTCCCTGTCACGATCAAGGCCATGTGCTTGTACTCATTATAGACTATCATCCTTGTATTTCCAGTAATTGTACTTGTATACCAAGTCAATATAGGAGGACATTTATAAAGACATCAGGATACCTTGTTTTCAGAAAACACATTTTCTTTTCTTTATTGCACAAATCTATACTAGTTTAAATATATTTAACTGGTCATTTATTTAGATACAGAGACAAATACTTAAAAAAAGAGAGAGGGAGAGAGCGAGAGAGAGAAAATTGATCTATAGATGACGCCGTCTAATAGAAACTTATGGGCTTCTTACTGCAGAATTCACCCACGTCTCGTGCATGCGTCATAAACCCATAAGTCCTCACACTGCAAAGGACAGCTCTTATTGGAATAGCTGCAAATTATGTTTTTAATCGTAAATATTCATGCGTACAGCGTTAATACATGCTGCAATGCATGTGAACAGTGGTGGCTTGCATCGCATTCAAAATGTGATCCATGATGCATTCCACCCAATAACTTAGAGCACTGTTACACCACTTTTCTTGCTCTACGTGCTAGGTGATTATTACAATGATACTACTTATTCAGAGAGCTTTAAGTTAAAGAGGATTCCACATATTTAATAATCATTATGATTGTTTTTCTCATGCTGCAATCTGGATATTTCCACATAGAATTATCTTCCGAACACTGACTATTGTATAGAAACTATTGCTTTTAACTAGATTCCAGGGGGTAAATTTACTAAAGTTCGATTTGGCATTCAATTTTATTAATCTATTAAATCGACTGAAATCGAATTTGAATCAAACTGCAAATCCCTTAACAAATCCCTCATTTACTAATATCGATGTTGCATTCAATTTTCAGATCGAATTAGATTTTGGTCGATTTTAAGAAGGGATTTTGTGTTCAGTTTATGAATCCCTTCCAAAATTGAACCTCAAATCCACATTAAAATCGAAGGCAAAATCGAAATCAACTTCCTCATTACCTCCTTTTAGGCAAAATGTATCACATGCACACTAATTATGAGGGAAAAAGTTGGAAACACTTGTACACACTCTAGAAAAGTGAAAGGGATTTATATTTTCTTCATAAATATAATATGCTCATCTTAAATATATATGTTTATATGTAAATATATATATATATATATATATATATATATAAAAATAATTATGAATCCGGCGCCAGAACCTAAACCAATGAATAAACTACTGGTGCTTTAAACAAATGCAAGTACAATTTGAGAGGGTCTGGGTGTAAATCCCAAGGGCAAGTAATGAATGATTTACACCCAGACCCTCTCAAATTGATTTTCAGATAAGCTAAAACTCTTCTTTTACCTCCTAAATTGATCTTATTTTTATCGGTTATTTATTGCTCTCTGGTGGTTACTCCTGATTAGGAACCACAGTGTTTTATTGTATTTATCTTGTTTTTGTCAATCTCTATTAAATATTTTTTATGGTACTAGCTTTCTTTTATCACTTTATTTTTGTATGCTGCTAAAAGTATTTATATTGCACTAAGCACTTCATTGGTCTATGCTGCTAGGACTATTTGGCACCAAGCACTTTATGATTTATGTATACTTGCTCAGGCTGATTCAAGCACGTTAGCACTCAGCACTTTATTTATATTTATATATTTGTGTGAATATTTATCATTAGCAGGTTGGTCGCCCCCAGTCAATAACTCCCTTCTCGATATATATATATATATATATATATATATATATATATATACTGTATATATGTTTGCCTGAACCCCACCATGGGGGGGGGGATGTGTGCACCTTTGCTATGGGGCCAGCAAAGAGCTAGTTATGCCCCTGTTACTGGAGATAGGTGCACAGCATAGCATAGCCTTGAGCAGCCATTATTCTTACAGCCAGACTGCCCCACATGCTTTTGGGAGCTTTTAAAAAAGGCATCATAATCAGTTTCCAGCCAACAGAATGGTGTTTAAAAGCTCAAATCGACTGTCTCTCATTATTCTATTCATTTGGGGATTTGAAGTTCGATTCTGAATTCGATTTATATTCGATTTGCAAATCGAATGTTAGTAAATGAAGGGATCTTATATTTGACTATAGTAAAACATTGATGTTTTGCCTATATTCGATGTTGAGTGAAATTCCATATTCTGGTTGATTTGACATTCGATTTTGGCTTTAGTAAATCTCCAATATCAAAATCGATTGGAAATCGAACCAAAATCAAATGGCAAATCAAACAGAATACAAAATCGATCTTTTGTAAATATACCCCCAGGTTCTTAAAGAGTATCCTTTAGCTGCCAGTGTAATACAGTGTATCCTGAGCCAAGCAGCGAGTAGACTTACCTACCTCTGATCATCAGGCTGCTGTGAAAGCTATGCAGTTTTATTCTGTGAAAAACATTTATATTGTTGCATTTAATTTGAATTTAACACTTCATTTTCTTTTAGTGTTGTCAAGTAAGGTTTGGTATATAATGTTGACATTCATAATGTCGACACTATCGGTATGTTGGTATTGATCATGTTGAAAGGTTCACCATGTTGATACTGATCATCTCGACATTCAGTATTTCGACACTGATATGATGTCGACATTGTCAGAATGTAGAAGCTGTTATTTTGTGTCTATCCTAATGCTAACCATAAGCTTAATGCAAATGTCGACATTGATTATGACAATATCAACATTTCATACGAAAAGTCAACATTCTGTCCATGTTGACAATTTTCATGTGTCAACATTTATGATGTCAACATTTTAACCATGTTCATCATAACTGCTTACATTGTAACTGTATTTTGTCAAGTACTGCAAATAAAACTAGTCATACATAAAGTACATACAGTATGCTGAGAAACTGCATGGTGTCACGACCAAGGTTTAGCGGTGTGGAGGTTTGTGGTCCTTACCAGTGAGAGCGATGTGGCACGGTCTTTCTGGCGGGGGAGCTGGTGTGTGAAGACTGGCATTGCGTGTGTACGCAGAGGTCTGCCAGCGTTGGGCAATCCTGGCTAGTGGCATCTCCGCGTCACGGCTGTCTGGGCACCACCATGTGTCTTTGGCCATATGACATAGCAGACCTGCTCTCTCTGGCCTATCACGTTTTGTTACTGGGTACTTAAGGGTGTTTGGAGCTCCCTGTAGTTGCCAGTGCAATGTGTTCACAGCGTCAGCTGTGAGAGAGGGTTCTCTGCGCTCCTGAACCTTAGATTTGTGCTCCGGTGCTTACCCTAGCTCCTTGTCAGCCTCTGGCTCCCTGCATAGTCTGCACTGCTCTGCCTTGCCTCACACTCCGCTGGGATCAGCCCTGCACCTTCCACCAGACCCACTCCTGCCTGAGCCTGTCTCCTCAGTTAACCCATTCCTGTGCAGCCATCATCACAGCATTACTGGATTCTCCTTTCAGCCATCATCACAGCATTACCGGATTCTCCTTTTAGCCATCATCACAGCATTTCTGCATATCCCTCTCAGCCACTATTCAGCATACCAGGATATCCACTTCACTCTAATGCTGGGTACACACAGGCCAATATATTGGCCGATTAATTGATCGGCCAATATATCATGCCCCCGTCGGCCAGTGTGTACAGACGATAGGTCTGTGAACAACATCGTTCACAGACATATCGCATTGGCTGTGCTGCACAGCCAATGAACAGATATGTCTGCAGACATATCTGTCCAGCGGCAAGTGTGTACGGGCAATCAGCCGATCGCCCGTACACAGGGGTGCAGAGAGGGGGGGAGCCGCGAGTGGGTACTACTTACCCGGGTCCGGCACAGCTCCCCATCCACAGCAGCCCAGCACACGCTGCTGTGTGCTGGGCTGCACTGGGAGACTGTCCGAGGCTGCTAAAGCAGCAGCCCGAGCAGTCTCCTATGCCAAAGGGGGGAAGCGATCACGCAGATTGTGCCTCCCTTTGGCTGCACGCAGCACTGTGTTGGAAATGTTTTTTTTCCAAAGGGGGCATAGCCACGCCTCCCATGTTTAGGCCACGCCCCTGCCCGCCCCCTGTCTGGCTCGACCCGCTGCAGCAGCAGATGATGGTCGTTCAGTGTGTATGAATGACCATCATCTGCAGATATAGCTGTCAGGTGTGTACCCACCTTTATAGTCTATTTGGATTCACCTCATTCATCTCTGTCACTGATCTGGACATTTATGTATTCCCACTCACTACAGTTCCCTCCTGCCACATATATTTGCTGTTATTACTGGACTTTAGTTTGTCTAATTGCTTATGTATACCAACATTCATTAAACAACCCACCTTGCAGTTTAAACCTGTTCCGGTGTTTACTCCTGTTACCACTCCGGGTCCACAACAAACACAGGGCCTGATTCAGACCCGCTCGTGAGCGAACAGTGCTCGCAAGCGGGTCGATGGTCCCCCTCTGCACATGCACACGACAGAGCCGGCTCCGGCATGCGCATGTGCGAGACCCGGCCAGCGACGGGTGCTCCGTCGCTACGGGTCTCGCACCAAAATGGGGCGGCTGTTGATTTTGATTGACAGCTTGCCCCATTTTGGAGGCGGGCAGGAGGGGTGGCTGGCCAAACGGAGGCGTTCCCGAAGGAACGCCTGCCATTTGGGGGCTGCCTCAGTAGTGAACTTCCGGCTCTATTAGAGCCGGGAGCTCACTGGGGCTTGCGATGGACGAGACCCTACCACAAGGGTCTCGTCGCAAGCCGGATGGTCGCAGTGGTCACCCACAGCTTAGCGAGCGGCCAGGAGGCCGACACACAAAAAAAATAATGCCGCCCTGATTCAGAGCGAGCCCTCTGAAAGAGCGTCCGGCTCTGAATCAGGGCCACAGTCTCTAACACATGGCAATAAGGAGTTTATGTGTACACTGCATGCATGTAATTGTTACCATGCAGACATGTATGATGCATCTGTACTAATCACTCTATATATATTAAGTGACTGGCTGATAACTATATTTGCTTTTCTTTATTGCAAGTTAGTAGTTATTATGTATTTGATTACGATGTAAGACTTTTGTTGCTGCTTGTTTTTGTTGCTCTGTAGCTAGTTATACATTTTCTATATACATATATATTTTCTAGATTGATACATAGTTACATTTATATCCACCGTACCTTAATATTAAGCCCTTTTATACTATTATAATTTTATATACTTAATATATTGTATGTTATGTTGTACTTTACCTTCAGAGCTGTGTAATTGGGGTTAATTTTGTGTCTTGTATTTTGTATTGTAAGCATATGTACCCTGGCTTGTAAAATAAAAGTAATATGTGATAGTATTTCCTAATCTACTGTTAAAGAGCATTTGCTATATAGACTGCAGTCTCTGAGAAGTCTTGCTGTCGTGCATAAGGTTACACCCACAATGGGGTGGCTCCATCAGGATAATATTTGCTCCCTTATATCTGACATTCCAGTCAGTTGCTGACACTGTACTAAGCAATCTGCAGCCAGGACTTCTCTCTGAACATGGCTCGCCGTGCCCCGGGACTCTTGCGGACACTTCTGAACAGTCATCATGGTCACAGGAGCCTAAGGAATCATGCTGGAAACCAGACATTGCCTAATTGCTATATGAGGGGCTTCACATCCTCCTCCAAATGCCAAGATGCCAATTCCAACATTGGGTAAATAAAAACAACAACACAAAAAAAATCTGGGAACTGTATTAAGAAGAAATGCAATAGAATTAGTAAGAAAAAGGTTGTGGAAAATCCCTTCACAGAGTTAGTACAGGTTTTGATTCACTCAGTACCAATCTCTAAAAGTGATAGTTTTATTTTTGGAATGAAATGTTAGCTGATTTCTCATTCTAAGGGGACTATTTACTAAGCTTTGGCTGGAGATAAAGTCGACTGAGATAAGGTACCAACCAACCAGCTCATAACTGTAATTTTTTAAACACACTGTAACATGACAGTTAGGAGCTGATTGGCTGGTACCTTATCTCTGTCGACTTTATCTCCATCCAAGGCTTAGTAAATAGACCAGTAAATGTGATTCTGCTGTATAAATGTATGTGGATAGGTATCTCCATTGGCTCCCTCACAATTAGGACCTGATTCAGAGTTGCACGCAAGTCCACAACAATGGCGCATGTGACGTAGTCTGCATACACAACTTCCAGCAACTTCAAGCGATTCAGAGTCATAGAGATCTCAGCCGCAAATCCACTAGTGGTTTAGTGAGTTTAATGAGAAAGGAAGACAAACGTGCCATGGACGTGGAAACGGAAATGTGGGATATGCAGAGGTTAGCATACACAGAGATCCAGCTGATGGATGTATATGTGATGATGATGATCAATGCTGTATTTAGAAGGTTTGGGACAAGCAGAATACAATCCGATACCCAAATATGTTTTCAAACATCCAACGCGGTCCATGGATGCTGTACAACTCTGAATCAGGCTCTCAGAGGCGGATTCAATTGTTTTTTTGGTGACAATAATTAACGGGAACCTGACATAGCAATTAAGGGCCGTATTCAATTAGGTGCGAAAAGTCAGTTTTTGCAGAAAAGTATCGCGAGTGACGTCATTTCGCCTTGTGAAAAGTTTCCTCCGTATTCTAATCCGAAGAATTTTTGCCGGTGCGGAAACAATGGGACCTGCGAAAAAGTTTTGCCTATGATTAGGTGTCGAAAAAAAGTGCAGAATTGGGGATTTGGGGTGCAAATCTGCGGGAACCCCCCTGCACCCTTGGGACAGTCCTCCAAAGGTAAACTGCATCAAAAAAAGTTTAAAAGATTCTTTAGATCACCCCAAAAAAGTACTTTCATTTTGGGGGCGAAAAAGTCCAAAGTTGGGGGACAACATTAAAAACTAGCAAAATAGACTCCAGGGAGGTCCCCAAGTATGCCCCAGGTGTTTTAAGTTTGCAGGTGCTTGCTGCAGGTGGATTTTTAACGATTTTTATAAATTCATTTTAGCAACCTAAAAATATGCTAGCACCCATTTTCAGGTACCCCAAATTTGCTGAGACTAGTTATTTTCTTCAAAAAACCCCTGCAAAATGCTATTCTTTACCAATTATGCAAAGATGATAAATAGCAACTATTGAGTGCATTTAAGTACCCCAAATACCTTCAGCAGGGCGGTCTAGGGTAGTGCGGCTGGTGCCATCGCGCAGGGCACCACAGGTCAGGGGGCGCTGTTTGGGCCTGTCAAATTTCTGTTTATTATCATTCTTGCTTGTAGCTTCCTCTTATTTCATCCCCAGCATCCCCTGTCCTCTCCTATCTCTTCCCTGGCCCTTCCCCATGAAGCCATGGCCCTTTTTTGGGTGCATTATGTGTTTAAAAATGAGGGGGCGCCAATTCTCTTTCTGGCACAAGGCACCAAAAAGTCTAGTTACGGCTCTGGGTGTCAGGCTGATTTCCCCAAAACTGACAGTACTTTTCACATGTTAGAGTTTCACCGGGTCCCATTTTCGACGATTTCTAATTGAATACAGGGAAAAGCGGGCACGCGCGCAATACTTTTTCACATTGAAAACCAGCGATGTCGGCGAAAAGTCCGGCATGCGAAAAGTACAGGACTTTTCACCTGGAATTGAATATGCCTCTTAATTGTTTTGGGTGCCGGTTAACTATCGCGCTTGTCGCTCCCAAAAGCATCGGGTTTAGCTTCATAAAGCGGCTAAACCCGTCTAATGCGCTGGTTAGGGCGTCCAAACCAAAGATTTTTCACACATTTCTGATCATCACCACAGGAGGCTGCAAGCAGAAATGTCGGTGGCTTTCGCGCCCGAATGGGGCAATTATTGAATTGCTCCATCAGGTGCCAATTAAATAAGACACCCAAAAAAAACTATTGAATTACCCTTTTGTGTATAATTATGACTGTTTTCTGATATTCGTGGCTGTGTATAGTAAAATATTTTAGTCTGCTGTGATGTGATCAGCAAGTGCTCCGAATATGTCACCGTATATCTTTCTGCATGTGAAAGAGTTACATCAGTGCTGAAACTAGGATTTTTGTCACCCGGGCCAAGACAGTAATTTGGCGCCCCCCCTGGTAATGCCCCCTTCTGCAGTGCACCTATAGTAATGCCCCCTGAGGTAATGCCCTTGTAGTAGTGCCCATACAGTAATGCCCCTATAGTAATGCCCCAGTAGTAGTGCCCATATGGTAGTACCCCCATAGTAATGCCCCTGTAGTAGTGCCCATATGGTAATGCCCCCATAGTAATCCCCCTGTAGTGCCTCTTACACAAAACACCACCCAAACAATACTTACCTTAAACCCCGCTCCTTCGTCCGCCGCTGTCCGGTCAACCCGGCTGCTCCTCGGAACTATGGGAGAGATGTCATGATGTCTCTCCCATAGTGCCTGTGGGGAGAGTCGGAAGCTGAAGTTCAGGATGAGGAGTCTGGCGCCCGCTGATAATAAAATCTCAGCGAGTGTCCGGCTTGGAGCCCTCCTGTGGCACCGGACTGGAGGAGACTACCGGCGGGTGCACTTCTAGCCCCCCTGGTTACATGATTTGAAAACATATTCAGGCCCAGCCTATAAGCATGCCTTTGGTTAAATAGTACCTAAATTTAATATACTGTACAATATACAGCTGCTTACATTTCCTATTGAACTTTAATTTAGTCATGTAGGATTGCCCCTCTAGAATTGCTCTCATTCAAATGGTTTAAGTGTTAGAAATGACAGCAGGTCCTGCAGTTGTAGCAGCTGGTGCATGATTACAGACGCTGGGACTTTACATCCTATAGTGAGTTCTGTTCCAGCCGTGGTAGCAGCTGTTGTCAAGGAAAACCCACAAGTGTCTTCTTTTTCCCCTCCCCTCACTCGCCGGGTGCAGCTGTTAGTGGTCACTCTATTGGCACAGGCAAGTTTAAATAGCTTGTCGGGCGGGTTACCCACACCAGTGACTGTTCCAGCTTCGCTTTGTTAGTGACTTGTGATGCTGAGATGGGTTGGGTAAGAGATATTGCTGATACAGCTTCCATATATTGATGATCTGTTACTGACCATAGGTATTTCCTTTCCTTTCCTTTATTTGTCTGCTACCTGTCCCTGACCTTGGTGTGTTATCTCTAACCCTGATATCGGCTTGTATTATTTCATGGGATTGTCTCTTACATGTGTCTTATTAGTTAGCCATGCTATTGGTATAACTTGTTACTATATACATTTGTAGTCCAGTACTGTTCTTTGGTTCACTGGCAATTGGACACTTTGCATTTCAACTCTCCATCTAATCGTCAATAGAAGTTATCAGTATAATAAGGTGAAGTGTTATATTTATATTATCTACCTGTATGGACATTGAGTTGGTTTGTCTAAAGACATCTCTAAATATCTGCTTAGGGTCCTGTCTACATATAAACTTAAATAAAATCCTATTACTGATTAGCATCTACTACCTAGAGCTGAAGTCCTGGGGGCATCTGCATACCGGAGAGCGTGGTCAGATTTAGGGGGGATGACTGCTGCTACAGGTGGAATCCTTTATTAGTGGTCCTAAAGGTCTTATCACTTCTTGTTGGGTATCATAAATAACACTAAATAAATTGAGGTTACATATATTGTGCATATAACTATATTTATAGCTTGGCAGACTTTCATGTGCTGGCAGGAGCATGGCCACTTCAGTCCTCAGAAACATTCTGGGACATCATCCTGCTGCCAGCCTTACATTGGCTCTGAATGATCAGATGAGCCCAGTGTCACAAGCACTTCTAGCCACACCAATAGCTAATTTACATAATGGCTCAGGCATTTATGACCCAAGGGATACGGATCCTTAATAATGGCGGCAGTTCCGAGCAGGGCCCTCATGTGTTCTCCTTTCCCTTACTTTCATTGTATGCTCCCTATAACGACACCTAAGCTTTGGTTGCTGACGCACTGCTGTGCTATGATCGCGGATGCAGCAATGTTTATAAACCATGTCCCTCTCTTGCATTGTTTTGTACTGTAAGTCACTGTTTTCTTGTTTTGCTCATTTGGATGACACTGCAGAGCCTTTGTGGCGCCATAAAAATAAAAATAATAATTATACATAGACCCCTTACTGTTATAGAGCAGTAGAGATGTGGGGATGCCCTAGAAGTATTTGGAAATAATCGCAATGTTTGCCCATTCGTAGGCTCACATACTGTACTGTATGTGAGCCTACAGTATGTGAGCCTACAGTATGTGAGCCTACAGTATGTGAGATTTAGAACATTTGTGACAAACAAGTATTACTAATTATGAACAGCATATACATCAAGACAAAATAAATTGAAATATAAATACAACCATAATCATACCTTTAATGGTCCCAGTTTTAGAGAAAAAACATTAACTCCACCCTGATATCCCTAATGGCCTATAAATTGCTAACTATTTAATCTCATGTTACATTTACATGGTAGGAAAATATAGGAAGAGAAGTATAAAACAGTTTTCAAAGATGACAATAAAAAATACCAACAATAAAAACCCCAAAGGCATTATATTTTTTGGCTATGCTGAAACTAATGTATGTACATTTTAACCACACTGAGGATTATTTACTAATCAATGCTCAGAAGTGCTGATTTGCTGTCACACCGTTACCATTGTCTAACTTGCTCTTGATAGATGAATTACTTGCTGGTTTGTTGCAGTGGTATTTGTGCATATTTATAGCTTTATGCAATGGTAATAATTAAAGCCCACTATTTTTCACATAAATGTTAATAAGTAAATATATGTCCACACCTCATTATTTAAGTAAAAAGAATTCAAAATGATGTAAAAAAATATTGCTTCACTCAGGGCCTGATTCAGACCCGCACGCGAGCGCTATGCGCTCGCAAGCGGGTCGATGGTGGCCCAGTGCGCATGCGCACAACATAGCCAGCTCTGTTGTGCGCATGCGCGAGACCCGGATAGCGACGGGCAAACCATCGCTCCGGGTCTCATACCAAAGGGGGCGTGCTGTCAATGTTGAGTGACAGCATGCCCCCTTTGGTGGGCGGGCCAGGGGAGTGGCTGCCCATACGGAGGCATTCCCATGTGAACGCCTCCGTTTGGGGCTGGCCCCACTGACATCACGAGTGATGTCAGTGGGAGAGATTTCGGCTCTGTGAGAGCCGAATCTCTCTGGGGCTTGCGGCAACGAGACCCTACCACAAGGGTCTCGTCGTAAGCCTGATGGTCGCGATGGTCTTGACCATCGCAACCATCTTCCTGACCGCTCGCTATAGCTGTGGGTGGTCACCCACAGCTATGCGAGCGGCCAGGAGGCCGCTCTAAAAAACAGGCCGGCCCTGATTCAGAGCGAGCGCTCTGTCAGAGCGTCCGGCTCTGAATCAGGGCCTCAGTCAGAACTGATATTTGGCACATAAAGACACTGTTATTTTAAAGTAAGACTCTGTATAATAACGCTGTGTTGGAATTATAAGATCACTGTAGCATTGCACATATTACTGGGTGTGTCTGCAGTCTTTGAGGGAACTATCACAACTCTCTGATTCTTTATGGTTACATGAGAAAATCAACATCATATATGTTTATCACAACTTTTATCAGCAATTCTAGTAAGCATGAGGGGAGTCCAGGGTTAAAATAATACGCCAAGGTCACTCCGCTGTAACATTTCTTAGATACCAGGAGTTTCAAGTACACTTCAAAATTGATAACAATTGCCGGTCATTGACATTCTGTAATACAAAGTAAAATAAATACTAAAGGTCATCTTCATTTATTTCTTTAAATGTTCAATAAATTGTTCATGTGTTACAGTATCTGTAAACTTAGAACCCTTTCTTATTTGCATACAAATGTGTATTTTGTGAATATCAGGTGCTTTAATAGGCATCCATGTAAGTGTAGGATTTGGGCATTTACCGTTCTAGATGTGCACATGGAGCCTGATTCAGAGTCTTGCGCTAATGCAATTGCAACTGCGATCTCTCACGGACTGCAATTGCGAAAATATGCTAATGTCCTCCAAAGCTTACCCAAGCATAGGGACACCCACAGCTGCCTTCACATATCAGTCTGACAATGTGCATCAGCCTAAACATTGGGAACATGGATGCATTTCGGGCAGCCACGCAGCTTCTGAGGCAAGTCTGACCTGTCTCACACACTGTGGCCCTCATTCAGAGGCGGTCGGAGGATGCAAGCGGTCACTCAGAAACTGGGCGGCCGCTTGCATCCTGACCGGCCGCCTCTGTTTCGGTCGTTAGGCTGTGGGTTTACACCCACAGCTCTAACGACCGCTAGGGTGATGGTCGCAATGGTCAAAGACCTTTGCGACCATCGGGGCTTACAACGAGACCCTAGGGTAGGGTCTCACTTGTCGTAAGCCCCGGAGAGCTTCTGGCTCTGTCAGAGCCGGAAGCTCTCCACTGACATCACTAGTGATGTCAGTGGGGCCTCCCCCAAATGGCAGGCATTCCCATGGGAACGCCTCCGTTTGGGCAGCCACCCCCCCGGCCCGCCTTCCAAATGGGGCGAGCTGTCAATCAACATCGACAGCTCGCCCCCTTTGGAAAGAGACCCGCTACAATCGGCGCTGTCGGTCGTAGCGAGTCTCACGCATGTGCACGAAGGAGCCGACTCCCTCGTGCGCATGCGCACTGGTCAAACAGCGAGGCAGCCGTGCGGTCGTAGACCGTATGGCCACCTCTGAATACAGCCCTGTATCTCCTGACACACTGTGATCTCT
This sequence comes from Taudactylus pleione, assembly GCA_031769625.1. Lineage (NCBI taxonomy): Eukaryota > Metazoa > Chordata > Amphibia > Anura > Myobatrachidae > Taudactylus > Taudactylus pleione. The sequence goes on along the minus strand of JAUIMM010000350.1, from coordinate 5,696,944 downwards.
CATTGGACCTCATTCAGAGTCGGTCATTGTGGCCACTCGGTCGTAAGGTAAAAGGGGCCGGATATGCAAATGAAGCGCTCGCAAGTTGCATCGTTAAGATGGGATCATTAGCTGGACGAGCGAGGGGAGGATGCGGCCGTAAGACTAAAAACACGCCCCCTTCTCCTTCGCAATACACGTCATCTCCGGGCATATAAGGATTAATCGAGACCATCGGGAACCATTGAAGCTGGTCGTAGAGCTTAAGGTTGACCATACCCTCTCTTAAGCAATACGATCAAGTCAGTGTAAAATCTCCCATGTCACATGTGCCATGACACTACTTAGTTAATTATGCACTCCCATAAAACGCCGTTTGCATAGTCAGGCACGCCTGCGTTCGGATCTCCACTCCCCCGTTATCAAGCACCTTCCCCTGTTACTACCCACAAACGCCTCATCCTGTCACTCAAACTAACGACCTGGCCAAGTTGAAGGAGAGAGAAATTTCCGATCGCAACAGATAGTTTGCGCACCCGCATTGCGAAACTTACGCATGCGCTGTTTTGAGAACATCGCTAGGTACGACCAAGTGGCCACTTACGACCGACTCTGAATGAGGTCCATAGTGCCAAGAAATCTGCAATAGCTAATTTATACACGCCCATGAAACAGCACTGAAACGTTCAGACCCGCCTGCGTTTGTCTACCCAGCTCCCCCCAAACGCTGACTACCTGTCTCTCAGTTGGTGAGTAAAACAAGGCTGTGCATGCGCAGTGCAGATTTTACGCATGCGCAATAGTTTAAAAATCGCTCAATCTGCATAATTGTTGGCATTGTGCAAATCTCTGAATCAGGCCCATAGTTTATAAAATAAATGTCAACAAATTCTCACACAGTAGTTGCATATTAAAAAAATAATAATAAAAGGGACTTTGACTAATTCTGCATTTGTTCAGTAGGTGTGATAGGGTTGCACATTAGTTACATACTTGCATTTGTTCAGTAGGTGTGATAGGGTTGCACATTAGTTACATACTTGCATTTGTTCAGTAGGTGTGATAGGGTTGCACATTAGTTACATACTTGCATTTGTTCAGTAGGTGTGATAGGGTTGCACATTAGTTACATACTTGCATTTGTGAGCAGGATTAGAACACTGCAGGAAAAAATTAATCTGTGTGTTGTCTATAGTCTGAAAGTTTGTAACAGTAACCTCTTATTGTAATTACTGAAAACAAAATGCCTTTAATGTGCAACTATTGTATGATAGTAGGAATTGTCTTCTGTAGCACTAATTTCTGGTAACTCATTGGTCACAGTGGTTACATAGCTTGTGGCATGGACATTCAGAGAAATGTGGCAGCAGTAAATAAACAACTTCAGATAGAGGGGAAAAATTTATAATTCTAGAGGAGGGTTCAGGTTCAGAACATCAGTAAACTGCTTCAGAACATCAGTAAACTTGTTCAGAATATTAAGTAAACTGACTTAACACTTAGGGGCCTATGTATCAAGGTGTTTGTTACATAAAAGTATGCAGAAACTGCAAAAGAAGTCTTGGACTTCTGTGAAAGATTTGTACAATTTGTCAGGAACAGTGGCATAACTATAAATTTTGCTCCCCACTGCCAAAAAAGTTTCCGGCTCCCTCATGACGTCTCTCCCATAGTTCCGAGGAGCATCTGGGCGGACCAGACGCTGGCAGACGTAGGAGTGGGGTTTAAGGTAAGTATTGTTTTTTGTGTGTAAGCAGCACTACATGGGCATTACTATTGGGGCATTACCATATGGGCACTACTACAGGGGCATTACTATGGGCACTATTAAAGGGGCATTACTATGGGGACATTACCATATGGGCACTACTACAGGGGCATTACTGTATGGACACTACTACATGGGCATTGCTATATGGGCATTACTACAGGGGCATTACTATATGGGCACTACTACAGGGGCATTACCATATGGGCACTACTACAGGGGCATTACTATATGGACACTACTACAGAGGCATTATGGGCACTACTACAGGGGCATTACTATGGGGGCATTACTATATGGGCACTACTATAGGGGCTTTACTATGGGGGCATTACCATATGGGCACTACTACAGGGGAATTACTATATGGACACTACTACAGGGGCATTACTATGGGGGCATTACTATATGGGCACTACTACAGGGGCATTACCTCAGGAAGCATTACTATAGGTGCACTACTGCAGGAGGCATTACTATGGGGGAATTACCAGGGGGAGCGCCACATTACTGTCTTGCCCCGGGTGACAAATATCCTAGTTTTGGTCCTAGTACATAGACCCCTTAAAGTGCTATATCTTACTAATATAATACTTCAATAAACTGTTACTTACTAATGAAACATGTATATTTTCATTTCTTCAAAATTTAACACTTTTTAGTGTCCTCAGTGGCTGAGGTATAGATGCCTGCTCATTCCTTCCCTGACTGACTGACTGCCTGACTAACTGAACAAGGGAAATGTTATTCCCACCTTTTTACACAGCAGCTGCAGGTGCTGCTATGCCAATGTGACAGCTGCTGAGACCTCCCGCACAGTACCCACCATTGTGAGGAGACATGTTTGCAGAGAATATGTACTGTAGACATACTCCCATGGTAATGCTGGGATGTAGTCAGGAAGCCGACGGTCTAAATACCGACCGCTGGCTTCCTGACTGTGAAATCCCGGCAAGGAACTAATGACAGGCGTCGAAAACCCGAGACCTGTCATTAGAGTTACGCCAGGAGCCTGACACCCGGCATACCAAACGAAGGGGGGAGGGTTAGGTTTTAGGGCTCCCGGGGAGACTTAGGATTAGGCACCCCCCCAGGAGGGTTAGGTTTAGGCTAGGGGAAGGGGGGTCAGGGTTAGGCATCCCCGGGGGGAGGTTAAGGTGCCCACACACATACCGACTTTTCATCCAATTAGGCCGATTTCGACGAATCGTGATGACGAATCATGTAAAAAAGTACAAATCATGAGTTTATACTCACGAGCACGATGCTGATGCGCATCCCCGCTCGTCGTACATCGCATCCTCTGATCTGCCGTGCTGTAGGGCAGATTAGCCAACCATGAACACGATGGAAGCCGATCGTGAGGGTTTTTTCCCTCACGATGAATCATACGATTAATCACAAAACGCGGAATTTGACTGACAGGAGCCTGGACACGCCCCATTGCCATCTTGTGCAGCATCGTGTATGGAGCAAGACAGTCGCACATTGAGGAGCCTGCACACTGTATTCTTGTTTTGGACAATTTTTGGTGAGTATTGGTACAGTTTAAATACAACCACACTGACCACCAATATGTGCTCCCCACTGCCCACCAATGTGTGCCCCCGGTTAATAAATGCATGACCCAGCCACCGCCCATCGTAATGAGGCGGGCGGTGGCTGGGTCATGCATTAAGCTCCCACTGCCCACCAATGTATGCCCCCAGGTAATAAATGCATGACCCAGCCACCACCCACCGTATTGAGGCGGGCGGTGGCTGGGTCATGCATTAAGCTCCCACTGCCCACCAATGTATGCCCCCAGGTAATAAATGCATGACCCAGCCACCACCCGCCGTATTGAGGCGGGCGGTGGCTGGGTCATGCATTAAGCTCCCACTGCCCACCAATGTATGACCCCAGGTAATAAAAGCATGACCCAGCCACCGCCCGCCGTAATGAGGCGGGCGATGGCTGGGTCATGCATTAAGCTCCCACTGCCCACCAATATGTGCCCCCTTACCTAAACCACATCATGGGCCCACCTAATACTTAATTAGAAAACCAATCAATTTTTTTGTAAATCAATAAACAAAAATATTTCAAGATAAACAAATACATTCCAGGAAGATTATTAATATTGAAATAACATATTATATTAATAATAAACATGTTTAAAAATCAATTCAATACAGATAAAATAAAATATAACAAAAAATAAATAAATAAACACGTATTTTACAAAATAATCACCATACATTACATTTAAAAACACACATTATTTAAAGCTGGGGGTGTTCTACCTTTCGGTCTCCAGCTGTTGTGGAACTACAGATCCCAGGATGACCTGCCACCCACCTTTGAAACTGTGTTTAGGGCATCCTGGGATCTGTAGTTCTACAACAACAACAGGCCCAAAGGTGGAAAACCCACACTGTCAAACAAAGAAAAACATTATATTACCAAGCAATGAACACATGACATTCCTGTAAAAGAAAACACAATTAGAATACCATAACAAACCTTTAAAAACCTGTGTAAAAGAAAATATTAAAGCATTAAAAATGTGAACTATAACAACATTACATTTTTAAAACCTGTAAAAAAGAAAATATTAAAACATTAAAAATGTGAACTATTACAACATTACATTTTTAAAACCTGTAAAAAAGAAAATATTAAAACATTAAAAATGTGAACTATAACAACATCACATTTAACAAAACTATATACACAAATATTTGAATGTCCTTTTTTTTCTACTTCATAGATAATGTCCATACATTCTGAACGTGAATTCGTTACAGGATTCATTGAAATCCTGCACTCGAAAGACTGTCTGTGGAAGATCAGTTCTCGGAAGTACCACAACAAGTCGCACAAGTTGGCCGCACTAGAGGAACTTTTGGAGTATATACGAAAAAAATACATATCTGACGCAGACCTGAAAACTGTATGGCAAAAGATTCAAAATCTCAGGACAGTGTACATCATAGAAAAAAAGAAGGTGGATGACTCAAAAAAAATCAGGAGTGGGCACAGATGAAATATATAGTCCTGCGCTGTGGTACTACCATATGATGTAATTCATCAGTGAACAAGAGCCTCAAAGGGAATCTATCATCTTGATGGCTGAGCGTGAGGGAGAAGAGGAGGGTGCAGAAGTCTTGGTAAGTAGTGACACAGTTTAAACCAAAATCCTTAATGTTTTTGTTGTTAAATCCCAAATGTCCAATTTAGTCAGTAGTTCCCAGACAGTTCTCCTGCCATGGTACAGCGCCTGGTCCATTAAAATAGGTCATGTACTCCTCCCTCACTTCTTTGGCACATGCGGTGGATGTTGTTGTAGTTGGTGGTGCAGACACAGATGTCAAATTTTCAATGTCCTCCAGGGGTCCTACATCTTCTGGTCTAGGTGGGACTGGTCCTCGTTGAGTAGATTTTCTTTGCAGAAAGTTGTGCAGCACACAGCACGCCATCACGACCCAGTCTTTCTTCTCCACACGTAGATTGATGGTGGTGTGGAAAATGTGGAAGCGGTTGCTCATTATTCCAAACACATTTTCCACAATGCGCCGTGCCCGGGATAGACGGTAGTTGTAGATTCTTTTCTCTCTGGTCAGACCCCTCTGTGCAAATGGCTTCATCACATGTTCATGTAATGCAAAAGCCTTGTCTGTGACGAAAACATAATTTAGATCGTGCTTTGTCTGGTCCAGTGTGGGCAAGTTGAGGGTTTTGTTGGCGAGTCTCTAGTAGAAAGCCGTCTTTTTGAAGGACCCACCATCCGAAGCACGGCCATTCTTGGCGATATCCACAAACAGAAATTCGTAGTTGGCATTCACCACTGCCATAAGAACAATGCTGAAGAATCCTTTGTAGTTGTAGTAATATGATCCGGTGTTGGCAGGTGGGTTGATGCGGATGTGTTTCCCATCGATGGCTCCTCCGCAGTTAGGGAAATTCCAATGTTGTTCAAAATCTTCCGTGATGCTGGTCCACTCCTCCACGGTGTTAGGAAACTGTAAAAATAGTAAAAAAGGGATTAAAACATGACTATAATATTTTTTATGTCTTTTTTCCCTATATAGACTCCCACCCAAGACCCTGATTTAGCATCCACACCGGACCTCAGTCTGCTCGGTGGTGACAGTGAGCCGGAGAATACCACACAAGTGGAAACTCTACTTCCACCTGGACCCTCATCTTCTCAACAACCCCAAAAAAAGAAAAAAAAAACAAGGGAGAAAGGAGAATCTTACTGAACATGAGGACAATTTTTTCCAAAATGCAGAACGGCTGCTGCAGAAACCCCCAGATGCAATAGATGATTTCACAGCTCATGTGAACAGCACATTGACAAATATGGATACAGATATCCAAAGAAATTTTCTAAGGTTAAACTACGACCTGTTGAGTCGCTGTATGAGCAAAAATATCTCAAATTCTACATTGCAGATCCAATGCTATTTTCCCCTGCCCCAAATAGGTATATCCGTCCCCCCCACCCAGTTAGATATTACTCCCCCACCAAGCACCAGCACGACCTTGTATAATGCTCTGCTGGATGCAGCGGATGAGTCGCCCCAATATACAGAGATGTAAATTGTGTCTTGCTTTTAATATCATCAAATTTTATGAATTCTAATAGGTGCTTGCTGCATGGGATAGGGTAGTGATGACGCCATTTGGATAAGGCCACTACGTACATGGCACAAGTACACATTGCTGGAAGCCGGGGCCACAATGTGTACTTGTGCCATGTGTGTATTGGCCTGTTCAAACTGGCGTCTGACCCACCCTATCACATACAGCCGGCTACCTATTGGGATTCATAAAATTTGGTGATAATGGCCCTCATTCAGAGCCGCTCGCTAGCGGCCGTACGCTCGTTCCGAGCGATGTTCGCACATCTGCGCATGCGTACGGTTTTTAGTACGCATGCGCGAACCAGTCAGTGCGGCCAAAAATCGTTTGTACGCTATATAGCGAGTGCCTGCTATTTTGAGTGACAGAATGAGGCGTATGTGGGTGGTAACAGGGGAAGGTGCTTGTAAACGGGGGAGTGGAATTCGAACGCAGGCGTGCTTAAAGGTCAAAACGGGCGTTTTAAGGGAGTGCATAATTAATACAGCAGCGTCATTGACCATGTCACTTGGTTTTTTTGAACACAGAACTGCTCGCAAAATAGCGGTTGAAAAAACCAACCACAAGAATAGCGAGCAGTTCATACGCTGGTCGATGTACTCGATTAATCTAATAAATAGCGGACATGACGTATGGTGCGAGCGGCCAGGGGGCGTTTTTAACAAATAAACGAGCGTATGTTTTGCACGCTCGTTCAGACTTAGAGGTGTGAACAGACTGCAATTTGCGAACGGTTCATTTGAATAGCCACCCCTTGTTTTTGAACGAACGACCGCAAATAGCGAACGGCTCTGAATCAGGCCCAATGTTCTTTTGAGAACTTGTTACAAAAAAAGATTTTGCACAAATTTAGTGCACACTTTCAGTTGCCTACAGGTCAGTGCACATTGTACTAAATTAAGGCTATTTTTTCCTTTATGTTGAGTAAAAAATAAAAAATTCTTTAAACAAGAAACCAATGTGTGGTGTTTTTTTTTTACTTACCTTGCAATAATGGTACTGTAGCACTTTTACGATGGCTTTGCAGGTCTCTGGAATTATGACGCCCAAGGACTGAGGTGAGATGAGTGTCCTAAACTTCAGGTCTTCAAATGACCTTCCTGTAGCCAAGTACCTCAGGGTAGCCACCAGTCTGTCTTCAGCAGGGATTGCCCTCCGCCACCTTGTGTCCTGTTTATGGATGTGGGGGTCACCAGATGCAACAATTCTTGGAAGGTGCCGTCATCCATGCGCAGGTAGTTACGATAGTCGTCCGGGTTGTTCTCCTTGATCTCCATCAGCAGGGACATGTGAGAGCGGGTATCCCTTTGTAGAAGCCACTCCTTGGTCCAGCACGCTCTCGTCCTTCTTCGCTGGGCCCTCTTCCTAATCTCCCGGACCCCGGCTTCAGCGACCAACACTCTATACCGATAGGGATGCATCAGTATAGAATTCAGGAACAGGATAGAATCAGTGGCGTAAGTTCATCCCAGAGGCCTGGAGGCAAGTTATAATTTGGTGCCCCCCGTCACAGCCGCTGACACTGTAATGTAGCAATTCACATGCAGACAGGCTATATATAGATGAAGGCAGCAGCTGATAGTCTGACATTGAGCTCTCTACTAGTGTTTGTGGCTTCTCAGGTGCCGGGAAGGGGTGCCATGTATTGGGCGGCTGTGACGGAACACTCCGGGGACATAGTTACAGCCTTAAGTGGGGTGAATATGTTGTGGACAATGCTGGAGGTGCCCCTTCAGAGCTGGAGCCCGGCGGCAGGCGCCTCCATTGTCTCCCATAGTTCTGCCCCTGGATAGAATGCAGGTAGGTAGCACACACTTGCAGGTAGAATAAGCTTTGTAAAAGGCAAGTCAAATACAAAGAGCACAGTAACAATGTACAGGATTCAGCAGGAATACACCTAGCCTCATCTAGTAGCAGAGCAGAATGCATACGATCCGATAGATCGTGAGAACGTAAAACAGATTGGGTGTCTTTTTTCCAAAATCGTGATCACGACAGCAAGGGAGCTCCCGTGAAAGTTCATGAGGAAATTGGACAAGAAATCAGACCGTGAGCACATTGGTATGTGTGTGGGCACCTTTAGGGTTAGGCACCCCCCCTGGAAGACTTAAGTTTAGGCTGCGGGGACGGGGGTTAGGTTTAGGCACTTAGAGAGGGATTAGGGTTAGGCACTTGTGGGGGGGGAGGTTAGGGTTAGGCACCCCTAAGGGAGGGTTAGGGTTAGGCGGGAAAATAGGGTTGGTTATACTTACCTTATTAGTGTTCGGGATCTTCACCCCTGCGTGCTTCCATGTGGCCGGCAGTATTACCTACTACACCCGACTACGCAATTGTGTCATTTTGGCCCCGCCCGCTACACAAAGCCGATTGTGAAGCAGGGGGCGGGGTCATAATTAAGCGATTCAGCGAGTATCGCATCATCGGCTCCCCTTCTGCGGGGGTTTGTGTGGGAATTGCGGGGGGTCTGCGCTGGCCAGGAGACTTGCTTGCTTTACCGGGGGGCCGAAAGCGCCACATGATTTTCGGGAGGCTCCCGGTCGAATCGGGAAAGTAGACAAGTATTAGCATTAGCAGGGGAGCATGTCTGCGGTCTGGGTACTCTGCAGACATGTCTGCCCTCCAGCAGCAGCAGTGGGAGGCTCCATTTGGCTCAGCAGCTGTCACATTGTTTACTAAAGCATTACATTAGTAAGAAGTAGCAGTTTAAGTGTTAAATTAGTTTACTTAATATTGTGAGCAAGTTTACTGATGTTCTGAAGCAGTTTAGTAATGTTAACCCAGGGGGTCCCATGTTCTGGACTTGAATCCAAGTGGAGGTATTTCCTATAGCAATTTAGCAACCAATCATATAATCATGACATTGAATTTCATTTGTTAGTTTCATGGTCTACTGAAAGGTATGAATTCTGCCATATTGACAATCATAATGTCGACATGGAGGAGATCGACAACGGATTTCCGGCGCCAGCATACCGACAAAGTTAAAATGCAGCTTAAAGCATTTTAACGGTTTTGGCAGTATAACTGTAAACATGCTGATTTATGAACATGTTAACAGTTATACTGCCGACAGTGTTAACATGCTTAAACTGCATTTGACTTTATCTGTATACCGCCAACGGCATTCTGCAGCCGCTCTCCTGCACGTCGACATTATTATTGTCAATCAAGCATATGTATCCCCACTGAAGGTATAGCACTGGTATCATATCAGTGCTTTATCAATTACTAATAATAATAATATGCATTGCCATTAAATGTTTTGTACATTTCCGCCACCATTTTAGACACTATAGAAGTTGCTTTATGTGTTATTTGTTACTGGTGGGTGGAAGAAGGGGCAGGGATAATTATTATAAGTTTTGTTTTTAACAAAGCTGCAGATTAGAATTACAAGATCCTGGTTTGTCTTAAGATAGTAAAATGTATGCTGCTAATTAATGCCCAACTGAATCAAGTATGCGAGGGAACAAGAAATGCATGTTTCATGGTTACTCTAACCTAGGACCATGAAGCCAGATTCTAAAGTCATTTTGGGGGAAAAAGCACATACGAAAAGTGGGGCCACCTAGATCATATTCTAACTGTATAATAAAACAAATCTCTATTCTTCTCCCCCATGCAGAACCTCAGAAGATAATTTAACAATTAATTTTATAAACCGTGATGGCGATACGCTGACAGCAACAGCTAAAGAAGGGGAGAGTCTACTGGAGGTGGTCATCCGTCATCATCTAAATATTGATGGCTTTGGTAAGAAATTAAGCTGCTATTCTGTACTTAAAATAAATTAGTTAAATAACAATAGGAAATAAAACTCACTTTTATAGATTCATAATTCCAACTATGTAGTGTATTTTGTTGTTGACTTTGTTGTTAACCACTTGCCTGGCATGGTCGTATCAGATACGACCAGTCAGAAAAGCTCAGTGGGCGGCTGCTGGAAGATGATCTTCTAGCAGCAGCCTAGATAGGAGGGACCTCCTGGTCCCTCCCAGTGGCGGATCTAGACTTTACTTTTAGGGGGGACGGTTTAATAGTTAATACCGACTCCTCCCCTCTCTATTCATTACAAAGGCTCCCCCCGGCCCATCATGTGCACCAGACCCTTCCCCCCAACCCCACTGATATTCCTCACAAAAACAGACTGACAGCACTCTTCTGAAAAAATGACAGGCATGCATAGACCCCCCAAATAAATAATTTGATGCACAAAGGCTCCCCCCAGCCCCACATGTGCACCAAATCCCCCCACTGATATGCTCCACAAATACATACTCACAGAACTCTTCTGAAAACATGACAGCAGGGCCGGTGTTAGTGTGTTTGGCACCCCCTGCAAACAATAAATGTGAGCCCTCCTTCAAATAGGAGAGGCAGTGGGTGACACTGGGCAGTGGCAGTATGGGAAACGAAGCAGGCGACACTAGGGAAAGGCAGTGGATAATAGGCAGTGGGTGATGCTGAGGAGAGGCAGTGGGTAACACTGGGGAAAGGCAGTAGGGGACACGAAGCGGGTGACATTAGGGATAGGCAGTGGGTGATGCTGAGGAGTGGCAATGGGTGACACTGGGGAAAGGCAGTGGGTGACACTGCGGAGAGGCAGTGGTCAATGCTGGGGACAGAAAGTGGCAGATTGTTAGAGGCAGTGGGTGACGGGAGGATGACGGGCAGAAGCAGTGGGTAACGGAGAGGGTGATAGGCAGTGGGTGAAAGAGAGAGGGTGACAGGTAGTGGGTGAGAGGGAGTGACAGAGAGAGGCAGTGGGTGATGTCAGTAGAAGGTGAAAGGCAGTGGGTGACAGAGTGTGACAGGGAGGTAGTGACTCTAAGGAGAGGCAGAGGGTGAGGCAGTGGATAATAGGAAAAGATAATGGGAGGCAGTGAGGTAGTGGGTGACAGGAAGATGCAGAGGGTGTCAGGAAAGAGTGATGGGTAGAGGCAGTGGTAGATGGCAGGAGAGGCAAAGGGTGACAGGGAGAGGCAGTGGGCGACACCAGGGAGAGGCAGTGGGCGACACCAGAGAGAGGCAGTGGGTGACTCCAGAGAGAGGCAGTGGTCGATACCAGGGGAACACTAGGCTGGAAAAGGGGGTACACTGGGTTGAATGAGGGGGGACACTGACAAGACAGTCTGGGTGTTCTTGCTGAGGGGCAGTTAGATGGGGCAGTGGGTTGATTGGGGATCGAAGGGAGGAGACACTAGGCTGGCATGGTGGGAGTCACTGAGATGAGGGGTCAGTCAGATAGTGGGGAACACTTGGCTGGATGGGGGTCACTTTGGGGATAGGGAGACTGGGTAGGATGCAGAGGGGCAGTGATATAGAGGTGGGAGGTGGGAACACTAGATGGAATGATGGGGTAACTGTGACTGGATGGGGGTTCTAGGTAGGGGGCAGTGGGCTGTTTGAGGAGAGAAGGAGGGAATAATGGGCTTGCAGTATTGGAGACACTGGGATGGGGGAACAGTAATGGTGGGGAACACTTGACTGGAGAATGGGCAAACACTGTTGTGTTCGGAAGTACTAACCTGCTGCTGTCCCATATCTGCCTGGCCCTGCACACTTGCTGCAGCCCTTCAGCTCCAGCTGCTGCTGCTGTCATCCGGGAGCGTGTCCATGGCTGCCTTTCCCTGGCGGTGCGATGCATGCGACCCGGATTAGTGGGAGGGGAAGGACTGGTGCTGTGCTGTGTGTCGTCAATGTCAGGAAACCACAGTCAGTGAGTGGCTGGGCTGAGAGTATACAGCAGGCGGAGCCTCAGTCCAGCTCCGTCTCTGCTCAGGGGCAGAGGCAGATACAGCTCACTGCCTGGCTGCCATACAATTTGACAGCGTAGACTCAGCCGCTCAGCAGCAGGTCAGGCGCAGCGCAGAGGAAAGGAAGGGGAAGGGGGCGAGGGGAGCAAGATCAGCAGTGCCGCTGGTGGTGGTGAGGGACTGCTTAGCCAGCGCAGTGGGAGGATATGAGATAAGAGGGGAGGAAGGGGGCGGGCCAGGAGAGAGTATAGCAAGGGGTGGGAGTATGTATAAAGAGCCACTCAGGGCCTGATTCAGAGCCGGATGCTCTTTCAGAGCGCTCGCTCAGAATCAGTGCCCTCCCTCTCTTTTTTTAGAGCGGCTTCCATGCCGCTCGCATAGCTGTGGCTGACCACCCACAGCTATAGCGAGCGGCCAAAAAGATGGCCGCGATGGTCAAGACCATCGCGACCATCGGACTTGTGACGAGACCCTTGTGGTAGGGTCTTGTTGCCGCAAGCCCTGGAGTGCTTTTGGCTCTATCAGTGATGATGTCAGTGGGGCCGGCCCCAGACGGTAGGCGTTCCCATGGGAACGCCTCCGTCTGGGCAGCAACGCCCCCGGCACGCCCACCAAAGGGGGCGTGCTGTCACTCAACATCGACAGCATACCCCCTTTGTAGCGAGACCCATAGCAACGGCTTGCCCGTCGCAATGCGGGTCTCGCGCATGGGCACGACGGATCGAGCTCCCTCATGCGCATGTGCACTTGGCCAACATTGACCCGCTTGCGACCGCTCAGTGCTCGCGAGCGGGTCTGAATCAGGCCCTCAGTCTGTGACAGACCCATGCGCTGGTGCTGCGTCGTGGCTGCACTGTTGACAGGCAGCAGCACCAGTAGCTAAGCACAGGCCGGCTGACACTAGTCATGTCATTAAGTGGGCGGGTTTTTAGGAATATGGGCTATGTGTACAGGGGGCGAACGCCCTTATCGCCCCCCCCCCTGGATCTGCCGGTGGTCCCTCCGCACTTTTCAATAATCCACGTGTGCCTCCTCTCCCTACCCCAGCCCTGCTAGAGCCCGGAGCCCGCAGCTCCCACACCCTAACAGCGCGCTTTCGGCGCTATCATTGTCTCCCACCCTCTGCCCTGCTGCGAGCGGCAGCCCAGCGGCACTCCCCACACCCGGCGGCTGCAAAGATCAGAGCAGCCGCTGAGAAAATAAAGAATACAGCGCTCGGCGCTGTCAGGCTCCCCCCAATTACCCCCTCCCAACACTGCAAGCGGATCAGCCTGCGATCCCCCAGTCCTCTCCCTCCCTCCCACAAGCAAGCTCCACCCATCATGCTGTACAATACCCTGCCTTAAAAAAAATATATATAAATATATATATATCTCTCTATCTATCTATCTATCTATCTATCTATCTACTGTATCTATATGTATAAGTTTAAATATATATTTTATATATATATATTTTATATATATATATATATATATATATACACACACACACACAGTATATATTAATACATATATACTAGGGGTGTGCACCGGCCACTTTTCGTGTTTTTGTTTTGGATCTGGATCTTTCTTCGTGTTTTGGATCTGGATTGGTTTTGCCAAAACCACCCTTCCGTGTTTTGGGTTCTGGGTTTTGTGTTTTGGATCTGTATTTGTTTTTAAAAAAAAAATAAAAACAGCTAAAATCACAGAATTTGTGTGTTTTTTTGCTCCTATGCTATTATTAACCTCAATAACCTTAATTTCCTCTCATTTCCAGTCTATTCTGAACACCTCACACCTCACAATAGTGTTTTTATATCCAAAAGGTTGCACCGAGGTAGCTGGATGACTATGCTAAGAGATACGAGTGGGCGGCACAAACACGTGGTCCATCTAAGAGTGACACTGCAGTGGCAGACAGGATGGCAGTTTGAAAAACTAGGCCCCAAACAGTACATAATTCAAAGAAGAAAAAGAGGTGCAAGATGGAATTGTCCTTGGGCCCTCCCACCCACCCTTATGTTGTATAAACAGGACATGCACACTTTAACAAACCAAACATTTCAGCGCCAGGGTCTGCCACACGACTGTGGCTGAAATGATTGGTTCATTTGGGCCCCCACAAAACAAGCTTGCAATTAATCTGTCCCTGCACAAACTGGCTCTACGGAGGCAAGATGTCGTCCTCATCCTCCTCATCCACAGATTCCTCACCATCTTCTGTGTTGTGTACATCCTCATCCTCACAGAGTATTAATTCGTCCCCGCTGGAATCCACAACCACAGGTCCCTCTGTACGTTCTGGAGGCTGGTCTCCCTGGAAGAGTTGATAATTCATTTTATGAACATCATCTTCTCCACATTTTGTGGAAGCAACCTCCTACGCCTTTCGCTGACAAGGTTCCCGGCTGCACTAAACACTCTTTCGGAATACACACTGGAGGGGGGGCAACTCAGGTAAAATAGAGCCAGTTTGTACAGGGACCTCCAAATTGCTTCTTTTTCCTGCCAGTACAGGTACGGACTGTCTGACATGCCTACTTGGATGCTGTCACCGATATAATCCTTTAACAGACAAACGCATGCTTGTCGCTGCTGCTTTAAGGATGCAGGTGCGGCTACAGCCCACACATTTCACAAAGACAGAAACAAAAGAAGAATTTTTTTATTGTTTGTGGAGCGCACTTTGAGGGTTACACCACCCTTTAACAGACAGACGCACGCTTGTCGCTGCTGCTTTAAGGATGCAAGTGCGGCTACAGCCCACACAATTCACAAAGACAGAAAAAAAAGAATTTTTTTATTGTTTGTGGAGCGCACTTTGAGGGTTACACCACCCTTTAACAGACAGACGCACGCTTGTCGCTGCTGCTTTAAGGATGCAGGTGCGGCTACAGCCCACACATTTCACAAAGACAGAAAAAAAAGAATATTTTTTTTATTGTTTGTGGAGCGCACTTTGAGGGTTACACCACCCTTTAACAGACAGACGCACGCTTGTCGCGCTGCTTTAAGGATGCAGGTGCGGCTACAGCCCACACATTTCACAAAGACAGAAAAAAAAAGAAGAATATTTTTATTGTTTGTGGAGCACACTTTGAGGGTTACACCACCCTTTAACAGACAGACGCACGCTTGTCGCTGCTGCTTTAAGGATGCAGGTGCGGCTACAGCCCACACATTTCACAAAGACAGAAAAAAAAGAAGAATTTTTTTATTGTTTATGGAGCGCACTTTGAGGGTTACACCACCCTTTAACAGACAGACGCACGCTTGTCGCGCTGCTTTAAGGATGCAGGTGCGGCTACAGCCCACACATTTCACAAAGACAGAAAAAAAAGAAGAATATTTTTATTGTTTGTGGAGAGCACTTTGAGGGTTACACCACCCTTTAACAGACAGACGCACGCTTGTCGCTGCTGCTTTGAGGACAGTATCATATGCAGTGACAATAGACTTGTCAGAAATTGTTGGCACGTCCTTCAGTCCGGACCAGATGTCCAAACCGGCCCTTGACTTATGACACATGCGCACGCTTGGCGGTGCTACTGTGTTGATGCACGTGCGGCTACATCGCACACAAGTCACAAACACATAAAAAAAATAGTTGTTTTTTTTTTGGAGCACTTTGAGGGTTACACCACCCTTTAACAGACAGACGCACGCTTGTCGCTGCTGCTTTGAGGATGCACGTGCGGCTACTGCGCACACAATTCACAAACACAGAAAATATTTTTTTATTTGGTTTGGAGTGTACTTTGGGGGTTACAGCACCCTTTAACGGTCAAGCCAGCCGGCCCTTTACTTATGACACAGGCGCACGCTTGGCACTACTTTGTTGATGCACGTGCGGCTACTGCGCACACAATTCACAAACACAGAAAATATTTTTTTATTTGGTTTGGAGTGTACTTTGGGGGTTACAGCACCCTTTAACGGTCAAGCCAGCCGGCTCCTTACTTATGACACACGCGCACGCTTGGCACTACTTTGTTGATGCACGTGTGGCTACTGCGCACACAATTCACAAACACAGAAAATATTTTTTTATTTGGTTTGGAGTTTACTTTGGGGGTTACAGCACCCTTTAACGATCAAGCCAGCCGGCCCTTTACTTATGACACAGGCGCACGCTTGGCACTACTTTGTTGATGCACGTGCGGCTACTGCGCACACAATTCACAAACACAGAAAAAATTTATATATTTTTAAGCACTTGGGGGGAGCACCCCTGACGGACAGAGCACCCCCTGGACAACACTACAGCACCCCTTTAGGACTGGGACACTGCACAGGACTTTGGAGTGGACACAGCCCCTATGGACAACTGACTGCACAACACAGCCAGCCCCTATGGACTTTGAAGTAGTGGACACAGCCCCTATGGACAACAGCAGCACAGTGCAGCACAGCACAGCACAACACTACTCTGCACTACACTACACTACACAGCCCAGCCAGCCCTAACTCCCACCCTCCCTCTTCACTGTCCACAGCCGAGTGAGAAAATGGCGCCGACGCGGGTACCTTATATAGGATCCAAAACCCGCGAGACCCGGAAGGCGGGATGATGACGTTTTGCCTCGATTTCAGATCCGAGTCAGGCGGGTAAAGTCAAGCCTGACTCGGATCGGCCTCGGATCGGGGGTGCTCGGGGGGGTTCGGATTTCAGAAATCCGAACCCGCTCACCCCTAATATATACACACACATACATGTATATAGACGGCAGCCCCCCAACAGCTGTGGTATCAATCGATGATACCATCGATTGTTACTAATGATGGCCATCACTACTATATACCATAAAAATTGCCATTTTTATGGTACACAGCGTTTAAAAAAAATATTTTTTTTTTTTACAAAATACTGTTGGATAAGTTTTAAAAAGTTGTACTTCACCTAATTCACTCTTAAAAAAACCCGACAATTTTGGAGTGGTTTTTGGGAAAAAAAATTGTCAGTTAAGTGTTTAAAAAAATACCTATAAGGTCTATAGTGAGGGTAAATGTCCTCAATTTACTCTCATGTCAATGAGAACTGCAAAGTGTATAATATGGGATACTTGGTTCCCACTTGGTGATTTATGGAACTGCTTGTGAACAATACTGGAGAGCCTGTGGGGATAGGATCTCTTTGCACATCTGGTGGGCCTACTAAGATTGCTCAATTTTGGGACACAGGGCCTAAATCAACAGAGGACAGAATTGCAAAGCCGCACGCAAGCAGCTTTGCAATTCAGTCCTTGCTAGTATTCAAATATAGCAGGAGGTTTCTGTCACCTGCTGTATCTGCGTTTCCAGTGCTGCGTCCAAGAACACAGCCTGGGATCACTATCGCGACCATCGGTTGCGATGTTGGATGGAGGAGCAGCTTGAGCAGGCTGACCAACATGCAAGACCAGGAATCAGTGTCCATGAATGCAAATTCTGGCCTTGGCAACCCCAGAAAATGGGGGCGACACGCCCCCATTTCTGGGAACACAGGCAGTCCCCACCCAGCAAACACATCATAGCAGGGGCTGCAAGTGATCTCACAGGACCCATTCTGAAAATCTGGAATATCCGTCAAACAACAGTTTGGTGTCCTCTGCTGAATCAGGCCCACAGTAGCCAGCTTCATCAGTGATATTACTAACGTTCCAATCTCTATGTGTACTTGGTCCTTCCTTTTTGTATCTGCTGGAGAGGTTGGATAACCATTCCCATACCTATCCATGCAAATTTTCATTGTGGCTAGATGTCAGGTCATAAGTCACTGTAAATGTCCGGATACCCCATCCCAGTAGCAGCTAATTAAAATGTGGTTCTTGGAAACTATAGAGAAATCTCTGCATACTCTGGCATGATTGGTTTATTTATAATAGTTAATATAATAGTTCTCTTTTTATCTTATTAATATAATATTCTTAAAGCAAATATTCTATTTTTATAATTTAATAATCTTATATATAAAAGTCATTAGTCTGTTTGTCTTGTCAGTTGTGCATTCTGATACCCTTGCACCGACTGGGATGAAACCAATGCCAGGTGGTCCATTTGGATCCTGGACACGTTTTAGGGGAGTTAGGGTCCCGGTCGGTCCTCCCGTAGGTGTACTCTGGGCAGAACTTTGACCCAGGGAGCCTGTTCTGAGCCTTCCAATGGATGGATTTGGACAAAAACTTCACAGAGTGGTAACATGGGATCCCAGAAGACATACTAGGGAGTTGTGGTATCGGTCGGACCTCCCATTAGTGTACGCTGGGCAGAACTTTGACCCGGGGACGCTGCGCTGGGCAGAACTTTGACCTGGTGAGCCTGTTCTGGGCCTTCCAGTGGATGGATTTGGACAAAAACTTCACATAGGGGTGGCAATTGGTTTTGGTTGCCTAATTGAGTAAAGCTGCCAAATCTTACATAGTTATTTAGTATTAAAAAAGTAAGCTATTAGAACACATAGCGACTACGCGATAATGCGACAGAGCGACAAATTCATTGGTCTGTTTGTCTGTTCACTTAAGCATTAAAACAGCCCTGTACCAATTAGGATGAAACCAATGCAAGGTGATCCAGTTGGCTCCTGGCCAGGTTTTAGGAAGGTTAGAGGTCTGGTCGGAACTTCTGTTGGTGTACACTGGGCAGAACTTTGAATCCGGGGAGCATGTTTTGGGCCTTCCACTGGATGGATTTGGATGAAAATTTCACAGAGGGGAGAGTGGTTGGGGTCTTGGTCGGACCTCCCGGCTGAGTGTGCTGGGCAGAACTTTGACCCAGGGAGCCTGTTCTGGGCCTTCCACTGGATGGACACATCCAGTGGGCCTTCCACTGGATCCACATAATAAAACTTAATAACTTGAAAATACACCCCTGAACTGATTGAGATGAAACCAAAGTGAGGTAGTCCAGATGGATCCTGGCCAGGTTTTAGGGGGGTTAGGGTCCTCGTTGGACCTCACGATTGTGTATGCTGGGCAGAACTTTGACCCAGGTAGCCTGTTCTGAACCTTCTACTGGATGGATTTGGACGAAAACTTCACAGATTGGTAAAATTTTAATACATACTAGCGGTATGAGGTCCTAGTCGAACCTCCTATTGGTGTACGCTGTGCAGCTCTTTGACCTGGGGAGCCTATTCTGAGGTTACCACTGGATGGATTTGGATGAAAATTCAAAGAGTGGTAACTTTGGATCCCATAAGGCATAATGGGGGGTGGAGTTCCTGGTCGGACCTTCCATTAGCAGAACTTTGACCGAGGGATGCTGGGCAGAATTTTGACCTGTGGAGCATGTTCTGGGCCTTCCACTGGATGGATTTGGATGAAAACTTCACAGATGAGTGGCAACTGGTATGGGATGCCTAATGGGGTGGTTGGGGTCCCGGTTGGACCTCACGACTGAGTGTGCCAGGAAGAACTTTGACCCAGGGAGCCTGTTCTGGGCCTTCTGCTGGATGATTTGGACAACATTGCATAATAAAACTTAATAACTTGAAGATACACCAGTTACAACCTGTGTCTGGGGATCTTCAGCTGACAGACTGATGTCACAAACTAGGCTGTGAGATTCCAGTCTGAGGACTGGGAGTTGAGGGAACTAGGTGGGGAGGCAGCAGATAAACACTAGAGGGTGTTGGTAGTGACTGATACAGGGAACACTGTAGAGTATTGGTAGCACACAGGAGAATATTGGTGGTACCGATGCTAATAACACTGGAGAGTATTAGTAAGAATATCACTGAAGAATGTCACATAGAGAATATCACTAAAGAATGTCATGTAGAGAATATCACATAGAAAATATCACGTAGAGAACATCACTGGACAATATGCCTGACTCAGACCCGGACGCTAAGAAGCGTTTGCTCGTAGCTGCTGATTGTTCACATTATGTGCATGCATCGCAGTGTGCGAGCCAGTCACTGCGATCGGGAATCGTGCGCTCGTAGCACAAAGACTGAGTGCTACCTTGAGTGCAGGTAGTGCCGTTTGTGCGTGGTAACAGGGGAAGGTGCTTGTGAACAGGGGAGTGGTGGTGCGAACGCAGGCATGTCTGGCCTTCAAAGCGGCGTTTAAAGGGTGTGCATAATTAGCATGGAGGAGTCATTGTACATGTCACCTGATCGCAGTGCTTGCGGCGGGGTAGGGACTACCTCAAGCGCTGCTTGCAGCTCCGATGGCTCTCGATGTTACTGATTAATCATACACTTCCTGGAGATGATGTGTGTTAAGAAAGGAAAGTGGGCGTCTTTATACACCTGCGTTCGCTCACTGCCGTCGCTCTCCAAGATATAGAGGGCGTCCCTACACCACACAGTGCGATTGTGGAATTTGCATACCCGGCCCCTTTTTGCAGCGAGCGATCGCGGCTTATCGTTCGGGTCTGAATCAGTCCCAATGTCACTTAGAGAATATCACTGGGAGTGTCCTGTAGATTATCGGTGAGAGCAGATGTTGAAGAAGATCAGTGAGAATCAATGTTGAATGTCCTGGAGAATATCAGTAAGAATATCGATGAGAACCATGTTGACTGTCCTGGAGAATATCGATGAAGTTGTAGAATTGTTAATTGAGACTGTTGGTGATTATACTGTAGATTTATCTGTAGAGTATCACTGAAGAATGTCACTGGAAAATATCAAGGAAGAATATCACTGAAGAAAAACACCAGTGAATTGCACTGGTGATTATCACTGAAGAGTAACACTGGTGATTTGCACTGGTGATTATGTCTATAAAGAACCACTGTGGAATCACACTGAGGAAAAGTACTGCAGACAATCACTTAAGAATATCACTGGAGATACTTCGGCAGAATGTCACTGAAGAATATCACTGGAGAATGTACGCAGAGTACCACTGAAATATATCACTGGAGATCAGTACACAGAAATAGCGCTGAAGTATTTCACTGGAGATCAGTACACAGAAATAGCACTGAAGTATAATACTGGAGATAGTCACTGGAAGTATTCAGCGTGGAGCCTGGAACAATGCTTACCAACAAGCAGCTTCTAGGTGTAGTGAAAAGTTGTTCAGGCCACTTCCTGTTTCCTGGAGTCCTGCTTTATACCCTTAGGTAGATGTCCATTGGAGAAGAGAGTCAGCTGATAACTGACAAGGCTACCATTGGACAAGGATCCTATCAGGTGATACAGACAACATGGCTGCACCCATGACCACCATACCACACTCGCTAGTCAGGGGAAGCCAGCGCCATGGTAAGTAACAGCCGATTGGGATGAAGCCAATGTTAGGTTGTCCAGTTGGATCCTAGCCAGGTTTTAGGGGGGTTAGGGTCCAGGTCAAACCTCCCGATTGTGTACGCTGGGCAGAACTTTGACCCGGGAAGCCTGTCCTGAAGCTTCTACTGGATGGATTTGGATGAAAACTTCACAGAGTGGTAACATTGGATTCCTAAAGATATACTAGAGGGTTGAGGTGATGGTCAGACCTACTATTAATGTATGCTTGGCAGACCTTTGACCTGGGGAGCCTGTTCTGGGCCTTCCACTGGATGCATTTGGATGAAAACTTCACAGAGGGTGGCAATTGGTCTGCGATGCCTAATGGAGTGATTGGGGTCCTGGTCGGACCTCACGGCAGAGTGCACTGGGCAGAATTTTGACCCAGGGAGCCTGTTCTGTGCCTTCCAATGGATGTATTTGGACAACATCACATAATAAAACTTAATAACTTGAAGATTTAATTCCGGGCCATGCCATGTACTTCAGCTAGCTTCTTATAATTAATAACTAATTATAAACCATTAATAGCTTACTTGCAAGGTTATTCCCAGGAAATATACCTTTGAATTATTAGGATAATTCAATTCAAGAAAGAGTACACACAAATAGTAATAAAGTTGAAGTATATTATTAAAAATTTATTATTCAATAATTATTCACATTGTCAATTACAATTTAATATTACAATGTATACATATTTATATATATATATATATATATATATACACATACAGTATATATATATATATATATATAAATAACAGGAGTACACTCACCAGTCTTCATAGAAACATAATTATTTATTCCATACAAAAGAGCAATTTACAGCACCTGCTGTAAATTGCACTTTTGTATGGAAGAAATAATTGTTTCTATGAACTTTGGTGAGTGCACTCCTGCTATTTTTATTTTATCTTTGCAAGGACCTTTTTTGAGTTTCCTATATGGGTAGCTACCCCAGCAAACTGGATCGTTATTACGTGTGTGTACCCCTCTTTGGAAGTATATATATATATATATATATATATATATATATACTGTATATATATATATATATATATATATATATATATATATGTGTATGTATGTGTGTAAGCAATGAAAGAAATAGTGTGAGAGACAAGTGTGGGCAAAGACATAAGAAACTTCAGATGGCTGCCAACATTCTGGCCACCAGGTCGGCCAAGCAGTAGGGGGTGGCGCTACATGGAGGGGCGTGGCCAGGCATATTACATGGTAATGGGGGCGGAGCGGGAGCGTGGTCACTGAATTACGTCATTTTGGCACTGCCACCACTACACAATGCAGAGATTATCAGCAATGTGAAGTCAGGGGTGGGGTCATGATGATTCGATTAAGCACTAATTGCGCCATCAACCCCGCTGCAGTGGTTTGTTTGGAAAACATGGGGAGGTCCGGGGGGACGGCGGCTGGCAGGGTGCTTACCTACTTTTCCGCGGGGGCAGGAGCAGCACTCCATTTTCGGGAGGTAAGTATGTGCCAAGTTAAGATTGGTGCCAGAAAGCATGGGGGCAGATGTATGTGTGTGTAATATGATGTATGTTTATAGGGAATAAGTGTTACTCATGCATATAGCAAATCTGGGATTTATTGATAATTGTATGTAATCTGATATAACACTTAGGGGTTTTCCTCTTTCATCCAATCTGGGAAGCACTGACGCTGGGATATGAGGGAGGGGCTGAGGAGTAGGCATTAAAAATAATTGACTGACTGAAACTCCCCCTCCCTTATATACCCTCCCCTTTCTCTAGCTCTCCAGTTATTTTGTTAATGCCAGCAGGAGCAGGCACAAAGAAGTATAGGGCTTTGTTTTTAGCCTAACATTTTCTTGACCCTAAAGAAATCTTAGAGCTTGAATCCCCTTATGGGGTCAAGGTTGGAGGAGTGGGAATTAGGAGCAGTACCAGAGGCGGATTTACCGCTAGGCAACGCAGGCGCGCGCCTAGGACCCGGCAGGTACCATGGGGCCCGTTTGCGGCTGCCAATGGAGATGTATAATAAAGCAGGGCAGAGGGAATTTTGCTTGCCAGCACCAGCACACACCACTCTCTTCAAGTTCCTAGTCAGTGACGTGTTTCCTTCTCCCCTGCATTGTGTACACGTGACACGCACAGAGAGGGGGGAGAGGAGCAGACACTCAGCACAGCAAGAACTGAGAGGACATCGCTGAGCGCGCTGCTCAGCTGTTGAATCTAAGGTGAGGTGTCTGCACTGCCAGTGCCTTTAGTTTAGTATCTGAAGCAAGAGAGCTCACTGTGGGGGGTGTAATTATTATTATTGTTATTATTAATAGTCCTGCAGTTTAACACATTCCATGCAGGGGCATGCTCCATATTAGTTAGATATAGTGCATTCACGAGTCCTACTGTTTTCCCGCACAGTGGGAGCCAGACAGTGTCATAGATACTCTCCTTCCTCTGCACAGCAAGCATGTCCCTCTCCTTCCTCCACGCTGCCTCACTGCACTGTGGGCCTGATTCTGACCCGCTCGCGAGTGCTGAGCGCTCGCAAGCGGGTCGATGGTGCCCTAGTGCGCATGCGCAGGATGGAGGGAGCTCCGTCGTGCGCATGCGCGAGACCCGAATAGCAACGGCCAAGCCTTCGCTATGGGTCTCGCACCAAAGGGGGCGTGCTGTCGATGTTGATTGACAGCACGCCCCCTTTGGTGGGTGTGCCGGGGGCGTTGCTGCCCAGACGGAGGCGTTCCCATGGGAACGCCTACCATCTGGGGCCGGCCCCACTGACATCACTAGTGATGTCAGTGGGAGTGCTTTTGGCTCTGATAGAGCCAAAAGCACTCCTGAGCTTGTGGCAGCGAGACCCTACCGCAGGGTCTCGTCGCAAGCCTGATGGTCGCGATGGTCTTGACATCGCGACCATCTTTTTGGCCGCTCGCATAAGCTGTGGGTGGTCACCCACAGCTATGCAAGGAGCCAGGAGGCCGCTCCAATATTAGGTAGGACGGCCCTGATTCAGAGTGAGCGCTCTTGTCAGAGCGTCCGGCTCTGAATCAGGCCAAGTGTGTGACTGAACTGCTCACCTCCCCTTTTCCTGTGCTCATCGGGATTAGGGCTTTGCTGTGTAAAACTGAGTATGCTTGATGAACTTTTGACTGTGCACTATTATATAGTAAGAGAGAGAGGGGTGGATTTATTGCTCTGCCATGTAAAAGAGGAGTAGTATTAGCATATAACCTGCTTCCCCACCCGTATATGTAGCTGTATAGTAGTGTACTTATCACTGCTCTGATATAATTATATCTATACAGCAGGGAAAGCTACACAAAGGCATTCATCTATGCAAAAGGTAGTGATAAGGTTCTGCTAAGCTGCTGTCTGTGTATATATAAGGGTTACTGACCTCAGACCTGCCCCCTCATCTCTCCATCACACCCCTTCTACTTCCCATTCTCTTCTCTTTCCCTGCTTTATTGATTGATGACTGCCACCATTATAATAACAAAAGGGATTTACCTATTAGTGTGAAGCCTAGACAGGTAATAAGGGCTCAATTTAACAACAATCCATATCAGCGGCATATTCATTTTGTATCGCTGTGATACTAGCGAATTATGCAACTGGTATTTAACATTACTTACCCATCCGGCGAGGTCCAGCGATGTCCTCCATACTATTGCTGGTAACCTATAGCTGCCAGCGATGGGCCGTTGTCTATTGCACATGCCAGGTGGCCAGTCTGCGCATGTGCATTACACTTTCACCTGGCGGGGATTCGGGTGACAAACAGCAGCAAACTAAGGGCCTGATTCAGAGCCGCTCGTAAGCGGCCGCTCGTTCGCTCCGAGCGATGTTTGCCCAACTGCGCATGCGTACGGATCATTATACGCATACGCGAACCAGTCAGTGCGGTTGAAATTCATGTGCTCGCAAAATAGCGAATGCCTGATAATTTGAGTGACAGGAGTAGGCGTATGTGGGTGGTGCTTGAAACGTGGAGTGGAGATCCGAACGCAGGCGTGCTTAAAGGTCAAAACGGGCGTTTTATGGGTGTGCGTAATTAAAACAGCAGCGTCATTAACCACGTCACTGGGTTATTTTATAGCCAGAACTGCTCGCAAAATTGTGGTAGCAAAAACCAACCCCAAGAATAGCGAGCAGTTCATACCCTGGTCGATGTACTCGATTAATCTAAAAAATAGCGGACATGACGTAGGATGCGAGCGGCCAGGGGGCGTATTTTTTCAAAAAACGACCGCAAGTTTTGTTCGCTCGTTCAGACCTAGAGGCGTGAACAGAGCGCAAAGAGCGAACGGTTGATTTGAATAGCCACCCCTATTTTCTGGACGAGCGAGCGCTAATTGCGTCCGGCTCTGAATCAGGCCCTAAGTTTACTGCTGTTTATTAAATACTGAAAGGATGACATAACCCCTTTAGCCAGTGCTAAAGGGGTTATGTCACATTAAATGGGACCCTAAGTGGAGAACCACCTTGTTTGCTGCAATAATTGACATTAAATCTAGACAAACCGAGAAAGGGATGCAGTCAATAGACCGGTGGACGCAATGCCGCCGGTCTATATCTTAACTGCACAAGCGCTGGCATGGGACTTAAAATAGGCGTCGAAATACCGATGCCTATCTTAATCCTGACGCCGGAAGCCTGACCCCGCCATCCCGATCGTCAACAGCTGGGTAAATATACTACTTAGCCCAGGGATTGGGAGGTTAGGTTTAGGCACCACCGCGGGAGTTTTAATGGTTAGGCATCACTAAGGGAGGTTTAGGGGGGTGAGGGGAGAATTACAATACTTACCAGCCCCAGTCGGGATGTCCTCCATCGGGCTTCTGCAGTCGGTATTTGAACCGCCGGGATTTCAGTACCATTCCACGAGAAACGATTACTGGACCTGTTCTTTTTTAGTGAAAACAGCCCAATGATAAAAGTAATTTGAAATAAATAGATCACAGCCTCAGAATATTGGGCCTGATTCAGATATGTACGAAATGCCAATATATTATTTACCTAGTTGAGCGATTATCAGTAGATTGCACATGCATCACAGTGCACATGCGCCAAGGTACCACGACCCCCAAGATGCCATGACCACATCCAGGGTGGGCCCAACCATTAAGCATGGTACACTGTTATGTAGGGTGTCAGGCACCCTGAAAAGCATAGAGCATAAAATCTCGCCCATCTGCCTTACCTCCAGATCGACCTGAAGTAAGGGGTGGGAGAAACGGGGAGGCACACAAAAAATATGCAGCTTCCCAGCTGTAATCAGGTCTGTCTGTCCCTGAACACACCTCCTGAACTCATGCCTTCAATTCATGGTGACTCACACTATATTCATGGAGTCCATGAAGGGGAGTTGACATGCCCACCCATTTGATCCCGCACATCCACCATAATAGGGCCCGCCCAATGTCTTGCAGCCCTGCTGGGACCACCCATTATCAAATGTCTAGTTTCACCTATGGCCGAGGGTGTGGGGGTGTATTTATTATTAGAAATTCTGCTGTTAAATAAATTTGCGGGAGGGGTGGGTCACGGGGGAGGGGGGTGATTATTAGTAGTCCTGCTGTTTAAGACATTTATTAAAGAATGATGAACAGAATGATGTCACTCTGCCGACTGGTAGTGAAGCTGTTGATGCGTATTACTGGCTATGGATATACAATCTGCCAGATTCCTCCATATTCATTCATATGTAATAGCAAAACTTTTTAATTTTCATATCAATTAAACATATTGGCTTCTACTAAATATATTGCTTAATCTTTCTTGAGTCCTTCTGTGCATTTCACCTATATCTTTACATCTTCAGTAGAATTTGTCAATTGTCTATGCCTCTGCTGTGCCTTTTATGAATATACAGTATTTCTATCCAGGCAGCAATATAGTGTCACATCGGGGCCATTTATCATTGTATATTTGTGGCATAACCCCCGAAAACAACAGTTTTCGTGTGTTAACAGCAAATATTAAGTTTCTCCCACATCTATCACAGAGGGACTGCAGCAGATACCTCCGAAACCTGCTGCAATCCCTCCATTTCCCAAGACACCTCCTGCTGTATTTGCTTTTGAGATGGATGGTCTGAAGGCAGCATTCAGATTTTGCCTATCGGGCAGTTCCCAGAATCATGGCATCCTAGAGTATCAGAATTTTTTTTACGGCACCCCTAATGTTTTACAAAGTTGAATATAAGGTGGAAATATGACAAATAATGTAAGGGGAATAAATCAGAAAAAATATAAATATTGTGTTCAGGATTGTTCAAGGAAGGGGGTCCCCAAATCTCTGTCTTGCTTAGGGCCCAATGAGGTCTAAAACCGCCTCTGATCAGTACTGGTAGCCAGTATCTGCTCACCCCCTGCTGCATCCTGCTCCGGACCCCGGAAGAGGGTCACCAGGCACCCACGGATGTGCTGGGATCCTCGGATATAAATAAAAGTCCCTCATAGGGCTGTTTTCCTGGAGGCTGCAGCTGTGACCGGCTGCCACAGTTTACTTGGAGAGTAATGCTGGGCAGCTAGATGGCAAACTAGGCCAGGGTCTGGTTCACTCTTTGAGAGCTCCGGTTTTCCCTAAAGGGGGCACAAAGAGGCACTGTAAAGGCCTGGAGAATACTAGGTGCTGTAGTTTTAAAAGAAAAAAAAAGTGCTTACCTGGATAACTGAGGCACCATCTGGTAATGGTGAATTCTCTTCTTGCCCAAACTCCCAGAAAGCCTGTGGGAGGTCTTTCCAGGTCAGGTGTTTTCCTACTGTTTCCTGAAGGACTGTTACGACTCCGTGGTAGAAAAAAGGAACAGTTTTGCACAGCCTTGAGGGCTCGAATGCCTTGGCAGGATGCAGCCGGGTGGTTGCCTTGATGGCTGAGGGAGCTACAGTAGCTCCAAAAGTGGCTTAGAGCCAATTGCTTGCAGCACGGCCTTTGGGCCGGTAGCAGCCTATGGGCTGGATGAGGCCTGTGGGCCTATTAGTTTAGATGCGGCCTTTGGGCCGGCAGCAGTCTCAGGGCTGGATGATGCCTGTGGGCCTGTTAGTGGAGATGTGGCCTTTGGGCCAGTAGCAGCCTCTGGGCTGGATGAGGCCTGTGGGTTATTAGTTGAGATGCGGCCTTTGGGCCGGTAGCAGCCTCTGGGCTGGATGAGGCCTGTGAGCCTATTAGTTGAGATGCGGCCTTTGGGCCGGTAGCAGCCTCTGGGCTGGATGCTGCCTTGAGGGCAGGAAAACTTGGCTAGAAGACGCTGTGGTGCGCCAGTGTTGCCATGATGACACCAGCAGTTAGTACACGGGATTGCCTACTCAAAATGCCCAGGTGTGCTAAATGCCGCCGGAATGACACAAAGCGGTTGTACACAGGATTGCGTACTTAGGACGCCCAGGTGCGTTAAATGCCACCTGGATGACAAGCGGTTGTACACAGGTTTGTGTACTCAGGACGCCCAGGTGCGCTAAATGCCGCCGGGATGACACAAGCGGTTGTAGATAGGTTTGCGTATTCAGGATGCCCAGGTGCGCTAAATTCCACCGGGATGACACAAGCGGTTGTACACAGGATTGCATACTCTGGATGCTAGGTCACGCACTCAGGACTCAGAGTGCAGCCTGTGCCACCTGGATGGCACAAACGGCAAGGCAGGAATGGAGAGCGTGCTGCCAAGATGACACCAACGGCAGGTAACGCAGGTGCAGACCGTGCCACCCAGATGATACAAAAGGCAGGTAGTGCAGATGCAGACTGTGCCACCTGGATGACACAAATGGCAGGAACAATGGAGCTGGCTTGATACTGGAACTCGACAGTGAACAGGAGACCAACACAAAGCGGAAACACGTGAAACACTATCACCGACAAGGAGTGAAGGGCTGGCTGGAATTTAACAGAAACAGGGCCTAACCAGAGCAAGTCTCCCTAATGACAGATTATTGAGCACCTGGGCATGTTCAGACAGGAGAATCAATCAGTGTACACCTGATAGTGTACACAGACAGGCAGTGATTAGTGCAGAGGCTCAGCAGCAACCAAGACTGGAAATGCAAACAATATGCTGCTAACCACAGATCCAAACAGGAGGAAGAAGGAGATTTCAGTGAACGCTTGCCCGGCGTAAACCCTGCACAGCATTATCAGTGCGGCGGCTTGTGACAAGGACTGATTGAAATAGTGAAGACACCTGCTACTACTTACTGCTGCTCAAGAGTCTGGAGGCTGGGGAGTGTGGTATAGTACAAACTGAAAAGTGAAATTGTTTTTCTTTTGCCTTTTAAAATTGCTAGAGTAGAGTAGTTAGTTTACTTTTTTTTGTTTGTTCATGTTTCTTTGTTTCATTAGATTAGTTAATTATATTAATTTCTTTTGTTTTATTTAAAAAAATAAAATAAATTAATTGTCTTTCTCGCACTATACAGATTTTGGCTGTAGGTCTTTTTTTGTTCTGTGTGAGTTGCAGTTGGTGGTAACAGTATGTCTGCAAAGGGGGACCAACCTCCTTTGTTTCTGACCCAAGCATAAGCAGGGTGCTGTATTGCATTATACATGTTTTAAATGTGCTGCCAAGCTCCCCAATGGGAGTAAGGATGCAGGGAGCTCTGGACCTCATTCAGAGTCGGTCGACGCGGCCGCACGGTCGTACGGGAAAAGGGGCCGGATATGCAAATGATTCCCTCGCAAGTTGCGTCCCTAAGTTCGGATCGGTAGCTGGCCGACCAAGGGGAGGAAACGGCCGGAATAAAAAAAAATACGCGCCCTTCTCGTACGCATTGCACGTCATCTCCGGGCATATAAGGATTAATCGAGACCATCGGGAACCATCGGAACTGGTCGTAGAGCTTAAGGTTGACCATACCCTCTCTTAAGCTCTACGATCATGTCAGTGTAAAAACCTCCCATGTCACATGTGCCATGACGCTACTTTGTTAATTATGCACTCCCATAAACTGTATGCACTCCCATAAAACGCCGTTCGCATAATTAGGCACGACTGCGTTCGGATCTCCACTCCCCCGTTTTCAAGCACCTTCCCCTGTTACCACCCACAAATGCCTCAATCTGTCACTCAAACTACCGACCTGGCTGTGTTCAAGGAGAGAGAAATTTCTGATCATAGCGGCTAGTTTGCACACGCGCATTGCAAACTTTATGCATGCGCAGTATAGCGAACATCGGTGGCGCCCGCTTCAACCGACTCTGAATGAGGTCCCCTGTGTGCAGACTGTGAGGTTGAGGCACTCCGTCAAAGGGAGTGTTATCAGTATGGGCAAAGGTTATGGCTCAGTCCATTGTAGATCTGGCTCAGGAGCTAAGAGATGTTCGTGGCAAGGCTAATGTTAGTGCATCAGCCTCTATACCTATGCAGCAGGTTCCACCATATCAGTTTCCTTCCCCTGTGTTAACTAGAACCCAAGTGAATAGAGATATGTCTATTCAGATGGATAGACCATTCTAGTTGGGAAGACAGTTCTCCCGATAGTTTTGGTGTTACTGAGCTTATCCAGGCCATTCGCCAGACTTTGAAAATCGAAGACAAGAAGCCTTATGTTGAAGCGGCTTCTGCAGCGTTATTTAAGAGAAGGAAAAAACATGTTTTGAAGTTTCCTTCTTTTCTGCATTTTTCTGATGTGCTGGGGGAATCCTGGGCTAAGCCAGATAAACGTGTTACGCTTCCAGCAGTATTTAAGTTTACTTATCCTTTTGCTGAGAAAGATATGGCTCCATGGGAGGTACCTCCATCAGTGGATGCACTGATTGCCCATTTAGCAAAGACTAGGGTTCTTCCAATGGCTACTGCAGCCACACTGAAGGATGCTACAGACAGTAAGTGTGAACATCTGCTCAAATCCTTGTTTTCTTTAACAGCTACTACCCTGCCTCCGGTGTTGGCAGGGGCCTGGGCTACCAAGGCCACAGAAGCCTGGTCAGACCAATTAGCAGAAGCTATTCAGTCAGTAATTGCCTCTATGGAAGTAAGAGAATTTCTCATGTCCTTAGATATAAAGGAAGGGTATCTCCATGTACCTTTTTGGAAATGAGACCATGAACTGCTGCGGTTTGAAGTAGAGCCCTAGCACTTTTTTTCGGGCTCTGCCCTTAGGGCTTTCCTCTGCACCACGGGTGTTTACAAAAATTATGGCACCTACAGTAGCTTTTCTGCATCGCCAGGGAATTACGATAATTCCCTATTTAGATGACTTGCTAATAAAGTCACCTTCAGAGGAACTCCTGAAGGATCACTTGCAGGTTGTCATGACAACTTTGGTTCTTCATGGTTGGGCTCTCAATCTACCCAAATCCAAATTGGTTCCAACACAGAAGTTGGTCTTTTTGGGCCTTCTGTTCGACACTCTGTCTCAGCAGGTTTTTCTGCCCAAAAGAAGATCAGGGAGTTTGCAGTTCCTAGTGCACATTATTTTGTCTCTACACAGGGTGTCCGTGCTATGCTGCATGAAGCTATTGGGGAAGATGGTGGCCGCGTTCAAAGTCGGTCCGTTTGCATGCTTCCATTCCAAGCCCCTTCAGCATTTCATTCTTCAGCACTGGAGAAGGTGGGATCCGTGTCTAGATCGACAGTTTTTTCCCTGTCTGTTCAGGTGTGCCAATCCCTGGGTTGGTGGCTCTGCACTCGCAACCTGTCCAGAGGTTGCCAAATCTCTCCCTGGGAATGGATACTTGTAACTACAGACGCCAGTCTCGAGGGATGGGGTGCAGTAGTTCTAGGGTCCCAGTTCCAGGGGGTTTGGTCTCTGGAGAAGATGTTGTCAATCAATGTGCTAGAGCTGCGAGGAGTCTTTCGTGTTCTGGTTCAGGCACAGGATCTTCTCAGAGACAGACCCTTAAAGATACAGTTGGACAATGCACGGCAGTGGCATATATCAACAGCCAGGGAGGAACCAGGAGTTCTTTGGCTATGGCAGAGACCATCCAGATTATGATGTGGACAGGAGAGTGTTGTTCCAGCCATATCGACCAGTTTTATCCCAGGGGTGAACAACTGGGAAGCTGACTTTCTCAGTTGGCACAGGGTTCACCCAGGGGAATTGTCCCTGCCTCAGGACATATTTAAGATTATTGTGGAGGAGGAGGGGTCTGCCAGAGATAGAGCTCATGTCTTCCAGGTTGAAAATTACGAATTACGGGGCACGGTCCAGAGACCCACAAGCAACTGTGGTGGATGGCCTAACAGCCAGGTGGTGTCACACACTGCTCAAATTGTGTGACTTACATTACCATTTGCTACAGGTCAGGATTTCTGCCTGACCTTGTTTGAGAACCATGCACTGACATCACCAGTGGGAGTGCTCCTGCCTCAGATGACCTCAGCAGCCTATCAGGGACTGGCAGCAGATTCATATCCCCTGTGAGAACTCCCACTGGTGCCACAGCAAAGAGTTGCTTCCCAGTGTTAAGTTCTATCCTTTGGCTCCTTTGTGCAGAATATCACTGCCATCTGGCTCAATATCTACAGTTTCTGTGTCCTGATTTGTGTGCTGCTGTATTCCAGTTTAGGAATCACAAGCTGTTCCAGTGAACTTACTCATCAAACATCAGTTCCAGTCTATTATCCAGCTCAGTGAAATCACCAGCTGCACTGATTAGAGGATTCCTGCAATCAGCGTCTGCAAATCTGTTCCTAGCTCTGGCTTTGTTAGTGACCTGCTTCTGTCTAATCCCTGGTACTGCATTTGGTAATCTGGTTTGACCTTGGCTATCCTCTGCGACCTGCACACGTCTGCTCCCTGGTACCTTGTTGTCCATTTGGATCTGACCCGGCCTGTTCACTACGCTGAAAGCCTTCTCCACTCCATCCAGAATTCACCAGCACCTGTATAGGGGAACCTATTCTGAGGGCCACGACCTGTGTGTTGGACCCAGCCAAGCCCATACCCTCTGGCAAGGGTCCCTGGTGAACACTGCCGACACATTAGACTCCGCGCCTCAGAAATAGGTCACGCCAATCCCCAAATACGGGTTGCGTCCATTATCTACCCGAGAGTTGTGACATGTGGTCCTTCCACTTCGAGTATCTTTTTCCGCCAATTCCCATGCTTCCAAATGTAATCAAGAGGATCAAGCGAGAAAAAGCTCATGTCCTTCTAATAGCGTCAGACTGGCCATATAGGTCATGGTACTCGGATCTGCTGTCTATGATGGCCAACCAACCGTGGAGACTTCCACTAAGAGAAGATCTACTTTCACAAGGTCCATTCCTCCATCCCAATTTACCTTAATTGGCTTTAAAGGCGTGGCACTTGAGATCAATCTTTTGAGGTCCAAGGGGTTTTCTTCAGCTGTTATCCAGACTATGTTACAGGCTCATAAGTCATCCACTTCTATGATTTATTATAGGGTGGGGAAAGCTTGCATCTGATGTTGTGAAACTGGGAAGGTTTCTGCTTTCCAGTTTTGCTTGCCGCGTTTACTTTTTTACTAGATGGATTGTCCAAAGGCCTTTGCCTATCTTCCCTGAGGGGTCAGGTGTCTGCCTTGTCTATATGTTTTCAGAGACATCTGGTGTCCATACCATATGTCAGAACTTTCATGCAAGCAGTATTGCATGTCCAGCCACCTTATGTATCACCAGTCCCACCTTGGAACCTTAATTTACTTTTGGCTGCTCTTCAGTGGGCTCCTTTTGAGCCACTTGAGAATGTGGAATTAAGGAGGTTAACTTGGATAGTAGCTTTTCTTTTGGCAATAGCCTCAGCTCACAGAGTTTCGGAGTTGGCAGCTTAGTCAGCTAGCTTTCCCTTTTTGATTTTTCATAAGGACCGAGCGGTTCTCCACACTCGGCCATCCTTTATTCCTAAGGTGATATCAAGATTTCAACTAAATCAGGAGATTGTGGTGCCAGTATTGCATCCACCTGATACAGAGAGTCCTGTCTGGTTTCTGGATGTGGTACGAGCACTCAGAATATATGTGGATAGGACTTCTGCCTTGCGTAAGACAGACAGCCTTTTAGTATTTTATGACGTCCATAAAAGATGCTGGCCAGCTTCTAAGCAGTCTATTGCTCATTGGATTACTTTCACTATCAAGCAGACCTATATGGCCTTGGGCGAGTCACAGGGGCGTCTTAACAGAGGAGGGGGCCCATGTGCACTCCCCGTGTGGGCGCCCTGCTCTCCCTCCGGTGGCCGGCAGCCGACTGACGCGGCTGACCAGCCACCGGAGCATTAGTAGACTCCGGGCACTACAGTTCTTCCAGAGTCTACTGCGCATGCGCAGAACACAGGAAACATGTCCGCGGTGGCATTTTCCGGCGTTCTGTAGACTCTGGGCACCAGAGTATGCCTGGAGTCTACTGTGCATGCATAGAACACCGGAAAAATGGCTATTTTCCCATGTTCTGAGCAGCGCCGACACCCGATGCGGGACCACGGACAGGTAAGTTAAAAAAAATATGGGTGCAGTGTGTGCAGTGCGGGGCCCCCCACACACACTGCACCCATTATAGATACGCCACTGGCGAGTCAGTACCTGATCCCATTCACGCACATTCGACTTGGGCTGTGAGTGCTTCTTGGGCAGCTCGGCAGGGCTCGATTGAGCAGTTGTGCAGGGTGGCCACCTGGTCCTCAGTGCACACATTTACCAAGTTTGATCATTTCCACACATTTGTGGCTAAAGATGCGAGTTATGCTCAAAATGTTTTGCGTACAGTATTGCATGTACGTAATCCCCCTCCCTCTGAGGGCTTGCTTGGAGAAGTCCCAGCGTCAGTGCTTCCAAGATTGGACAAAAGAGGAAACAAGATTCTGGGTTACTCACTGTAGAATCAATTCCTCTGATTCCATCTGGGAATCACTGAGTTCCCTCCCTGATGTGGGTGATGAATTCTTATGTTCATCTCTTATTCTTCTCCTTTAGCTTTGCTAGTCAGATAACTGGAGAGCTAGAGAAAGGGGAGGGGGAGTTTCAGTCAGTCAATTATTTTTAGTACCTACTCCTCGGCCCCCCTCTCATATTCCAGTGTCAATGATTCTCAGTTGGACTCAGAGGAATTGATTCTACGGTGAGTAACCCAGAATCTTGTTTTGTGTGTGCATGTTTGTGTACTGTATGTCTGTATGATTGTGTTAGAGAAAAAGAGATATGATAGATATGCAGAGAGAGATATTGGTGTGAGGGAGATATGGGAATGTGAGGGAGAGGGGAGGACCGCATGGAATCCTTTGTTCAGACAACATGGCAGCAGCCATATTTGTTTTACAGATCAACAAACTACAGACCATCTTGGAAGGTGTGCCATTCCAAGCTGTTATCAATTCATCTCCCATGAAACTAGCGATATAGACCACGGTTTCTCAAACTCGGTCCTCAGGACCCCAAACAGTTCATGTGTTCTAGGTCTCCTCACAGAATCACAAGTGAAATAATTAGCTCCACCTGTGGATCTTCTAAAATGTGTAAATGAGTAATGAGTACACCTGTGCTCCTGCTGGGTGACCTGGAAAACGTGACCTGTGTGGGGTCATGAGGACAACACAGATTCATCCCTATAACACTGATTAAAGCCTAGAATTATAACTATGATAATATACCACATTATACAAACTTCACAATACTATCATAACCTAACAAGTAATTCACAATCCTTATGTAATCAAACACATGATTCAAGGTCTTACTATTATTAAAGGAAAAAGCACTTGGCAGTAACCAATTTTTTTCTACAAACGATTACCATCTGATATTAACCTGAAATATACACATACTACAGATTATTGCAGGATATATAAAAACAGTGTATAATACCAATGAGCTGATTCCACTATTCCTTTTACATTTCACATATCTATCAAATATCCACAGCTTAAATCAACAATAATTAAATCAAAGAATTGTGCTGTCACCATTACATTTAAAGCTAACCAAAGCTACAATAAACACGGAACTACTACAGAACTAAATACTAAAACTTCAATATACATATATACTACTAACGGGTTTGGTATTAAATAGTCAGGTTGCCAGCTATTAAAATGCTGACAACGGCATCACGATGCTCAGTTTTCCGACAGGGGGTACATACAGTAAGTATCCTAACCCTCCTCCCTTCTGCCTCTAACCCTAAGCCTCCCTTCTTGCACCCTAACACTCCCTACCCAACACCCTAACCCTAACACTCCCCATTAGTGCATAAACTTAACCCTCCACCCTTGGTGCCTTAACCTAACCTTCCCCCTTAGTGCCTAACCCTAGAACCCCCCAGTGGTGCTAACCCTTGCCCCTCCCTGTTCGTAGCCTAAGCCTAACCTCTCCCCCCAAAGCCTAACCCCCCCCCCCCCCGTGGTGCCTATACTAAAATGTAATACTGTATATCAGGGGTTCCCAACCACAGTCCCCAAGGCACACTAATGGTCCAGGTTTTAGGGATACTTAATTAGTGCCTCAGTTATTTTGATTAAACCATCTGTGCACAATCATGGACATCACTAAAACCAGGACTGTTAGTGTGTCTTGAGGACCAAGGTTGGGAATCACTGCTGTATATATAACAATGATATTATATATATATATATATATATATATATATATATATATAAAATGATTTAATGATTTATTAGTAGAAATAATGTATCAATAATATATAAATGGATAAAATATACATAAGGTTAATTTCTTACTATTTGTTTTTCACTTCCTCTGTAAGGCGCCTGCGAGGGGACCCTAGCTTGTTCAACTTGTCACCTCATATTTGATAAGAAAGTCTTTGACAAACTGAGCCCCATTTCGGATGAAGAGATGGACATGCTGGATTTGGCCTTTGGACTCACTGACATGTAAGAATCTTTTTTATTCCATTACTAGTCTCTCTAGAACTCTCACATTGTGTGCTTGATAGAAGAGCAATTTCTGATATTCTTTCGACAACATTCATCTATATTTGTGGACATTTTCTCTCTGATTCCAAATATGAATGACACAGTTGTTTCACATTGCTTCTAAGTTTAAAAATGTTGTTTCAAGGCAGAGTATGTATTCTCTCCAAACATGTCAGGCCTTACAGATTCATTATCTTTCAGAAATAAGTATTTATGAATTCCTTAGCGTGACCATTATTTCTGGTCGCACAATTCCAACCTACTGATGTTGTAGGTTTGAGACATTGAAAGCTCAACATTGATGTCATCATCAACACCTGACTGTCAATGGCAGGTAAACATAAGCTGCAAACCATCAATGTTTTGTTGATATACCCATATACAAACCACCAGCTCTGCATATAGATGTAATATACTAGTGCAGGAGTAAAGCACAATGATATGCTATTGAACGTACTATCATGCTTTTCAGCAATATTTTTATTTATTTTTTTAAAGGAAATAATAAAATAACAATAAAAAAAAACTAGCTCTCAAACCCTAGTTTAGCCTATACCGGCAAAATTGCACTGAAAAAAAGTGTACGGTACCCTGAAAATGCCGCTACCAGCACTAGGCTTCAACAGACTGGACTGGGAACAACATAGCAGGACAAGCACAGTGTGGTGTCCACCCATTGCCATGATGTCCAACAGCCCCAACATGTTCACCATGGGACTGAGTTCTTCAGGTAGATGGGACCCGCACATACAAAATAGTTCTTTCCCAAGGTAAAGCATTAGACTTCTTCCATTACTACTGGGTAGTGAGAAAAAAAAATTATTTTAAGTTGTTTTGATGACAAACTACAGGCTCTAGAATGCCCCATCATGACCAGGGCAAAGCATGATGACAATTGTGGTCCTCTAAGCACCAGCATGCCCTGGCACCAATAGCTACAGTCCACCTGTAAAACAGACTTTGAAATAACAAATATAACTGATGCACACCTTAGATAAGCATTTTATTGAAATAAAGACTTCTTAACACTTTTCCTCTTTTTCCCATTTATTACTTACTCATATCCAATGGAGGCTCCTCTTCTTTCCAAGTAACATGCATGTCCTAGATTGGCTAAATAAAAAAAAATCATAACGGGCATTGCTAGACATGCTTCCATACAGAAGCCGCAATGCAAAATGACAGCTTTGCAGCTGGCATTGCTTACAATCAGAGTAGCTAAACATATTTTCTTATTTGTCAGGACCAGCAAAACCCATGTGGGGTCCTAACCAATCACAGTTAAGCCTCACAAAAAGTATAGACTCTAAGCTATATTTGCTAAGAACTGGGCATATGCAGTAACTTTTTTCTGAATGCCAACACAGGGATGTTACAGCCAGGGGACAACTTCAAACCATATGAATAGTGGCATTGACCTGAGGTGTAATTTTGCAATTTGCGGGAGGTGGGACCATGGTCCAGCAAGGTTGTTCACTCTCAAAAAAGCCTTTGAGAACTCCCCCAAATTTGAGAATCTCCCAGTCATTCTGGGAACATAGACTAGTATGATTAAGACTTTTCACCACACTCCCCAAATTGCCATGACTTGCCCAGTCTAGTATTCTAGCATGTCTAACTGGTTGGAAATCACTGTGTTATCTACTATCTACTGTAGACCTGCATGGCACAGTTACAGGGGTGTATTTATAATGGTTGCAAGGTGTGTTGAGCACACATGCCCCTGGGGCCCCACACACCCTGCACCTAATTAAATATACTTACCTCTCCACAGGCCATTTTTCCGGTGATTTGCGCATGTGCAGTAGAAATGTCCCACGAACATGGCACCCACGCACAATGCTAGAGTCTACTACACCATTGGAAAGGAGGGGGTCCGATCGGAGCAGTCAGTATTACTAGGTTTACAAGGAAAAAAAAAAGGGCTAGTATGATGGTGCACTAGTCAAATGATTCAAATAATAAACACGTAAAAAATAATTATTAGATGTTCATTAAAACATATGTATGGTTCCCCTCTGGGAGTTATGGAAATGGCGAAGTATTTAAAAATGATAGATTAAAGAAATGAAATTCAAGATTAAAATAATGTGCCAGAGGTATAGTCACACACTCAGAGACTCCTTGTAATGTCACTGTATCTGGGTATTAGCTCGTCAGATCATTACATGATGATAATGATGGTAAATAAATGCATATAGATCACAATCTGTTCTCTATTAGCTCTATAGGATATGTGGTTCACATGAATAAATGTTTCTTTACGAAGACTGTATATTGTCTTATTTCCACATTTTGTTATTCACTTAATTGAGCAAGCTGTGTAAATCCTATGTACATACTGTATCTCATTCGAACATATCTATGATAATAGAAAAAGTGATGATTGTAAAGTATGTGCATATAAGTCGCAATCTGAGTTCATATAAATAAACATTTTAATTGTGAAGACTGTGTATTGTCTTATTTCCACACTTTGTTATTCACATACTTAAACAGGCTGTGTAAATCAGGTATATAAATTATTTAGATGTACCAAAAAAGTCCCCAATTGCCAGTTGAACAAGAAGGTAAGGGTATGTCAGTATAAATTGGATAATTAGCAGCATAGAAGGACAGATTAATAGCTGCTTACCCCTGTGAACCAATGATACTTGTGACAATCTGTTTCAAAACATTTGGTTACAAATAAGATCGTTACTTTGTGTATACTTGTAACACTCCACTGGCAGAATTAGTGTGCAACTGCACAAGGAATTATCATTAACACACAATAATTCCCTGAGGATTTATAATCAGGGTAATAGTATTTATTATATTTAATAGCCTATATCCACTAAGTGAACATAGACTCCTGACCTGCTGTGACATACCAAGCAAATTAAGAAGGGATGTAATTAAATGCTGTATTAGATGTATTAGATTAAATGCTCATTAGACTATTGAGAGATCATTGTGTTTTACATTATAGAGGAGATTCTTATTCCCTGTAGAGTGAATACCCATTATACCCCTTTTCCACCAAATTTCCGGGTCTGACCCGGAGTTGGAACAGGGTTCCTATCTGGATCAGACCCGGAATTTAGCCGGTGCCGACTCGGGATATTCCTGAGTCGGCGCCGCTCACACCGCAGTCGGGTCTGCATAGACCCGGCTTTTCCGGCGTGAAAGTGGATGCTTGGAGATGACGTCATATCCAAGCGCCACTGAAGCCGGACCAATCGGCCGGCTTGCAGCGCATTTCAGGTCATCGTGACCCGGAGTGCGCTGTTCTCACAGCAGGGTTTCATGGGCTACGCCCGTGTTAAACCCTGCTATTTACCTGGGTTGGATTGTCGGGTCACTCGACCCAGCGATCCAACCCTCACCCCTTTTACACCAAGTAGCTGTGCAGGTTAACCCTGCAATAACCCGGGTTTTAGCTCCGGTGTAAAAGGGGTATTAGTTACAGTGTATTCATGTATATATGATCATAGCCTACTCTGTTGGGTGGATACTTTCCGCGATATAAGGATAGATTATAATCTCATTACACAAGCAGAGTGGCAATGTTATTGATTACACAGGTCTGTGAAATTTAAGGTATTGAAAGCTTTTTTAATAATACTTTTTTATTCTTAATTATACTCCTGTGTACATCAAGAAATAGTATATTTAAAAAAAATTACCAATCACATTTACCTGTAAGGGGGTTACATCCATTTTTAAGAACAAACAAGAAGTTTAATTGTTTTTGACATATTTATTGTGAAATATGAAAAAGTGTTCTGATATCACTGTGTTTTTGTCTTAATTACATAATAAAATAACAATAAAATCAAACAATAATAGAAACAAAACCATAATTATTGAAAAAATGGTTAATATCTTGTATTTTTAGTTTTCAAACTTAGTTTTGTTGCTTTTCGCTTATAAGCTTTCTCTGTGTCATCTCTGTGTATCATCCAGCAGTAGTCAGCCATCATGCTGACGTCCCAATGATCCTGGTATCTTCTTTCTACATCTTTAACATCTTGGTGGAACCATTCACCCTGTTCTTCACTGTAGTGTAGAGTAGTGTGTACTGTGTGTGTGTGTATGTGGTGGTAGGCAGGGGTTAAAATGAGCCGGCACAGGGCAAAACTGTGTTGCATCTGTTGTATTTGGTTCCACCTACGGCAGCTCACCTTGTAGTTGTAGTTGTTGTGTGTGTGCAATGTTCCTTTAGACAGTACGGGGTTTAGGCCCTTTGAAAATTTCAGCTCCAGGCCCATGTGGACCTTAATCTGACACTGGGCTGGGGGACGTTTTATGATGAGAACTGAATTGTAACGTTCTATACTATCGACTGAATTCATTTAAAACAATGTTTTATAATAAATGTAGGCAGAATACATTTATTACTTTAAAGAATATAAAAAAAATGACATTCATAAATACACGTTTTGCAGAAAAACATGGTGTGATATGCAAAATCAGGAGTCATTTTCATGTTCAGAAGCCAAAAATCTATAAGTATCACATAAATTTGTTAAAAAAGCTTTTTCATTGCAGACCTGTGTTATCATATTGATCAAATTGTAAGTGTATACATGTTTAATCTAGTCCCATATATTGCTTTAATTATATATAAACTAATAAGAAACTGAACGTAATCTAACTACTTCATTGGAAGTCTATCAAATGGAGTAATAAGGGAAGAAGGTATCCCTTAGCAATTGGGGACTTCCTTTGTAAATCTAATTAACACACACATACTATTATCGATGTGCTTTAATGAAGATATATACAGTATATA
This sequence comes from Taudactylus pleione, assembly GCA_031769625.1. NCBI lineage: Eukaryota > Metazoa > Chordata > Amphibia > Anura > Myobatrachidae > Taudactylus > Taudactylus pleione. The sequence goes on along the minus strand of JAUIMM010000350.1, from coordinate 5,655,008 downwards.
TATATATATATATATATATATATACACATGATTTACACAGCCTGTTTAAGTATGTGAATAACAAAGTGTGGAAATAAGACAATACACAGTCTTCACAATTAAACTGTTTATATGAAATTAGATTGCGACTTATATATGCGATATGTACACAGGATTTACACAGCTTGCTAAATTAAGTGAATAACTAATTGTGGAAATAAGACAATATACAGTCTCCATAAAGAAACATTTATTCATCTGAACCACATATCCTATTGAGCTAATAGAGAACAGATTGTGATCTTTATGCATTTATTTACCATCATTATCTTGATCCTCATGCAATGATCTGATGAGCTAATACCCAGATACAGTGACATTACAAGGAGTCTCTGAGTGTGTGACTATACCTCTGGCACATAATTTTAATCTTGAATTTCATTTCTATAATCTACATTTTTTAAATACTTCACCGTCACCATAACTCCCGGAGGGGAACCATACATATGTTTTAATGAATATCTAATAAAAGTTATTTTTGTGTGTTTATTATTTGAATCAATCGACTAGTGCACTATCATACTACCCCTTTTTCTTTTTACCTTGTACATGTAAATTGGTAGTAGGTAGCACACACCCCTTGGAATACATCAAAATATACAAATAAAATTACAGGGTGGTTGTCGGTTTGGACCTGTGCGGTAGTTTTCCTTGCTGCTAAGTATTAAGAGGTTTGCCAGACATTCCTCTATACATTATTCTGTGGCTTAAAAAAAGGGTACAATATGTTATACTGTATATGCTTTGAATAAATATCTACAATAAATTCCCTTTGATCCTACAGGTCCCGACTCGGCTGCCAGGTTTGCATGACAAAAGATATCGATGGAATAACAGTCCGTGTCCCAACAGATGTGGCTGATGTGCGAAGGGAAACAGTTGGAAAGCAAAGCAATCAGTGACATGACTTATAAATTACTATTTGACGTTGATTTGTTTCTTTAATATGATGCCGAGTGGGGGAGCTTTTTTCAAGATAGAGGACAAGTTAATACAATATCTAATGGACCATTATCTGAGAGACATCATAAAGCTGTTGTACCTGATTAGAACTAATGCTGCAGTGATTTATACAACCTGGACCTTAAATTGTACTTAGCAATGTCCTGCCCTGTAGATTATTTGCCTGTTTTCTTTTTGTTTGGAAAATGTATTGCACAGCGTTAATTCATACAAAAATTAGTCAGAGTCTGGGAATCCTGCTTGCTGTACGAACATAACAATTATTATAACTCATCTATATTTTATACATAAGATCTGGAGTATGTACATACAAAGAATATATATAGTGTACAATTATTATTACCACTGCCGGAGTAACAATAGGGCGGCAAGTGGCAGTCGTCCAGTAGCCCCCACACATGAGAGGGGCCCTGACACATAGCTACATCACCAATGAAAGGGGCACTGTGGAATATGTGAACTGGGGTATTTGTATGACATAATGTGAACTGGGGGCACTAGAGTGTGTTCAGCACATTTGTGGTGCTGTGAGAATTACATTTTTGATAACATCACCAGTATATCATATTAACAATTTTATTTGTAGGGGCCTCTACAAACCTTAATCCAGCCCTGATTATTACTATATTCTAAATACGTTTTCTATGCGTTTTCTTTCCTCTACATTGTCAGTTCTTAGAGCTACAGATGAGTTTGCAATGGAATATATACAGTAGACTGTAGCAAAAAAATGAGTATGTCTTCTAATGTAGCAAGGGAAATACACATAATTGAGAATAAAGTTATTTTCATTTTATTGGTATAGACTTTACCTGCCAATAAAGTACTAAAGTTGTTTTCTATCACCCACAGGAGAGCTGGATAATTCTGTTCTTTAAGCTTGTTATGACATTAAACCCTATAAACACTGTGTGTGTGGCTGCAAATTTGAAAATGAAAACACCGTCTTCTGTACCGGTTTAGTCTCAGCATCACATTTAATTATGTTGTAACCATTGGGATAGGTGGGATTATTGATGGTAAAATAGACAGGGTTGCGTTATTAATCTGCTGTGCCCTACCCCCCTTCTTTATGGCAGCATAGATTTATTCAGGAACCCCAAGAGGAGGAAGAAATGGTGCTCATTTACTTTGCCCTTTGTTCTGCAAAAAATCCTAAAACTAAGTTTTTAGACTACGGAACAGCAGAAATCCAATACAAATGTTTTAAAATCAAGTTATTATCACATGAGACTTTTGACTAGTAGATATTTAATTCCTTATTATTGTCAGCCCTGGCTGCAATTTCCAACATTTGTTTTAATAACCTGTATATTTGTTTCTGGGATTTTTTTTTTATATCAGATTATTTTAAAACATAGTTATGTAAAGAAAAGTAGGGGGAGGAAGTGCACATTTTTACTCATGAGACATAGAAGCACAATAAGCTGGCATGGCTCTCACCCATAGCACATTTTTTCCAAAAGAGGCTCCTGTCCCTTGATTTCTGTTTCTTTTTCTGTCAGCAGCTGCCTAGAGGGGTGAATTTGGGGAACATAACCTGTAGGTGCTTGTCAGTAGGTTCATCACTTCCTTGTAGTTGTCACTTGAAAATACTGAGAACTCATTTATGGTAGATTTTACAACTCAGGGGAACCAGAGCCAATCACCCCTTAGCACGTTGGGTCCACTTCCACAGTCTATGACAATTCCCACAATTCAAATTAGAGGCTGTGAACTCTGAAGGTGACACATTCCTTTCCAGAGCAGCTTTAGCTTTGGGCATTACACCTTTGGTGAAGGAAGGAACCTTTTCTGCACAAAGCTGCACATTTTATTTCACAATTGTTTTCTATGAGTGTAAGCAGTGGTAAATTTCTGATTGGGTACATGAGGCATGTGCGCCATATGCTGGGAGCAGCACTTGGATGCTTGTTTTATTACTGCCATTGCATGACCTAACATTCCACACTCCTACCATCCCACACTCCTACCAACCCACGCTCCTACCAACCCACACTCCTACCAACCCACGCTCCTACCAACCCACGCTCCTACCAACCCACGCTCCTACCATCCCACGCTTATACCATCCCATGCTCCTGCCATCACACGCTACTACCAACCCACACCCCTACCATCACACACTATTACCATCCCACACTCCTACCAACCCACACTACTACCATCCCACACTCCTACCATCCCACGCTCCTACCAACCCACGCTCCTACCAACCCACGCTCCTGCCAACCCACGCTCCTGCCAACCCACGCTACTACCATCACACGCTACTACCATCACACGCTACTACCAACTCACGCTACTACCAACCCACACCCCTACCATCCCACACCCCTACCATCCCACACCCCTACCATCACACACTACTACCATCCCACACTCCTACCAACCCACACTCCTACCAACCCACACTTTGCCCAGTTATCTAAGACATCTCTCTTATGGGGTTGCAGATACAGTGGGATATGTGATCCAACTGCACTTATCTCAAGATGGCGTATGGCACAGTACAGTGGACATAGGACCTGATTCAGACAAGCTCGCTAGATGCGGCCGCTCGTTCCCAGCGTATGGAAATTCAGCGAAGTGACATCAAGGCAGCTGCTCGCACGGCAAGGCATAAGCACACCCACTTTGTCTTGGTGAGCAATCACTTTGTGTTTACAGACACCCACCAGCCTGTCTTTAGCCGCCCACTAGCGTACGTCATCTCCAGGAAGTATATACAACCATCGGTACATCAGGTTCCATTGGATCTGACCGCAGCGCTTGCGGTTGACTGTACCCTATCGCAAGCACTGCGAGCACTTCAGTGTATTATTCAACCAGGTGAACCAGGTGTACTATGACGTTGCCTGTTAATTATGCACGCCTCAGAAATGGCGTGAAACACTCTGGCACGCCTGCGTCCGCAACTCCACTCCCCCGTTACTACTGCCCTGCCCCTGTTACCACCCACAAACGGCCTCTCCTATCACTCATTTCACTGGGCTGTCTTTGCAGGGCGAGCGAGCAAAATCCGATCACTCATACTAGTTTGTGCACACGCACTGCGAACTACACGCATGCGCACATTAGCTTACATAGTCTGCAACGAGTGGCCACTTGCTAGCAAGCAGGTCTGAATCAGGGCCATATTTTGTTGTTACTATGAAATTTCAGACTGACAGACTCTCACCAGATAACAATTTGTTTTATTACTGTCAGTGCTGCCCTGCTCCCAGCAATTGTTATTAATAACCAAAATAGGGCTTAAGGGGCTGCCTTACACTTAAAACCACCCCTAAATGCAAGGTTGATATTTCTGTCTTAACTCTTCCCAATAAAAGCTGTCCACTTTAGAGAAGACTCTGAGGAAAGAGAACACACTTGGAAGGTGCATTCTTTTAGCTTCAGATTTCCAGAAATCCCTATTTTGTTCTCCCAAAGAACTGATACAAGCTTACTATGCTTTTCCACCATCTTCTTTCCTGTTTCTAATTATGAACACTAATGTGTCCCATAGATCTGTAGCTCAGATGCAACCTATCATGTTACTGAACAATCCCTGTGTGACAATACGAGGTCCCACTGGACCAATTTCTCACAGCATTATGTACTATTTAATCCTTGGCCCAGTCTAAGTATATACTGTACATCAGAGCATTGGTATATTATGTGTATTGTTATTTCATGTGATTTGGTATATTTTGCCCTTGCTATTACCATCTATATTATATGTATTGGAAATATAAACAACGTACCATATTGTGTGAATACAGCAGGACAACAGAAGCCATATTGTATGACGGGAAGGAGAGCTAGGCAGTTGTGTTATGCTGAGTACACACCAGAAAGATATATCTGCAGATGATGGTTATTCATACAAACTGAACTACCATCATCTACCCCCGTCCCCATAGCCTATACACAGCAGGATGCTCCAATATATCTGCCATTGGCTGTACAGCACAGCCGATGTGCTACAGTATGTCTGTGAACGTTCACAGATATATCGCTGGCACACACTGGCCAACGCACACACAATATATTGCCTGATTAATAGATCGGCCAATATATCTGAATTATCTAGGTTAACAGGTAATTTGGGATATAATTAGATTAGATATCAGAGAGGATGTGCAACATGTTTCCACAGTACTATACTGGCTTAAATAGCTTTGGGAAATGTATTAATATGTTTCCATGTAAATGTTATTATATGATAATTTAAGATAATGCAGATACAAAGTGTCAAATGTCTTAATGTTTCATGTAAGTGTGAGGTGTCACATGTCATGTTATTCCCTGCTGTAATATTGTAACCCTTTGTTAAATGTATCCAGCCTAATAGCTAATTCAGTCAAGCAATTCCATTATATAATCAAGGTAACAGAGACGGTATATAACAGTTCAATGATTTAAGTGTCTGCTGATAGGCCCCTGCTGAGAGGTACATATTGACCCTACTTCCTGAGTAGACTTTTTGGCAACACTCTGGTTAAGACAGCCACATATACAGTATAAGGAGTGCAGTTTATCATTGGAGGTCAGTCTATCATGGAGGTTCCTGGTGTACAAGACATCAACACGAAACCGCCTGAGAAAACCCTGCTAGGACAGGACAGATTTCTGTCATCCTCTTTAGAAATAACCACAAAAAAACCCAACTACATTACAGGCATACACTATGTAAGAGTCGGATTCCAGGAGGCTCTATTTGTATCAAAACTGCTCTGCTCAATTTACTATTTTATCTTATCATATGTCTGTGTTTATGTACAAGTATAGGTTGCTCTCATGGTATTCTGATTCTAGTCTTCAAATGTACACACCAGTTTTGAACTGCCAAAAGTGAATTTGTAAAATACAAATAGTAAATAAATGTGCAACTGCCGTTAATATGAAATAATTATAAGACACATATAAAGTTCATGTTATTCATTTTCCTTCTTTCAATTTTCTGAGGGTGCTCTTCAAAACACCTTTTATATAAATTATACTCTCAGATGTCGGTGAGTTAGCTGCCTTGATTTGTATTTATTAAACAACAGCTATGCGCATCATAATCAAATATTTATTAAGCTGGTGGAATTTTCTTTCTTTTATATATTTTTGAGATTTATATTATAGGCCTTCTTCCTCATTATTAGAGGGTTGCCTGTATGATCCCAACAGAACTTCAGAGCGCTGTGCAAAAAAAAAAAAAAAAACTGCTGTCCTGGTGAAGTATATTTGATTAAGTGATATATGTACAAAAATTCTAATTTGCACTCACTTTTTCATATAAAACATTCAGCCCATAATATTAATAACAGTAGTTCCACATATAAAGCAAATGCCTGTACAAAAAGGTAGGATAACATCAGCATGTAATTTCAATCTTATGGGAGCAGAAATGAAAGTTGGCCAGAAATCACTGACTTCAAGCCGTCAAATCATCCAGCCATCCCGCTATGGGGATTTGTTTAATTCACAGGTGGGAGGTCAAGCGCCTCAATCCACTAGGCATATTTATCGGAGACTTACAGGGGGATTCTTTATGGGAGCGATAAGTCCGTTTTTGCGTTAATATCTGAGCTATGACGTCATTATCGGAGGTTTTACTTTTTACACCTTATTCAATATCAAAGACTTATCGCAGTTTTGAAAAGTCGAAGATAGAAAACGGGGATAAGTTTTCACCATTGAATAGGTGTTGAAAAAAAGTGCAGAATTGGAGTTTAGGGGTGCAGGTTTAAAAAAAATTGCCTGCACCCCTGGGAATGACATTTAAAAAAGAACTGTGTCAAAAAAAGTTTTAAAAAAAATAGGGACACCCCAAAAAAATAACTTAAATATTGGGGTGAAAAAAAAAAGGGAAAAAAATTGTTTAACAATAGGGAAATAGGTTCAGGGCTATTCTGCAAGTATGCGGCAGATGTTTTGAAGAATAGATTTATTGCGGCAGGTGCACAAATGCAGAATTTTTAAAAACTTACTTTAGGGACTTAAAAATATACTAGTACCCATTTTCATGTACCCCAAATTTGATGGGACCACTTAAAAAAACGAAAAAAATAACCTAAATGCTCTTCTGCATCACTTCTTCAATGTCGGGAAAAAAAACACCTGCTGCGGCTATTTAAATCCCCGACTTTCAATTAAAGGCTAAAACGGGGGTACCCATAGTGTTCCCCCATGTTTTTACAACTTTAGGGGGTCTTACAATTATTTTAAGGAAAAATTCGTAACTTTACGCAAATCCAACTTCGCAGTTTCCCGTTTTCATTAATTTTATATTGAATACGGGGATAAGCGGGAGTGCGCCCGATACTTTAACGCAGGTAAAAACTCTGATATGAAACATTAACTTCGAAAGTGAAGTTAACGTTTCATATTGAATACCCCTGTTTGTCTGCATAGGAGCCGGAAGGGGGTGGGGGGGTGGACACAAGCGGGTAAACATTTGAGAGGCGCCAATATATGTACTGGATCATAGGTAGCTGTGATACCATGGGGCCGGGCACAGAGCAATTCCTCTTTCCAGCTACTCCAACTCTTCCCTCCCCACAGCACTTCTCTGCCCATTTTTTCCCCTCCTACCCCTCCACCTAGATCTGATCCCTACAGTGGCTAAAAACTGTGGACTGGACCCTCCTCTGGGACCAGCCCTGCGCCATTTTTCCCTCCCACTTTATATTTATATTCCTCACTTCTTCCCTCTCAGCTCCCTCTTCATACTTTCTATCTCCCCCTTGGACCCAAACGCCCCCTCCCACGCCATCCCCTATCCCCCATGGCAACCCTGACCCCTCCCTTGCTGCACCCTCCGTCCCCCCTGAGGCAGTTCCTACTTCCCCACCATGGCACATATAAATATATATCTAGGGGCACCAAAATTAAAATGTTTTGACTCCTCCCAACCGAAAAACATTGTGGTGCCCCTCCCCTTGGCTAGAAAGGCACTTGTCAGGGATGCTGGCCAACCGGGGCTCGCTGCACGGCTGGGCCACCCTAGTAACACACACACCCTCCGCTGTGGACAGTGATGAGTGCCGGGCACTGTGCTGCGAAGGATAGTTTGCAAGATTCATGCCCAGCTGTGCTGTCCCGTCCTTCCTGAAGCAGCCACGTGGTGGGCGGGCAGCGCTGCCGCTTGTTGTGTTCCAGGGGAATGCGCTAGTCACACTACACATCCGCTATACTAAGCGGCGTGTATGTGTCTATTTAAGATTTATACTCCTCGTGTTAGCCGTTCATGCAGCAAGATAAGTTCATCAAGATGGCCACCGCGCACTGCGCATGCGCGGATGGTGATTCCAGGATACCCTGGATACCCAACGAAATACTGATAGGACAGTAATTTTCATATTTTGGCCTCTATTCACCACCACAATGGTTTTGAAATGAAACAAACAAGATGTGCTTTAACTGCAGACTTTCAGATTTAATTTGAGGGTAATTACATCCAAATCAGGTGAACGGTGTAGGAATTACAACGGTTTCTATATGTGCCTCCTACTTTTTAAGGGGCCAAAAGTAATGGGACTATCAACTCAAAAGCAATTTCATGGACAGGTGTGGGCTATTCCCTCATTATTTCATTATCAATTAAGCAGGTAAAAGGTCTGGAGTTGATTCTAGGTGTGACATTTGCATTTGGAATCAGTTGCTGTCGACTCTAAATATGAGATCCAAAGAACTGTCACTATCAGTGAAGCAAGCCATCATTAGGCTGAAAAATCAAAACAAACCCATCAGAAAGATAGCAAAAACATTAGGTGTGGCCAAATCAACTGTTTGGAACATTCTTAAAAAGAAAAAATGCACCGGAGAGCTCAGCAACACCAAAAGACCCGGAAGACCATGGAAAACAACTGTGGTGGATGACAGAAGAATTATTTCCCTGGTGAAGAAAAACCCCTTCACAACAGTTGGCCAAATCAAGAACACTCTCCAGGAGGTAGGTGTATATGTGTCAAAGTCAACAATCAAGAGAAGACTTCACAAGAGTGAATATAGAGGGTTCACCACAAGATGTAAACCATTAGTGAGCCTCAAAAACAGGAAGACCAGATTAGAGTTTGCCAACATCTACAAAAGCCTTTACAGTTCTGGAACAACATCCTATGGTCAGATGAGACAAAGATCAACTTGTACCAGAGTGAAGGGAAGAGAAGAGTATGGAGAAGGAAAGGAACGGCTCATGATCCAAAACATACCACCTCATCAGTGAAGCATGGTGGTGGTAGTGTCATGGCGTGGGCATGTATGGCTGCCAATGGAACTGGTTCCCTTGTATTTATTGATGATGTGACTGCTGACAAAAGCAGCAGAATGAATTCTGAAGTGTTTCGGCAATATTATATGCTCATATTCAGTCAAATGCTTCAGAACTCATTGGACGGCGCTTCACAGTGCAAATGGACAATGACCCAAAGCATACTGCAAAAGCAACCAAAGAGTTTTTTAAGGCTAAAAAGTGGAATGTTATGCAATGGCCAAGTCAATTCTCTGACCTGAATCCAATTGAGCATGCATTTTACTTGATGAAGACAAAACTGAAGGGAAAATGCCCCAAGAACAAGCAGGAACTGAAGACATTTGCAGTAGAGGCCTGGCAGAGCATCACCAGGGATGAAACCCAGCGTCTGGTGATGTCTATGCATTCCAGACTTCAGGCTGTAATTGCCTGCAAAGGATTTACAACAAAGTATTAAAAAGTGAAAGCTAGGTTTAGGATTGTTTAGTTTGTCCCATTACTTTTGGCCCCTTAAAAAGTGGGAGGCACATATAGAAACCGTTGTAATTCCTACACCGTTCACCTCATTTGGATGTAATTACCCTCAAATTAAATCTGAAAGTCTGCAGCTAAAGCACATCTTGTTTGTTTCATTTCAAAGCCATTGTGGTGGTGAATAGAGGCCAAAATATGAAAATTCTGTCAATGTCCCAATATTTATGCACCTGACTGTATATTTGTTCTTGGAGATCCATAGGGATCCACAGGCATATTATGGTTGGAAAACCAGGCACCAAACAGTTAAAGCTTTGGCTCCCAGAATGCCGGGTCCTCCTGCATATATACCCTGCCCCTGGCCGTAGGACTTCAGTTTGTTCATTTGGTGTGGCAGGATGAGATGCACCTTTTGTACAGGGGACTGCTTAGGCAGTCCTAAGCTTTAATTTTATGATTTATTTTGCTTTATGTTTTCTTGAGTTGGCAGTACTAAGCGTCTGTATTAGGACGCATGGGCTGTGACTCCATCTACCACAACCGGGTTGCAACATTAGTAATTGTGCTTGTGATTTCGGCGGGCCGTGGCTGAGCTTAGCTAGCAGCAATGCTGCGACCTGGACTGCACCGGATGCTCGGAGATGTCAGGTAAGGCAATTCTTTACTTGCAGGGAATCGTGGGTAGCAGTCCTTGCTTCTGGTGTAGAGACGCACCAGAAGCCGCTGCTGTAAGTACCAGGGATTGTCCGCATCCTTACTACACCAGCCGGGGCCTTTTTGTCTGACACCAGGGATCGTCAGCAGACGCATATCTGCTGTCATGAGGACAGCGTACCCGGTTGGTTAATGCAGCATAGGGGAGGTAGGCGCTCCCCCGTCAGCTCCTCTCCCGACCCAGACGCAGTCCTGATAAATAGGTTTTGCGCATCTGGGTTGCTCCACCTACCCTCCACGTGTAAGAGACGCTCACGGTCCACAGAGTGCACCTGGTAGCTGTTGGTCTAAGGAGGGTCTGGGTCTGTCTCCCTGAATACCTCTCCTTTGGTTAAGGTATACGGTGCTCTATATCCTACTATGTTGCTGTAGATGATTTTGAGCCCATTGTAATTATATTACATATGCATTGTATGTGCCTGGTTGCTAGCTGCTCACTGACCATGATTTCTTTCTGTCAATAATAACTGTCACTATTACTTCTTTCTCAGTGCTTCACATTCATTTATAATTTGTAAGGGCTGTCACATTACCTTGCGATTGTTGCCTTTACTTTAAATATGTCTAAAGATAAGGGAAGCAGGAGGGAGAGCCACCTGTGTTGTTTTTATGTAAATCATGTATGGCATATGTGTCCTCACAGGACATAAAGGAGGGTTTGTGTACTGTCTTTTTTAAAGAGCCACCTCACCAGTCCGCTTTACCTGTTGTTGGCACAGAAACAGACAAATCTCAGGTGCACAACTCCAAATTACTGATAATATTCAGTAAAATTTTGCAATCAATAGAGGTTTTTAGCATAATCATGGCCAAGGTTGCACTACAGTATATAACTTGTAGGACTTACCTAGAATTGTGCCTAATACTAGAGTGCATATACATTACCAGACTCCATGCTTTTAAACCAATAAGGAAGGGGTGCTAATCCAGACTGGGGGCCTCTCCTTTCCCTCAGGTGTGCAATAAAGCACATTAAATGTAGTATACAGGAAAGGTTCCTGGACTGCACACCCTGAATATATATAATGGGAGGTGCTACCTGATGAGACTAATTGCAGGCACAGAAACAGACAAATCTCAGGTGCACAACTCCAAATGACTGATAATATGTAAATGCATTAACATTTTGCAATCAATAGAGGTTTTTAGCATAATCATGGGCAAGGTTATGCTAGGTTAAGGTCAGTAATTTGGAGATGTTGGCTACTCCAACGATGCCTCCTTGGATGGGGTGTCCACATATATTTTCACCTCATGGGCATTCCTCTATTAAGGATGTTGATAGCCATTTTAGTCAGAGTATGGCACCAGCTAATGTTGGTAACAGACCGGTAGTGGCTAAAGCACTTAAACGTAGGTTGTCTTTATCTCACTCTGTTCAACATATGAATTCAGACGCATCATCAGAGGAGTCTGATGACTGATGATGCACAGGATTCCTCTGCAGAATCTACTTCTGTAGAGGAGGATCATCCATCTACTGTGGATGTTACTTTGGTGAGGGCGGTTAGATCAGTCCTAGATATTCAAGATGATAAACTAACTCATAGTAAGAAGCCTCCAATGTTTAATCACCACTGAAATACAGTAGACTAAGCAAGTCTCTTTTCAATCTTTTTCGTCCTTAGTGGAAAACCAAAAAACAGACTTCTTCCATGCCGAATAGTTTTTGTAAGTCAAAACGACAAACTAAGGGGTCTGGCCAGACAAGACATTCAGCTTCTAGGCCAGACAATAAGCCCTCGGCCTGATGGAACAGGTTTATCCATGTTCACAAATTCTGCATGGAAACTCTCCAGTCAATTATTTTGGCTATGGAGCCGGGAGATTACATGGTTTCTCTGGATATTCAGAATGCATATCTGCATGTTCCAATTATACCATCCCACCAGCAAGGTTTGCTGTCCTTCAGCAACATAACCAATTTCAGGCTCTACCTTTTGGCCTTTGTACGGCTCCCCGGGTATTTAATAAAATAATGACAGTTATGATGGCCTATATCAGGCATCAAGGAGTCCGAATATTGCCATATCTGGACGACCTTCTGATATTGGCACAGACTCCGGGGGTGTTGCAACCAGATCTTCAGATGACCATAGCCTGCCTAAAAAGGTGCGGCTGGATCATCAATTGGAAGAAATCATCACTTTTTTCCAACATAGCAGATAATTCATATGGGAGCGTTGCTAGATTCTTAGGCACAAAGGGTTTTTCTGCCAGAGGACAAGATTGTGGCATTATCAATGCAGATACACAAGCTGATACACAGATAAAGAGTATCTATTCTGTCAGCAATGCAGTTAATATCGACCTTCAACATGGTGGACTATCGACCTTCAACATGATGGGCTATGTTCAGTTCCATTCCAGGCCTCTGCAAAGGTTGATTCTCTCCAAGTGGAATGGACAGTTTCATTCAATATGGTCCCAGATGATCTTTCTCTGGTCATCACACCTTTCAGGGGAGATGGACAGATCAAGCAAGTCATTTGCCAATAAACATTCTGGAACTGCGAGCAGGGCAGGCATGTCCAGATTCATTCTGACAATGCGACGACAGTTGCCTACCTCAATCATCAAGGAGGCACAAGAAGTCATGCATCCATGAAGGAAGTGACAAAGGTTCTCATTTGGGCAGAACGTCATCTTCCAGCCATCTCGGCAATATTCATTCCTGGAATACTCAATTGGGAAGCAGACTTCCTAAGTCACCAGGACATACATGCCAGAGAGTGGTCTCTCCATCTGGGAATGTTTCAGCTACTGGTAAACAAATGGGGTCTACCGGAGATAGATCTCATGGTGTCACGTCACAACCACAAGGTCCCCAGGTACAGGTCCAGAGACCCATCAGCAGCCTTCGTGGATGCACTGGCAATAAGATGGGACTTCAGGTTGGCATATCTCTTTCCTCCAATTTCCCTGCTTCCAAGAGTTCTCCGGAAATTTAAGCAGCAACGCAGAACGGTAATACTGGTGGCTCCAGCTTGGCCCAGATGTCATTGGTTCACCAACATACAGAATCTGTCAGTAGACAGTCCGTATCCTCTTCCTCTGTGGCAGGATCTGCTAATGCAGGGCCCTGTCTAGCTTTGATGGCGTGGCTCTTGAAACTTCCATCCTAAAAACAAAGGGATTTTCCAGTTTAGTTATTCAGACGATGCTTAGGGCAAGGAAGCCTACTTCTGCCTGCATCTATTACAGACTTTGGCATTCCTTTGGTCAATGGTGTTCCCATAAGGAATATGATCCTAAGGTATTCAGAGTTTCCAGGATTCTAGCTTTTCTGCAGACAGGATTAGACATTAAGAGTGCAGGTTTCTGCACTATCAGTCTGGTTCCAGAAGAAGATTGCTTCATTACCAGATGTTAGAATTTTTTTCCAAGGAGTTCTGCGGGTGCAGCCTCACCTGTCATTCTCCAGAGATTTCATATAAAAATGATTAGAATAATACAAAGAAGATATTTTTAACTTATAAACATCTTCTTTGTTTATTGTAATAATTTTTATCGTTAACCCTCACCAGCTTTCTGGAGCTCCCTGGGACTGCAGGGAGACAAGTGATGAGGCATTTTTTGTGTCTCTTCTAGACCTGGCCACACCCCTAAATGATATCATATCATACCACACATTGCCATTAGACCACACCCATAGGCTTCTTTATAGTGAGATTATAAACACTCAATTATACTGACAGGAGCCTTCTCAAAGGCGTTACAGATTTAGGGGGGGAAAGAGAGCATAACAATGGAAGTGTAGTAAATGGTGAGTTTGACAAGCATCCTTATTAGCAACATCATAGAAATTACATAAAGTCCTGTAAGAAGAATCTTTGTATACATTCAGTACTTAATAGTTGTATTGCACACTGACCTGCTCCCACTCAGATACTAGTGCGGACTACCCCACTGGACCATCAGTAGCTGGAACTTTCACACTGGCCTGCTCCCATCTGGATACTAGTGTGAACTACCCCACCAGACCATCAGTAGCTGGAACTCTCACACTGGCCTGCTCCCATCTGGATACTAGTGTGAACTATGCCACCGATCCATCAGTAGCTGGAACTCTCACACTGGCCTGCTCCCATCTGGATACTAGTGCGAACTATATCACCAGACCATCAGTAGCTGGAACTCTCACACTAGCCTGCTCCAACTCAGATACTAGTTCGGACTATGCCACTGGACCATCAGTAGCTGGAACTCTCACACTGGCCAGCTCCCATCCGCATACTAGTGTGGACTATGGGCCTGATTTCGGCAAGTAATGCACGGATGCAGACACATGCACCTGGCCACTTCGAGAATATGCAAATGAATGCATACGCATGGCATTTGCAGCACAAAGATGCAGACATCCAGCACTACATAATGCTACCCCCCTTACCCTCCACTAACGTCCGTACTGATGCACAAGAGAAAACATCGGGAACATCGAGTAACATCGGAGCAGAACGCAGACTGAAGGTAGACCTGACCTTGCCACAGGAGTTGAGAGACTTCCTGCACGCAGAGGGACGCCAGGCTGCGTCCAGCATCTCAGTGGCTAATTTATGCACGCCCCTGTAACGGAGTGCGAACACACTGTCATACCTGCGTTCGGCCGAACACTCCCTGTATCCACCCACAAATGGTATTTCCTGTCAATCACTTTTCCCTGGGTTTGCATATTCACTGCGCTCACTTTTGCGGACACAGTGAGCGGTTCGCGCATGCGCACTGTGACCCTTGATAAATGCGTAGACCGCGATCATCCAATTGTGTGCATCTGCATCTGTGCATTCCTTGCTGAACCAGGCCCTATGTCACCAGGCCATCGGTAGCTGGAACTCTCACACTGGCCTGCTCCCACTCGGATACTAGTGCGGACTCCGCCACCGGACCATCAGTAGCTGGAACTCTCACACTGGCCTACTCCCATCTGGATACTAATGCACACTATGGGCCTAATTTAGACCCACTCGCGAGTGCTGAGCGCATGCGCAAGACCCAAATAACGACGGCCAAGCCATCGTTATGGGTCTCACACCAAAGGGGGCGTGCTGTCGATGGTGAGTGACAGCTCGTCCCCTTTGGTGGGCGTGCCGGGGGCGTGGCTTCCCAGACGGAGGCGTTCCCATGGGAACGCCTACCATCTGGGGCCGGCCCCACTGACATCACAAGTGATGTCAGTGGGAGTGCTTTTGGCTCTGATAGAGCCAAAAGCACTCCAGGGCTTGCGGCAACGAGACCCTACCGCAAGGGTCTCGTCGCAAGCCTGATGGTCGTGATGGTCACCCACAGCTATGCGAGTGGCCAGGAGGCCGCTCTTAAATTCAGAGGGACGGCCCTGATTCAGAGCGAGCGCTCTGTCAGAGCGTCTGGCTCTGAATCAGGGCCTATGTCACCAGAGCATCAGTAGCTGGAACTCTCACACTGGCCTGTTCCCATCCGGATACTAGTGCAGACAACGTCACCAGAGCATCAGTAGCTGGAACTCTTACACCCTCCTGTTCCCATCTGGATACTAGTGCGAACTACATCGGGATGCAGTCAGGAAGTCGATGGTCGAAATGCCGACCGCCGGCTTCCCGACTGTCAAATCCCGGCAGGGGTCTAATGATAGGCGTCGAAAATCCCAATGCCTATCATTATCCCTACGCCGGGAGCCCGACGCCCGGCCTACCGAACGAAGGTAAAGTGGGCGCGGACAGCCGCAGGAGGGGAGGGTTAGGTTAGTGGCTCCTGGGGGGGACTTAGGGTTAGGCACCCCTCTGGGAGGGTTAGGATTAGGCTAGGGGAAGGGGGGTTAAGGTTAGGCACCCGCAGGGAGAGGTTAGGGTTAGGCACCCTCCTGGGAGACTTAGGTTTAGGCTGCAGGGACAGTGGGTTAGGGTTAAGGTTAGGGTTACTGATTCTACTACATCACCAGACCATCAGTAACTTGAATTCTCGCACTGGCCTGCTCCCACTCAGATACTAGTGTGGACTACACCACCAGACCATCAGTAGCTGGAACTCTCACACTGGTCTGCTCTCTTCTGGATACTAGTGCGTACTATGCCATCGGACCATCAGTAGCTGGAACTCTTACATTGGCCTGTTCCAAATCCCATCTGGATACTAGAGTGGACTATGCCACCGGACTTTCAGTAGCCAGAGCTGGCCCTCTCCCACTCAGATACTAGTGCAGAATACTCCACTGAATTATCTTCACTTTTCATTCTTCAGGATATCAACCCATCATCTCAGACTGTTCAGCTGTGTGGTGATCCACCATGGACAGTGCCGGCTGCCTCCACCTGGTAATAGTATCGGCTGCCATTTATGCATGAACCTTGCAGGATTTATTTGATAACAGGCACAATATTATTTGATTTGTGTTCACAGTGTCCTTCATGCATTGGAGATACAGTGCTTATGCTAATATACGACCACATTTTTATGTTTATATTTATTGATATTGATTTTTATATGAACGTTGGAGGGGGGGTTTAGGTTTAGGGCTCCCAGGGTACTTAGGGTTAGGCACCCCCCTGGGAGGGATAGGTTTAGGCTAGGGGAAGGGGGGATTAGGGTTAGGCACCCCCGGGGGGAGGTTAGGGTTAGGCTGCGGGGAAGAAGGGGTTAGGTTTAGGCACTTATAGGGGGGTTTAGGGTTATGCACTTGGGGGGAGGTTAGGGTTAGGCACCCCTAAGGGAGAGTTAGGGTTAGGGGGGGGGGGAATTAGGTTAACAATACTTACCTTAGGGACGGTTGGGATCATCACCCTTGTCGGTCTGCCGCTGTCGGGATTTGAACCATGCGGCCGGCGGTAATACCTACCACACCCCTGCAGCACTATACCAGCTCCAGTCTGGTTCCTGCTTCCTGCATTCACCTGCTCTACAGCACAACTGCTTCCAACAAATATCAGTTATTACTGCTTCCAGCATTTATCAGCTCTGCAGCACTACTGTATTCAGCATTTATCAGCTCTGTAGCACTACTGTATTCAGCATTTATCAGCTCTGCAGCACTACTCCTTCCAGCAATACCAGTCCTAGTCTGGTTACTACTGCTTCCAGCATTTATCAGCTCTGCAGCACTACTGTATTCAGTATTTATCAGCTCTGCAGCACTACTGCTTCCAGCAATACCAGTCCCACCCAGTTTACTCCTGCTTCCAGCATTCTGGTCCCATTCCGGTTAGTCAGCATTCTGGTCCCATTCCGGTTATCCAGCATTCTGGTCCCATTCCAGTTATCCAGCATTCCAGGTCCCATTCCAGTTCATCAGCAGTCTGGTCCAGTTTGCATTAGCAGGTCCCAGCCTGGCATCCATTGTATCTATCGGTCTCAGTCTGGTCCAGTGTGTGTTAGATGGTCCCAGCCCAGTATCCATTGAGCCTACCAGTCTCAGTCCAGTCCAATGTTTGTTAGTTGTCCCCAGCCTGGCATCTGAGCCTAGCCATTACCAGAGTAGCATTCAAGCCCAGTTGGGCCCATCCCGGCATCCATTATACTGGATCCAGTCCAGTCACCTTCTGGTTCCAGCTCAGTCATACTAATAAAGAACTTCACAACTGTTTACCGTTAAGCACACAGTCATCACTTACATCTGTCTTATCCATACAGCCCTGTGGTCCCAGTTGCAGTTCACAAACAAAACCACAATTCCTCATAGTTTGATCTGGACACAACTGGTCAGACCCAATCGGCAAATCTGATTCAGGATCTTATGAAAATGCTGAAGAATCATGAGATGATGCAAGCAGTAATATTGCAAACTCTCAAGGACTATTAACTGATCCGGACTCTCTAAAACAGAGATGGGAAACCTCAGGCAGAACCATTTGGTCTGGCCCTCCTAGAATGGCAACCTGCAGCCAGTATCTATACAGCAGTGCCACCTGGAGCATCCTTAGGATGCTTCAGATGGTCACAGCACTGCCCTTACAGCTCCCCGAAGCATCCTCCGGATGCTCAGGGCATTGCTGTAATCACCGATGATTGTGGCCCCGCCCCCATGTGACATGAACCGGAGGGGCATGGTCTGCACCCTGCCCATAAATAATGGTATATATATCAAAATGGCCCTCAGCAGAAAAAAAGGTTCCCCACCAATGCTCTACAACAATCAATAGGTTGTTTATCTTCAGTCTCTCTGCCTCCACAATTTTTTAATGGTCTGTTAATCCCTTCTACGTCCACTTTGCTCAAAAGAATATAAAGTCAACTCAAATTTGGATGTAGGATATTTTCAAGGTTCTGAAGTTTTTGAACAACCACAACTTGATAATTCCATCAAGACCAGAGCTCCTGAGAAGATAATCTTGAAATCCTCTGACAGTTGCTACAACAATTACAAAACCTTTTGACCAATATTACCCAGATGTTGCCTGAATTCCTTGAAAGTTTTCCTGTCACTGACAAGACTTCTGCTCAATATACTGTGACTAGGGAGTCTTCTAGTTTAGAGAAATTGGGGCCTTTGAGACCTAAGGCCTCTCCTCCTGCTCTCAGAAAGGAAAGATATCAGAGCTTCCCATGGCCTAAAGTCTCTGAAGCTGAATGACAGCATTGCAAAGATTTTCATCTCTGCCTTTATTGCAGGTGTTCCAATCACCTTATTCAGGACTGTCTCCTCTGCAAGTCAATAAATTGTGACAGGACTCAACATCAGGACATTCAAGTCTACAAACGATTTTGAGTATCTTGTTCAGTTCCAGTTTCCACTGTTCCTAGTAGTTGTAACAGGAGAGTTGCTCAAAACAGTGTTCCAAACCTCTTATATCAAGAGAGGTATCTAACTTTCAAGCCTCCAGAGAGGTATATAATGGTCTGACCCCAGGATGGGTATCCGATGTTCCAACCCCAGGACTGGTAACTGATGTTTCAACCCCAGGAGGGATATCCGCTGTTCTGACCCCAAGAGGGATATCTGATGTTCTGACCCCAGGAGGGATATCCGATGTTCCGATCCCAGTAGGTGTGTCCAATGTTCTAGCTCCAGGAGGGGTATCTGAGACTCCAGCTCCAGGAGAAATGTCTAAACTGCCAATTCCAGAAGGGGGTGTCTGAGTTGGCAACCCCAGGAGGGGTGTCCAGTGCCTCAGACCCAGGAGGGGGTGTCCAGTGCCTCAGTCCAAGGAGGGGTGTCCAGTGCCTCAGCCCCAGGAGGAGTCTCCAGTGATCCAGCCCCAGGAGGGGTCTCCAGTGCCCCAGCCCCAGGAGGAGTCTCCAGTGATCCAGCCCCAGGAGGGGTCTCCAGTGCCCCAGCCCCAGGAGGGGTCTCCAGTGCCCCAGCCCCAGGAGGGGTCTCCAGTGCCTCGGCCCCATGACGGGTCTCCAGTGCCAAGTTTTCGGGAGGGAATCATAGTGCCACAGATTCAGATATGGACTCCAGTCAGCCACATTCTGAGAGTACTACCATGTTGACTACCAGCATGGTTCAGGCCGAACAAAGTCCATCCAAACCTCCGGTTCCAGCGGGTTCAAGTTCCTCTGGACTAAATCCGGTTCTATGCATCTGTCAGAAGGCTCCTCTGGTTCCAGCCGGTTCAAGTAATTCTTGTCCCAATAAGGTTCTGTCTCCTTCAGTTCCAGATGGTTCAAGTACCTCTAGACCCAATCCGATTAAGTCTTTGGCTGATGGGAGATGCGGGGGGGATGGAAAAATGGGACACGACTTGAGCACTGGTACTACATCTCATGAGAAAAAATGCAAAGCAAATAAAAAATTATGTATATACTACCGTAATATGAAATTACTGTGAAATAGTAAACATAATTTGTTCAGGGAGGAATTCCCATGAGAGTAGGTAGAGTATACAGAGGTAAAAAGAAAGAAAGATGGTACTCTCCTTGGTGGGGCACTAATCCATCATAAATGATGTATGAATTTAAATCATTAATAAGACTTAACTTTTAATACAAAATGTATAAAAAAAGAGAAAAAAACACTCACATGAAATACGACAAAATTACAATACACAAACAAATAATAACATGACTTAGTAGTATATCGTCCTGTAAAGATACTCTAGATACAACAGTGCTGAAATAATACACTAAAAGTCAGACCTCTCAGGCATAAGAATCTACTGTATTACAGAATGATGCATGTGATAGACCTAATTTAAATAATGATTATGGCATGTATCATTCTATAAAATAGTAGATTCTTATGACTGTGAGGTCTGACTTTTACTGCATTATTTTAGCACTGTGGGACCTAGAATATCTTTACAAGTTGAGATACTACTGAGTCATGTTATTGTTCGTTTGTGTGTTGAAATTTTGTCGTATGTCATGTGCATTTTTCCCTTGTCTTTGGCCGATGCCCAGCTTTCCTTCTGCTGTACTTCGATGGAGATCTTGATCAATTCCCCACTTTGGCCCACCATTGCCACATATACTTCCAAGCTGCATCTCTGCCAACTCGGCTACTTAATCTCAGCTTTCAGGTGCAAAGCCTTAGAATGGGCTAGTACAGTTATTGAGTCCAGAGATCTGATCTTCCAAGATTTACAGGTCTTCTGTGACGATATAATTAAAGAATTTGGTCCAAAGACAGCCCATTTGGGATTATCCGAGTATCCTACCCTAACCGCCAAAAATCCGTCAAGTTCTCCACTCCTTTATTGTCTGAGCTAGATCAGGCTCTGCTGGACCAATGTACTAAAAATTTCCAAGCCGACAACATTAGGAAAATGCCAAAGTTAGCACAAAGGTTTCCATCCATGGACATTTGACTTCTACTTACAGTAATTTTTCTGAATCTCCTGGTTCTCTCATTTCATCATCCACCCAACCTACCAAATGTTTATCCAATACTCAGTTTTCTTGTCCTGTGGATCTCACAAAATGTCTAGGTTCCTCCTCCTCGTGTTACTTCAGTGATCCTTTGGAATATCCTGCTCCTACAAAGAAGGATTTGATCCTAACATTGGACCTAGATTCCAATTCTTATTAGGACACTGAAGCAGATGAAACTCCATTCCTAGGAGGTCCCATGTTTTCTGATAAGGATTTTTCCCTGCAGGAAATCCCATCTCCTCCAGCTGTATCCGGATGTTTTCGAGAAAAAAAGAACCATCAAAGATCCTAATTCTGATTAAGCCTTATTTTCATTCTAGGAAGTTTCTGGGTATTGTTGTTAGGTTGAAGTTCCTGAGATATCTTCAAGATTGATTACAAGCCTAGAATGTGTTTGGTGTCCACCTTTAAAGGCGGTAGGTACTGTCACGTTCTGCCCCTCTGGATCAGATTACCTTGCACATGTGGCATCCTGGCGTGTACTATGGTCATCTGTGCATGCCATGTCTCCTAGATATCCCTGTGCATGTCATTCCCTGCTTTGCCTTTGGTTCCAGTTAGACTGTGTGACTAGGCCCAACAGTATTGGTGCAGCCATCTTGGCTCTGGGCACATGATCAATCCTACACCAATCTGGTTCATGCAATACATGATCTCTACACCCTATCTATTCCCAGGACAGCCTATTTAAATCCTTCTAGGTCACCAGCATATTGCCAGATCAAGTCACATTCATGGCATCCTGGTTCTTCTATTTTTTGTTACTGCTAGATTCTCTCTGCAAGTTACAGTTATTCCTGTGTTCCTTCTTTGCTAGGATTCCATCTAATTGTGCTTTCCACCTGATAAGCTATCTAGTCAATCAGCCTGCTGCCTGCTAATCCTGTAAGAGACTCCCAGCCTGGTTTATCCTGTTTTCAGCGTTGCAACCCTACTGCTTCCAGCAGATACCAGTCCTTGTCTGGTTACTCCTGCTTCCAGTAGTATCAGTTCTGCAGCACTACTGCTTCCAGCAAATACCAGTCTGGTGACTCTTGCTTCCAGTGTTCACCTGCTCTGCAGCACTACTGCTTCCAGCAAATACCAGTACCAGTCTGGTTGCTACTGCTTCCAGAATTTATCAGCTCTGCAGCACTACTGCTTCCAGCAATACCAGTCCCAGCATGGTTCTTCCTGCTTCCAGCATTCCGATCCCTTTCTGGTTGTCCAGCATTCCGGTTCTCAGCATTCCAGATTCCATTCCGGTTCTCCAGCAGACCGGTCCAGTGTGCATTAGCTGGTCCCAGCCCAGCATCCATTCAGCCTACTGGTCCCAGTCCGGTCCAGTGTGCATTAGCCGGTCCCAGCCCTGCATCTGAGTCTAGTCAGTCCCAGTCCGGCATCCAGTACACTGGCCCTAGTCCGGTCACCTTCCTGCTCCAGTTCAGTCATACAATCATATTGCCCAGTGGTCCCATTTCCTGTGCCCACAAACAAAACCCCAATTCCTGACACTCTGCATTATAAAATAGGAAATTCTGGACCAAGATTGGTCCAGAATTTTTACACTCTTGTCCTATAAGAGTAACAAGAGCGTGTGGATTGATAGTTAGACAGTCAATAGACAGACACCAGTAGGTCAACAGTGAATAGGTCAACAGGGTTTAAAGATCAACAGGTAAATGGTCGATAGTGCTTTAGGTCAACATGGTTAAAAAGTTGACATGGACCCAGAAAACATAGACCCTTTTTTTTGTTATTTTAGCCTATACCTCAGCCTTACTTTAGGTCTAAAAATCATGAAAAACGATAAAACCATTTTTTGTGTCGACCATTTGCATGTCAACCTTTTGACTATGTTGACATTTTAACCCTGTCTACCTAAAGCACTGCTGACCATTTACCTGTTGACCTATAAACCCTGTAGACCTATTTACTGTCTACTTTCTGGTGTCTATCGACTGTCTCTCTAGTTACTGTTTATATAGCAACCAGATACCAAATAAGTTGGCAGAAGTCTCACGACTCATGTAGAATCATCCTTCAGAACTCAGGAGAATAAAAAACCCCTGTGGAGGAAACCTCTGGGGACCCTTGGCCGAAGAACTGCCCGTTCCTCTAGGCATTAAGAGACTATGCAGAGTTTGCCCAAACCACCCACTCACCCACCACTAACCTTGTCATCCCTTCTGTCACCACAAATCTGCTAATTTGACCTGTTACCTGGGCGATGAAAAGCACATCTGTACGTCAATGGTGAGTGCACATCCACGGTGAGAGAGACAGAAAAAAGAGCGCAAGAGACAGGGTTAGTGGGTAGGGGATAGAGAGAGACAAGATAGGGGATGGGATACACCAAGCATCACATGCATATCAGCGTTTAGTAGTGCCGTATGCATGCTTATCTTATTTTAGCAAAGTACAGCTCTCCCGCTAAGACCTGTCCTTTACGTGTTATGATAGAAGCACTGGAGAAGTGTGGAATGGCTTCTATATCTGTCCCAGATTCCTGTCCTACGTGTTTTAAAACCCCCAGGAGAAGTCTGTTGGACAAAGCAGACTAGAAATGTTGGCTTTTGTGAAAAGCCGGAATGGGTCCTGGGGGTGTGTATGTGAGGAGATGGAGGGCTCCATCCACAGGCCACTCTGGGTGTTGGGCCTTTCAGCCTGGTAGCAGGTCATTAGGGCTTGTACCTGGAATTGGCTGTGATAAGCCAGGTTTACTTGTGGCTGAGTGTCTCATACCTGGGAGAGCAGGCCCGCAGGTTAGCTTGCTCTGAAACACTGTTTGCTACAAACCAGAAGGTACTGTGGATGTGAACTTATTTTAATGTTTGGTTAGTGAGGGAATTTACTGTCTAGTTAGAGCCCAAATGGGTTAGGATTTATTTTATGTTTGTTTATTTGATTATTGATGTTGCACAATAAAAACTGGTGCCGACCAGCTTGCATGAAAATCGACGACTGGAGTACTATTTCCTGGCTGCTGTGTGTAAGGAGGTGTCCATCTACTCCAGGAGAAGGACCCCTACCTCGATCATAACACAAGTGGTGGAGAATGCGGACAATGCACACTGAAAATTGCAGCAAGAGGAAAAATTCTAAATTTATAATTTAAAGTGACAGATACCAATTTGTTGTGTTGGATATCAACTCGTGTTCTGTGAAGTCCATGAAGGTGGCATCGATAGATGCTTAGAGAAGCCAGGTTTTGCTTTAATCCTACACCTAAAGACAACATGGAGGACATTGTTAAGGCCTTGCTCCATGCTACGGCAGCTCAGCAGGAAACCAACAAAATTCAGGAGGCAGCTCTGAGGCAACAACAATTTACCATCAAGGAAACCTGCCAGGCCTTAGCGGAGAACAGCCGGGCCATAAAAGAGGTGGTACAACACCTAGTAGCCCGGACTGGAGATGCTTCCACTGACCCTCCAACCCACACTCACTCCATACACACCAGTCATTTTTTGTAGAAGATGACCCTGAGTGACGATGTGGAGGCATATCTTACGGCCTTTGAGAGAACCGCAGAAAGGTAGAGTTGGCCAAAAGAACAGTGGGCAAGTCTTGTGGCACCCTTTCTGTCTGGAGAACCACAAAAGGCCTACTATGATTTGTGCCTGGCTGATGCCACGGACTATGCGAAGTTAAAATGGGAGATCCTAACACGCTTGGGAGTCACCTCATTTGTATGGGCCCAACGAGTCCACCGCTGGGAGTTCCAAATGGAAAAGCCTCCACGCTCACAGATGCATGACCTCGTCCATCTAACCACAAAATGGCTAAAGCCCGAGACGCTGACAGGACCACAGATTGTGGAAAGAGTTGTGATGGACCGATATCTATTATCGCTACCTGCATCTCTGCACAAGTGGGTGAGCCATAGAGACCCTAAGTCCGCAGACCAGTTAGTCGAACTTGTGGAGAGGAACGTGGCGGCTGAGGAGCTGTTGAGTCTGCCCTACCGAGCCCCGATGGCGCAACAGCGAACTCCCATCGGCACTGGTAAGACTGTTCCAGGGGAGAAGGGTGCTGGGCAATGGAATGTACCTAAGCATGAGGGTGAGGAACCTGGAGACAGGCCAGAGGGGCCAGGAAGGTTCCTTCCCCGTAAAAGACTAGATTATAATGTGATTCAGTGTTTCTTATGTGGTGATTTCGGCCATATTGCGGCTAATTGTTCACTTATCTATGAACCTATGCAATGTGATACTGCTCATGTCAACCGCAGGGGGTCTTTCTTTGTACAGCCAGCCTCTACTGCTGACCGGCAGGCTGAGACAGATAAGCACATGTGTGTACTCACTGTAGAAGGCAACCGAGTAGAGGCTCTGTTAGATTCTGGTAGCCTGGTTACGCTTATGAAAGCTGAGCTGGTGAACCCCTTGAAGCATAAGGGGAAAACTGTTGATGTGACCTGCATACATGGGGATACTCTGTATTATATTACTGCAAAAGTGAACAGCGAGACACCATGTGGTTTCGTGATAGTCTCTGTGGGTTTGGTACATGGCTTAATGTATGATGCAATATTGGGGAGAGACGTTGCTCACTTCTGGAAGTTGTGGGAAAGCCGATTTTGCACAGAGGTAAATCACCCTGACCCATTTGAGAAGGTTACTGGTGTAGTAGCAGAGGAAGTTTCTTCAAAGTCAGAGAGGTTCCCTTTTTCTAGTATGATTGGTGAACTAGAGAATGCGGAGCATGATGGTGGCTCACCAACTGATGTGCCTCCCACTGAGGTGGGAAGTGTTGTTGAGCCAGTTGATCGTCTGCCTGATTTAGAGGTCAGAAGAGAGGTCTTTGCCGTGGAGCAGTTAAATGACCCTACTCGGGTAAAAGCCAGGGAGAATGTCAAAGTGATCGATGGTAAACCCATAGACCCTGATAGACCTTTGTCATATACTCACATGGCAGTATGTCGGGATTTTTTGTATCAGGTGACTAAGAAAGGGGAAGATATTGTGGATCAATTAATAATTCCCAAAGCATACAGAAGAACAGTGTTAGATCTGGCTCATGGTCATATAACAGCAGGCCACCTGGGGGTAGAGAAAACCACTGAGCATATTTTGTAGAGGTTTTTCTGGCCCGGGATCCATAAAGAGGTATCAGACTCTTGTGAGTCCTGCCCTGAATGTCAGTATCATGCTCCCAGATCACATTTTAAAAGTACTCTAGTCCCATTAACTATTATAGAGGTGCCATTTGAAAGAATAGCTATGGATTTGGTGGGACCCTTAATGAAGTCTGCCCAGAGCATTCAATATATTCTGGTGATAATAGATTACGCTACCAGGTACCCGGAAGCGATACCATTGCGCAATACGTCAACCAAGTCCATTAGAGAGTTAGTCCATGTCTTTAGCAGGTTGGGAATACCTAAGGAAATACTGACTGACCAGGGTACCCCATTTATGTCAAAAGTCATGAAAGTGTTATGCCGCCTCTTCAAAATCGAAAAGTTAAGAACTTCGGTCTATCACCCCCAAACCGATGGTTGGTGGAAAGGTTTAACAAGAAGTTAAAACATATGCTAAGAAAAGTAGTCGACAAGGATGGTAGAGATTGGGATTACTTGTTGCTTTATTTGTTGTTGGCCACCGGGTTTTCACCTTTCGATTTGTTTTATGGGAGACACCCAAGAGACATGGGAGGGGCAGTCCAGTCTGTATAAAACAGTTATTGAGCATGTTTCCCAAATGCAAGAAAGAATTGCTGCGGTGGTGCCAATAGTGAGAGAGCACTTGGAACAGGCCCAACAGGCAGAGCAGAAGGTGTACAACCGCAATGCTCAGTTACGCGTCTTTGCTCCCGGGGACAGTGTTGGTATTGGTTCCCACAGTAGAAAGTAAACTTTTGTCTAAATGGCAAGGACCCTTTGAAATCCTAGAAAAAGTGGGGCAGGTCAATTATAAAGTTTACCAGCCGGGGAAAAGAAAGCCAGAACAGATATACCATATAAATCTTATAAAACCCTGGAAGGATAGAGCAGCACTGTTAGCCATCTGAGCCCCTCCAGTAAACCCAGGGCCCTTGGTTCCCGAAGTGACAGTGGCAAAAACCCTGTCTGCAAGTCAACAGCAGGAAGTTGAAGAATTTCTGATCAGAAATAGGGTGCGGTTGTCTGACATACCAGGGAAAACCACGGTCATTAAACATGACATAATCACTGACCCAGGGGTTAAGGTTAACCTAAAACCCTATAGGTTACCAGAAGCCAAAAGAGAATCGGTATCAAAAGAAATTAAAAAAATGTTAGAGTTGGATGTAATTGAAGAATCGCATAGTGAGTGGTCAAGTCCCATTGTGCTTATTCCAAAGCCCGAAGGGAGTGTGCGTTTCTGCAATGACTTCCGGAAATTGAACAGTGTGTCAAAATTCGATGCCTACCCAATGCCTAGGGTGGATGAACTAATTGAAAGGCTGGGGACAGCCAGATATTTAACCACTCTTGACTTAACCAAAGGGTATTGGCAAGTGCCGTTAACTGAGAACGCCAAAGAAAAAACTGCTTTTTCTGCACTGGAGGGGTTGTTTCAATACAAGATGTTGCTCTTTGGGCTACATGGGGCACCTGCTACCTTTCAAAGAATGATGGATAGGATTCTAAGGCCCCGTAGACAGTATGCTGCTGCTTATCTGGATGATGTGGTCATTCATAGTCCTGATTGGCGGTCTCACTTGCTCAGAGTACAAGCAGTGTTGGACTCCATCTATAAGGCAGGTTTGACAGCCAACCCAAAAAAGTGTTGTCTAAGGATGGAAGAAGTAAAGTATCTTGGATACAGTATTGGCAGAGGTTTCATAAAGCCACAGCTCAATAAGATTGAGGCAATACAAAACTGGCCACGGCCCCTGAATAAGAAGCAGGTGAGAGCCTTCTTAGTGATCACTGAGTATTATAGGAGGTTTATACCCAATTTTGCCACCATTGCAGTCCCACTGACTGACCTTACCAAAGGCAAACAGAAAGTCTTGGTAGAATGGAGTCTTGAAGCAGAGAAGGCTTTCCAGGAGTTAAATATAGCATTATGTACCCAACCAGTTCTGATGACCCCTGATTTTGACAGAGAGTTTGTTGTGCAAACTGATGCGTCAGATGTAGGCATAGGAGCGATCTTGTCCCAGAGCAAAGAGGGTGAAGAACACCCGATTTTTTTCTTAAGCCGGAACTTAAATGTACATGAGAGAAACTATGCTATGGTTGAGAAAGAAGCATTGGCCATAAAGTGGGCATTAAGAGACTCTCAGGTACTACTTGGTGGGAAGGAAGTTCAGATTGGTCACTGACCATGCCGCTTTGAAGTGGATGTCAGAAAACAAAGACAGCAATGCGAGAATAACGAGGTGGTTCTTGGCATTACAAACCTTTAAATTCACAGTAGAACACAGGCCAGGAAGCCAGCTGGCTAATACAGATGCTTTGTCACGTGTCCATTGTTTGGGGGTTGCAGTTGTTCCACCCCACAGGCCGAAACAAAGGGGGGGAATATGTGATAGAAGCACTGGAGAAGTGTGGAACAGCTTCTATATCTATCCCAGATTCTTGCCCTACGTTGTTTTAAGCCCCCAGGAGAAGTTTGTTGGACAAAGCAGACTAGATATGTCGACTTTTGTGAAACCCGGAATGGGTCCTGGGGGTGTGTATGTGAGGAGAGGGAGGGCTCCATCCACAGGCCACTCCGGGTGTTGGGCCTTTCAGCCTGGTAGCAGGTCATTAGGGCTTGCACCTGGAAATGGCTGTGATAAGCCAGGTTTACTTTTGGCTGAGTGTCTCATACCTGGGAGAGCAGGCCCACAGGTTAGCTTGCTCTGAGACACTGTTTGCTAAAAACCAGAAGGTACTGTGGCCATAAACTTATTTTAGTGTTCGGTTACTGAGGGAATTTACTGTCTAGTTAGAGCCCAGATGGGTTAGGATTTATTTTATGTTTGTTTATTTCATTATTGATGTTGTACAATAAAAACTGGTGCCGACCAGCTTGCACGAAAATCGATGACTGGAGTGCTATTTCCTGGATGCTGTGTGTAAGGAGGTGTCCTATCTCCAGGAGAGAGACTCCCTACCCCGATCATATCACAGTGTGTGGACTTCTGGGTTATTACCCAGGAGTCCCTCTTTAAATGCGCGAGTCGCAGGGGACCCTGGGAGGGATCCTCAGGGAAGTCTCCCGAAAAGAAGCCCATAAGTTTCTATTAGTCAGCACCATCTACAGATGGCATTGCCTATCACGTCCAAGCTTGGTCCATATGGAAAATGCAGTTAAACACCCAAAAACTGCATTTTCAGAGGTATCACTGCATCTTTAACATTGATGAATCCTGCCCAGGAAGAGAAAGAGGGGAAGCGGGAGGAAAACAAAAAACCCTAGCACCCTCTTAGAATTTAGTTCTCCATTTAATAAAGAGTCTTAACCCCTTTTGCGCTCATTTCTGCTGCTAAAAGGGGTGATGACTGCAATGCTATATT
This sequence comes from Taudactylus pleione, assembly GCA_031769625.1. Lineage (NCBI taxonomy): Eukaryota > Metazoa > Chordata > Amphibia > Anura > Myobatrachidae > Taudactylus > Taudactylus pleione. Next base: position 5,625,354 of record JAUIMM010000350.1, on the reverse strand, counting down.
TAGCAAATCGCTTACTGCTGTTACTAAAGTCCCCACAGGGTTTGAGCTCTATGTGCATACGCAGACAGTCGTCACGTATGTGCATTAGTCAGTGACCCATCGACAGCAGCATTAGGCTGCCAGCAACACAGCAGAGGATGCCACGGAGGAGGGGGGACACCGCTGGACAAGTAAGTTATGGTAAATACCAGAGGCATATTCGTATGTATCAAACTGACACTAAACAAAATATGTCACCGGCATTTAGTATCACCCTTAAATGGAGCCCAAAGTATGATCTAAATGTAACATTTATTAATAACAGTATTGGATAAAAAACAAAACGACTAAAGCACAATAAACTAATTTTCTCACACCTCTGCACAGTAATAAAAATGGAACAGTCCGCAATTTTAGCATACTGGACTTAGAAGGCAGAGTGTAATAATTAGGAACATTATAGTACCATCCAGCTCCCACCTCCCAGATGGAGCACTGTGTAAGGGATTTAATTAGAAACAGTATAGTCCCATCCAGACAGTGCCCATCAAACATCTATAAGAGATGTCCCAGATGCAGCTGCTTTTGCCTATAAAGTAATGACACTGGGTGTGAGATTTTGTTTTTATCCAACACTGTCTTGACCTCAAGGTCATACATCTTATATTATAGTAGTCACTTTCTGTGTGCTGACACATGGAACTAAGCTACCCTTATCTTTGTCCAGTCACTGACCTTATGCGAGTATGTCCTCCTGCCGCTGAGCTGTGCGGTGTCAGGGCACTCGTCGTATATGAGAGAGGCAGCAACAGCATAGTCCTGATGTACTGCAGGCAGTTACTATTATGACATCACAGCATGACCTCACACACCCCACCAGACAGGCCAAGACTGGCTATTTCTATTTTGAGGCTCCTGGTGTCTTTTGTATGGCTGACCTAATGGAAATGTGATATCACAACTATTACATTCACATCAGAATATTATTTATAATTTCTCATGGCAGGGATTCCCTGTTAATCTTCTGCTATGTGGGGATTTGTATGAACCTAATTTTACTGGTTACGCTGTTTTATAATGTTACACTGTATCAGTGATCACCTCAATTAAGGATTAAACACTGCTTATGGCACTGATGTCCCTCAGAAATATTGTGATACTTTCATTAAACAGCATATTGGCCATAGAACTCAACTCCACATTCTCTCCCTTTCCTGTTACAATCTGCAGAGCAACTAACTAAAGTGTTTACCAATTGTCACGTAGAACTTTATTTAAAAAAACAACAACAATATTATTATAATAATAATAACAGTTGTTAAAAGCCATAAGAGCAGCAAGTGAACAAACCTATAAAATGGTCACCATAGGCTGGCATCTAGGACCTCCATGACTACATTTTGAAGATGGCCTCTCCAGCTTCATTCCAGGTGAGAAGATTTAGGTCCCGTTCTGAATGAGCATTGGGAAACTATTATATGCACCCTGCGACGTACTACTATGTCCGTGCTGTATTGACAGATTAGCTTTATATTTTACATATATTAATCCCTCCAGGATGGCTACATTTGGTGGCATATTGTGCAGTAGCGTATCAATTAATAAGTTCACACGGACAACTGGGTCAAGGGGGCCCACACCCTGCGCCCATTCAATATACAAGGGTGGTTCAATAAGTAAGATAACAAGATCTCTCACGTATGCAATATTCTTATGACATAAACTGACGTTTGTTCAATCAAGCAAGCAATCAATCAATCAATAATTTATTATCACATCCACATTACAAATGTATCCGCACAATTGTGATGCAAGAAACTCACAGTTAGATAAAATTACATAAAAAGTACAATAAAAATTAAGATTTTAAGCTAACAATCGCGGCAGGAAAAAAACTGTTCTGAAGTCTGCTGGTTCGACACCTAAAACGCTTACCAGAGGGCAATAAAAAGAACAGAGAATAATACGGGTGGCTAAAATCAGCAACATCTTGTTCGCTTTTGAAACACACCTTTTAGCATAAAATTCTTCTAATCTAGGCAAGGATTGGCCAATGGTTCTTTCAGCTGCTTTGACCACCCTATTTAAAGAAACACGGTCCATACATTTGGAGTCGGGGCCAGGCTGGGCCGGGGGGCAGGGTGCTGTCTGCCCCCCGGGCTGGTACAATTCAGCTACTGTGGGGCCACTGGCACACTAAGCATCAGGGGTGAATTGGGCCGCCGGGATGCTGGGCCGGTTTCTACTATTGCCGGCGACCACCCTCCACTTACCCACCCGCTGCCTCGATCGAGCTCAGCTCCGATCAGGCAGCTTTACAATAGTACAGCAGAAGCTTACTAATGGGTAAAAAAAATGGCCGACGGGGTAGCTGCAGCGGGCAGCCAGAGAAGCAGTCGGTAAGTGTTGGCAGCGGTGGCTGCAGTGGGGTGGGTTGACGCCATAGGGCTTGGGGTTGAGTTTAGAGCTGACTGGGGGAGGTAGGTTAGAGATGACAACACAGGGCTGGGTTGACACAGGGGCTGGGGAATGATGCTGAGACACACAAGGGCTGGGGAATAAGGCTGAGAGACACACACTGGGGCTGGGGGAATGGGGCCAAGAGATACACACTGGGGCTGGGGGAATGGGGCCAAGAGATACACACTGGGGCTGGGGGAATGGGACTGAGAGACACTGAGGCTGGGGGAATAGGACTGAGAGACACCCTGGGACTGGTCCTTGAGATGGAGATACAGAGTGAGCCTGGAAAACCACAGGGGAGCCTAGGGATGGAGAGAGACGTAGGGGCGTGTGGAGACACAAAAATTGTTTGATCAGGGAAATTAATTTTGCCCTGCACAAAAACTACTGCTACTATAGGTTATGATGATGACATTAGTTATATTTCTACATAAACAGGCATCTTCCAGACAATGTGATTGTCTACATGAATAGTGAATACCGGCTGAAGACGCTGCCCAGTGAGGCTTACATTTTTCAGAGGTTCCCTGTTGCTGAGAAACCACCATATAGGTAAGAAAAGACTTTCAAACTGACTGGCTTCTACCTAGTGCAGTGGGATTGGGGGCCTCAAAAAGAGTGTATCATTTCCCAGGCTGGTTTTCCATCTCAATCCACCCCTGTGCATATGCTTGTTGGCCAGTGAGGATCATCAGACAGCTATCCAGTCAGTGTTTACAGTGCACACTAACAACACCTTCTTCAAGCACCACAACATGACTAAGTGCCGGCCGGGGGCAGCCCCTAAAGCACCAAGAATTGAGCACATCAAAACGGCGTAGTCCGGCTGGAAGATGGCCCGGGAAAAATATTGCCTGGACTTAGAAGAAGCGGCAGCAATGGGAGGTGGTGTTCTTCAACTACTAGAGTAAGATGCTAGCGCTCAGTAACCTTTCCATATGAGTGGCCCGGGGGTGGGGAAACACTACCCAGCAAGGTTTCTGCCGCGTGCAGCCAGCAGATGTTGGGAGGCTGGGGTACCAAGTTGCAGTTGAACTCTGGAGTCCTTTATTCATTTTGCTTCTGTTGTGCATCTACTTACACTGGTAATGGGTGCTGGGAGGGTGGGAGTGGATACCCTGTACCCTGCTGCTGGCATAGCTGCAATAGTATTGGGACCACAGGCTGATTGTGTGGGAGGGAGGAAGAGGGCAGGAGGGGTATGTATGTGCCCATTGCCACAGGCACCTTTTATTTCTATGAAATAGATTATCTGTTTTTTTTGTACTGGTTATCTGATCAGCAATACATCCAAGAAGCTGTGTGTGTGTGTATGTGTATATATAATTGCAAGAAGCATATAATGGTCCACCTGTTTCATTGTTTGTGGATTTTTTAGAGAAGATATTAACGAGGAATTATTTTCTCTTTAACAATGAATTCTTCTTACAGAAAAGAGGCAGTGCCATGGGTCACATGTGGTGCCTTCACTTGCAAACATCTTCATGTTCAAGTTGGAGGAGACACTTTTTTGTCTAATGAGATTTTTTGACCCTGTCTTGTTTATTATACAAGATATATAGATAAGATAAATAATAAATCGGGCGCTAAAGAATGAATGTGTGCAATCCAAAGCCAACTATTATATAAATACAGTAATATATAGATGACATATTGATACTATGGTCTGGTTTGGAGGCAGCATATAATGAAGCTATGACGAAGGTCAATACCTTACATGAACAGATTAAATTCATGCACAATCAGCTCTTCTTCCGTACATTACTTGGACGTGTTAATTGAATGGACTGGTGAACAATTTAACATGAAAATCATTCATAAACCAACAGACTGTAATACGGTCTTACATGCAGGTAGTCATCACCCGATATTCCTTAAGAGAGGTATGCCGTCTTCAGAATTTTGTGGATTAGAAGAATTACTAATGATGATAAACTAGCTGAAGAGGAGATAAATAAGATGAAAATGAAATTCATGGAGAGGGGATACAATCCAAAGGAATTGGATAAAGCAATAAATAAAGTGATGTACAAGTCTAGGGAAGACTAGAAAGTAGCTAAAGTAAAAGCTAATAAATTGAGCGGGTCTATGCTTTTCATCAATGAATTCAACACATCCAGTCACGCTATTGACAAAGTGGCCAAACGACTATGGCCATTGATTAACACTGATCCAGCAATCAAACCCTTGAAGAATTCCAAATTAATGATGGGGTGTAAACATGGTAGAAATCTGAAAGAATGCATTGTACATAATGATATTGGTAATATGAAAGAGAAGATGATTGTCAACATTTCTGATGAAGAAACCAGGCTGCTACAAATGTACGGGCTGTATAACATGCTGTTATTTGGAAGCAGGCAACTCATTTACCCATCCTCGATCAGGCAAAAAGTTCCTATTACATGTATTAAATTGCACTAGTTGCTTTGTTGTGTATATGATAAAATGCCCGTGCTGCTTAGGCTACGTTGGTAAAACAACATGCACCTTTCGAGAAAGAATGACGCAACATAGATCTGTGATACGTCAGGCACTATCCTCCTACATTTTTTCCAGTATAAATACTCCTTGGCCACACTGAAGTAAAAGGTTATAGATCACGTCCCCCCATCTATAAGAGGGGGTGACCGTGATAAGAAACTTCTACAACGTGAGACTTATTGGATCCACAAATTGGATACCGTGGCCCCGCTTGGCCTCAATGAGAATTTATCATTTTTCTGCTTCTTGTAGATCTTGATTTGATTGATACAGTGTCATGGAAGTACTGACGGATTCAGTATTCCTGATTTTATTATAAGAGATATTTTCTATATAAAGAATGTTTTTTTTGCAGTGATCATGTAATGATGTCTCATACAGGTGACTGCCGCTGACAGTATCAGGATTTATTGTCTTGACATTAGATATGATGCGGTTTCCTTAATTAGCCGTAACCTATCTAGTGTATGTATTGATGTGTACTGCAGTTATCATGTAGATCTGGGAACATTTCCAGCTAGTGGCATTTTATTATAGCCGATCATTGGGCTCTCCTTGACTCCAGTCCCATTTTTTTGTATTTGATATTTTATGTCATTATATATTATATGTGAAGATAGGTAAGATTTGGATTAGTATACTTACGGCGTGTTAGTTTTAACATGTTATTGTATTTAAATTTTTTCTTTTGTTTCTTTGATTTTTACTTTTGATTTTTTAGAATCGTATACTTTGTGTCAGTAAAAATGTACCATCACATATGGGGTATTGGTATGATTTTTTGCACTGTTTATTTGTGTATTGGGTCCCCGGTATTGTCCTTGCCTCCTGTGCATCAGGGCCTCCTGTTGACATCACAACTGCTGACGCGGCAGCTTCACTGTCCCACGGCGATGACGTAGGCAGGGATGCCATGGGTGCATGAGAAGGGTGGCGTTTCCAGGGAGGATATGTTCTATAAAGGTATGTGTTGTATATGTATGTAGTGTGTTCTTTATAAAAGTCCGGGAGGACTGAAACTTTGGACTCTTCATACTTAGGGCCAAATGTAATAGGTAGTCAGTTTTAGTAACAGTACAAATTCGCACTATCTCGCACTTTTAAAAAGTGTCAGTTTTTAAAGAAACTCGCAAATTCAATAGCCTGCGAACTTTTCAGCTCAAAGCTTCTACATATGCGAGTTTAGGCGAGTCTAGGACTATATAAACTGACACCTTTTAATGCGAGTAGCATTAAAAGGTGCGAGTTTTAGAGAAGCCATCACAGATCAATGAGATCTGTGATGGCTTCTGTGTGTGTTTTAATAAAAAATTACGCGCACCCCCTCCCCAAAAGCATAACCAACATAGGCATTATAAAGCCTGTCCTGGTTATAAAAATACAGGGGCCAAAATGCGTACGGGGCCCCTGTATAATAAGAACCAGCACAGGGCTTTGTTGAGCTGGTCCTGGTTCTGGAAATTCAGGGGAAAAAATGAGTAGGGGGTCCCCTGAACATTCCAAAACCAGCACCGAACTCTTTCTAGCGGGGGGATAATGCCACAGCCAGGGAAAACCTTTCAGCGGTTTCCCCGGCCAAAGCATTACCCCTGAGCACTACTCAGCCCAGGCCAGGGATCTCTGGGGAGTTGGGGACCCCCTAAATAAAGGGGTCCCCCTCTCCAGGGCACCCCAGGCCTAGACTGATAGCCCGGGGCTATCCCCGGCACCCTAGGGCGGTGGGTGCCGGGTTGTTAGTTTTAGTGTTTTGTGTAAAATAAAGGGTTAAATATTCTCTTTAGTTGTAGAACCACAAGTACCAGCAAGCCTCCCCCACATGCTGGTATTTGGAGAACCACAAATACCAGCATGCGGGGCATTAGGGGCCTGCTGGCACTTGTAGTTCCAAAGAAATACGTAAAAAAACAAACACACACCGTGAAAGTAAAATTTTAATAAAACATACCTGCACACTCACACATACTCACCTAGTATCCGAAGTAATCCATAGGGGTACCTGAAAAAAAAATCCATACTCCCCTCTCCTATGCGTAGATTGCGTCCTCTTGTCCAAGTAGGCATCCAAAAGGTTAAAATAACAAACATGAAAAAAAAACGTACCATGCTGGACTGAGCAAAGGTATGTGTGTACACAAACCTTAGCTCCGCGTAAATGACCAGGGCACACGTGTTCCCCGTCATTACAGGGGCCGCTGTCCACTTGACTTTGCTACCCACTTTACCTACAAAATATTGTCTCCATCTTCCCTCCCACCTCTACCAGAATAACCATCTTTGTCCTCCTTATCACACCTCCAGGGCTGTCTGCACCCTCTTTTCCACCTACTGCCTTGATCCCATCCTTTCGTCTCCTCCAATCTCTCCCTCCAGAGGCATGCTCTGAAATTGCCCACCTGGTCAACATATCTCTCTCCTCTGGGGCCTTCCAGTCATCCTTCAAGCATGCCTTTTCTTCCCCATTCTAAAGAAACCCTCATTTGACTCATCCTCCCCCTCTAACTTCCGCTCCATATCGCTACATTCCTATGCCTCCAAGCTGCTTGAATGGGTGATGCACAACCACCTCACCTCTTTCCTCTCCACCCACTTTCTCCTTAACCCACTCAAATTCTGCTTTTGGTCTTTTCATCCACCAAAACTGCCCTAGGCATTTTCAACCATGAACTCCTCGTGGCAAAATCCAAAGGTCAATTCACTATATTTATACTCATTGACCTCACAGCAGCATTTGACTCTGCTGACCACCACCTGCTCCTTCAAATCCTCCACTCTACTGTGGTCAGTGACTATGTTCTCTCCTAGTTTGCCTCATACTTATCCAGCTTTCCTTCCATTGTGTCTACACCTACCTCTCCCTCTACTTCCCATTCCTGTCATTATCAATCTCGGTTCTGTACTTGACCCCTTCTCTTCTCCCTCTATATTTCCTCTATCAGTTAGTTAGATTATCAGTTCCTATGGCCTCTGATATCACTTCTACACTGATGGTACACAAATGTACTTTTCTTAGCCTTACCTCTCTACCTATGTCCACTCCTGTGTCACTTCCTGTCTGTCATCCATCTCATCCTGGATGGCAAAGCGCTTTCTGAATCTTAATACCTCGAAAATTGAACTAATCATATTTCTCCCAGTTAAGGCCCATGGTACTGCCATCTTCTCCCTCTAGGGACGTTGTCTCACTCTCCTTCATTCCCCAAATTTTGTCTTGGTGTGACCCTTGACTCTGCTCTTTTTTTCTGCCTTCCAACATTCAGTCCCTATCCTAGTCCTGCCTTTTCCACCTCGGCAATACTTCCAGTTTCAGGCCCTTACTCATTCTGAAAGCTACTAAAACTGTCATCCACATCCTCATCACTTCCCACCTGCACTATTATAATCTACTCCTTTCTGGAGCCCTATCTCCTGCCTTGTGCCCCCTTCAGGCTAATATACTCTCTCACCCTTCTAACTCTACTTGTCCCATCTGCAGTGACTCTACTGGCTTCATATTTTCTTCAGAATCACAACAAACTTCTCTCCCTCACCTACTATACAATCACTTACAATCGCACCTCACCACCCTGCATCTCCAGCCTTCATTTCTCTGTAATTCCCTCCCTCGCTCTATTGGACTTTGACCCAGTCACCCAGTTTTCAAATATGGACATAAAGCCTATTTTTCCATACTAATATACAACCCTCCTCCTAACGCTGACGTCTCTCCCACTCTGCCATTTTTTATTTATTGTGTCCACCCCTATCCCCAACAGATTGTGAGCTTGTGCAAGCAGAGCCCTCTTCCCTCTGTCTTCTCCACATAATTATGCTAATTGCTCACTGTAATTTGGAATTTACATGAGTTAGTTAGTTTGTATCAGACTGTACTCTTGTAATTTATTGTCATTTGCATTCTGCTTATTGGGCACTACGGAAGCCATATTTGTGATGTCTTATAACTAATAGATAAAATAATAAAAATATACCAGTGATGAGAAACAGTTGGCCATCCAAGGCGTCATATGCGTCCCAGGGCTCTTTCTTTCATTGTGCCCTGTCCATTGTTTCTCACCTTTATACAGTGCAGCTCTTATTCTCTGCTTATGCACTACTGGTCTTCAACACTATCCCAGCTCTTACTGAAAGCTGAAGCAGCAGGTAAAGTCAGGCGAGTTGTAAAACAGAAGAGGTGTGAACTCTGTCAGGCTTGTTTTGCATTTTTTTTATTGCCATTTTAAAACGAACGATCAAGGCCATCATCAGTTATTGACAGTTTCGACAACTGGCTTCTTAGTAAATCTACCACTTTGAGATCAATATATCAGGTCCTAGCCTGATGAAACAGAGTACATTTGGAGTACCACACTACTTCTTGCAGGTTTAGGATGAACAAGAACAAGCAGTAGCACTGTCTTGTGACAGAGGATGAACATGTACTGTCATCCCAAGGTGATAAGTGGTCAATCAAGGTGGTTGGTCTGCATAGGGTGTGTTTCACAAATGTGTCCCCGACAATACATTTTATGTCACACGCTACTCAACATTTTAAAAGAATAATGCAGAAAGATTTCTTTACTTTATACTCCACACCAGCAAATCCCGTTTCACCACTGTAAAATTGTGACTTTCCTGACAAAAGCAGGATGGATACCACAAAATAATGAAAAAAAATAAGTGCGTATTGTAGAATAATGACTTTTTATGGCATAAAACACATTAATAAGTGGATATGCTGGTTGGCTCTGAATACTTCAGTCTTTATTCAATTTGATTTGCACCCGCGATACTTTTTCACCTCCCGGACTTTCCGCCTACTTCGCCTGTTTTGGAAGCGGAAAAGTATCGCGCGCGTGCCCGCGAATCCCCGTATTCAATTTGAAAGTACGTGAAAACGGGACCCGGCGAAACTGAAACAAGCGGAAAGTCATGTCAGATTTCGGGAGATCAGCCTGCCATCCCCCAAAAGATACTCTGACATGGGGGTTCCCTATGGTACCCCCCGATTTGGCTTGCTGAAGGTATTTGGTGTTTTTAAACGGGCTCAATAGCTGCTAAATAGCGTTTTTGCATAAGTGCTGAAGAATAGTATTCAGGAGTTTTATTTGTAGAAAATAACTTATCCCAGCAAATTTGGGGTATGTTTGGGGCATACTTGGGGACCCCCCTGGAGTCTAGTTCGCTAGTTTTTAACTTTGCCCCCCAACTTTTTTTTCCACCCCCAAAATGAAAGTGATATTTTGGGGTGTTCTTAAGTGTTTTTTTTTTTTTTTTTTACGCAGTTTACCTTTGGGGGACTGTCTGAAGGCTGCACGGGGGTTCCCGCAACGTTGCACCCCAAAAACCCCAATTCTGCACTTTTTTCCGCCTGCTATTCATAGGCAAAACTTTTTCGCCTATTACATTGCATTGACTTGGCAGAAAGTCTTTCAAATTGAATACGGCGATACTTTTCCGCCTGGCAAAATGACGTAATCGGCAAAACTTTTTCGCAGATTCCTGCTTTTCACTCCAAATTGAATACGGGCCTATATCTTAGATTACACATATTTATTTAAAATTTGAAAAATACACATTTAGTAAAAGTAAAATGAGAAAGTAAAAAGGTAACATATATCCATACCAGATGGTATATGGTCACATATGCGGTCCAAGCAAAAAATAAAATCCGGGTGTTCAATACTGGGACATCATACAGGACTGGGCAGGATAAATAATACACCTTTTTGAGACACTGTTTATAATCACTCTTTCTACACGTTTCAATGCACTCCAGGCATCTTTTTCAAGTAGAGTGACTTAAAAGTATAAAATTCATGGTATATAAACCTATTTTTTGAATCCCACACTTATAAAATTAAAAAATTATGCATCAAGGAACTTACCCTTAGTATGCAGGTCCAGATACATGTGCAATGAAGCGCCATCTTGTTTGTGGCCAATAAAGTTATATAGGGAGACAAACCTACCCAGCATTCTTAGTGAATGCTGAACACTAAACTTTATTGAATACTGAACACTGCAGGTGGTTTAGAAGACAACATCTTTCTACCTCCTCAGATACCTAGAGTCATGTGATCACAACCACATGATCACGGCTCCTGGAGACATGTGAAGTGAAACTACAAATACAAATGGTCACGGGCCCAAAAATAAAATAAACAAAGAGGATGGTCAGGAAGGGAACTTTGTTTATTTTATTATTGGACACTTTTAGCTAAAACAACATGGCGGGTGCCGCCCCCACCCACAGGACGCAGTGTCCTGCATGTGGGAAAAATTGCAGTGCAATGCTCACTGCCAGTGAATAGATGTCGTGCGCATACGCACACCATCTAGTCACAGGGACCGGAGAGCTTGGTGGCAGCCCGGCATGTCCGTAAGTGTCTTGACATGTCCCCAAGAGGTATGAAAAGGGGGCACATCTTGAAGACACAACCTGTTTTCTTGTGGCCTTCATTGCGCACTAGAGTGCCCGTTCTATGGTCCGGCACCCTGCCCAACACTGGACCTAGAATGAACACTAGATAGAGAGGAGGCAATGAGGGAGATATGTAGGGAGGGGTGCTTAGGTGGTGATGAGACAGCTATGGAAGGGGTACAAAGAAAGATACAGTATGGAGGTAGGATGACAGTGAAAGAGCTATAGAGGTGGCAATGTAGGAATTAAGGAGGAGTTAATGAGACACATATGAACATATGAAGGGGCAATGAAACAACTATGGAGGGGGCAATGAGACAGATACGGAGGGAGAGGTAATGAGACAGACCTGTGCAGGCTAGGATGTTTACGCGTTGTTTGATTTTTAAGAGGTGTTTATTACTTCTCTCTTTTCCAAATAAGCATGTAACTTTCCATAATTTATACAAGCCACAACAGAACTTAGAACACCAGCTGGCAGTCACAGCAAGTTTTCAAGGCAGCAAGTGCAGGTTAGGTCATAACGTATGTTTGCTTTGCATTTTGTATGTACTTTTTGTTTTGTATGGTTGTGCTGGTGTTTTATTTTTCAATGTTAGGGCTGGTTGGTGGGAGGAGGTGCTGGGATATTTATTCCTTGCTTTTCAATAGGTATACGCATGGCCAAACTTGCCATCTGGCACTTCTGGCAAACGCCAGAAGGACTGATTGGCTAGTACAGTCATTTGGAGGCTTGGTTGCGCAGCTCCACCTCCTGGCACTCTGTTTGGCTGGCAGGCTATTTCTAATTTGCAGGCATGACATCATTATGCCACATCCTGCAGCTTCATACTGAGGGAGCCACTCAAAGATAGGATATAATGCGAGGCTACAACCCCCTTTTCGGTGTGCACGCAAAATGGATACTGGGGTAAACTGCTGGCAGACCCTATATTTATAATGGCGTCATGGTGATATCCCCTTGTTTTATTGGCGCACCTCTCCCCCCTTCCCTTGTGGCTGTACCCCCACATCCTCCAATTAGTGCCCCCCTGTCATATTTTTCCTGGATTACCCCCAGGTTCTGAACTATTACTTTTCTAATCTTCACTTCTGTACATAGCAGCTCCAAATATTCACATCCCACCATTTCTAATTTCTCAATACTATAATAAATCCCAAACCCATTGTTTCTGCACTTAAATCGCTCCTTTGCTGCACCTGCTCTTAAGCTGGGTACACACCTCTCAGATACATCTGCAAGTCCTATCACTTTCTGTTTTGCTTTGAGAAACTACTTGACCGACACTTACATTAAGTTTCTGACAGGTGTACACGTAAAAGGTTTGTCAATCAGCATAGTAAATAGTACTTCACATGTTCCCTCATAATAAAAAGACACTTACATTTTGTTTATATCCCGCGTTCCCATCAAGGTTTCTTTTTGTTCAATTCAGCTGTGCTTAAATATGTGGAAATGCCAGATTCTTTGTATACCATGAATGTATGCACATTACACACACACATTATATACTGTATCACAAAATTTACACGTGTATCAAGATGTGTTAAGATTAAATTTATAAGAAACTACAGTTTTTGCATTATTTAATGTATCGATCCTATGTACTAATAGCATAATGCAAGAGATTTCACAGAAAGCTCCTGTAATGTGTTAATTAGCACTTAAGATCACAGTGCCCAGTAATATTACGTCAGTAACAGTGATAAAGTCATATAAAACAGAATACATTTGAAAAACTAAGCAACATTTTTTCTTATTTTTCCCAAACAGGTATGAACTAGTTATTGCATATAAAATGTTTGGAAAGTTTGCTCAGCATACCTGTTCGGAGCTCAGCTGACAGCTCCAATAAGGTCCAGCAGCAGCAAACAGTGAGCTGGCAGCAGCGGAACAGTTGGCATCAGTTTGTGGGGGCGAGGCACCTTGGTGGCAGCTAGTGGTTAGTGCCACTCTGGCTCTGGTAATGGCACACACTGGGACAGTGGCCGGCGGTGCCTGTTATTGCGATCAGAATAAGCTCATTCAGAAGGGTGCTGTGCTGGGTGAAAGGTGCTGTGCTGGGTGAAGGGTGCTGTGCTGGGCGAGGGGTGATGGGTGCTGTGATCTGTGCTGGGAGAGGGGTGCTGGGAGCACAGCACAATTGGGGAAGGGGCCCACAGCACAGTGAGATCACACCCCTTCTGTAAGGCCGCAAGTCTTTTCAGGATCCCAAGGGGGGAAACTTTCCTAGGGCACTAATTTGGCTAGGGCCAGCTCTGCTAACACCCCCTATCCCCCCCCCAGCATGTTATCCACAGCAGTCTAGAGCAGAGGGACTGAGCTTGGTAATGCAATTATTTCCTTTTGGCTTGTTGTATTTAGCAGTTGGATTCAGCTACATCCAAGTGGGCAAAAGGGAATTAATAGATGTACAGTTTATAAAATAAATATATATATTTGGTGCATTCTGAGCAGAAAAAAATATTTTTTATAGTAACTCTTATCATGTTTCTGTACATCAACGCTGGAAAAATGCAGCCGTTTGCACTAATCACACAGGATCATGTCTTCATTGAGTAAATACAAGTTACATGAACAGTGAATTGTCAACTGTGGTAATGTCCCATGTCCACCGCTTGTGCACGAAGAGAAAACCATGGGAGGCACATTGGCCAGTCATCAATCTTCAGTGTAACCCTGTGGGAACGCAGCATGGCTGTTGGAAGTAACATTCCAGAGCCATTTTTACAGTCGCAAGTCGTTACACGTCCCAGAAACAGTTGTAATTGAGTCTACAAACAACTAGAGATGAGCGGGACCGGGTCTCCGTGAACCAGACCCACCTGAAGATGCGGGATCCGAGTAGGATCTTAGTCTGGCTCGGGTTTTCCCGCCAACTCGGAATCCAAAATGATGATCGGTGCCATTTTCACTCTGGTTGTGGAGAGTGTATCGGTATCGAACAGACATGCTCTGTTCTTCTCTGTTGTTCAAGGGTGCAGTGTTGTTAGGCTTTGGCTGCAGTACATAAAGTTCCCATGGGAACGCCTCCGTCTGGCAGGCACGCCCCACGGCACGCCCACCAAAGGGGGCGTGCTGTCAATCAACATCGACAGCACGCCCCCTTTGGTGCGAGACCCGGAGCGATGGAGAGCCCGTCGCTCGCCGGGTCTTGCGTATGTGCACGACGGAGCTCCCTCCGTCGTGCGCATGCGCAGTGGGGGAACATCGGCCCGCTTGCGAGCGTACTGCCGCTCACGAGCGGGTCTGAATGACCCCCTCTGTTCTTTTCTGTTGTTCAAGGGTGCAGTGTTGTAGTTGTTCAAGTGTGCAGTGTGGTCAGTCTGGGGCTGCAGTACATAAATTGCGGGGTGCTGCTGTGTCAATGTTGTCCTGTCAATCGAGGGACTAGGGCTGCCGCTCATAAAAGAGTGCTGTATTGTCCAGGGGTGATCTTCCCTACTGTAAAAAAACATAAAAGTTAAAATTAATAATGATCATTCCACAAAAAATAAAAAATTTTTTTTTTTTCATTTTTTTGTATGTGCTAGCTACGCTTTATTGTTTGGTGACACTGCGGGCCAGACCACAATTTATCATCCACATATTTGTGACTCTGCAGGTGGTCCGTCCACGCGCCACAGGGGTGCTTTGTTTTCCATAAAGGGGTGTTGTGTTGTTCATCAAGGGGCTGCTGGGGGTGCTCTTCCCCAGTGTAGAAAAAATTATTGTTCAGTGACACTGCTGACCAGACCGCAGCTTATCATCCACGTATTTGTGACTCTGCAGGTGGTCCATCCGCACTCCGCAGGGGTGCTTTGTTGTCCATAAGGTATGCAGCCAGGATGCCGATGGTCTAAATGGTCTAAATGCCGACCGTCGGCATACCGACTGTCTAATCCTGGCAAGGGTCTAATGACAGGCATCGAAATCCCAACGCCTGTCATTTTACCTATGCCGGAGCAGGGCCGGTTCTAGACATTGTGGAGCTCAGGGCGAAAGTTCCCAGTTGCGCCCCCCTCCCCCCAAAAAATACTTTTTTTAGATGGCGTTCCTCTGCACGTGCTGAAAGCGCGAGCGCTTCCCGGAAAGGGGACGTGTCCTTGTGGAACACCCCCAATTCATCACACTGTGGAGCGTGCCCAGCACTTACGAAGGTGCTGGGCTTCCTCCAAGCTCTCCCCTCGTGGCGAATAATTGCCATGTGCAGTAATGCACCTTACACAGTATGGGGTCTATGTACTAAGCAGTGATAAGAGAAAGAGTGAAAAGTGATAAGGTGCCAGCCAATCAGCTCCCAACTGCCATCTCACAGGCTGTGTTTGAAAAATGACAGTTGGGAGCTGATTGGCTGGCACCTTATCACAGACTTATCACTTTTCACTCTGTCTCTTATCACTGCTTAGTACATAGACCCTTATGTCTTACACAGTAATGCCCTTTATAACACATTATGCCACACGCAGCAATGCCCTTTATAACACATTATGCCACACACAGTGATGGTCTTTATAACACATTATGCCACACACAGTCAGGGGCGGATTGGGCCGCCGGGATGCCGGGCCGTTTCCCGTTGGGCCGGTCCCTTATTATTACTTTAGGGGCTGGCAGCGGCTCTTCCCTCACCCATCCCTCCAGCTCACCTCTGATCGTGCAGCATTACAGCTTCCACGCATGCCGGCAACCGCCCTTCCCTCATTAACCCCTCTGCTTTGCCGGCCCAGCCAGCTGCCACGATCAGAGCTCTGCTCCGATCGGGCAGCGTGTATGCACCTAAACAAACATGGAAGATGGGGGCAAAAAGCCTTTGCGGGGCCGTCAGTCACTACTGACGGCTCCGCCTCCATGCAGTCTGCGGCCCGCCTCCAGGACTGCATGTTGCCGCCTGCCTGAGGTGTACACGCACAGAACAGCAGCGGCTTGTACACAGGTGCCGGCAGCCTACAATGTGTAACAGTCAGTAAGTACAGTATATCATTTATATCTAATATATGTCTGCCTGTATATTTTATATATATATATATATATATATATATATATATATATAAACACACACACACTTTGTATATATATATATATATATATATTTATATATATATAGTTATATACACACACATTATATTATATGTGTATATATATATATATATATATATATATATACACTGTGGGCCTGATTCAGAGCCGGACGCTATTTGCGCTCGCTCGTCCAGAAAAAGGGGCTGGCTATTTAAATTGACCGTTCGCTCTTTGCGGTCTGTTGACGCCTCTATGTCTGAATGAGCGAACAAAACATGCTGACTTTTTTTGTAAAAAATACCCCCTGGCCGCTCGCATCATACATCATCTCCACTATTTATTAGATTAATCGAGTACATCGAAAGGCGAATGAACTGCTCGCTATTCTTGCAGTTGCATTTTCCTACCGTAATCATGCGAGCAGTTCTGGCTAAAAGACACCCAACTGACGTGGTCGATGACGCTGCTTTGTTAATTATGCACACCCTTAAAACGCCCGTTTTGACCTTTTGGCACGCCTGCGTTCGGATCTCCACTCCCCGTTTTCAAGCACCTTCCCCTGTTACCACCCACAAATGCCTCATCCTGTCACTCAAATTAGCAGGCATTCGCTATTTTGCGAGCACACGAATTTCGACCGCACTGACTGGTTCGCGCATGCGTACTAAAACCCATACGCATGCGCAGATGTGCGAACATCGCTCGAAGCGAACGAGCGGCCGCTTACAAGCGGCTCTGAATCAGGCCCTGTGTGTGTGTGTATATATATATATATATATATATATACACTATGTATATACATCCACTTGCTATATACTGTGTATTTGTACATATATATATGTGTGTCTGTGTAAACAGCAAAAAAAGAGATATCCCCTTATCGCGCTCTATCACATATCACACCACATCATAACAATGAATGTTACAAATCATATCATAGGGCCTGATTCAGTGTGCACACGTGAGCCCCGGAGAGAGTGAGAAATCACTCGCTCCGGGGCTCGCTTCAAGACGGGGCGGCTGTCGTTGTTGATCGACAGCTCGCCCCGTTTGTAGGTGGGTCGGGGGGGTGGCTGCACAAATGGAGGCGTTCCCGAAGAACGCCTGCTCTATTAGGAAGTTCACAGGGGTTTACGGTGGGCGAGACCCTATCACAAGGGTCTCCTTGCAAGCCCAATGGTTGCGATAATCGCGACCATTGCCAGGCCGCCTGCACAAGCTGTGGGTGGTCACCCACAGCTGTGCGAGCGGCCTAGAGGCAGAATTATTTATTTTTTAAATCTGCCGATTCAGAGCGAGTGCTCGCAAATAGCGAGCCCCCTTTTGAATCAGGACCAGAGTTCGGATCGGATGACATATTGTTTAGTGTGTACCGGCTGTGCACCATGCAAGGGATTAGCAGTAGCCACAGCTGCGTCCAATTTAGAATCAGGCCCTATAAAGTGGGAGTATCCTATTCCCTCAGCAGACACCACCCTCTCAACAGAGCCCGCCCTCCCGGGCTGGTTTTCCATCCCAATCCGCCCCTGCACACAGTAATGGCCTGTATAACGACATTATGCCACATGCAGTAATGCCCTGTATAACACATTATGCCACACACAGTAATGGCCTGTATAACGACATTATGCCACATGCAGTAATGCCCTGTATAACACATTATGCCACACAGAGTAATGACCTTTATAACACATTATGCCACACGCAGTAATGCCCTGTATAACACATTATGCCCAAAATACGCCACACAGAAGTCCCTTATTCATGTTATGACACACAGTGGTGCCCCTTTTACACAATGCCCAAATTAGTGACCCTTATACACAAGGCCCACAGTAGTAGTGCCCCTAATACAATGCCCACAGTAGTAGTGCCCCTTACACAATGACCCCAGTAGTGGTGCCCCCCATGCAGTGCCCTCATTAGTAGTGCCCGCAGTGGTAATGCCCACAGTTAATGCCCCCATTGCTAATGTCCCCTATAGTAGTGCCCCCCCTATAGATGTGCCTCCCGTAGTAATTCCCCCTGTTGTTATGCCCCCTGTAGTAATGTCCCCCTATAGCCATGCCCCCAGTAGTAATGCCCCCCTATAGCCATGCCCCCAATAGCCATGTCCCTTATAGCCATGCCCCCCTATAGCCATGCTCCCAGTAGTAATGCCCCTTATAGCCATGCGCCCTGTAGCCATGCCCCTTATGGCCATGCCCCTTATAGCCATGCCCTAGTAGTAATGCCCCTTATAGCCATGCCCCCATAGTAATGCCCCTTATAGCCATGCCCCCAGTAGTAATGCCCCCCTAAAAAACCATGCCCCCAGTAGTAATGCCCCTTATAGCCATGCCCCCTGTAGTAATGCCCCCCATAGCCATGCCCCCAGTATTAATGCCTGTAGTAGTAATGCCCCTTATAGCCATGCCCCCAGTAAAATGCCCCTTATAGCCATGCCCCCAGTAGTAATGCCCCCTATAGCCATGCCCCCCTATAGCCATGCCCCCAGTAGTAATGCCCCTTATAGCCATGCCCCCAGTAGTAATGCCCCCTTATAGCCATGCCACTTATAGCCATGCCCCCAGTAGTAAATGTCCCCCTATAGCCATGCTCCCAGTAGTAATGCCCCTTATAGCCATGCCCCCAGTAGTAATGCCCCTTATAGCCATGCCCTCAGTAGTAATGCCCGTAGTAGTAATGCCCCCCTATAGCCATGCCCCCAGTAGCAATGCCTCCCTATAGCCATGCCCCCTGTAGCCATGCCCCCAGTGCTGGTGCTTCTGAAAAAAAAAAAATTCAAATCCAAACACAATACTTACCTTAAGCCCCGCTCCTGCGTCCGCTGCTGTCTGGTCCGACAGCGGCTCCACCACGTATCTATGGGAGAGACGTCATTATGTCATGACGTCCCTCCCATAGTGCTCTCTGCCCGAAGCCAGAGGTCAGGAGTGAGCTCTGGCTTTCGGCTGCCGCTGCAGGGAGGGAGCCGGGTGCCTGCTGATAACAAATATCAGCGGGCACCCGGCAAATGCAGCCTCAATGCGGCAGCGGCTAGCAGGGGGGAAAGTGGCGCTGGTTTTTTTTTTTCAGAGATTTTTTTTTTTGCCGCTCTCCTGAGGACTCAGTGGCACCCTCTAGGGGCAGGCACTCCGGGCGACGGCCCTGTTTGCCCGGCCCTAGAACCGCCACTGGTCGGGAGCCTGGCACCCCGATCGTGGACCGCCACGGGGGGGAGGGTTAGGTTAGGGGCTCCCGGAGTGGATTTAGAATTAGGCACCCCCCCGGGAGGGTTAGGGTTAAGCTAGGGGAAGGGGAGGTTGGGGTTAGGCACCCCCAGGGGGAAAGTTAGGGTTAGGCACCCCCCGGGAGGGTTAGGTTTAGGCAGTGGGGAAGGGGGGTTAGGTGTAGGCAACTATAGGGGGGTTTTAGGGTTAGGCACCCCTAAGAGAGGGTTATGGAGGGGGGTTAGGTTAGTTTATTCTTACCTTTAGTGCAGTCGGGATCTTCACTGGTGCCGGTCTTCTGGCATCAGGATTTGAACCGCCGGACATGTGTCATCATACCAATACTGTCCATAAAGGGGTACTGTGTTGTTCATCAAGGGACTGCTGCGTTGTCATGGGGTGCTCTTCCCCAGTGTAAAACAAATAAAAGTTAAATAAAATTAGCATTCTACAAATAATAAAAAATATATATTTTTTCAGGTTTTTTCGTGTGTGCTAGCTACGCTATTATTGTTCGGTGACACTACCGGCCAGACCGCAGTTTATCATCCACATATTGTGACACTGTAAGTCATAGCGCAGTGTGTTATTCTTTTTCATAAAAAATATTGTGGTTGCGCAGTGTGATATTCTTTCTTATTAATAAAAAATATTGTGACCCTGTAAGTGGTAGCGCAATGTTTTACTCATAAAAAATCTTGTGACACTGTAAAGGGGCCTATCCATTAGACAACTTTTTGAACGATCCGACCAATTGTTCAGAAAGTCGAATATTGTGACACTGTAGGTCATTGATACCACTGTGTAATATTTAAAATTGATGCAAATTGATGTGTGTGCTATACCCCACTTAACTCATGTTTGTGAAGAACAATCAGTTGAGAGGAGAGCAAGAACCACATACTAGGGCTGGAGCTGCTGCCAGTGCCACCAGTCATGATGATACTAGTCCATCTACTGTACATCATCTACTAAAGCCAATGCCCAAGGACATACAGGGATTAAGTCAGGGCATCTAAAATCAAAGAAACAATCTTTTATAGTGGTAAAGAAAAAAACATCAAAGGGAAAGTTAGCTGCAGAAAGATATTAAATTGGCAATATGCCTTTCACTACACGAAGTGGCAAGGAAAGGCTAAAGCCTTGGCCTTTATTTATGACTGGGGGTTCTACCTCTTATAATGATGTAAGCCCCTTTCTCTCTAGATTTAAATTATTAAGGTACAGGAAACAACAGTGCGCTCAGAGAGTCACAAATCCCTGAGGAGAGTCTAAGGGGCATATTAAACTGGGTGCAAGGTTTAGCGAGGAAAAAACCTTGTGCCCCTGCGCGCCCAATTTTGGATTACCACACTCCCGGTACCCATGGTATCCAAATAAAAAAAAGTGGCTGCGGGGTTTTCAGCTCTGAAAACCCTGCGCTTCATAAAAAATAAAATAAAAATTCGGCACTTATTTGCCTGGGGGTCTCCGGTGGTGTCTTCACGGATTCCGGTGGCCTTCCCTCTATCTTCTCACTGGAGAGGGGTCTGCTGGGAGTCCCGGGGCTGGTGGGAGGCTCCAGGGGCTGGTGGGAGGGGCAAGGGATACTGGGAGATGTAGTCCTCCCAGCACCCATTCTGGGGGGGCACATAGACACTGGGGGGCCACACACACCAGGGTACAAACACACACACAACACTCATACACACACACACACTTTCTTATACACACTTACAAACACTAACAAACACACACACACTGACATACTCACCCTGCTGCAGAAGACCCGGCTTCCAACCCTGGATGCAGAAGAAGATGCAGAAGACAGTCCTGCAGAAGGTAAGTAATTATGGACTAATTAATGTAATTGGAAACTTGCAATTGCTTAACTAGTCCTGGGGGGGGGTGCCGCTGGGGTGCCAGAGCAAGTCCCGCTGATTTTTCCTAAAATTAATTATTTTAAAACAATCACACTTGCTCTGGAGGTGCGAGAATAAAAAGCTCCCAGTGCTCAAAAAATTAAAAAATCCACACCTAATTGAATAGCAAAAATCCCGCACCTGCAGTAAAAACTTCACAGGTGCAGGATTTTTGATTTTCTCACCCCCAATTGAATATCCCCCTAAGTGTGTTGGCGGGTGCCATGTGTGAGCCTAACCTTTCCAAAACTGTACTCAAAGAGGATCCTACTTCCACCACTTGTACGTCATCTGCAAATGTGGGGATGAGCAGCACAAGTCAACATGCTGACATAGAAATCGAGGATGCTTCTGTGGAAGTGCACCAGGATGAGGAGGATATTTGTGCAGCTGACGCTAATAAGGATGTTGATGATGTTTTTATAGTTTCATACTATATTTATTTCAACTAAAATCACAAATAGGTATACTTGCAAAATATTGTTATGCCATTTTCAGCCTTGATTTGTAGATAGCAACCTGGTGGGCTTGGTTTTTCTTGATCATAACAGCCATGTTTGGTCAGATGCAACTCAAGCACTAATTGGAGAGGCTATTTTGTGATCTCTCCTCCCCTCCCAGCCATAATCCCAGAAGCACAATGATACCAGATGTTTAGTACCAGACTTTAAAAATCCCTCTGCTCCTTCCTTTTTAGAGCTTCTATTTTGTGTGCTGCCACAGACAGCATCTCCTGCATGCCCCTTTCATTAAAAAAAAAAATTACCGGACCGCCACAAGAGCTCAACTGGGGCAAGGACTGATGTGAATGAGTCAAATATTCTTTAAAAATTACTCCCATCCTCCCTCCCTCATAAATTTGCTTTGGGATCCAAAACTTAAATTAAATTTACTATGAATCAACCCTTTCTTTCCCTGCCTTCAACTACATACATACTCCATCTCCCTCAGGCCTTTTGATTAATAAAAACATATTTTTCCTTATGTGCCATGTTTGAAGTTGAACTGCCATGTGTTTGTGCCACCCACTGCTGCCACTTAGCTTAGTCAGCTAGCTAGCTTGGTGCAAATTATGGGCCTAAACTGGATGAAAACAATATTGTGAGCTGTGAGGTGATAAAAATTGACTGGAAATGAGTGGAAATGTTATTGAGGTTAATTATACTGTAGGAATAAAAACAGGCCCAATTTACGGAATATAATTTTAGCTGTTTTTATGATTTTTTAGAAAAAAATACAGATCCAAAGCCAAAACATGCAAGGGTGGTTTTTCCAAAACCAAATTCAGATCCAAAAACACTAAGGAGATATAGATCCAAAACAAAAAACAAAACACGGGGTTCGGCGCACATCCCTAATTCACACATATAAAAACAAAGAATTATGGGCCTGATTCAGACCCACTGGCGAGCGGCTGTCCGTCGTGCGCATGCACGAGACACGACGAGCGAAGGACTTTCCTTCGCTCGTTGTGTCTGATCAAAGGGGGCGTGCTGTCGATGTTGATTGACAGCACGCCCCCTTTGGAGGGCGTGCTGGGGGCGTGCCTGCCAGACGGAGGTGTTCCCAAGGGAATGCCTACCGTCAGAAGCCGGCCCCACTGACATCACTAGTGATGTCAGTGAGAGTGATTTTGGCTCTGATAGAGCCAAAATCACTCCTGGCCTTGCGGTTGAGAAACTCAACCGCAGGCTTCTGCTCGCACTGGCGATGGTCGCGATGGTCAAGACCATCGCGACCATCATCCTGCACGCTCGTATAGGCTGTGGGTGGTGACCCACAGCTATACGAGCGTCCAGGAGGATGCTCCATATTTATGGAGGTGGGCCCTGATTCAGAGCGAGCGCTCTGGTCAGAGCGTCCGGCTCTGAATCAGGGCCTATGTCCATAAAAAACCAATAAAAAAATGTAAAAAGGTTCAGTCCAAATAAACATAAAGGAGCAGATACCAACGTCCCAGGGAGAGATGGAAAAATGCTGGCGATCTCTGTGCTGCAGATCACGGATGAATGGATGGTACATACAGCAAGTCCCCCATTGGTTAATATCCTCCTTCCACGCTTGCGGCTTATCTACGCATTTCGTATATGACAAAGGTATATGACAGTCAAGCTAAGGTTCTGAGGAAACAATTCCTAAGCAACAGATATAATTTAGATATGGTACAAAAAGCAAAAGAAAAGAACAGAAATTTAGAACGAAGTGATGTCCAAAAGTAAAGGAGAAAGGAGTTTTCCTTTTCTTCATTAGCTTATTATGAGCTTTTATGAAGTAAAATAATAATATTTGTGATATGTTGGTAAATAATTATATATCAATTCTGCTACCATGTTAAAGTAAATTCCGCTTCATAGATTATATATTATGTATAATATAATAATTTCCGTATGTTAAGGTAGACATTGTATTTATCGATATATTATCTAGTGACAGTTTGGATACTATGGGGCATATTCAATTGAGCACGAGGTTTAGCGAGGAAAAAACCTCGCGCCCAATTTTGGATTACCGCGGGTATGCACCCTCCTGAAAAAAAAATATACTTACCTGCCCGGGGGTCTCCGCAGCTCCTGGTGGCCTACCCTCCATCTTCTCAACGGAGAGGGGGCTGCTGGGAGTTCTGGGAGCTGCTGGGAGGCTCCAGGGGCACACACATCGGGTGGTCACACACACACACAGCATTCATACACACACACTCACTCATACACACTTACAAACACCACACACACTGACATACTAGACCTGCTGCAGAAGTGTCGGCACCCGACGCTGGATGCAGAAGACAGCACTGCAGAAGGTAAGTAATTATGGACTAATTAAGCTAATTGGAAACCTACAATTGCTTAATTAGTCCTCCTTAGGGGGGGGGGTTGCCACCGGGGTCCCTGAGCGAGTCCTGCTGATCTTTCCTAAAATTAACGATTTTAGAAAAAAATCACACTTGCTTTGGAGGTGCGAGAATAAAAAGCTCCCGGCGCTAAAAAAGGAAAAAATCTGCACCTAATTGAATAGCAAAAATCCTGCAACTGCAGGAAAATCCTTGCAGGTACGGGATTTTTGCTTTTCTCACCCCCAATTGAATATGCCCCTATGTATTAGTGAGATACTACTTGCTGCTATGTATTTTAATTGTGTCCATATGAAGTTTAAGAATTAGTAATTAATAGCTGGTTTTTAGGTATTTTGATTGGTTGTAAATGACCAGGCGATACCGGCTGAAATGTCTGGTCCCATCAACAGTGTGGCACATCTTGAAAGAGGAGAGAGGACTCTCCGAAATGTGTAGAGAGGTTGCAAGCGTGGAAGGAGGATACTAACCAGTGGGGGACTTGCTGCGTGTACCATCCATTCACCCATGATCTGCAGCACGGAGATTGGCAGCAATTTTTCCATCTGCAGATATATCTGTGAATGACATCGTTCACAGACATGTCGCTGACGGGAACACAATGTATTGAATGGCCGACATGTTGGCCAGTGTGTGCCCAGCATTACACTGATCCCACCAGCAATGATCACTACATATCACTCGTTCTTTACAGAAACGACAGTTTGGAAGGATAGAAGTCATGTACAGCAGTGCAGCCAGATGTACAGTACTTTGGGTCTGGCATCATCGACAGTGGTGAAGAGCTCGGGACAAGCTGAGGTTTAGCTTGGTGTGGTTTAGACATTATTATTACACACATACACACAAAGTAGGGTTGACTTGAAATAATTAAGCTCTACATTTCTCAACTGTGAGACGAAGCCACATGCCCACCCCCCTTCAAAAACAAAGGTAACCAGGCATTATTGCACAGAGGATAGAGGTAACCTGTGTCCTTTCAGATGATTAAGAACTACAAGTTCCAATATACTGAAAGTGTACCACTATAATAACAAGAGAGTCACAGCCTTCCTCCATCCTATCCAATTATGCCTAGTAGGCAATTATTGTTTTGATTGGGTGGTAGATGCTGGACTATTTTGGATCAAAAAGTTTTTTTTATGAGGATGGCAGGGAATATTTTGGGTAATTAAAATCTGTTTATGTATAAGTGGAGATGCAGGGCTGGTGCTCCCATTAGGCAGCTTTAGACTGGGTCTACTGATGACCAAGGCTGGGTCTACTGATGACCAAGGCTAATGCAGGTGTGTGTATGTGCAAACAGCCTTAATGTAGTGTTGGTGGTGGTTTTATTGAGTGCTGGCAGGGTGAGGTGTGTGTGGGGAAGTTAAAGGGTGTTGACATATAATGGGGCACAGATGTGTGGCATAAATATATATTGGGGCATGGATGTGTGGCATAATGTATTGGGTGTACAGCTGTTTGGCATATAAAGAATTTGGGGCACATGTGTGGCATATGTACTGTATTAGAGGCGTTGTATAGCATAATTCACAGCTATGTGGCATACAATACATTTGATGCACAGCTGTGTGGCATATGTACTGGAGGCATTGATGTATAGCATAATTATGAATTGGGGATACAGCTGTGTGGCATATAATGAATTTGTGGCACAGTAGTATAGCATATTATGAAGTGAGGGCAGTTTTATGAGGCACAGCATGATTGTGGGGCTTTGCTGTGTGGCATATTAGTTGGGGCATTTCTATACTGCACCAACTGCACCTTTCGCATTATCCCAACTGAGCCCTCCATTTCTTTCTCCACCTTTGAGGTCAACTCTATCCGTCTCTTCTACCCCATTCATCTCCGTGTTGCAGTCATTTACTGTCTCCCAGGCTCCCCCACCCAATTCCTTGACAACTTTGCTACCTGGCTTCCCCACTTCCTCTCTGCTGACCTCCCCTCTATAATCCTTGGTGAATTTAACATCCCTATGGACATTATGAATCCCCTTCTGTCCTCTCTCAGGTATCCACCTGCCTCTCCGCCATCTTTTCCTGGATGTCCGAGCGCTCTCTGAAGCTCAACATGGACAAAACCGAACTCATCATTTTTCCCCCTAATAGAGTCTCCACTCCAACCAGCCTCGCTATCACTGTTGACAACATCATCATCTCCCCTGTCCCCCAACTCCACTGCTTGGGTGTCACCCTTGACTCCACCCTCTCCTTCGCCTCCCACATTCAATCTCTGGCTCAATCCTGTCAGTTCCAGCTACGCAACATCGCTCGCATTAGGCCGTTCCTCTCCCAGAATGCTACCAAACTGATTATTAATTCACTAATCATTTCTCAGCTCGACTACTGCAACCTTTTCTTCACTGGCCTGCCATGTTGTCATCTTGCTCCCCTCCAATCTGTTCTCAATGCTGCAGCTAGACCTATCTTCCTCTCCCGCCGTTCCACTTCTGCTGCTGCCCTCTGCCAAAACCTGCACTGGCTCCCATTCCCCTACAGAATCCTCTTCAAACTCCTCACCTTCACATACAAGGCCCATAATGCTCCCTACATTTCCAACCTCATCTCCTTACATACTCCCTCCCACCTACTCTGGTCTGCCAATGACTGTTACCTCTCCTCCACCCTGGTTACTTCATCTCATGCTTGTATCCAAGATTTTGCCCGTGCAAAATGGATGTCACTGGAATGAGCTCCCTCGCTCGATCAGACTCTCTCCAACCTTGCAGAGCTTCAAACGTGCCCTGAAAACCCACCTGTTCATCAAAGCATACCCTTCCACCACATAACCATGTCGCCAGGTCACTCTCCTTCCTGCCTCAGCCATCTCTAACTTGCCTACTTCCTGCACTCAGGTCCCCATCTACATACTCATGCCTCATGTAATCTGTCTGTTTCCCCTCTCCCCTAGAATGTAAGCTCCTAGGAGCAGGGTCATCCTACAGTACCTTCTGTCTCACAGTCCTCTTCTCAAGCACTTCAATGACAGCCTTCACCTTCCCAGCTGTCTTGTGTATGGAGAATTATGTTGATAATTCTTAATTCTGCTTGGTTTATATTTTTGTTACTGTATTGTAAAGTAAGTTTCTGTGCACCCTGTACTGTATGTATGACGCTGCGGACCACGTGTGGTGCCCTATAAATAAAATGTAATAATAATAAAGTATATTATGAATTTGGTGTGTGGCATATTATTAATTGGCGTCACTAACGTGTGGCATAGTATGTCATAGTATTGGAGGGAGCAGGGGCGGTGGATTAACTGTTGCCTAGAGCACCCAGACACCTTGCACCGGCCCTCTGGAGGTGTGTTTATATCCTTCACTTTAAGTATACTGCATAATGCAATGACCACCATTCATTGATTATCCAGAGCTGATTTCCCATTGAATTGAGAATGAGCCCATGCTTCCTAGCATTGTCCCTGATTTTTTAAATGATATAAGTAATTTCAGAATTATTGCCAGCTCCTATACTGGTCGTCACAGAGACGGTCCCTCTTTTAGAGGAGTGAGGAAAGGGATTATATTGCCCTCCCCACTTCCAAAGGCTATTAGCCTTGCACTCAAACAGTGTGGCATGTGGAGGTCTTACTAAGCTTAGCCAGCCCTGGTTTACTAGCAGACTATGCAAGAATTTTTGGACTACCCCCCCTAATCCGGCTATATCCATAATTATTATTATTAGTAGTATTATTATAACAACGCACATTGCCCCCATGGCAACAAAAACACACACTGTCCTCACAACAAAAGAAACACTCACATAGGCCTCCATGGGAAAAAAAAACACATGTTGCCTCAAGATAAGCACACACATAGGCCTCCGCAGTATAAAAAAACACACACACATACAGTAGGCGGCCACACAGACGACCACAGGAAAAATATCACACACACACACACACACAGGAAACAAATAAAACACATTGTTCCCCACAGGAAAAAGTAAATAAAACACACATTAATTGCCCCAGACCCCCCCACAGAACACTGACCTGACCTGCTGTCATTTTGCTGAAGAAGATGAGAGAGAGGAACTCCCAATCCCTGTTGCCCTCAGCCACAGGAGGACATCCTGCGGTGACTGTCAGTGGCTGCAGAGCTGAGAGCACTGTGTGGGTGGGACGGCAGGCGGTTGCGTGGACTATGATGTCACGCCACCACGTCCCGGTAGGTCATTGCCCGGACCATGTCTGAACCGACCAGACGACTAAGGGCTGCCCCAGCTCGAAGTTAGAACTGGCAGTGCAGCTGGCGCTGCCCGCCATTCTTGATCGATCCAGGGTCGCGAGAGCACTCTGCGCCCCCTACAGGGTGGTGCTCTTGTGTGGCCACATCACTAGAACGGCCCTCAAGCCGGCCATGGTGGCTACTTTCCTCACCTCCGTGATCTCTGCAAACTATGCAAAGGTGTTGTAAGATCCCTGCTCTCTAACCCTTGTTCTTCAAACCTCCAAAACTTCAAATAGTTATATGTCTTTAAACTATATTTGAAGATATTACTGAATATATAGTAAAACATAAGGTAGCTATGTGCAGTGGCGTCACAAGGGGGGTGCGGTGGGTGCGGGCCGCACCGGGTGTCACCCTCCAAGGGGGTGACACCAAAATCCGACTCATCCCCACCCCCCGCTCAGCAGGTCCTGCACTGCAGGGAGACGCCAGGCTGGAGAGGCGCTCTGCCTGCAGCAGCTGCTGAGACAGCTTTTACTTCTGCCGGCTGCCGCTGCGCCTATCACAGTGAGACAGCCAGCGGCAGCCTTCTATACAGTAAGTGCAGCTGAGCTCCTCATGCAGTCCCCTCCATGTGGGGCGGGCGTGCAAGCGCTAGAGGACAGGGGGCTGATTACTGATCAGCCTGGCTGAAGCCGCTGGGGTGGATGGATGGCAGCTGAGCTTCTGCTCCTCGCTGCTGTCTGATAGATCGTCACGCTGGGAACAAGCAGGGACAGTCTACAAAACATTTTTCCAGTGTTCAAGTGTATTCAGACACTATTGATTACACTTGAATACTGACAAGTAGTTTGTACACGGTCCCTGCTTCTTCCCAGCGTGACTCTCTGACCTCTCAGTCAGCGAGGATGAGAAGGAACCGGGAGACAGCAGCAGCCAGCTCAGCGTATACAGTAGGTGTAATGGGATGTAAATAATTCAATGAGGGAGGAGGGGGGGCATTACCTGTCATTGTGTGTGTGTGTTTGTTATGTTAGACCTGTGCCTGCAGGGGCTGTGTTGTCCCTGTCCTTTATTTCCTACTCCATACCCCTAACCATAACCCCTAACCCTCCCTCCCCAATGCCTAAACCTAACCTCCCTCTCCCCGCACCCTAAACCTCCCCCCTAGTGCCTATCTCAACCCCCCCCAGTGCCTAACCCTCCCCCTCTCCATACCCCTAACCATAACCCCTAACCCTCCCTCCCCAGTGCCTAAACCTAACCTCCTCCTCCCTGCACCCTAACCCTCCCCTCCTAGTGCCTAACCCTCCCCTCCTTGTGCCTAACCCTAACCTCCCCCTCCCCGCACCTCCTAACACTCTCTCCTAGCGCCTAACCCTAACCCTCTCACCTCTAGTGCATAACCCTAACCCTCCCCTCCTAGTGTCTAACCCTAACCTCCCCCTCCCCACACCTTAATACTCTCCCCTAGTGCCTATCCCTAATCCTCTCCCCTAGTGCCTAACCCTAACCCTCTCGTCTAGTGCCTAACCCTTTCACCTCTAGTGCATAACCCTATCCCTCCCCACCTAGTGCCTAACCCTCCCCCCTGGTGCCTAAACCTAACCTCCCCTCCCTAAACCTAATGCCAGGTACACACTAGAAGATATGTACATATCGGGCATATCGGCCAGTGTGTACCCGCTATGTCACTGACGAGGGTTGCTCCCACATTTCGTCAGCGACATTGCCCATCAGACCTAGGGGGATGATATACTTATTCAATGGGGGAGGGTGTATTTGTTTTTAACTTGGGGAGGTAATACTGTCTATGCTGGGGATGGTGATTAATGTATGTGCGTGGGTATAATTATTGTGTTTCTGTGTGTATAAGGGGTGTATTCATATTATGTGTTATATGTGGGTCAATGATGGTCTCTGCATTATCTGGCATTCACTGTGACTCTCTACATTATCTGGCGGTTACTACGACGCTCTCTGTATTATCTGGCGGTCACTGCAATCTACGGGGCACCACTATTGGGGGCATTGTGTAAGTGTGATTGCTGGACTGGTATTTGGGGAGAGTTCGTGGAGCTGCATATCAATTATTTTTTTTTGGAGGGGGGGGTGTCACCATGAGTTATAGCACCGGGTGACACCAGCCCTAGTGACGCCTCTGGCTATGTGTTAAATTGTAAAAGTTGTTTTAATTATAGTGATTTTGTCTCTAAATACTATTATACTGCTGTTGTCCACTTGATGGAGCTCTAGTCCCTTTTAGACAGAGTCAGTCACTTATTTTGTGAAGAAATCTATGCTAAATTTTCACATTTTCCCTCTCCCTTTTTCAGGCTATCTGTGCTGGGTAACAACCCTTATTCTACTGATGTATATTTCTTTTAACACTTTTCATATACTATTAATACTTGTTAATCTATTGTACTTATAGTGTGTACCAATGCATGACAAATATGGAACAGAGGGTCTGATTCAGACTTGCTCGCTAGGATGCGTTCGCACACAGCCAGCCGAGTGTTCGCATTCTGCGCATGCATATGCATCGCAATGCTCGTACGCGAACCAGTGCGAGCGATTGGGAAGCGTTCACTCGCTGCGCATAGACTGCCTGGCAGATTGAGTGACAGGAGGAGCTTTTTGTGGGTGGTGACAGGGGCTGGCCGCTAGAAACGGGGGAGTGGAGATGCGAATGCAGGCGCGCCTGAGCGTCTTAACGCCATTCCAGAGGTGTGCATAATTAAGAGGCAGCGTCATAGTACACATCACTTGGCTGAAATCTACACTAAACCGCTCGCAGTGCTTGTGGCAGGGTATGGTCAACCACAACTGCTGCGATCGCATCTTATGGTACTCGATGTTACCGATGGTTGCATGACGTGTGCAAGTGGGTGTCTTAAGACAGGCTGGTAGGCGTCTGCATACACAATGCGATCACACACTGAGACATAGTGGGCGTGTTAATGCCTTGCCGTGCAATCGCCTGCCTTGCCGAATTTGCATCTAGCAAGCGGGTTTGAATCAGGTCCAGAGTGTTCTAAAAAGTTAAACCTTTTTAACATATTAATCCAAAAGATAATGGACCTCATTCAGAGCCGCTCGCAAAATGCGAGCGCTCGCTCTGAATGAGGGCGGCCGCATCTTAAAAATTATCCAGCCTCCTGGCCGCTCATCGAGCGACCAAGATGATGGTCGCGATGATCTTGACCATCGGGGCTTGCGACGAGACCCTTGAGGTTGGGTCTCGGCTGCCGCAAGCCCCAGAGAGCTTTCAGCTCTAATAGAGACGGAAGCTCTCCCACTGACATCACTGGTGATGTCAGTGCGGCCGCCCACAAATGGCAAGCGTTCGCTTGGGAACGCCTCCGTTTGTGAAACCACCCCCCCGCCACGCCTACAAAATGGGGTGAGCTGTCGATCAACATCGACAGCCGCCCCTTTTGTAGTGAACCCCGGAGCAAGAGAATTTATCTCTCACTCCGGGGCTTGCGGCAGCTGAACGTGCGCACAGCCAAACATCGTCCCGCTTGCGAGCGCTCAGGCGTTTGCGAGCGGGTCTGAACGAGGTCCACAGTTTGCATGCTACCTTTTTTTCTCATTTTTTTTTAAATTAACAACAGAAAGAGATAAGAAATTCATATAGTTTGTATATAAATATATATCCATTTACACAGTCCCAGATTAATATTTTCTGCAACTGTTAGCCACATTGTGTGGAAACCCCCATCTATTTCCTGATGAAAGGATCAAGCCACAAGCAAGCAATTGGTACGAAATACCAGCGGCTCAATAGCTGCCAGTTCCAATACCACTTAGGTTTTTTTAAACAAATAAATAACTTGTACTATCAATTTTGGGGTACATGAAAATGGGTGCAAGCATATATTTACGTCCCTAAAGTAATTTTTTTAAATTCTTCAAAAATGCACCTGCAGCTATCACCCGCATTCTAGAAAACACCTGCCACATACTTGGGAACCCCCTGTGAATAAATTTCGCTAGTTTAAAACTTTGTTCCCCTATATTTTTTTTCACCCCAAAATTAAAGTACATTTTTTGGGGTGTCCTGAGGATTTAAAAAAATATTTTTTACATGGATTACTTTTAGGGGACCCCCAGGGCTGCAGGCTATTTTTTTTTAAGCCTGCATCCCTAAACCCCGATTCTGCACTTTTTTTCACCATGTATTACATGGAGAAAACTTATCCCTGTTTTTTAACAAAGACTTTTCGCACCTGCGAAAAGTCTTTGAAATTGAATACAGGGATAATTGAAACAAGCGAAAATGACATCATCGGCGATAAATTATCTCCGATAACCCGTTTTCGCCTGAAATTGAATACAGCCCTTTGACTCTATGGAACTCGTTGCCTCGCACAGTTCGATAGTCCTTTACGCTAGAAGCCTACAAAAACAGACTCAAGACTCACCTATTTACTCACACATTTTACTAATGTCCCTTTAGTTCCCAAAAAAATACACCCCAAATACTTAGTTATCTTTTCTGTTAAGCTTATTTTTTTATCTCATGTTTTTTTATTGTTCAAATGTCCCTATTGGGGGAAAGTGCCATGTAAATAACATTATTATTATAATTCGATGCTATGGTGACTGATACTGTTGTTGTAACCTTATGATCACAGCATGTCACATGTGTGCCCTATGCCCTGACAGATCTATCTATAATCATAAACACTGTGTTATCTATATAATAAGCGAGAAAGCATGTTTGTCTGTCTGTCCATCTTTTTGTCCTTTATGCACGGCCAGAGTTTTGGACCTAGCTTCACCATATTTGTCATGGTGGTGCAGTTTGACCAGGATTAGGTTTTTGCCTAGGTTTGAACTTCATCAGGGCTACATAGTGTCACACAATCACTAAAAATGGGGACACTCTTAAATTACTCAAGTTCCAGGGCTAGCTCCAGTGGAAATTAGCAGTCTGCCAAAACCTCAGAGAAAGCTACAAAAGTATCCTTTAACCTCTGAGCAAACTTGATGACTCATGCAAGTTCATATTTAGGACCATATTCATTAGCCGCAGAAAGTCAGAAAGGTTTCGCCTATCCGACTTTTTGCCTCCTTCGCCTGTTTCAGAGGCAGAATCTCTCCATGCGCATCCCCGCTATCCACCTAATTCAATCCGGAAATAGGCAAAAATGGGAATCGGTGGAAAGTGCAGGAGGAATGGGGGAATCACTCTGTACCCCAGGAAAAGATGGGCTGACATAGGAAATCATTAAGGATGTGTACTAATAGCCCTAATTGAACTATTTAGGGTACTTAACTGGTGTTAATTGCTTACTATTAACGTCTTTGGAAAAGTGGTAAAGAATGGCATAAAGAAGTTTTTTGTAAAAATAAGTAGTGCAGTCAAATTTGGGGTACTTGAAAATGGGTGCTAGTATATAATTTGTGTCTCTAAAGTGAACTTTTGAAAATGTGAAAAAACCACCCTCATACATACACCTGCAATCCTAAAAACACTTGACACTTGACCCCAAGAAGTCTATTTTGCTAGTTTTTATAGTTGTCCCCACACTTTTTACTTATTTGCCCCAAAAATGACATGTCTTTCTTTGGGTGTTCTAAGGTAATTTTTGGGGGGCTGTTTTGTCCTTTGGGGGGCTGTCCCAAGAGTTCTGAGTTGTTTCCCCATGTTTGTACCCCAAAAATAAAGATTATGCATCTGCTATTCATTGGATATACTTTTCCGCCTATTACAATTACAATGCATTAAGTTTCCGCTTAGGCAGAATCGTCCTGGAATTGAATATGGAGATACGTTTTCACTGATTTGATACTTTCAAAGTATCTCCAAACGGCACTTTTCGCCTCGAATTGAATCCGGCCCTAAAGAAGCTAGTAGTTAGAACCTTGTAAACTTGTGGGCCACATTGCAAGATCTTAAAAGCCCCCCCCCCAGAGGCAGGGGCGTACTTATAATGGGCGCGGGGGGCCCACACCGCACACCCTGCACCCATATTCATATTTGTGTATATTTACATTTCCGCCGTCTTCAGAGCATGAGCCTGAATCTAACGTGCTCATTGCACGGTCAGAGGGGAGGGGGCCCAAACACCCCTGCCCAGAGGTAAAAAAAAACCCACATTTGCCCTCACACAGAGGGCCTGATTCAGACCACCCACAGCTCTAGCGAGCGGCCAGGAAGATGGTCGCGATGGTCAAGACCATTGCGACCATCGGGCTTGCGACGAGACCCTTGTGGTAGGGTCTCGTTGCCGCAAGCCCTGGAGTGCTTTTGGCTTTATCAGAGCTGAAAGCACTCCCACTGACATCACTTGTGATGTCAGTGGGGCCGGCCCCAGACGGTAGGTGTTCCCATGGGAACGCCTCCGTCTGGCCAGCCGCGCCCCTGGCACACCCACCAAAGGGGGCGTGCTGTCACTCAACATCGACAGAATGCCCCCTTTGTAGCGAGACCCGGAGCGACGGTTTGCCCGTCGCTATCTGGGTCTCGCGCATGCGCATGACGGAGCCGCCTCCGTCATGCGCATGCGCACCCTAGCCAACATCGACCCGCTTGCGAGCACTCAGTGCTCACGAGCGGGTCTGAATCAGGCCCAGAGCCCATTCATGATATACCATACAGCAGTACCCCTTATACACATTATGCCACACAATAGTAGTGCCCTTTTTACATAATGCCAAACAATAATGCTCCTTACACTACACAGTAAGGCCCCTTACACATTATACCACACAGTAATGCCCTTTACAGATTATGCTAGCGTTCACGCTAGGCTTGTATCGCGGGGCGCCGCGCCCCGCCCCTTTTTTTAATAGGCAAAAGCGCCCGGCCCCTTTTATCGCTCCCCAGCGCCCTGCTGCCCTGCTGTTCTCTTACCTTGTTTGCCGCGCCCCGCCGCGCCGCGCTGACAGGCTGCTGAGCTGTCACAGCTCACATAGCTGTCAGCTATCTCCGGCTGCCGCTCGCTCCCCGTGCGCATGGTGCGTCGCTGATTGGACGCTGTAGTATCTGGGGAGAGACAGGAGGGCTGGGTTTGCCTCTCCCGCCGAAGCAAGCCCAGCCCTCCTGTCTTATTGAAATTATTAAAGGAGACCTCACCCTTTTGGTGGCCATTCTCGGATCAGCTCCGCAGCGGCATGAGCAGTTCAGCTAAAGCTGCTGCTTCACTCAACGGACCAGGCACTTTTATCCAGGGGTTAATACTAAGTTATGTAGGTATACCTTAAAATTTAGTGCTGCCATGAGCACTAGGTTTACTATATAAAGTGCCCGGTGCCCCCTTATCTTTAATATGCTCCTTGTGCCCCCTTATGTTTAATATGGGCCTTGCCCCCCCATATTTTTAATATGTGCCTTGTCCCCCCTTATTTTTAATATGTACCTTGTGACAAGGCACATATTAAAGATAAGGGGGACAAGGCACATATTAAAAATATGGGGGGACAAGGAGCATATTAAACATAAGGGGGCACAAGGAGCATATTAAAGATAAGGGAGGACAAGGCACATTAAAAATAAGGAGGCACATATTAAAAATAAGGGGTGACGAGGCACATATTAAAAATAAGGGGTGACAAGCTGTCTCCCCTTATTTTTAATATGTGCCTTGTGCCTCCTTATTTTTAATATGTGCCTTGTCCCCCCTTATCTTTAGTATGTGCCTTGTGCCTCCTTATTTTTAATATTTGCCTTGTGCCCCCTAATTTTTAATATGTGCCTTGTGCCTCCTTATGTTTAATATGTGCCTTGTCCCTACTTATTTTTAATATGTGCCTTATGACGTGGCACATATTAAAAATAAGGGAGGTCAAGGCAAATATTAAAAATAAGGAGGCACAAGGCACATATTAAACATAAGGAGGCACAAAGCACACACTAAAGATAAGGGGGGACAAGGCACATATTTAAAATAATGGGTGACATGGCACTTATTAAAAATAAGGGGGGACAAGTTGTCTCCTCTTATTTTTTATATGTGCCCTGTGCCTCCTTATTTTAATATGTGCCTTGTGCTTCCTTATTTTTAATAAGTGCCTTGTGCCCCCTTTCTATAGTGTGTGCCTTGTGCCTCCTTATGTTTAATGTGTGTCTTGTCCCCACTTATTTTTAATATGTGCCACGTCATAAGGCACATATTAAAAATAATGGAGGACAAGGTACATATTAAAAATTAGGGGGCATAAGGCAAATATTAAAAATAGGGAGGCACAAGGCACATATTAAAAATAAGGGGTGACATGGCACTTATTAAAATTAAGGGGGGACAAGTTGTCTCCCCTTATTTTTTATATGTGCCCTGTGCCTCCTTATTTTAATATGTGCCTTGTGCTTCCTTATTTTTAATATGTGCCTTGTGCCCCCTTATCTATAGTGTGTGCCTTGTGCCTCCTTATGTTTAATGTGTGCCTTGTCCCCACTTATTTTTAATATGTGCCACGTCATAAGGCACATATTAAAAATAAGGGAGGACAAGGCACATATTAAAAATTAGGTGGCACAAGGCAAATATTAACAAATAAGGAGGCACAAGGCACATATTAAACATAAGGAGGCACAAAGCACACACTAAAGATAAGGGGGAACAAGGCACATTTAAAATAAGGGGTGACATGGCACTTATTAAAAATAAGGGGGGACAAGTTGTCCCCCCTTATCTTTAGTATGTGCCTTGTGCCTCCTTATGTTTAATATGTGCCTTGTCCCCACTTATTTTTAATATGTGCCTTGTCCTCCCTTATTTTTAATTTGTGCCTTATGACGTGGCACATATTAAAAATAAGGGAGGACAAGGCACATATTAAAAATAAGGGGGCACAAGGCACATATTAAAAATAAGGAGGCACAAGGCACATATTAAAAATAAGGGGTGACATGGCACTTATTAAAAATAAGGGGGGACAAGTTGTCTCCCCTTATTTTTTATATGTGCCCTGTGCCTCCTTATTTTAATATGTGCCTTGTGCTTCCTTATTTTTAATATGTGCCTTGTGCCCCTTTATCTATAGTGTGTGACTTGTGCCTCCTTATGTTTAATATGTGCCTTGTCCCCACTTATTTTTAATATGCGCCACGTCATAAGGCACATATTAAAAATAAGGGAGGACAAGGCACATATTAAAAATTAGGTGGCACAAGGCAAATATTAAAAATAAGGAGGCACAAGGCACATATTAAACATAAGGAGGCACAAAGCACACACTAAAGATAAGGGGGGACAAGGCACATATTTAAAATAAGGGGTGACATGGCACTTATTAAAAATAAGG
Organism: Taudactylus pleione; assembly: GCA_031769625.1. Lineage (NCBI taxonomy): Eukaryota > Metazoa > Chordata > Amphibia > Anura > Myobatrachidae > Taudactylus > Taudactylus pleione. The sequence goes on along the minus strand of JAUIMM010000350.1, from coordinate 5,587,630 downwards.
GGGGACAAGTTGTCCCCCCTTATCTTTAGTATGTGCCTTGTGCCTCCTTATGTTTAATATGTGCCTTGTCCCCACTTATTTTTAATATGTGCCTTGTCCTCCCTTATTTTTAATATGTGCCTTATGACGTGGCACATATTAAAAATAAGGGAGGACAAGGCACATATTAAAAATAAGGGGGCACAAGGCACATATTAAAAATAGGGAGGCACAAGGCACATATTAAAAATATGGGGCGACATGGCACTTATTAAAAATAAGGGGGGACAAGTTGTCTCCCCTTATTTTTTATATGTGCCCTGTGCCTCCTTATTTTAATATGTGCCTTGTGCTACCTTATTTTTAATATGTGCCTTGTGCCCCCTTATCTATAGTGTGTGCCTTGTGCCTCCTTATGTTTAATGTGTGCCTTGTCCCCACTTATTTTTAATATGTGCCACGTCATAAGGCACATATTAAAAATAAGGGAGGACAAGGCACATATTAAAAGTTAGGGGGCACAAGGCAAATATTAAAAATAGGGAGGCACAAGGCACATATTAAAAAATAAGGGGTGACATGGCACGTATTAAAAATAAGGGGGGAAAAGTTGTCTCCCCTTATTTTTTATATGTGCCCTGTGCCTCCTTATGTTTAATTTGTGCCTCCTTATTTTTAATATTTGCCTTGTGCCCCCTAATTTTTAATATGTGCCTTGTCCTCCCTTATTTTTAATATGTGCCTTATGACGTGGCACATATTAAAAATAAGTGGGGACAAGGCACACATTAAACATAAGGAGGCACAAGGTACACACTATAGATAAGGGGGCACAAGGCACATTTTAAAAATAAGGGGTGACAAGTTATTCCCCCTTATTTTTAATATGTGCTTTGTGCCTCCTTATCTTTAGTATGTACCTTGTGCCTCCTTATCTTTAATATGTGCCTTGTGCCTCCTTGTTTCAAATATGTACCTTGTGCCTCCTTATCTTTAATATGTGCCTTGTGCCTCCTTGTTTCAAATATGTGCCTTGTGCCTCCTTGTTGCAAATATGTGCCTTGTGCCTCCTTGTTGCAAATATGTGCCTTGTGCCTCCTTGTTTCAATTATGTGCCTTGTGCCTCCTTGTTGCAAATATGTGCCTTGTGCCTCCTTGTTTCAATTATGTGCCTTGTGCCTCCTTGTTTTAAATATGTGCCTTGTGCCTCCTTATTTTTAATGTGTGCCTTGTCCTCCCTTATTTTTAATATGTGCCTTATGACGTGGCACATATTAAAAATAAGGGAGGACAAGTCACATATTAAACATAAGGAGGCACAAGGCACACACTAAAGATAAGGGGGACAAGGCTCATTTTAAAAATAAGAGGTGACATGGCACTTATTAAAAATTAGGGGGGACAAGTTATTCCCCCTTATTTTTAATATGTGCTTTGTGCCTCCTTGTTTCAAATATGTGCCTTGTGCCTCCTTGTTTCAATTATGTGCCTTGTGCCTCCTTGTTGCAAATATGTGCCTTGTGCCTCCTTGTTTCAATTATGTGCCTTGTGCCTCCTTGTTTTAAATATGTGCCTTGTGCCTCCTTATTTTTAATATGTGCTTTGTGCCTCCTTTTCTTTAGTATGTGCCTTGTGCCTCCTTATTTTTAATATGTGCTTTGTGCCTCCTTATCTTTAGTATGTGCCTTGTGCCTCCTTGTTTTAAATATGTGCCTTGTGCCTCCTTATTTTTAATATGTGCCTTGTCCTCCCTTATTTTTAATATGTGCCTTATGACGTGGCACATATTAAAAATAAGGGAGGACAAGTCACATATTAAACATAAGGAGGCACACACTAAAGATAAGGGGGACAAGGCTCATTTTAAAAATAAGGGGTGACATGGCACTTATTAAAAATTAGGGGGGACAAGTTATTCTCCCTTATTTTTAATATGTGCTTTGTGCCTCCTTGTTTCAAATATGTGCCTTGTGCCTCCTTGTTTCAATTATGTGCCTTGTGCCTCCTTGTTGCAAATATGTGCCTTGTGCCTCCTTGTTTCAATTATGTGCCTTGTGCCTCCTTGTTGCAAATATGTGCCTTGTGCCTCCTTATTTTTAATATGTGCTTTGTGCCTCCTTATCTTTAGTATGTGCCTTGTGCCTCCTTGTTTTAAATATGTGCCTTGTGCCTCCTTGTTTCAAATATGTGCCTTGTGCCTCCTTGTTTCAATTATGTGCCTTGTGCCTCCTTGTTTTAAATATGTGCCTTGTGCCTCCTTATCTTTAGTATGTGCCTTGTGCCTCCTTATCTTTAGTATGTGCCTTGTGCCTCCTTATTTTTAATATGTGCATTGTGCCCCCTTATCTTTAATATGTGCCATCCTTATTTTTAGTATGTGCCTTTATATTTTAATATGTGCCTTGTGCCTCCTTATTTTTAATATGTGCTTTGTGCCTCCTTATGTTTAATATGTGACTTGTCCCCCCTTATTTTTAATATGTGCCTTCTCACAAGGCACATATTAAAAATATGGGGGGACAAGGCACACACTAAAAATAAGGGGGGACAAGTTGTCCCCCTTATTTTTAATATGTGCTTTATGCCTCCTTGGGCTCGATTCTATTCAGCGCAATGTAAATAGCTCTGGGAGTGAGCTCCCGGAGCTATTCAATACACCGCGCTGACAAGTCCGACTAATGATTTCTTCTCTCATCCCTCCGGGGATGAGAGAAGAAATCCGACAAAAGTCCCGGCGCGAGGCTGTTTTCTGTCCTTCACGCCTGGAAAACAGCCTCATGCCGGGAAGTTAGGTTGGGGAATGCCCGTTATCGCGCCTAAACACCCTGTTTAAGGTGCGATAACGAGCCTTCCCCGACCTAACAGCGTGATGAATTGAATAGCTTCGGGAGCTATCTCCCGGCGCTATTTACATCGCGCTGAATTGAATCGTGCCCCTTGTTTTAAATATGTGCCTTCTGCCTCCTTGCTTTAATTATGTGCCTTGTGCCTCCTTGTTTTAAATATGTGCCTTGTGCCCCCTTATCTTTAGTATGTGCCTTGTCCCCCCTAATTTTTAAAATGTGCCTTGTGCCTTCTTATATTTAATTTTGTATAATTACATTTTTATTTTTGGTTGCTATGGGCAACATCAGTTCTAAAACTCACTTCTAAATACTCTCACTTTAGTAAATTTACCCCCTAGGGTTAACTTTTGTCAAGAGCAAACTAGGGCCCTGATTCAGAGCCGAACGCTATGACAGAACGCTCGCTCTGAATCAGGGCCTTCCATCTTGATTTTTAGAGCGGCTTCCTCGCCGTTCGTATAGCTGTGGGTGACCACCCACAGCTATAGCGAGCGGCCAGGAAGATGGTCACAATGGTCAAGACAATCGCGACCATTGGGCTTGCGACGAGACCCTTGTGGTAGGGTCTCGTTGCCGCAAGCCCTAGAGTGCTGTCGGCTCAAACAGAGCCGAAAAGCACTCCCACTGTCATCACTTGTGATGTCAGTGGGCCCGGCCCCAGACGGTAGGCGTTCACATGGGACCCACCAAAGGGGGCGTGCTGTCACTCAACATCGACAGCATGCCCCCTTCGGTACTAGGCCAGGATTGATGGTTTGCCTGCTGCTATTCGGGGCTCGGGCATGCGCACTGGGCCAACATCGACCTGCTTGCGAGTGTTCAGCGCTCGCGAGTGGGTCTGAATCAGGCCCTAAATTTCTGGTTTGCTGGAGGCCAAACCGTAGTGCCAGTTTATATAAACTCCAGACATTAGGGCCAATATTCCAAAACTGTGCAGTGAATTAATATGTAATGTTAACCATTACATCATCCATGCTCGCCAAATTATTTGATGATCGATACATCATGCTATTAATGATTTGATCAACTGTTAAGTCAAGACAGCATGAAAAATTATGACATAACTAGTTTTATAAATTTCTCTTCTTTTTTTTGCACCTTGTTTAGTCATGAATGATTTATGAATTGTGGGCCAATAATGATTATGTTCAAAACTTCTGTATGTTATAATTGGAACACCTGGCCATAATCCTCTTTTAATCAGACAAAATAAATTCTCATTTGTTTATTTTAAAATTAATCCCTATTTTTTTTTTTTAATTTTTGTAGGAAACATTTTTAAAATTGTTAATTGTGAAACAATCCTTTCACATAATCCTGTTGAGAGCAAAAGTACGCAGGCGTTTCTGCATACAAGTTTCTGAATGTGAGAATTACATCTGACCTCCTGGCGCTCCTCGGGCTTCACACCATAAGATCCAAAGCAGCGGCTCCTGGCTCCAACTACTTCTCTCCACAGCTGGGCTCCACGCAGTCTCCTCAACTCGTCTAAGGTGAGTACCAGGCGTGTACTGTGTCAGTGGTCAGTTGTTCACAGGGTTAGGGCTCAAGGTGTGTTGAGCTGTTTTATTTTTTATTCTACACAAGGCGCAACTCCTATTCTCACCTGTACACCATCACGTTTACCAACCAATTGAACTGGCACTTCCGCCCTTGCATCTCTGACCTCCTGGCGCTCCTCGGGCTTCACACCATAAGATCCAAAGCAGCGGCTCCTGGCTCCAACTACTTCTCTCCACAGCTGGGCTCCACGCAGTCTCCTCAACTCGTCTAAGGTGAGTACCAGGCGTGTACTGTGTCAGTGGTCAGTTGTTCTCAGGGTTAGGGCTCAGGGTGTGTTGAGCTGTTTTATTTTTTATTCTACACAAGGCGCAACTCCTATTCTCACCTGTACACCATCACGTTTACCAACCAATTGAACTGGCACTTCCGCCCTTGCATCTCTGACCTCCTGGCGCTCCTCGGGCTTCACACCATAAGATCCAAAGCAGCGGCTCCTGGCTCCAACTACTTCTCTCCACAGCTGGGCTCCATGCAGTCTCCTCAACTCGTCTAAGGTGAGTACCAGGCGTGTACTGTGTCAGTGGTCAGTTGTTCTCAGGGTTAGGGCTCAGGGTGTGTTGAGCTGTTTTATTTTTTATTCTACACTAGGCGCAACTCCTATTCTCACCTGTACACCATCACGTTTACCAACCAATTGAACTGGCACTTCCGCCCTTGCATCTCTGCCCTCCTGGCGCTCCTCGGGCTTCACACCATAAGATCCAAAGCAGCGGCTCCTGGCTCCAACTACTTCTCTCCACAGTTGGGCTCCACGCAGTCTCCTCAACTCGTCTAAGGTGAGTACCAGGCGTGTACTGTGTCAGTGGTCAGTTGTTCTCAAGGTTAGCGGTCAGGGTGTATCCTAAAACTCTCTTCCCCATCTCCTTTACAGTAGAAAACATGCCTACTGTTAAAAGAAAACTTAAGGAACATAAAAAAAAAACCAATGAAATAGGACGGAAATGTTTGAAAATAAGTGATATGTTTTCAGGAATAAAGGTAAGAACACAGATTTTCGACACTACTAAACTTACTATATTTTAAAAGCTCTGTAAATGATTTCATGCTGAAATCAGAAAATAAGTAATCATCATTAATATATATATTAATTGCAGAAAACAAATGCAGCAGAGCCAGATCCTGTACCCAGCACCTCTGCAAACGCAGATGATGAAATCATTTCCACATCAAATTCATTGACCACAGTAAACACAAATATCAATCTGAATGATCCCATATTGATTTCATGTGAAATCAATGAAAATGAGGATAATATAGATCCAGATGTGCCTTCTCAATCCACAGTTTTATTGGCCAACTGTGTACAGAATTTAGAGAACGACTCTTTGGTTGAGCTATTAGAAGAACGGTGCTCTTTTAGTGATGACACAGACACAATAAATGACCTTGTGGACAGCACTTCTCAAAAAAAACAAAAAAAAACAAAGTTGGATACCAAAAAAAATGGAAAAAAACATTCCCATGGCTTCTTTGTAAAAAAATTGGTGACAGAGAGAGTTTAATCTGCCAACTGTGCTCCAAACACCTAAGTAATGATAACAAATACAATAAATCTCCATGGATGAATAATGGTATGTGCACAGTAAGGCTTGACAAAATCAAGGGGCACTCTGTTTCTGAAATGCATAAAGTGGCAATGCAAACAGAAATGATGCCTTTAAGTGCAGAAGCCTCACAGAACCGAAAAAATAGACCAGAGTCTGAAGAATTTAAAGCTGTTGAATATGCTATGAAGTGTCTGGAGTTTCTTATTGAACATAATATACCACATACAACTATTTTTAAACCATTTATTGAATTTTGCATTGAAGAGTTAAAATCTCCTGTTTTAGCTCCCCTTAAAAAAGCTAAAAATGCATTATACACAAGCTACCAAACAGTTAATGAATTTGTTAACTCAATGGCCAGTGTTCAAAAACAGCAAGTTATGATGTCTTTACAGAAGAGCCCATCCTATTCAATAATGATTGATGAAACCACAGACGTCAGCAACAGAAAGCACTTGGCTACTGCTGCAAAATATATTAAAGACGGAGAAGTTACAGTGTCCTTTATTTGCGATACTGAAATTCCAGATGGAAAATCTGAAACTATTTTCAATGCTCTTTCACAGACTGTAGAAGAATGTGGAGGGTATGAGAAATTAGTTGGATTTGGAAGTGATGGTGCCAGTTCAATGGTTGGTAAACGTGATGGTGTAGCTGCCAAAATAAAGACCAAAAATGATAAGGTTATTTCAATCCATTGTCATAACCACCGTTTAGCTCTTGCAACTAAGAATACCTTTGAGTCTTTGGAACCATTTGTCAAAATGGACAAGGTATTAACCAGTATTTACAAATATTACAAATACAGCTCTGTCAGAAGCAGTAGCTTGGCTGAAATACAAAAAGTATTTAGTAAATGCAAAGGTACCAAAATAAAAAAGGCGAGCCACACAAGATGGCTATCACATGAAAATGCAATTAATTCAATACGAATTAATTATCAATCTATCATTGTGGATTTAGAAAATGCGGTTGTAAGTGGACAGTCAAAGACTGCAACGGTTTTGAATGGTCCAAATGCAGAAGGACTTCTGAAACATTTAAAACATTTTCTTTTTTTTCAACTTATTCATTTCCTGTGTGACGTCCTGAGCCTACTTTCTAAACTTGTGTTGATTTTTGAAAGACGAGATGTCGATCTAGCTACCATACATAGCAATGTTTCCACTACACTTGCTGCTTTAAAAAATTTAAAACGGAAGCCTGGGGGTCAGTTTTGTCGGAACCTTGAAAATAATGCAAGAAAAATTGGAATTGCGGCTCCTATATCGGCACCAAACTGTAATTTTGAGGAGCATGCAAAAAGTTTCATAGATCTCATGGTTGAAAATATTTCTGAGAGGATGCAGAATGTTTCTACACTTAATTTGTTAAGTGTCTTAGATATGAGACATCTTAATATTGGAGAAGGTGTTGGTTTTTATGGTGTGGCTGAGATGGCACAGCTTGCAGAATTTTATCACTTGGATGAAGACCTTTTATTATCAGAATGGGAAGATTTTAAGTCTGTGTTCCTGGAAAATAAAGACGACAATTCTGATGATGAAAGATTATCCATGGTCAACCTGTACAATACTTTGGACAAATCTGAAGACACAGTTGGAGTAGCATTTCCTCACATCCAGAATCTTGTTGGAATTGGCTGTGTTCTTCCACTCTCAACTGCAGAAATAGAAAGGACTTTTTCACAAGTGAAGTTGATCTTAACTGAACACAGAAATCGTCTCAAGGTGGAAAATGTGAACAGTTTATTAGCCATAAAGCTGAATGGCAAGGTAAACTTGAGAGAGGCTGTGAGGCACTGGATGAAAAAAAAAAAGAAGAATCTTTTCTTCTACCCAGTCAACGCTGGCCACCCACCACACTATATCACCAGAAACGCCTAAAATCTAGATTTCCTGCTAAAAGCGAACACAGTGTATCTGACCTGACCCACCCAAGCTACAAGGAGCCCAGCCTGTGGAGACTGCCATTTTCATGTTTACACTGGTGAGTATTGAGACAAAAAGTGGGGGGAAATTGCTAGATGGAGGATGTATGGGCCTAAATATGTCCTGAAATCATGTTATCAGAGTCCTTTTTGCACTTACTTCTTGATTCTTCAAAGCACACCTTCATTTTATGTGAAAGAATTATGAACAAAAAAGATCATGATCTTCTCAAAAGAATAAGCTGTGCTTTGAGGAACTGTGAATCGAGTACAAAAGGACTCTGGTAATATGCATTGAGTTAATGTATGATTCTCTTTTTCAGCTTTTGCGTTGCCCATACAAGGGAAATAATGCCAGTGACACGGAGACATCCAGCTGACCCTGGATAAAGAGTTGGACCCTTCTGTGATAGACAGCTATCACTTCCTCTGCACTACAGATCCCATGCTGCAACATACTGTAGGACATTAGATGAGCAGCACAAACTACATGGAGATGGTGCTATTGCTTTATTTTGAAGAAAATTGTTAGTGGTACAGTAAGTAAAACTACATTGGTAATTTAAATCTCTAAATTATATCCTTTTATTATTGTATGCAAGTCTTCACTTTCAAAAACATGTGTGCTTTAAAATCAGTGAGCATTAAAAGCAAAAGGATTGAAAGAATAAGCATCCGGGTGTCTTTGTATAAAATTTGGTATGTCAACACTTTCTGTTTAAGCATTATGTACAAAACGTTACCTTTGTCATTTAAAAGTGCCCTCCAGACTGAAAAATGTGCCCTCCCGACTGAAAAATGTGCCCTCCTCGGTAGTCTGCACCCTGCCCTAAAAAAATCCTAGAATGAACACTATATGCATAGTAGTAGTAGTGCCCCTTACACATTATGCCCCTCCCCAGCAACTCACCTCCCCATGTACCTCCAGCAGCCTTTTGCCTCCCCCTGTGTGCCATCAGCAGCCAGCAGGTGTGGATTTGGGGCCGGGCCGCCAGCTAATTACAGCTGGCACACAGGCAAGCAGCAGCAGACATTGACAGACATCACCGGCGCAATCTGAATCTGGTGCCGGTAGCGAGCCAATCAGAGCTCGCGGAGCGGCAGCCCATCAGGAGCCGCCACTGATGATTGGCTACTAGTCCGCAAGCTCTGATTGCCCCGCAACTGACGGCACTGGCTCTCCATGACTGCCTGCCAGTGTGCCAGCTGTATCAGCTGACGGGCCGGCACCAAATCAACATTGCTGACACCCGGGCACCCCTCGATGGCCCTGACTGGACCGGCCCACCTTGTGTGCATGACTGAGTGAAGGGTGAATGACGGGCCACAGAGGAAGTTCAGGCACCATACCAACCGCACTCCTTGCACCCATGGCAGTTACGCCACTGTTTGCAAGCATGTTAGCAAACAGTGGGATCCATTTCAGGATCAATAGAATGGGGTTATAGACAAGGACAATGTAAACAAATAAAGGCTGCAGGTGTACATTAGGGTCCAGCCTACAACTCGGGCAAAACTGGGTATCCCAACTAGTATAATATATGCCTGAAACCACCATAACCAGGTCTAATGGATAAAGGCAAATGAAAGAGAAAGAACCAGGGGCGTCATTTGCAGATATGGATATAGGGGCACAAAATTGCCGTAACTGAGATGAATGCGTGTGAAGGTAATTCAGAATGTAATATATTTCTGTGGATTAGCTTGCAAAATATTTGTGCAAGGGGTACAGGCTGGTATAATGTGTATGCAGATGCCACAGGCTGGTATAGTGTATGTGAAGGAGGCACAGTTTGTGTCTCTGTAATATATTAGGGTGATTATGTTCTTGTCACTGGTAGGATACATTGTTTATTCATGTATCACTTCTTGTTATAAATTCAGCTATTTCTCCAGGTCTGAGCACCACTGAACGTCTGCATGACCCACTTGCACAAGGCTCTGTTTTGAATATGCAATGCATATGGTTGTTATTGTGCATTTGTCAGACTGACAACTTTAGCACTATATATCTGTGCTATGTATTTTACTATATAAATTGATAGAAGTATAATCATAAAAAGTGTACAATGGCGGTGTTTCTTTTTGATTTCTTTTGTTTCCACAGCAAAGTATTCTGTTAATCTGGTCAGTGTTCTGGGCTGACAATAAATCTGAGTTATGAGGATGGAACAAAAGTGAGAAATGTTCCCACAGCATTATGTGTGAATATATCCTCTGTGCTGGGTCTTGTCCCATTTATAGCTTCAAAGAGAGCTGTCAGCATGGTTGAGATGTCAGAAAATATACACATAATGCTGACACACAGACTCCCCAGTGGGACATCAACTTGCTAACCCACTGGAAGAAGCAGCAGAAATGTGCCATCCTCTAATGAGTTATTGGATCATTCTGTACAAACACAAATATTTGTTAGGACAACAGACGCAAATCGCCAAAATCCAAACCCAAAATACACTTGATAAAAATCAAATTTGCACATATTGTAAATGTTTGGGAACTATTTCTGGCTGCAGTATTTTGGGCAGATGTATCAAACATTCTAAAAAAGACAAGTGGAGAAGTTGGCCATAGCAACCAATCAGCTCATAACTATCATTTATCTAGTACATTATATACAATTATAGCTAGAAACTGATTGCTATGAGCAACTCCTCCATCTATCGTCTTTAGAAGATTTAATACATCTCCCCCACAGTATGTTTGGAAATTTGTGAAGTGCAAATATCACCATGTCCATCTTTGGGGGCTCTTTTTATAGGTTGTGTAAATTATAACACATACATATCATATATCTAACTATGTTAAGTGCCTTTAGTGCAATGATAACTGATAAAGAATAAAGCTACACATTTGAACAAACAGTTAAGATAGGGTAACTGATAAATATAAAAATTATAGGATAATGAGCTAATTAGCTAATGAGCTAAAGTCCTAATATAAAGGATCAAAGTCAGAGTCAGACTGGCCAACAGGTGTGCAGGGGAAGTTCCTGGTGAGCTCCACTGCATGAGGGCCCCACCACCTTTTCTATGGGTCAGTAACTTGGTGGAGCAGGACTATGGATGAACTGGGACACCCCTGTCCCTTCATTTCTAAAGTGTCCCTTTTCTTTGCATGTCCTCTGTAATGATTGGCCAAGTCAATCTGTGGTGGCTGGCCACAACCACTCTAGTGACTGGCCACACCCCTTAAGTTTGGATCACTACCAATGCATTCCCTGTTGGGCACTTCATGCTCCCGTCTGACACTGATCAAAATGTATAGAAATTTCAGATTCAAATAATTTGTAAATGGATGATCAAATAGAGGATATTCCAGTTAAGAAGGTGTCTGTGGTAAAAATCCTTAGCTGTTAAATGCCACGGCTGAGCCCTTATTTGCGACATACCGCACTTAGGGGATGGTACTATGTCCGTGGCTCGGGTAATGGCAGTTTGTTTTTCTCTGAAGACGTGGATGCCTACATGGACCGAAGAGATCCAGAACCCAGGGGTAGGTGAGTATGGATATTTCTATAACAGGTGTCATGGATGCTACATGGAGAAGAGGACATGAATGGCTACAAGGATTATATGTCAGTATGTGTGAGTGTGTGTCTAATAAACTTCTACTTTTATGGTGTGTGTCCTGTGTTTATTTTAATATTTCTTTTGCAGGTGAACTAGAGGTACCAGCAGGCCCTTAATGCCCCGCATGCTGGTACTTGTGGTCTCCAAGTACCAGCATGTGGGGGAGGCTTGCTGGGACCTCTAGTTCTACTGTAAAAAACAATATTATTTATTCTATTTTTTTACACAATCAAACCAGCACCCACCACCCAGGGGTGCCAGGGATAGCCCTGGGCTATATCTCCAGACCTGGAGTGACCTGGAGAAGGGAAACCCCTATATTGGGTGATCTCCAAATAACTAGGGATCCCTTGCCTTGGCTGTCAGATGATAATGCTTTGGCCGGGGGACCCGGTGAAATAGTCCCTCGGCTGTGGCATTATACCCCCCCTAGAAAGAGTCCGGAGCTGGTTGTGGAAAATATGTGGGACACCTACTCATTTTGACCCCTGTATTTACAGGACTAGGGGTCTGATTCAGCAAAGAAAGCACAGGAGAGAACGCTCGCATTTGGCCAATGTTTCCGTACAGCGCATGCATCACACTGCACGTGAGCGAACTACCCAGTGTGATCGGGTAAGCGTACGCAGACTACACACAGCGTGTACGCAGACCCCTTCCAATATTGATTGACTGGAAGTGCCATTTGTGGGTGGTGACAGGGGGTGGTCAGGCGAACGCAGGCGTGCCTGTGCATTGGATGCTGTTTTAGGGGCATCCATAATTAAGCCAGTGCAGCGACGGACGCAGTGATGAGACTCCGTGCACACAGGATGTTGCCAAGATCCCGTGCGAGGTCTTGTCAACCACTATTATGCAAATGTGGTCGATGGTTCTCTATGTTACCGATGTTTACACTATCTTGCATACTGATCAGGCTTTGAGTAAAGGGAGATGGGTGATTTAATATAGAGCTGGGTGTCTGCATCTTGTGCTTGCTGCGGTCTCTGTGTGTATGCATTGATTAGAATATTCTCACAGTGGATGGGTGCGTGCGTCTGCTAGCGTGCATTCCTTGCTGAATCAGGCCCTAGGACCGGATCACTGAGTCTGGTGCTGGTTGATGAAAATACGGGGGAACCCTATGTCTTTTTTAGTGGTTAACCACACTATCTGACTGGTTTAGCTCCAGTTTTGATAATGCTCCCTTTACT